>OY998165.1:10490000-11740000 GCA_963921995.1 Oxystoma pomonae
AGGTAAAGTATCTTTCAAACATGGTTGTAAAGTGACGTGGAGCAGTTATCAGGCCTCTGAATCTGACATCGATGTTATGAACGTCAGTTCGATATTTGATTTTTTTGGCAAGATATGGTGGTGTTTTAGTTATTATTGAATTGAATTAGTGAAGATGTCTCCTACGTTTTATGTAAGCCAGATAGCTTCCTTTAGTTTAAAAGATATAGGCAGACTCCTCCGTATTTCATAAATAAATCTCAAGCAGAATTTTTGAGACATTTCAATCTGATTCTGATCATTTTGGTCTAAGCAGGGCCCGTAAACTACATCGCAAAAATAAAAATAGCATAAAACAAGAGTGTCAAAAAATTGTTTTTCCTGACTAATAGACATCAGGTGTCGGTAAGGTTAAAGCAGTTTTAAAGTGGCATATGCACGTCATAAATTTAACTTAATAACTTGATCATGAAATCGTAAATCTCTGTCCATTACGAGACCAAGATTTCTTGCACAATGAGAGGGAGGGATTGGTTTTCCCTGTATTTTGATTGGCATTTGATTTTGAATTATATTTTTATCTTTACCAAAATACAGTATCTTTACCAACAACTTTACTCGTTCTGACACATGTGTCAATGTTGCAAATAAGTACGGAAAATAAAATGGGTCCCAAAATAAAGCCCTGTGGTACACCGTTTTTTATTTGACTGTCGGCAGAATGCCCATTCGAAGTTTCAACATATTGGACTCTTCTATCCAAAAAACCACCCATCAAAACACTGGCACTCTCAGAAAAACCAACAAATCCTAAAATCGCAAGAAGCAATTTGTGACTGATAGGGTCAAATGCTTTGGAGTAGTTTAAAAGAATGAAAGCTGTGGTGTTCCCTATATCAGTTTGTCTCAGAATGTCGTCTGTTATGTCAAAGAAGTCACACAACTGTGCTCTGGTCTAAAGCCAAATGTTGCCTAGGACACTGATAATACTAAAATTTTTTTTAAATATTTTTATAATTTTTTCAAGAAATAAAATTAACAATTTAAAATAAACTTTTTAACACAATAACAATTGAAAAACAGAAAACAACAAATTAAATTAATTTGGACAAAACATGCACACAACCACTCCTAAACAAGTGTGGATAGAAACCATATACTACTAAAAACTTTAAAAAACTGTTGATGTCCTTGATCTGATGATGGCCTAACCAAAAGGCTGAAAGCGCTTATCAATCCTGATTAATAATAATGTAGTTAAAAAAAGAGAGACTTTTACCAGAAGAGGCATAAAAACTCAGGAATACTGAATACTGATAAGTGATTTTGTATAAGTACAACTTCAAACTTTCAAACACGCAAAAAAACTAATTGATCTGATGATGGCCTAACCAAAAGGCCGAAAGCGCTCATCAACAAATTAAACTTGCACTAATACAAAGAAATATTCTTGTTTCATTATTTCTGATTAATAAAATTTAAGTGCACGCAAACACCACTCCTCCTATACATTATTATGTCCTGGATTTTTTTTTTTATGTTTACGATTTGCCATTGAATAACTACTTACGAAAAGCCAAAGGAGTAGGTGGTGTGGAAAAGTGGCTGGAATTTTTAACGTTTTCATGGCTTAATGTATATGTATGAGCAGTTAATCTAATCTAAGGGACTTTCCCTTGAGCAAGACTTGGAAGTTTTTGCGGAGTAAAAAACCGGGCCTAATTTATAAATTTATCTTAAAAGAACAGACTCTAACTCCAATTAAACTGTCGGGTAATGCTTCGGTCTATCACCCATGTGCGGCAAAGTGTGTATTTTAACTCCCCCTTATACAAGCTAGCTTGCACAATGAAATAGCTGCTCTATACGGGGTGTCGCACAAGAAATTATATTTATTGCAACAGCAGATTGCTAAGGACGTAAAATACGGCATGCCAACGTAATTGTAACTGATCTACTTTGTCAAATGCCTTTGAGAAATCAGTGTACAGGGTGGTCCAAATTCGAGGGGCCTCCATAGCTTTGGGCTTTTGCAGCATAGTTAGCCCAAAACTAATATACATGTTATGGGCTCGATTTTCAAGAGAAGTCGAAAACTAAAAACCGCATTGCGATATGTCAAAGCGTTTCTGAGCTACAGGGTGATTCTGTGCGTTTCTAAAAATCCTCTACAACTTTTTTATTTGTAAAGATAGAGATTTTCATTAAAAACATTTTTTGAAGATTCTTTAAGGACAAATCTACCTGTTTCACCGATTTTGTCTTAAAGCCTTTAGTTCACGAGACATAACACAAAGTTACATTTTTTTAAATGGAATACCCCAATTTTTTAATAAGAATTAGTTTTGTAATAAAATTTCCTGTTAAACGATGTGTCATACACCTATTTTTATTAAGTAGTTAAACAGATATCTGTGTTTAATTCTGACCTATGCAGTTTTAGGGTATGTATCTAGGTAGCTATGATCAAATAAAAACAATTGCCATGATAAACGAGCCCAAGTGTCAGAAGTGGGGTCTTCGTCAAGATATAAAAATGTTTGAAAACTTTGAAAAGTACGACATGATAAAATGTTATATTGAAAGTAACGAAAATCGACAGACGGCGTTAAATGTATATTTCCAGAAATATCCGGAAAGAAGGCAACTTAGCTCAAAAAAGTTAAAACGTTATCTACAAGAATACGGATCCTTTACAAAACCGCGGCCTAGGACGTATAGAAGCCTAGCCAGAGATAGAGAGTTGGAAGAACTAACGGTTCTAGGAGAAATATAAATTAACCCGAATACTTCCATCAGGGCTATGGAGAGAAACACTGGAATTCCACGCAGCAATGCCGTTCGGGTGCTTAAAAAACACAAGTTTAGGCCCTATCGACCCCGACGGGTGCACCAATTACGGCAACGAGATTTTGCTCCAGGTGGTGGTACCTAAATAAAAGCCAAGAAGACCCCGATTTTGTCAGAAAAGTTATTTGGACGGATGAGGCAACGATTTCTTGTGATGGAATATTCACCAGATATAACTGCTATTACTGAAAACAGCAAAATCCCCATATTATGGTGGAACAAGCGCATCAGGGAAGGTTCAGTTTTAAGGTATGGGTAGGTATCTACAGAGGACAAATTATTGGGCCATATATTTTTGATGCTATACTTTCAATATGACGGTGCACCTCCTCACAATGCACGAGACATTACTAATTTTCTAAATATTGTGTTTTCCGAAAACTGGATCGGAAATAAAGGTCCTATACATTGGCCCCCCAGTCTCTTGCGATTTCTTTTTGTGAGGGAGAGTCAAAGACCTTGTATTTCGAAATCGCCCAACTACTACAAGGGAATTGGGAGAGGCACTTCGCACTGCATTCAGACAGCTTCGTACAGTAGAACTTCTTAATGTAGAAAATAGCGTCAAGAGAAGATATAGGATATGTTTACAAGAAAACGGCCGTCAATTTGAGCATTTGTGTTAGAATGAAAGAAAATTTTTAGATGTAGATTTTAGGTGTTACATAGTTTAATTAATAAAAATTTTAAATAAAAACTTTTAATAATTTCATTTTTGTTTATTATTTTAGGTTTGGTAATTATAGTAAACTAGAAGTTAGAATTCGAGGTTACTGTGTCCCCTCGTGTCGTAGCCAACTTGATTTTGTATGAAAAAAAAAACAATAAAATTTTATTTACACTTATATCACAATATCTTTTAAACTATTTAATAAAAATAGGTGTATGGCACAACGTTCGACAGGAAATTTTATTAGAAAACTGATATTTTAGAAAAATTGGGGGTATCCCATTTAAAGAAATATAACTTAGTGTGATATCTCGGGAACTAAAGGCTTTAAGAGAATATCGGTGAAACAGGTAGATTTGTCTTTAAAGAATCTTCAAAAAATGTTTTTATGAATATCTCTATCTTAACAAATAAAAAAGTTGTAGAAGGCCTTTAAAACCGCACATTTTTGAGAGTCACCCTCTAGCTCAGAAACGCTTTGACATATCCCAATGCGGTTTTTAGTTTTCGACTTCTCTTGAAAATCAAACCCGTAATATGTATATTATTTTTGGGCTAACTATATATGCTGCAAAAGCCCAAAGCTATAGAGGCCCCTCGAATTTGGACCACCCTGTATATTGCATAAAGCCAACACCCAAAACCTGTTTAAAAGATTTAAAACTGTTGATCTTACTTTAGTAAAGTCGTATGTTCTGGAATCAAGGGCTTCGCCAGAGGGAGGCGGGGGGTAAGGCAGCTGCAGAATACCATAAGCTTCAGCGACGAATCTAGATTGAGGGTTAGGCGATTTGGAGGTGGGAGACGAAATGTAGAGATAAAAGCAAGTTCTCAAAATAAAATAATATATTCTAAAAACCAAAAAGATTCTCCCAGTCAAAAAAAAATTAAAGCAAATGTTCGAAAAGTCCTCCTTGCTCGGCTAGACAATATCCGAGCCTACTATAAAAACCCCTTCTAACGTTTCCAAGCATGTTAGGGGTGATAATTTCAAAAGCTTCTTCAAAAACAGATAGAAGTCATTAGGAGCAAGATCGGGAGATCGAGCTGGCCATAAAATAGTTCCCCGTGTACTTATAACCCCATTAGGAAATACATTATCAAGATATTCCCTAACAAGGCCAACATTGTGAACGGAACAACCATCTTGTTGAAACCATGTTTCACCAAATCTTACACCTAACAACTGCCTAGCAGTTGGAATAATGTGCTGCTGCAGTAGATCCAAGTATCTAGGACCATTCAAATTGCAATTGCCGTTAATAAAAAATAGCCCAATTACGTGTTCCCCTATAATACCCCCCCCCCCCAAACATTTAGTTTTTGGGGATACTGTGTTCTTACGTCAAAATAAAAATGCAAATTTTCCCTCGACCAATATCGAACGCGTGTTGGGTTATGACGATTTGACCATTTGACCATCTGCACTTTTTCGGCAATTTCGTAGACATCCATTTTTAGTTTTAAAAATGTATTATTTCAATTAAGAACTTACCCATCTGTTTCTCGAGCAAGGCAGAAATAAAACAAAATAATAAAAACAAAATGAATTTCCAAAATATAACACTGCAGCGTGCTTCGAATCCACCTCGGTCGTACGGCACGGAGAGTAAATTGGACTTGATTCCCCCTATGTTCGCAGTAGCTTGAAGCGGTCTGTATATCAAGAATGAGTTAGAACTCAGAAAATAAATAAGAAAGGAATCACTCGAATCATCCAAAGTGAGTGTTGTGGAAGTCCCTAAGGAAACTGACGATTTTTTCCTAAGAAAAAGAGGGCCTTGAAGATTCTTATTGCTTTAACTGGCACCAATTGTTGCAAGGTCATTCGGTAGCTTGAGAAGAATAAAAACTTGGTTGAGGAATAGGATGACTGGAGCTCGCCTCATAAAAAGTGTACACAGGCAACACATTTTCAAGAACTTGCGCGATATTTGTCAGGTATATTATCAAGTGTGTATTTTATATAAAAGATAACTTTAGACGCACAATACTTTATATTTATTTTAATACTTACGTTATCGTAATTAAATTATAAAAATTTCTAAACTGCAAGGTTTTTTTAAGGCCGCACATACTCTAACTTTTGAATTTGAAGAGTCCACGGGAAAAAGGCGAAATGTCCATCCGACATTGTTTTGAGAAAATAAAATTCCACTTTTTGCATGAACCCTAGGCCTTTTTTCACTGTAGAGGATACTTTCAGATTACGTTTACGCTATGATGCTTCGCGTTTCTTCTCCTTTTCAATTTTAAAAAAAATGTGACATTTCGCCTTTCTCCCGTGAACTCTTCATTTTCAATTCACGAACCTCCAGCATATATGCATCGATATTCTGGTATGCTGTGTCAATTACCTTTGAGAAATCAGTGTAGATTTCATCAACTTAATACCTACTGATATTGAACAAAACATGTTCAAAGGCTAAAAGATATGAAACCGTAGATTTTCTAGAATTATAATATTTTAAAAGTGTGAGAAAATTGGGAATTGTTGAGATAGGTCCATAATAATATTTGTCTGATCTATTACCATTCTTGAAATATGTTTTACTAAAGAAATAGGGAAAAAGGTTAACTAAAATAAGAAACAGCGGAATTTGCATTTTTTAAAAAATATAATGATCAGTAACGAAAGAAGTTGTTTCTCTAAGGATTTAAATATTTTTATAAATTATACCAGATCCCAGTATAGCGTAAATGTTTATTTTTTTTTGATACATCCTGTAGATGCCTCTGGTATACAAAATGAACAATTTTCATCTTCCCAGAGGAGAAATCGCTGCTTATACAAGGTGTTACTTTACTTGTGCATTATTAAGAGATAGGGTGCGCTAGTATCTTCAGTTAATAGACTTGTAGCGTTGTACAAGCCAGCTTAAACTTTAATAGGCGGATTGGGGTCCTTTGGGACCACACGATGTGTTTTCTGTAGATAATTCGTCTATTTTTTTAAGTTGGGACCCCGCGATGTGTTTTCTGTGGATAATTCGTCTATTTTTTTGAGTTATAAAAACTCCTTCACTCAATGTGCATATTTTTTGGTCTACTATGGATTGTATATTTTGAATTTTGAATTTTTACATTAGTCGTCCATTTTTTGTTATTGGGGTCCATTAAGACCCCAGTACGCCTTGTATTTTATAAATTATAAACTTTTTTTTTCAGTTCATGGCGTAGAAAGCATACACAAAAGATCAAAGCTCATCCAAGTTTGAATTTTCGTTATTTCCACCCAAGATCTTTTGATCCTTTATTTTTTGGTCTATTTTCGGTTGAAGTAACTGATTTGGAGGTTTTTTAACTTCTTTTTTTGTTTTAATTGCCTTAGGAGCATTAGCATTATGCTGGAAATATTAACACGCCAGGACGAATTCGTATCAGGTAACTTGGATAAGTGCCAGTGCGGAACGATGCCTATTTGTGAGTGGTTCAAGGTTGGAAATCAAAGTGTATGATGCTGTTTAATGATGTGTAGTGGAAGATGACACATCGTTTAATCATTTCTCTTTTCGCTTTGATGTTTTATGTATTCCTTGTGGGATGCTCATCCAAGTTTGAACTTTTGTTTTTTGGTTTCTTTTCGGTTGAAGTAACTGATTTGAAGGTTTTTTAACTTCTTTTTTTGTTTTAGTTGCCTTAGAAGCATAATCCTACTGGAAACATTAACACGCCAGGACGAATTCGTATCAGGTAACTTGAATAAGTGCCAGTGCGGAACGATGCCTATTTGTGAGTGGTTCAAGGTTGGAAACCAAAGTGTATGATGCTGTTTAATGATGTATAGTGGAGGGTGACCAGTGAAACTATTGATGAGCCCACGCTGGTTACTCAGGGCGAAACATCGTTTAATCGTTTCTCTTTTCGCTTTGGTCTTTTGTGTATTCCTTGTGGGATGCTCATCCAAGTTTAAGTTTTTGTTATTTCCACCCAAGATCTTTTGATCTTTTGTTTTTTGGTTTCTTTTCGATTGAAGTAACTGATTTGGAGTTTTTTTAACTTCTTTTTTTGTTTTAATTGCCTTCCGAACATAATCCTACTGGAAATATTAACACGCTAGGACGAATTCGTATCAGGTAACTTGGATAAGTGCCAGTGCGGAACGATGCCTATTTGTAAGTGGTTCAAGGTTGGAAATCAAAGTGTATGATGGTGTTTAATAAATCTTTTGTGTATTCCTTGTGGGATGCTCATCCAAGTTTAAGTTTTTGTTATTTCCACCCAAGATCTTTTGATCTTTTGTTTTTTGGTTTCTTTTCGATTGAAGTAACTGATTTGGAGGTTTTTCAACTTCTTTTTTTTGTTTTAATTGCCTTAGGAGCATAATACTACTGGAAATATTAACACGCCAGGACGAATTCGTATCAGGTAACTTGGATAAGTGCCAGTGCGGAACGATGCTTATTTGTGAGTTGTTCAAGGTTGGATATCAAAGTGTATGATGGTGTTCAATGATGTATAGTGGAGGGTGACCAGTGAAACTACTGATGTGCACACGCTGGTCACCCAGGGCGAAACATCGTTTAATCATTTCTCTTTTCGCTTTGATCTTTTGTGTATTCCTTGTGGAATGCTCATCCAAGTTTGAATTTTCGTTATTTCCACCCAAGATCTTTTGATCTTTTGTTTTTTAGTTTCTTTTCGATTGAAGTAATTGATTTGGAGGTTTTATAACTTATTTTTTTGTTTTAATTGCCTTAGGAGCATAATCCTACTGGAAATATTAACACGCCAGGACGAATTCGTATCAGGTAACTTGGACAAGTGCCAGTACGGAACGATGCCTATTTGTGATTGGTTCAAGGTTGGAAATCAAAGTGTATGATAGTGTTTAATGATGTATAGTGGAGGGTGACCAGTGAAACTACTGATGAGCCCACGCTGTACGAATTCGTATCAGGTAACTTGGATAAGTGCCACTGCGGAACGATGCCTATGTGTAACTGGTTCAAGGTTGGAAATCAAAGTTTATGATGGTGTTTAATGATGTATAGTAGAGGGTGACCAGTGAAACTACTGATGAGCCCACGCTGGTTACTCAGGGCGAAATATCGTTTATTCATTTCTCTTTTCTCTTTGATCTTTTGTGTGTTCCTTGTGGGATACTCATCCAAGTTTGAATTTTCGTTATTTCCACCCAAGATACTTTGATCTTTTGTTTTTTGGTTTCTTTTCGGTTGAAGTAACTGATTTGGAGGTTTTCTAACTTCTTTTTATGTTTTTTAGTAGTTGCCAATTTTGTGTAAAATAGCCATTTTCGTTTTATGGAAATCAGAGCCATATAAGGAATACTAGAGAAATGAGATTTTGCATAGGAGCCTAAAATTTTACTTCCAAATGCCTTACAGAGAGCTTTTTTAGAAAAAACTTTATTTAAAAAAAAATAAATTCCAAAATTAAGAATTGGCACATTGGGCTCTGTAGCGCAATTCGGAGTCACATAATTAGTATGTGTGCAAAATATGTGTGTGGTTCTAACTTCCTTAAAAATCCATATTTTTTTCATTTTTTTTTGTTTAATCTTCCCGTAAAAAAAATTTTAGTATCGTGTAAAAATTATTTATTTTGGTTAACTTTTTCTATTAGAAATTAATATAAAATCAAAACGATCGCCGTTCTTTGTTAACATTACTATACAATGAGCTTCAGGCTAGTGCGAACATAGGGTGGATTCGAAGCATGCTGCAGTGTTATCTTTTGGAAATTTATTTTGTTTTTATTATTTTGTTTTATTTCTGCCTTGCTCGAGAAACAGATTGGTAAGTTCTTAAGTGAAATAATACATTTTTAAAACTAAAAATGGATGTCTACGAAGTTGCCAAAAAAGTGCAGATGGTCAAATGTTACTATCAAGGCAGACCATTGAGACTTATGCAAGACCTTTTTATGGAGAATTTTGTAAGTCGCCCAGAACCTAGTTTATCAGCGATTCATAGCTTTGTGCAGAATTTTGAAAAGTTTGGTTGTGTAGCGCCAAGAAACCATAAAAAACCCACTGTTTTGAATGACGAGCAGGAAGTACGAGATGTGATGATTTGCGCTGCACGAGCTAACTAGCCACGAAATTGCCGAAGCAGCTGAGACGTCTTCAGCCCCTGTCTTAAGTGTTCTCAAAAAGAATGGTTATTATTCTTACAAAATATCAAAAATGCATCAAGTTTTTCCGGAGGACAACTATAGTCGTATGGAATTATGCGAAACAATGATGGAAAGGGCTAATCGTGATGAAAACTTTCTGAGATCTATTCTTTTCACAGATAAAAGCACTTTTCCATTATTGAATCGTCATAACCCAACAGACGTTCGATATTGGTCGAGGGAAAATTTGCATTTGTATTTTGACGTAAGAACACAGTATCCCGAAAAACTAAATGTTCGGGAGGGTATTGTAGGGGAACACGTAATTGGGCCATTTTTTATTGATGGCAATTTGAATGGTCCTAGATACTTGTATCTACTGCAGCAGCATATTGTTCCAACTGCTAGGCAGTTGTTAGGTGTGAGATTTGGTAAAACATGGTAGCCGATTTCATGCACAATTGCTTATGACAATCTCATCAGAGAATGCTCATGTGCAATCTAAGTTGGCCTGTAGCCAAAATAATGGCTTCTTACTACTTTTGAAAATGTTTCCACCTACCTTTATTGCTTTAGATATCCAAATTTGTCCTTATCAGTCTCTTTCTGCAACTATTTTTAAAGATTTTCTCCATTTTCCAACGTTACGCGCCAGTATAGCTATTAGTTGAAAGAATACGATCAATCTCGGCGGCAGGGCCGGTGTCAGCTTTATTTTTAGTAAATTTAAAAAGGGATTTGGTGAGGGTGAATAAATAACAAAATCAATGAATACCGAGCTTTCCCTCAAAAAAGGTAATAGTAACCGTAGATCCGGATTTCGTACTTGTGGTGCTCATCAGTACGGTGCTAGGAATTAGGAGATGAAATGATGAAATGATAATGGAAAAATATGACACAGGATTCATGTAAAAGACAACCATCTGTCAAATTGCAGAATCGGCAGATGTATCTTCATTTTGAAGGAAAATTAAGCGTCTCTCTAAATTTAAAAAGAGATTTAGTGAGGGTGAATAAATAACAAAATCAATGAATAGCGAGCTAGGAATTAAGAGATGAAATGATGAAAAGATGATGGAAAAATATGACACCCCCCCCCTTTATTAAAAAGGAGCTAAAAAAGTTTAAACCATTTTTTCTAAAGTGAGAAATAAATTCTAAAAAAATGTGCTACCACCGCGGCCAGGGCATTTTCTTTTTATTTTTGTATCTAAAAACTAACACAACCAAAGTAGTGTGTGGTATCTTTAAACTTGTACACTCATTAGAACGCAAGAACTGAAATATAGGCAAAGAAAATATTAACGTTTCGTAAGAAATGAAATCAAAAAATTATATTTAACTTAAAATCAAAGCACGTAAAGAAAAGCAATATCATACCATTTTATTATATCTAGCGAAAAGCAACCTATTTTGCCACTCTTAATTTTAAACTTCTTTTAGTTTAAGAGAAAAAGCACTTTCTAAATCCATGATTTTTAACCGCCCGTTTTTGACGTCCCACGAGTTACCAGTTTTTGGTAATATCCTGGACTAATATGATTTTATTTTTAAATTGTTCAGATAAACCCTCTACATAATGCACTGAAATATTGTCATTCTGGTATATCTGAAGAGAGAGAAAAATCAGATAAAAAAATGTTATTATATAAAATGTGTCCCATGAGTTATCATGGAATTTCCCAATACTAAAATTGGAGATCTTAAGTTTGGTATATTTAGGAAGAATTTTATTTGTGACAGGGTGGGGGGAGTCAAGAGTTCGCAAATATGGTGTGAAAAAATGCACTGAGTGCACTCCATAAATTAGAAACACAATTTTTGCCAAATTTGGCCCCTCGCCCTCCATCTTATCATAAATCATTACGTTTCTAATGACTGTCCTCACTAAAGAACGTCCCAAAATAAAATCTACGCCTCCTTATTTTTATTCCAATTTTGGTAATAGGGACTTATTGGTACATAAAGTCGGCATATCCTACCTTTAATATAGATGGCACTATTTTTGACAATTCCGCACGAAGTTTAAAGGGATTCTGACATTGTTGTTGTTGTTGTTAATGTCGACTTTCATAATGTTTGTGCCTGCCTTTAATAAAGGACCGCATTAACTTAAATTTGTCCATTTTAAGAATTGCACAATATGAGCATGTTGAGATAACATTCGTGCGGAACTGTCAGAAATAGTGTCGAGTCAGGCTATGCCGACTTTATGTACCGATAAGTCCCTAATGTTAAATAATGGTGTCCATTATTTTCGGTCTCTTATTTCTTGCGGCAAAGAAAAACATATCAATATTTTAACCGATCTTTCTTTAGAATTCAAGGGGAAGATAATTTTTTTGTAACGTAATTTTAAGGTGGTCAAAATTTGTCCACAATGATGACTTAATTTATGATTGGCCCGCTTACTTTATTTTACCTGGCTCAGAACCAAACGTTAATTAAAATCTATTCACGTATCTTCTATCTACCTACTGTTTGTTTTTTTGGTGTTGATAAGAGAGGTGCACGTGAAATGTGATTGGCAATAAACCATGCAATGCATTTGTCTTTATAGATTATTGTTGAAAAGTAGGGATAAATAAATAAGAAAACGAAAAAAACAAGATTTTTTTGTATTTCAGTGCAAAATGTTGTTTGTGTGCCACAGTCTTCTTCCGTTAGTTTTTTTAATAAATGAAAGACTTGTTTTATTTAAAAAGTTTTAAAAAATACAGACAGTGTTAACATATACGTAGTTTAAGTGAAAAAAAATCTAAAAAAATATGAAACCGGCACTGCCAGAAGGGACTAACCGCGTTCTGTCGTGAATGTTTTCAATAGTTAAAAAAAAGTAAAAAACATAAAAAATAAGTGGAAAAAGAGCTGTTGAGGACAAATTTGGATACCTAAGCGATACAGGTAGGTGGAAATATAATGAAAGTAGTAAAAAAGAAATCATTTTGGTACAGACCGACATGACTTTCTAGATTGCACTTATGCATTGTCTGAGAATGCAACAAGCAATTGTGCATGAAATCGGCTACATGGTTTCAACAAGATGGTTGTACCGCTCACAATGTTGGCCTATTTAGGGAATATTTTGATAATGTATTTCCTAATCGAGTTAACGGGGAACTATTTTATGGCCAGCTCCATCACCCGATTTTGCTCCTAATGACTTCTATCTGTGGAGTTATATATATATTATATATACGTTTACGGTCATGAAAGGGCTAATAATTTGGAAGAACTTCGGATTAAAATTGAAGAAGCTTTTCAAACTATCACTGCTAACATGCTTGGAAACGTTGGAAGTTTTTATAATAGGCTCGGATATTGTCTAGTCGAGCAAGGAGGACTTTTCGAACATTTGCTCTAATTTTTTTTGACTGGGAGAATCTTTTTATTTGCTTCTCCTTATTATTTTCAGTGTACCACGTTATTAGTGATAAATCTGAGAATTTGAAAATAAAACGCTCTAATTTATCAGTGACAAAAAAACAAGAAAATGACGTTATATAAATTTGCGTATTTATCGACCAAATTCCGGTTTCATTGACTACGCTACACATGGCACCGTGGTTAGAGGCATACTAAATGCAAGCCGCGAACGGTAATCGCAAGCCTGAGTGTTGGTTGCTCCACTGATAGGTGTGCGGTGTCCCTGCGTGTACGTACACTGGCAAATTGGACTTCTTCCGGCCTATGTTCGCAGTACCCCTTGTCAAAATCAGCGAATGTTGAACAAAAATTATAAGTTTTAATCTTATAGTTAAAGAATAATATGGAATTTTTTTTGGAACTGGTTTTGGAGATTTTAGTATCCTGGTTAAATAAGTAAATAACAAATAACTATTCACTAGTATGATTTACATAATAAAAAACCAGAAGTAGATTTTCAAGCAGTTATTACGAAATTGTACCGCAGCGCGCAAACCAAAAATTCTATAATCTTGTAAAAATTGCGTTGTCGGTCGTTGGAGGAAAAGAAAAAATCTTGTTAAGCAAAAATTGTACTAAACGCCAAATAGAGAATAAAAAAATTAAAAACTTTACAATAAATAAAATTTCCTAGTTTTAAAACTAACATAATATAATAATAGAGTAAATTTGATTCCCATAATAATAATTTATTATAATGTAAAACTAGAGGGAATAAAAATACATTCGAAGAACAGCGAATGTGTAAGGACAGGCGCGCCTCCAACCGATTGTATTACAAAATAGAGCAAAATATTAAGGAAAAACAGCGAATGTGCAGAAAACGTGTGTCATTCGCTCTTCTTACTTAATATTTTGACCGAAAAGTGCCTATTGTTGCTTTCGCTCTTCTTGCCCAACAATATGATGTGAAAGTTGATTTTATGGCACATTCGCTGAATTTATTTTTTTTTAGTAACTAAAATAAAAAAAGTGGTATATTATAAAAAATGCAAAAAACTGAAAATCGCAAATTTTTAACATTCGCTCATCTTTATTAACATGACAGCATAGTTCTCCCGAAAAATCCATTATTCCACACTTTCGGCATATACTGTGTAGGTGCGCCCTCTATGCTCTAGATATCGAGTTATAAATTCTCTTGTCGCAAGATTCGGTCGATAGAGTGCTTCCAAAGTCGGATTATGGATATTTCAGACCACGATCAATAGCCACCTTTGGAATAATATGCGCCCTGCAAGAAAATGGATTATTTTTGTTATTCCACGAATTGACGAATGAAAGATTGATTTTCTCACTTAAATTCATACTTTTTACAAAAGAGGGTCTTAATTAAATTGTATAATTTTATATAAAGATTATCTTGAAATTTTTGGTTTTAGTTTTCCTCGTTAAAATAATTTGACACTTCTGAATTTGTAAATTTGGATATCTGTAAACGGTGAATGAGTGATTTATCATGATTTCTGCCGCCTCTCATTTCCTTATTATTGGAGCTAAAAAATTTTAATAATAGATCAGCTTGCCTAATGTTTACAAACTTTTGAATGAGGTAGGTATGTACTTCTAAGTTTTTTGTTTAACTCATATAGAAAGGTTTGTTTAATTTTTTAAAAGTCTCTTTATTTTTAGGGTAACATATTAGGCAGTGGCGTATGTAGGGGGGCTCAAACCCTTTCTCAAAAACCCATTCAATGTTCTTCTTCTTCTTCTTCAAGAGCCATGCTCTCATTCGAACGTTGGTTATCATTAGCGCGATCTGTACCCTGTCCACTGCTTTTCGGAAAAGATTCGTAGTACTAACACCATACCATTGTATACAATTTTTAAGCCATGATATCCGTCTACGACCCGGACCTATTCTGGCTTCAATTTCGCCTCCTATTATCAATTTTAAAAGTTTATATTTGTCATTTCTCAAAATATGACCAAAATATTCAAATTTTCGTTTTCTGATGGTAAATAAAACTTCAAGTTACTCTGTCCATCCAAGATATCCTTAGTGTTCTACGATGAAATCACATCTCGAATGCCTCTAACTTTCTGCCTGTTCAATTCTTAAATGTTGTCCCAGTTCTCATTGAGGAGGCAACCCAAGTATTTGTATGAATCCACGCGTTCGACTTTCTGCTCATTTACTTCTAATATGCCTCTGATGTTCTTTTCCTTACAAATCTTGTGGGCCTTCCAGCGTGTCTACTATTATGATAGTGTCGTCGGCATATCGTAGTTTGTTGATTTTTATGCCGTTTATGGTCAGACCCTCTTCGCAGTTATGAAGTGCATTCTCTATTATTTTATTACTGCAGATATTAAACAACAGCGGACACAATATACAACCTTGGCGCACACCTCTTATTTGGACCTCTCCGGACAGTTAACCATCAGCCTTTATTTGAGCAGTTTAATTCCAGGATAGATTAATGATTATCTTTAGATCTCGGTCATTTAGACAACTTCTTTTAGCGATTCTATGAGCTTTTCGTGTTGAACTCGATCAAACGCTTTCTCATAATCTATGAAACAGGCATATATTGGCACCGACACATCCCTAGATCACTGAACTAAGACTTGAATGCCAAACAGGACCTCTCTTGTCCGGAACCCACCACAGAATCCAAACTGCGTGTCGCCCATAAAGGATTCGCATTTTTCATAAAATTTTGTAGGAATAATCTTTAAAAATATTTCTACTAGACTTCTTTGCTGAATGTTTTTTAGGCAGTGTAACAAAGGTTGATTTTAGCCAGTCATCCCCCAGGATCATTGAAATCAGGAAGGAAAGATCTATTAAATATTCAATGGTTATAATTTTTAAAATAAGGAATGTAGTTGGCATTTTGTTAAAAAATTTGGAAAAATTTGAAATATTCAACTTCTCGCGCTGTGAAGGAGATGTCTCATTTAACAATTTAAAAATATTTTAAAACAAAACTCATTCCTTACGCATCATCTTTATTTCAAATTTATTTCTTTCTTCTCCTTCCCTTTTTTTCAATGGCTTGTTGCTTATTCTTATGCGATTGTAAAAATTAATTGGTAAAAAACAACCCAAAACTGTTTATTTCCCATTTTCGAATTATTTTCTCTACAACTTAATTATATATTTGGACACTTTTGAACTGTAAATAAAGTTGTAACCGCTAAAACTTTTCATTTAATAGCAGTGGTTTTCGGTAAAAGACTGGAAACTGGTAGAGAGTTCAAAACTTTTGGCGCATTTCAAAGGACACACTTGTGTTTGGCCACGGGTCATCTGCATTTAAAAAGTTTGCTGTGGTTGCAGTAAAATTAGGAGCCTACTCTTTTCACATTTTTGCTTTAAATTATTTGAAGCAATATAGAAAAACATCATCTTTTTAAATGTAATTTTTCAAATAGGAAACAATTACTTTAGTTAGTATTAAAAATGCTAAAAATTATTTTAAATATCAAGTCCATAACAAATGCGGCTTAACTCAAACCGAGTCACAGCAGAAAATCTGCACGCGTGTCATGTGCGCGCGGCTTTTTACTACTCTAGAAAAATCCAATAGAAGCTATCTCCGCTGAATAGGTATTTTTTTTTAAAGACTTTAGTGTCTAGAATTTTTTATCAACGTTTCGACCGCTTTATTGGGTCATCATCAGGGCTCTATAACAATACAAAGAAAAAACAAGCGTAAGAAAGTTATTAAAGGTAACATACAGATGTTTGATTGTGAGTGCATACTTTAAAAAAATTATTAAAAATCAAAAAGATAGACTTACCGAAAATTTTCTGTAAAACATAAATGTTTATAACACGTAACAATAGCAAATTAAATTACAGATTTCTTAACAAATGATATGGAAAACATTTATAAAAATAGTTTAAATGGTGTCAAGCGCGGTGAAACGATAGGTACTGATTTTAAAATATTAATTTAAATTTACCTATATCAACGTTTGAACTTTTTTTTTTTCCTTAAAACAAATAAACTAATAAAAATAAGAAGTAGGTATTTGGTATGTATCGTACTATGAAATCTATCTATTGTTTTAACAATCTAACAAAAACAATTTTTAAATAATAATAACGTTCAATAACCGGTATAGAGAGTCTATAATAAGCTTAAAAAGCGAACTGCAAAAAGCAGAAATATTTTTGTTTTGTGTTCACGGTAGGAAATTTGTTTGTGTTTATTATTTCAAGCATTTTCCTTCTTTCTTCAATGTTTTGATGATCAATTATTCTAACATTTTGGGCTGTTGTCCATTCGTTTTTTTTTAGTTTCTAACATGTTATTTAATTCGGGTTTGAAGAAATCTGCCTGTTTGCCCAATGTAAAAATGGTTGCAGTCCTTACAAGGTATTTTATAAATAACGCCTGTACACTGCTCTGTAGGGGTAGGATGTGTAGAATCTGTAACCTATGTTATTATCATTCCAAAAAGCTACTTTACAATTCACTGTTGTTAAAATTTTGAGATGTTTTTTAAAAGTTTTTCAACGTAGGTCTTTCCTAGGATTAGAACCTAAGTTATTTCTGCAAAGAGTTCCAATAATTAATGAGATTGGGAAGTTGTTTTATAGTAAAAAGTTTTTTATTAAAGACAGATATTTTTGGTGGAGCACGGGACTTGAAATTTGAAGAGCTCTATTTTTTAAGGTGCAGATAATGTTAATTTTTTTATTTAATGAGTGTGTTGAAAAATAATTTAGAAATCTTTCGGAATATATAGGTTTATGATACCAGTGCACTGTTAGTTTTCCATTTACAGTGCTTCTTATTACTTTGGTATCTAAAAAGAGAATAGGACAATTTTTTTCTTTTAGCAAGTAAATTTTAACTTATGATGAGAAAGAGTTAAAGATGTTATTAATTTCTTGATCTTTGCCTTCTGGTATGGCTGTTAAAATATCATCACAGTACCTTTTAAAAAAGGGTACCGTAAATGACAGTTTATTCAAGCAAACGTTTTGTAATTCATACATGACAATGTCCACGCAAATTGGGGACATACAGTTTCTTATTTCTATGCAAAACTTGTTTAAAAAACGTATTATTAAAATTAAAGTAACTTGATTCTACACAAAATTCAAAAAGTTCAACAAATTCTTTTTGCGGTATTTGAGTGTTTCGTTTTATTTTTTCCCAGTTTTCTTTAATAAGTTCTATGGTTAAGTCAACTGAAATATTTGTAAAAAGAGATGAGACATCCAAAGAAAACAGTCTAAAGTTTTGAGAAATGGTTTGGTTTTTGATAAAAGAAGAAAACTCAAAAGAATCCCGCACGTAACAGCTATCTTTTTAAAAAGCTGGCTAATATCTTTAAATGATGGATTGGGGAGCCCGCCAAACTGACTATGGATCTTAAGGGACATCCTTCCTTGTGAATTTTTGGTAAAAAATACATTTTAGGGAAAATTTCATTGTAACAAGTAGGTAATTTCTTTTTTAATGTAATTGAAATATATTTACATTTATATAATTGTGTCAAAATTCGGTTGAGTTTGTTTTGAATTTCGATAGTTAAATCATGAATTATTCAATGTATTCTGTTTTATTTAAGGCAACCGTAGCATTACCTTTGTCATCAGCTTTACAAATTAGTAGGTCTGGATTTCTCTCAAAAAGAAGTCTGTTATCAGAGGATATTCTTGAATGTTCCTGTGAATTTACATCATTTGTAATTGTATCAATTATAATACTTCTTTTTATATTGCTCTCGTGTTGATCCTAAACTCTATTCAAAATATATTTGGAGTTTACGACTATTTATTCTAAGGGAAGTTCTTTTTTTGTGTAATGAATGTTAAGTTTGTTACCCATACTCAAAAAATACTGTACCTCAGTCGGAATTTAACAATCACTAAAATTTAAGGACCATTTTTCACCTATGTTGAGATTTGGTTAAACTGTTTGTATTTTCTGCTTACTTACACAAAAAGTTTGGTATAAAGTGATTTCTGTTACTTGTCAAAGTTTTCAAAGATCGTCCCAGACACAGTACTCCTTAATGTATTTTTTATGTTCAAAAGTTCCGATTCAAGGTAGCCTATCTTCCAATGTAAGAAACTTATTTCTAGGTTAAGAACCTGTCTCTTAAAATTTGTTAATACATTATGAAACTTGTTTAAAATGAGGCTATTTTCAAACATGATATTGAACTGTATTGTGAATATGAGAGTTGTTACCAAAATAGCTAATTCTTGACCTATTTTCTGCCCAGCCAGAGACAAAAAGCTGATGATTTAAAAAGAAAATTATTATATGCAGTTAATATATTAATAAAATAAAAAACACATTTTTCAGCTCTGTGTTTTTTTTGACATTTCAAGTATTAAAAAACGATGGCGCTAATTAGCGAAAAATATTATCAAAAATACTTAGGTACTGAATAATGGTCAGTCAGCGGCATTATAGCATTTTAAATTTCTACCAAATGGTCTTTAGCTTTAACTTTGATTTGTATTAAGACCCAATCGCAATATACTCGTGCAACAAATATTTTAAAATTTGGTCCGCGATTGCAGTATCTTCTTGTTCGATATTAAATTTCTAAAGTAGGATTCGAGTACCTATCTTGACTTAAAGATTAATAAAAAGTCTAAGCGTAGAAAAGTATAGAAAAGATTGCGGGGCTACGTATGTCAATATTAATAAAAGCTTTTTAAGAATCTTTGACGACGCAAATTTGAAAAGAACTCTTGAGAAAATGAATATTGCGGAAAATACTACGTTTAGACTACTGAGCGTACGATGAGAAAATTGGAAAATGTCATTTAGTTTACAAGAACTTGGTATGTTAAGCAAGAGGGAATTTAAATCCTAAACTTTCGAGATAATAGAAGCTTTATTTGATATAAACGTATTTGATACCTCCGTCTCAGTTCCACGCTCTAGTTTTGCAGGAATATTGGAAGTTCTAACAGCTTAGTATTGGTGTAATTTTCATGTGTTGGATCCCAGTACGAACCCAAAAAAAGCTGTACTGAACTTCGTCTGGGCCAGCGAGCTAAGAGTTCGATTTTCCGCGTTTTCGTGAAAAGTTTGAAAGTGGTTCGTATTGAAAACGCATTAAGTTCAACGTGAAAACGTAGTAATAGGTTATGAGCTCATAGAATCTTTAAAAGAAGTTGTTCGCATAAGGAAAGGTGTTTGCCAGGGTTACACAATGTCTCCGCCGTTCTCAAGTAATAAGATTACGTCGGGCCTACGTAAAAATAATTCATCCTGACGTTAGTAGCCAACTGCTAGTCGACGTTATATTGCTATCCAGTTTTATTTATTTTTGTGTCGTACCGGTGTCGTAACATATGATTAATGATGATGATTCATGTGTAAGTGTGCGAGAGGCTCGCAACTAGCTTTGGTTAAGAATCTTTCAGATCCAGTCCGTCGATCTGTGCTTTACCGAAAATACATTGACGTTGACGTGCAATGACCGAACATTCGCACAGCACAGGCTGTCTCGTCATTCTCCATACAGAGCCTACATTCGTAGTCCTTACTTAGACCCATTCCGTGTAACGGTACTTTAAGACTGCAGTATCTGGTGTATAGATCAACCACGGATCTCCTGCCTGGTGAGCTCAACGAGTTTCCCGGCCTTCTTCCTGCACGGTTCTGTAGTGAACTCTTTGGTATGTGCCAGTCCCGACAATTGTCTCCAGTATTGGTGGACCTCTATCCAGCTTGAGAGAGCAGTGTTGTATGCTATTCCAAGGGCTGCTGGTTCGGGGTCAACGAAGACGGCGGAGGCCGCTTCGCGCGCCAACTGGTCGGCACACAGTGAAACGGCTTAGTATAATATCAGAGACATAGACCAAAAAATGTTCTTTATATTTTTAAAATTAAATTCACACAATTATTTAGAAAGAAGGCCATTTATTATCATTTTATTGTAATTTTGGGTGATAGTTATCTTAAGGCGTTAAATTTTGGCTACAAGTGTATCTAATTACAAATTTTACTATTATTTAAATCAAAATATTAGGCATATAGCTGGCGAAAACGGTTACGACGAAGACTTAATAAATAAGCTGATAAATAGACATTCTTTTCAAAAGACCTTTCGGAATTCTACCTTTTTCAGACAAAAAGATACCTGCGACTCAAAATTTGTATCAATTCCTTATAATCCTAATTATATGAAAGGATTACACAAAGTATTTAATAACACCGGTCTTAAATTAGTATATCAATCCGGTAACACAATAAGAAGCTTACTAGGAAATCCCAAGGATAAAACTACAGTTCTAGAAAAAAGTGGAATTTTCGAAATTAGTTGCATGGATTATGACAAAAAATATGTTGGCCAAACGAGACGCTCTATTCAAACACGTTTTAAAGAACACTTAGCACAGTTAAAATACGGAAGAACAGAAAAGTCAAGTGTGGCCGAGCATGCTTTTGGAAACAATCATAGATTCACATTAGATAACCTAAAACTTCTAAAAAGTGTACCAAACAAAAGACTTTTGAATGCATATGAAAGTATGGAAATCACTAAATCCGGAAATAGTTTAAATAAAGATAGAGGACCCATCCCGTTTAGTACACCTTATTCTTTGATTGAGGGGAGATAGGATTAAAAATCGAGATCAATCACAAATTATTAGTCTTATCTCCGCCCACTAAAGGATTGTATATAAGATAGAGCGTAGATTAATTTAGTTCATTGTTTATCGTCTCCTAATGATGCTAACGTTGTTAGCGAAATGCGCGTCGAGTGCAAAAAAGTGTAGTTTTGGTTTGTGGAAAACAATCATAATTTTGTTTTAGTGCAACCAAAGGTTCCAAATTCCCAACATACTATTTAAATGATATGCCAATGAAAAGTAAATATAAAAAAAAATCTACTTGACTTTAGTACATATTTTTCTTATATTATTGCCTAATACTGATTATTGGTTTTTTGAAATTTTTACACAAATGGGTCATCTTTTTTTATCAGAAATTTTATAATAATAAAATGAACAAATTAGGTAAAAATGTATCAACATCTAAGTTTTTGTATTTACAAAATTTGATATTCGACAGGATTCGCTTTACCAATAATCTCAATTACGATCACGAAAATATAATATTTATCTGGTACGATCTGCTACCAAGATGGCTATGGAAGTTGAGCGTATGGCAAAGCGTCATTTTTGCAGTTCATTATAAAAAGCGCATTTGAGTTGTCAAAAAATAAAAAAATATGTTTTTATAATAAAATTAAAAGATCCTTCCTTCCAAAAAATATAAGACGAAAAATTTAGGTGATATTTAAGCAAAGTTAGCATATAAAAAAATAGGTTTTTGTAAAACGCACTATATTTTTGGGTTGCCCTGTATATGGTTTAAATCATGTAAAGTAACTATTTTCTTTATTTAAGACGTTGCTTTTTGTACATTATAACTGTGTATAAAACTCATTCCTAGCTTTTCCAGATTAAAAGTTTCAAGTAAAAAACCTCATGTCCCTCTGTTCCCATAAGGTCGTTCCACTGTGCGGCAGTCTCATTTTCCCGATGCCCAGAGTATCCCGGAATCCATACCAGCGACAAAGTGTTTATTCGTCCAAGGGTATTCAGTGTGTCCTGGCAGCTCCTAACGGTTCTTGAGGAGCACCTATAGGATTCAAGAGTCTCAAGGGCCGCTTGACTGTCGGAGAGTATCTTTATTGATCTGTTGCGTCAGTTATGATCTACCATCCACCGTGCGCTTATTTCAATGGCGAAGAGTTCCTCCTGGAAGATTGTAGCCATCTGTCCAAGAGTATGTATAATCCTGATATTTTCCCGGCTACAGTAAGTTCCGAATCCAACACTTGAAGGCATTTTGGATCCGTTAGTATACCAGCACCTATCCTCACTTGAGAAACTTATTCTGTTGGACAACCAGTCCACCCTATCTGGGAGAATAGTATTGTGTAGCTTTTTGCTGTTTACTGTCGCGGGCATTCGATCCGGTAGCAGCTCTACAATGCAGTGGTTCTTAATTACCCGTGTTAAAGGGTGTACTACTTGACTTGCCCTGCCACCCCATTGGTTGGCTATGATTATATATGTTGCCTTCAGCACCTTCATACAAGACAAGGTGTAGAGGAGGAAGGTTTATGAAGCATTTAAGCGCTGCTGATGGTGTGGTGCTCATTGCACTACATATTCTTTAGTTAGTTTGGTACGAGCCATCATTTGTCTGCCCTTCGTGTACCAAACTATTGCCCCGTATGTAATCATGGATCTAGCTACCGTGATATACAGCCAGTACATTTGTTTGGGGTTGACACCCCAAGATTTACCGCAGATTACCAACGTCAGACGACGTTCGCTTGCACTTTCTGGATCGTAGGTAGCCTGACGTGAAAATAGCGGATTTGTAAAGGAGCACGCGCGAGCATGCGTGTATAAATACAAGTATATTTAGATTGTGACAGTTTGTTCTGCTTGGAAAAGGTAAATTCTTTATGACTTAATGTTTACTAATATGATTCAAAGGAATGGTGAACATTAAAATAGTGTTAATGGCTGATTGTATTTTATTAACAATGCGAATGTATTTTACGAAGTCGTATACCCAATTTTAACAAATCCAGGATAGTTCTCTGATGAACATAGGAGTAGTGTATGAATAAATTTGTAACGCGCTGTTAAAATATGCTAATTAAACCATTTTTTTTTCTGTTGTTTTTTTTTAATGTGAAAAAATAGAAATACGAAATTATTTAAAAAACGTCAGAGAGGTATTTTTTGCTTTTCTTCATATTTTACTGTTAAAATACTGCAGATCACATGGTGTTCATTTAAACTGTTCGACCTTTTTTTTTGGTTTATTAACCTTAAATATATCAGCCATCATCAAACTATTTTTAAATTTTAAACAGTATGGTATTTACTGGAAATATAATTAAAAAAAAAGAACATCGATTCGGGATTTTGCATAAAAATTCGAATCTATTTTCAACTTGCGGAAACTGCCCATATGAACGTATTTTTAAACCTTTTCACCAAATTAGCAACGTTTGGTGTTGGTTTGGTGGAATGACGTTAAAATTTTCACCACAACGTTGCGGAACAAACGCAACTGAACTTGAATAAAAATAAAATAATTACCGGGTGGTCCAAAAAAAAATTTGGATTGACTTTAAATGGCTATATCTTTGTTAGTTGTTCACCGATTTTAACCACTGACAGCTCTATTAAAAGCGCATAAAATTCGATAAATTTAAAAAAGTTGGCGGCCATTTTGAAATCTAAGATGGTGGACATTGTCAAAGTGAAGCATATATTTCAACTCGTTTCTTTTTAAACGTCAAGGGTGCGTTCATAGTGCGGTTAAAGAAGAGTGACAGATGGCATAAGATACCTAACCTTTTTTTTTGCGGTTTTATCTTTTTTTTTGTGGAAAGTCTGAAAAGTGAAAAAGGGATCCTGCCATTTAATATTTTGAGAATGTGCTCACTGATGACATTAGTGAAGAGGAAGATGATTTGATTGATGATCTTTTTACTGATATTTTTACCAGTGTTTGCCACGTAGTTGGCACTATTTCAGGGGCTAAGGCCCAAATCAACAAACAAAAAATAGGTTTGAGTTTTTCATAGGGTGCCTTGAAGAAATGGACGATGAATAGATTCAAGAAGATTTTAAATTGACGAGGCAGGCATTCGACTTGGTGATGGAGAAACTCAGACCTAAACTCCAGAACTTCTGGTATGGTCCCAACATTATTTGAAGAGAATACTTAGCTTTAATTTTAACGTTATTTTATCTGTACACAATGTATTTGTCTAAAAGGATTCTAATTTAAACTTTTTTAAATATTTTGTTTTGTTTTTCAATTTGTAATCTGTAATTTTTACATGCTCGGTTAAGAAAATAGCTTAAGATGAACTTAGCCGAGTCTAAAATAAACGCCTTTAAGTTTTTATTTATTTTATTCTTTCTCCCAAAAAACCCTTACTTGCTGTTATTTGGTTGCTATTAGCTACACCTGATTCTTATCGGGATAAGTATTAAAGACTGATTTAAGCAGTGGCAATTGACAAACATACTAAAAGCATAGGTAAGCCTGGTTTATACAACGATGTAATAGGTAATGTCTCTATTTCTATCACTCTTATTTCAAAAAGAGTAGAGTAGAGAGAGAAAAAAGATTATTTTTATCGATTACGCTTATTTAGTCACGTAAACCAGCCTATATTTGTCAGTTCTTGTAATATTGTCTTTTTTAATTCAAATGTGTTGTTTGTTTTTCTTTTGATAAAATTAAAAGTGCTTAATTACAATAAAATCACCTTTAAATTCGACCACAACAAAACGATAAGGTTTGGTTATGTTCACTTCAAACGACTGTGACGGGTCACGTGACGGTTTAAAATTTTACCCACTCGAGAGTTGGTTAAAAAGTTGTTGCTCGCTGTAAAATTTGCGCAGTCGCAAACGATTGACAGTTTCCCCGTGTGTCGTGTCCCTCGCAACAACCAGATGGTGAACGGGAAAAATTTTGCCGTGCGTTTTTCGTCCCAAATCTTGAACGAACATCCGACGCACGCCCGGCGAGCCCAGCGTACGCCCGGTGTTAACTGTGAACGCACCCCAAAGTAGCCATGTCATCTTCATCAGTCAGACTTTTGAATAGAGTTAATATTTTTATTTCAATTAAATGGATTTCTTAAAACGAAACGAACAAATATTTATAATATGGCCGGCCACATTTTCAAATTTGTCGTAGGGAAATTGTTATAATCATTAAAATCTATATAGCCATTTAATATTATTCCTGTTTTTTGGTCTCAAATTTGTATCAAGTCATCAAAAGTGAAAGCATTATCCAGGAACCATACATGTGATTTTGTATAATTTTAAGTTTTTGACATAATTTTATGTATACTAAAAATATTTAATTCACTGTAAAAACTACCGATTATTTTAAAAACGTAAATAAAAACAAGATATAAACATATTTTTTTGGGGGTGACCAGAATCCTTCCTGTGCAAAATTTTGTTAATTTTTGATGTGCGGCTTACCTGTCGAACTAACCGAACTGTTTTTAGGATTTAAATTTACTCTTAAGTCGTTTTTTGGCGTAAAAAGATGTCGAAACCATTTCGAAATCATACAAGAAATGTCATTTTGGCATTGAACTGATGACGTCACGGTTCAACACATTTCAAAGGATTTCAAAACCGATCCTCCGACTGTTTCGAAAGCGTTTCAATCACGATTTCAATATGGCGGGAGTTGTCATTTGTCAAAATACGCGAGTAGTGTCGGGTTATGGAGCACCGGACATTTTTTTGTTTTTTCAATTATAAAATGATGGAGTCTTTCATTTAATTCAATTGGAAGAATTCCTCTTAGAGGTAGGTTCGGACACTGCCAGGGAGCTTTCGTCACTTATTTAATGGGGATTCGAAAAAAAAAAACAAAACGCTAACAAATATTTCACAAATAAGTTAGGTTAATTTCTGTAAAACTGTCACTGGCGATAGCAACAACCGATGAGGTTGTGGTTGAAGCACCGTATTCTACGCCAAAAATGACTAAAGAAAAAGAAACGTTCATCCAAATAAACAAAATTTCTGAAGAACTTCAAACAAGCAGTGGCTTTTTAAAGTTGAGATGGTGACGGTCGAAGTCGACAAAATGCAGGTTTTTGAGGTTGTCAAGTGTTAATGTCTCTCAAAATTTTGACGCTTCTATTAATGTTCTTAAAAACGAAGACATTCGAAGATAAATTTTTCGCTGCAGGAGTCAATAATTTTACTGTCGAGTTTTCTCCTTACGATGTTTACGACTATGTGAGAAATCTTAATTTGCAAGTTTGTGTTTTTGTAGGAATAGGCTTAAAGTACTATGCGGTAAGTTGAGTTTTTTATACATCAAGCATAAAGAGTGTGAGCAAATGTCGCACTTCTCATCTGCTTTGAACCATGTGAAAAGCGAGAGACCGGTGACTACTCACACCACAGGCCGTCAAGAATAAGGGCACTCAGTTTGGTTCAAAGTCACCTACATGTTTTCGTATTTGTAGACAATTCTCATGTATGTAGGCCACCTTGCTGCGCCCGTTGCATGCCCACTATCTATAGTTTAGCCCTGGAAGCACTCCTCTTTTGCAAAAGAATAGTTTTTTCTAGGCTGCAACCTCCAGCAACACTCCAGCAGGATATGCAAGGACGATTCCTCGTCCTCCATGCACCATCGAATTTCTGACTCTTCGGCGATTTCCATGCAGCATCTCTAGGCGACAGTTTCCTGTTTCTAGGTAAAGCAAGGACTTCGAGCAGACCAAGTAACATTTAGTTTTTTATAATGGCCATGAATACCTTCTGGCAACTACTAAATAAAACAAAAAGTTGTATTAGGTTCTCTTTAAAACATTTTCAGGACTCTTATAAACTCCTTGTACGTCTTAAGTGTCAGTTTTTATAAAAGAATACATTACTACTTTCACAGGAGTTTTAGTTTTAAAAAATATCTTTAAAAACATTCTCTAACCCTTGTAAAATCTCAAGCCAACTACAAGTAGTTTTCAAATGGTTGTCAGAGGGTTTTAGCGCGTCCAATTTGACCCCGCCCCTTATCGATTTAACCATATAGTATATGTGATATTTGCTTTCCTTCTTTAAAGTTACAATGCATGCGTCTTTTATAATTTCATCTTTGTCTAAATGCATCAAGTATGTAAAATTTTGATGGATATTAGTTTCGACAAATATTTATAGGTTATATTATTATAATATTTTATTGATGTTTATATCGATCCTCTACGAGAAATCCTATAAGCCACGTCGTCTGTATCATGTATAATTCATTTCTGTCTTCTAAAAATATGCGCGCTTAAAAAAAAACTGTAATTTAAAGAATTTTTAACCAAATGTATGGAGAAAAAATTAAGGTTAGTTTTCTTAAAGTTCCTGTAATTCAAACAAAAGTGAAAAAATAACAAAATGCAGGTCAAACGATTAATAAATCAACATCAACTATTATTACATAACTTATTATACTGTTTGGAATTTAAAGTCAAAAATACAAAATTTTTGAATCATGTAACAGTTTAGGAAAATGGCTGCCAGTCAGATATTTTACGTCAAGTTTTATAAGGATTATCAAAACCCTTATAGAATCCCAAGAAGTTGTAATTACCAGTATACTGGTCTCCCTCGATAGTGATTAATTATTTGGTAAACTGTAGTCCTAGTGGCCACTTAGACATTTTAACTAACCAAAATGTTTTCTTTGATATTTGACAGCATCTTTCGTGCTTATCAGTGCGCGCGGATAATTTCGCCAGAAAAATTTGTTTTTTAAAATAAAATCCATAAAATGTATGGCTCTAAAATCGTGCACACGCGCGAACAACATAAAAATATTCAGGTCCCTTATGTATTGGGCACTTGGCCTTTTGCGCGTCTGCTGCATGGCTAATTTACCTAGTCATGTAATTTTGGCTTTCTCCTTAAAGCGAAGGTTTCATATCAAAATTATTGAAAAGGTTTTGATTACTACCTAACAACTTAAAAAACTCTTACACATGGGAAACTTAAGGTAAATCTTCAGAAAGTTTTCCTGGCTATCTTATAAAAGCTTGTGCAGCTATGGACACCAACAGTTTTGTAGTGATTATCTTTAAAAAGTTTTTATTTCTATCTTATAAAACTTAAATGAATTTAAACCAAAAGTTTTATTAGAAGAGTTTTTAAAATGTTTTGCTAACTATTTTATAAAACTTGAACCACTTTAAGCTAAAAGGTTTTGATTACAATTTTATAAAACTTGTCAACTTTACACTAAAAGATTTATAAGAAATGTCGTTAAAAGTTTTGATTGCTAAATTATAAAACCCAAAAACCAAAAGTTTTATAGGGACTCTTTTTAAAATGTTTTGTTTGCTATATTATAATACCTAAGACAAAAGTTTTATAAATATAGTAATAAGAATATTCTGATTGCTAATTTTGGAAGAATAATGCTCGTCTGGTTTTTCCATTACCTTTATAAACATTAACATGTTAAAGTTTTCTTATAAATACTGTTATAAATATTCACGACCCCTATAAACCCCTGATAAAAAAGTTCAAAAATAATAAAACTATGTAGCAACCTAAAATGTTACTTGGGAGGTGCTCTTCAGTCAGCTATCTTTCTGTTGGAATGTCCATGCTGACCACGATTTTGGACTGAAGCTTCGTGAGCTCCTTGGCCAATTTGTTTACATCAGCGGCATCTGTAGGCGCCCTGATGCATTTGTAGAGTGTCCAATGAGTACTTGTGCAGTTCCCTGTCAGGTCTCTTATGTTGAAAAAGGTCTACAACATAGACTGCTCACGCCCAGATGATCTTTTAGCGTTTTTCTAGGCTAACTTGATTGGGGTAGTTATTATCGCTACTGCTCTTTTACCGGAAAATGCAAGGGCACAGCCGCTATTGTGTCTCATAATTAAATGGTATTAACTATGGGGTTAAAGGTTAGTAAACCTTTGAAAAAATTCCACAATTTAAAAATTTTAAAAGATTTTTGTTGAAGATCAAAAACATGGATCGAACGGTTCTGGAACCAATGAAAATTATTTCCTCGGAATTTGCCCATTGGACGTATTAGAAAAATGGAAACTGTGTTCTCCCAATCTCGCCGAACAGCGTAAACACAAATGCAGAATAAAGATGACAGGAAAGCGGTACCATGTGAGGGTACACAGAAGATTTTGTGACTTTAACGAGATAGTTAGGAATAAGGATTGTCAATGTGTTTCAGGATTATTTGACGAGGAAATGCAAAAAGTGTATGGTAAGTACCTGGTTTGCAAAATAGAATAATTTGTAAAGTTGAAGTTTGTCTAAAAATTGTTTTTTTTTAAATTTTTGACGTCTTAGGCTCGGTTGTTCAGTAGCGGTTAAAACTCGGTTTGGAGTTCAAACTTCGGTTAAATTTTTGGAAGAGTTGTTCCATCTTGATTTTTTTTTATTACAGGAAAAAAGGTCAAATTTTGTCTAAATTTTGACAAGAGAATTGCATAGCGAACACAGCTGATTTTCGATTATGTTTGTTTGGTTGTAAAGCAAGCCATTTTTTGTTCAAAGAATTTTTTTAATTTTTGTATTTTTGTTTCAATGTTGAAACATCTCGGAAAATTGCCCCACTCACACTATTAAATAAAGATTCGATTATTTTCAAATCTCTTCTTTTTTTTGCTGGCCATTGATCCTGTCTCTTTTCACTCTAGTATACTTCTAATGCCGGTGTGCACGGGTTCGGCTTGACATGTAAGCCGAGCTTAAGCTTTAGTTTTGTTTTGCAAGAGTGTGGAATATCATGTAAGTGGCACTTAAGCTGTAGTTAAGATAAGCCGTAGAATTACTTCGGCCTAAGCGCATTTTTAGGTTCTGTGAGGTATTTTTTTGATTATGTTTTTAAACAAAAACCTTAATTTAATCAGATTATAAAACTGTTCCGTTGCCTTAAAATATTTCTGTGATTGTAATGGTTGTCTGTGCTTCAAAATGGAACTTCTTTAGGATGACGAAGAAGATGAAGAATTAGATTTTGTAATTAATGTAGTACCTACCAAGAAGGATTTTTCAAAAAATGATATGAAGATACCTTTTACAAAAAATTTAGAATGTCCAAAAAAAATGTTTTTTTCTCTAAGCGAATAATTCACCTTTTTTTTCAAATTCGTTGTAAAGAAACTGAAAAAAGGGCTAGGTTGGTCTGGTGGTGTAATAATTAGTATGTTTTCACATCGTATTCAATACGTATCGAAAATCAAGCATCTTGTTCTTCATATGTCACGCTCTTTGTCGGAACAGAGAACATGCTCTATCAAAGAAAAAGAACACAATCTTTTTAATACGTATTGATTACGATGTGAAAGCATATACTAAATAAATAGTCGGGTTTTATAGTTAACCAATTATAGTAGTTTTATTTGCTTTTTCCTCCATACAATCATAAATCATCAATAAAATTCATTTTTTTAAAACAACCTCAAATTTTACGTGTTTTTCTTTGACAGCTGACAGGTAATAATCATGATCACCACACAAAAAAATGGAGGTAATTGCCACGTTGCCAATAATTTCCTTACTTTTTCCCAGTGGAACATATTCGGAACCTTTGCAAACCCAGTAAATCTCAAGGGTCACCCTCAATTCAAGCGGCACTTGAACAAGTGGAAGAAAAAAGAGGAAGTGGTGCACACGGGCATAAATATTTTTGCCAGATGAAACTAGCCACGAAAAAATACAATTTCGTAAAATTCTTGGCAAACGTCACATGTCAGTGATATTTAAACAAAATGTTGTTCGAGTTTGCGCAACTATATCAAAATAGTTATCAATTTCAATCCCTTGATAGCGCCACCTTTCGGAGTGTCCTTATTCTAGCTTAATCTTGGTTTAAATGTGAATTGATCAACCGTGCAACGAAAATAAACTTGGTTTGGAGAAAAACTAAGTTTAAGTTGAACCAAGTTTAAAACACTATTAAACATTCGAAAATTTTACTATTGCCCCGATATAATAAAACTATAAAACTATTATTTTCTAATTAGAAATTTAAAAATGAGCGCCAACCAATTGACGGCCGACCAAACATTGGCCTCACTTTCGTTTCAGTTCAGGTATATCTAGAGCAGCATCTTGCAGCAAGCTTTCATGTCCTAAAGACCGCTTGACATGGAGCACTAAAACATGAATTGCATGCAAGACTTCTCGCTTTACTCAGCACAACAAAGTGAGACGGGAACAAAGGACTTGCATGCAAATCACGTTTTATTGCTCCATGTCAAGCGGGCTTAAGGATAAACTATTACATCTTGGGTTGGGACAATAATTAATTTTACATACGACCAACAAATAATACTATTTTTACGACCATCTCAACACGATGTTAATTGACGCGAAATGTAAATTATTTTTCTACATGTCAAACTTCATCTTCGCTATGACCATTATAACATGCTTGTTATCATCTGTTCTTCTGGAAAACATTGAAAACAAAGTATCAGCACGAGTGAAATTTCTTAAAATACACAAAAAAAATAACTTTGAATAACATAAAGTTTTGTTAGAATGATTGAAAAACCCATACGGTTGGCAAAACCCCCTTCTTTTAATAGTTGGAAGATTCTCACATAAAAAGAAAAATCCAATGATACAAGGCCTTGAGCCGTTTTTTACAGAATTGGATTTTGTGACCCAGATTTAGAGTCTTGCCTCAATTTTAATCATCCGTATGCTCTCATGCATGCCCGTGCGTTGTTTTTACGTCTTTTGAGTGTAATTTTTAAATCAATGCACGAAACGTGTGAGCTACGCAGTGGGTTATCATTGTTTTATTCAGGTTCTTTTTGTGTGTTAAAAACAAAGACGTGATCTACAGGATATTTCAAAATTTCCTAGAAAGAGTAACTGTAGGTAGAATTTGTTGTTCTGAACAAGAATTAGAAAAAATATATATTTGTAAGCTCTTTCGTTGCGGAGATATTTGCATTTAAAAATTGTTAATATTTTTTAAGAAGCACCTTTTGCTACGTGGTAGAAACATCAATTTTTGAAAACAAATCAAATCGAATCAAATCGTATCGAATCGAATCAAATCAAATCAAAAGATCTTTATTTAAGTTAACAAAATATACAATAAAAATTCGTAAAACTTAAGCTCAAAAGAGCTTCTCTGTGTATAAAAAAATATCAACTGATATAAATATCAACTGATAAAATATCAACTGATATATAATGACTGCAGATTAGGGTACATTATATTGTCAATAAAAAAGTATAAATATAAACCTAGTGCGTTAAAAGAATGAGCCACACGCAAAGGTAAACAAGAGAGTACGAAATAATTTGATAATATTTTTGAAATCTGACTAATCATGCACCGATTCAATTTTCTGACAGTACCAAGTCAGTTTTAGTTTTGCCCCAGTGTATCAAACATGCATTTGCAATGCATATTTGTGTAATTTTTGACAAAAAGTAAGATTTTTGGGGGCACAGAAGATATTTCTAAAGTTACAACTTTAATAACTATTTCGATTATTGTAAAAAATTCAACTGAAATCAATCCTCTCTTTTTGCAGGGCTGCCGACGTGCTACATTCCTCCCGCGGGACTTGGATTATGTAAATACAACGTCTGCGGGTTAAACCAGTGCCAAACAACAACAATGGAGGGCGCGATACAGGGCGTGCAGTGCGACTGCAAACTGCCGGTAAAAACCCACTTTATAACCTCTAAAACAGTCCCTATAAATCACCGATTTTGTTAGGTCTAGATATTAGGCCAGTATAAGAACCAAAGGTGTAAAGTTTCTTCTCTCGTACCTTTGATATTCACCTTGTCAAAAGCAAAAAAAGGTCTCAAAGACAAACGCATTATTCACTTTTTTTACGATACTCACATGGAAAAATCAATTTGGCTTTCAATAAGTCAAAAGTACATTCTGTTTAACTTTATGAATGGATTTGCAACATTAGACCAGAAAAAATCATCTGCAGCAGTTTTCTGTCACCTACCAAAAGCTTTTGACTGTGTCAATCACGAAGTGCTGCTTCAGAAATTTAACAGATATGCTGTTCTTTACCAAAATTACCTGAATTCTTCTAACGGCTCTCTCTCTAAATACCGAATCATATAATGCGGCATTTCGCAAGTCTCTGTAACAGGACCTATTACACTCTTTCTTATTGATAGAAACATAGATTTTTCAGATATCATCGCAGCATTTTCCGATTATTGTACAGCTAAAAAAACCTGCAACACTTTAAAATATAATGTACTACCAACCAACTCACTTTGCCTTCAGAAACTTAAATCCAGACAACATATCCATTAAAAAAGTCTACGTTTGACACCGTTGCCTCTTTAAAATTTTTAGGTTTAAGGATCGACTGGGCATCTCCGGACCTAACTTTAAGCTATCCCAGTCACCGGGAAAATATCCTACCACACGGAAAAAAAATTCTACAAATGAGTATTTCAGTATGATCAAAACTGCATCATTGAAATGAAAATCTAGAATTTTATTTTAAACAGATTATTTTAAAAGAAACATATTGTTATACTTGAATACAAAATTTAATTTTCTCAAATGTTTTCTTTAATCCAAGTAAAAACTATAAAAATTTTATAATTTTTTATTTTTATTGAACAGCCCTAAGTTTCTAAAAACCAAAAGATCAAAAGATCTTGGGTGGAAATAACGAAAATTCAAACTTGGATGAGCATCCCACAAGGAACATACAAAAGATCAAAGCAAAAAGAGAAATGATTAAACGATGTTTCGCCCTGGGTAACCAGCGTGGGCTCATCAGTAGTTTCACGGGTCACCCTCCACTATACATCATTAAACACCATCATACACTTTGATTTCCAACCTTGAACCACTCACAAATAGGCATCGTTCCGCACTGGTACTTACTTATCCAAGTTACCTGATACGAATTCGTCCTGGCGTGTTAATATTTTCAGTAGGATTATGCTCCTAAGGCAATTAAAACAAAGAAGAAGTTAAAAAACCTCCAAATCAGTTACTTCAACCGAAAAGAAACTAAAAAACAAAAGATCAGTTTAGTTTCTTTTCGGTTGAAGTAACTGATTTGGAGGTTTTTTAACTTCTTCTTTGTTTTAATTGCCTTAGGAGCATAATCCTACTGAAAATATTAACACGCCAGGACGAATTCGTATCAGGTAACTTGGATAAGTAAGTACCAGTGCGGAACGATGCCTATTTGTGAGTGGTTCAAGGTTGGAAATCAAAGTGTATGATGGTGTTTAATGATGTATAGTGGAGGGTGACCAGTGAAACTACTGATGAGCCCACGCTGGTTACCCAGGGCGAAACATCGTTTAATCATTTCTCTTTTTGCTTTGATCTTTTGTATGTTCCTTGTGGGATGCTCATCCAAGTTTGAATTTTCGTTATTTCCACCCAAGATCTTTTGATCTTTTGTTTTTTTAGTTTCTTTTCGGTTGAAGTAACTGATTTGGAGGTTTTTTAACTTCTTCTTAGCCCTAAGTTTATTATGAAACTCCGTTTATTTTCATTTTAAGAGCATATCTCTAAATTAGGCAAAAAAGTATTTTTTATTTTAAAACATTGCAAATTTTGACGTGAGACTATTGTAATTTTAATATTAACATAAATTTTCTTCTTTAGGTTCAAAATAAGTATTTAAAATACTAAAATTAAGTATAACCTTCAGATGCCTAATTGAAGAAAATTCTTGTCGTTTTATTCTTAAAATGAACATCTCAAACGCTCGGGGATTCTCGGTTCCGAGGTAGGACGTAAGAGCCTGTCAGTCTTTTATTGTATGTGCATTTCATAAGGTTGAATTTCGAGGAAAAGCTCGTCAAAAATCAGAAATTCAGAATTGAAAATTATTGGGAACACCTATTATAATTTTATTATATAGTTACCTAGGTATAATAAATCACCACCCTTTTATTAATATTATAGTCCCTCTTAAAAATATTTTAGTTTAAATTTGACCTTTGATGAGAATTTTGTCTGTTAAATATTTCGTGAATTGAACGTTTCGTTTTCCGCAACTTATTGAGAAAATTTCAAGATATCGTCATGGAGTCTATTGCTGCTGGTGGTAAGTAGAATCTCAAAAATTTTGTTGAATTGAAATATCCACAGAACTTTTTTAATTTTGATTTTTTAAAACTTTATAATTTCGTAAAAAATAAAAATAGGAATTTTTCGTCCCTTTCTAGACATAAAGTACATTTGCCCGCATTACCCCATTTTTTAAATATGTATTTTTGGCAAGACCGTAAATTACGGGGAAATGTACTTTATGGCTAGAAAAGGAAAAAAATTGCTCTTTTATTTTTTATATAGTTTAAAAAAATTAAAATTAAAAAAGTTCTGTGGATATTTCAATTAAATATAGTAGTTTTTTTATACCTGCATCAAAAACCTGATTTTAGTAACTGTCTGCAAATAACTAAAGCATGGCCGTTTTGGTTACCGATGCAAAAAGAAACTTTTGGTCACGGGTGCAAAAAAATATTTCTGTCCGTTTTTTACCCAAAATTAACGAGAAATAGAGGAAACTAGTAATATGGAAAAAATCCAATTATTCTTGTCTAAAAATTAAGCCATCTCCACCAGTTTTCATTGAAAAGATTAAAATGTAGCAAGAATGAACGTCACCGAGTAAAAAGGCATATCGCTATGGCAACCATTGTTATTTCATTTAGCAGCCGCCTTGATTTATAGTTTAAAGTTGGTGTGTTGCGAGAAGTACTCTTCTCTCGAAAGGTATTAAAAAAAATAGTGTTAACAACTCGCCGCTAACCTGTGCTTTTCTAGTTTAAATAAGCAGCGAAATATTTAGAAACGCGAGTAAAGAAAAGCACAGTTTAGTCGCGAGTTGTTAATACTATTTTTTTAATTCCTTTATCACAAAATCCAAAAAAAAACTGGAAAACACTTTTAAAAATCTCGAACGAAGAGCACTTCTCGCAACACAGCATCTTTACACTATAAATCAATGCATCTGGTAAATGAAATAACAATGATTTCCCTAGCGATTTGCCTTTTTACTCGGTGACGTTCATTGTTGCGACATTTTAATCTTTGATAGTTTAATATTTTGACGATGTTTTTAAATGATTTTTTCGTAAAGACGTGGTGAAAGAATAATCAGATTATTTCAATATTACTATTTTCAGCTATTTCTATTTAATTTTGGGTAAAAAACGGACAAGAATATTTTTTTGCACCCGCGATCAAAAATAGTAGTTTTAACAACTAGTGGCTAAAATAGTGCTTTTTTTACAAGCGTTGGTTTAAATAACGAGCGCAGCAAGGTATTTAAATAAACTCTCCTTGAAATAATCCAACCTTTAGTTCCTGCGGTAATTTGCGGTCTTTCCGGTATTTCTCTTTAATTTTGGGTAAAAAATGGACAGAAATCTTTTTTTGCACCCGTGATAAAAAAAGTCTTTTTGCATCGGTAACCAAAAAGCCATGCTTTAGTTATCTGCAGACAGTTACTAAAATCATGTTTTTGATGAAGGTATACAAAAAATTTTTAAGATTCTACTTGCCACCAGCAATAGGCTCCATGACGATATCTTTAAATTTTCTCAATAACTTGCGGATAACGGAACACTCAATTCAGGAAATATTTAACACATTTTATTTTTATTAACACTTATAAAAGTCTCATCAAAGGTTAACTTTAAACTAAAATAATATTAAGAGGGACGAGAATATTAAAAAAAGGGTGGTGGTTTTAACTAGGTAATAAAATTATAAAATTGGTTTTCCAATAATTTTGAATTCGGAATTTCTGATTTTTGACCAGCTTTTCTTCGAAATTCGACTGTGTGCGGCACGGCGGTTAGTGTAGTTAGTTAGATATACTATGCTTTAATCTGTGTTTTTTTTAGTTGATTCTTAGTTTATAAGTTAAAGTAAAACATTCGTATTGATCATCCGAAATTTAAAATTAAAGTTTTTTGAAAGCGAAAGATTCGCTTTATGTCAAAACTGATATGAGAGACTGACTTCTAGAATGTTACGTTTGATGCCTTTTGTGTGGTCAAAACTGTCTCGCTATAAGTCATTTTCTTTTTGACGGGATGCAGTTTTGTCAAGAATGATCAGGATTTTAAATCTGTTTGCACTTTTAAATTTTAAATAAATTTCAGTTTTGACATCGAGGGTATATAGTTTAAAGTTTCTCTTTTTAAAAATAATTTAAATTTCAAATTTCCAATACTTAACTAATATATTTTTTTTGGATTACCTTACTTGCCTTATAATATATATAAAGGGTGTTATATAAAAAAAACCTTGCACAGGTTGATTCTGCTTTGGATTAGCTAACTAAAAAAGACCAAAAACTATTTGTAAAAATGGAAAAAACCTTTTTTAAACGGTCGCTTAAAGGGTCAAACGCAAGGTTTGATATTTTTAGGTAGATATCACCTTGTTGAAACTTTCATGTTTGAAATTAAAATAATTTTAATAAGCCTTGGGTCTTGCCGTAAAACAATTTTCAAAAATATCCCGCTCCCAAACACAATTGACGTGTCCTTGAGTTTTACGGCAGTTTCTTTTTAAATAAGATTTCGTATCCTTTACTATATTTGTTTCTTTTCTAAAACGTAAGAAGTTATTGTAGAAAATGGAAATAGACAATATATTTTGTACTTTTTATATACCTGTATATTTTTTTTGACTTTAGTAATTATTATTAAATCCCACAGATAAAACACTTCAATATCCTCAATGGGAGTTACCATTCAGGAATATGGATGATAACAGGTTAGTGAAGTTGCCCCCCACTCAAAATAAAAAAAAATTGGACTTATTTGCGCATCTTTTGCGCAGTATCGCGCAACCACTTTTACCTTTTGCAACCATCTGAACGTATACTCTTTAAAGTCATACGATCCGGTCTTTCTCTCGTGCGATGGGATCTATCACCTCCGCCGATCTAAAAGCACTTTAGGAAGCAATAAATTAAAAAAAAACTTCTTTATTACAAGTGTCAATATATTCGAGGAGTTGCTGCGCAAAATGTTTTAATAACTGCGGAAAGCACCCCACTCACAAAAAAATACCCACATTTTCCATACGGTTGCTGCGCAAAGGATAAAAGTGTTTGCGCAAAAGGTGCGCAAATAAGTCCATTTTTTTAAAGTGGGAAGGCAGCTTAACTGACTTGATGTTAACTCCCTTTAAGGATACAGTGCTTTTTCTATATTTTAAAATAAGAATATGAATTATTTGTTTAAATAACCCATGTACTTAAATTGAAAAATATTCATTTTTGTTTTAAGAATTATATTTTTCTGTTATGTTACACACTTAATTAATTTTAAAATATAATACAAATAATATTTTCAAAATAAGTATTTAAAGACAAGTCTATATCTTAAATATGAAATAAAATATAATTGATTTAAAATGAAAATGCGAATAACAATGTTCAGTTTGAGAAAGGCATATTCTCAAATAGAAAAATAACTAGGTGTCGCTTTAAACATTTATAATACATGTATTAAAGATTAGTATTTTCGAAACAAAATTAAAAAAGATACAAAATTGAGATTTTTAATATTTCACATTAAAAATATTATTTTAGGAATAAGGGGAAGTTTTAAACTTAAAATAAAATTATGTATTTTTAAACCGAAGAAGGTTATTTGAGAATTTCATATTCTTAGTTCAAAAAAATATCGTCTCGGGTATATATGATGCTAACATAGGCTTAGATCTAGTTTTATTGCTTTATATTGAGTATTTCTTTTTTTACGTGCATATTCCAAGCTGACCTGCTTGCAATCAACATTTGTGCACATGAGTGTCTCAACCAGATCCTCAAAAGAAAACACATGTTTATACACTGAGACAGTTAAGCGGCCTTAAAAGCCGTAAACACATATAAATGTACATCGAAACTAGTCTGGGAATGCAAACAAACCCTAAAAGCGCTCGCAACCCACAGCCAGGTAACCTTGATGTGGGTGCCCGGACACCGAGGCATAGCGGGCAACGAGGAAGCAGATACCGTCGCAAAACAAGGTGCTAAAACGCCACGTTCTAAAAGAATTAGGAAAAGGACCAATTGTCAAAATACTAGAGACACACTCAAGGACTAAGAAATGCGAAAAGGTTCACCACCACATAAAAAAAGCAGAAAAGCTCATAAACATGAACAGAAAGACATCAGAATAGTCGTCGGACTGCTCACCGGACACTGTCCGGTAAAATATCACCTAAAGGTAATAGGAAGAGCAGAACTGAGAACAACTGAGGCCGCAGAACACTTAGTCTGTGAATGCCCCGCCCAACTCAGGAAGAGGCTTAAGCACCTCGAGGGGGTACTGCTATCTACCCAAGAAGTGGGCCAACCCCAAGAAAATAGCTTCCTTGTGTGGCTAAAAGAACCATGCAATCTACAATATACAAGGATCGACTATAGTTTTTTAATATAGCTCTTATATTCAACGTACAAGTACGGCCAATATAGTTGATAGGTTTTAAACAAAGCAACTGCGAGCTTTTCCACCCCTAATCTAAACTTTTTTGTCGTTAAAATATACAAGGCGTATTATTTCTTATTTTATGTCTTAGAGCTTGGGTTTAATTAAAGCGCTTTAAACTGGCCTATTTTGATTCTAGTTTTGCGAAAGTTCCACCAACAACGAAACGCGGACCAGCGCCGTTCCTGTAATAACTTCTTCCTGGACTTCCTGGCTGCATCGGGGGCAGGAAGTGCAAATGGAAGATGGAGAGGCTGTCAGGACCGCTGGAAATTACACTGGCAATGATGTTATACAGCAGCGCGCTATTTGCCTTGACGTGTATTTGTAAGTAAAAGTTTTTAGTTTATTTTTTATAGCAGACAAAATTTAAATTGAAATTTTATTTTAAAGAAAAACCGTTTAAAAACCGCTCTTCGTATTATTTATTATTATATTATTTATTCAATGTTTTACTTGCAATGAAAAACTAAACAGCGAAAGCTTTTCTCTAGAGAAGGTTTGTAAGAAATAACCCTGTCCTCACGAATTTGTCATTATTGCTTAGCTTTTCTAAATAAATTTTGTGTCTTTGTTTGTTGTATTTCCAGCAAGGACAGTGAAAATCACGTTAGAAATTTTCCACGAGTAGTTCTCACATAACAATTAAACATTCCTGTAATGTAAAAATGACAGTAATATACCTGTTACTTCCCCAGAATATGACTATAAAATTCTCAGAATGTTTTTTCCGCAAAATGATGATAATATATTTTGGCACCTAAAAACTCCGGAAAAAAATCACCCAGAAAAAAACCCCATAACTAAACCAAACCCCACGCAGTACAAGCTATAGATCCACCCAACCAACCCAAAATAGTTTTATATTTTCATGTAACTTATTTTCTAATTATGTAATAAGCAATTTTTCCTTGGAGAGGTGTTTCCGTTTACCATTTCAATATGGTGGCATGAAATTTATCCACATAACTTTTAATGTCATTCTCAAAAAATTGGTCAAATTTTGAATCAACTTCAGGTAAAGCGTATACCTACCTTTAAGGTATACTTATACATACAAATAATCCTTAAGAGAAATTCGAAATCACCAAAAAACTGCGATAGTTATTAGACCTATCTACAGGTTTACTGGGAACGTGATAAAATTATGTAAATCGCATTTTTTTGTGACTATTCATAAAAATAACTTGATTATCTAACTACCAGGAGATATTAAAGAAACGAACTCTTCCCCATTCTTGTCATATTCGCAACAGAATATTTCAAAAATCACTTTAAGGGAATATTTTTTATCTTTTAGAAAAACCAAGAAGTTTGACTGTCTAGGCCCTGGAACCAATTGGTAAGAATAAATTAAACCAGGAAAAAATTGTATGTTATTTTATAAGCAGCTAGAGAAAAACATGAACTAAGTAAAGGTTGAATAATAATGGCAAACATTCATACAAAACTACTTAGCTCTTAGGAGACCAAAACAATACAGTAAAGCGTCAGAGTTCTGTAAGTACTGGTATTATAGGTATTATAGTGAACAGTACGAGGCTGCTGATATACTGTTTAAAATTCTATAAATGCCAAGGTACTAGCCGGAGGAGTTGTGGTTTAATAATCGTTTGTACGTAAATAAACTAAAATCTCTTATGCGTTTTTTCGTTTAAGTATTGCTCGTTTTTTAGTTGTTCTTCAGTAAAAGTCCCTCTACAGAATTGTTCCTGTAAAACTTTTGTAGAAAATGGAACTTTGGTTTTGGAGCGAAGTTTTTTTGCAGTAAAGCAAGATAATGGTAGGTTTACTACTAACTTGATAATTATTGTATTAATCTAAACGAATTCAATTGCAGACAAACTTATAGCATTGACTACTAAAACTATTCCTTTAATAGGCGGACTTCGTAAAATTACACATGGCATGGACTGGTGTCGAGAAAGACACCAATTCGGTTTTGATTTTTTAATTTTTGATACTGTTTTGTTAATAATTTTTTCTTCAATAAATTAAGTAAGACTCAGTTTTGACACATATATTTTCTAAAAAATAGTGTTAAACTAACATTTTGAAAATAAAACTTAACTTAAAATAAGAATTCAAAACATGTAAAATATTTTAACGAAAATTTTATTCATTTTGGCAGCCTATTATTTAAATAAGAGAGTGGTCTGGACATACGTATTTGTTGTATTTGGTAGACACTTTTTTATATTTTCTATCTTTGGTTTTGTTGCAAAGATGGCATCGTGGCCTAACATTTGGCGTTGGTTGATTTTCAGTCGCTTCCGCCTGATTTTCATCTTCTCGGGATAGATCGGTTGAAACGGCAGTCATATATCTTTTCTTGGCTATTTGAGTCTATTAATTAGCTCATTTGCCAGGTCTAGAACAAATAATTTACATCTCTGCGGTTTCGTTTTATTCCAATCTGGAAATTTCATCAGCCATAATTTCAACCCGTTGATACCAGCAACATTTAGAAGATGTGCAAATATTACCACAGGCCAGCGATTAGATCTTCTTTTCACAGAGTACTCGCTTGCCAACTTGTCTGTAGTGTCAACAGCTCCTTTCGTTCTGTTATAATGAAGAATAATCTCGGACTTATTGCAGAATTCTTCACCAGATACTTCATCTTTCATATGCTCAGTCGACAGCAGAATAACGACCGCATTTTTCTTCGGGACATATGACACCGAAGTGCAATTTTTCTTAAAAGCAAACATACTTGAATTTACATCTTTATACGGATTCTGATGGTATAAAAGTCTTGTTTTTTCAAAGAGTTCCACACAAAGTTAGCTTTCTCAGCCCAGAGCTTTTCGGCAAGTTCCAAACTGGTGAAAAAATTACCAATCGATTAAGCTTTTAGGAAAATAATTACACCACATCAAGGACTATATTTTTCAAGATAGATACTCACCTAAATATACCAGCATGTTGCAAACGAATCAGGTGTCGCAGTCGAACAAAGCCCATAATTTATCCCGTATTTGTCTGGTTTGCTTTTCATATATACTCTGAAAGGCGCTCTGCCTCTAAAAGGAACTAGTTTCTCATCAACGCAAGAATGACTGCTTGGAGAAAGGGATTTCCTGCAGTTTCTAATGATTTTGAATATGTCTCGTATAGAAACTAATTTATCAACGGCTTTTCGTGCTGCTCTCCTCACAAAGTTGTCAAACCTCAGAAAAGATGTTATTTCTTTGAAACGGTCACTGGACATCGTAGCTGGGATTATCAGACCATTCTGTACCATTCTTCGCTACATAAATTAGGCCTTTACAATTATCAGCATTATTTGGGACTAAATCAGAAGTATCAGTATTACGGTCGAATTCGATCACATCGTCTTCGACAATATCTTCATCTCATAAATCGCTCGCAGCATCTTCGTTCATCCATATATAATTCTGGTTCGTCACTCTCAAGAAGATATAACGTCTCCCTATCCGTCAACGGCCTGTGAGTAGGCAAATTTATACTCATTTTTGAGTCGCATGTGCTAACAACTAAACTGAAACATTTGGATAAAACACTATTTAGAACAAATGGATAAAATTCCCCGTACTCAAAATAAATTTGCTAAGTACCAAAAAGACATGGGATTCCCCGAAATAGAAATAAATGGGTAATATATCAAAAAATTTTGAGATTTTTCTACGCCATGAACTAAAAAAAAAAATTCATAATTTATAACATACAAGGCGGACTGCGGTCTTAAGGGACCCCAATAACAAAAAATTGGGCGACTAAAATATGCACATTGAGTGAAGGAGTTTTTATAACTCAAAAAAATAGACAAATTATCCACAAAAAACCCATCGTGGGATCGCAAAAAAAACCCCAGTCCGCCTATTAAAGGTTAAGAGTAGAAAATATTTCTTTTTAAACTAAGGGACGGCTCGGAGCAGTTTTTTGATTTTTTGCCGAATAAGCTGTAACTTCTTTCTAAATACCGGTTCAAATATGTGAATATTTCGAATTGGTGGCCTTAGAAAGAAATTTCAGCTTATTCAGCAAAAAATCAAAAATGTGATCCGAGCCGTATCTTAGTTTTTACAAAATGTGCCTTCCGATTAAAGTTCAGTCAATTCTGATATGGCCCATTTTGAACGTCTCTTCGACAGGAAAAAAATAATGTACTCTAAACTAAAAAGAAATAGGCAAATATTTTCTAAGCCACCTGTTCAAACAATCCAGAAGTTGAAAATTAACACAATTTAACGCGTGTTTTTGCAAACGAATTTGTAATTCATAGTAATACACACTTTCTTCTGCCATTTTAGAAACCTCCACGAATAAAACAAGTAGCGCAGACTGTCCGATAATTAAACCTAATGAAAGAAGTTTGCGAGATACAAAAAAAGGTTAGTTACTATAATTCCTAATCAAACCAAATAAAACCTTTGAAAATTACCTATAGTTACAAGTAAAATTAAATTTTTTTAAAACTCCAGAAAACCATCAACATCAGCAAATAATAAATTAAATATTATATCTAGATACAAGGCATACACGTTCTTGAAAATATGCGACATTTTGTAAAAACTACCCCCATTTTCTCCGACCCCAGATTGATTTTTGTTTAAGCTGATGGAAGTCAAATTAACTAATGCTTAATCTAGTTAAGCCCGAAAATATTTTTCGTCAGATCTAAGAACAGTCCTTGAAGTATAGAAACACACAGAACAGAAATCAACCATATCGAAATTCATTCACTGATGGTTCGAGAGCTACATAGGGGTCAAATTTTTAATAACCTTCTTTTTTCGCATTCGCGACAGAAAGGGGGTAAAAAAAAAATATTGCCTATTTATAAGCTTTTTAGAGTTTGAAGAAGAAATTGATGACGATGACGATCCTGACACAAGTGACGACACTGACGAAGACGATATTGCACTGGAAGAATCAAATATTGATGACGATGAACCTACTTCCACTGAGGTAGATAAAGAAGATGCAGCCGATCTCAATAAAACGGAAATAGAAAAGGAGAAAACCGCAAATATTTCTGCAGCTGAAAGAAGTGGTTGTAAAAAATCGAAACCATCTTTACAGGTGCAAGTTGTTTTGGTATTTTTTATAGCACTATTGTTACGCTTTATAACAATTACATTATAAACTAAAGGAAAACAAAATATTTTATAACCATCTCAAATATATTTCTTAATATTTTACAGTGTCTCGTAAAGTCATTTACCGTAAGTTACACAAGTAAAACGTTAGTAGTTCTAAAGGCTTTTAAATTTGTTATTTCATGAGCCTATTGACTAAATAATTAACGTAATTACTGTTCATTCTAACATTTAAACACAAAACTAAATAGAACTGTCCTTTTCAGTGTCAAAAAATTGGTCCAACTGAATTTGGAATTGACTGTTCTTAACTGTGCTGCAAAATTGTGCAAAACAAAAAGGTCCAGTCAATTATTAATCTTAATATTTTTACATCATGAATATTATGTATATTTAAAATTTAATTTTAAGTAAATACCTACAATGTGGCAGTAGTGTTTCACAATTGCCGCGGCCTTATCAATTAATGACCAAACTCACGCATAAATAGTATGTTTTCCCATTGTATTCAACACGTATCGAAAAGCAAGCATCTTTTTCTTTCTTATATCACGCTCTTTGTCGGAACAGAGAATATGCTCTATGAAAGAGAAAGAAAACGTAGGAATATACTCTCTTGATGCTAATTCATGCTGACGAGTTTCTCCTGTGAAATTGTGTTGTAGTGTTGTTTAGGTACCAAAAACAACAGAATAGAACATAAGAACAAGTAGGTACTTGCCCAAACAAAAGATCTAGCAACACATCCACCCGTGCCCATAAATGTGGGGTTTTCTTCACAAGGAACTTCAGGAAAAAACTCTGGAAAATATCGTAGAATTTCGAAACAAAATTCACTTAAAAAATCATATCAGTCGCAGTCGTTCATCATCACATCGTGATCAGTTTTTTGTTCTATATTTCGTGCAAAAAAAGTTCATGAAAATTTCTATTTTCCCGAAATTTCGCTGCAAGTACCGAAAAACACAACACAACACAAGCTGATTTTGGTTCAGAATTTGACAGCTCTCCCAATTGGCGATGTTGCCGTTACAATGAAAACGATAGCCTACTGGAATTGCTGCGCAACTACGCAAATAGGACCAATATTTTTCTTTTAACTTTGGGTGGGGGCCAGATTCACTGGCCTCTTCAACACAGTTACCTAACTAAAAGGCGAAAACAACAACAACATTGCAGTTACAGGACCCGCCACCGTGTGAGAAAATTAGTCTTGTGCCATAAATTTCCAAGATAGGGTCCGAAAGAGCTTTATCGCAATGACTGGTTGGAGTGTAATGGTCCCGTGCGTGTGCCGATTTATAGAGGCGATATTTTAGGATAAAAGTCGCATACGTTAAAAAAAATTTAAAACAGCGCTTGTTGGATAAGTTATAACCCCTATTTTTTAGTATTTAAAATACTACCAGCATCGCTTTTATGAAAAATATACATTGGTTGTGGCTTCTAGTCTAAACAAAATAAATTATCAAAAGTTCTTGGTGCGAAAAAAAACCTTCTTTTCATTTTGGTCCTTTTTGTGTTTCTTGTGTTTTTGGATTCTTTTCGGTTGAAGTAACTGATTTGGAGGTATTTTAGCTTATTTCTTATTTTTTGTTTTTTTTTTTAAAATAAATAAATATAAATAAAGGTCGCAATAAAAAGAAACAAGGTCGGCGCGCTGAGAATTTTGTTTATCACAGGATTTTAATGTCGTGCGACAGAAAAACTATTAACTAACCCAAGAAAATATTATTAGTACGCCTTGGAATGTACATTTCAGTACGTTAAATATTTTTAAAAATTGTTGATGCTGGAGTGTAACTAAGTAATACAGATACCAAAAATCCAATTTTTAGAATTTTTCTTCGTTTGTCTGTCTGTTTGTTTCAGCATTACGCGAAAACTAGTGAAATAGAATAGAACAAAAAGACAGACAGACAGACAGACAAACGCTAGAAAACAAATTATTTACGTTTTTTTTAGTTTACATCCTCTTAAAAATAACAAAAAATGAATTCACGAAGGATCTGAAACCTCCTTAGCCTACTAGTAATTCCAAGTACAAAAAACATTTTTAACAGAAGCTTCTGCGAGATTTTGCATTATACCTTGAATTACTGATAGACATTTGTGTTACTGTTACTCGAAAACCACAGATCATGCAGAAGTCATAACTTGTGTCTGATATTTTCAATACGCCTAAGATAAAAAAAAACAAAAAAGAGAAGTTAAAAAACCTCCAAATCAGTTACTTCAACCGAAAAGAAAGCAAAAAATAAAAGATCAAAGGATCTTGGGTGGAAATAACGAAAATTCAAACTTGTATTAGCATAGCACAAGGAACACACAAAGGACCATTGCGAAAAGAGAAATGATTAAACGGTGTTTCGCTCTGGGTAACCAGTGTGAGCTCATCAGTGGTTTCACTGGTCACCCTCTCCATACATCATTAAACACCATCATACACTTTGATTTCCAACCTTGAATCACTCATAAATAGGCATAATTCCACACTGGCACTTATCCAAGTTACCTGATTCAGATTCGTCCTGGCGTGTTAATATTTCCAATAGGATTATTCTTCTAAGGCAACTAAAATAAAAAAAAAGTTAGAAAACCTCCAAATCAGTTACTTCAACCGAAATGAAACCAAAAAACAAAAGATTAAAAGGTCTTGGTTGGAAATAACGAAAATTCAAACTTGGATGAGCATCCCACAAGAAACGCACAAAGGACCAAAGCAAAAAGAGAAATGATTAAACGATGTTTCGCTCTGGGTAACCAGCTTGAGCTCATAAGTGGTTTCACTGGTCACCCTCCACATACATCGTTAAAAAATTAAAAACCGTCATACACTTTGATTTCTAACCATGAAATAGTCATCATTCCGCACTGGTACTTATCCAAGTTACCTGATACAGATTCGTCCTAGCGTGTTAATATTTTCAATAGGATTATGCTCCTAAGGCAATTAAAACAAAAAAAGAAGTTAAAAAACCTCCGCTGGTTACCCAGAGGGAAACATAGAAATTTTTTCTTTTCGCTTTGATTCTTTGTGTGTTCCTTGTGGGATGCTCATCCAAGTTCGAATTTTCGTTATTTCCACCAAAGATCTTTTGATCTTTTGTTTTTTTTGCCCAAGATACTTCCACAAGTTGCAGATCTGTGAATTTTTGTTTAATCATAATCAAAATTAGCTAAAAAAATCACGTAAAAGAAATATGTAGGCTTGTTTTTTCTGTATTGGTAGCCGAGCTGGTTTCACATGTACAAAGAGAATAATATGTATGTACAGGATCGCATCCTATCGGTGGCACTCCGATATCTCAAAATTTTAATTATTTTTAAAATTTGTAAAAGTTAGATTATTGGTTAAACAATTTGTTTCATTTAAAATAAGTAAGTTGATGTCAAAAAATTATTACACTTAAAATAACGTAAACATTTTTCATTAAGTTCTACAGACATTGAGGAACTCACTATCAAAAACTTTTTTATAACTACATTAATAATAATGCCGTTAAGAAGAAAATAAAATAATCATTCAAAATTTTATGGGTATATTACAAAGAACCCTCAAAAAACTAAATCGAAAAGATAAACAATTGCACGATGTTTCGCCCTGTACAACCAGTGTGGGATGATCAGTGGTTTCAGTGGTCACTCTTATCAAAAAACATTCAACACCATTATCCATTCTGATTTCGTACTTAAAATCACACACCAGTAGGAAACGTTTTGCATCTAAATAGGGATTTGTCCTGGCGTGCGTGTGTAAAAAATCTCCTACATCGGTTACTTAACTACAAAAGCTCTAAAAAGAAAAGATCAAAAGATGAATATTGCAAACTCAAATGACTATGCACTTTCAAAGTTGCCCTAATTTTGTAGGTTGTATCGAATCAGGATCTCTAGAATAAACACGGTCTAGCCCACCAGATGACGACACAAAGATATCAGCCTGCTTTTTTGATTGATTTTTTTTGATGGGTGACGTTTGCGGTTATATTCTTTTTGCATAAGTTTTTGTAATAAAAATTGTATTTGTTCATCTTTTTTTTCTTCTGGCCCTAATTAAATAACCTGTGATATTACTTACATTATCTTTGTCATAGGGAGCTGCATTTATACGTTTCTTTAGTGAAAACGCTCATCATTAAACAATGACAAAACTAAAAAAACAAGACACCTTATAGCTTTAAATTTGCAATCAGATTCATTGCATTTGTGCATACATAACAAGTCTTTCCTTCTAGATAACAAAATAACCACTCTCCCAAAAGTGCCTGGCAAAAATCAGGTACAAAATAAAATAGCTTCCAAAACACGACAAATACCAACTACATAAACTAACTTCTAAACTACGAACACGAACTAACTCCAACTCATCCGATGAGTTTCTTGACGGAATTTACTACCAACTAATGATCTTAATTTTTATTTGGTGAAAGATCAACGCATGCAGGCCAAAAATAAATAGACTTATAGACATTTAAACAAAAAAAAAAGAATAAATCGAAAAGTTAATTTAATTTGTCAAGCCTTCAAAAATCCCCTGCTATCTTTGTGTCATCATCAGGTCGAAGAGTGGGGCAAAATAACTAGACCGTATCTATTCTAGGGAACGTGGTATCGAATCACCCTGGATAATAAAGAAGACCCATATGGTGAAAGTAATGTAACGCGAAACTTCATCAAATTTGCGAGAACTGAGCTCATACAAAAGTAAAAATAATAAAAGTTACTGGGCCATAACCATTATTTTTATTCAATTCACTCTTCTGGCACATTAAGTTCATATAAGAAAAGGGAGCAGTCAAGAAGTTGGAAGAAAATATATGTGGCGAAAATATTTCGCTGTTTTCAACGCTTTTTAAAAGCGGCCTTTATTTGTCATTTTAATGGGCACAAGTTTGGTGTTGATGTTTGCAATTATTTGTATTAACAACGTAATATACTTGTTTTCACATTGGCATCTAACTTACTATGGAGCGGAGACCAGTATGCGTAGGAATTTTCGACATATATATTTTTTTTTATTACTATTGGTATCTAGTTTCGGATTTTAATTTTTTTACACTTGTGGATTACAGCGTATGACCAAAGGTGGGCGGGAGACCCCCCCAAACAAAAGTTGTCAAAAGTTTAAAATTAGCTCTGTCTTTTGGACTTCCATTGTCTATATTTTATCTATACACGACGTTTCGATCAGTACAATCTCTGATCGTCTTCAGATGCAAATCACAATCTATTCCTAAGGGTAACTAAGGATAACTGAAAATTCCCTGATTCTGCCGAAGAAAGGCAGCTTCAAGGAAGTTCGTTTCTTCTAGTGTGACTCCTTGTGCAAAACCTTTGCTTCTGTCCACTTCACTGGGTTTTGCTTTGACCATGCATGTTCGGCGATTCCTGATTTCGTTGTTTCACCTCTTTGGGTATTCGTCTGATGTTCCTTAAGAATAACAGATAGTGGTCATTTTGTTTCGCTTATGTATGATAGGAACTTGGTAAATGCATTCTTTAGTTGGTTTGTTCTCCGGTTTTGTTTTACTAAAAAGCCTTCGAATTGTATTAGATTTAAAAGCTGTTTTATTATTAAAGTTTTTCGCTATTCTTCGAATTTTCTCTGATACTTGGTTGTATGGAATTGTAAGAAATGCATTTGCCTAGTTTTGGGCTTGTAATCTCTGTCTTGTTTGCTGAAATTTAAAAATAGTATCTGTTTTAGGTTTAAGGCTGTAATCATTCTGCTGCAATTTTTTCTTAATGTTTCTTATTTCGATTTCCTAGTGACGAGAATTGTTACAAATTTAATCTACGTTTTGAAAAGGAATTTGACAACTTTGTTGCAACTCCATTGTGAATTTAATGGTGGGTCTTATGCATTGTTGTTAGTTAAGTCGAAGTTAGTACGTCGATGGCCTTATGTTACTTAGGTGGTGAAGAAATTCTGAAAGTTGTTGGATCTTCCCAGTCCAGGCAATAAAAGTTAAGAGCTAAGGTTTATATGTTGCGGTATCAAACGCGTGTAATTCGAACCACTTCATGTGAATATTGGCGACCACTGGCGACAGCGATGAACCCATTGGCAGACCGTCATCCTGATCTGATATCTAGCGATTCCTTTCCTTTTGACATAAAAAATGAAAAATCTATCCTTGGGTCCTAAAAAAATTTTAAGAATATTAACAAAATGGTTAGAATTTTCTACAAAAGAAGCGGTCTTGCCTGCAGGAAGTTGAATAATTTCTGGAACTTGTGATTGGGCAGTTCCATACATTAAAGGAGTATCAGAGAAAATTCAAAGAGTGGCGAACAACTTTAATATTAAAACAGTTTTTAGATCTAATAATACAATTCAAAGCCTTCTTAGTAAAACAAAACCGGAGAACAAACAAAATAAGGAATGCATTTACCAAGTTCCTTGTGAGTGTGGTGAATCATACACAGGCGAAATAAAAAGACTACTATCTGTTAGGCTTAAGGAACATTAGACGAATACCCAAAGAGGGGAAAAAACGAAATCAGGAATCACCGAACATGCATGGACAAAACATGACCGAATGAAGTGGACAGAAGCAGAGGTTTTGCACAAGGAGTCACACTGGGAGCTGACTTTATTGGGCAGAATCAGGGTATTTTCACTAAAGATTCCAAATATTTCGAAACCCTTTCTTGGCGGTTGAGTGATTTGAGTGATTTCCCATAGTATATAAGTACGTAGCCTTAGGAATAAATTGCATTTTGCAGCCGAAGACGATCAGAGATTGTACTGATCGAAACGTCGTGTATAAATAAATTATAGTTAATGAAAGTCTGAAACATATTGCTAATTTTAAACACATCATTGCCTCAAACTTTCATTGTCACAAGTTACTACGAAAACGTAGAGAAGTAAACTTTTTCTTTTAAAAAATGTAACTCATTTAACATAACAAATGCGGTCTTGACTAAAACCGTGTCACAACAGAAAGTGTGTCCTGTGAGTGCAGCTTTTCACTACGCCAGAAAAATCCAATAGAAGGTATCTCCGCTGCTAGGTTCTCTGTAGATTGCACCTGGAGTAGGCCGGCAGCAGCAGCATGCCTGTTTTTGTGTAGCTCGGAAGGAGCTATCATTGGAGTATTTTATTTGCAGGTTTAAACGGCTATCGGTATGTGCAGTGTACGTGCGTCGTACGATATGGAAAAAAATACGGACTTGGACGGGCAAATACCGTCAACTTCAGTTGACGGAAATAATCCTAAAAATGTTGAACTCTTAAGTAAGAAGATGGTGTGTGAATGTGTGATGTGTGTCTTAATAATAAAGAGTTTTTCGTGAAAAGTTTGACAGGTCAGCTGAGACTTTCACAAATATCGCTTTTGCCCATCGAAAATAAACTTTTCCAAAGCTTGTCAGAGCATTCACGTTTTTATGATGACGAATTTGCAAAAAGTGATAGAAGAATCGAATTATAATATTAAGTTTTTAAAAATTGCTTCCCTTACTTGAAATTTCGGCTGCATTACTGAAAAACTAAAATTTCTATTGGAATTTGTGTCGCACTGTCAAAATTTTCGAGCAAAATATTTCAATTAAATATTTTTTGTTGGAGTTCTTGTCTGATATAAGACTTGGATCTTAAAATTTGTGCAGTTTTTGTACAAAATTTTATTTTAGCTCCTGTAGGAAGTCCTCAGAAATATTTATCAGAGGCTATTACCACCATTTTTTCTTATTTTTTTTTAAATTACCCTCTCTTAAAGTGATTTTGTTCCTGTTAAAAAACTTATTTTTTATAAAATTATATATTTCCTTGACTAATCACAGTTTATTTTTAACACTTTTTTCAGCCAGCTTGACTTACCAATAGATTTAAAAAAAATAATAAATTTTTCAACATGGATAACAGTTCAAAATTTTATCTACTTTTTATTTAATATCTCTAGGATAAATAGTAAAAATTTGTCTTACCCTTTAAGATTCTAACGGCCAGATGCTTTTCTCATAAAAAGCTGTTTGTATCGCATTAGATTTTTAGTTGTTTTCATAAAAGTTATCATATAATGTTGAAAACCTCGTCTTTTTTTAACTCATTTCAAAAATGTGAAATGTAGACCGTATGTAAACCCTCTTTATTTTATTATGAAGTAATTTTATAATCAATTAAAAATGAAATAATTAGTGGCCGTAATTAACCCTACAAAATTATACACTTATATATAACAAGGAGAATAAATAAAAAAAATTCATACCGTCAGATGCTTTTCTCATAAAAAGTATAGTTGTTTCCATAGAATGTTTCATATGATGTTTAAAAAACTTAAAAATTAAAATTAAAAAATTAAAAAAAAATATAATGAACTATAACCTGGTATTTTTTAAATTAATTTAAAAAATTATATGATTATAAAATTATAATATAATCAATTCTATTAGTGGCAGTATTTTACCCTAGAAAATTATAAGTAAACTAACCTCAGGCCTACATCCAGGAATAACAAAATACACAAGTGTTTGTATTGAAAATCGAGCATGAAAAAACCCATTTGCTTATGATGTGCACACAAAACACATACGAAACCTGGCCATACTAATTAATGGGCAACAGTAAACACATAAAAGCATCATTTACGAGCCAGAATAGGTAATTAAAGTTGTCTTCCAGTTCCAAAATGTGGTGCACCGACAGATTATTCGTGAGATAATAAATTACTAATAGGGGTTTTCATTGGTAAAATTGATGCGCCACTCGTAGTGCACTAACACTGGCTTGGTTCTGTCAAAAAATTGCGTCAATGCAGTTTGAGTGCAGATTCAATGGAACATGAAAAAAAAATGCACCCAAAGCAGAACACTCGATATTTTAAAAAATATTTTGTATTAAAAATTACAAAAACAACCGCAAAACACCGCAATGAAAGAAAAGTTCAAACTATATCAAAACAACTTAACAAACTTGTTAAAACAAGCCAAAATAAACTCATCAACTTGAAAAAAACAAAAACTGTACAAATATGTTATGGGATTGTATAAAAAAATTAACAAAAAAAAATACCTCAACACAGAACAATGTAAAAGAATTAAATAACGAAAATATCGAAAGTATAGAAAACAAGCAAAACATCGCTAATTATATTAATGAATATTTCTGTAATGTTGGTAAAAAGTTATATTAAATCTGATAAAGATGATCATTTTGAAGAAACATCATGTAGTAATAAAATTAAACTTAAACAAATCAGTTCACTTCCCTCTAGGGGCCTAATATCATAAACGCACTTAATCTAAAAAAAGCCCCAGGGCCGGATGAACTGACAGCAGAAAATTTAAGAGAAATCGCGGTTTATATAAAACACCCATTAACGTATATTATTAATAAATCTATTACTAACGATGAATATCCATCAGCTTTTAAAGAAGCAGTAGTTAAACCATTGTATAAATCTGGCAAAAAAAACAACCATTTTAAATTACAGACCTGTATCCTTAATCAGTAATTTGTCAAAAATATTTGAGAAAGTTTTAAAACACCAAATTGTGTCCCATTTAGATATAAAAAAGATGAGGATGCAGTGGCGGGATTAGTTTCAAAAGTAAATAGTTCACTAGATAATGGCGTTCCTTCCATTTGCATCTTCGTTGATCTTGCAAAAGCATTTTATACAATTTCCCACCCTATTATGGTCAAAAAACTTTAAAACATTGGATTTACAGGCAGTGATTTGAACCTTATGAAAAGTTATTTAAGTGAAAGAAAGCAGCGAGTGGATGTTGATGGTACACTTAGCAATTATTTAAACGTAGATTGTGGCATTCCTCAGGGAGCAGTGCTCGGCCCACTCCTATTTATTATATATGTTAACGACCTATTCAAAAAGGAGAAGTCGAGGCAGCCGCCGGATTTTATTATAAGACTCAGACTTGGGAAAAACTTAGGGAAAAAATTAAAAATAGCTTTGTTAAATATATTAAGTGGTTTAATACCAACCAGCTTACAGTAAATTTTAGCAAAACAACTTTTTTGCCTTTTACATGTCATAGTAATAAATTGCCGACCTATGATTCAATTCAACTTCAACTTGGCTTAGAGAGCGTTAACCTAAAAAGTTGCAAAGGGTTTAAATACCTCGGAGTTTTTCTTGAGTCATTTAAGGTAGGAACACCATACCGAATAAGTTACTAAAAAATTAAGATCATTTCTGCGTAACTTTCGTCTCTTCACAAACACTTTTAATGCAGCACAGCTTAAAATTTTGTACTATGCGCTTGCTCAATTTCACTTAAATTATGGAATTTTAGCATGGGGTGCTGTTACGAATACGTATTTAGAGCTGGTTACTATCACTCAAAAATGGATAATAAAAATTATATTACAAAAGGAAAGGCTGTAAGCAAGTGCTTCTAATATTTTTGATGCAAGACAACTGTATTTCCAAAAAATTGCAATAGGTCTGTTCCATAATAAGATTCGTGTGTTAAATGTTAACCACCCATGTGCTATTAGAAATCGGACCAACCAGGCCGTTGATATATCTAAAGTCTCAAAAATCGTAGGTCAAAGGTGCTTTTAGTTCATAGCCCCCAAAGTTTATGCAAAAATTGTAACATTTCTTCATACTCCATCCAAATTAGCTTTTAAACACAAATTAAAAGTATTTCTTAAGACCCAGATATCTCGAGACGAGGCTCACAGCATAACAGATTTTAAAAATAATTAGTTTCAAACGTTTTTTTTTGTAAAGATTAAACTATTCTTAGATAACTAAATGATGCTGGTGTATTTATTTATTTTCCTAAATGAATGATACGGTAAACTTATTTGAACCTAAGCGCGAGTTCTACTCTTAAAGGGTTTCTAAGATTTAACAACTTTTTATTGGGTAAAAATTTACTAATTGTAGGTTTTTTTAATTAACATTATTTATCTTCCCCATGCACGAGGATGCTCTTGTGGGAAACCATTGTATTTATTGTTAAGGTACTATAAACTCTTTTTGAGGTTGATTAGTGGGTTTTGACTTAAAATGTAAAGGCAAGAAAAAGTTTTAGGTGCGCCATGAGCCCTCAGAGCCAGTGGAAAAAGTTGCACCTGGTGCAAAACCGAAATTATCAATTTTCCAATGGAATACGAAAACCCAATGGAACAGGAACACCGACTCAGTTGAGCACTGGTGGCGCATCATTTTTACCAATGGAAACCGTTATAACATAAATATAATTCAACCGACAATAGGCGGTCAAACCTAACCAACAGTAACGGAGTAAATTTGCTCAAGGTGGTTCATCAGCTAAGAGGAGGATTGCCCTTATCAACCATTTTTAGTCGTATCCCTTAGGTGAGAGTCTTCTGGTGCAGAATGAAAGATTTGGATGGTTAACCCTCAAGGTGGTACCTGAGAGGAATGACCAGTCTTTTTAGACAATTTTTATTAGCCCCGACTGAGGTGCGAGTTGGGGGTCATCCTTATTTAGTGGAAGGTCTCCAACGTTCAGTATCCGTCTTCTGGTCGGCTACAAACTCAAATGGTTACATACAATAAAGGAAGGAATCATATCACAGACTCCCGTGAAGGTTTAGGTTTAGTGAATAAGGTCCGGTTGTTCAATGACCGTTCAAATCCTGTTCAGTGTTTGCACAGGATTTAAGGAAAGTGGTGAGCTGTTCAATGTTGTGGTTAACTCAGAAATTGGTTTTTTCATACTCTTGAACCTTAAACGTTAAAACGTTCAGTTTTGAGTGTTCAAGCGGAAGTTCAGTAGAAAAGAACAGTATTTTTTTGTTTAAAAAGAGCTTTTTGAAAATAAAAAAGTCCCAGCTTGCCAATGACATGTCAACAGACGTCTTAATCACGTTATAATTCCAATAGGTCTGTCAAATTTTAGTCATTTAATGAGGTTAATAAAGCGTCATGTTAGATACGAACTTGATACGTTATAATTTGGTGTAGGAGTGAGAATTTAAATCTCTTAAGATCGTAATTACAATCTGGGGAATTGTTTTTAGCAACACTGTAAGAAAAATCAATTTGACTATGTCCATTTTTTGCAAAATTTTACGTCATTGAATTTGTTTTCCATAGCAACGCGGAGACTTTATTTATGTTTATGTGGTACACCAGAGATTTTTTAGCACCGGGTCAAAAATTTGCGGTTAGATTACTTATTTTGACTTTTCGCGTTCTGCGCCGATAAAAAACCAAGTAAAATACTAAAATAAAAGAAAACCATTTATTGCAAAAATAACTGCTAAAAAACGCTACCCACCTACGTATTAAAGAAACTGTGTTGTATGTTTCAGGTTGCATTTACAGGTGCATTTATAATTGAATTGGAATCACTCCCGCTAGCTGATACCGACAACAGGTTAACTTAAAAGCATGCAGATTTAAAATTAGGCTAATGGCGACGAAATATTCGTATTCTATTTTAATCGACTGGCAAGAGTCTTTCCAACCTCTAAATGGAACTTTACTGACCTGTCTTGTTAGTACTCAAGTATCAGTGTATTTTTGAAACTGAGGTTCTAAAATCTATCCTTTGAACTCCAAGATTTCACTAGTACAATTGTACATAACTATTCCGCAATAATTTAAATTCTAAAAAAATGGCTAAATCAAACTAAAAACAAAATTATGGGGGGTTGTGGGCGCCGAATGTTTCTATGCGAATTCCTAGTAATTCCAGCGAGCCAGTAAAGTTCTCTTAATTCTTTGATACACTCGGGGTAATGCCCGCGCAGCGCTTGACCTTTTTTGGGCGGGCGACCGCATACGCGGAGTGGTTTCATATTGGTTTTTGAACAATGTTTCTTAAAACACATTTTTAAAAGATAAACATAACCTCGAATGATTTTCTGTCAGAAAACGTAAAAACTCTCTTCTGTCCCACTGCGGCCCGATTTAAAGTTTGTTGACAAAACACCTGCAGTTACCATGGAATCGTATAAATTCTGCGGTCTATCGGCCAACTCCTGAACTGCGTGTGTCTCATAAATTCATGAAGTGTGATTGATTGATCGGTTTTATTTTCCGGAGTGCACAGGCTTTTAGAAAAAAGGAAATTTAGTTTTTATTTTCAGTAAAGCAAGGAAATATAAAAAGGAAAAATGTAATCCAGAGGAAATTGTGAGTATTTCTCAATTTTTTTTTTGTAAATCGGGTTTGTTCTAAACCGCAATTATTTTGAGGCTTTTGGGATAGATGACAGCATTAGAGCTTTTATTTTGAAGAAAAAATAATTGAGAATTTTGAAAAATCTTTAGATATTTTTACTAAGCATTTAAAAATGATCACCCCTGCTAAATTTCAGCTAATTCTGATGTTTAGTTTTCCCTGTGCAATCTGGCAAAAGATTAAAAAAAATAATGAACAAAGTGTTGCCAGTTGTCCTTTTTTTCAATTAAAATCTGGGGAGAAACGATAGCCTTAAATGATAAAAAACAAAGTCATTTTTGTTTTTATTTTGCAACTTAACTAAAAGGTGGAATTGGGGTTATTTTATTTCATCATTATGACTTGATCTACATATAGTATAAAAATGTGCATCTTGAAAAAAATATATATTATATGCTTACGAGTTTTGTTCAACGAAAACTTTCTATTAATGAATAAATTTGGATAACGTCCTCAGCTCGCGTCTGGATTTTAGTGTAACATTTAATTTTACGTTAATGTTTACGTGTTTTGCTCGTCTGAAAGTTTCTGTTATTGAATAAATTTGGGCAGCGGAAAATCACAGGTGAAAAGCATCAGAATCCGATCGCGCATGTCGCATCTGGAAAAGCACGTGTTTTTCCTCCGGATAAGCCAAACGTCGACGCGCTCTTTCTCAGTTTGCGTCTGGATTTTCTCGGAATTTGAGGGGAAATTCGATCGCGAGAGCGCTCCGAAAAGCCGGGAGAAAATTACGCTAAATCGTGAGAATATTTACGACCCTGATCTTGATGATTGATTGACGAAAACGGTAAGTGTTTAGTTGATTAACACGAATAATAGTCTGAGAAATCGTAACAACAACAAAATAATATTTTAAGAATTTTTTTTTGTGAAGTCATGCAAGATTATAAAGGAAAATGCCGTGGAAAATTTCGTCATATTTATGAACAGGGTAGTGTTAATGCTGTCTTATTAGATTTTAAACCCTCTGTTAACATTATCTATAGGGTGGTCCAAAAAATCTTGCACATTTTTTAATTTGCTATAACTTTTGATCGAATAGATCGATTTAAATTTTTTACTTTTTTGAAAGACAAGATATGAGAGTTTTGAATATCGGGTAATTTTCACCCCCCCCCCCTGCAAAAAAAAAATACGTGCGGCACTGGAGAAAATCTAAGTCATTGCGAAAAAAGCCTTATGTAGGCTTTCTATACCAACGTATTACTTAATTAAATCGGTTAAGAGATAAGAAAACTATAAACCTATGAAATAATTGGTTTTTGACTCTATATTTCTTTGGCTGTAACTTTTGATCGGATTACTTGATTTTAAACATTTTTACATTTCTGGGTGAACAAAGCTTGTGGCTTTAACATTTTTCGAACATCTAAGATGGCGGACAGCTTTAACGCGCTTTAACCATTGGGTAATTTCGCTCCCCTAAAAAAGTAACAAAACATAATCAAGGCCATTCTACCTCCCATCTCTGCTAGGCATATGGAGGTATCACTTACTTAAATCAGTTAAGAGGTAAACAAATAATAAAATATTGTTTTACTTTTGCAATGTCATGGCTAACTTTATTTTTAATATCGTCATCATTGCAGGCTTAGAATCCATGGTACAAATATACAAAAACAGGCATATTTAGGGGCATTTAGTTTATATCACCATACTGAATGATCAATTTTTAATTTCTTAACCGATTTCATTTAGTGATACCTTTATTAATTTAGATTTTGTTCAGTATAGGTAACAAACATATTTTTTTTTCGGGAAAGAGGGGGGGGGGTGAAAATTACCCATGATTTAAAAATGTCCGCCATCATGGATTTTTGAGAATTGTTAAATTTTGAACCACAACATAAAAGCCTTAAGTCTTGTACTTCCAGAAAGCTCAAAATTTTTAATATTCTATATAAAGTTACAGCAAACAACTCCACTCATTATAAAAGCCCGTATTTTTTTAATTTCCTAACCGATTTAATTAAGTAATGCCTTGGAATAGAGATAATACATAAGGATTTTGTCACAATGACTTAGGCATTCTCCAGTGCCGCACATATTTATTTTGCAGGTGAAGCGAACTTTTATTATTTTTAGTTTTAAAAGGCTCTACATAAAAATCAATTAGTTTATTATTGTTTTAATTTATAAACAAACACATGCTTTATAGGACTTGTTGTTGTAATAATAATTAGGGGTAACGATGTGATTGACAGTTTCATAGCTAAAAAGGCATAAAGGTTAGGGAAAATTTTTAAAATCAAACAGCTTATTTATACGTTGCTAATATGGGTTTAGAAGGGGGTTATCTACTGAAACTACCTCCATCAACTATGTTCAGTTTATAAATGGTAAAATAGATGAAAATAATTTCGATATTCTTTGATCTCACATGGACCTTCGATACGACTAACTTAGATTTTGTCTAAAAAAAAAATAGAAAAACTAGGATTTCGGGGAATTTCTAATAAACTAACAATGTCATTTTTAACTGAAAGGAAGTCCTATGTAAAATTTGAAAATCATTACTCTGACCTATACGAAGTGAACATAGGCACTCCCCAGGGTAGCGTGCTAGGCCCTCTCATATTCCTACTATACATTAATGATCTGCCAGATCATATAGCAGAAAAAATCTTTATTTTTGCTGATGACACTTGTATTGTAATTTATGCCTTAGATCCACAGGATGCATATGAGAGAGCTAGTCACATTCTAGTTGATTTTGGTCAGTGGTGTGGAAAGAATAATCTTATTATTATTTACAGTAAGACAATTTGTGTTGAGTCCTTTAATATCTACCGATCACCTTACTACTTTTATTTTCATGTAAATAATATAAATATTAAAACAACCAACGTCGCAAAATTTTTACGTATCCAAGTAGATCAAAACTTGTCATTCACAACTCATAATGACCAGGTCTGCAATAAATTAAGTAAAACATATTATGTACTAGCACATAGCCACATGTCCTAAAACATAGCGATATGGGAAAGGCTCGCGAGGTTAACAGAGTTTTTACTCTTCAAAAAATAATTATAAGACTGATTTTTGATTTACCGTACCTCGCCAGCTGTAGAGTCTCTTTTAAGCAGCATAAAATATTAACCTTAACATCAATTTACTTACTCAAGCTACTTACCTACATTCATAAAAATAAATATTTTTCCAAAAAGATAGCCACCAGTACAACACCAGACAAAAAAATGCCATAATTTTGATAAAAAGTCACCAATCTATGCTGGATGCTTTTTTTCAGTAATCTACCCGAAGCAATCGAAACAATAACTCCACACAAATTATTTAAAAAAACACTCAAAACCTTTTTGACTACTTATGTGTTTTATGACTTATATGAATTTATTAATTTTACATCAAGTTAATTCGAAATACTTTTACATATATTTTTAAAATTTTAAATTATTATCTGACTTAACATTTACACACCTATTTTATTATGTACAGTAAATTTAGTTTCGGTTATATTTAACCTTTTTAATATGTCGTATTGTGCCTTTGTTTATTAAAAACCTAACACTTAAATTAAAAAGTTTATTTTGGGTTGAATTCCTAGTATATTGTTTTTATTTTATTATATCTATTACTTTAATTGTATTTATTTTTGTCTGTTGTGCTGTCCTATATACTTTTAATTTGTCATTTCTTTGTTTTCTGTTTTTCATTCCTCTTTTTCTTTTTGAACAAAATTTTTTATTTTTTTTTTTAATTCAATTTACAAGTTCAACGTAGGATGAATTCTCTCCTATACATGTATGTCTATATTTTATTTTACTTGTGCTATTATTTAAGACTATTATACAGTTTTAGCTTAAGTTTGACATGTCTTATCTATAAATTGTAGTAAAAAGATAAATAAATATACTATACTACTATAAACGTCACTTTTTCTATGCTTTGACACAAGGGGTTGACAAGAGCTTTTCAAAATGGCGCATTTTATTGTTGTTTTTATTGCAATAATTTTCTTACATTTTTTTCTTATTTTGAGTGATATAAGCTAGGCAGTGAGTAGAATTAAAATTGAAGACAATATATTACAATTCTGCCCTGCTAATTGAGAAAAAGAGCTTCAAAGTTTTTCTATTGGTTTCTAGCCGATAACTTTTTTTCCAAACGTGGTACAATTTTTTTTAATTTTTAGTTAAAAGCACTGAAAAAAACGTTCCCAAAATTTTGTAAAATTACACAAGAACAAAAGCGTACATGTATTTGACTTTGTCTTTTTGCCAACGTCCTTAAGAAAAAGCAAATGGTAAATAAAACACGTGCGTGACCTTCGACTTGCGCTTAGGAAAACACGCGCGGTATCTCGCATTACTAGAGAAGGAGACCTTATGTCCAGCAAGAAAGTGGACTCGAGAATATGTTACAAAGAAATACAGCACATCTGCAAATTTCTTGCTTTTATTTTTTAGTACTATGAAAGATAAAGTGTGATATATGTTCTTTCTTCAAATGGTAGGTCCCACCAGGTAAAATAAAGGAGACACATAAGCTCTATATAAAAAAATATAAGGGTTGAAATTTAATTTTTTTCCAGAAACCTTTTTTAAAATGTTTATTGGGTCCAAATAGTTACAAAAATGAAAAAAAGTAAAGTTCGAAGAAAGTATAAATCCTCTTCTTTCTTAGCAGAGTAGAATTCGCTTTACCTTTAGGATACCTCATCAGTTTTTTCCAGAAAATACTTACTTTCTGTGGAATTTTTATACAATCCTCGAAGCAGGACAACTCTAGGAGTTAAAATGGAGCAATTTATATACAATTGAAATACTATATATTTTAGAGAAAAGACGAAAAAAGGCCAAGACATTCCAACTTTAAAAAGTAAACAACGCAAAAGAAAAAGTAAACAAAGTCAAGTCGTACCAGAGATCAAATTTACCCAGCGAATATAAATTTCGCTAACCATTATGCCTTTCATTGCTCCATTCGCTCGTTCAAAATTTGCCACTTTTTCTTTGGTGATATCCATTTCCTATGTGTTCTATTTTTCTTGCCTTTATAGAAGAGAATAAGGAGACAATTTGCACCAGAGCGATTTGATTAGTGAATATTTTTTGAGGAAAATATTTGACTTCGCGAGCAAAATTAATGACATTAAACAACGCACAAAAATTTCTTTTTCAGAAAATGTTATTATGAGTGGTATTCGTCGTGACTAAAAGAAGTAAAAATAATATATTTATTTTAACATTCACGAATTAATTTTAAGGTTTTAATTTGGACAAGAATTCTGCGACGACATATTAAAAAAACTAGTGAAGGTATGATTGGTAAAAAAATATAAGTAAAAAAGTGTTTTCACAAACAGAAATTTGTCTTTCGTGGTTTATAAACAAAACTCTACTAAATATTTCTATCACAAATCAAAAATCCCAGCGATAACATATTAAAAAAACTACTGATGGTATGATTGGTAAAAAATTATGAGTAAAAAAGTATTTTCAAAAACTGAAAATTGTCTTACATGGTTTAAACAAATACCATCACAAATTTAGTTAAACACAAAAAATTTCCATTTACAAATTTTTATAGCGGCAGCTTTTGCCCTCAGAAATGGAAAAAAGTCTAAAGAAAAATGCATTTGTAAGCTTTTATTAAATTCCAGATTGGCCGTATCGCAGTAAAATTAGTTTTAACGCGTCGTTTATTAATTCTATTTAAAAAAGCAAGTTTTAATTATTTCTATAAATTGCTGGGTCAATTACATTGTTTACACGGGGATTTTAAAGTGGTTTAAAAATTTTGTCGTATAATAAACGTCTCTAAAACCGTTTTAAGTACTAAATCGATTTTATTTTAAAGCGATTTAAGAAAGCGGTTTATCGCTTTCAAATCGATTTGAGGGTTGTTATAAACAATTCAAAAAATGTTTAGCGCATTACTTCAAACTTAGAAATTTCAACAATGTTTTTAACGAAAAATATGTTGATTTATTTATTTTTTTTTAAACTGACATTTAGGTCACGATTCTTCAAACACCGTCAGAAAATCTCGCCCTTACAAAAAATCTGACGATTTTTAAACACAAATTTACACTAATTGCTTTTTTGTCAGGATTGCTAATATTCATTAGAATTTGGTTTCTTGATACCGTTGCAGTAAATAAAAAATATGTCAGTTCTAATTTTTTTTGGCAGTTTTTATAAAAAAAAAACATTATTTTTATTTAAAACTGTTATGTTATTAAGTTTATTTTTATGTGTAAACAAACCTTTACAACTTTTAACTTTCAAAACCATAGATAGCCATGGAATATTTCGCTGTCACTGTTTAGAAAAGTCACACAAATTCCGTCTTTACTTTTAAGCCCTGTTCTCACTATGCAACTTTTTCATGCTTCTCAGAAAGATGCGCTAAAATAGAACATGCTCTATTTTTTATCAGAAAGTTGCTGGGGAATTTCTAGTTACCTTTTGATTACCAACCGTTTTTTTTATGTTGTCAAGTTGCTGATCAGCTGTGAATTTTAGGTTATGAGTTTTATTTTCAATATTTTTTAATCACCTTAAAACTTTCTAAAATTCTTGTTTGCCAATGCTCACAATCTGCAAGTTCTAATTCCCACTCCAAGCCTGTCAATCCTATTTATTTAATATTTCTTATCCTAGAACAATCCAGAATTTTCGACTTTTTCCTTTTTTCGAAGAACTCTTTATTTCTGAAATAATTCTTTATTTCTAGAATTCTTCAAGAACACCAAATATTCAGTCGTAAAAATATTGCTGGTTGCATACTTAAACTTTTAGCGAATGCGCTAGAAAAGGGTATAGGAAAAAAGTAAACAAAGCAGTTAAAAATCTAGGGCTTTTTTGATTTTTTTAATTAGTGATTTTGTTATGTTGCCTAAAAATGGCATTTCCTCTAAAAAAAAGATGCATAGTGTGAACACCCCCCACAGCTCCATGCTTCAAGAAAAAGATGCATGTAAAAAGTTGCATGTGTTTGTTGCATAGTGAGAACAGGGCTTTACATGGTAAGAATTTTCAACAGTTTTTGACGTTTATTGGTACGCGTAGTAGCAATGTACCTCCGCCGTAAGACTAGTCCTGCAAAAAATCTTTAAAATATTAAATTTACAAAATCTTATTAAAATTTTCCGTCGTTTGACAATGAAAGCGATTTCATTTAAAACCGTCCTTACATAAAAGTGGTTTTAGGCACGTATAAACTTAGTAAATTATATTAAGAAAATAAAGATTTTTATTAAAAAGCAGGAAAAATAGTCGTATTAAAGCAGGTTATTAGTATTGTGCTGTCTTGCTGAAAATGAAAAAATTTCTGCCTAACCCCAACTAGCAATTTGTCGACGTCTCAACGTTGTGCACCGCGTGCCAACGTTGCGTCGCAACGTTTACTTTTACTCAAACACCACCCACGTTTGCACCAATTTGGTGGATGATTTTTTGGTTGAGTCAACGTCGCGATCGCGACTACAGTTAAAGTAATAGTTCAATGGGTTTTGGAGTACAATTATTTGTTCAAAATATTATTCAGTACCTAAAATGATAAATACACTATCCGACTACAAATTAAACTATTTCTAACACCATAATATTATTAAAATAAAATGACATTTTATGTTATATATCATGTTTTGCATCATCATAACATGCGAACCAATACCAAAATATATAAACAGACGGTAGTTTACTGTCAAATTTACAGCTCTAAAAAACAAGCGCGCCCTCGATTAAGATGATTTTATGAAATTAAAAAAAAAAATCATGATTTAAAAATCGCTTCGAAAATCCTCTAAAGATGTTGCTTAGGATTCCTAAGAACAAAATACGGATTTCTGTATGCAAAAAGATCTTAGTTTATTGTAGAAAAAAGCAAAAAAATAATTTAATGTTTGTTTACAAATTAGCATACAATGGTTTTAACAATTAATCATGGCGGCACTTATTAGTTTCTATGACAACAAAAGGAGTCCCGTCTCTCGACTGCTGTAAATACTTAACTGTGTTTTGAACGGATCCCCTAACTTAAAGACGCGAACATGTCTCAATTTTTACCCAATCGAAACTGCTCCACAGTTTGGCTTTCTGCTGCTCACTTAATTTCCGTCCTTGTTGTTTACACAGGACCTTCCTCTTTTTTTCCGACACACTGGGGAATCACCTTCAATGACAGCTGTTACATGTCAAAATATCGAAGAATATTTATACCATTTGTTCCTTTTCATAGTGCAAAATGTTCAAACAAAACTAATAGAAACTTTACAAAACACTTCTTAGTTATTTTTACTGAATTAATTGATGTTTGTATAACAGACAGCAGTGTTCCAAAACTGGCTTGTTGCAAACATAACAGAAAAATTGGTTAGATGAAAACAGGGGCGCCCGCGTCTCCAACAAACCGGCCAGAAAACGTGGAGTAAATTGATCAATTTTTGGTTTAGCACACACCGGTTTGTAATCGGCGCCTTCACAACTAATGAATTACTGTTAGTACAATAGACGGTCATAAATAGTTGTGATGACGACTGAAGTTGTGATAAACGTTTAGGCGTCGTATAATAGTCGACGTTGTCGACCGTCGCCATGATAACTATTCTTTATCTGTAAAACAACGTTTAAAATTAGTGCAATTCTAATTTTTACAACTTGCACAACTAAAAATTGCTAGTTGGGACGTGACAATAATTATTGATTTTTGAAAAAACGCAGATATTTGGTTATGCTCTACCTCTTTTATTCGAATCTACCAGTCGGTCGGGCATTGAATTCTATATGGAATACATATATAACTCAATTTCGGTAAAAATGCACTCATCGAGTTTTAAAAAAACGTTTCTCAATTTGGAAATTCCACAGAACGAATGGTTGTCTCCTATACCTCCTTTAATTTTTTTATAAAGAGTGCTTAATCGTAATTTTATCTCAGTGCGCATGTTCAGAACAAATACGTCACAGCACAGCGACTACGTCTCACCTATCTCTACCACCACCCTTGCAGTATTCGTACGCAGCTAGCGTATCCTAATCATTTTGTTATCTATAGATTTTTATAAATGCCTGATCCACTGGCGTACCAAGAGGGGGGGGGGTTTGGGGTTAAACTTCCCCCCCCCCCGAGAAGCCTGGTTATGGTAACATTTTTACTTCAAAGTAAGTTTTGTTTATTATTTATCCCCCCCCCCGAAGTCAATTCCTGGGTGCGCTACTGCCTGATCCACAGTTTCGCTACTTCTATTTTCCATTCTATTGCTCCCTCACTTTTTTCGACAAGGAAGGAAATAGAAATGAGTAGAATGAAGTAAAACTGTGTATCAAGCACTGAACAGGAGATGGTTTGATTACGTCGTACGCTGTAACCACAACTTTAACTCTTTTTTTAAGGACACTTTCACAAACTCATCAAAGATATGTTAACTATGTTTTTTTTTTTGTTTTCATCAAAGATAAGCTAACAACAATGATTCAAAAGTAGCTTTTGCAAACTTTAAGTGGCTATTATGGCTCTAATTTTCTATATTCAACTGATGGCACCATTACCTCTCCTAAAATTTCCAAATATCTAACTGCGGTAAATCTTTCTTTAATTCACCAGTAAACACCTAACCCTCTAGCAGACATCCAACCTCACATGTTCAGAAGGTTCTATTAACCTGGTGGGTATATCGCTCAATAAACCGACTTCGAGGTGGGCGTACTATCCGAAGAAGATTGAAAATTTTTTTCATCAGTAAAAATCACCCCTTCCCAATATTCCTCATCCTCTGTTTTTGTTGTTCTGTCAAGAGAGGCTTCTTTGCTGCAAAGCGACATTTCTGTTCAGAATTTTTCACTCGTCTGCATGCTGTAGATCGGGAACCCGGAAAACCATTTGTTTTGATAGCTTCGACAGCTGTGGAAAATGGGTTTTCTCGCAAATTATTCAGTAATTGCCCATCCTGTTCCTCTGTGCTCACCTTATTTTGCAAAACGATACCCCGGAACTGGATCTGGAACTCATCAAAGATATGTTAACTATGTTTTTTTTTTGTTTTCATCAAAGATAAGCTAACAACAATGATTCAAAAGTAGCTTTTGCAAACTTTAAGTGGCTATTATGGCTCTAATTTTCTATATTCAACTGACGGCACCATTACCTCTCCTAAAATTTCCAAATATCTAACTGCGGTAAATCTTCCTTTAATTCACCAGTAAACACCTAACCCTCTAGCAGACGTCCAACCTCACATGTTCAGAAGTGTCCTGTTCTATTAACCTGGTGGGTATATCGCTCAATAAACCGACTTCGAGGTGGGCGTACTATCCGAAGAAGATTGAAAATTTTTTTCATCAGTAAAACTCACCCCTTCCCAATATTCCTCATCCTCTGTTTTTGTTGTTCTGTCAAGAGAGGCTTCTTTGCTGCAAAGCGACATTTTTGTTCAGAATTTTTCACTCGTCTGCATGCTGTAGATCGGGAACCCGGAAAACCATTTGTTTTGATAGCTTCAACAGCTGTGGAAAATGGGTTTTCTCGCAAATTATTCAGTAATTGTCCATCCTGTTCCTCTGTGCTCACCTTATTTTGCAAAACGATACCCCGCTTATGATCCAGAGATCCAGTTCTTGGCATTGATCGTTTCGAAATTCTGACCACAGTGGCTTTATTAATATCAAAATTTTCGGTGACCCTTCGTACTGACCATCCATCTTGCAGTCGAATTATTATCTGCGATTTCGTAAAGGCCGAAAGTTGCGGAACCATTTTCAAACAGTAATTTTGACGTCAAATATTGACTTAAATCAAAAATACAATATGTATGGTATATGACGGGTGCAAAATGAATAGGGTGAAATGGCGCATCTACACGAAGAAAAAACGTTGTATTTTGTATTTCCATGTACGCATTTTATCTGAAATTAACTGCACCTTCAATATGAAGAAAAATTAAGCGTCTCTAGGGAGACACATATAATTATCTTTACAGATATCGTAAGCTCTGGAGTTGATAAATTTAAAAAGAAATGAAGTGAGGGTGAATAAATAATCAAAATCAATCAAAAAAGGTGGTTTTTGATTCATTCATTGATTTTGTTATTTATTCACCTTCAGTAAATTCCTTTTTAAATTTATTAACTCCAGAGTTTAGGATATCTGTAAAGATAATTATATCTGTGTCCTTAGAGACGTTTAATTTTCCTTCAAATTAAAGGTACATCTGCCGATTTTGCAATTTGACAGATGGTTGTCTTTTACATGAATCCTGTGTCAGATTTTTTCATCATCATTTCATCTCCTAATTCCTAGCACCGCGGCACCGTACTGATGAGCACCACAAGTGCGAAATCCGGATCTACTTTTACCATTACCTTTTTTGAGAAAAAGCTCGCTATTCATTGATTTTTTTATTTATTCACCCACACTATATTTCTTTTTAAACACTTTTTTGATTTTCTGCTGAATAACCTAAATTTTCTTTCTAATGCCACCAATTCGAAATAGTCAAGCATTTGGATTGGTGACCTTTGGAAGTTTTAACTTATTTGACAAAAAAATCAAAAAAAGTGCTTTGAGCCGTGTGTTAGTTTTTACAAAATGTGCCTTCCATTCAAAGTTCAGCCAATTCTAGTATATTAGACTTAAAAAATTATGGTATTACAGGACCTGTTTTGAACCAAGTCGAAATATTCAAAACAGTTTTTTGGATGTCTTTAATAATAAATGAATTACAGCTCCACAAAGTTAAAATTGTTTAAATTAGCCTCGGTTTAACGTATAGTAAAATCCGCTTAAGTGTCTTGGCTAATATTTTTTAATATTCCATAATTTTAAGTGCGCAATTGAATCACACTGTACATACCTTTAAGGCGCTTGGAAATCGTATATTAAATGGAATGTAGTCTATCACCGCAAATGCAGTATTTCAGTCTGGCTGGTTGGCCTTAAGCCTTATGGCCACGTTTGCAGTATTCCGGAAAAATCGAGAGAAATTCACATCCCATGCAATGGAGCTCAACAGCTTACGTATTACCCATATTATACGTGAGTTGACTATCTAAGTACCCCTTATAAATATTCTGGGACCTAGTTCTGAAAAATGAGTGCGTGCTTCTGACTAAGCTTCAATATTTTATTTAAAAAGTATGAAATGTAAGTCAAAGAGTGGAACGACAACATTATATCAAAAACGAAAAAATTAAATTTATTTAATTATTACCGATTCAGTAAAAACGGGTACTTTAACCTCTTTTTTGACCCCCGGGGTCATCGGAAGTCTACTTATTTTCTCGCAAAATCAAATAATTTTGTGATATTAAGGAAAATGCGGTATGAAGCGTAGTAGGCCGTGTTAGCTAGAACGCAGGCTAACGAGATTCCATACTGTCCCTCGTAGAGGACGGTACCGTGTGATCCATATCCCAACTAGCAATTTTTAGTTGTGCAATTTGTAAAAATTAGAATTGCACTAATTTTAAACGTTGTTTTACGGATAAAGAATAGTTATCATGGCGACCGTCTTCGACTAATATACGACGCCTAAACGTTTATCACAACTTCAATCACCATCACAACTATTTATGACCGTCTATTTTACTAACAGTAATTCCTTAGTTGTGAAGGCGCCGACTGCAAATCGGTGTGTGCTAAACCGAAAATTGATCAATTTGCCCCACGTTTTCTGTCCAGTTTGTTGGAGACGCGGGCACGCCTGTTTTCATCTAACCAAGTTTTCTGTTACGTTTGCAACAAACCAGTTTTGGAGCACTGCTGTCTGTCATACAAACGTCAAAAGTGTTTTTGTAAAGTTTCTATTAGTTTTGTTTCAACATTTTGCGCTATGGAAAGGAACAAATCCCAACTAGCAATTTTTAGTTGTGCAAGTTGTAAAAATTAGAATTGCACTAATTTTAAACGTTGTTTTACAGATAAAGAATAGTTATCATGGCGACGGTCGACAACGTCGACTATTATACGACGCCTAAACGTTTATCACAACTTCAGTCGCCATCACAACTATTTATGACCGTCTATTGTACTAACAGTAATTCCTTAGTTGTGAAGGCGCCGACTAGAAACCGGTGTGTGCTAAACCAAAAATTGATCAATTTACTCCACGTTTTCTGCCCGGTTTGTTGGAGACGCGGGCGCGCCTGTTTTCATCTAGCCAATTTTTCTGTTATGTTTGCAATAAGCCAATTTTGGAGCACTGCTGTCTGTCATACAAACGTCAATTTTGAACATTTTGCAGTATGAAAAGGAACAAATGGTATAAATATTCTTCGATATTTTGACATGTGACAGCTGTCATTGAAGGTGATTCCCCAGTGTGTCAGAAAAAAGGGGAAGGTCCTGTGTAAACAACAAGGACGGAAATTAAGTGAGCAGCAGAAAGCCAAACTGTGGAGCAATTTCGATTGGGTAAAAATTGAGGCGTGTTCGCGTCTTTAAGTTAGGGGATCCGTTCAAAACACAGTTAAGTAGTTAAAGCAGTCGAGACATGGGACTCCTTTGGTTGTCATAGAAACTAATAAGTGCCGCCATGATTGATTGTTAAAACCATTGTATGCTAATTTGTAAACAAACATTAAAAATAATTTTTTTGCTTTTTTCTACAATAAACTAAGATCTTTTTGCATATAAAAATCCGTATTTTGTTCTTAGGAATCCTAAGCAACATCTTTAGAGGATTTTCGAAGCGATTTTTAAATCATGATTTTTTTTTCAAATTTCATAAAATCATCTTAATCGAGGGCGCGCTTGTCTTTTAGAGCTACGAACTGTAAATTTGACAGTAAACTACCGTCTGTTTATATATTTTGGCATTGGTTCGCATGTTATGATGATGCAAAACATGATATATGAAATAGAATATCATTTTATATTAATAATATTATGGTGTTAGAAATAGTTTAATTTGTAGTCGAATAGTGTATTTATCATTTTACGTAATGAATAATATTTTGAACAAATAATTGTACTCCAAAACCCATTGAACTATTACTTCAACTGTAGTCGCGAACGCAACGTTGACTCAACCAAAAAATCATCCACCAAATTGGTGCAAAAGTGGGTGGTATTTGAGTAAAAGTAAACGTTGGGACGTAACGTTGGCACGCGGTGCACAACGTTGAGACGTCGACAAATTGCTAGTTGGGATATTGATAGTGGAGAACGTTAGCCCCAACGAAGGGGTTTAGTTCTAAATTACTCTAGAAAAAGAAAATTGTCTTCCTAGGGAGTGCTCATCAGACCGATCTAGCGAGCGGGTAGGGGGGGAATGAGCCACAATAAATCTCTTAAATCGCAGTGGAGGGAGCTGTAAATTACACAACGCAGGAAATTTACAGGGCGAGCCGCAGGCGAGTCCTGTAAACCTGCGGAGACCTGTAAAGACACTTTCCGGTCGTGTATCGTACGTACTTTTTTTTTCAAACGATCAGAAAAAACATTTTAGTATCTATCACTTTCGTCGACGCCTAGCCGTGTTGCGTAATTTATGAACAGTCCCCTGATATTTTCTGCTTCTGTTGGCTAGATAGCCATTGCCGCTAAGGCCGGTAGTTTTTAAGATGAAAACTAAGAAAAACAAGTAAAGTTTTGTGGTTAGAAGTGGTTTTTGTATTTTTAACTTGTGCAAAATTCTATAAAACATTAGAAAAATTATCGTGTAGTGCCTATTAGCTTCACACAGCTAAATCAGTGATGACTGACGACCAGTTATGGCCAACCGTGGCCAACTTATCAAGCAAAATAATGATAAAAGAGCTCATAAAGGCAGATTTCTAGGTTTGTTCTTTATTTACCTATATTTATACTTAATTTGAGAATTAAAAATGTGTGGTCGATTTTTCGGTGTATGTGACTCTTGAAGCAGCTTTTATGATTTCCTCCGGATTCAACTCATTTTCTAGATCTGAGTCCATTTTTGTAAACAAAACTTTTGAAACAAAGTTAAAACAGCTTTTTTAGAAGTGTCAAAACTGCCCAAAAAACAAGCTAAAAGCTGTCAACAAGAAGTCATAGCCAACATGGCCAAAAATGGGACCGGAAAAAGATCAAGGGCCGGAAAATTGAACAAAAAGGTCCTTTCGGGAGAGTGGAAATATTTCGAAAGAACATGCCTTGTAATGTAGAACTTTCCGTATGAAAAATCGTAAGTGGCTATTTTCTGGTTGTTTGAAAAAAAAAGATAGACAACAACTGTTTGGTATTTTCAGAAAGTCAGATATTATACAGGGTAGGTGTCCAATTTAGAAGAATTTAATTCTGTGCCATATTTTATTTTTGGGATATTTTGTATAAAAGGTTATAACATTTTTTGGAACCGCGTTTATACCTACAATGATTCTACATGAGTTTTTTTTAAACTGACAGTTCTCCCAAATACTCCATTATTCCAGACTTTTGGGACCTGTGTATATATTTAGCTTAACTGCAATAATTTCAAATAAAATCAAATCAAATCATTTATTTGGTCATAAGAAAATAAATAAGAACAATTACAATTTTTATACATTCTCTGACAAAAAAGGATCATTTCACGATTACAAAACCGATAACATTGGGCCCACCATTTAAGTGGACCCATGCGAAAAGACCCCATAAAACAAAAATATATGTAACAAATATATGCAAAAAAAAATAAATACAATTAAAAATATTGCAGTATTAATAGCTTAAAAGAAACGATTTAACAAAACCCACATCTACCCAGGGGAGAAATATAGGAACATGGGTGTGGCGCTTAAGGAACAGACAACTGACCGACACAATGAGACACAATGATTGAAAAAATATATATAGATATACATTTATTTAGTTTATTTACCAAATAACGGATTAAAATCGAGATTTCTCTTGCAACAGCATGTTTTTGATGTTTTTTTTTTTAAATACAGTTAGTGATAGATTTTTTGTTACTAGCAGCAGTTCTATGACGAGGCGTAATAGAGAGAGAGAGAGGAGTTTCTGGTTCGATGAATCCTAGCCAAAATTATAAATTTTTCTCTTAGATAATTTATTATATAATAATTTATGCTTTGTCCTCAAGATTAGGGTCTTTTTGGTGATTACATTCAACGGAAGTTATCGCTATCGTAATGCCTGTTTTTATATTTTTAATAACGATAACGGAATATTCGCAGAAACAGTTTTTGGTTAGATCCACTTTTGTAGTTGACGTTAAATATAACCTTACCTTTTTTCTTAAATATGATCCTACTTTTTTACCGATTTTCTTCAAATTAGAAAAGATGATGGCGATAATAAGCACCGAAAACAAGTAAATAAAAATAACGATAACTATAATTCTTCCTTAAATACCGGACTCCGTTATGGGTGATAACCACTACGGAATTACATTTAGCAACTGCGCAGTCGCAGAAATAACGATAACTATAATAAAGAGTCAAAAACGCTGAGAAGAAAAGACCCTATTATTTCAATTTATTACTGTAATCTTTATGACAATAAAGCTTAAGAATTGAATTTGAATTGAATTGGGTTACCCAACTCAATTAAAAAAGTTACACAGGTTTTTATTTCCGTTCATGTACAACTTTAAAGTTTTAAGAGTTTTTTAGTATTTTCTTTATAGCTCCTGTAGTTCTGAAGATATTCAGATCAAATTTAAAACATATGTTACGTTACGCCCACATAACATTGGAGGAATATTCATGTTATAGGAATATTCCCTCAAAGTGATTTTTGGAATATTTTATTACGAATATGACAGGAATGTGCCAGACATATTTTTTGTTGAATATTCTTTAAGAGTTTGTGATAGTTATATTTCTTTGGTAATAAGATAATAATATTCCCATGATAACGAGTTGATCAACTTAATTTTATGAATATTTCCAAAAAGAATATTTTTGTCAGGATTTTGGCATGTTTGCTCAAAACATTACTATCTTGTGGAAAGAACGCGATTTACACAATTTATAATTATAATTTAGTTTAATTTCATCTATTGTAGGTAGATGGTACTAGAATCAATATGTTCTCTCCGTAAGTGCACTTTAGTGGAATATTTGGTGAATATTCATGTGGATATATATCCACTGCATATCTTAGGATATGCATCTCGTGGCCATCTGTACATGTTTTGAATCACAAAATCATATCCATGCAATATTCAATAGGGATATATATTTGCTATGTGGGGTGCTATAGTTAGTGCCCAGGTATATTACTATAATTCTTCTAAAAAAACGTTCTGGTCGTATTATAGTCATGTTTCACGTCACGTTTCTATCACATTTATATTACCTCTATGAGCTAGGACGTAACTTATTAATATTCCCAACGGTAAAATGTAAAATTCTTATCACATTATTTGTTCTCTAAGTATATGACTATTACATTACAGGAATGTTTAATTGTTATGTGGGCATGGATTCGAAAATACAAAATAAATCTTTGTTTTATTTAAAAACCTTTTTTTGTGATTTTTTCGCATTTGCCATTTCGAGAACAAAAATTAAAATCGTTTTATAGTTAACCAACAGTTTTTTCGATAGTTTAACGTGCTGTAGATCGGCACCTTCTATAATATTAGCGTGGTTAGCTTGTAATGTATTTAGTCTATGGTTTTTCTTTTAAAATTGAGTTTTTCGTAAAACAGAAAACCCTAACGAAAATATAAAGTGATCCGTCATAAAAAAGTACATTAAACCCTAACCCCAGTAATTGAAGCAAGCCGGAAGGCAATCTGATAAAATAGATTGAGAAAAGGGAAAGTATACATTTAAAGTAAAGGATGCGAAACGGGAGGGGGTTAATGGAATGAAATCCATATCTAACTTGAAATTTTGTTGGATGGGATGAAATAAACAGAAACCAGGTTTCTTTCCAATGTCACCGTTTCGACTCGATTATTGAGTCATCTTCAGGAAATTAAAAATAATCATGTACAGGGTGGTCCAAATTCGAGGGGCCTCTATAGCTTTGGGCTTTTGCAGCATAGTTAGCCAAAAACTAATATACATGTTACGGGCTCGATTTTTAAGAGAAGTCGAAAACTAAAAACCGCATTGCGATATGTCAAAGTGTTTCTGAGCTACAGGGTGATTTTTGCGTTTCTAAAAACCCTCTACAACTTTTTTATTTGTAAAGATAGAGATTTTCATTAAAAACATTTTTTGAAGATTTTTTAAGGGAAAATCTACCTGTTTCACCGATTTTGTCTTAAAGCCTTTATTTCACGAGATATAATACAAAGTTACATTTTTTTAAATGCAATACCCCAATTTAAAAAAAAAATTGATTTTGTAAAAAACTTCCTGTTAAACAGATATCTGCAATTTTTAATAATTACCATGGTAGGCTGTGTTTAACTCTGACCTATGCAGTTTTAGGGTATCAATCTAGGTAGCTATGATCAAATAAATACAATTGCAAAAGTGGCGTCTTAGTCAAGATACAAAAATTTTTGGAAACTTTCAAAAGTACGACATGATAAAATGTTATATTGAAAGTAACGAAGATCGACAGACGGCGTTAAATCTATATTTCCAGAGATGTACGGAAAGAAGGCAACCTAGCTCAAAAATATTTTTGAATTTAAAACGTCATCTACAAGAATACGGATCCTTTACAGAACCGCGGCCTAGGACGTATAGATGCCTAGCCAGAGATAGAGAGTTGGAAGAACTAATGGTTCTAGGAGAAATAGAAATTAACCCGAATACTTCCACCAGGGCTATGGAGAGAAACACTGGAATTCCACGAATCAATGCCGTTCGGGTGCTTAAAAAACACAAGTTTAGACCCTATCGACCCCGACGGGTGCACCAATTACGGCAACGAGATTTTTCTCCATGACGTGCATTTTGCAGGTGGTAAGACCCCGATTTTGCCAGAAAACTTATTTGGACGGATGACGCAACGATTTCTAGTGATGGAATATTCACCAGAAATAACTGCTATTACTGGAAACAGCAAAATCCCCATATTATGGTGGAACAAGCGAATCAGGTAAGGTTTAGTTTTAAGGTTTGGGTAGGCATCTACAGAGGACAAATTATTATTATTTTGATGGAAATTTAAATGCCGAAAGATACCAAAAAATTTTAGAAGAGCAGGTGATCCCATTTAAAGAAATATAACTTTGTGTGATATCTTGGGAACTAAAGGCTTTAAAAGAAAATCATTGAAACAGGTATATTTGTCTTTAAAAAATCTTCAAAAAATGCCTTTAAAATCGCACATTTTTGGGAATCACCCTGTAGCTTAGAAACGCTTTGACATATCGCAATGCGGTTTTTAGTTTTCGACTTCTCTTGAAAATCGAGCCCGTAACATGTATATTAGTTTTGGGCTAACTATGCTGCAAAAGCCCAAAGTTATAGAGTCCCCTCGAATTTAAACCACCCTGTACAATAGTACTATTTTTTTTATCAACAATTTTTATAATATATATATATATATAGAAAGCAGGTAAGTTATTTATAAATATCATTATTTTTTTTTAATTATAAATAAAACATAATAAGCAAAACAAAATAATAAATGACATAATGTGTTTTTTTTTTGTTTTTTTTTATAATTTTAACAGTACCTATGTAATAAAAGGATAATTTACGTTGAGGTACTTACTGAAAATTATTTGGTTTCCTCTGTTATTACTAAAACTACACAAAAGGACACTACATTTAAAAACATTCTAAAATAGCAATAATACGTTTTTTGTTTCTTTTTGTATCACAGATTAAATAGTATACCTTAAAAATGAAAACACAGTTAAAAAATACTACTCTAATTTAAAATCAAAAACACCTAAAGAAAAACTTAGTGGGGTAGTGTATAAAATCCCTTGTTCTGATTATAGTGGCATCTATATGGGGCAAAGAGGAAGATATCTAAAAACAAGAATACAAGAACATCAAAGAAGCATCCGAACACGCATTTAATTGCTTACATAATTTTAACTTTAATAACACAGAAGTTTTATCACACTAACCGAATTACAAAAAACGGCTAGCAAAAGAAATGATTGAAATTAGAAAACACAAAAATAATATCAATAAGAAAAAGGACATAGAAAACTTTAATACTTCCTATTTTAATCTACTAAATAGACTATAATAATAGATATCTTTTGTCTCATTTCACCCTATTTTTTAATCAAATTCAAATTAATATTTTCTTCGTCTCAGCTGTCAAGAGAGCTCTTTTTGGTTTGTTTTGGTTTTGTTGTTTGTTGTTTTTTTATTTTGTTTTCTCTCAAGTAGGTACCAGATAAGGTAACTCGACAAAACATTTGAAAAATTTTTATTTATATTAATTTGAATACGGCAAGAACCTACATAAGGTATACACCATTTAATCTGTGATATAAAGAAAAACGTATTATTACTAGTTTAGAATATTTTTAAATGTAGTGTCCTTTTCTGTAGTTTTAGTAATAACAGAGGAAACCAAATAATTTTCAGTAAATACCTCAACATAAATTATCATCTTTGTTACATAGGTACTGTTAAAATTATATAAAAAAATCACATTATGTCATTTCTTATTTTGTTTTGCTTATTATTTTTTATTTATAATTTAAAAAAATTATATTTATTTATTAGCTTACCTACTTTCTATATATATATTATATTATAAAAATTGATATTAAAAAAAAGATACTTAGGTAGAAACAAACTCAGTACTATTGTACATTATTATTTTTAGTGTCCTGAAGATGACTCAGTTAATGTGTCGAAACATCGACATTGGAACGAAATTTGCTTTCTGTTTATTTGATCCCATCCAACAAAATTTCAAGTTAAATTTAATTTTGGGTCACAAAATTCGTAAATGAAATCCATATCTGCGGACTGGACTGGATGTACTTACGGCGAGGGTGCCGGACTAGGGCATCTCACACGCACCCAATTAATAAATATCTTATCGACTTTGGTTTGCCTTACAAATTTAATTATTTATGTCACTAATCACATACACGCAAGCGCAGTATATACAACAGTCTTATGTTAATCAGTAAAAACTATTTCTTTGAGTGAAAAGTATAATTATTTTATTTAAAAATGAGCCAAACAACAAATTGCCTGGTGGTATTGTTTCCTACACTAAATTCCAAATTGCTGCGGGCCAGTTTTCTGACACTGAAATTAATTGTCAGCCGCCATATTGAAACTAGTCCGGAGAATTTTGAATGAGGTGTAGGAATGTTCCTAAACTAGAATTATTGCCTCGATTGTGGCATAGTGGCCACCTTCAAAAATGTGCTTGCTTCAAAAAGGAATGCATTGGAAATGGTGCGCGAGTTTGATGCAAAATGTGTTCCTAGCTTAAGAGTGAATTTGAGCTCTAAAAGCAGTTTGTTTAGTTAAAAAGGTAAACCGCACATCAAAAATTAACAAAATTTTGCACAACAGAGGCTTCTGGTATTCCCCACAGACCAATTGCGTGGTTTTTCAAAAAAATATATATATATATCTTGTTTTTATGTAGTTTTTATAATAGTCGATAATTTTTCCCGTGAATTAAACATTTTTTAGGATACGCGAAATTATGTAAAAATCTTAAAAATTATTAAAAATCACGTGAATGGTTGTGGTGAAATTTGATTAAGAGTTTTTTATAGATTATCTAATTGCAAGAAGAAATTTTAAAAATAAAATCAATTGTTTTTGTTTTGGCAGTATCTTCATATATAGCTCCGTACGATGGCCTACAAATAAGATTAGCTGAAATCTAGGTCGCTTCTATAAGAGTCTCCAACAGGGAAGGATAAACTTGTAAAGGATTGATAAAAACAAATTTAGGTGCATGCAAGGAGCATGTTGTTTCTTTTATTCAAGTATCACGTTGACCTCGTTGACCTATTATGATAATAATATCCTGTTCAACTTGATTTTTTTCCTTTTTTCTATGGAGAGAAAATTTATTAATTACAAGTTTGGCAATTCTTTCAAGTTTTTACGAACTTTTTACAAATAAAGCATTTCAAAAGAATGAGAAAAAAAATTAAAACATAAGATGGCCAATATTGTAAGGTCACTAATTAAATAGAAATGCGATTACAAGACTACAAACACAAAATATTTTTAAAAGTTAAGTACTTGAAATTTCTTAAAATTATTTATTCCTTTCTATTTAAGCTTAGTTTTTAGTGTCCTTGAAAAGCACCTATCACACCAATCTTTTAAACAAATTTTGCAAAAAATTAAAAACTATGTAAACAAAATTTTTAGCACAAAATAATACTTCTACCTACTCCTCTAACCCCTCTTGTCGCTTTTATGTAAGCGACGGTTGGCTCGTTACCCAAAGACACGACTATCGCAACCGAATTAAATGTCAGTCTGTCAGATACTTTCGGCAATTTTCATGCCAACAGACTGGATCACTTGTGTAGCGTACGCCACAAGCTTTAATTTGTTACCTTATTTGTACTTGTTCTATAAATAATAATACAAACACACTTTTGAATTGGCTATAACTTAAATGATTTGACTTTTTGGAGGGACGAGACATGAGACTTCTTAGATCCGGTCCAAAATTTGACAATTTGACAATAACGGGATATTTTCACCCGCCTGCAAAAAAAATATTTGCGGCACTGGAAAAAATCTAAGTCATTTTGACAAAAATGTATTCTCTCTATACCAAGGCATTACATAATTAAATCGGTTAAGAAATAAAAAGAATACGGGCTTTTATATTGAGTGGAGTTGTTTGCTGTAACTTTAGATAGATGTACAAGACTTAAAGCTTTTATGATGTGGATCAAAATTTAACAATTCTCAAAAATTTATGATGGCGGACATTTTTAAATAATGGGTAAGTTTCACCCCCCCCCTCTTCTCCGAGAAAAAAATATGTTTTGTACTATCCTGAACCAAATCTAAATTAATGTGACAAAAGTTTCCTTCCTGCTGAGTATATGCGTGTATCACTAAATTAAATCGGTTAAGAAATTAAAAATTGATCATCAATTATGCTGACATAAATTAAACGCCCCTTTGCTTAAAATTTGCCTCTTTCTTCATGTAGGAAAATATCACAGATTTTATTAGGCCCATTGAGTGGCCCGATAACAGCCCCGATTTGAATCTGTTAGACAGCCATTATTGGGGAGATTTAAAAAAAGAAGTGTACAGAAATGGCCGCAGCTACGGTAACATTAACGAACTGTGTCAATGAATCACAGAGGTCCATCCAAGTTTGCCCCAAAGAAACATTACCAATGCTTTTAATAAATTAAGAACACATGGGGATCAGCTTAGAAAATCTGAGTAGCCCGATCTAGATTATTATACGTTAACTAATAACAGTATAGGTATGCAAGAAAATTTATAAAAAATATGTGTTTGATGATTAATAACAAAGTAAACTCAGCTTAAGCTGGGCCAAATAACCCATACATGCCACTCTAGCTAAAAAATCAGTAGTTTAAAACCACAGCAATTTTTTAAATTTTATTACAAGTCACAATTTTTATTGAAAACACTGGAAATGATGACACTAACTTGTTTACTTCTTAACTGATTTAAGCAAGCGATACCTCCATATGGCTTTGGAATGGAATGGAATGGCCTTGATTTCGTTTTGTTACTTTTTTAGGGGAATGAAATTACCCAATGGTTAAAGCGTGTGAAAGCTGTCCGCCATCTAAATGTTAGAAAAATGTCAAAGCCGCAAGCTTTGGTCATCCAAAAATGTAAAAATGTTTAAAACCAAGTCATCCGATCAAAAGTTAAAGCAAATGCAAAAACTGCGATTTTTTTTGCAAACGACAATGTGGAGTCAAAAACCACTTATTTCAGAGGTTTATAGTTTTCTTATCTCTTAACCGATTTAATTAAGTGATACCTTGGTATAGAAAGCATACATAAGGCTTTTGTCGCAATTACTTAGATTTTCTCCAGTGCCGCACGTATTTTTTTTGCAGGGGGGGGGGGGTGAAAATTACCCAATATTCAAAACGGTCTGCCATCTTAGCTATTCGATCAAAAGTTATAACAAATTTAAAAGTGTGCAAGATTTTTTTGCCCACCCTATATAATCCACAACACGCGACTTCATGCACGCCCAGAAAGCGGTCCTCAAATAATTTTACCGACTTTCAGTCGATATAGTTCAGAGACTGTTTAATTAATTATAAATAATATACATATACTTATAGGATTTTTCCAAGATCTAAAACTTTCAAATAAATGAAAAGGCTCTGGTCATTCTTCACCCAACATGTTTCGACAGTATAAACTATCATCTTCAGGGGTGTCCTAGGGTGGTGCTACAAGTGTGTCTATGGAAAAGTACTAAAACCTCATTGTTAGGTAGAGAACAAGAAGATGTCGCCACACTTGTAGCACCACCCTAGATGACAGTTTATACTGTCGAAACACGTTGGGTGAAAGAAATTTTTTGCATAAAAATAGTGGAGATTGACCAGAGCCTTTTCATTTATTTAAAACTTTCTTATTTAAAGCCAAAATACGTTAAAACTGATTTTTGGTAACTTTGGCGCCCTCTTTCTTTTTGGAAACTAACTACAGAAAGTTGAGCACACACAGATTTTTCAAAATGGCGGATAGTTCCCAAGGAGTGGAGGAAACATAAACTTGGGAGGTTTACTTTCGGACCCCCCGAAAGAACACACCAAAGACTCTGCCTCCCCCGATTTTTTTCGACCTCAGATGACAATTTTACTGTACTAAAGAGGGGTCGAATATTTTTTGCGTAGTTTGGAAATATGCGGTAACTAAAAAATTGTGCAAGGACCCCATTGATAATTTGCTTCTAGAAATATGGTCTGGTTATGAGAGTTGCCCATCAGTAAGGGCTGTCCGTAAAAAGAGCTTTAGCTGTATTTAATTTTTCCCACGTTTATTATAAAGTCATCTTAAAACGTGCGACTTTTTTAAAGAAGCTGCCGCAAGAAGCGAAACTGTGGATCAGGTACAAGACGGGATTTATCTAAAGTAAAACTTTAAATATTATACAGCTACATTATACCTTTGCCTACTGCATAAGAATTATCCGCTTACAAACCCCTTTGAGCAAAAGACGCTCACGGGCGGAATATTTTTCTCCTAAATACAAGATTTAAAAGCAAAGTGAAACTGGGGTACGGGGAAACTTATTAAACTAAACTGTTATTCGCTGGATTTATCCCGTGAAGTACGCAATGGGAAAATGCGTGTGGAAAGGACATGATGACAAGAAAGGGACTTTTCTCAGGAAAGCAAGCTTTTAAAAGGAATTTATTCACTTACACAATTAAACTATCTTAAAAAAAAACATTTTAGTGCTCCACGATTTCTTCAAAAATGTGGATATTCTATTGAACTGTGTTGTGAGGTAACCAATTAAGAATGTATCTAAATATAGGGTAAATCGAGGAGAGTTTGATCAGTAGGAAAGTCGTACAGACAAGAGTTAGTTGTTTTTGGCAAATACCGTCATGTGGTGTAGAAGCGGAGGTATTTTGCTTTTATTTTTTTAATTAATTTTTAATGATAACATTGAAAAAAAAATATTTTACGTACTTTAAAGTGTCCCAAACAAGATTCTAAAAAAATCCAAAAATTTTCCCCTTTTTGGGGTAAACTCGGGCATAAAAAAATTAAAATATGTGTTACTTTAATGATGAAAAAATTACAAAACTACAAAAAAACACACAAGTTTATTTTTTAAGTTTCTTACTTATTTACAAAATGTCATATTTTTGCATATTGATTTTGTCAGATAGGGTGGATTTGAGGCACCTTTAAGGGATTTTCTTTTCTTCCGGATGTCCTCCAGAGCCTTCCCCCCTTCTTTCGGTTCACAGTTCTTAAACTTTAAGCCGATTTTCTTTTTGTAATGCCTGGCAATTGGTGTCGGCCTTTACCCCACCTTTAAAGAATTTTTTACAAATCAATTAATAAAAACGAAGAACCAAAAAAACGAAAAAACTTTATGGTACATATGGCTATGGATATCCTCTTGTAGCTAGATAGCTTCTATCTTAATATTTGACAAAAATTATGTACAGAGCAAAACAGTCAATCAATCTTTAGCCAAAGGCACGACTTGCCACTTCCTATACCTAAAAGTCAACTAACCAAAAACTCTCTATTTCACAAGGGAAGAAAGATTTTCAATAAACTACCAAACTCTATAAAATCATTAGCTACTATAAAACTATTTAGAAAAAATCTAAAAAAAAAACCTTCCTGGTTAAGGCATGCTATGATATAAAAGAATTTTACGTCATTAAAAAGTGACAGAAAAAAACTAAATTAGTGTCGTCCATCTCTCCTATGGTGTGGTGGACCATCTCTAATAGCGCTCTAGGAGAGACGCTCAAATTTCAACTTTTCCATTTTTAAGTTATATTTGGTACTTAATTCTTTGCAGAATTTAATTCGAATAAATAAAGACTTGATTAAAGGTTTTTCAAAAAGTACTCTATCAATGAATCAAGGTCGTTATCCAAATAATTAAAAAAAGTTTTATTTATGTTACTTTACCAAAACTTTATGTTTATCACCCTTTTTTCTTCAAGTGCCATGCTCTCTTCGAACGTCAGCTATCATCAGCGCGATCTGTATACCCTGTCCGCTGCTTTGTGAAAGAGTGTTTTAGTATTCACACCATACCATTGTTCAAGATTTTTAAGCCATGATAACCGTCTACGACCAGGACCTCTTCCATCTTCAATTTTGCTTTCTATTATCAATTTTAAAAGTTTATATTTTCCATTTCTCAAAATATGGGCAAAATATTCAAGTTTTCGTTTTTTGATGGTAAATAAAACTTCAGATCTTCATTTATTCTAAGCAGAACATCCACATCAGTTACTCTGTGCACCCAAGATATCCTTAGTATTCTACGATAACTCCACATCTTAAATGCAAAACTTTTTGCACATGGAGTCAGTCAGTGTCCAGGCTTCCATACCATAGTATAAGATGATAAAAACATAACACCGAAACACACGAATTCGAAGAGTGGTATAAAGATCGTGACTACACAACACTGATTTCATTTTGATAAAAGATGATTTGGCCTGTTCAATTCTTGAACGAACTTCTTGCATGTTGTCCCAGTTCTCATTGAGGAGGCAACCCAAGTTTTTATATGAATCCACGCATTCGACTTGCTGCCCATTTACCTCTAACATGCCTCTGATATTCTTTTCCTTGGATATGACCATCTATTTTGTTTTTTCAACATTTAAATTAAGTCGGAATTGCGAATTTTTGACAGCAATTTGATTCAACAACTCTTGAAGGCCTTCCAGCGTGTCTGCTATTATGACAGTGTCATCGGCATATCGTATATTGTTGATTTTTATTCCGTTTCCTCTTCGGATATTTGGCCATCATCCTTTATTTGAGCAGTCTGATTCCAGTATAGATTAGCGATATAGTATAGATTATATCTTTAAATCTCGTTCGTCTATATAGACCAACTTCTTTTAGCGATTCTATGATCTTTTCGAGTTCGCCAAGATCAAACGCTTTCTCATAATTTATGAAACAGGCATATATTGGCAGCGACACATCCCTAGACCACTGAACTAAGACTTGAATGCCATAGGTGTTTCACTATGACTAAATAAGTATCTATAGAAGAACTGTTAGTCTGGGTTGAAGTAAAGATAGAGTGTTGAATTATTAAGTAACAACTAGTGTTACAAGTGGAAAACATTTATAATTCAAGATATATCTTCTTTTTATGAATATAAAGTTTTTTTCCATCCGTTTTGTGCAGTGGTCTTCATAGAACTGGTTGCTCCCGTTATACCTAATAAAATATGTCCAATATTTTATTAGAGACTCCGTATATAAATCTAACAAAGTAAAGTTTTGTATGAACGCTATTGAATTAATATCCAATTAGGACTTCAGAAATTCGAATCCAAGAGAACTTCTTTTATCGAACTCAAAAATAATTGAGACATCCCTTGAAAAAAATGAGATAAAACTGAAATTTCTGAGTTAAGTCAATAAATTCATCCACACCATTCGCTGCATAAAAATTTTATAGCTTAACTAAAATTTGGGCTTGCGGAACTTTTTGCCTAAAATCCTTTCTCTTATTCAAAAGTTTTTATCATTTTATTTAAAAACCGTTAGAGCAAAAGATAACATATTAGGTATTTTTGGAAACAGAATGAAAAGCTCTATTCAAATTTTAGAAAATATATAGAGTATCTCATTTTATAAAAAAATATTTTCTTCACCCTGGCTTCGCCCCTTTAATAAATGCATTAGTATCCAAAGAGATACTTTTCTCTAAACCATCTAATAAGGTGAAATTTTACTTCTTTGTTTCTTTTGGTTCTAGAGATATAAGGGTAGACTCGGATTTTTAGAACACCCTGTATTTTCGTAGATCATAACTCTGATCCTAATCTGTAGAACTTGGTTTAACTCTAAGTTAAAAATAGGAATGTCTAATACCGTTACTCTTGAATTAGAGAAGATTTCATGCCGTACTTAGAAAAACAGACAATAATGAAGAAACGGACGAACAAAAATACTTTGCTTGTTATTAAAAATTTTTAATGACAAAATTAAGAAAAAAGCGGGCGTATTTGACTGAATTCTTGTTCTAGGAGCTCAAGAGATTAATAATAAACTCGTAAAAATGCTCCGTTACTACGCGTATATTTGCGCTCACTTGCAAGTTCATTAAAAAATTTAAATATTCAATTTGACTTGTGAATGGAATAACAAAATAGAATAGAATTTATTTTTAATTTTATATGCAGAACATACCTCTACATCTTTCTTGAAGTCGAGTATAAAATAACACAACAAACACACTAAAAGGACTATTAAAACAATAAAAAACAATTGTATTAACAACAAGGTTGAAATACGTCTCTTTCGGTATTAGCGACACAGATTGATGAATTGAGCTAAGGGCGAGGTTCACAAGTCAGAGAGTGTAGGCAACGAGGTGTCCTAGGTTGTTGTATTGCTGTAATTAAGTTTGTATTATAAAATTTGTGTACCGAACTCAAAATATCCGTGTGCAAAGTATTTTTAGTTCATCCGGGCAAAGTACTAGTTTCGAAGCGAAGTTTTTTGTGAACAACATTCTAAGGCAAACATAGAATAGTTATTTACCTAACAAGTGCGCACAAGGAAGGAATTTAAATTAATAGCGAAGGGGGTGGTTGGAGGGGTGAATATATTTTCGTATTTGCTAAAGCATAATTTTTTGGCTTTGCTAATGATCCAGTCCTAGATTTTTGCAATATATTGTCACTAAAATATAGTTTTTCTACGAACGTGCAGGAAACATCACTTTTACTTTGATACATTTTTGATACTAGGTAGTTAATTTTAGTTTATTATATGTGAGGTTAATTCAAGATAGTAGTTTTCACAACTAGTTGCTAAAATAGTGCTTTTTTACAAGGGTTGGTTTAACTAATGTGCGCAGCGAGGTATTTAAAAACGCGAGTAAGAAAAGCACAATTTAGCCGCGAGTTGTTAACACTATTGTCTTTTGTTTGAAAGTTTGAGACAATGATGTGTTTGAAATTAACTCTGTGTTTCGGACTTGTGTTTTGGACCATTGTCTATATTTTATTTATACTGATACTGATCGAAACGTCGTGTATAAATAAAATATATAAAATGGAAGTCCGAAACACAGAGTTACTATTGTCTTTAATACCTTTTTAATAAAATCCACGGAAAACAGGAAAATAATTTAAAAATCCTCGAACGAAAAGTACTTTTTATCATCTTTACACCATAAATCAAGGCGGCCGGTAAATGAAATAACAATAGTTTCCATAGCGATGTGCCTTTTTACTCGGTGACGTTCATTGTTGCGATATTTTAATCTTTGACAGTTTGATATTTTGACAATGTTTTTAAATGATTTTTTCGTAAATACTTGGTGAAAACCGTCGAAAATGGTTTAATTTTTAGGTAAGAATAATTACATTTTTTCAATATTACTAGTTTCCACTATTTCTCTATAATTTTGGGTCAAAAACGGACAGAAAACTTTTTTTTTATATCTTCATTTAAAACATGATTTTAGTAACTGTCTGCAGATAACTAAAGCATGGCTTTTTTGGTTACCGATGCAAAAAAACTTTTTTTTTGATCACGGGTGCAAAAAAAGATTTCTGTCCGTTTCTTAACCAAAACTAAAGAGAAATAGCGGAAAATAGTAATATCGAAAAAAATCTAATTATTCTTGCCTAAAAATTAAGCCATTTCAGCCAGCTTTCACCAATTATTTACGAAAAAATCATTTAAAAATATCGTCAAAATATCAAAATGTCAAAGATTAAAATGTCGCAACAATAAACGTCACTTACCATCCGCCTTGATTTATAGTGTAAACATGGTGTGTTGCGAGAAGTGCCCTTCGTTCGAGATTTTTAAAAGTATTTTCATATTTTTTTTGGATTTTTTGATAAAGGTATTAAAAAAAATTGTGTTAACAACTCGCGGCTCAACTGTGCTTTTTTTTACTCGCATTTTTAAATACCTAAACAAACGCTTGTAAAAAAAGCACTTAGCCACTAGTTGTTAAAACTGCTATTGCAGTCGTGTAAAAAAAATTGCATCGGTAATCAAAAAAGCCATGCTTTAGTTATCCACAGATAGTTACTTAAATCATCTTTTTGATGAAGGTATAACAAACAAATTATTTAATAGATTTAAAAAGGGATCTAGTGAGGGCGAATAAATAAAAAAATCAATGATTAGCGAGCTTTCCCTCAAAAAAGGTAATGGTAACCGTAGATCCGGATTTCGCACTTGTGGTGCTCATCAGTACGGTGCTAGGAATTAGGAGATGAAATGATGATGGAAAAATATGACACAGGATTTATCTAAAAGACAACCATCTGTCAAATTGCAGAATCGGCAGATGTACCTTCAATTTGAAGGAAAATTAAGCGTCTCTGCGGAGACAGATAAAACTATCTCCGTAGAGACGCTTAATATTTCTTCAAATTGAAGGCCGATTCTGCAATTTGACAGATGGTTGTCTTTTACATGAATCCTATGTCATATTTTTCTATCATCATTTCATCTCCTAATTCCCAGCACCGTACTGATGAGCACCACAAGTGCGAAATCTGGATCTACGGTTACCATTACCTTTTTTGAGGGAAAGCGCGCTATTCATTGATTTTATTATTTAATAGTTCGCTTCGGATAACGACTCAAAGCAGAAAAAAATATACGCAGAAAAAAGACCCATAAAAATAGTTTTATGAATTTAAAAGGCTCCGTAAAACCGAGGACAAAAAGGCCAAAACTTTAATTTATATGGCCGCCATTTTACGAGAGACGAACTCTAAACGGTGATCCTCCCAACTGCCTTTTGTAAAGTAAAATTTTCCACATAAAAAACTTTACCAATTGTTATTGCGCGCCGACACTTGATGCCGCTGAAATGGCAAGAGTTTGGAGAAACGGACATAAAGATAGAAATACTAAATACAACAGGGTATTTCGAAATTAATGTATCAAGATATTAAGGTCGTAGTTACAATCTGGGGAATTGTTTCTTGCAACACTGTACGGGTAATAAATTTAACTATGTCGACCTGATTTTTTTGCAAAATTTTACGTCATTGAATTTGTTTTCCATGGCAACGCGGAGACTTTATTTATGTTAATCCACAGTGAGACACCAGAGATTTTTTAGCACCAGGTCAAAAATTTGGAGTTAGGTTACTTATTTTGACTTTTCGCGTTCTGCTCCGCTAAAAAAAAAACAAGTAATATACCAAAATAAAAGAAAAACATTTATTGCAGAATTATCTGCTAAAAAAAAGCTATCCAACTATGTATTAAAGTAGCTGGGTGTAATGTGTAAGGCTTCATTTACAGGTGCATTTATAATTGAATTGGAAACACTTCCGCTATCTGATACCGACAACAGGTTAACTTAAGCATGCAGATTTAAAAATCGGCTACTGGCGCTAGACGAAATAATCGTATTCTATTTTAAACAGGAGCGTCAATGACTAGCAAGAGTCTTTCTAACCTCTAAATGGAGCTTTACTGATCTGTTTTGTTAGTACTCAAGTATCCGTGTGTTTTTGAAACTGAGGTTCTAAAGTCTATCCATTGCACTCCAAGATTTCACTGGTACAATTGCATATAACTATGCCGCAATAATTTAAATTTTAAAAAAATGGTTAAATCAAAATAAAAAAAAAATTATGTGGGGTTATGGGCGCCGAATGTTTCTATGCGAATTCCTAGTAATCCCAGCGAGCCAGTAAAGTTCTCTTGGTTCTTTGATAGACTCGGGGTAATGCCCGCGCAGCACTGGGCCTTTTGCGACGGGCGACGGCACAGGCGGAGTGGTTTCATATTTGTTTTATAAAAATGTTTTGGAAACACATTTTTGAAAAATAAATATAAACATGGTTTTCTACGGCCCGATTTAGAGTTTGTTGACAAAATACCTGTAGTTACCATGGAATCGTATAAATTCTGCGGTCTATCGGCCAACACTTGAACTGCGTGTGTCTCCCAAATTCAGTAAATTGTGATTGATTGATCGGTTTTCTTTCCCGAAGTGCACAGGCTTTTAGAAAAAAGGAAACTTAGTTCTTATTTTTTCTGAAGCAAGAAAATATAAAAAGGAAAAATGAAATCCAGAGGAAATTGTGAGTATATCTCTAATTTTTTTTGTAAATCGGGTTTGTTCTAAACCGCAATTATTTTGAAGCTTTTGGGATAGATGACAGCACCAGAGCTTTTATTTTGAAGAAAAAATAATTGAGAATTTTGAAAAATCCTTCAGATATTTTTGTTAATCATTTAAAAATTATCACCCCTGCAAAATTTTAGCTAATTCTGATGTTTAGTTTTTTCTGTGCACTCTGGCAAAAGATTAAAAAATTAAAGAACAAGGCGTTCCCAGTACTTTTTTTACTTAAAATCTGGGGAGAAACTATAGCCTTAAGGTCGCATTTTTCAGCTAAAAACAAAATTGTTTTCTATAAACAAAAAAAGTACAACTGGCAACGCCTTGTTCTTTAATTTGATGTGATGGTAGTGGCTAAAATAGAGCACAGTTTAGCTGCGAGTCGTTAAAACTATTTTTGTTTAATATAAAAAAAATAATGAAAAACGGGAAAATACTTTTATCTACTTCCGTGCGAGAAGTACATACTTCTCGCACTCATTTGCGTGCGAGAAATCGAATTTCGCATACTGAACCAGCAAATTCCATTCCCGCACGATTTTTTATTCGTTGAATTGCCTTTTTAAAACATTATTTTTAAATGTTTTAATGTTTTCTGGACAAAACAATACTAAAAAATAAGGATTTTTCATATGATTTAATGTGGTTTTTTAATATTTTAAGACATTTTAGTCATTATTAAAGAATTACTTTTTTTTTAAATAATTGAGCGAGCCCCGTAGCTTTTTGTAAACGTCAAATACAGACCGCTTCAAGCTACTGCGAACATAGGGGGAATCAAGTCCAATTTACTCTCCGTGCCGTACGACCGAGGTGGATTCGAAGCACGCTGCAGTGTTATCTTTTGGAAATTCATTTTTTTTTATTATTTTGTTTTATTTCTGCCTTGCTCGAGAAACAGATGGGTAAGTTCTTAATTGAAATAATAAATTTTTAAAACTAAAAATGGATGTCTACGAAGTTGCCGAAAAAGTGCAGATGGTCAAATGGTCAAATCGTCATAACCCAACACACGTTCGATATTGGTCGAGGCAAAATTTGCATTTGTATTTTGACGTAAGAACACAGTATCCCCAAAAACTCAATGTTTGGGGGGGGTATTGTAAGGGAACACGCAATTGCAATTTGAATGGTCCTAGATACTTGGATCTACTGCAGCAGCACATTATTCCAACTGCTAGGCAGTTGTTAGGTGTAAGATTTGGTGAAACATGGTTTCAACAAGATGGTTGTTCCGCTCACAATGTTGGCCTTGTTAGGGAATATCTTGATAATGTATTTCCTAATCGGGTTATAAGTACACGGGGAACTATTTTATGGCCAGCTCGATCTCCCGATCTTGCTCCTAATGACTTCTATCTGTTTTTGAAGAAGCTTTTCAAATTATCACCCCTAACATGCTTGGAAACGTTGGAAGGGGTTTTTATAGTAGGCTCGGATATTGTCTAGCCGAGCAAGGAGGACTTTTCGAACATTTGCTTTAATTTTTTTTTGTCTGGGAGAATCTTTTTGGTTTTTAGAATGTATTATTTTATTTTGAGAACTTGCTTTTATTTTGTTTCTCCTTATTATTTTCATTGTAACACGTCGTCACTGATAAATCTGAGCAGTTGACAATAAAACGCTCTTATTTATCAGTGATAAAAAATAAGAAAATTACGTTATAAAAATTTGCGTATTTATTGACCAAATTCCGGTTTCATTGACTACGCTCCACACCGCACCGTGGTTAGAGGCGTACTAAATACAAGGCGAACGGCGGCGAACGGCAGCGAATGGCGAACGGAAGCCTGAGTGTTGGTTGCTTCACTGATAGGCGTGCGGTGTCTCTGCATGTACGTACACTGGCCAATTAGACTTCTTTCGCCCTATGTTCGCAGTAGCTTGAAGCGGTCTGTATATCAACAATAGAATTTTGCTTGACACCTTGCATGTCACTTGATTTTTATGTCAATTTAAACTATTATGTCGTGTTAATGTCAACCTCAAAGTGCAAATATTCAGTAGACGTCAAAATCTCGAGCGAAGAGCACTTCTCTCGCAACACACCATCTTAAGAATGGTTTACATAGCTTAACTCGGTGACGTTCATTGATGCGACATTTTAATCTTTGACAGTTTGATGTTTTGACGATGTTTTTAAATGATTTTTTCGTAAATACTTGGTGAAAACTGGCGGAAATGGCCTAATTTTTAGGCAAGAATAATTAGATTTCTTAAATATTACCTTTTTCCGTTATTTCTCTTTAATTTTGGATGAAACACGGACAGAAATCTTTTTTTGCACCCATGATCAAAAAAAAAAAATAACCAATAAAGCGATGCTTTAGTTATCTGCAAACATTTACTAAAATCATGTTTTTGATGAAGGTTTAAAGAATAGTAGTTTTCACAACTAGCGGCTAAAATAGTGCTTTTTTTACAAGTTTTGGTTTAAATAAAGAGTGCAGCGAGGTATTTAAAAACGCGAGTGAAAAAAAGCACAGTTTAGCCGCGAGTTGTGAACACTATTTTTTTTATATACCTTTATTAATAAATCCAAGATAAACAGGAAAATACTTTTAAGAATCTTGAACGAAGAGCACTTCTCGAAACACACCATCTTTACACTATGAATCAAGGCGGGTAAATGAAATAACAATGCGGTTTTAATAGCGATGTGCTTTTTTACTCGGTGACGTTCATTGTTGCGACATTTTAATCTCTGACAGTTTGATATTTTGACGATATTTTCGTAAATACTTGGTGAAAACTGGCGGAAATGGCTTAATTTTGAGGCAAGAATAATTAGATTTTTTCAATATTACAATTTTCGGCTATTTCTCTTTAACTTTGGGTAAAAAACCGACAGAAATCTTTTTTTTGCAGCCGTGATCAAAAAAAAAGTTTTTTTGCATCGGTAACCAAAAAAGCCATGCTTTAGTTATCTGCAGACAGTTACTAAAATCATGTTTTTGACAAAGGTATAAAAATAATACATTATAAACCTAGGGTCTAAAATGTCACATTTATTCCCGCGGCGAAAGGTTTGAGCCCGACCGTAGGGAGGGCTACAATTCGCTAAGGGATTAAACGATACTTTAGTCCCGAGGCTTGACTTGCCATAAATTTAATTATAATTTTCCAGGAATTAGTTTTTTTAATCCCTGAGGAATTAAATTTACTTCTAATCCCTAAGCTGAGGGATTAAATTTATTTTTAATAACTTTTTCTTTGAATCCCTTAGGGATTAAAAGTGTCACTTTAGTCCCTAAAAAGAGGGATTAAAAGTAGCTATTTAATCCCTGAAGTGCATAAAAATTATTTAAACGTGCCTTACAATTGTGCCACCAAAAAACCTAGGTTTGAGCCTTTTGACACTGATATGTTATTACAAACGGTATCGTTAGTGTGTGATGCCAAAATTTTAGATCTCGACTCCAAAATTGCAGATAAAAATCTGTGCACTGGTTTATGAAATCTTAATAACAATATTATGAACACACACGATAAAAGTAAGAATAAAGATAATAATGCGGCACTGGCCCAACTGTAACCAACTGTCTCATTAGGAAGAAAATTTTCGTAGAAAGTTGACGTCAAGTGTATAAATTTCGGGTGGAAAATACTGTATTTATTTAGATTTTGGCCATCGAAGACTCGTGAAAATAAAATTATATAAATAGCTATTTTCCTAATAAGTGCGGAAAATCGATTTATCCGCACACAACTGCCTTTGACGAAACGACGCGCAGCGGAGTTCTGTCAAGCAGTTAAGTGCGGAAAAAAAGGTTTTCGTACGTGTTAGGAACAATTGTTTTTCTACTCGCTTGACTTAAGTATTAAATTAACTCAATAAAAGGAATTTTCAAAATGTTACTCTTTATTTATCGTGACTCAAATGTTTACCTAACACAAAAAAGAAAATTTTTTAAAATATAGCAATATCTTTATTTTTTATTTTTGGTTTAGTGCGGAAAAGTACCATAAAGTTAACTTTTCCGCACGAAAAACAGTGCGGGAAAGTGAATTTTCCGCACGCTAGTAGAAAAAATACATTGCAATTGTGCCACAATTAAACCCAGTTTGCCACGCATTTGTTTTATTTTTCATTATTTGCATTTTTTGACACTGACATAATGATCGCGATTCTTCAAAAACCATTAGAAAATCTCGCCCTTACAAAAAATTTGACGATTTTTAAATACAAATTTACACTTAATGCTTTTTTGTCAGAAATATTTGCTAATATTTCTTAAAATTTAGTCTGTTAATAGTGTTCTAAAACCCTGTTTTTTATTTAAAAATGTATGATATTAAGCCCTTTTCTATGTGTGAACAAACCTTTAAAACTTTTAACATACAAAACCATAGATAGGCATGGAATATTTCGCCATCATTGTTCAGAAAAGTCATACAAATTCTGTCTTTCCTTTTACTTGGTGAGAATTTTCGACACTTTTTGACGTTTATTGGTATGCGTAGTAACAATTTAGCTCCGCCATAAACTAGTCCTGCAGAATATCTTTAAAATATTAAATTTACAAAATTTTATTAGAAAAATGACACAGTTTCTCTTACAACGTTAGGATAAATATGAAGGTCGATGTGTTTTTATTTTAAATGAGGCGATAAGTAAAAATCGCCACTTTCCAGTATTCTAACAGGTGAGATTTTCTGTCATTTCTGAAGAATCGCGACCTTTATAACAAAATACATCATTATTTTTGGGTAGACAGGACTGGAAATAGGGACAACCATTTTGAATGGTGCTTTCATGAAAGTGATGCTTTTGTCCCTAAAATTATAGATAAAAATGTGTGCAAAACGAAGTTTTATGAAATCTTGTACTTGGTTATTACACTCTCATGGCTACCAGGGTAAAGTTCTGTTATCTACGTTCTCAACTTTGTAGTTTCCGACACCGCGTGGGGTTGCCAAACTTCCTTTCAAAACTCCTCCATTATATCAGTTACCGCGAAAGTTGTACACAAAATTTATAGAGCCATTTTGTCGCGAAAGAGATGACGTTTACCAGCAAGAGCTGCGGCTGATTTATATTGTGCAGAGTTTCGAAACCAAACAGTCTTTTCACGTTTTTTGAATAATTAATTAGTTTCATCTTAGAAGCTGCCGTGTAATAAAGGGTTCGCGGTTCAGTTTTAGAAAACACATTTTTTAATTCGCACTTTTTTCGAAATAATTTTTTACTTTTAATTCCCTCGCTAACGGAAGTAATGTAATCATCTAAAAATCGCACTTCGAGATTTAAATCCAGACACCGTCACTCTGTCTGTTGGTCTGCCGGTCGGTTTGTCTGTCGCCTAATTTGTAGCCACTCTAACTCAAAAACCCCTGCACCAATCATAACACAATTTTACATAGTGATTACTTGTGTTGTCCCCTACTACACCTCTGATACCTCTGGAAAGCTTATAAAAATCTTGACACGGAATATTAAATGAAAAGTAGCTTAAGTTAAAGTCTAGGCCACACCCTATTGCCCTATCAAGTTTCAGATAAATCGGTTTAGCCGTTTTTGCGTGACTAAAGGACAAATATCTTGGTTTATCGGCACTTTATATAATATAGCACATGTCAAACGAAATGTTTTTAGAAACAATAAAGTCTACTCGAAAAATATTCTTAATATACCCTGGAAAAGTCTGGATAAACCCGGTAAAGGTCTGGATACACCCTGGAATGTCTGGATACACCCAGGAAAAGTCCGGATATGCCCAAGAAAAGTCTGAAAACACCCAGAAAAAGTCAGGATACACTCTGGAAAAGTCTGGATACACTCTGGAAAAGTCTGGAAACTCTCTGGAAAAGTCTGGATACACTTTTGAAAAGTCTGGAAATACCCTATAAAAGTGTAGATACACTCTGAAAAAGTCCGGAAAAACTCTGGAAAAGTCTGGAAGGACCCTGGAAAAGTCTGGATATACCCTCTGAAAGTCTGGAAATACTCTGGAAAACTCTGGATACACTCTGGAAAGACCTTGGAAAGACCCTGGAAAGGTCTGGAAACACGCTGGAAAAGTCTGGAAAGATCCTGCGAAAGTCTATATACACTCTGGAAAAGTCTGAAAAGACCCTGGAAAAGTCTTGATACACTCTGGAAAAGTCTGGAAAGACCCAGGAAAAGTCTTGATACACTCTGGAAAAGTCTGGAAAGATCCTGGAAATGTCCTACAGCACTCTGGAAAAACCTATATACACTCTGAAAATGTCCGATTAAAACATGGAAAACCCCTAAACAGTGTGGATACACCCAAGAAAAGTCTGGATGTACCCTGAAAAAGTCTAACCGACCCAATCCAACCAATGTGTATACGAGTAGTGGCTTTTTTATATATGTTCTTGAGCGAGGGATGTTTTAGAGTAAACCTTTACTCGATTTATTTCCAATGGAATTAATGTGAGACAAATAAACATCAGAATTGTCTGAACTTTGAATAAAAGGCACATTTTGTAAAAACTAAAACACGGATTGGGGCACTTTTTTGATAAGCTAAAATTTCCTTCCAAGGCCACCGATTCAAGTGTTTTATTATTTCAAAAAAGTGACCCGAGCCGTGTTCTAGTTTTTACAAAGTTTAGCCAATTCTGACGTCTATTTAACTTCAAACTAAACAAACCTTTGATGAAGTCACGTTAAAATTTCCACCGCAATGTTGCGGTAGAAAACACAACTTTATAACATAAACTAAAAATTTTGTTTTAGTGCGGTGGCAACCCTTGCTACTTGTATCATCCTATCAAACTTGAAAATTGGTCAGTCCTTCTAGTACAGTAAAATTTTTAAAAATAAGGGGGGTATCTCGAAAAAAATCTTATTGTATATCTACAGGAGGGTCTAAAAGTAAGATTCCCAAGTTTACGTCTCTCCCACTCCTCGGGACCCATCCACCATTTTGAAAAAACTTTGTGATTGACTCTTCTTCATTTCTGTTGAGGCGAAATAGTTTGAGAACAAAAATATTCGGCATGAAATTTTAAATGCTTTTGTCCAAGTGCTCAACTTTCTGTAATTTGTTTTCAAAAAGTAGATGGTACCGAAGTTACAATAAATCAGTTTTAACGTATTTTGACCAACAAAAAGTGATTTTTTTAAAAACTCTAAATGAAAAAGTTGTAGATCTCGGAACAATACTATAAAAATATGTATATTGTTTATAATTAATTAAACAGTCTCTCAACTACAGCAAATTGACATTTATTGGTTAAACTGATTTTCGTAACTCGCCCTCTTTTTAAAAACTAATTACAGAGAGTTGAACTTGTAACAAAAAATATTGCAAATATTATGCCAAAGATATTTGTTTCTACTTTTTTCCCTACAACCAAATGGCGGATAGTTATCGAGGAATAGGGGTAACACAAACTTGGGAATTTTACTTTCAGACCCCCCAAAAAATATACAAAAGACTCGGCCTGTCCGGTTTTTTTTTCGACCTCATATAACAATTTTACTGTATATCAACTATCATCAAATATGTCAAACCATTTTTCTAAATTTTGACCCCTCCCTCCCTGCAAACCCCCCATTTGTACTGCTCCTACTATAAATAATAGTCATCATCATAGGCAATCACTCGATACCGAGTATGATTTTTCTCGATTCTGAATCGTCGCTATCTGTTGTGCGTTTTTTGATGGCTATGGAAGCCAATTCTCGAGCCGCACACCCTTCCACAGTCTCCGGCAGCAGCCGGGTGTTCCAATACATTCTTCCATTTTGTCGCTCCTTTCTGCATTCTCTCTTTTCCGTCTCTAGTCTACGTCGTTGCTCTTCAAAAGTTTGTGCTCCCTCATGGACTGTTCGGCGCCATGAAGCCCTATCGTTTACCGTGGTCTCGAAGTTGTTTATATTGATGTGACCCTTCATCATATTGCCTTTGAGAACGTCCTTGTACCTTTTTTGTTGACCTCCTTGATTTGTCTTTCCCTCCTTCAGTTGTCCATCAAATATCTGCTTTGGGAGACGTGTTTCGGGCATGCGGGTAATGTGACCAGTCCAACGAAGCTGGTGCTTGAAGACAAAGGTTTCTATACTAGTTCTTCTGGCTTCTTCTAAAACACTTATGTTGGTTCGTCGGTCTTAAACAACTTTAGTGATATTTTTCTAGTCGTCTGATATGCCTTCTGTAGGTGGTCCACGTTTCGTATCCGTATGTTAGAGTTGGTATTATAACTGTGTTGTAGACAAGAAGCTTGGTCTCCGCATTGATTTCGTGATTGTTGAAGACTCTCTTCGAAAGCCGTCCGAACGCTGCGCTAGCACATTTTAGGCGATGCTGCGTTTCTGCGTCGATAGTTCCATTTGATGATAGGTGGCTTCCAAGGTATGGATAATGTTCCACGTTCTGCAGAGGATGGCCATTTATTAAAATTTTTGGAGCTTGGAGATTCGTACCTGGTTCTGTTTAGTGAAGAATTTGCGTTTTGGCAAGATTGACCTCCAAGCCAATGCTTTTGTATAGTAGTAATAGTATATAATCCATAACACGCGACTTCATGCATGTCCAGAATGCGGTTCTCAAAGAAATTTACCGACATCTAGTAGCTATAGTTCAGAGATTGTTTAATTATATATATAAAATATACACAAATTTTTATAAGATTTTTCCGACATTTACAACTTTTTTTTTTTTGTTGGCGCCCTCTGTCTTTTTGGCAACTTAGTACAGAAAGTTGAGCACTTGGACAAAAATGTATTTTGCCTTCGACCAATAAACATGGAGAAAAGAACGTACCGAAAATTCAGCCTCCCCGGATTTTTTTCGATCTCAGATGACAATATTACTGTAATATTCGTAAATTTCTCTTTTTTTATGTCCGGACATTTATTTTACACAACAGCTAATGTAAACTTTATCATAAATTAGGTAACCCCAAAAATTTAATATCATGGCCATAGCATGCATCGTATCGTTCGAGAGCAAAATTTAACCCATGCACGTGTAACGAAAAGTTATGTGACAAATTACCGAAAGAATTCCTGACAAAAACCCCCTTGCCAGTTGTCATTCTTTTTCCAATTCGATTTCCAATTTTGACAGGTTGGCTTATTACCATCAACACCATCTTAACTCGACGCCAAAAATTGTCAACACTCTGTGGTGGAAGAGTGCATCGAAGCACTGGAAGCATTGAGTCAAGACAAGAGAGTTACAGTGATGTGGGTACCGTACTCGCTCGGATCGGGGCCAGCACTCAATACGTGGGACCGGAATCACTCTTAGGTATAACAAGGAGACAGTTCGAAAGTCGACTCATTAAATGGGCTAACGATAAACTGGCAGACTCCTGGGAAAACGAAAGAGGATGCAGATAGTCCAAAGAATTCATCGACGGATCGGAAGCGGAAGACCCAAATGACTCCTGGGAAGGACACGAAAAGATATTGGACTACTGATAGGAATACTGACCGGCTACAACAGAGTCAGTAAGTATCTGACTCGCATCGAGAATGACTCTATCTGCCAGACGTGCGGGAGGGCGGAGGAGATATCCCGGCACCTCATTGCGGAGTGCGATGCATTCCTAAGGATGAGGCATCAGGTACTCGGAAAACCGAATCTGAATGCAGAGGACCTACGAGCTCTCAAGTGGGCGAAAGTACTGAACTTCGTGAAGAGAACAGGAAGGCCCGGAGAGCCCTCTACCATGCAAGCGGTACAGGTGGTGGATTAGGGGTCGGAGTAACTTAAAAAGTGACCGATTGGGCCTACTTGCCAGGTCTTGGGCCGCCCCCTATTTACTACTACTACTAACTCATTTTCTTTTTAGTGTCCTTTGGCCTCTCATTGCGCCCATATTGACAACAAACTGACAGAAAATCCTGTCAATTTGGTTATCCAAATGTCGGCAACCGTAGGCTAAAGGACACTAAAGCAGAAGGAGCTACCTAATCTTTTAGTTGAGACGATGTTGACTACCACTTACATTGGGCTCAATTCAAGGTCAACTTCGAATTTAGTTACTCTGTTTGGCAGATACAAACTTTTTATTTGATTGAATTTTTGGGCAGGTCCGATTTTGAAGATGCTGCTTTCGAATCTTCGGAACTTGATCGGTAATATATATGCTTTGCCGACTATGGTGCTTAAAAATTTGCCAATGGAAATGGTAAATTACAAGTTGACGGCCCAGAATTTTATAGTTTTTTTACTTGGGGCTCCCAGAGCATCGATTAGCTTAATAATATAAAACAAAACCATTAATTAGTGCGAATTGCACCGTAGTATTAAACCTAGTTTAAAAATAACTGATGTTTAGAATGTGACACTTCGGTGTTCTAAGTTCAATGTGAAAGCACATTCTAAACAACGATTAAATTTTAGATTTAACAGTGCGGTGATTTTGTCAATAAATCCTTGAAATGATGCTATAAATAATGTTAATTACAAATATATTAACTGAAAATTTTTATAACTGTATTTTATTCTACTTCCTACAACTTTATTTCAGCCCTAGAGGAATAGAAAGTGCCATTTTAATCCCTAAGGTGCAAAAAAGTCTAAAAATTCGTTATGTGTTATTTATTGACAGAGAGGTTTTTGACCGAAACAACTCAATTGCCACAGGAGGTTCGAGAGAAAACTTCTTTCATTATTGCTTAAAATGTTCTTTGTGAGGCATCAAACCGTTCTGTTATACGTTTTAGAATAAAGTTAGTGTCAAGCGTAGACTTAATTAAATAAAATATCATGCATCGCTTTGATCTAATTGCAGTGGCGCATTGAAAGGGAGTATTTGTGTTGAAACCGCTCCTCAGCGGCAGTCTCTTATAAAAATATTCATCTTAACTATGAGATACTGGAGTGGTCCAAATGTCGCAAAATTAAAAATAATATAAAAATCAGGGTTGGCCATGGGCAATCAGCAAAGGCGCACAATCTACTGCGCATGTCTGATGCAGTCTACTTGCACCCAGAGGAGTTTTTGGCTCTGCATTTTTGCCAGGTTTGATTACGAGAGTTACTATCACTACGACTTTTTTTTCGGATATTGTAAGGACAGGGCCGTTTTAGATACAGAGAAATAGATATTCTTCCTTCTCCAGAGCTTCTGGGTAGACTCAGCTAAAAGGATCTTTAAATTTTTATACAAAATCAATATATCTTTAAAACTGCTAAACCGCTTTTAGTTATTAATATATTATTCGACTAGTTATGCAAGAAAAAGGTCTTCTACAATTGATAATTTTCGATTGCGTTCGACATATTAAATTTCAAGATGGCAGCCAAGAAAATACAATCGGTTTATAATTTTAGGTTATTAAAATTTTGTTCGGTTTTCATGGTCCATACACTACTTCCAAAAGAAATTTGTGCAGTAACGACTCTACAAAATATTTGCAGATATTAGTTACTAACAGTGGGGTTTACTAAGATCTAAAATAGTACTCCTCACAGATCTAAATATTTACACCTGTGGGGTGTACTAAATTTTAAAATCAAATTTAAAAAAATATTTACCCATACAGAAAAGACACAAAGTTATTCATTATTTTGTATTATTATTGCAAAATACCATTGAAAAACAGCTTTTTTTTTTAAATATACCATATTTTAGGAGAAAATGCCCTAAAACTAATTTTTTTTGACAGGCTTCCAAATGGCATATGGTGAATACGCCAAAATTTTGGCACATAATAGCTTCATCATCTGTGTTTGAGGTTATAAAGTTGGTGAGTTTTTACACCACCTCTGAAAGGGTGGTTTAAATTTATAGCCCCCAGATAGGATTGTTTTGTGGCAATTGGTTGGTGGCGTTTAAAATTTCCGTTTTTACAAGAAGTAGTTTACCTTATTTAATATCCTAAGTTGTTTATTAATCAATAAAAAACCTCCAATTTTGTCCAGAAAAACGCCATATTTTCAAACCGTTTTTAGCACAAAAAATATATTTAAAAGGGCACTACGAGGCAAAAACAAACATAAGTGAAGGTCACTGATTATGCACGAAAAATATACCAAACAAAAAACCCAAAACAACTATATTAATTTATTTACAAACTGACAGTAAAACATTGAGGTTATCTAAAAGCTCAGTCAAAAAAACCTTCCTTTCTCAAAGCCCACTCATTTTAAAGCTGTAGCTTTCATCAGTAGAAGTTGGTACAAGCCAAGGTGCAAGCAGAAGTAAAATATCCGAACTCGCTGTTTATGATTGAACGCAGCGCCAACATTTTTAAACTGACATTTCGATCGTGACAGAAATGTAAAAAACACTTGCATTTAAGAAATGTATTCATAAATAGAAACAGCTTTTAAATAAATACAAAATTAATCTATTCCTTATTTTATCATCACCCATCTAAATATTTGTGTGACATCAAGTATTAATTGGAAAAATCATTTATCAAGGGTAAGTTTTAATTAGAGTGACATATAACCTCAATTTTAATTTGTTCTACAGAGTTTTACTATTTAAACCCCGCGTGGGTTTCAATTTTTAAATTTTCTTTTCTTCTAAATTGAAACTTTCTTCTTAAATCCAAAAAAAGATTGTGTTATAATTCAAACTGTGTCCAAAACTCAAGGAGGGTTGGTTTAAAATGCTTAAAACTAATAATTTCACTTAAACTTAGGACCGTTCTAAAATAGACTAAACCCTTTTAGTAAATCCCACCGTTAAGGTTGCACAAATAGAGAGTGCTTAGTCGTAGTCATATTTCAGTGCGCATGCTCTGAACGGATACTACATCTCTACGTCTCACCTAACTCTACGACCACCTTGGCAGTATTCGTACTCAGCTAGCGTATCCAAACCATTTTGTTACCCCTTCTATTTTCCATTCTTTTGCCCTCTCACTTTTTTCGACAAGGAAGGAAATAGAACTGAGCGGCATGAAGTAAAACTGTGCATCAAGTACTGAACAAGAATTGGTTTGGTTACGTCGTACGTTGTAAGCACATATTTAACTCTTTTTTTAAGGACGCTTTCAAAAAAGGCATCAAAAACACGCTAAAGATAAGGAATAAAAAATAGCTTGTCAACTTTAAATTTCTATTAATTATATTATTATCTCGTTAAATTTAGTAAAAAAATCGTTGTTTACTGCAAATAGATTGATTTCGACGGGATATTCGGATTTTAATTTTAAGTGGTGAATACAGGGAAGCATTGTAAACTTGCCTATACAGTTTAAACTGGGCTCGGTTTGAGCTTTGATTTAGACCTCAGTTACGTAAACACAGTTTCCAATATCTGGAGTCGTCTATATATGTAGCGGACCTGCATATTGTTTGTCTCCGGACAATATTTGATTATAGAGAGGTTCAGGAATCAATATTACATTTAAACTTCATGTTATATAAAATCGGTCGGGTTAGACTAGAGGTCCTGTATACAATTTTTTGTTTTGCCAACTCGATTTGGCAATTGTTAGGGAAATTTTGACAATTTCTTTGTGTGTTGGCGTGACGTGATTTTTGTTTGTTAAGTTCAGATTTTATATAAAAATAACTAATTTAAATACAATTTGTCTCTATTAGCCACATAATTTTATAATAGTCATTTAAATACAGTACGGGGGTCTAGGTTGAAACAAAAAAATTTGCTTGCCACAGAAACTACGTTCTCTTTGTAAGATATTTTACACAAAACAGATTACTCGTATACTGCCAAGCAATTACTAATTTAGTTACTTGGCTCGGAGCTCCTGAGCACACACCTTCTGACTGGAGACTTTCCATCGACTCTTCAAAAAGGAGCCTTAAAGCTGTTTTTTACATAATGTCAATGTTTTTGCTTCTGTTTCAGTTAAAGGAAAACTTTTATTTTATTAGAGGAATTGCTTCTAACAATACAGTATAAAAATAACAACTGGAAAGTGTGTGGAGATCTAAAAATGTTGGGTCTTCTATTGGGTCAGTAGTTTCCTCTCTGAGTGGGATAGCAGGGATCGACAAAAACATTGGATAAAAAGAGACTGGCCATAAAGAGAAACTTTAACATCTGGATTCAAAAATGTAATTTGCGAAAGTCTTATTGACCCTCAAAAAGTTTTACTTCCACCACATCACATAAAAATTGCACTTATGAAACAATATGTTAATGCAATAAAAGACTCTCTGACCCTATCAGAGCCCAAATTAAAAGAGGGAATCTTTGTAGGACCTCAGATTATGAGCTTGACAAAAGATCCAGAATTTGAAAATGTAATGGGAGATAAGAGAAACCATGCATAGAATTCATGCAAGCATAAATTTCTAGGGAATTATAAAGACTCAAACTATGTTGAGAGCGTTCAAAATATGTTGGAAAAATTCAAGATTCTTGGTTGCAATATAAGCGTGGACTATTTCCCGGAAAATCTTGAGTACGTCAGTGAAGAGCAAGGTAAAAGATTTCATCAAGATATTAAAGAACTGGAAAAAAAGATACCAGGGGCACTGGGACACAAAAATGATAATTGATTACTGTTTAAAACTCTTTTTAAGGGAGTCAACAATACTGACAAACGATCGTCCGTTACCTATGGGTGCGAGGGCTCCTTTGCTGCCTCTTACGACAGGCCTAAGGGTTACCCCATTGACGTACTAACTATAGACCCGGAAGACCCCAACATCAACAATTCCTACATAGCCAGACAAAGAAAGAGAGAGTTTCAGGGTATCTGTGGCAACACCGCAAAATAACGTGAGAGCGCCCGAAAACGTAGGTGTAGTTTTGATGCAGCGCAAAGCAGTGAAGGCGGACATGATATAATAAGGATTTAAATATCAATTTAAAAAAATAATACGAAACCTGCGTTATATCCATAATATGTATATATCCATTGTTAAGGATGTCGCCCTTTTAAAAAGCATAGAGTCCGCCGTAGAGCAGTGAACAGCGTCTTAGCCTGCAGAACAGAGATCGCAGGATCGGATCTCGGCAAGTACACATTGCTTCACACAACACCGAATGCGACTCGAGACGACGACGGGCGGCCCCACTTCTCAGCAGCTCCGCAGTTGACGTTGTGCATAGACTAACAGCAAACGAGGTAAAAGTAGGCGGCACGGTTGACACTGCACCGAAAACTTTGCGGGGCTCAAAGGTGAACGGCCGAGGACCAAACTTGGTAGAGGAGACTAGCCGGTGACTCAAAAAAGGACGACCTGGACTTCTCCGAGATCGGGACTCCATGGGACGTGGCTGAACTCCGACAGATTTGGTAGCGGGAGTGGAAAGAGGGTGACTTCGGGTAGCAGGACCACACCAAAGAGATGCATCTGAAGACTCCGACGGCGACCTCGACCAGCGAAACCGGGACCTCGATTTTCAGGTCAACCTATATGACGGCGGGCTACTACTACTACTACTACTACTACTACTACTACTACTACTACTACTGCTACTGCTGCAGCTACTTCTACTGCTACTGCTACTCACGACAATAGTGTTCTGTAAAATGTATCGCATCGTTCTAACCTAACTAGGTTAGGTACCATGACAACTATGTCAAAATAGTGCCCGGTTATAATACTGCCCGGCTGTAAAAAATCTCCAATAGGTCCTTACTATTTTTTCTGTAATTCTTTATCCTCCCACATTTTTTTTTTAGTTTTCAGAATTTTAATATAATAAATAGTTATTTATATTATAAAGTAAAAATATAAAATATAAAAAATAATAAACAGCTAAAAAACAATCAACCACAAAACAAGCATAAAAAGAATCACAGTACCCAGGCATACTTACACAACGAAATCCTCTTCCAGTGCGTCTATTCTTGAATCGAGAGAAAATTTGCTCCCAGGGAGTCAAATTCTCTCGCTACTATGCATCTCATTGGTTTAAATCTATGGTTTAAATCGGGCAAAAGTAAGAGAAGCCGATTTAAACCGAAGATTTGGACCAATGAGATGCATAGTAGCGAAAGACTTCTACCCAAATTTTCAAAAAAAACACATTTAAGAATAGAGGCACAGGTCAGATATAGTGTCTAATACGCTTGCGTCGAGGCCTGGGGGTTACCTCATTGACGTAGGTACTAACTGTTATTTTTAATTAAATTAACCCTCACTCCTACTATATCCCGCATCGAAACTGAAAAAATGCCAATTTCCAGCTAATATTGCTGCTCCCTGCAGCATGTATATTTTATGTAAAGTGTGACCCTTAAATATTCTTTGGGTTACCTTATTTATACCTGCCGTTCACAATTACGTTTACCAAGAATTGAGTTTATTATCTTTTCTATTGGAGAAATACGTAAATGGGTTAGTTTTTTAAATGGCCCCTGACAAAAAAAAATAAAAAAATTAACTCAAATAACGAAATTGAAAAGTAACTGCAGAAATATAAGTTAGACTTTATGGCCTAATGCTTAAAAACCACTTTACAAATTAATTACAATTTAATTATAGCAATCTACGGCAATGTTTACCAAACTCACAAAAACGCTTTAAAATATTAATTTCTAATTGTCAGCAACACTGTAGATTAAAATATACACCACAACGTGAGCAATTAATACGCCGCGTTGCCGATGTAAAGTCAAAAAAAAACAGTGAGAATAATTTATTAAGAAAGAATCATCCCAATAGTGGTAAACTAATCCCTAATAAATAAAACTGCCTTTTAGTTCAAAAAAATATATTTTAATAGTACAAGTTTTTTAAGTAAAATGCCCTACCTGTTCCCTATGAATTTCACAATAAGGTGTATTTTTAGAAATATTGTAATTGGGCAATAATATTGAAATTAAAAAAAAATATAATAAAATATAAAAGGATTTTATACAAAACGTGACAAACGCGCTTTAATAATTTAAAATTAAACAAGGACTGTTTGACAAGGACGGAATATTTCCCAAGACATTTGTTTTGTGACATAGCTTTCTTTATGTTGACGTCAACATATTTTGGACGTTCCCCATCTAAGGTTAGTATATCTATGGGTTGTCATAAAATAAGAAGTTATTTAGCACCTTCGTTGAGTTGTTAGAATTCATCGAAAAAATAATTAACGTTATTGTTGCATGAATTAAATTCATTGTTAGCACACCGACACATAATTACTGTGTATACCCCGTTATTCATTGGGGAGCACCCTGTGTAATAATTATTATGTTTGCCCACGAAGTCGCTCGGTGCATGTCATTTTATACGAAATAATGGAAATCCTGTTTTACAATAAGCTGTCAATAGCATGCGGCAACAGGTTCGCCGATGCAGAAACCGGTTTGATAGTGTCAAATAAATCCATATACGTAACAGTAACAATTAGGGAGGCCCACAAAAAACGGGACTCTTTTGACGGAACTTTAGGGCAAATTTTACATCCATAAACCATTGCATTGATAATCAAGTTGCTCAGTTTTATTAGTCGCAGTTAAACCACGGTCAGGAACAAAAGAATAGCTGTTGGATTAGCTGTAGGATTAAGAGCACAACAATTTTTTTCTAGTTTAAAAATACTAAATTTTCTTAGCATATAAGGTTGACTATTTTTTATATTAGAATTAAACCCAGCATAGTTACCAAATTTGATTAAAATCAGTTAGTAGTAGTAGTAGTAGTAGTAACTAGGGGCGGCCCAAGACCTGGCAAGTAGGCCCAATCGGTCCCTTTTTACCTTACCCCAGCCCAGCCGCCTAATCCACCACCTGTACCGCTTGTACGGTAGTGGGCTCTCCGGGCCTTACTGTTCTCTTCACGAAGTGCAGTACTTGAGAGCTTGTAGGTCCTCTGCATCCAGGTTCAGTTGTCCGAGTACCTGATGCCTTCTCGACCCCGATGCGAGTTAGATGCTTGCTGAGTCGGTTGTGGCCGGTCAGTATCCCTGTCAGTAGTCCAATATCTTTTCGTGTCCTTCCCAGGAGCCATTTGAGTCTGGCCGCGTCCGGTCCGTCGATGAATTCTTTGGACTGTCTGCATCCTAATTCGTTCTCCCAGGATTCCGCCAGTGCATCGTTAGCCCACTTGATGACTCGACTGAGCATCTGTCTCCTTGTTATACCTAAGAGTGGTTCCGGCCCCACGTATTGAGTGCTGGCCCCGATCCGAGCGAGTTCATCCGCCTTTTCGTTGCCCGACACTCCCGTGTGTCCCAGTACCCACATCACTGTAACTCTTTTGTCTTGACTCAAGGCTTCCAGTGCTTCTACGCACTCTTCCACCAGAGTATTGACAATTTTTGGCGCACTGAGTGCCTTAAGGGCCGCTTGGCTGTCGGAGCATATGTACACATGCTCCTCCGGACCATTAAATTAATTAAATCAGTTTAGTAGTTCAGCGTTGGTTACAGACAGACGTACAGCTAGACGTCATAACAAAAAATATTCAGAATTGTCAGAAACGCAAAGATATATTGTATATATATATATATACGAGTAAGCTTTGTGTAAGAATAAAAGTTTGTGGGATGTTCCAACCCTTTTCGAATTTCCTCCTGCACAATTTTGCATGTCTTTTTAGATAATTCAAACCTCTTTTTAAAAACTGCATCGTAATACCCCTCCAAAGAATTTGTTTTAGGACGATTAATTTTTGGTCTTCTTGGTGTCATCATCATCATCTTCATCCAGTTGATCAAAAATAAATTCTAAGTGATCCATCATATCAATTTCACTAAATACTTGCGGCCCTGAAATATTTTTGTTTGATTTTAAGAATTTTGATCATTTGAAAAAACCAAACTTCTTAAATTTTGAGAATTTGATTCGAAAATTCACAGTTTATAAAAATCCACCGAAAATTTTTTAAAAAGATTTACTTCTGATCCTTTCTGCGATTTTTTTATGTGCGCCATTAATAAAAAAAATTAACCTTTACACGTAGAGTTTTTATTGAATTTACTGATGTATCGCTTGTTAACTTCGGTTTAGAAACAAGAAAGTTATGAATTGTTCAAATGAGTGCGTTTGATGAACGAAATTCAGACCAAAAAAAAAATGAAATTTTAAAATCTTGGCTCTCAAGAGTCGCATTTTTACCGTTATAAAAGGAGACGTTTTTACAAAGCTGGAATGATTTAAAACTTTTAAGGTGTGCCCATATACCATCCGGTAAGGCCACTAATAAATATATGAATTATTTCAATAAGTAAACATTCGCGCCTGTCAACTTAGGGCATTGTGCGGTTTTAAATGACGACGGTAATGGCACAGGTGTTTGTTTAAAAGCCTATTGTCAACCCTTGATGGAAATCTTTACATGGAATGAGGTGAAGATAGAAGTAACTTTTTGTTCCACACTGAAGCAACCATATATTAATTAAGTGTTTGTACATTCGTATTTTTACCGGAAGTTTGAGTTGGTGCCTGTCGCGAAACTTCATTGCTCTGCTGGGGCTGATCATTACACCCTGAGATCATTGGCCTCAGGGCTAGAAACTATGATGTGTCATTTAACGAGAGTTGACCACCACAGCCTTAATACAGGCCTAAGGGTCAGAAATGATGATTTTGTTTAACGAGTTGATCATTTCAACCTTAAAGCAGTGCTGTAGGGTAAAAACGATGCTGTGTGGATCGTTTAACGATACTTATTTTGGATCGTTTAACGATACTTATTTTGGATCGTTTAACGAGAGTTGATCATCACAGCCTTAATGCAGGGCTGAGAGCGGGAAACGATGGTGTTTAATCCAACGAGTTGATCATTCCAGTCTTAAAGCAGGAGTGGAAGCCAAAAATGATGGTGTTTCATTTGACGAGAATTGATCGCCACAGCCTTAATGCAGGGCTGAGGGCCAGAAACTATGATCTGTCGTTTAACGAGAGTTGATAATCATAGCCTTAAAGCAGGGCTTAGGGCCAGAGACTATGGCGTGTTGTTTAACGAGAGTTGATCATCACAGCCTTAAAGTAGAGCTGAGGGCCGAAAAAAATGTATATCGTTTATTAGCGTTAGAATGCCCTTTTTATAGCGTTTATACAAACTAACGTACAACTTAATATAATAACAAAAAAATGCGTTTAGGGTTTCGATCTGTTTAAAAATTGTAAAATTCCGCGTAGAGCCACATTTGACTTGACTAACCGGCTGCACAACGACGACCGGGCATCATTTTCCGGATAATTTTGTTGTTGTTTTTGTTTTCTTGCCATCGAATTTAAACAAGTTGTTTTATTGTAATGTTATGATAATTTTAGGACGACTCGGATTCTCAATAACAAAAAGATCTGTTGAATTGTCATCCTCGTCACATTAGGAGCCTATTTTTATAGGTTAATAAGGCATGTGGCTGTGTGACATTATCACGTTTCCTATACGGATTCATATTATCCCAATAGGTAGTGTTCGTACATTATTTTACATTAATCTATCCTTTACCGGGGCCCGGTAAGCATCCCTAAGCGATAATATAAAGTTATTTTCGCTGTGTCCTGACCCAGAATAGTTTAAACCGGGATATACGACGTCGTTATACCTGTTCCAATGCGGCGTTGTCTTTGGATAATGGGGTGTTGGACTTTCTTGCTTATACCTATGATAACACCGCGTGACACGATTTTGATACTCCAGAAACTAATTGCCATCCATCTTCAGGTAAAATAAAACATATAGGGAATGGATATCACCAAAGAAAGTGTGGCAAATTTTGAACGAGCCGATGGAGCCATCTGAGAGGAGGTACATTTATATTCCCTGGGTAAATTTGATCTCTGGTCCGTCTTGAAGTATAACCCTACTCTTTTGTTTACTTTTTATTTTGTTTTGTTTACTTTTTAAATTTGGAGTTTCTTGACCTTTTTTGAGTCTTTTCTCGAAAATATCTAATAAATTTCTTCTAGAGTTCTCTTGCCTCGCGGATTGTCTTTATTTTTAATTTTAAAGTCACTGACTAGCGTAAATCACTCAAAATTTTTAAAAAATGTATGAAAATTAAAGCCGTTGTCAACTCCATGTTTCCTTAACCATTATGCCTTTTTAGCTATGAAACTGTCAATCGCATCGTTGACCTAATTTTTTGGATTGGTCGGTTGGGATTTCCATTCCCCATGTACATTTTTCTTCACATAAAACTGGTACAGCACAAGTTAGCAGCCTGTTTCAATTTTAAAATTTTTATAGTACGGCATTGACAACGTCACAGACTCCTGACAATATCATGTTTTGCATGTCAGTGTCATCCAAATTGTTCATTATGGGAGAAGCAAGTCTACGATAATAAACATAAAAAACCGATTTCAAGAGGAGGGAACTATCCACCGAAAGAAAAGCACCAGTTTGAAGAAAGTTACTATATAGCCCAGAGGAAGACCAAGAAGCAATCAGTTTGGAAAGAAGTAAAAATTGAATCCAATTTTCCAGGATCTATAACAACATTAGACAGGAGGATTAAACGTTCGAGGCTAAGGTGTCGAATTGCGGCAGAAAAAGTTAAACTAAGTGAGGAAAGGAAGCAGTCTCGATTATTTTTTGCGTTGAAATATTCTCTGAGGGACGAAGAATTTTGGCAGCAGGTGCTTTTCACAGATGAGAAAATCTTTAAGTCCAACAGCGATAAAAAAACAAATTCTGGTTTATCGACTGTCAAGAACCGGATATAAAGAACTATATATTGATCGAAACGAAGACCGGGCGGGAAGATTTTCGGTAATTGTTCGGAGATGGATATTGGGACATGGCGCTCTATTTAGAATTAATGGACGATTTACAGCCGAATTTTACGTTAATATGCTGGAAAATGTAATGCTTCCAGAGGTGAGAGTCCCTTATCCAGTTAATTTTGTATTCCAACAAGATAACTGTCCAGTTCATTCGGCCAGAATTGCGCAGCGATGGTTCCAGTATAATAATATCGAAGTTTTGCCTTGGCCTCCAAAAACCCCTGATGCGAATCCGACAGAGAACGTTTGGGGACTTATCGCAAAGAAACTAGAGAGTTTAAATATCATTCCCAGAATTTCAGAACATCTAATGGAGCTCATCGTAAGGGTATATAAGGAAGTTGTTGCTGAAAATCCAAACTTATTTGAAAATTTAGCCATTTGAATGCCCAGAAGACTTCAAAACCTCATTGCATTAATTGTTTTGGGCTAGTAACGTTCGTCACACCGGTGCCTTCCTTTCGAGGACAGTTCCTGCTTCTTGAAATCAATTTATTATGGTTACTATCGTACACTTGCTTCTTTCATAATCAGCTAGTCGAATAGACCAAGTACTGTGTAGCTTTTGTTTAGTTAATAAAACAGTTTTGCTTCTTTGAAATGTGGTGTTTATTTTTAGTGGCCTTATATTTTGAATTAGTAAAAAATAAACAAGCCGTCCTATAACCTAAAATGACAAAGCCAAAAAGTCAGTGTTGCACATAGGAAAATATAAAGTATCGCATTTGCAGCTACCTTCTGCTGTACCAGTTTTATGTGGAGAGAACTGTACGTCACCTATCGGTAGTTTGCATACAGATGGCATAATTGTATGTCTTTCGCAGGATTGATGCCACCTCCACATACTGCTAACTACAGTAGGTATTTTCTTGGTTTCGATCTTTCACACAGAGGGCACCATCGACAGGATTTCTTCCGCTTGAGCCGTAATCGAATGAAGAGTCGAATAAATAAGTTTTTTTAGCAAAAAAAAAACAGTTTAACAATCTAACTCAAAAATCAAAAGCTTCTGTTGGATTTCTTATTTTTTTTTTTATAAGAAGAAAAAGAAAAGTTTATAGCTTTTACAGCTTCTTTTATTTGAAACCGCTGCAAACCCTAAACAGAAATCTAGGTTGACAAGGGTTGACTTTATACTTAGCTAATTTACCCCAAATCCGGTTACGTGAACTCCTTCGGTTAGTATACCCAGTTCTTAACTGACACTGCAATGTAAAATAGACTTGACACATGAAACGTCCACCGCACAACTAATATGTGGGGTGTTTGTGATTTGGTCGATAATAAAGATAGCGAAAGTGGCTGCACTTCTTTTACGTTGAAGTTGCACAATAAGATACTAATATTTTTTTTAAATTTGATAATATAGTGTTTTGTTTAAAACTATCCAAAATTTCACAAACAGGAGAACCTGAGATTTAAGTGAACACACTTTACAAAGTATACATTGATGGAGTTTTTGCACTTTTTTTTAAAATACGATTTATAAAATCTATATAAAAAAGTTGTTCTGTATTTTTTTAAAAGATTCAAAAGTCCAAAAATCGAGACAATAATACATGTGACTGGTAATTCAACGACTACAGATCCGTCTAGAGACCATGACAAGCTATTATTTTTGACGTTTGATCACCATGTTTTTTGTTGTTTTGAAATACAAGGTTTTTTAGTTTTTGTGCTATAACAAGAGTGATATAGGGTGGGCCAAAAAATCTTGCACACTTTAAAATTTGCCATAACTTTTGATTGAATAGCTTGATTTGAATTTTTTTTAACTTTTTTGAAAGACATTAGACTCTTCCGATACGGTTCAAAATTTGACATTTTGCAAAACTGCAAGATGGCGGACCGTTTTGAATATCGGGTAATTTTCACCCCCCCCCCCTGCAAAAAAATACCTGCAGCACTGGAGAAAATGTAAGTCATTGCGACAAAAGCCTTATGTATGCTTTCTATACCAAGGCATTACCTAATTAAATCGGTTAAAAGATAAGAAAACTATAAACCTCTGAAATAAGTTGTTTTTGAATCGACATTGTCATTTGCAAAAAAAATCGCAGTTTTTGCATTTGCTTTAACTTTTAATCGGATTACTTGATTCTAAACATTTTTACATTTTTGGGTGAACAAAGCTTGCGACTTTAACATTTTTCGAATATCCAAGATCGCGGACAGCTTTAGCACGCTTTAACCATTGGGTAATTTCATTCCCTTAAAAAAGTAACAAAACAATATCAAGGCTATTCTACCTCCCATGTCACTTGCTTAAATCAGTTAAGAAGTAAACAAGTTAGTTTCATCATTTCCAGCGTTTTCAATAAAAATTGTGACTTGTAATAAAATTTAAAAAAAATTCTCTGGTTTTAAACTACTGATTTTTTAGCTAGAATGACGTAATTATTTCGCCGAGGTTAAGCTGAGTTTACTTTGTTATTAATCACCAAACACTTATATTTTTTATAAATAAAAAATTACCCATTGCTTCAAAATGTCCGCCATCGTGGATTTTTGAGAATTGTTAAATTTTGAACCACAATATAAAAGCCTTAAGTTTTGTACTTCTATTCAAAGTTACAGCAAACAACTCCACTCAGTATAAAGGTTCGTACTTCTTAAACGATTTAATTAAGTAATGCCTTGGTAGAGAGAAAATGTACATAAGGCTTTTGTAACGATGATGATATTTAAAACGGTCCGCCATCTTGGATTTTAAGAAATGTCAAATTTTGGCACGGATCGGAAAAGTCTGATGTCTTGTCTTTCCAAGAAGTCTAAACATTTTAAAATCGACCAATTCGATCAAAAGTTATAGCAAATTCAAAAGTGTGCAAGATTTTTTGGCCAATCCTTTATATTATTAGACAGATACGGTGGAATTTACTAAAAAGGTTTAGTCTATTTTAGAACGGCCCTAGGTTTAAGTGAAATTTTTGGTTTTAAATATTTTAAACTAAACCTCCTTGAGTTTTGGTCATGGTTTGATTTATAAAAAGATTTTTAATAAATTTGTTTGTAAATAATCATCTTAACACAATCTTTTGTTGGATTTAAGAAGAAAGTATCAATTTAGAAGAAAAGAAAATTAAAAAATTTAAACCCACTCGGGGTTTAAATAGTAAACACTGTAGAACAAATTAAAATTGAAGTTATATGTCACTTTAATTAAAACTTAATTTTGGTAATTACTTTTTCCAATAATACTTGATGTCACACAACGATTTAGATGGGTAATAATAAAATAAGGAGTAGATTAATTTTGCATTTGTTTAGAAGGTGTTTTTATTTATGAAATATATTAAAAACTTAAATGCAAGTTTTTTTTACATTTCTGTCACTGTCGAAATGTCAGTTTAAAAATATTAGCGCTGCGTTCAATCACAAACAGCGAGTTCGGATCTTTTACCTCTGCTTGCACCTTGACTTGTACCAGCCTCTACTGATGAAAGCTACAGCTTTAAAATGAGTGGGCTTTCAGTAAGGAAAGTTTTTTTGACTTAGCTTTTAGATATATCAATGTTTTACTTTCAGTTTGTAAATAAGTTAATATATTTGTTTTGGGTTTTTTTGTTTGGTATATTTTTCGTGCATAATCAGTGACCTTCACTTATGTTTATTTTGCCTCGTAGTGCCCTCATAAATATATTTTTTTGCTGAAAACGCGTTTAAAATATGGCCTTTTTCTGGACAAAATAGGAGGTGTTTTATTGGGTAATAAACAACTTGGGATATTAAATAAGGTAAATTAATCCTTGTAAAAATGGTTACTTAGGGAAATTATAAACGAACTTATTACCAAATGCCACAAAACAATCCTTTCTGGGGGCTATAAATTTAAACCACCCCCCTGAGGTGGTCTAAAAAATCACCAAATTTATAAACTTAAATACAAATAATGAAGCTATTATATGCCAAATTTCTGGCGTATTCACCATTTGCCATTTTGAAACCTGTCAAAAAAAATTAATTTTAGTGCATTTTCTTCTAAAATATGGTGTATTTTGAGAAAAAAAGTAGATTTTCAGTAGTATTTTGCAAAAGCAATACAAAATAATCAATAACTTTGTATCTTTCTGTATGGGTAAGTGCTTTTTGAAAATTGGTTTTAAAATTTAGTACCCCTTACAGGTGTAAATATTTAGACCTGTGGGGGTACTATTTTAGATCTTAGTAAATCTCACTGCAAAAGTTGGCACGCTATTTTTGATTCCTCGTTGTTAGCGTATCTTTGAGGCGTTTGTAAAAGCGTCTCTAAGAAAAAGAGTTAAAGTTGTGCTTACATCTTACGGCGTAACCAAACCAATTCTTGTTCAGTGCTTGATGCACGGTTTTATCTCATTCCGCTTACTTCTATATCCTTCCTTGTCGAAAAAAGTGAGAGGGCACTAGAATAGAAAACAGAAAGAGTGAAAGTGCGGATCAGGCATTTATGAAAACCCACAGATAACAAAATGGTTAGGATATGCTAGCATCGTACAAATAAAATAAGCGTAAGTAGACATATTACTTACTTTTTTTAGGGTGCGTTTTAATGTGAAAAGGTGCTTTTTGAAAAACCTTTAATAACTAATATTATTATTCCTACTTCGTACGCAATAAATTTCCAAACACTTTGTTTACCCAGTGATCCAAAAATTTTTTAAAGGAAAATTATTATTGACCACTATTATTTACCTGTTGTTAATTATTAAAACATTACGACTGACCTACTTTTAATCCTTCTCCATAAAATCCATACACCTACTACACGCCTACGTATATTTCTGTTGCAGCCTGTAAAACATCACTTTCGGAAAAATTAATCTAGAGTTGCTGTAATTCAGTGAAATCTCTATAAATTGCCTGCGATGTTTCCGGTAAACCAGTTTTTCCCGGATATTAAAACGTCGATCCATCTCCCCAGGTCGATCGAGTTTATACAGGCCGTCTCACACAAGGTCTATCTATACTACTACCTACTTGCTTTATATCCTTAGGACCCTATAATTAGTTTTCACATAAATCTGTCAAAATAAATCCTATATTTGAAATAAAAATAAATATAAAGTAGGTAGAGTATCGGCCTGCAGCCGCTTTCGAAGGCCAGGTGCATGGATATTTTGTGTTTGTCTTTAACTTTGCAAAAACTTGGCTCCTATAATAAATGGAAAATCCCAGTAAAAAAAAATAAAAAAAATAAGTATAAATATTCAGATCAATTTTAATCATCGTAATTGCATACGTAATTTTACGTTTACGAATTTTATACAGATTAAATTGATGTCAACTGTCAGCGAGACGTTTGGTAACTTTGTTTTTCACTAAAGACAGTGGGTCACAGTTGGCCGGTGCCGCATAGTTTACTTTAATTTTACTTTTATCGTATGTGCTGATATTATTGTTATAAAGATTTCATAAAACTTATTTTTGCACACTTTCTGATCTGTAATTTTAGTGATATAAGCATCACACACACATCACACACTTCCCGCTTTGGCTACCGTACCAACAAAACCGCATTAAACCTCATAAAAAACACACCTGATTTTTTTTAGTTTTAATAAGCTTTATAAGCTTTTCTGGAGCAATATTTTAGGACTATAAAATTTTGTAATAATTTATGAGGTATGCCTTTGGTTTTGGTAAGAATTTATGTGGTTTCATATCTGTGTTTTTATCTACTCGTATAATCAGACAGACTTATGAATGTTTGTAAAATTTGATAAGTGCAGATATTTTATGGTTTTATAAAAGCACCATTTTCTAAGATATTTTATAATCAAACCTACTCATCAACTTTTATGGCTTTCTATAATTACAGTCTTTTCTTTTATAACGTATTATGGGATTATATAAACTGATGTTTTTCCGAGTTTTCTGAGAGATTTTATAATCAAAACAACTCATAACATTTTATGGATTTCTATGATTACACTTTTGTTCTTTTATAATGTTTTAAGAGTTTGTAAAAAAACGTTTTTTCATGACATTATGGGATATTTTATTATCAGACTCACTCATAGAATTTGACAGATTTCTATGAACAGTTATAATTTTACATGGGTTGGTAAAAACAATTTTTTCCGGTTTCCTGTTCAAAATTCCCTTGAATTTATCAACAAAGTTAAAGATATTTCACTCCAAGAAGGTGAAATTTTAATCTCGTTTGATGTTAGTTCATTTTCCCTAGTGCTAGCTACAATACCTGAAGGAACTACTAAGAAAAAACAATCTAGAAGAAAAAAAGACTTTAGAATACCTATCTTTAACAAAACTCTGCATGAATCAAAATTACTTTCAATATAAAAACAAATACTACCAACAATTAGAAGGAACTACAATGGGTAGTTTATCACCTTTTATTGCAAACCTCTTTATGAGCAAATTTAAATCAGATATAAGTAAAGAATTTAAGTATTTCCCCAGAGTATAGTTCAGGTATGTAGACGATGTCTTTACATTATTCAACACTAAAGTAACTAGTACAAAGTTACGATTGTTTTCCAGAAACCAACGTTAGCATCACCAGGAGACGATAAACATTGAACAACTGTACACTGCCATTTCTAGACACTTTAATTATAAGAACTAAAAATAAATTAGAATTTGACCTATACAGAAAAGAAACGGCCCCCAACAGGTATATTCCAAATGACTCTTTTCATTGCTTACAACATAAGCTTGCAAGTTTGCACTTTTTAACATATAGATTAGTAAATTTCCCTTTAAACAAAGAAAAATTTGAAACAGAAGAGAATAGGATTAGGAATATAGCTGACGAAAACGGTTACGACGAAGGCTTAATAAATAAGCTGATAAATAGACATTCTTTTCAAACGACCTTTTGAAATTCCACTTTTTTCAGACAAAAAGATACCTCGGACTCTAAATTTGTATCAATTCCTTATAATCCTAATTATACGAAAGGATTCCAAAAGTATTTAATAACACCGGTCTTAAATTAGTATATCAATCCGGAAACACATTAAGAAGTTTACTAGGAAATCCCAAGGATAAAACTACAGTTCTAGAAAACAGTGGAATTTACCAAATTAGTTGCATGGATTGTGACAAAAATATGTTGGCCAAACGAGGCGCTCTATTCAAACACTATTCAAAGAACACTTAGCACACTTAAAATACGGAAGAACAGAAAAGTCAAGTGTGGCCGAGCATGCTTTTGAAAACAATCATAGATTCACATTAGATAACCTAAAACTTCTAAAAAGTGTACCAAACAAGACTTTTGAATGCATATGAAAGTATGGAAATCATTAAATCCAGAAATAGTTTAAATAAAGATAGAGGCCCCATTCTATTTAGTACACTTTATTCTTTAGTTGAGGGGAGATAGGATTAAAAAGCGTGACCAGTCACAAATTATTAGTCTTATCTCTGCCCACTAAAAGATAGTATACAAGATAGAATGTAGGGTAATATAATTTATTGTTTATCGTCTCCTGATGATGCTAACGTTGTTAGCGAAACGCGCGTTGAGTGCAAAAAAGTGTAGTTTTGGTTTGTGGAAAACAATCATAACTTTGTTATGGTGCAACCAAATGTTCCAAATTCCCAATATAGTTCTTAGTTAGGTAGTTAAAATTTAAAAAAAAATAAGAAAAATCAAAAACATACTTTAGTTGGTTCACAGAGAAAAAAATGGAATATGGTTGTATACTATTTGCTCTAACACAGCAAATTGTATATAGAATATACAATTTTTGTATAGGTAATAATGAAAATATATATTCTATAAACTATTTGTTGTGCTGGAGCAAATAGTAAGGAACTGTTGTATAAAGGCCAATTTATTTTTTCTCAATCTAGGTACACTCCGGTAGGGAAAACACTCAAAATTTTTTACCTAAGAAAGGCAAATTACTTTTTTTCTTTCAAGGGAGGAAAGGGGTAAGAACATAATCTAAAAAAATTTTACTTATTTTTACTGCACCAAAAACGCGACGTTTCGTTGAACCTCCAGTCTCATCTCTGAGGCGTTTTCCCTAACGTATAAAATTCAATGTTATAGGTATTAATTGGCGTAATGGATACTCGGCAATGAAAGTCGTTGACCCACCAGGGCCAGTCAAAACAGACTTTAAATTGACACTAAATGGTAGAACACACCCAAAGTACCCAAATCTCGATTTTCGCCTTTTAAGCGAGTAAATTGTGTAAAAAGAGTGAATTCGGCATACTTTTCAGTGTTATCAGCAATATTTTTAGAACAGTAGATCAGAGACAAAAAAAAAATGAAGAACAAGCTTTTATTAAATGCACTCAAAAGTAGGAAAACAATTTTTTATCTTTCTTGTACCATAATGAAAGCGATGCCAGCGTTGGGCACAAATTAAAAGTTTTAACTTTAGGTGTCATATATCATATCGAAATGTTCATATCTGATCAAAAACTCATATCCCCTTCCCAAAAAACCCCTGTATACCAATTTTGATATTAATCGAACAAACTAAATCTTTTTTCTCCTTCACTTCCCTCGTCAGAGAGAAAGAACTGTGTACATAATAATACCATATTATTGTATTGTTGCTGGAACTATAAACGCATACCAGATTTAAACACACCCCCTTAGCTTAGATTTGTACCTTTGAACGTCCATTTTGAATCCGCCATATTGAAATTTTCAAAATCTGATCAAAAATTCATAATCTTCCTCCTTAGAAACCCCTGTATGACAATTTTTCGAACAAACTAAATCTTTTCCCCCTCCACTTCCCTCGTTAGATGGAGGTGGGTACCTGAGAATACCATATTATTGTATTTTCACCGGAACTATAAACGCATACCAAATTTGAACACAATCGGATGTGGATAAATCAGTTAAAATTAGTTAGCAAAACATGACCGAAAATCGTCCATCATGAATCCGCCATATTGAGTTTTCAAAATCTGATCAAAAATTCGTATTCTGGGGTCTGGACGCCCTAGATTATTACAAGGTCGTGATTTACGGCATCTCAGACTTCTTACTCTCAGAAATCGACGGGGCAGTATACGCCAAGTAAGAGATGTTCTCGCAGCTACAAAACGAGTGTTTTCAAGGATGAGGGTTAATCGAAGATTGTTTGGTATGGGGCTGAGGGCTTATCGTCCGCTTTTGGTGCTACCTTTGACCCCACAACATAAGGCTCACCGCTTGGAGTGGTACAGAGCTCGGCAAAACTGGAATGCCTAATGGAATACCATAAGCTTCAGCGACGAATCCAGGTTTTGTTTAGGCGGCCATGATGGACGCATGAGGGTTAGGCGATTTTGAGGTGAGAGACGAAATGTAAAACGTGTTACAGGAAGACAGTAAAGCACCATGGTATGGGCTGCTATATGTTTAGGAAGCAGATCAAGTCTACTCCTTATCAACGGCAATCTGACTGCTCGGCGATATATCGATGAAGTGCTGCATCCAGTTTTACATCCCTACCTACAAACTATTCCAAATGCGATTTTTCAAAAGATATTGTCAGACCGCATATTGCTCGTGAAACAATGGGCTTCTTACATAAACTTGGCATTGAGACTTTGGAGTGGCCAGCAAGATCGCCTGACTTGTCGCCTATCGAACATGTATGGGATATGGTAGGGCGCCAATCTTAGTCGATTATCACATCCCCCTGGAAACTTAGATGAACTCTGGCATGCCGTAAGAAAGATTTGGATGAGTGTTCCTCAATATGATATAGACCATATTATTTTGTCAATGTCGAATAGAACAAACAAGTGCATAAATAACCATGGAGGAGCCACCCATTATTAATTTTTTCATGATTATCATGGAGGAATCTTCTTGGAAATGTAATCAATTACTAAGAGCATCCTAATATATTAATATATAAATAAATTACTTTAAAAATATATCTGTCCTTTCTGGTGGTGCATTTTTTTTTGTTCTCCAGTATATAAGAACTGCTAAAGGTAACAGTGCAGAAGGCGTTTTCTATAATATTAAGAATATGATAGTAATACTAAAAATTTGATCTTGTTAATGTGAATAATTTCCACTGCTCACTTTTTTAACTAGCTACCAGTGCGTGTCATATCTCGAATATCATAAAAGCCCTTAATTTAAAAAAAAATCTTGCGCTGCTAATTTTTCAGCGCTAGTTTTAAGGATGTGGTAGTGAAGATCTTGGTGTCATTTCATTGTGGTTCAATTTTATTTAAATTGCTACTTGTCTTATTGTTTGTTGTGGTCGTTTTGAAGATAATATTGGTTAGCTATTATCTTTTCTTTCTTTCAGCATTTACATTTGTCGCTCTCTCTTGAAGTAGTTTACTGATCGTGTATTTGAAGAAATCATTCAGGTCGGACAGAGTTGCGAGCATCTCCTGCATTACAAATGTAGGTGGCTCTATCCACAAGAAATTAGATATTGTCCAGTGTAGATTGTTTTGCGATATACAGATGTGATTATGGTGGACTTCTTGGTGACAAGAAAGTCGACAAATGAGAGTTGATAATTTTAATTTTTTTTCATAGTGAAAGTTTCTTATGTTGAATAAAGACACTTTCTAGTGTATTTTTGTCCTTCTTTCGGATAGTAGAAATATGTACGTATTGTCTTAAACCTGGTTATTCTTACTTAATTCTAAAATAATAATTTTTTAGGCATGATTCTTTTTTATCACCAGTAAGCAAATTATTATAATGGCACAAAATGACGATGGTGGCGAATAATAGAAAGACCGGACTTTAAAAGTTAATTCAAAGGGTTCTGAGCCTTCTTTTTCTTCAATTTATACTTTGGTAAATCGCCGATCGATTTTAGCATCCGAGTTAGAACGTTAGTCAATTGGGAATAATTAAATTTCCATTAAATTTTACCTAGGTAAGAAGATGCAAGTCAGACATTAAGAGAGGTTAATCCAGAAGCAGTCGATAATAGAGTATTATGAGAACATATATTCAACTAATCTTGTCCAAAGTAGAGGCCCTGTATACAATTTTTGACAGTTATTCTTTTACCAGAGGAAAGGAACTCGATTTGGCAGTTGTTAGAGAAATGTTGATAATTGTTTTGTGTATTGGCAACAGTTGGAAGTAAATAATTTTGTCAATGTCACATGTAGGTACATCAAATTTTAAGTTTGATTATTTATGTGCGGTTTAAAAATCTAATATTGCCGTGTAAGAAACTGTAGAAATACTCGCCCTTACGACCTTGTATTGTTTCATTTTTCAATGCAAAAATAAACGCAAAAAATATGGAAAGAGATCATGCATTTGCCAAACTGGAAAATTAATAAAAATAGTCGAATTTGCGAGGTAAGTAAGATTAGTTAAATTTAAATAATTACCATTTTAAGAAAAAGAGGAATAATTACCTAATATTAACATTTTCAAATCTCCCGTGAACCTTACTGTTTTTTTGTCAAAGATTGAAATATTTTACTAACCAAAAAGTCTTGAGAAAACAAAACATCAGTCGTGCATCAGTCCATTTGAAAAAAATCGATTTTACATGCAAATATGAAATAAACTCGAGAACAATATAAGTTGCCCATCTCTGGTAAAAAAACAACTGTCATATGACGATAGCATTTGCAACATTGTGACATAGTAGTAGTACCACCCACCACCTATCAACTTAAAATGTCGTCTTTTAATAAAGTTACGCGTCCGACCTCCTTTGACGCTCTTTTATTTACAAACTATACTAATTTTCTTTAAAAACATTTTTTGACTACTTACTTTAAAAGCTATTTATCCAAAAAGAAGAAAACGCAGAGTCTTGTTTTTTTTAGAACTTTTCAAATAGACTATTGTAGATAGATTATTATAAATTTATTGATAAATTTACCATTAGTATAATACTCCACAAGGCAAAAATTTTTATAGAAAATACCCCCATTTGCGCCTTCCTGAAATGATTTTTTTTACCTAGAAGTACTGAAATAAACAAGTGTCTAATCTACATCTATACATCAAATATCATCCTAATCGGATAAGAGGTTCAGAAGTTACACTCGATGATATTTCTCAAAATCCTTTTTCTTATCGAATATATCTAAGAACACTTCCTGAAGGGTAAACTTTAAACAGAAAAAAACTCGTTCGAGAGCTTCATGCTCGTAGACACAGATACAGACACACGCACTGACACACAGGTCAAACATTTAACTCTTTTTTTTAAAAAAATATGCAAAACTCATTAAATTAATATATTTTTCGCATTTTCAAAGTCAAATGAAAAAAAGTTATTTATAGCACACGAAAAAAACTCGTTCTAAAGACAACAACAATATTCCAACCAATTTGTTTTTTCTTGCTTGGCCAAGAAAAATAGTAAACAAAACATCATGTTTAGTTATTCTTTTTCTTTCTGTTTTTTTTTTGACATTTTCTCTGCAAATTTCCCACGGGAAAATATCGAGTCATTTGGAACTTTTTAAAAATTTATACGTAAACCTTCAGTTCTCTTGTTTGATTACTTGTTATTGGGCGTATCCAGGATTACTTATATTTTCTGTGATCTTTCATCCGACGGTATATAAGAAGATTTGGTTCAATTGGAAAAATTAGAAAAAGAGTAGTTAGGAATTATTACTGCCAGCGATTTATGCCCTAAATAAGTGGTGTTCAATATTTTTAATATTTTAAAACCATAACTACCTCAATCAGTTGGCTTAATTTGCATCAAATTAAAAAAAAAAATACAGGGTGGCACGAAAAAACCATTTAACCACTTTGAAAAGCGCACACTTCGAAATTTATTGATGGTGTTTCCAAAATAACTATAACCTTTTTGTTTTTTTTTCAGTCAAATCTGTTTATCGACATTTCGCCTTTTTTGAGGACTTTATCGAAACATCAGAAAAGAGGGGAAGGGGGAGGAAGCACAAAATTATGTGGACATCATTTTCCTTGTTCTAATCAGCGTCGTAGGAAAAGTCGAGAGAGTACCCAAGCAGCAAGTTACCGACGTAGCGACGTTGTTAAATGCGACCCGACGTCGTTTTAGCCAACATGCCGACCCGGATTTACACCAAAATGGTGGATGATTTTTGAGTCCTTACGTCATTGTGCAGTGACTGGAGTTAAGGTGACCAACCGTCCATTCCCGAGAAAAAAATCCTTCCCGGATAGTCCCGATTTTTCAGAAAAAGTTCCGGTTCGCCCCGGTTTTAATACCACTGTATTTTGTAACTTTAAAATCACTGTAATTAAAAAAGCGGATGTTCTCTGCCATCTATAAATTTGAGTTGAGACCTTACTTAAATTATTTTTCTTTAATAAGTATTTCGGAAAATACATCTTAATATTATTAGGGATGCATATAAGCAAAAATACATGATATACAATGTGTCCCGGTTTTGCCCCTTTAGGAGTTGGTCACCTTACTGGATTCGTAATAGTAATCGTTCTTGTTACGTCGTAAAATACGACCCAAAATGACTACACTAGCGCCCTCTTTGTATTTGATTTTTTGGTGGTGTTTCACTACCCAAAATGTTGCCCATCTCAAACTTTGGGACTTTCGGTTACTAAAATGAACTTATTTCTATACACTTTAGAAAATGGCATACAAAAAATTATAATTTGTTAATTACCGTTTAGTAAATAGTATTTATATGGCCACTATGGGAGCAAAATTCAAAAACGCAATTCGGTTTACTGACAAATATGCTGAGAAAAGGAATGAGAAAACACGCGCGCCCTTGATTTGTTTGTGTTTAAACGAAAAATATTGTTTTTTTTTTTTTAATGTAAAAAAAATGGATGCTACTAAAGTCCTCTTTTTAGGATTTCATGGTCAAATATCTATCTCACCCGGAACATAAAACGTCTCCAAAATGCCATTCAATGGTGTTTGTGGTATTTTTTGCCGTGTTTAGTAAATATAAACAATGGTGGCCACGTCGAACATAAACGACGGCATCAAAAATGGCGAATATTATGAGAATCCCAAAAAATACACGTTAATAGACTACAGACGACAAACATTCCCAAATGTACCACTTGTCATGACCGTTGCTTACTATCAACCTAACATGCGACTGGAAAACGCTCCAACAATTCCGCCAAAGACAGTTGACAGTTCCCATAACTTTACTTTTTAATCGATTTTTCTAAATAAATCGTCGATGAAATGTGATATAAAATTTAGTTTTTTCAAATATGGCCGGACACTTCTTGGAAGCAAAAGTAAAAAGTATTTTTAGTGAGCGGCAAGAAGTGGCACTGCATGTCAATCAGACATTACTGTTTAAAGAGCACCAGTCTTTCTCTTTCGCCCATATACTTGTAGGATAATGTTACCTCTCTTTCAGGACCCTAATTCTTGAGCATAGAACGACATAGATTTGTGTCGAATGATCCCACGTCGAACGTATTGCGTATTCTTGGGCGGTGATCACTCATTCCATTCTATCAAAAATTGGGTGTTCCCGCTCCCTGGCTCCAAAGCCAGGGATCGGTCCCATTTCTCAGGCAAGCATGCGCGTAAAATGTATAATTTTCAATCTAATATTTTGAAGAGGTTTCAAGGAAAAGCATATTTTTTTTAGAGGGACTGGATGATTCCCCGGGATTGATCCCTTCCCACGAAAGTTGTTTAGACATTGATACGTCGGCAGAACGTAACTAGAGTCTCATAAAAACGTCCACAAGACGTCACTGGTTTACTAGAAAATGCACCAACGCGTGACAGGTCGGCTAAACGTTGGGTAGACGGTTACTGCAGTATTATCTAACGTTAAAGCAACGAAATTTTGTCGTAATATGTAAGACCGTCTGAAGATCACTAATTTGTACACCCAAATTAACGTCCATTTAGGTGAAGTATGTGGTCATTGGTCAGAAAATTGTTGCTTGGGTAGCTATATGTTTTTTTTTCATACACCTAATCTCTCGACTTTTCCTACGACGACTACATGCATTTCGAGATAGCGCTCCGTTGATAAGGAGAATGATGTCAACGTAATTTTATATTCCTTCCCACTTCCACCCATTTCTTAATGTAATGTGAAGGCGAAAAATCGATAAATAGATTTGATTGAAAAAACACAAAAAGATTGTTTTTTTGGAACCCTCACCAATAAATAATTCACACAACCTGGAATAGCTCCCAAACAAAAAATGAGTACAATTAATTTCTAATCATTTTGAGAGTTATTGAAACGCTTATGTATAGATAATTCATACGACTTTATTTTTAACAACATTTCGTTCCTGCGTTGTTATTATACAGGGTATCCTAAAAATCCGAGTCCACCCTAATATCTCCAGAACCAAAAGAGACAGAGAGGTAAAACCTTATGGTTTAAAGGGTGCGGAGCTACGGCGGAGACCATACTTTTTTTAAATGAAATAACTTATATATTTTATAAAATTTTAATAGAGCTCCTCACTCTGTTTCTAAAAATACCCAATATGTTACCTTGTTCTCTAATGGTTTTAAATAAAATGACAAAAAAGAATCACCGAATATATGTTTTCTTGTTTAACTCATTGGTCTTATTTAGATGATTTTCCCATTTTATTTAAAATCCGTTAAAAAAAAAGTAACATGTTAGGTGTTTTTGGAAACAGAAGGAAAAGCTTTATTTAAATTTTCCAAAATATACAGGGTACCTAATATAAAAAAAGGTCCGTGGCCGCCCTAGCTCCGCCTCCTTAATGACGAGTGCGATGATTAGCATACAGAAAGATTATATGTTTATCAAAAACATGATTTTAGTATATGTAATAACCAAAGCATGGCTTTTTTGGTTACCGATGCAAAAAACTTTTTTTTTGATCACGGGTGTAAAAAAGATTTCTGTCGGTTTTTTACCTAAAATTAAAGATAAATAGCGGAATATAGTAATACTGAAAAAATCTAATTATTCTTGCCTAATAATTAAGCCATATCCGCCAGTTTTCACCAAGTATCTACGAAAAAATCATTTAAAAACATCGTCAAAATATCAAACTGTCAAAGATTAAAATGTCACAACAATGGAAACGATTGTTATTTCATTTACCAGCCGCCTAAAGATGGTGTGTTGCGAGAAGTGCTCTTTGTTCGAGATTTTTAAAAGTATTTTCCCTTTTTCTTGGATTTTTTGATAAAGGTATTAAAAAAAATAGTTTTAGCAACTCGCGGCTAAACTGTGCTTTTTTTTACTCGCGTTTTTTAATACCTGGCTGCACTCGTTATTTAAACAAACGCTTGTAAAAAAACACTATTTTAGCCATTACTTATTAAAACTACTATTTTGTAAGCGATCTAATTATGTAAAATTTTACTTTCCTGCCCTGTTGGTTTTGGAGATATTAAGGTTGAAACAATTTAGACCGGGGCTTGTTATGAGGACATTTTTTTTGCTAAAAATTTCAAATTAAAAAAAAATCTTTCACCTATTTTTTGAACGAAACCTAACGCTGCTTAAAATAAAAAGTTATCATAGGGAGGTACATCGAAATCGTCTTAGTAAACGCAAGAGCTTTTGTAACAACACATGTGACTTCCTTTTGGGTTTCATAAAAATTTTAAACCAAATAACAGAAATATAGGGTTAGGTTTTGAATCTTTATTTCTCTATAAAAACCAAAGCTCACATGTGCGGTGGAACAATAACGAGAGTAGAGGTCAACCGATCATTATTCTTCTTGGTGCTCTGTTTCTTTAAATTTTTAGTTTTTTCTTTTGAGGGAAAAGGGTAAAGGGAAATTTCGTTAAACGACGCTCCAACGAGTTACCCCAAATCCGATATGCATTGATCTTGTTTTTCCAACGGGCTACCCCAAGTCCGAGAAAGACAAGATATAGTTGTTTTGTTGTTAAACTTAAAAATGGGAAATTTCGTTAACCGACGCTCCAACGGGTTACACCAAATCTGAGATACGTCGATGTTGTTTTTCCAACGGGCTATCCCAAGTCCGAGAAACACAAGATAATTGAAAGGGAAGGGGAGACATAATTATATTTATCGTAAACACCAATAGCGAGCACTAAGAAGTTCAAATTATTTTCTTAAGGCATTCTAAGTTTTAAATCAACCTGAACTCAATTAGAAATAGAAACATTGCAGACCCGACAATTACGTCGAAAACCGTTTTTAGGTAAGCGAATTTCCAGGGTAGTTTATGATGGTGCGTATCTTGGTGATTGTTTTATATAAATTATGCAGGGATAAAATATTTATACTGTGTATAAACATAGTTTTGCAGGTAACATTCGTATTATTATTCCTTAGGAATCATAAGAACTGTATAGTAAGTTGACCGATGTTTTTTGATGGATTGGAGAGAGGAAGCTACTCGAGCTTTGTCAACAGAGGGTGTATTGATTCAGGAGAATATGAAGAAATCTCTCTGTCAATTAATAAATATTGGTATTCTCTAAGGAGAAGGATTCTTATTTGTTTTGTAAAGATTTTTGGTATATTTTGTGTATATATTTTGGGTAATATTTTAAAATGGATTTTCTTGATTTTTTCTGAATTTTTACATTTTGATTTCAGTTTTTGACTTTTCTTTTAATAAAAGAAAAATCGATTGTATTTTAATGGTGTGCTTTTATTTGAACTCTGCTAGGAGGTCAACTATGTTAAACTCTTTAGAACCGTTAAAGCAAAGATGAAATAAAAAAAAAACACAACGTAGGGACTTGGAACACTTGTTAATGTATAAAAGCAACACCAGGCCAGTGGAGTTTTTATTATTTAACAAGGCCCGGCTAAGAAATGTCTCAAGGTGAACTCGAACTTTTGGGACACCCTGTATACCTCATACTTTGAACATACTTCTCGTTTTTATTTTAAAATGGACTACAAAAGCTCTATAGCAAACGAAACCTGTGCTACTATTTGTTTCGTTTCTTTTTCCCTGCTCTTTTCTTTTTTTTTTCTATTTCGTCCACCTGGGAAATGACTTATAAATCCTGTGTAAACGCACTACGTCATTACAAGACAATCAATCACTGATCCTTGAAAAGAGCCTACTCCTACATTTTGTAACATTTTATCAAGGCTACTTAGTTTATTAATATACACTGCAACTTTCAGCGAGTTGCGGTGAAAGGACTTCCGTGGAATGCCTTGGTACTTACATTATGTTGTAGAAAACTTCTTTCTAAACACTGTTTAAATTGGACAAAAGTGCCGCTGGGCCATAGGAGCTTCACAATTTCGATCCAAAGTTTGGATTTTGAAAGTGTTTTGATGCCAAAAAATGGCAGAATTTAACTTCATTTATTTTTGGATAGCTGAGGGCACTAAAATTCTCTTACTTCACTCTAGGTAATTCTATCATAGAATCACTGATATTTAACGTAGGAATTTGACCAAGGAGTATGGCGATTTTACACAATAATTTGAATGGGTGTACCGGATTTGACTCTGTCGGTAGAGAAATAATTGAATTTAAAATAACTAGAAAATCTTTATAGATAAGTGGCCTTAATCAAACAACAAAAATAAGTCAGTTTCAGACTTTGCTTTGTGATTACATTGTCACGTAGAAAGTTTTGGCGTGTCCTTGCTGTTAGTTCGTTCGTTCTTAATAGTTTTCATGTTTTAAGTTAGTTTTAAGTCATTTAGTTTGTTGTTTTTATATTGTTTACTTGTTCAGTTCCATTTGTAGCCTTTTTATTTTTTGTTGTTGAAAATGGTTGAATAGGAAACCTGTTCAACAAAGCTCCTTCATAATGTTTAATGCAGAAGTAAATATAAGAGATCCAATCATATCCACCTATTGTACATGCAAAGTCGGAGCAAGGCCATTAGGAGTATGTGCACATGTTGCATCAATCCTGTGGTACCTAGGATATGCAAAGCACGAAGACAATGAAGTACGGTATCCTTCACAGCGTCTTCTTATTAGGATACTGGATGCTGCTCGTCGTCATGAAAAACCAATTGACGAAGTGTAGACAACAATGACAACAATATTTAGAGATTTTTCAAAGCAACCGCGGATTTTAATACACTTTATAATGAATGCGGCGCGTTCAAACTCACAATATTAGTCTTATAGACTACATTCTTTTTAATTACAATAACAGTAAAACAAAGTTACGATTGTTTTCCACAAACCAAAACTACAATTTTCTGCACTCGACGCGCATTTCGCTAACAACGTTAGCATCATCAGGAGATGATAAACAATGAACTAAATTAATCTACGCTCTATATTATATACAATCCTTTAGTGGGCGGAGATAAGACTAATAATTTGTGATTGATCACGATTTTGAATAGAGCGTCTCGTTTGGCCAACATATTTTTTGTCACAATCCATGCAACTAATTTCGTAAATTCCACTTTTTTCTAGAACTGTAGTTTTATCCTTGGGATTTCCTAGTAAGCTTCTTATTGTGTTACCGGATTGATATACTAATTTAAAACCGGTGTTATTAAATACTTTTTGTAATCCTTTCATATAATTAGGATTATAAGGAATTGATACAAATTTTGAGTCGCAGGTATCTTTTTGTCTGAAAAAAGTGGGATTCCGAAAGATCTTTTGAAAGAAATACCTATGTATTTATTTATTTACCTATAAAGGAAAAAGGTTTTTCTGTTCAAAATTCCCTTGAATTTATAAACAAAGTTAAAGATATTTCCCTCCAAGAGGGGGATATTTCAATCTCGTTTGATGTTAGTTCGTTGTTCCCTAGTGTGCCGATCCCCAATACCTTACAATACCTGGAGGTACTACTAAGAAAAAACAATCTAGAAGAAAAACAGATTTTAGAATACCTATCTTTAACAAAACTCTGCATGAATCAAAATTACTTTCAATATAAAAATAACTACTACCAGCAATTAGAAGGAACCACAATGGGTAATATTTTATCACCTTTTATCGCAAACCTCTTTATGAGCAAATTTGAATCAGATATAAGTAAAGAATTTGAGTATTTCCCCAGAGTATGGTTTAGGTATGTAGACGATGTGTTTGCAGTATTCAACACTAAAGTAACTAGTGTTGAAAATTTTATGGAAAAAATAAATAACAAACTTCCCACAATTAAATTAACTTATGAAACAAAAAACAACAGTACACTGCAATTTCTGGACACTTTAGTTATAAGAAATAAAAATAAATTGGACTTTGACCTATACAAAAAAGGAATGGCCACCAACAGGTATATTCCAAATGACTCTTTTCATTGCTTACAACATAAGCTGGCAAGTTTCCACTTTTTAACATATAGATTAGTAAATTTCCCCTTGAAACAAAGAAAGATTTGAAGCAGAAAAGAATAGGATTAGGAATATAGCTGGCGAAAACGGTTACGACGAAGGCTTAATAAATAAGCTGATAAAAGACCTTTCGGAATTCCACTTTTTTCAGAAAAAAAGATTCCTGCGACTCAAAATTTGTATCAATTCTTTAAAATCCTAATTATACGAAAGGATTACAAAAAGTATTTAATAACACCGGTCTTAAATCAGTATATCAATCCGGTAACACAATAAGAAGCTTACTAGGAAATCCCAAGGATAAAACTACAGTTCTAGAAAAAAGTGGAATTTACGAAATTAGTTGCATGGATTGTGACAAAAAATATGTTGGCCAAACGAGACGCGCTATTCAAACATGTTTTAAAGAACACTTAGCACACTTAAAATACGGAAGAACAGAAAAGTCAAGTGTGGTCGAGCATGCTTTTGAAAACAATCATAGATTCACATTAGATAACCTAAAACTTCTAAAAAGTGTACCAAACAAAAGACTTTTGAATGCATATGAAGGTATGGAAATCATTAAATCCAGAAATAGTTTAAATAAAGATAGAGCACCCATCCCGTTTAGTACACTTTGTTCTTTGGTTGAGGGGAGATAGGACTGAAAATTGCGATCAATCACACATTATTAGTCTTATCTTCGTCCACTAAAAGATTGTATATAAGATAGAGAGTAGACTAATTTAGTTCATTGTTTATCATCTCCTGATGATGCTAACGTTGTTAGCGAAACGCGCGGGAGTGCAAAAAAGTGTAGTTTTGGTTTGTGGAAAACAATCATAACTTTGTTTTAGGGCAACCAAAGGTTCCAAATTCCCAACATAGTTAAAATAACAGTAACAATTTATATTTCCTTCGGGAGCAAGGAAGAAGCATTCATGCTTGTATTATTATGAAATCACCAAATCATAAGATTTTGAAACCATTTGAAAATAATACATACATTAGTATATAAAAAACACAAAAATTTACAGAGTTTATAAATGACCGCCAATCAAAGCTTTCAAATGTACGTCGAAACTAGTCTGGGCAGAGTAAAAAAATCGTGGCGCAAAATTTAACTTTGCGTACAAAAGTAGATAAAACATTACAATCATCCGCTGGTGAGTTAGGTACCAAAAGTATGATTAGTACCCTTAACAGTAAGTCTGATTGGCCATTTTTTGACATCAAAACATTTTCAAAATCCAAACGTTGGATCGAAATTGTGAAGCTCCTACGGCCCAACGGCACTTTTGTCCAATTTAAACACTGTTCAGAAAGAAGTTGTAAGTATCAACACATTCCACGGAAGCCCAATACCTATGTTATTTGGCGCATGTCCTTTCAGGCAAGGGTAGTAATTTTCAAAAACTTGCCCTATTTGTCGGCATCCTAAAACGTCGGCACACTGACAAACTTTGGAGAAGTTTATTTTTAATGGATAAAAGCGATATTTGCGAAAGTCTCTCCTTGACGCTTATTCTTGAACGACCGTGAGGTGATGTGAGATTTTTCCACGGGGAATTTCGCTCACCTCACCTCGCGGTCGTTCAAAAATTAGCGTCCTGAGCTGTTCAATTTCCCACCAAATTTTTTATAAGTTTTAGCGTTGAACAACCCTTTATTACTAAGACCCACACCACTCATTTACAATCAATCTTCTTACTTAATTATACAACATTCTTGTCAGCTGAAGTTGACGGTATTTGCATGTTTAAGTACGTATTGTTTTACATATGGCAGTATTTCAAAAATTACATTTAACAAAATGATGTTTTTCTAAGGGAAGCACTAACGCAAAAAATTCCCTGATTAGACTTTAATCGTGATAAATTACTAATCGGGATTTAGAATGTGGTGTTTTATATTGAAACTTTGTTTACCAACCAAGCAAAGAAAACCGCATGAAACCTCATAAAAAACCCACCTGTTTTTATCAGTTTTTATTAGGTTTATAAGCTTTTGTGAGGCAAAATTTTAGGATTATAAAAGTTTGTAATAATTTATGAGATTTTAGTAAGAGTTTATGTGGTTTCATATGTATGTTTTTATCTGATCCTATAACCAGACAGATTTATGAATGTTTAGAAAATTTGATAAGTGCATATATTGTTTTTAACATATTTTATGGTTTTATAAAAGCACCATTTTCTAAGAGATTTTATAGTCAAACCGATAACTTTTATGGGTTTTTATAATTACATTATTTTTCTTTTATAATGTATTATGGGATTATAGAAACTTATAACATTTTTGTGTTTCTAAGATAAAACCATTGTTTTTTATAATGTTTTAATAGTTTGTAAAAAAAACGTTTTTTCATTTGATATTGGGATATTTTATGATCAGACCAATACATAGAAACTGACCGATTTCTATGAACATTTATAATTTTCAATGAATTGGTAAAAGCATTTTTTTATAAGTCTTCAAATATATTTTATAGTCAGACAAACCTACAACATTTTATAGATTTATACAAAAACAGACCTGATTTTTATCAGTTTCTTATTACTTACTTCTACAAAAAAATATTTTATAACTCATGATCCCATGCAGCACTCTTCGTTCCAGGGAACAACATTTTATGTCCATTTTACATCGGTACGTCCCGGGACCAATTGGGTATGTACTATATGTATATACAAAAGTGTACGTACGTAGTACGTAACAAATTGTACATACCTACGATCATTTTACGTCCAATTTTGGTCCTACATGGGAAATAAAATATACGTATCTGTCAGTTATGTACATAGAACGTAAAAACAAAATTATGATTGTTTTCCACAAACCAAAACTACACTTTTTTGCACTCGACGCGCGTTTCGCTAACAACGTTAGCATCATCAGGAGACGATAAACAATGAACTAAATTAATCTACGCTCTATCTTATATACAATCCTTTAGTGGGTGGAGATAAGACTAATAATTTGTGAATCATCACGATTTTTAATCCTATCTACCCTCAACTGCTTAGTTAGTGTTAGCACACTTAAAATACGGAAAAACAAAAAAGTCAAGTGTGGCCGAGCATGCTTTTGAAGACAATCATTGATTCACATTAGATAACCTAAAACTTCTAAAAAGTGTACCAAACAAAAGACTTTTGAATGCATATGATAGTATGGAAATCATTAAATCCAGAAATAGTTTAAATAAAGATAGAGGACCTATCCCGTTTAGTACACGTTATTCTTTGGTTGAGGGGAGATAGGATTAAAAATCGTGATGATTCACAAATTATTAGTCTTATCTCCGCCCACTAAAGGATTGTATATAAGATAGAGCGTAGATTAATTTAGTTCATTGTTTATCGTCTCCTGATAATGCTAACGTTGTTAGCGAAACGCGCGTCGAGTGCAAAAAAGTGTAGCTTTGGTTTGTGGAAAACAATCATAATTTTGTTTTAGTGCAACCAAAGGTTCCAAATTCCCAACATACATAGAACGTACAAAGTACGTACTGTACCGCATCCCAAGGACGTACCGGGGAAGTACAAGCCGTTAGGAAATGTACATCAATGGTACGTACTATGTACGTATATATACGTACTGTGGCTGTAGGGGCAAATCTTATAAAATATTACAAAATCTCATAGAAACTTATCAAAGTAATCAGATTTTACCTACCCTAACCTATATGTCCTTTGAAACAAATATATTAAGTCGTTGCCCAAAAAAATAGTTTTTGGCTTATGAAATCTTGTAAGATTTTATAAACACTGCCACAAACTATCTCATAGAAATTTATCAAAGTAACATCTCTCCCACAGCTCCTGGCGATAAATAAGTTATTTATACGAGAAAAATTTTCTGTTAGATATGTAGATATTGTGTAAGCACAGGGAGTGTTATTAAATTATAGTGGGTTAGGTCGTCGTAGTTTATAGTTTAGGTTAGGTTATAGTTTAGTTTGATTGTATATTAATCTCTATTACATTACTTCTACTACTATTACTACCACTACAACTGCCAAAGTTGTGCCATAATTTTTTATTTTAGAATGTTACAGGTAGATTTTATAAAATCTTTTAAACTTTTATGAGGAATTGTCATATTAAAAATCATAAAATATTGTAAACTTTTATAAGCCAGTTGGCTGGTGAAACATGATGAACTCTTATGTGGGATTTGTGTTTCACTTTCACTAGTCAAAAATTATAAAATATCATAAGTTTCTAGGAGCATAAATTATGAAAACTTATGATGACTTATCTGTTATTTGCTATGATCTTTTATAAGGTCTTTTTGGCAAGGTAGACTCATTCTAACCTCCGATTAGTAATAATCATGTTTAAAGTTAAGCTCCATAAATGATGGGTACCTTTCTAAGGAAGGAAAGGTTTTGCTTATAACATAAACCCCCTCCCAAAAAAAAAACAAGAAGTTTGTGAAAAAGATGCGTATTTAACAAATTAAAATGAAAAGTTATAAACCTGTTCGTTTTTTGTTTTGAGCTCGGTAGGCTCGACGGTCAGCTGACCTCCCAAGCTCCACACGCTCAGCTCCTCCAGCGAATAAACGAGCGTGGTAACTGTGTAGGCTGCTGACAGCTGATAATGTTCTGGGCGGCCATGTTGACTCGCCTTACAGTGTGTTACCAAAATTCTAAAACAAAAAAATAAATAAAAAACAACAAAATGAATCTCCGCAAATAAAAATGAAAGTAACACTCGTGGCATATCGGACAAAGCGTTTTTGTTTCTCACTTCATTACGACATTGGAGGCCTGGTCAGGTGGCGCACACAGTTACTACGTCCCCACGGATTACCAACTTTTTGTTTTAAATTCGAGAGGTGTGCATGGTCACTGTGTAGCTTCAACTGCCAGGTACAATCCTATGACTCCCTGATGATTCCTAATAAGGATGAAACAGGTCTGTAGGTGTCTGGATTCTCCATTAGACATTGGAGGCCTGGTCGTAATGAAGTGAGAAACAAAAACGCTTTGTCCGATGTGCCACGAGTGTTACTTTCAAAAAAATAAATTATCGCAGCTAACAACTACTTTTGTAGGGACGGCCATCTTTGTTTATTACCGAATCATTATTTTTTTTTATTATGGTAAAAATATAAGGTGAGGCAAGCAAAAATATGGCTATTGGATGTTAGTAAGAATATGACGTCAGGGCAACGGACAAAAAATTGGATTAGAGCACCATCATTTTTTTTCAGTGTAGAAATATCTACTTCACGCACCCTTCTATGAAAAAGAATGACCGAAAGGCATACAAGACCTTTTTTTCCAAAAAACTTTTTGACCCCTCTCCGCACGAAGTAGACAAGGGATCCGCCATGAACTGATTGAATGGAAAATCAGAGGCTAAACAACTCACTATCAATAACCGCCGTGATGGATGACCGCTTTCTGTCTTTTGGGGAAAAAATCTTGGGTTTTTCCGTCTTAACGGATAAATCGTATATACCTTAATTTATTGAGTACTAGCAGTTTATCCGCTGCGTCAGCGGCGGTCCCAGCCATTTGAAAGGGGGGGGGGGCGGTTTCGATAAGAAAAAAAAATAGAGCAAAATAGCATAGCTTTTATGAGGAACATATCAATCTAGGGAGGGTGTACTCAGATTTGAAGTCGTTTATTTCACACATTTTTTTATTTTAAAAGATGTTTAAGAAAATTAAGCCTAATAGCTAAATACTTTTTGTTGAAACATTACCTTTTATATCGCATATCTCAAACATAAGACGACCATCTGAAAAAAAATAATTTCCAGTTTTTTGGGCAAACCGGTCAATGACTCGTTCTGTCTGTTGATATGCAGCAACGCTAAGCCCATAAAACGAATTTTCGTCATAGTGTTTTTAAGTACTTATGTTTTCAATCTTCTGAGGCAGGAGAAGCTTCTTTCTGACGAGGCATTACTTACTTGCAAACATCCAAGAATGTTCTAATCAACGGAAAAATATTGCCTCACTTGTTCAATGCCTCGAAAACATTATCAGGTATGTTTTGATTTAAGCATTTGCCTACTTCTGACCAATATTGTTTCCAAATACTGACTTCTCTCAATAAGAGTTCAAGAATTTGTGTTTTGGATTAATAAAACAGTTTATAATATTTAGAAACGACTTTATTTAATTTGCCTTGATTTTGGCTTCCCGTTAAACTTGGTATGAATATGTTCAGGTCAAAAATACTTTGATATACTTGAATATAAATAGAAACTCTATAATACTGTTCTGTATTGTTAATGGTTTTCGCGGTAAGTTCGTCATGCGTTTGTATATTCTTGGTCTGACGGATTGAAAGTCAAACTGTCCCAAAATATTGTGGAGGGATTCTAGAATGGGACCGCCACTGGCTGCGTTGCTAGGGCGCGAAAATAATGAAAGCAAAAATATTACAGAAAAAATTTCCCAAATAACATTTATAGTAACAGCTACATGGGTAAAGGCTTCGCCACTTTCCTATAGTAGTAGTGTGGTCGCAACAAACAACAATTTAGGACTATAAGTTTGGAACACTTTCACTACCATACGTAATAATCACCCCAGAAATGACTTCTTAGTCGTATTCTTTTGTAGTGCCGTTTGAAAGTACTTCTTGCCACCATGGGACAATACCAAGTTCCGGTCCCTCCACCCAATCGGCGTTTGGACGTCATTTCGACGTTGGCGTACACAACGTCAGGAACCTACGTCAGATCGACCTTAAATTTATAACAAAATGGGGAATACAAATCCGGGTCGTACCGACGTTGTCATACATGGGTTCCATAGAGGGAATACAGAGATTTGTACTACAAACTAAGTCGTGCATAGAGCAAATAGCTCAACGCCTGGACAACAAACTTACTTAATATTTTTTCCAAATTTACGAAACCCGTACTCTTCGATTCGAAATAATAACCAAAAGTCAAAAAAATATTCCCAGATTTTTATACATGTCAAAACTATTACATATCCCATAAGAACATTGAGACTTGTAACTTGTGCGAGCTTGAAAACCAGCCTAAACACCAAAAATTACGAACGTACTTCACTTTACTGACACACATGACCAATGCAGGGCCGAAAATACACGATCGCCACAAATATTCCCACTCTTTCGATAAAAAATTTTTTTGAAAGAAAAACTTCACCATTCTTTTTAAAATATGCCTAAATGATGTATTTAGTTCATGAGATTTCATGATATTTTACTCAAAAATTCAAGAATTTCCGATCGGCTTTATTATTTATCCACAACTACCGCAAGGAAAAGATGGCTACGTCAGAGAATTTCAGTAAACTTACCCGAGTTTCAAGTTTTATTTTTCAAATATGACTGGTCCTGAACCTTAGTGAATTTTTGCTATGCTGCTTTTAAGTTAACCTGTCGTCGGTATCAGCTAGCGGGAGTGTTTCCAATTCAATTATAAAAGCATCTGTAAATGCAACCTTAAACATTACACCCAGTTACTTTAATACGCAGTTGGGTAGCTTGGTTTGGTTGGTTTTTTAGCGGCGTAGAATGCGAAAAGTCAAAATCAGTAACCTAACCCCAAATTTTTGAACCGGTGCTAAAAAATCTCTGACTGTGGATAAACATAAATAAAGTCTCTGCGTGGCCATGAAAAAAAAATCGACATAGTTAAATTGATTTCCTGTACAGTGTTGCTAAATAAAATTCCCCAGATTGTAACTACGACCTTAAGTGGTTTTCTAATAATAATGCTATTATTACCCAAACTCAAAATCCGACCCTAACACCAATCAAAAGTATGCTATTTTATAACTTTCTAATATAATAAACGAAAGACGCGAAAAATTATGACAGGAAAATGCGTACATACGCCCCGGATATCATTCAAAAAGTTTGAAAAGTTTTCGGTATGAGTACGGTCACGAGTTTAATATTTGAGGATGTCGAGGGTTGGTCAAAGATATAAAAGAGGGACGTATAAATAACGCTTTCTACCTGGGTAAGCGTTGAAAGTGGTTGGGTGGCCATTTTGATCGTACCCTGCCAAAAAACCACTCTAAAACTCTTAAAAACTGATCAAGTCTTGATGAGATTTTAAGAGATTTTATTGGTTTGAAGAGACTTGACCTGGCAAAAATTTATGCCACATGAAAACTGACAAATTCTCATGATGTTTCGTGAGAATAATTTTCAAATAATTTCTGGCTATTGAAAACTCACAAGATTTCAAACGATCCTGAAGACAATACAATTTCATGGTTAGATGTTTTACAAGTTTTCATTATGTTACACCACACACATGAGGTTTAGCAAGCAAGGTTTCTATAAGATTTTACAAGATTTCACAAATCTAAAAGAAGGGTCGTTTTTAAAAGATTTTACAAGATTATAGTATTAAAGTGTAGAATATACACATACAAGCAAAACCAGATTTGACAAGTAAGATGAGAATTTAAAAGATTTTATTATTTGTAAAAATAAATTAAAAAGAATATATTATAAAGATTTATAATTAACAAAATTTTACTATAGCAAGAGATTTTTCGAGATTTCATGAGGTTTAAGAAGCAAGATTTGTATGAGATTTTACTAGATTTCACAAGTCAAATAGGGTAAAGGGTTGTGAAGATTTGACAAAATTATATAAGTATTAAAGTTTAGAAAATAGCCAAGCGCTAACCAGATTTGACAAGCAAAATGAGAATATAAAAGATTTTATGAGTATCTATAAACATAAATTAAAAATCATATATAATAATGATTTACTGTAAACTTGTCAAAACCAGTGAAATCTTATTAATTTGTTTCTCTTAAAATCTGCTTAAAACTACTAAAAATATGTGGATTTTCTCATGTAATGTAATCTCATGAAATGTTGTGAAATCTTATTAACTTTATTTCATATTTCTGTTAAAATCTTCTCAAAACTTCTGAAAACATGTCAACTTGTCAAAACCATTGAAACTTTATCAACTTGTTTCTCTTAAAAATCTGCTCAAAACTGCTAAAACCATGTGGATCTTCTCATGTAATCTTGTGAAATCTGATAGAAGATGAAAACATATGTATTTTCATAAATCCTTGTAAAATCTTATTAAATTTGATTTAAATTTTTGTTCAAATCTGCTCAAAACCTAACAAAACCAGTGGAACCAGAACCGTTAAAATACTGGTAAAATCTTATTAACTCTTGTCATAAATTCTTTTAAAAACTTTTCAAAACTCATGATGTTTGACGAGTTTTGAATCTGTTTCCAACATTGAAAGTTCATGAGAAAGTGGTGTTTCATAAACCGCATGAAATATCGACCAGAACTCGTGAACTTTCACTAGTTTTTTTTACGAGTTTTGAGGCGGTATTTTTGGCAGGGTAGCTACGACATAATAGGCACCGTAAACATACTTTTTTTTGATGCAAACAGCTGTTAACTTTAAATAGTTTTTTATTTTCTACAGTTCAGTAACAAAAATACTAAAAAACTACAAATGGAACGAAATTTTACTTTACGGCGCAAAAGTTATTTTTACCTTGTTTACATTTACTGCTGTCAATGAACGCTTATGATTTATCAAACCAGGAATTTATCAGACCGTATTTATTTTTAAAAAAAATCATCGTAACAACGATTCACCTTAGAAATCTTCTTCTGTTCTTCTGGGTAGTACTACAACCCTTGGTGGGTCTTGGCTGCGTTAACGATTTGCCTCCATCGGTCCCGGTCCATCATGGCCTCCTCCCAGTCATATACCTGCATAGTCTGGAGATCTTTTAAAATGTTGTCTCTCCATCTAAGTCTCGGCCGCCCCAGTGGTCTCTTTCTTGCTGGGTTTTCTTCCCATACTATCTTGATCAGTCGGTCGTCAGGTGCTCTTTGGACATGTCCAGCCGATCTCAGACGCTGGGATTTTATTGATTTGACTATGTCCGGCTTTTGGTATAGGTCCTGGAGTTCTGCATTCGTCCTTATGCGATATTGCTCCGTGTTTGGATCCTTGACGGGGCCAAATATTCTTCTAAGGATCTTCCTTTCAGCCCGCTTTAGTAGAAACTCATTGTGTTTCGTAAGGGTCCAGGTCTCACAGCCATAACAGATGATCGGTTTGATTACAGCCTGGTACACCCTCAGCTTTGACACTCTCGACACCGTTTTGTATTGCATGAGGGTTCGCATGGCAAACAAACACCTATTGCCACTGTGTATTCGTGCTTTAATCTCTTCATTGCTGTCATTGTCTGAGCATATCGTGGCTCCAAGGTACTTAAACTGTCTGACGCATTCGAAGTTATATGTGTCCATCGTTATATTCTGACCGATTCTGTCCCTGGTTGGTTGTCGGGTAATGTGCATGTATTTGGTTTTCTCCTCGTTGATGTTGAGGCCCATTTTCTTACATTCCTTCTCGATCTTCAGGAAGTTTTCCTTGACTCTGACAGTACTTCCTCCTACCGCGTCAATGTCGTCCGCGAAGGCCAGGATCATCTGTGGCCCCTGGTTTGTAAATACTTCCGTGGTGATGTTCGTCTTCTTGATAGCCATATTTAGGACTATGTTAAAGAGTAGGGGCGACAGTCCATCTCCCTGTCTCAATCCACTCATGACCGAAAATTCCTCTGTTATATGGTTTCCTACTTTAACGCGACACCTGGTATTGTTTATGCATAACTTCGTGAGAGTGATGATTTTCTGTGGTATACCTATACTTGCCATGGCTATCCAGACACTGTCGCGTATAATGGTGTCGTAAGCTTGTCTGAAGTCCATGAACAGCTGGTGCACGTCTTTATTGAATTCCCAGTGTTTCTCCAGTATTTGTCTGATTGTGAATATCTGGTCCACTGTTGACCTCTTTGGTCTGAATCCACACTGGTAGTCGCCAATTTGTTTTTCCGCATACGGTGATATGCGGCTCAATAGCACATTGGAGAGTATCTTGTATGCAGCGTTCAGTAGCGATATTCCCCTGTAGTTGACACATTTCATGCGGTCTCCCTTCTTATGGATGGGGATGATAGTACCTTCGTTCCATTCGTCTGGCAAGGCTTCCCATTTCCATATGGCTAGTACTAGTTTATGTAGTTCTTTGTGGAGTTGTGTTCCTCCATATTTTAAGCATTCTGCTGGTATTGTGTCGCATCCAGGGGTTTTGTTATTTTTGAGTTTGTTGATTGCCACTATTATTTCTTGGAAGCTTGGCTCCTCTACGTCTATTTCCGCTGTCTGGTATGTTGTGGTCTCTGTAGTTATGCCGTTATCTGCATTGAGAAGGTTGTTGAAATACTCTTTCCATGTTTTAAGTATTTCCGACGTGTCTGTTATTAGTTCGTCCCCATCGCTTTTTAGAATACTGCTTGTTATGGGTTTATATCCTTTTTTCATCTGCGATATTTCTTGAAAGAATCTCTTACTATTGTTGCTTTTGGCATCCTCCTCTAGTTGCTGTAGTACTTTATTCTGGGCCGCTCTTTTCTTGTTCCTTATAAGTTTCCTTGCCTCCTTCCTGCCTGTTTTAAATTTGTCTATGTTGGCGTTGTTATTGTCTTGTAACATGCGCAATCTGGCTTTATTTTTTGCGTTTTGGATTTGTTCGCATTCCGCATCATACCATTCTTTCTTCTTTGTCTTGCTTTTCTCTCCCAGTGTTTTCTTCGTGACCGCAACTATAGTTGAGATAGAAACCGCAATTCGTCAAACCAATTTCTTATCCGAACCCTATTTCATCAAACCCATTCAATAACAAATTCGAAATTTAATAGACCCGTTTTTAATCGAACCACATTATTCATCAAACTCATTCAATATCAAACTCGTAATATGTAGCACCCATTTCGTCAATCTCGTTGTTTTTATATATAATATATGAACTGAAGGCGTACACGAGTACACGTTTCTTCCAGTGTGACTCCTTGACTCCTTGACAGATAGTGGTCTTTTTGTTTCGCCTATGTATGATTCACGACACTCACAAGGAACTTGGTAAATGCATTTCTTATTTCGCTTGTTCTCTGTTTTTCTTTTACTCAGAAGGCTTCGAGTTTTTAATATTAACGTGTTTCGCTACCCTTCGAATTTCCTCTGATACTCCTTTAATGTTCGGAATTGTAAGGAATGCATTTGCCTCGTTTTGGTATTATAATCTCTGTCCTGTTTGCTGAAATTTAGAAATAGTGTCTGTTATAAGTTTAAGGCTGTAACAATTCTACTGCAGATCCTTCTTAATGTTGTTTCTTATTTCGATTTCCAAGTCATGAGAATTGTTACAAATTTTAAAGGCTCTGTTATACAAAGTTCTTATTATGCCTCATTTGGTTATAGCAACATGATTTGAACATTGATTTAAATATTATCCTGTGTCAGTGGGTTTACGATAGACTGTTATTCTGATGTTGCTTTCTACTTGCTTGACAAGTACTTACATCAAAAAAAGGAATTTGACAATTTTGCTCCAACTCCATGGTGAATTTAATGATGGGTCTTATGTTATTTAGGTGGTGAAGAAATTCTGAAAATTGTTGGTCACTTTCGGTCCAGAGAGCTTAGGTTTATGTGTTGCGGTATAAACCGCGTGTGATTCGAACTACTCCAATAAAAATTCCTTGAAGCTTTATTGCGCAGAAATCAGGGTGTTTTCAGTAAACCAAGTGTTGAAATTCCATTCCATGTTTGGAAGCCCCTTCTTGGGCAGAGCCAACCTTTTAAACTTCTCGGTTGAGTGATTTCCCATAGTATATAAGTACGTAGCCTTAGGAATAGATTGTAGTTTGCATCTGAAGACGATTAAAGATTGTACTGATCGAAACGTCGTGTATAAATAAAATATAGACAATGGGAGTGCACACAGAGTTAATTTCAACCTTATTATTGGTACACATTTTGCGACATTCGTGCCATTATAGTATCTCATAGTTATGTGTCAAAACCAAAACAAGCCAACATGGACGATAGGGACGTCAGCAGCAGCGTTTAATGATAATTTTCAGCGAAGCTGTCATCAAAATGGCGGTACCCATTGTGTTTGCTAATATTTGGATGCGCGCTCGTTAATAATCATTCCATTCCCCTATGATTTCTATGAGATTTATACGCCGAAATTTCACGAGCCCAAGGGCTAAAGTATTTACGGGTTTTTGACCCTTATGGTTTTTCATAGCGCTCCGTTTCGGTTTATTGAATTAGTGTTTACTGAAAATCAATAAATATTTTTTTTTCATCAAGTAAAAAAAATCTAGGAAAATTTCAACAACCCAGCACAAAATAGCATTTTCCTAACAAGTACGGAAAATTGGTTTTTCAGCACGCAAAGAAGATTTTACTAAATAATTTTATTCAAGTTTTATCTACATTTACTTATTATTTATATAGTTAATAGTCAAAGTTCAATTCTTGTCACCGCTTAAATAAATATATCAAATAAAAGAACTCATTTTTTTCATTTAAATGTTATCAAAATGACTTGAAAAAGAACCAGTTTTTGACAATGATAAACAGACTTCAAAAAAACTGATTAATTACACCATAGCAACCAAGTATTTTTATAGCCAATGTGATAATGGTTCTTCATGATTTTGATATGTCAGTGCGGAAAAATTTCTGCCGCACCGTGCGGAAAAATCAATTTTGCGCACGCCCGTAGAAAAAAACTATAAAATTTTCCAAGCTGTTGTAAGATTGTACAAAACCATAACTTATATCGAGGTTTATTCACTAACCAAAACAAAAATAATCAATCCTCCAAATTTTTCAGTAAACATTTTACACACACGTATTTTTACTGGTGAAAGAAAGAACATAAAAAAAGGGTCTATAACATATACTAGAAAAACCCAATTTTCTGCTCACCTACCTAAATTAAACCTTGTCTTTATTTAATCAAAACGGCAAAGCAATCTTCCGCGCTCGATTTGTAGTGATGAGTTCATTCATTAAATTTGGCACTGTAAGTTGTTAAGTTGTTTGCCCCTCGGATCGGATTCCAATCTTCCCTTGCTATTATTGCCGCCTTTTCTTTGAAGTACTGGTGCTGAAAAGAGGATGCTTATACCCATGAACATAATTTCGAATTTTGACGTATACCTATCTCTTAGAGACACAGGGATGCCATTACCATTGACAGAAGAAAATGTACTTGGAGATCTCTTCACTTCAAACATAAATATAATTTTTAACTTCCCAGCATTAAACAAAATAAAGCTTTAGAAAAAAATACAAAAACAACGAGAAACAAAACCGCAAACCCCAAAATAAAGCAAAAAAAAAGGAAAAAAACACCACAGGCATGAAATTGAAAACAATTTAAACAAAATCATTTTTGCTTATACTTATTACAACAACTATAAAATTTAATTTAATTTTTAAATGTGTTGTCCATGTCTATCTATGTATGAATGGAAAGAATAAATGGTATCCCAAGTTAAACAACAAACAAAGAAAATTAGAATCAAAGAAACTTAAAAATAGAAGAAGAGTCAACAAAGGGATCAATTGCCTATCAGGCAGATTACCTTGGTTCCTCCCAGAAGTGTGCTGGCAGATTGTTCCAGAGAGGGAAAGCCAATTCAGAAAAAAGGAGAAGGGATGCTTATAATGGAGAAGAGGGGAATTCAGCCGCCCCGCGTGGCGTAATTGACTTCGTTCCATTAAAACACACCAATAATAGAATACAAGTCGTTAAAGGTCCTTATCGGAAAACGCTGTTTTGTCACGGCAAAGGTCTTAATTAACTTTTAGTTTCAGAGAAATTTTTTGTACCATTCTGCTGATGATTCTCTTTAATTAAAATTTACGCACAGCTTTTTGCTAGTTTTTTTTTTAAATTTATTCAGGTTGAGCTTTTTATTGATTTAACTTCAACTTGTTTAATAAAGACAGGTGGGGATACTGACGCACTTGGAGAACAAACTACGGTGTTTTGAGCGGAGGTATATGCCATTATCATAGCAGGAATCCTACCGGAGGTCAAAAATGGCAGGAAGCTTATGCTCCGACAGCCAGGCTGCCCTTAAGGCTCTAAGTGCACCCAAAATATTCAGTAGTCTGGTCGAGAAGTGCGCTGAACCACTGCAAACACTGACTCAAGACAAGAGGTATGATGTACGTCCTAGGTCATGAGGGAATACCAGGGAACGAGAAAGCGGACGAACTTGCCAGACTAGGTGCCGGAAACCAATACACTGGACCGAAACCTCTCCTAGGAATAACAAGGAAACAGATATAGAGTGAGCTCAACAAATGGGCGAACAATTAACTGAAAAGGTCCTGGAGGCAAGAATCAGAGTGCAGACAGTCCAAGCTATTCGTGGATGGACGGAATGTAGCAGAACTAAATGGCTCTTAGGCAAGAACCGAAAGGACATTGGATTGCTGATAGGACTGCTGACTGGCCACAATCGGCTGAACAAACATCTGACGCAAATGAGAGTAGCAGGAGATCCTGTGTGTCCCGCTTGCGGGCTCGAAGAGGAATCGGCGGAGCACTTAATAGCAGAATGCATGTATATGCTAGATCAACGCAGCTGAAGTGGGTATGTTTCCGCGATAGAGTAAGAAGAGCTGTACTTGCTCAAATAAGCCGACATACTGAACTTCGTAAAGAAGACATACATACATACATACATACGGGTAAGCCGGGTATGGCAGAAAGGTCCCATGAAAAGGCCTAATTGCCAGACCCACGGGTGGCCTCTATACTAGAAATGTTGAATAAAGACGGGACTTTTTGTCACATGCACAAATGACACGAATGACGGGGCAGAAATTTTGGATTCTGAAGGATATACATATGTGTATAGTCCAATTTTTTGATGAGCGGACTGAAGTTATTTTTTTGGATCTCTATTTGATACATTGTTTTAGACAGTGACAATAAATATGTAAAAAAAGACATGTCGTTAATTGTTTCAAATGTAGCTTCAAAATGACAACAACAAATGATTTGACATGCGAACTGTTGACAATAAGGAAATACGTTTTCAGAGGTAAAAATGACGTCAGTCCGCTCATGAAATAATTGGACTATACAAAGATGTTTTTTTCCTTTGAAACTTAATACACTAATCAGTTAATCTCCATCCTTTAGCATCTCCTCTCGATAAAGTAAAAAGTGTAAGATAAAAACAGTTAATTAAAAAAAAATTACATTTTCGCTACATCCCGAAAAATAATCAAAAAAGGTACAAAATTATAAAAAGTCTTTCCTTTACAAAAAAATTCTTATTTTAAACTCTTACAAAATACGTTAAAAAATAGAGGTCACCTATAGTAGATTTCACATAATCGCAAATATTCAATATGCACCAAACAAAATCAATTTATAAGGAAAAATATATTTTTTAAAAATGTTTATTCAAAACAAAGCATCGCCCCATATATCGTCGGGTAGTTAATATAAATTTTTTTTAAATGAATTTTAAACGCGAACATCGAATTTGGTTAAAAAAAAAATAAAAATCAAGCCAAATTTTAACCGTAATGCATGTCTGCATGTACAAGCGTACCAATTAAGCCAATTAAAAATGCTCGATGATGAACGTCAAACATATTTTTGCGTAGACAAAATATTTTGCAAATTTTTTTTATATTGCGGCGTTCTTATTTTTTTAAAAAGACCAGGCGCTGATCAGAATTTTGATGGATACATTACTGGCATGAAATTATTAAAATTGAATTTCCCTCTTTCCGAAAGTTTACTCGAACACAGGCCACGCACTGACCGAAGAGGAGAACCGCATTTTTTTGGCGCCATCTTACGAAAATATAAGAAGAATACCAATGGTCAAATAAAGTTATGTAGGGTGTCAGTTTATGATAAATAGAGGTCGATGTGTTCAAATCTAAAACAACTTTGTAACAAATTAAACTTTCTATGATTTTTTTAAAATAAATTCCGCAAAAAAAAATCTATGTTATGTATCTTTCGTCCTATTTAAAAAACTCTTAGAACTAACAGGCTTTCTCATAATAATAATAAAAATAAAGACAAACTAAATTTACAATGTGTATCATTCAAGGAGACAGCATGTATCCGGAGATATGTGTGTGTCTCTCAAATAATACAAGAAAATAAATAGTTTTAATCCTTATATCCTCATATATATAATATATACCAATAATTAAAGTAGATATAACAAAAAAAGGAAATATGAAAGTTTTACAATAGTTTTAATTGGTTTTATAGCAATAAATTTTTTTTAAATTGAAAATTTTCTCTTGGCCATAGTTTAATTTTAAGTCATCAGTGTTTATGTTTCTGTTTATACAAGATAGAGATAGCAAGAGAGAAATTTTAAAACAGTATGTAAAGGTCTGTGCGACTTACTGCTCTAGTTATTATCAAATGCTCATCAATTTTTCGAGTTTTTTTTACAGCAAATATGAAAAGACGATAGCAAAAGCGTTTCTTGATTGTAAGTTGCTTAGATACTTTAAAAACTTGATCAGTTGGGTACCTCTTGGGTTTAAAAAACATTATCTTTAACACATATTTTTAAATCAAGGACAAAAGAGCAGATTCTGAAACAAACAATACTATAGTTTAAAAGGGATTTAACCAAAGCAGAGAAATTTTAGTAGACTTATTGCTAAAATATTTCTTAGCTTATAAAATTTGCAAATTGTTTTCTAATTTGGTTGCTACATAATTAATATATCGATATATTTAACGGAACTAGTTTGTTTAACATTACATGTATTATATTTCTGCAACTCCTCTCCAGTTCATGGGAAAATCGATAAAAACCGTTTCATCTTTATTTTAAGATAAGTTGGTTTTCATCAAGCCTAAATCTATTTTCCTGTAATGCTTTTTTGGGTTTTTGGCAAGCCAAGAATCATGACGGTGCTCTTATTAGTAAAATTTTTAATCTACAAATGTCATGACATTGCGGCTGTTAGCATAAATTAAAAACAAAACTGGACCAAGTACCGTTCCTTGAGGCACACCAATGCGTACACCGTGCATACATGACTTTTTTATATGCCCAGTTAGAGAAGATTTACATAACTTGTTCCCAAAATACGTTACCTAAGGAACAGAGGTAAAGTTTTAATGCCTAGCTGATCTTATGATCAACTGCTGATTTATACGCTGATGTTAAAGTTGTTAGAAAAACTCCCCAAATTTCTATACAAGCTTTATAATCATTGCACCTCTGTTTGGTAGGAATTTACTATGGGCTTGTTATTTTTTATGTTTTTTAGGTGGTTCACAAACTCCACAAAATCAGTAAGTTACTTTCAAAATTTTTACGAGTCACATTTTCTGTCGGTTTTTTAAACAATTAGACACAAGTGGAATTTACTTAGATCTAAAATAGTATACCCCACAGGTCTAAATATTTACACTAGTAGGGCGTACTAAATTTTAAAACCAATTTTCAAAAAATACTTACCCATACAGAAAGGACACAAAGTTATTGATTATTTTGTATTGTTATTGCAAAATATCACTGAAAAACTCTTTTTTCTCAAAATATACCATATTTTAGGAGAAAATACCCTAAAACTAATTTTTTTTGACAGTTTTCAAAATGGCAAATGGTGAATACGTCAAAAATTTGGCACATAATAGGTTGTTTGAGGTTATAAAGTTGGTGATATTTTAGACCACCTCTGGGGGGTGGTTTAAATTTATAGCCCCCAGAAAGGATTATTTTGTGGCAATTGGAAATAAGTTCGTTTATAATTTCTTTTAGTAACCGTTTTTACAAGGATTAATTTACCTTATTTAATATCCAAAGTTAACCAATAAAACACCTCCAATTTCGTCCAGAAAATCGCCATATTTTGAGCTCGTTTTCAGCATAAAAAATATATTTAAGAGTGCAATACGTAAAACAAACATAAGTGAAGGGCATAATTGTGCACGAAATATATACCAAACAAAAAAATCCAAAACTACTATATAAATTTATTTACATACTAAAATTAAAACATTGAGGTTATCAAAAAGCTCAGTCAAGAAAACTTTTCTTACTCAAAGCCCACTTATTTCAAAGCTGTAGCTTTTATCACTAGAGATTTAAACGCAGCTGATATTTAGAAACTGACATTTCGACAGTGACAGAAATGTAAATATAACTTGCATTTAAGTTTTTTAATACATTTCATAGTAAAAACAACTTTTAAATAAATACAAAATTAATCTACTCCTTATTTTATTATTACCCATCTAAATCGTTGCGTAACCTCAAGTATTAATTGGAAAAATTAATTAACAAGGTTAAGTTTTAGTTAAAGTGACATGTAATCCAAATTTTAATTTGTTCTGCAGAGTGTTTACTATTTAAACCCCGCGTGGGTTTAAATTTTTTAATTTTATTTTTTGCTAAATTGAAACTTTCTTCTTAGATCCAACAAAAGATTGTGTTAAGATGATTATTCAATAAACAAATTTATTAAAATTCTTCTTATAAATCCAACTGTGTCCATAACTCGAGGAGGGTTGGTTTAAAATGATTAAAACTAAAAATTTCACTTAAACTTCGGACCGTTCTTAAATAGACTAAACCTTTTTAGTAAATCCCACCGTTAAAGTTGGCAAGCTGTTTTTGATTCTTTGTTATTAGTGTATATTTGATGCGTTTGTGAAAGCGTCCTTAAAAAAAGAGTTAAAGTTATGCTTACAACGTACGACGTAACCGAACCAATTCTTGTTCAGTGTTTGATGCACAGTTTTACAATAGAATAAAAAATAGAAGGAGTGAAACTGAGGATCAGGCATTTTTGAAAACCCACAGAATACTAAATTGTTTGGATACGCTAGCTGCGTACGAATACTTTAGGAGTGGTCGTAGAGATAGGTGAGACACTGTTGTACGACGTATCCATTCTGAGCATGTGCACTGAGATACGAATAAGATTAAGCACTCAATATTTGTACAACTTAAAGTGTCTAATTAGTTGTACATTTAGCATTTCGTCAGAATCGGAACTCGATGTAACATAACTTGTCTGTCTGTCTGTAACCCATGAAAACGATTTTATTACGATTTGCAATACATGTGATCTTCGAAACCAATTTCTTGCGCCCTAAAATTTCAGACAAGTCGTAAAATTCGTTGGAAAATACGAAATACTTCGACGTCTCTCATAATCCTGTAAAAAATATCAGAATTACAAACTTTTACTGATGGCAACATTTCAATTTGTACAATAACGTCATGTGATTAGCTGCACTTTAAAAATTAGATCCTTAGATTAAAAAAAGAGAAGATACCTGGTCCAACGAAAACTCCTTGGCAAATACTAACCACTGATTATTGACAAAATTTGCCAACACTCGATAAAAACAAAAGAATGAGTTAAAATGAATTCCATATCGTTCTAAACGTTAGAGAGGGAAAGCGACGGAGATATGTAGCGTGTGACGCAGTCACGAAAACAAGCATAAATGAACAGGTGAATGACAGATCAAGCATTGGTTTTGCCGCGGTCATTCTTGAACTGTTACCATGCATTCATCTCGCGGCTTAAAAAATTAGTTCCCAGGATTTCTTAGATAATAATATAATAAAATTCTCCGTAAGCGTCAGGTATCTTTTTTAAATAAAAACTAAAGCTTATTGCTGTACAGGGTGATTCACTATATTTTGAACTACTGGTTAGCGTCTTTATTATTGATGATAGAAAAAAAGTCTAAATAGAAAAGTTTTATAATTTTTTAAGAGCCTTCTAAGTGACAGATATTGTCAAATGTCAAAAATATACCATATATAAGGTTTATCTTTAGCAGTTCTCGAGTGAAATAAAAATAATTTGCCATAAGGGCGATGTGTTAGCCAAGAAAAAGTAGTTTAGGTGGTTATTTTTCCAACACATTGCTTTTACGGCAACAATTTTCTAAATTTGTTCAATGACCGTTCAAGACAAAGGTAACACATGGTATATTTTTGGAATCAGGAAGAAAAGATCTATCGAAGTTTTAAAAAATCTATAGGGTGTTAAATTTAATATAAGTAACTTGATGTCTAAATTTAACATATTGAATAACATTTGAAGACATATGTCATATGGGTTAGAAGGCCTTTAAAAAACTATAAAAATTTTTGCATTTAATAAAGTCGCTAACCAGGGGTTCAAAATGTAGTGGATTACCCTGTACAATGTACAAAAATCGGCCAAACCAAAAGCAGTTTTAAAACCCAGCTAGTTTTACTATACAGGGTGATTCAAAATTCCCTAGAAATATTTGAACAGTGGTTAGATATCATTAAACTAAGAAAAGTTACGTCGTTATTTTGTTTAAATTTCATATTTTTTTCCCTGAATTTAGGAGTAAAATTTTCGTATTTTTTGGGAATCGCCTTTAATGGTAGTTTACTAAACAAGCATGTTATGATGGTCATTAAATACGAAGATGAAGTTTGAGACGGGAGCTGCAGGCGAGGGTCTTAACTTAGATGAGCGTTTAATAACCATAACATGCGAGTTAGTTTAATGAAAATGTCATCATAAATATCAGAAATTATTGAAAATATCAAACGCGCCACTCAAAGTCATAAGCCATAAGGCTGCTAAGAGACTTTTCATATATCTTTTTAAAAACAAGGACTTATTTTTGGTTAGATAATAAAATTATATTGTATTTATTTACGTTTAATAAATATTTATTGTCTTCAAATATAGAAAAATAATTGACATTTTTGCGTCAATTAGAGCTCTTATAAAATAAAGTTTCATCTCTTGTCACGCCATCTGGCGGTTTACGTCTAAGCTTCATTATTATCCTAGGACTGTAAATGAACCATTACAATCGTGTGAAGAGGGTCATAAAATTAGTATTATTCGTTGCTGACAATGACATGTTTTAGGGTTTTTGTCAAGTTTTGTTTTCAAAAATTCATGTTTTTACCACATATTAAAGGGTGCTTCACAGGAAATATTAACAATTTTTAAGTGCAACTATTTCTGAAACGAAAGAGTTTAAATATGTTTTACTAATTCTTGTTCAGGACAACAAATTACACCTAGAGTTAAAGTCTTTTTATGGAACTTTGAATCACCCTTTATATCCATACGGATCAATAACATTTACAATTTTTTATTAATAAAAGTGTCTGTATCTTGTTTAACGTATTTTTGTAGAAATACCCACTTAAAATTTTGTTAAAAATTTGTAAAAAAAAATCAAAACACTGGTAAATTAATTTTACCTTATTAATACCTAATTAAAGGACCCCTTCTAAACTTCTGCGATCCCACCTCGTCTCCGACTCGGGAAAATTGTCAAAACATGCGTACCTACCTATTCGGAAATAGTAGTTTTTACAACTAGTGACTAAAATAGTGCTTTTTTTACTAGCGTTGGTTTAAATAACGAGCGCAGCGGCGATGTTTTTAAACGATTTTTTCGTAAATATATACTGGGTGAAAACTGGCGGAAATAGCTTAATTTTTAGGCAGAAATATTCAGATTTTTTCAATATTACTATTTTCCGCTATTTCTCTTCAATTTTGGGTAAAAAACAGAAACCTTTTATTGCACCCGTGACCAAAAAAAAATTTTTTGCATCGGTAACCAAATCTGCGGACGGTTACTAAAATCATGTTTTTGATGAAAGTATAAAAAAAATTATAATAAATAATGATCCAAGGACTAGGGACATACGTGAAAACTTTACAGTTAGTACTTTTGTTGTTGATTTTTTAAATACATTTTTTTTATACCGTCTGCAGATAACTAAAGCATGGCTTTTTTGCTTACCGATACAAAAAAACTTTTTTTTTATCACGGGTGCAAAAAAATATTTCTGTCCGTTTTTTACCCAAACTTAAAAGTAGTAATATTAAAAAAATCTAAATATTCTTGCCCAAAAATTAAACCATTTTCACCAGTTTTCACCAAGTATTTACGAAAAAATCCTTTAAAAAATCGGGAAAATATCAAACTGTCACAACACTGAACGTCACCGCGTAAAAAGGCACATCGCTATGGAAACAATTGTTATTTCATTTACCAGCCGCCTTGATTTATAGTGTAAGGATGGTGGGTTGCGAGAAGTGCTCTTCGTTCGAGATTTTTAAAAGCATTTTCCTGTTCTTCTTGAATTTTTTAGTAAAGGTATCAAAAAAATAGTGTTTACAACTCACGGCTAAACTGTGCTTTTTTTACTCGCGTTTTTAAATACCTCGCTGCGCTCGTTATTTATTTATTTATTTAATCGAATTTTACAAAATAAGGCGAGGTTTAGTCACAGACTATTCTTACACCTAACGCTTGTAAAAAAAAAGCACTATTTTAGCCACTAGTTGTGAAAACTACTATTTTTTTATACGTTCATCAAAAACATGATTTCAGTAACTGTCTGCAGGTAACCACCCAAGCATCAATTTTCTGACCAATGACCACATACTTCACCTAAATGGACGTTAATTTGGGTGTATAAATTAGTGATCTTCAGACGGTCTTGCATATTACGACAAAATTCCGTTGCTTTAACGTAAGATAATACTGCAGTGACATTGTTACCGTCTACCCAACGTTTAGCCGACCCGTCACGCGTTGTTACATTTTCTAGTAAACCAGTGACGTCGTGTGGACGTTTTTATGAGACTCTAGTTACGTTCTGCCGACGTATCAATGTCTAAACAACTTTCGCATTACGTGAACTTGCGACGTTTTCCGGCCGGAGTTTTGACGAACTTAAGTGCCCTTTTCTTGTGAAGAAGAACAGTTTCCAAAGGAAAGGCATTATATTCTCCTTCTTTGCTGCACTTATGTACGGCAGATCGCCCTATCTCTCTATAGATTTTAAATAACTGGCTCAACTGGTCAGGGGCCTAATTCTTGAATCTCGAGAGAAGGATCGATCCCTCAAGAGAAGGGATCCATTCCGGGGCACATGCTTGCCTGAGAAATGGGAGCGATCTATCAAATTTTGATAGAATTGAATGAGCGATCACCGCTCAAGAATACAAAATGCGTTCGACGTGAGATCATTCGACACAAATCTATGTCGTTCGGAACCTGCTCAAGAATTAGGGTCCTGATAGAGAGATGACATTATCCTACAAGTATATGGGCGAAAAAGGAAGACTGGTGCTCTTTAAACAGTAATGTCTGATCCACAGCTTCACTTCTTGCCAATCAGTAAAAATACTTTTTGCTTCCAAGAAGTAGGATCTTTGAACTGTCCTGCCATATTCGAAAAAACTAAATTTTATTTCACAGTTCATCGACCATTTATTTTAGAAAAATCGAATAAAAAGTAAGGTTTGGGTTGATAGTAACCAACGGTCGTGGCAAGTGGTTCATTTGGGAATTTTTGACGACTGTAGTCCATTTACGTATATTTTTTGGGATTCTCATAATATTCGCCATTTTTGATGCCGTCGTTTATGTTCGAAGAAGCCGCCATTGTTTACATTTACTAAACACGGCAAAAAATACTACAAACACCATTGAATGGTATTTTGGAAACGTTTTATGTTCCGCGCAAGATAGATATTTAACCAAGGAGTCCTAAAAAGATGGCTTTAGTAGCATCCATTTTTTTTACATTAAAAAAAAGCAGTATTTTTCGTTTAAACACAAACAAATCAATCAATCAAACAATTGCGGATGACACCAATGTCGTAGTACCTGTTACTAAAAATGAAAACGTCCAAGAAAGGTGTGTTGACGTTTTGGATAAAACTAAAGACTGGCTAAATAAAAATCAACTACTACTAAATAAGGAGAAAACAAAAATTTTGATAATAAGTAACAATCTAAACTTTAACGATACAAAAAAGCTTACATTTAATAATAAAGAAATAGAATTTGTAACACATGCTAGAATGTTAGGAATTGTTATTGATGACAAGCTAAATTACTCTCAACATGTTCAAAATCTATGCAGTAAATTAGGCAGAGTAAGTTATGTAATAAGAGTTGTGTCAAAATTAATGAAAGATACCAAGAAATTGAGAGTTATCTACTATGGCATGTTTTACTCATATCTAAAATATGGCATTCCACTACGGGGTGGCAGTAGTCAAGCCTAAAGTGTTTTTATCCAGCAAAAAAAAGTACTGCGCATCATACTTGGACTTAAATCTGGGGAGCGTTGTAGAAACCTATTTAGATCAAACAAATATTTGACTGTTCTGGGTATTTATATATTTGAATGTATAATGTACTTAAAAAAAACATCCAACAATTTCAAGATCTCAGGCCAAGCCATGGTCATAATACTAGAAACAATAATCAAACCGATTTCTTTAACTATCCTAAACATAAACTTACATCAACGGAGAAAGGTCCAAAATACTCAGCTGTAAGATATTTTAATAAACTACCAATTAGTATTAAAAATATAGGTAGTCTGAAATTGTTTAAAAAGGCATGTTTTAATTTTATCTGTGATATTGAGCCATACACTATAGAGGAGTATTTAGGATGTAAAACTTAGTCAAAATTTCTAGTTAAAAAAGTGATAGTTACGTAACTCGTTATATTAAATGTCTTTTAGATTGTCGCTTTTGTAATCAATTTTTTGCTTTTATTTTGTATATGATACATATTCCATTAGTGTGTTTTAAAATGCCAGATTCATAATCATATTGTACTGTTATTCTGTTCTTTGTTGAATTTCTTAATGTGTTAAGGCAAGTACCGGGTGCACATAAAATAAATAACAAAAATCTTTTATTAGATTGATATATTTTTTTTAGTTTTAGTTTTAGTGTTTGTCTTTAGTCTTTACATTATTTTTGTTTTTTATGTTTTGAAATAATGTATTTGACCGTACATTTATATATTTATTGTGACATACCATATTTATATAATGTTATTATTGTATTTCTAATATGGCAAATAAAAATCTATCTATCTATCTATCTATTTTCCGGTTTTTCTTGGATTTTTTAATAAAGGTATTAAATAAAATAGTGTTAACAACTCGCGACTAAACTGTACTTTTTTTTACTCTCGTTTTTAAATACCTCGCTGCGCTCCTTATTTAAACCAACGCTTGTAAAAAAAGCAATATTTTAGCCACTAGTTATGGAAACTACTATTTATTCTTTCCGCATTTAAAAAAAAAAATACAAGGAAAAGCGCGTCTTTTCCACTCTTTTCCATAATAATTGTACGTATTGATATAGTCATGTTTGGTCCGGTAAAAAACCTTTAAAATCTCCATTTCCAACACAATTTCAGCCGCTCGATTCCAAATAGAGACGGCCTTTGAACAATGGCATGTTCAGTATTGAGTCCAGTTGAATTTAATCTCCGGTTGCCTGACATTTCAATTGAATCTGCACTCGTCGCTCGATTCCCCCGTTTCATCTCAGCAATCCGTGGTGCTTTCTTTTTTCGACAAACTGTAGAAAACAAGGATCGACATATCGATGAGAATAGCTTGTTTGTTTATTGTGCAGACTAACATATGAGCAAAATTCGCGATTGCATACATGGTTGCGGGTGGACGTAAAAAATTTATTTTTCGACGTAAAGATGATAAGGTTAAATTTTGTTGCAGAAAACATAACCTTGCTTTGTTGGGTATTGTACCAAAGGTTAAATTAGTGAAATTAAATGAGGATCGTATGTCTGTGATAAGCAAACACCTACGAAGATTTTTTCGCGTAACTTAAAAACTACTTTGTAGATTTTCACGATTTGGATCTCATTTAAAAGCTGCTCAACTAGTGCACAGGATCGTATTTAGGGGGGTTTAACTGTCTAATTAAATGGCGTAAACAGGATCTAATTTAAAGAAGGCATAGACTTTTAAAATAATAAAAATAGGAAATCATTTATTCATTAAAGTGGGTACTCTTTAAGGGTATAGGTAGTGGTAATCTAAGGGTGGGGGACTGGAACGCTTATGCTCCCTCCTTTTTAAAGTTTTATGTATGGAATACGAAAGGTTGAATTTTGCCCAAAAATTAAGAATAAAATGGTGAGACGATCCTCTTGTTTAACCTCCTTCCCACCCCCCAAGGAACCTTAGCCCTCCTCAGCCTCTGTCTTGTCTTTTTTGATATTTATCCTATCTTGATACCCGCACTTTGTCTATATGTTACTAAACGGAAAATTTATAATATATTATTTACCTTAATTCCGGGTGTAAAATTATATTTTTACGCCCTAAGGCATAAAAGTAATTTTTACAGACAGCTTTATCTGAGACACTTCCCCTAAATTTCCTAATGATCTTGGGCTGTCGGACGCAGAAATTTTTTTTTGGGGAAGCTGCGGGTCCTTGTGGGGGGTGGTAACCATTCCTTAATTTTTGGGAAAAATTCAATCTTTTGTAGTCAATATTTAGTAGTTTGGAAGGGGAATGGCATAAGCTTTCCAGCCCCCCACTTCGCTTATGCCACTACCTCTATCCTTAGAGAGTACTCACTTAATTACGTAAGACAGAAGAAATATTTTTGTAATTTTTATTATTTCAAATTAAATTTTGCCTACGCTATTTAAATATCTTTCGAATGAGACTAAACCTATAAAAAAACCACCGGAGAAAATGAAACTAAAAAACTTTTTACTTTCTTTTAGGTATTTTTTTAACCTTCTCAGACAGTAAAGTCCCCGTAATATAACACCCAGGACACGCCACTGTGAAGAATTCGAATACCTTTTAAATGAGACCTAAGTGATGAAAATCTACAAAGCAAGTTACGTTATCCCAGACATACGATACCCATAGAATTTCACTCTTATGACCTTTCGTATAATACCTGCAAAACATTAAAATATGGTGAAGTTATTTAAATATAAAATAAATACAATTCAAAATCAACCATTTGTTAGTCTCTGACAAAGGTAACCATAAAAATTATAATTCTTAGTGCGCATGAAAAAAAATGTACTGCGCATGTCTGACGCAGTCTGCTCGTGCCCACGAGAGTTTTAGGCTCCGCATTTTTTCCAGGCTAACTTGATTAGGAGAGTTATTATCGTTACGGCTTTTTTTTCGGCGAATGCGAGGACAGACTCCGGCCGATGTTTAATAACGTCAAAAACATTTAACTTTATAGTAAAAATATTGAGATTTAATTTTTTTTTCAGGCTCTTGCGTTTCCATTTTCCTATTTTCCACACAAAAGCAAACGCAATAATAGATTACGATGATGTGGATTTATTTTTATGTCCCTTAATGTTAGGTTTTGAATGATGCCACGAGATATTTCAATAAAGCTTCTCTTGCAGGTTTTGTATTCATCCATCAGAGTTTAAGAATTGAGGCAGACAACAATAGAGAGAAGAAATTGCAAGCGCATCGGGGTACGTAGAAATAAACTTTATAAAAGTATTAGAGATTTAACGAGAATATTTAGAAGTATGTATTAGTGATATAAAGTTATTATATAAAGCAGAGAGGTAGGCTGGAATTTATAGTCGATCCTTAAAGATTTCCTGGTAAGGATTCCTTGAGGCACAAAGAAAATAACTACGTAGTTATTTTCTTGTCCTTTAGGGCTCTTCATTGACTCCGTTGTATAAAGCCTTCCTCGAGAAAGGCTTGCTGAAGGCTACTCTGAGATCGCGCAATATGTGGCAATGTAGCATTTTCGCGTTTTTTTTTGTTGGCTGCTGTCAAGTTTGACCCAAAAAAGGTTTTTGTGTGTCGTGTGATTTTACTGACTTTTTGAAATTGCATGTTGTAGTTTTTAAAGCTATAAGCCATGGAAAAACGAAATGACAACAAAACTCCTTTTTCCCATACATATATACATACATATGAGTTAAAACACAAAGTAAGACTATGTTGGGAATTGGAACCTTTAGTTGCACTATAAGAAAGTTATGATGGTTTTCTACAAAACAAAAACTACACTTTTTTGCACTCGACGCGCGTTGCACTAACGACGTTAGCATCATCAGGAGACGACAAACAATAAACTAAATTAACCTACACTCTTTCTTATATGCTATCTTTTAGTGGGCGGAGATAAGACTAATAATTTGTGATTGGTAACGCTTTATAATCCTATCTCCCCTCAACTAAAGAACAAAGTGTACTAAACGGAATTGGGCCCCTATTTTTATTTAAACTATTTGCGGATTTATTGATTTCCATACTTTCATATGCATTCAAAAGTCTTTTGTTTGGTACACCTTTTAGAAGTTTTAGGTTATCTAATGTGAATCTATGATTGTTTTCAAAAGCATGCTCGGCCAGACTTGACTTTTCTATTCCGTATTTTAAGTGTGCTAAGTATTCTTTGAATCGTGTTTAAATAGAGCGTCTCGTTTGGTCAACATATTTTTTGTCACAATCCATACAAATAATTTCGTAAATTCTCAAACAAAAAGATACCGCCGACTCTAAATTTGTATCAATTCGTTATAATCCTAATTATACGAAAGGATTACAAAAAGCATTTAATTTAATTAATACCGGTCTTAAATTAGTATATCAATCCGGAAACACAATAAGAAGTTTACTAGGAAATCCCAAGGATAAAACTACAGTTCTAGAAAAAAGTGGAATTTACGAAATTAGTTGCGTGGATTGTAACAAAAAAAAAATAAACGAGACGCTATATTCAAACACGATTCAAAGAACACTTAGTACACTTAAAATACGGAAGAACTGAAAAGTCAAGTGTGGCCGAGCATGTTTTTGAAAACAATCATAGATTTACTTTAGATAATCTAAAACTTCTAAAAAGTGTACCAAAAATATAAAAGTATGGAAATCATTAAATCCAGAAATAGTTTAAATAAAGATAGAGGCCCCATTCCGTTTAGTGCACTTTATTCTTTAGTTGAAGGAAGATAGGATTATAAAGCGTGACGTTAATTTATTTTATTATTTATCGCCTCCTGATGATGCTAACGTTGTTAGCGAAATGCGCGTCGAGGGCAAAAAAGTGTAGTTTTGGTTTGTGGAAAACAATCATAACTTTGTTAAAAATTAAGACGACTATGAACAAAGCCTCATGAAGGACGGTTGATTTATTAATCATTTGTACATTAGAATGTGTTTATAGAACAGGTCTTTACTTACTTGAATATTGCCAGTTGCATAATATCTTAAATTGAGTAGTAATGGAATTATCGGTTCTATCGGCAGCCCTCTTCTATTTTATTTTTTTCTTAATTCATCATATATATTGATTAATTGAGTGTATTATAATTTTGAATTATAATTTTAAGTTGTATTTTTAGGAAAAACGATATCATTTTTCGAACGCATTTTCAGAAAACCTATCAAAAGGGTTGTCAACATTCCTAAGTATTTTTTTCAACTCGCTGATATCATGGGATGGACTCTTCTAAATCTTAAAGTTCGTCCATTATTCACCAGAAAAAAAAAACACAAAAAACACTACTCTCCAAAAACAGCATATAAAACCTGAGCCTAACCTGAAAAAACGACCGAGGCCTCCTTAAGGTAGCCCCAGAGAAAAGAGTATTTGTTTACATTTTGGCCATGAAATAATCGTGAAAGTAAAATTATTTAAAAATACCATACAATTTTGCCACCAGCACACCTAGTCTGACACGCATTGGTTTTATTTTTTATGGTTTGCACTTTTTGACACTGACATGTAATGAGGCTGCAAATGTGGACAAACAAACAAACAAACAATAGATTGCGAGTTCAAGACTCGTGTCGACCACATTTTTTTTTTTAATTTTGAAAGCAATTAGTAGGTTTTACAAATTGACAAAATGATTAATTCACATAAAAATATAAACTCAAAATTACTCTTGATAGGTTCTGGTTTGCAGTTATTTAATTTTGCGGCGACGTAGCCAGCTTGTACTAATAGTACATAAAAAATGTTTTCGACAAATTGGCAATTGGCAATTAAAAGAGTGCGCTTGAAAACCCAGATAAATGTAATTTCTTACGAGGTTTTCTACTTACCCACCACACTCTCTTAACATTGTAAAGAAAACGACTGAAATATTATACATTTTCATTAGAAAAACAAATCCTGAGCTGGATAAAGATACATCTTAATACCGATGCAACTGTCAACTAAATTTTACTCCGAAAGGAAAGAATATCCGCTCCCTTGTGAAAATCAAGCATCTGGAAAATTGGCCAAACCCCCATGAAAGCTTGTCGTTTGTCGTGGAATAAAGAGGATTTCAGAATAGACACTTTACCTCGCACTTTATCTATAATGACGAGGTCATTTTTGTTCGTCCAGTAAAATTTATTTAAATAAATATTTATTAAAAAAACTTTTAAAGAACAAGCTTTTATTAAATGCTTTAAAAGATAGAAAATAATTTTCTATCTCTCTTATACCATAACAAAAGCGATCGGCGCAAATTAAAAAGTTTACGGTGACAAAGAGAGAACTACAAAAGAAGAACTAAATTCTTCTTCTATTCGAATGATAAACAATGCTTTCATCATGCTTTAAAATTTTTAATTTGCGCCCATCGCTTTTATTATGGTAAAGGAGAGATACAAAATTATTTCCTAATTGTGATTTAGATTTGTACCCTATATGGACCATTTTGAATCCGCCATATTGAAATTTTCAAATCGGATCAAAAATTCATATCCCCTTCCCGAAAAACCCCTGAATGCCAATTTTGATTGAAATCGAACAAACTAAATCTTTTTCCCCTCCACTTCCCTCGTTAGAGGAAATTTGTGTACCTAATAACAATATATTATTGTATTGTCCCCGGAACTATAAACGCATACCAAATTTGAACACACACCCTTAATTTTTAGATTTGTAACCTTAATCGTTCATTTTGAATACGCCATATTGAAATTTTCAAATCTAAAAAAAAACTTCATTTGCTCCCCCCCCCATAAAAATTTTCTCGGAGGAGGGGATGCAAAACATTTGTATGCGGGTGCATCGCGTTGCAAAAGTGGTGCATTACGGTGCAATCAAAATTTTTTTAAAATTCTAACTGGGGGAGCCAAGTTATATGACCCACCTACAATACACGAACAAGCACTGCAAGTTGCATATCCACTCCTCTCGAACACAACTACATTTACATTTGAACGCATAAATCTTTTGGATTCGTACGAGTAAAAAGTTCGATCGAGCAAGTACTGTTACCTACCGCCTTTAGCGGTTTCGATGGCGCAACAACGAAAGCAAAGATCCATAATTAGAAAAAAAAGTGCATCGATCTTCGTGTTTTTAAATAAAAATTCGAATCCATTTTTAACTTGCTGAAACTGAATGTATAAACTTTTTACCATATTTTCAACGTCTGGTGTCGTTTTGGTGGAATGACGTCAAAGTTTCGACCGCAACGTAGCGGAAAAACGCAATTTTTTTGAATTTACAGAAGGTAATTTAGTTAAATACCTGTTAAATGATTTTAGATGTGCTTAAATACACTTGGAGTAGGACATGTTCTTTGGTAAATTTAAAGACTGTAAAGAACTTTGATTGAAAGAAATTGATGCCACCTTATCTTTCACACACTTTATGTTTTGTTGGGAATCCGGTAACACAATAAGAAGCTTACTAGGAAATCCCAAGGATAAAACTACAGTTCTAGAAAAAAGTGGGATTTACGAAATTAGTTGCATGGATTGTGACAAAAAATGTGTTGACCAAACGAGACGCTCTATTCAAACACGTTTTAAAGAACACTTAGCACACTTAAAATACGGAAGAACAGAAAAGTCAAGTGTGGCCGAGTATGCTTTTGAAAACAATCATAGATTCACATTAAATAACCTAAAACTTCTAAAAAGTGTACCAAACAAAAGACTTTTGAATGCATATGAAAGTATCGAAATCATTAAATCCAGAAATAGTTTAAATAAAGATAGAGGACCCATCCCGTTTAGTACACTTTATTCTTTGGTTGAGGGGAGATAAGATTAAAAATCGTGATCAATCACAAATTATTAGTCTTATCTCCGCCCACTAAAGGATTGTATATAAGATAGAGCGTAGATTAATTTAGTTCATTGTTTATCATCTCCTGATGATGCTAAAGTTGTTAGCGAAACGCGCGTCGAGTGCAAAAAAGTGTAGTTTTGGTTTGTGGAAAACAATCATAACTTTAACTTTATGTTTTGTAAAATTACAATTTTTGCTGTTTTTTGTATAAAACTGGCAAAGTAAAAGTCATATGCAGGCCACCACTCAAGATGACAGACAGATAACATAACAGAAATTTTTATTAAACAATTGCCTTAAATTGTTTTTATCTTTCTCTCTATTTGATAGCCTGCCCTCAACAACCTTAAATAGTTTTGCACTTTACTAAAGTATTTGTCCATCTACCTCTAAAATTCTGCTCTCTCTCTCTAAATATTTTTCATTTTAACAGAGAAAAAATGTTTTTCGGCAGTACTTTCTTCGAACGCTAAAAAAGCAGTGAAAACTTGAAAAATTTGAGTGTTTTATTCTAGAAATCGAAAAGTTGGAAAGAAAGCTTTAAAATATGAGCAAAATCATGGCATAAAAATGTGAAAACATAGCTAAAAATTATGCAAAAATATTTTATGCCTTAAATTATCATTATGGCTTTATCATAATGTCAATTAATTTTTCTCCCTTTCTAAAATGATATTTTGCTTCTGAAAGTAGAAAGTGTTCTACGCTTAAACAGTAACAGAATGCCTGATTTTCTAGGTTTTTGCGTGGGCACGTCTCTGTTTAAGGATTATATTTTTCACCCTCCTCCGATATACATCGAACGTTCCATTAGTTTCAGTTTTAAGTTATTGAAAATTTATTGCGCTGTTCTGAAAATAAAGTAAATTTCATAGCTAAGTTTAAGATCAGAGTTACTATCTAGGCAAATAGTTTTTAGAAACACACGATATGTGTGTACTGCAATCTGTATTACAACCCTCAAACTGCGCAATTCTTCCTTAAATTCATTGTAACTAAAATATTTATGAGTCCTTATCTTCTTTTAATTAAATTAAGTGTGCAAAATATGACAAATTGTACTTTTAATATAACATATTAAAAGTAATCCAGGTTTTTCATTAAAATAGTTAAGAATCGCAGTTTTTATAAAATTATTCAATATAAAACACTTGCATTTTATTTAAAAAAAGAAAATTTCGTAAGCTACATAGAAAAAATATAGTTCGTAGCATTTGCAGGAAGAATTTTCTAAAGGCGCAATTACACAGAGCGAATAGGTTCGTTCAAAAATTTGCCCGAAAACTCGAACATTTGCACAGAACATTTGCAGCGAACATTCGGGCAAATTTTCGTAGGATTTTTTGGAAATATATTTTTGAACGTGAGAATAGATAATATTTTTGGTCTCACATCACTGACCTCAATTCCTGAAATTAAATTGGAACACCGAAAATATTTTATTTTATTTTTCGACTAAATAGTAAAAGCGGACGGAAAGCGAAAAATTATTATTTGCTGGGTGGTAGGTTGTGAGGTTGGTAGATATCTACTATATAAATAAGTTTGTACCTAAAGGCGGATTTACACAGAGCGAATAGGTTCGTCCAAAAATTAGGGCCAAATCTGGCGAACCCTTTTCGACGAACGTTTGCCCGAACACTCGAACATTTGCAACGAATATTTGTAGCGAACATTTTCCACGAACATTCGGGTAAATTTTCGCAGGAATTTTTGGAAATATATTTTAATTCTTGAAATTAAATTGGAACACCAAAAATATTTTATTTTATTTTTCGATTAAATAGTGTTCGGGTGGGACAAGATGGGCAGTCCTGAATTACTGGAAAATTATATAAGCAAGTGGACTATAAACTAGGCAAGCGGATTCGATAAAAAAAAAAACGTTCTAAACACTCTCAGTTATGTATGGTAGAAACCTCGATTTTTTTTGTATGCCAATTTTTAAATAGGTACTCAAAGTTTATGTTTATGCCGTATAGCATATGCACTCGACTTACCCCTTGGTATGGTGGAATATTGTATCCAGGATATTCTTTTTTGATTTTAGTTTGTTTTACACCACAAAATGGGAAGTAAATCGTAGTAGAAAAATGCACTTGTTTTCCAGGGTCGCGCGACGACGATCGTGTCCAATTTTGGAGAACAGTGAAGGTCGCCTTGTATGCTTAGTTTTCTGCGCTGCTTCTGGGGAAGTTAATATGGGAAAAAAAAGCATTAAATTTGGGCCAAATCGCGTGATTATCGAATGTACATACTTAATTAATTTAAAATAATTTTAATTATTATTTACTTTCTTGCAAATTAAAGAGAAAAATTAAATAAATGTTATTCTTAGTAAATAAAAGAAAAATAAACAAAGCAGTTTCTAAGCCCAAAAATTTGTACCTAAAACTATTTTGAGGTGGTACCGAAACAAATAGTAAAAGCCGATGGAACGCGAAAAATTGTTATTTGCTGGGTGGTAGGTTGTAAGATTGGTAGATATTTACTGAATAAGTTTGTACCTAATTGTTGCTATTCTTTATCACTTTTTTGGTTTTCCTTAATTAAGTGTAAACTCATCAAACCCCACCACCAAACCTCATCATCAAACCCCACCTCCAAAACCCCACAAAATGAAATAAAGTAATCCTCATTATTTTTTATCAAGTGTGTCAAATTGTTTTTCCGTCGGAAAGGTTTTAAAATTTAATTTTTATATTACAGTTCAGTTCAATGATTTACGGTAAATAATTTTTCTAATTTTCATTTTATTCCAAATATTTCTTTCAGCAAATTTTGTCCGAGCACCACGAACTTTTTTACCTGAACCCCGAACCTTTTGCGCGAATCTTTAAATAAATAATTCGCGCGAATGTTTGTCGGCATTTCAAAGATCAAAGGAATATTCGCCTGTGTAAATGCTACTTTACACTTGTATCGAAAATAGCTATTTTTTGCAAAAGTAGAAAATTATAAAAAGAAAATTGTTAATAATTCTCCTTTTTTCTTAACTGGGTTGGTTCTAAACCTTTGCGAAAGACCAGATTTTATTTATTAATAACAAAATTGAACTTTTTTTAAAAAAAACATATTTTTTTTGAGCCACAGAAATTTTGTAAGGTTGTTCATTTCAAATTCCTAACAAGAATATCAAAAGCATTTTTTTAAATTATTAATATTGTTTATTTGGTGAAAAACCTTAACATCTAAATGCGGTTTAAAACAAACCAGATTTTTAAAAGACTTCAAGAATTATAAATGATTTCCTCTAGATTAAATTACTCCGTTTTATATTTTCCTACTTTAGCAAAAAAAGAACTATTTTTTTAAAAGTAAATTAATCAATCCTCTTGGTACCAGTTTTCTCCGTGTATTAAACTAGATAAAAATCGTATCAGACACACCACAACCGCCGTATGAAAAGTCGTGCCTTATAAGAATTAACAGATGTGTACAAGTAACACAAAATGTAATCTGGTAATTTATGATCGTATCCCCTTAAAATGAGAACGGTTTCAATTACGTTAAAAGTGCTTTTATGGATCACTGAAAAAATTGGATATGAGCAATGAATCAACGGACATTCGAAATAATGTTTAACTATGTACTTTACTGACTTGTTTGATTTGCTGCTTATAGTTGCAACATTTTTACCGGTGTAAAGTGTTTTTTTTTGCTGTAATTGATGTTTGATTTCCACTTGTTAGGTGTACTTTGAAGGATTTATATGTAACTGAATTTTTTTAAAATATTTGGGATATTTAAACGGGGTGTTCTTAGCTTACTTCGACAAAAATACGATAAGTAGTTTCAGTGATAATACGTTTTCTACATACAGATGTATGATATATTTGAAATTTCAGAAGCGAGACAAAATCTTACACGTCACACTTCCAGAAAGTGACGATTTTTACTTATTGATCATTGTAGGAAAAACTATGTCATTTTTTTATAACAATTTGTATGTTTAATATTTTAAAAAAATTCTGAAGATCTAGTTTTAAGGTGGAGCTAAATTACTACTGTGCGTACAGGATGACCCGCTTTATTGTTACCCCCCAGTTAGCGCCGTTATTAGTGTTAGAAAAAAAAATCAAAAAAGAAGTTAAAAAACCTCCAAATCAGTTACATCAACCTAAAAGAATCTAAAAACAAAAGATCTAAAGATCTTGGGAGGAAATAACGAAAATTCAAACCTGGATAAACGTCCCACAAGGAACACACAAAGAAGCAAAGCGAAAATAGAAATGATTAAACGATGTTTCGCTCTGGGTAACCAGCGTGAGCTCGTCAGTGGTTCTACTGGTCACCCTCCCCATACATCTTTAAACACCATTATACACTTAGATTTCCAACCTTGAATCACTCACAAATAGGCATCGTTCCGCACTAATACTTATCCAAGTTACCTGATACGGATTCGTCCTGGCGTGTTAATATTTCCAATAGAATTATGCTCCTAAGGCAACTAAAAATCAAAAAAGAAGAGGTTTAAATTTTCGTTATTTCCAGCCAACATCTTTTGATCTTTTGTTTTTATATTCTTTTCGGTTGATGTAGCTGATTTGGAGATTTCTTAACTTCTTTTTTGATTCGTATCAGGTAACTTGGATAAGTACCAGTGCGGAGCGGTGCCTATTTTTGAGTGATTCAAGGAAATTAAAGTGTATGATGGTGTTTAATGATGTATGGCAGGGTGACCAGTGGAACCACTGACGAGCTCACGCTGGTTACCCAAATCGAAACATCGTTTAATCATTTCTCTTTTCACTTTGGTTATGTGTGTGTTCCTTGTGGGATTTTCATCCAGGTTTGAATTTTTTCCTCCCAAGATCTTTTGATCTTTTGCTTTTTGTTAGAAAAAATGTTAATTACAAAACTGTCTGCATGCTTTAAGAGTTATCTAAAACAACACCGTTATTAACTAAAAAGCCGGTTAATTCCTACCGCTTCAGTGTCCTTTAGCCTAATGTAGCTGCCATTTTTATAACCAAATTGACAAGTAAAACATGGATTTTCTGTCAGTTTGGTGTCAATATGGCACCGATCATAGGTTAAAGGATACTAAAACGAAAATGATTTAACTGGCTTTTTAGTTGAGAACGGTGTTGCCTAAAATAGCTAAATGTCATTGCAAATGTACTTTTCTGGAGAGTGACAGTAACATGGCTATCTATGGCTTGGCATGTTAGAAGTTTTAAAGGTTCGTTTACACACAAAAATAAGCTTAATAATGGTAAAGGCATGATGTTAATTTAAGGCTTAAAATATTTTAGCAAAATTTAAGGGATAGCGTTATTGTTTAAGCAATATTTATTATGTTTTTCACATTTTTATGCCATGATTTTGCCTACATTTTAAATTTTTCTTTCCGGACTTTCGATTTCTAAAATAAAACACTCACATTTTTTGAGTTTTCGCTGTTTTTTAAGCATTCAAAAAAGTACTGCCAAAAAACATTTTCTCTCTGCTAAAATGAAAAATATTTAAGGTTGTTGAAGACAGACAGCAGGTGATAAAATAGTATTTTAGAGAAAGATGAAAATAATTTAAGGCAATTGTTTAATAAAAATTTCTGTTTTGTTATCTGTCTGTTATCTTTAGTATGAAAAACAAAAGATTAAAGGATCTTGGGTGGAAAAAAAAGGATCACACAAAGGACCAAAGCGAAAAGAGAAATGATTAAGCGATGTTTCGCCCTGGGTAACCAGCGTGGGCTCACCAGTGCTGTCTTTTTTTTTATATTTTTTTTATATTTAGTGGTTTCGTGCACATGATTTTTATTTTGCCATTTTTATCCAAAAAACCTTAAAAATTGTTATTGTTCAAAGCGTAAAGTGTGTAAGACATAAGGTGGTATTAATTTATTTCCATCAAATTTCTTCATAGTCTTTAAATTTACCAAAAAACGTATCCTAGTATAAGTGTACTTTAGCATATCAAAAAATATTTTAACAGTTATTTAACTAAATTATTTTAAGGTTCATCATTTCAGTTTTAAAGGCTTGTTTACACACAAAAATAAGCTATATAACATACATTTTTAAATAAAAAAAGGGGTCTTCACAAAAACTGCCTGCAAAAAGTAAAATTGACATATTTTTTATTTAATCGAACAAAATTAAGAAACTAAATTTTAAGAAATATTAGCAAGTTGCTCCTGACAAAAAAAATAGGTAGTGCAAACTTGTGTTTAAAATTCGTTAGATTTTTTGTAAGGGTGAGATTTTCTGTCGGATTTTAAAGAATCGCGTCCATGACGTAAACTTCTGAAGCGTCCATCCGATTATTAAGTTAGGCAGTCTAGTTTATTTTAATAAAAATTTAGTTTAAATTCTGGGTAACTGGGGGTAGTTAATATTTGTGTAGTAGAAGTTTTAAAATTAAATATTTCTCTATTTTAATGGTATTGTAATTTTTCATGTTTATTTTTCCAAAATTTTCAACTGCGGCCCTTCTTTTCCTTCCTGTCGCTTTTCCCCTGCTGTATTTGCCTCTAAGCCAGCGGCGAGATGTAACTTTGGAAATAGGAATCAAATAATTTAGATTGTACACAGCAAAAAGTCGACTTTTGACCACTCTAGAAAAATCCAATAGAAGCTATGCCAGTGTTACCAATAGCTTTGAATAAAACTATGCTTCGCATCTGCGGAAATTATGCGATTTTGTTCTAAATTATGCTCCGTTGATCTTCGCGTCGGCGCGGCACGGGTCACTGCAAAATAAAACCAAACACAACCCTTTTTTTCTGGGATTCACACCCGCGATACAATATGCGTAATATTCCGTCACTTTCTATTACACGGGCAAAGAACAAGACAGCCAGTCATCAGGTTGCTGGTGTCGTGGGTCGCCGCTCGACCGCGCGAGAATACGTTCGGCTCGTTTCCCACACAAAATCAGTAGATTAGGAAAACTAACTCTGAGCGGCGCATTCACCGACGGACATGTCGCTATAGGTATGATTATACAGACCGCTTCAAGCTACTGCGAACATAGGGGGAATCAAGTCCAATTTACTCTCCGTGCCGTACGACCGAGGTGGATTCGAAGCACGCTGCAGTGTTATCTTTTGGAAATTCATTTTGTTTTGTCTACGAAGTTGCCGAAAAAGTGCAGATGGTCGTCAAATGGTCAAATCGTCATAACCCAACACACGTTCGATATTGGTCGAGGGAAAATTTGCATTTGTATTTTGACGTAAGAACACAGTATCCCCAAAAACTAAATGTTTGGGGGGGGTATTATAGGGGAGCACGTAATTGGGCCATTTTTTATTAACGGCAATTGCAATTTGAATGGTCCTAGATACTTGGATCTACTGCAGCAGCACATTATTCCAACTGCTAGGCAGTTGTTAGGTGTAAGATTTGGTAAAACATGGTTTCAACAAGATGGTTGTTCCGCTCACAATGTTGGCCTTGTTAGGGAATATCTTGATAATGTATTTCCTAATCGGGTTATAAGTACACGGGGAACTATTTTATGGCCAGCTCGATCTCCCGATCATGCTCCTAATGACTTCTATCTGTTTTTGAAGAAGCTTTTCAAATTATCACCCCTAACATGCTTGGAAACGTTAGAAGGGGTTTTTGATAGTAGGCTCGGATATTGTCTAGCCGAGCAAGGAGGACTCATCGAACATTTGCTTTAATTTTTTTTTGACTGGGAGAACCTTTTTGGTTTTTAGAATGTATTATTTTATTTTGAGAACTTGCTTTTATTTTGTTTCTTCTTATTGTTTTCATTGTAACACGTCGTCACTGATAAATCTGAGCAGTTGACAATAAAACGCTTTTATTTATCAGTGACAAAAAATAAGAAAATTACGTTATAAAAATTTGCGTATTTATTGACCAAATTCCAGTTTCATTGACTACACTCCACACAGCACCGTGGTTAGAGGCGTACTAAACATAAGCGCGAACGGCGGCGAAAGGCGATCGCAGGCCTGAGTATTGGTTGCTTCACTGATAGGCGTGCGGTGTCTCTGCATGTACGTACACTGGCAAATTAGACTTCTTCCGCCCTATGTTCGCAGTAGCTTGAAGCGGTCTGTATGCTCGTATATTATGCCCAATTATGCTTTTTTACCCATTATGCTATCATTATGCTCTCTGCCGGTATAATACGCCTGCAGCAGCAGTATGGCTGCTTTTGTGTGCGTCAAGACGTCATTTAGCCTGCGCGGTCGCGTGCTTTAAGCAAGCGTGGAAGCTATGATTAGAGTAGGTTATTTTCAGGATTAAAAGGCTGTCGGTGAGTACAGTGTACGTGCGGTGCGATATGGAAGACAATACCGACTTCGACATCCCATCATGCTAAAAATGTTGGACAGTTAAGTAAGAAGATTTTATGTGAATGTGTGGTGTATGTCTTAAAAATTTCGTAAGAAGAACAGGTGAGAAAAGACTTTACAAATAGAGGAAGTTTTTATAAATTGATTCTCCTACTCGAAATTTTACCTCGCGCCACTGCTTTAAGCGATACAATTCAGGAAAACCCAACGTCTATTTCACCCCCCCCCCCCCAAAGTTGTGTTTTCGATCCGCCACTATTTTTTAAATAGCCTAAAAATGCAAACATGAGGACAAACAACGCAATATAGGCACTATCTACTATTCAACTCAGGTTTTAACACCATAATCCTCTAAACATAAAAGCCTTTTTGCATCCGTATATGCACACTACGCAAAAAAGAGACGAAAAAATGAAATAAAAGCATAATATATCGCACGTTGTTGGAAAACGGAATAATGCTCTGCATTTATAAAAACAGTTTCGGGACCATTAAGTTGCTATTTTTGCCGCCTCATAATTTAGACAAATTCTAAACGCTTTTTTAAATCCAGCTTAAAAAGCCATTTGGAAACATATACATTGTGCTTTTTAAAAGGAATGATCCATTAATCTTTTTCTGGTGATCCAACAGTTTATCAGAAACCTCAAAATCTTGAAATGAAAGACCACATATTATCCGTCATTATTATATTTTTTTCTGACAGGAACACCTAAATACAGAAAAAGCTATACAATCTTTGGACCAGAAATAAATCCACAATGTGCAAAACACTAGACACTTAGAGTGGAATTTACTAAGATCTAAAATAGTTCCCCCCACAGGTCTACATATTTACACCCGTGAGGGGTACTAAATTTTAAAACCCATTTTCAAAAAACACTTACCCATACAGAAAAGATACAAAGTTATTAGTTATTTTGTATTGTTATTGCAAAATACCACGGAAAAACTGCTTTTTTTCTCAAAATATTCCATATTTTAGGAGAAAATGCCCTAAAACTAATTTTTTTTGACAGGTTTTAAAATGGCAAATGGTGAATACGCCAAAAATTTGGCACATAATAGCTTCATCATCTGTGTTTGAAGTTATAAAATTGATGACTTTTTAGACCACCTCTGGGGGGTGGTTTAAATTTATAGCCCCCAGAAAGGATTGTTTTGTGGAAATTGGTAATAATTTCCTTTACAATTTCCCTAAGCAACTGTTTTACAAGAATTAATTTACCTTATTTAATATCCCAAGTTGTTTATTAATCAATAAAACAACTCCAATTTTGTCCAGAAAAACGCCATAGTTTGAACCCGTTTTCACCACAAAGAATATATTTATGAGAGCACTAGGAGGCAAAACAAACATAAGCGAAGGTCACTAATTATGCATGAAAACTGTCTCTAATGAAAAAAATCTAAAACAACTGTACCTATTAACTGAAATTAAACAAAGCTTTCCACTGAAAGATCGCACTCAAAGGTCTCAACTCTGCAGCACCGAACAGTTTGTTGAGCCGGCATTACTCCTTTGTGAACGCATCAGTTGGATTCAGGTCTGTTTTTAGCCGCATTTTTTTTCATGACCCACTTTTATGAAATATTATTATTTTTTTTAAATAAGTACAAAGTTAATCTAATTTTTATTTTATTATTACATATCGAAATGGTTTTGTGACAGTGAGTATTAATCGCGGAAATTAATAAACAAGGGTAAGTTTTGATAACAGTAATATATAATGTCAATTTTAATTTGCTACAGGTCTACATATACTACAACAGAGTGTTTACCATTTAGACCTCCCATAGGGTTAAAAAAAAATAAATTGAAATGTTCTTGTTAAATCCAACAAAAGAATGTGTTAAGATGATTCTTTACTAAAAAAAAATAGTTAAAATTATTCTTATAAATCAAACTATGTGGAAAACTCAAGGACGTTGGTATAAAATGCTTAAAACCAACAATTTCACTTAAACTAGGACCTGGCTAAAATAGGCCAAAGCCTGTTAGTAAATCCCACTGTAACAGTATATATATTTCAACGCATCGTTATCGATGTACCTAACGCGTTCGAAATAAAGGCAAAATACACTACATTTTTGACCTGTTTTCGAACGATGCCCCCGTTTTTAAAGGATTCGCAGCCATTTGCACCAACATATTTAGGGGTAACCTAGCATTAGATGGCATCTAAGTCTAGTTTAGTTTTAGGTTAGGGGAGCGCTAGGTGATCAAAAACGGGCCCCTAGATTTAGGGATCATCCAAGGTAGTTTAGGGGAGTTCTAAATACAAACGAAACTTTTCTCTAACCTAGGCCACCTTATTCTAGGTGACCCCTAAATAGGTAAATATGTTAGTGCAAATGGCTGTCGATGCAGAACTGCTGTACGCAACGAGTGGAATCAGCTGTTCTATCATCGCATCCATCAAAAAAGCGGGCATCGTTCGAAACACTTACCCATACAGAAAAGACACAAAGTTATTGATTATGTTCTATTTTTATTGCAAAATACCACTGAAGAACTGCTTTTTTTCCAAAATACACTCTATTTTAGAAGAAAATTCCCTAAAACTAATTTTTTTTGACAGGTTTCAGATGTCAAATGGTGAATACGCAAAAAATTTGGCACATAATAGCTTCATTATTTGTGTTTGAGGTTATAAAGTTGGTGATTTTTCAGACCACCTCAGGAGGGTGGTTTAAATTTATAGACCAGAGAAAGGAATGTTTTGTTACATTTGGTAATAAGTTCGGTTATAATTTTCCTAAGTAACCGTTTTTACAAGGATTAATTTACCTTATTTAATATTACCCAATAAAACACCTTCTATTTTATCCAGAAAAACGCCATATTTTGAACCTGTTTTCAGCACAAAAAATATATTTATGAGGGCCCTACGAGGCAAAACAAACATAAGTGAAGGTCACTGATTATGCACGAAAAATATCCCAACAAAAAAAACCAAAACAACCATATTAATTTATTTACAAACTGAAAGTAAAACATTGAGGTTATCTAGAAGCTCAGTCAAAAAAACTTTCCTAAGTCAAAGCCCACTCATTTTAAAGCTGTAGCTTTCATCAGTAGAGGTTGGTGCAAGCCAAGGTGCAAGCAGAGGTAAAAGATCCGAACTCGCTGTTTGTGACTGAACGCAGCGCTAATATTTTTAAACTGACATTTCGACAGTGACATAAATGTAAAAAAAAACTTGCATTTAAGTTTTTTAATACATTTCATAAATAAAAACACCTTTTCCTCCTTATCTTATTATTACTCATCTAAATCGTTGTGTGACATCAAGTATTAATTGGAAAAATTAATTAACAAGAGTAAGTTTTAATTAGAGTGACATATAGCCCCAATGTTAATTTATTCTACAGAGTGTTTCCTACTTAAACCCCGCGTGGGTTTAAATTTTTTAATTTTCTTTTCTTCTAAATTGAAAACTTCCTCTTAAATCCAACAAAAGATTGTGTTAAGATGATTATTCAATAAACTAATTTATTAAAATTCGTCTCATAAATCAAACTATGTCCAAAACTCAAAGAGGATTGGTTTAAAATGCTTAAAACCAAAAATTTCACTTAAACTTAGGACCGTTCTAAAATAGACTAAACCTTTTTAGTAAATCCCACCATAAGACACTGTCAGTGGGTACACTTAACCAAAAAAGGCACCGTTTTCTAAAAATATTTGTATATGATTTTTGCTCCAATGTAAAGTTTTATTACCAACATAATCAAGTTTACATAAATTTTATAGCCAACACGAGTTATTGATTTTACTGCGGCAAGACACAGCTTCAAAAGAAAGTTGTTACAATGTAAAGAGTCTTTAAGAATGATTTTTTTGAAGGCTGTTATGAAATCAAGGATTAAAAGACATGTGTTCACAGCTTTTTGTATGCCCGGTTCATAATTTTCATAAACTTGTCCATACATTCCCTAACAACTTTTAAACGACCGTCAATGATATCATTTATTAAATCTATTTATGGCATTGATAAAAATTGTTAACATTTTTTATTTATTTTATATGCTCCTTTATTATCTCCATATCCTGTACATATGCTCTTTTATTATCTCCATATCCTGTACATACTATTAATAACAACTCTCTATAAAATGTCAAGAAACATTTTTCATTGATTTCGTAACTTCCATTTATTAATTTTATTACTATATATGACAATTTTAATACCTTTTCTCCGATTTTTGTAACAGTTGCATGTTATTGATGTACAAATATCTATAAAAAATTAATAAACGCCTGTTATAAATAATGTACGTTATTTTTTTTCATTGTAACCACAACTATAATATGTTAACAACAAATTTAGTAGGGACCACCTCCTTACAAGTAAAAATGGCGGAACCAACCAAGTGTAAACTTCATGATTCACTGAACGCAAGTTAATTTTATAGTTCACTGAACCTATGCTAGTATAAGTCTTAGTTTTTGTTAGTATTCGCCTGATGAAGATTGCAGATACATGAGCATTCGAAACCTTGTGATAGTTAACTTTCAAGAATAGATATAGATATAGGGCAGGGACATCATAGTATTTTATGCACAACCGGGCGTTAAAGTGCACTTTAACGCCCACATTTTAGGGCGTAATAAAGCACTTTAACGCCTCTGGGCTTTAAAACTTATTTTAATGCCCGCATGTGTTAAATTTAGGGGCATCTTTAATTATTTATGAAAAGCAGTCATTCTATAGTTTTTTGTAACACTCTTTTCTTGAGTTTGTAGACGAAAAAATACAAATTTTTGTTTCAATAATTGTTAATAAACAAACGCAACAATAAAATTACCCATAGTAAAAAAATAATAACTATAATAATAATAACTATAACTATAATAACTCCATAGGGAAGACGGCTTGTGTTGTTTCACTTTTTTGAAGTATGCAAGTAAGGCGTCTTCTTTTACGATTGGGTTGTTTCCGGAATGTTTTTATAAGTGAACCACAAAACATAATCTTTATCGGTTTTTCGTATAGTTTTCTTGATTTGGCCGGCAAAAGATTCATCTTCGCCTCTTCAGCGGCCTCCAGTATATCTCTAGGAATTACTTTTTCTTTAAATTTCATAATATTTTACAAGAAAAACGGTTATGTTGGAACCTTTGGTTGCACTAAAACAAAGTTATGATTGTTTTCCACAAACCAAAACTACACTTTTTTGCACTCGACGCGCGTTTCGCTAACAAAGTTAGCATCATCAGGAGACGACAAATAATGAACTAAATTAATCTAGGCTCTATCTTACATACAATCCTTTAGTGGGCGGAGATAAGACTAATAATTTGTGATTGATCACGATTTTTAATCCTATCTCCCCTTAACCAAAGAATAAAGTGTACTAAACGGGATGGGTCCTCTATCTTCATTTAAACTATTTCTGGATTTAATGATTTCCATACTTTCATATGCATTCAAAAGTATTTTTTTTTTTTTTGGTACACTTTTTAGAAGTTTTAGGTTATCTAAGGTGAATCTATGATTGCTTTCAAAAGCATGCGCGGCCACACTTGACTTTTCCGTTCTTCCGTATTTTAAATGTGCTAAGTGTTCTTTAAAACGTGTTTGAATAGAGCGTTTCGTTTGGCCAACATATTTTTTGTCGCAATCCATGCAACTAATTTCGTAAATTCCACTTTTCTCGAGAACCGTAGTTTTATCCTTGGGATTTTCTAGTAAGCTTCTTATTGTGTTACCGGATTGATATACTAATTTAAGATCAGTGTTACTAAATACTTTTTGTAATCCTTTCGTATAATTAGGATTATAAAGAATTGATACAAATTTTGAGTCGCAGGTATCTTTGTCTGAAAAAAGTGGAATTCCGAAAGGTCTTTTGAAAAGAATGCCTATTTATCAGCTTATTTATTAAGCCTTCGTCGTAACCGTTTTCGCCAGCTATATTCCTAATCCCATTCTTTTCTTCTTCAAATCTTTCTTTGTTTAAGGGGAAATTTACTAATCTATATGTTAAAAAGTGCAAACTTGCAAGCTTATGTTGTAATCAATGAAAAGAGTCATTTGGAATATACCTGTTGATGGCCGTTCTTTTTCTGTATAGGTCAAAGTCCATTTTATTTTTATTTCTTATAACTAAAGTGTCTAGAAATGGCAGTGTATTGTTGTTCTCTATTTCATAAGTAAATTTAATAGTGGGAAATTTATTATTTCTTTTTTCCATAAAATTTTCAACACTAGTTACTTTAGTGTTGAATACTGCAAACACATCGTCTACATACCTAAACCGTACTCTGAGGAAATACTTAAATTCTTTACCAATATCTGATTCAAATTTGCTCATAAAGAGGTTGGCGATAAATTGGACTTTGACCTATACAGAAAAGGAACGGCCACCAACAGGTATATTTCAAATGACTCTTTTCATTGCTTACAACATAAGCTTGCAAGTTTACACGATTTTACATATACATTAGTAAATTTCCCCTTAAACAAGAAAAGAATAGGATTAGGAATATAGCTGGCGAAAACGGTTACGACGAAGGCTTAATAAATAAGCTGATAAATAGGCATTCTTTTCAAAAGACCTTTCGGAATTCCACTTTTTTCAGACAAAGATACCTGCGACTCAAAATTTGCATCAATTCCTTATAATCCTAATTATACGAAAGGATTACAAAAAGTATTTAATAACACCGGTCTTAAATCAGTATATCAATCCGGTAACACAATAAGAAGCTTACTAGGAAATCCCAAGGATAAAACTACGGTTCTAGAAAAAAGTGGAATTTACGAAATTAGTTGCATGGATTGTGACAAAAAATATGTTGGCCAAACGAGACGCTCTATTCAAACACGTTTTAAAGAACACTTAGCACATTTAAAATACGGAAGAACAGAAAAGTCAAGTGTGGCCGAGCATGCTTTTGAAAGCAATCATAGATTCACATTAGATAACCTAAAACTTCTAAAAAGTGTACCAAACAAAAGACTTTTGAGTGCATATGAAAGTATGGAAATCATTAAATCCAGAAATAGGTTAAATAAAGATAGACGACCCATCCCGTTTAGTACACTTTATTCTTTGGTTGAGGGGAGATAGGATTAAAAATCGTGATCAATCACAAATTATTAGTCTTATCTCCGCCCACTAAAGGATTGTATATAAGATAGAGCGTAGATTAATTTAGTTCATTGTTTATCGTCTCCTGATGATGCTAACGTTGTTAGCGAAACGCGCGTCGAGTGCAAAAAAGTGTAGTTTTGGTTTGTGGAAAACAATCATAACTTTGTTTCAAGAAAAACGGTAAAAATAGCGACTAAAGCGCAACATTATTTGTAATGATGACTTTGTTGATATCTAAGGCGTTTTCTCGCGTTGAAATTGTTTAAAATGTTTTTAAAAAGTTTGAAACATTTGTTTCTTCGCGTTGCAATGGTGACATCACATCTAAACAGGTTAAAAATATTTTGAAATGGAATCCACTCTAGTTTTAAAACTGACGCGTGCGTAGAAGATACGTCAAAATTCTACATTTTTGTTTTAACCTGAGATTTTTTTTTGTATTTGCACACCATACTGGGTTATTCTAAACAGTTGAAAAAAATCGTATTCTAGATAACTTGTTAGCCATTCTTCATGGTATCCCTGTGGTCTTATATGATTTTCGGGGCCTAAAGAAGAGTAAATAAAAAAACTTCCCTATCCATTTAGCTTTCATTGCTTACCATCCATGCTACTAAAACTGGCCGTACACTCGAAGGTTTCGTTAAATAAACCAAAAGTTGATCCATTTTAATTTTAAACACCAAAAAAATAAACAGAAAAACAAAAAAGTGAGGTTACACTAAACTACGTCAGCGTTTTGAACTACTCATTTTTTCTTGGTTTCAAATGATGACGTCACATCTAAATAGTTTCAACTAATATTTCAAAATAATTTCAACGCGAGAAAACGCCTCTATTGTCAAAATATTAGAGAGATTTTGAGACAAAAATAACATAAATAGCTATTATGCACAACAGGGCGTTAAAATTACTTTTATCGTCCGCGTTTTAGAGCGATAAGTTCCAATTTAACGACCTAGAGCTCACTTAACGCCCGAGGGCATTAAAGTGATTTTTGCTGAAATTTGATAATATTTTGCTTTTTATGTTTGGCCTGCATTTTCTTCGTTCAAAACAAAGAGATTTTTTACCTAGATATGTTTTTTTTCAGTTTTTTCATAGATGTAACAGCAATGAAAAGCCAGCTTTTGTTTTATTTTTCAATTTCTATTTCAAAAACAACAGTAAACATATTACATAATTATACTTTCTTGTTTCGTTTCGCCTTCTCTCTGAAGTACGCCAGCAAAGTGTCTTCTCATAGGTTTAGGTATCCACTTTCAGCAATATTCTTCTCTGAACACCACAAAAAATAGTCCTTGTGTTCCTTTTCGTAAAGTTTTCTAGATTTCGAGGGCAAAAGATCCTTCTTTGCCTCTTCGGCGGCATCCAGGATTTCCCTGGGGAGACTTGGTGAACTCTGTTCCTCGATATAAACAGTGAAGTTTGTATGAAATTTTTCTGAAAAACTTCTCAAGTGACGCTCAGTTTGTTTATTTGGTTGCTACGTGTTGCTAGGAGCATTATTCAATGTTTTTGTCAGATTGCTTGATTAAAAAGTGACATTAATAGACTGGCAGCCCGCTTACTGACAGTGATTTGTGTGTTGTCAAAATATTAGAGAGATTTAGACCAAGAATTTTTTTGTTGTGGAATAATTCATGCAGTCTTTTTTCTCCTAAAAACACGGTTGTGCATAAAACATTGTATCTATCTCGTTCTTAAATTGCATTTAACGATATCAGCGTGTAAAACGCTATCTTTAAGACCTAGATACATAAATAACTATTAGAACGGTTAACTAGCTGTAGAGATTTCACTCTGGACTGTGGGGTCACACCTCCGTTTCGCCGGCAAAATTTAGAATTTCGAAATAAAAAAGAAAATGCAATTCTAAACACTCCAACCCTCTAACGACATACCGTCTCTTTAATTTCCGTACATTTTATCAGGAAACGTCGTTGCATGGTAGGTAACAAATTAGTTCCTTCCCATTAAACGTTTCCTCGGAATCAAGCCGAAATTGGAAAGTGGTTAATGCGTCATTTTTCTGCTGCGTCATGTGACAGCGAGGGGTTATAGCCTGATGTTAAGAACTTTTAGTTTAAATCGGAGCTATTATGCTCTAGATAAATTTGGGTTCCAATAATAAATTTATGTTAGTTATGCTTATTTTGAAAAATTGTCAATTTTAATGAACAACTATAATTATTGAATTGAAAAAATAGTCCATACTTCTCTCAGTGGAGCTTCTTAAATTAGGGTATAAGAAGTAAAACACTCAGTCTTCTCCACAATGGTTTATGTAATTTAAACGTTTTTTTAATTACATAAGGTACTTAGAGTACATGTTTCGGTTTCAGATGAAACCATCATCAGCTCTTGATAAATTTTAAAAAATACAGTTTGTTCGGCCACAATGAAGTGGGGAACAGGAATTTCCAAAATTAAACGAGGAATGAAGTTTTTACATATAGGCAAACATTATCAACCAGGAAAGAGGGATGTCTACCAGCTCAGCTATCAACGAAACTGTGAAGAATATAATGTAGACCACTCTAAAGGGTGCAAAGTCTTGGCTAATTTAAGGTATAATGTTTTTAATTTAAGATCTACGAGACTAATGGCAAAATAAGATTTTTTAACTATCAGTTTTTTTTTCATACGCGTTTTTTTCTTTCTTGGACAAATATTGAATTTCATATGTTGTTCTTAACCCTAACAAGCAATATTTCGATTGAAACACATGTTGAAACCCCATAAATAACGTTTTTAATTAGGCCAAAAACCTATTTTTGTAATCCAAAATGGCGAAAATTTCCGACAATTCTATCAAAAAAACAATACAACTATACCACTGTTTACCTCGTCAACACTATTTTATAACCCTATTAAAAAATGATGCTACTTGGAACAAGGGGCTACAGATGGCGCAGTGTTGAACACTGATGGTCTGTTTCTGCGAGCTTAACATAGTTAACATTGTTCTCTTTTCCTAAATGCATTCCTCGAGAGATCCAGCATACTACACATACCAGAAAAAATACCCGCCTCCACACACTTCAAGCCCGCATAACTATCAGAGGTAACTATCTCAAGAATATAGTTAGATTGCGGGGTCGAAGGGTGTACAGGCGAGTATTTTCCGGGGTGTTCACATTTGCCGCCGACCAGCAGTATCAGCGTATGCGCTCGACGTTTCACGGTGCGTTTTTGCGACCTTTACACGGTTACTATATTGTTCTCTTTTTCTAAAACACGGTTCCCATCTATGCGTTTCTCATTCGTGGGTCCCCCGAATCAAAACACGTATCATGTGGTCTAAGCGAGATTTGCCTATACAAGTTCATCTCGAACCACGTGATGAGTTTTTTGAGTCAGGGTGACTGCGCATCGGAAACGCTGGTGGGAATCGGGTGTAAAATGCATTCGATCCCGATATCTGTCATCGGCAACTATCTCAAGAAGATTTGGATCTCTTGTCTCTCTCAGATTGATGTAATTAAAACAAGATAATAATGGTATGGTATCTCGCAAAAACGCGCCTTTTGATGTCGCAAAAACGCTCCTTTTGATTTCGCAAAAACGCGCCTTTTGATGTCACAAAATTAACCTTAAAAAATCTTGTTTGTTTTGTTATTATAATTGCCAAAATAAATTAAAATTGTTTTTTTTGTTCTAAAAACAGTTGTATTATAATCACTGTATAAAGAAATTAATAACAACATTATAGAAAAAACCTTATGGGCAAAAAAGGTTCATGAATGAGTTCATAAGAATATTACAGACACCAATTTATATAACTATTGTGTGTGAGTTCCCAAGTTTTTAAAGTGTCTCTCAAAATATTTTCAATCTTATCTTATATAAATTTGCTGTTGGTTAATTAAGTTTTATAAGTTTAATTGATAGTTACTTACGGTTTTATAGGTGGGTTGACAGAAAGATTTCAAACACCAATTTATATAACTTTTGTCACTGATGACTTATATTTTTATAAATATGTTGGTGGAAACATTGTTAACACCAATTTATATAACATTTGAACCGATGACTTTAATTTTTATAAAGATGTCCGTGGAAATATTGTTAACGCCAGTTTTATGTTACTTTAGGGTACCATCAATTTAGAGCCTTTAATAAAACAAATATACAAACTCAATTCTTGTAGGAAACTTCTAAATACCCTAGGGTATCAATGGAACCCTCTTTATAATAATTATATAAATATCTGTCACCAGAAGTTTCTGAAAATGCTCATTGGGTTAGATTAAAAAGAGACAAGATATCTGGTCCAGCAAAAACAATAGAATCAGATCAAAACAAAGGTGAGAATTATCGATTATTTTTCTATCCTTTTAAACGATATTAGAGCGATAAGGACAGTGAATTCTGTGTCAACCACTTTAGGTAGTGATTGGCTTGTGTGGGAAAAGTCAGCAGAGCGCAGACGGTCGGATGATATTTTTATTGACATAAGCTTTTTCGTGTTATTTATTTTAAAATTTCAAGATGTTTTAAACAGTTTGTAAGTCGTTTTAAAACCACATTTTGTCAAAAACCGTGTATAATGTGTTTTTTTGGCAGTTAGGAAGCTTCCAAAGCTCAAATTGGCAGAACAATTTTTTCCATGTTTTTTTTTAAATTATTTTGCAGATTTCGTATTATAATAAAATTTTAATAATATAATCAATGTGTATATTTATATTTAAGTAGGAACGCCACTGGTGTGTTTACTGACAACAACAGAGAGATAAATATTGTTCCATATAATAATATAACCAAAGTCTCCGTAAGTGTCAGGTATATCGTCTCTTTTTAATCTAAGGTATTATTACTACTAATGTTATATATATATATATAGGGTATTTCAAATTCGATGCTGACCACGGTGATCTCCTAAACTTAGGGCAAAGTTGCGCAATTTCATGGTTTGCTCAAAACTAAAAAAAAAATACAAATTCTGGATAGTTCTGGAGACAGGCGGAAAAAACCAAAATCTTCATTTTTAGTTTTTATTTTTCTGCGCTTTATTCTTAAAGCTAAAAACTTTCTATAGGCACTTTTTTAAGTAAGAGGTCCGTTTTTGAGACTTGACATTTCAGTGTGACAGGAGCAGTGGCAAGTTTATTTTTTCTTATGAACACATCCTTTTTTTCTCATGCCGTTTGGTTCATAAAGGATGAAAGATAACATGTTGCAACCTTATTTTAGCAAGTCACCTGATGTTTTGAGTTTATGGACCATCATCAGCCCAAATTTACGTTTTGCTTTTAACTTACTCAAGATATTTTGGAAACCCATTTGCAGCCCTTTTTTAACATTTTAAAAATCACAGTTTGAAATTTTGTTGTAACAAAATAACTTTTCCTAATATTTTTTTCTTTGTCTTATAATCTTTTAATTTTAACTGATGATGGTTAATTAACTCAATACGTCAGGTACTTGTCAAAATGAGGTTGTAAAATATCTGTCATCCTTTATGAAGCAAACGGCAGCATGTTTCCATAAGAAAAAATGAACTTGACAGTGCTCCTGTCACACTGAAATGTCAAATGTCGAAAAGGTAGCTCCCATTAGGTAGATCTTAAAAAAGTGCCTGTAGAAAGTTTTAAGCGTTTTCTGACAGCTTTAGGAATAACGGCGCAGAAAAATGAAAACTAAAAATAGAGATTTCGTTTTTTTTCGCCTCCAGAACTACCCGGAATTTTTTTGTTGGTTTTGAGCAAAGCGTCAAATTGGGCAACTTTGCCCTAATTTAAACCTTTTCGTATCTCCTGACTATTAGGAGATCCCTATGGTGCGCATCGAATTTGGAACACGCTGTGTATATAAAAATCAGTCGCGAAATAATAACTGTTTCTTTTGTTTTCGCCCAACACGAAAGCTCTGGAAGTGTTTAAGCCCCTAAGCTGCCTTCCTGCGTACGTCATTGGAGAACTGTTTCTGAAGTCCAGGATTCGCAAACAATTTTGTTAAAAAAAGTTGAGGAACAAAGCCCAAATTTTGTTTTTAAATACCCTATTATGCATCCTTATTCCTTTAAAAGATAGGATAAACATGATAAATTAAAATAAAATGCAAATAGATGTCGTCCACTGCGAAAAAGTTTGAGCCCTTCTTTGGCAACTTTTATATGCAATTTTAAAAGAATCGCATTATGCAGGAGTTTTTCGTCTTCGCCGCATAATAAAGTTTTCACTTAGGTGGGCGGGTTCGAAAAGTTTGTAACCTTTTTGTAATTTATGAATCTTTAGTTATGAAATAGGGCTTAATACCACTTTTTCTGTTAACTCTATAGTTTAAATTTAATTGATGCTTGGAATGTGAGACTTTGCAAGTTTATTAGGCAGTTTATGTTGGTCTGATGCGTATGCCTACGCATAGAGGTGGAATTTGTCGACTGGGATGTCTCTGTCTTTTAAATTTTGATATTGCTCTTCTTGGTTCGATACCGTTGGAGTAGACGTCAAACTACGTTAGCTTACGTCTGGCGTGAAGGTTATACATACTGCAAACGTGACCTTGATAAAAAAAGAAGTTCATGCCAAGCCACAGAGAAGGGATTCCGATATCCATACTCGAGCGGAAAGTTTAGTTTCTAACAGATATAAAAAGGTAGAGAGTACGTTTCGTCACCAACTAATACTGCCTAATAATTCCCGTGAGTTCACTGAATGCGTCTACCCTCGATTGGATGTCAATATTTTTGCTCACATTAATAAAAGACATATATGCTCTGCATTATCGAAACAATTTTTTATTATGGTGCTCTGTTTTTTCCTATTGTGCTTTTCGCCGGCTCGATGTCATAAAGCGCGACAGGCCTATGACGAAATGTTATCCATTTTCACCATTATGTGGCCAACATCCATCATCATGGATGCCGGGAAAAATGAAAAAGTGGCATTGTTACGAGCGGAATAATGACACGCATTAAGTAGGATTTCAACAATAAAGTATGGTGCGTGTATTTCGAATTATATTAGCGTTTTTTAAAAACTTGAATATATATTAAATAGTTTCTGATTTAAATATCTAGTTCAATATTTATATTTGATCTATTTTCTCAAATTAAAAGGGTGGAAATCAAGAAAGTGTATTTTGGGAATTTGGAACCTTTGGTTGCACTAAAACAAAATTATGATTGTTTTCCACAAACCAAAACTACTATTTTTTGCACTCGACGCGCGTTTCGCTAACAACGTTAGCATCATCAGGAGACGATAAACAATGAACTAAATTAATCTACGCTCTATCTTATATACAATCCTTTAGTGGGCGGAGATAAGACTAATAATTTGTGATTGATCAGGATTTTTAATCCTATCTCCCCTCAACCAAAGAATAAAGTGTACTAAACGGGATGGGTCCTCTATCTTTATTTAAACTATTTCTGGATTTAATGATTTCCATACTTTCATATGCATTCAAAAGTCTTTTGTTTGGTACACTTTTTAGAAGTTTTAGGTTATCTAATGTGAATCTATGATTGTTTTCAAAAGCATGCTCGGCCACACTTGACTTTTCTGTTCTTCCGTATTTTAAGTGTGCTAAATGTTCTTTAAAACGTGTTTGAATAGAGCGTCTCGTTTGGCCAACATATTTTTTGTCACAATCCATGCAACTAATTTCGTAAATTCCACTTTTTTCTAGAACTGTAGTTTTATCCTTGGGATTTCCTAGTAAGCTTCTTATTGTGTTACCGGATTGATATACTAATTTAAGACCGGTGTTTTAATACTTTGTGTAATCCTTTCGTATAATTAGGATTATAAGGAATTGATACAAATTTTGAGTCGCAGGTATCTTTTTGTCTGAAAAAGGTAGAATTCCGAAAGGTCTTTTGAAAAGAATGTCTATTTATCAGCTTATTTATTAAGCCTTCGTCGTAACCGTTTTCGCCAGCTATATTCCTAATCCTATTCTTTTCTGCTTCAAATCTTTCTTTGTTTAAGGGGAAATTTACTAATCTATATGTTAAAAAGTGCAAACTTGCAAGCTTATGTTGTAAGCAATGAAAAGAGTCATTTGGAATATACCTGTTGGTGGCCGTGCCTTTTCTGTATAGGTCAAAGTCCAATTTATTTTTATTTCTTATAACTAAAGTGTCTAGAAATGGCAGTGTACCGTTGTTCTCTGTTTCATAAGTAAATTTGATAGTGGGAAATTTGTTATTTATTTTTTCCATAAAATTTTCAACACTAGTTACTTTAGTGTTGAATACTGCAAACACATCGTCTACATACCTGAACCATACTCTGGGGAAATATTCAAATTCTTTACTTATATCTGATTCAAATTTGCTCATAAATAGGTTTGCGATAAAAGGTGATAAACTATTACCCATTGTGGTTCCTTCTAATTGCTGGTAGTAGTTATTTTTATATTGAAAGTAATTTTGATTCATGCAGAGTTTTGTTAAAGATAGGTATGCTAAAGTCTGTTTGTCTTCTAGATTGTTTTTTTCTTAGTAGTTCCTCCAGGTATTGTAAGGTATTGGGGATCGGCACACTAGGGAACAACGAACTAACATCAAACGAGATTAAAATTTCACCTTCTTGGAGTGAAATATCTTTAACTTTGTTGATAAATTCAAGGGAATTTTGAACAGAAAAACCTTTTTCCTTTATCGGTAAATTTTCAAACTCGTTTGCTAGCCATTTCGAAATGTTGTAAGTAGGTGATCCTACAGCAGAGACTATAGGTCTAACCGATTTTCCAGGCTTGTGGATTTTCGGAAGACAATACAGTTTCGGCATAGTGGGATTGCTTACTTGTAGTTTATATTTAATATTGTCAGTAATAATATTGTTACATTTTTTAATTGTGTTTTTTACTTCGTTAATCATTTTTGGTAAGGGGTTCTTTGGGACTTGTTTGTAGGGTCCATTTTTTATTAGGTCTTAGGTCTTATTAGGTTATCTACCTTTTCATATTTCCCCAGAGTATGGTTCAGGTATGTAGACGATGTGTTTGCAGTATTCAACACTAAAGTAACTAGTGTTGAAAATTTTATGGAAAAAATAAATAACAAATTTCCCACTATTAAATTTACTTATGAAACAGAGAACAACGGTACACTGCCATTTCTAGACACTTTAGTTATAAGAAATAAAAATAAATTGGACTTTGACCTATACAGAAAAGGCACGGCCACCAACAGGTATATTCCAAATGACTCTTTTCATTGCTTACAACATAAGCTTGCAAGTTTGCACTTTTTAACATATAGATTAGTAAATTTCCCCTTAAACAAAGAAAGATTTGAAGCAGAAAAGAATAGGATTAGGAATATAGCTGGCGAAAACGGTTACGACGAAGGCTTAATAAATAAGCTGATAAATAGACATTCTTTTCAAAAGACCTTTCGGAATTCTACCTTTTTCAGACAAAAAGATACCTGCGACTCAAAATTTGTATCAATTCCTTATAATCCTAATTATACGAAAGGATTACACAAAGTATTAAAACAACGGTCTTAAATTAGCATATCAATCCGGTAACACAATAAGAAGCTTACTAGGAAATCCCAAGGATAAAACTACAGTTCTAGAAAAAAGTGGAATTTACGAAATTAGTTGCATGGATTGTGACAAAAAATATGTTGGCCAAACGAGACGCTCTATTCAAACACGTTTTAAAGAACATTTAGCACACTTAAAATACGGAAGAACAGAAAAGTCAAGTGTGGCCGAGCATGCTTTTGAAAACAATCATAGATTCACATTAGATAACCTAAAACTTCTAAAAAGTGTACCAAACAAAAGACTTTTGAATGCATATGAAAGTATGGAACTCATTAAATCCAGAAATAGTTTAAATAAAGATAGAGGACCCATCCCGTTTAGTACACTTTATTCTTTGGTTGAGGGGAGATAGGATTAAAAATCCTGATCAATCACAAATTATTAGTCTTATCTCCGCCCACTAAAGGATTGTATATAAGATAGAGCGTAGATTAATTTAGTTCATTGTTTATCGTCTCCTGATGATGCTAACGTTGTTAGCGAAACGCGCGTCGAGTGCAAAAAATAGTAGTTTTGGTTTGTGGAAAACAATCATAATTTTGTTCAAGAAAGTGTAATTAAAAAAAATCCTGTTTTAAAATAAGAACGCAAAATCTCAAATAGTAGGGTTTGCGAGATCTAAACACTATTTTTTATACCTCTTCTTTACAAAATTTAAATTACTTTTACTTGTAATCTTGATGACTGTTAACCAAAGTTTATTTTTAAAGAAGTTAAACAAAGTAAATAAATTTTTAATCGCGTTTCTTTTCATTGAATGACTGTTTGACGTTTTCTCGTGGTTTCCAAATGATTGTTTTGTAAACATCTTGAGAAAATTTAAAGAAATAACCTGGTTTTGAGGTAAGAATAATAAGAATTTCTCATTCCTACCCTCCTACTCCCACTACGCGGACTGCGGCTACGTAAGACTCACGTGAGCTGCCTTCGTATCAGGTGCTGCATGTGCCGATTCATCTTTTAACACTTAGGGATCCTCTGCTACTCCATGCGCGACAGTCAGCAGTCTTGTCATCGGAGCCCGCTCTAGGGGTAGGGGGCAACTTAGGCATTTGCCTGGGGGGCATATCTATGGGGCGACATTTTGTAAATTTATTCTATTATTTACATATTAAATATTTATTCCAGTGGTACATCACTCTATTGGTAAGAAGGTTTGTTGCAATTTTTTAAAAATAGTTCTTGGTTATCCCTCTCAAATTTGTGTTCTGATTAAGGTGGTAAATATCTCCTAAATTACATGAATTTTAACCATCATTAAGTATTTTAAATATTTCTATCTGATCTCCAGTTATTCTGTCTTTTAATGTTGTTAGATGAAGGGCGTTTCGTAAAGACTAGAATTAATATTATTCTTACTTATTGTTCGTTGGTGGTGTGTTATAATAACAAATGCATACCTAGTGCAAAGGCTATTTCAGAGAGTTCAGTGTGTGACAATTGTTTTTAAAGGTAAGTAGGAATTATCTATAAGTACTCGTAAGTACAATTTTTATTAATTTCGTGATAAGGAAAGTATTATGATCAGCTAAAAACCACATTATGATATTTTGAGGGATCTTTACGTTTTGGATCTTCCGATTCCGCGATTCCCTCGCTCTGTCTGTCTGTTTGTCTGATGGCCCGATAGCTCAAGAACGGCACAACCTTTTTAAATCAAATTTGGGCGGTCGCGAGCGAGAGGGTTAGATATTTAAAAAAATCATAACTTGACAACTATGGCAGCGGCTTTTTTATATGGTCAGAGAAAAACACTTAACACAACACTTTATCAAAGTTTAAAGTTTTTCTATTACACAGGGGGTCTCATATAAAAAGGGAATTTAATATATAAGATTTCAAAGCGATGCCTAAAGAAACGGTAGGAAAGCACTGCAGAGATTTAAAAAGTAATTTAGCTACTGGTGATTCTGTTGACATAAACGGGGTAGACATAGCAGAATAAATTTCTAGCAGTATGGTCGCGATTCTTCTAAAGCCATCAGAAAATCTCGCCTTTACACAACATCTGACGATTTTTAAACATTTAAACGTTTACACTAACCGCGTTTTTCTCAGGAGTAATTTGCTAACATTCCTTAAAATTTAATTTTTTTAATACTGTTGCAGTAAATAAAAAATATGTCCATTTTAATGTCTGTAGGCAACTTTTGTGAAAAACCCTTTTTTTACAGAAAAGATTTGTGGCGTAGAGAGCAAAGAGTGAGGGAATAAATCGGAAAAAAGTTTTTCCTCGACCAGGATTTGAACGCGGGACCTCTAGAGTACCAGTCTAATGCTCTACCAACTGAGTTATCGAGGAACTGGGGTTTTGACCGGTTATTCGAAAATCCTTTCGTCCGATTCATTTGTTAGTAGTGGGGAGATCTTGGAAGCCTAGTTCGGCTTTAAAAACCTAGACATGTTACAAAGACAAGGAGGTACACATACACGATTATTAGTTGTACGAAATTTTTTATTTATCTATCAACCAATGATACACGACATATAGCGTTTTATTGGAGGTGTCAGACGGTGAATTTCCAACTAATAATTTCCGACAAACATATGTACAAAATGAAGGGAAAATTAAGCGCCCTAATATATTTACAGAAAAGATTTGTGGCGTAGAGGGCAAAGGGTGAGGGAATAAATCGAAAAAAAGTTTTTCCTCGACCAGGATTTGAACCCGCGACCTCTAGAATACCAGTCTAATGCTCTACCAACTGAGCTACCGAGGAACTGGGGTTTTCACTGGCTATTCGGAAATCCTTTGCTCCGATTTATTTTTTAGTAGTGGGGAGATCTTTGAAGCCTACTGCGGCTTTAAAAACCTAGACATGTTCCCTCACTCTTTGTCCTCCATGCCACACATATTTTCTGTAACTTTATTAGGGCGCTTAATTTTCCCTTCATTTTTTAAATATGTTTGGCTGAAACCGATTTTTTATTTAAATATGTACGTTATTAAGCCTATTTTTGCGTGCAAACAAACCTTTAAAACTTTTGTTACTGTCACTGTCACTGTTCAAAAAAGTCACACAAATTCTGTGATTCCTATTACATGGTAAAAATTTTCGCCACTTTTAAATGTTTATTAATACGCGTAGTAGCAATCTAGCTCCGTCTTTCAGAATTTCTCTTAAATATTAAATTTACAAAATCTTATTAAGTAGTAGTAGTAGAATAAAAGGGGGGCTCTCGTCCCGGCGACTAGGCTCTACGCGAGTCCTTTTCGCCATCCCCCAGAGCTCCCCCACACGCTCCCACTCCACCACGGTCGAAACTTCCTTTCCCGTCAGGATATCCGACCATTTCAGCGTCGGAAGGTGTTCCGGTTCGAACACTTCCTCTCCGAAGATTCCCTCTCTGATTCCTCTGTAGGCCGGACACCTTGCAGGATAGTGGTGTGAGAATTCATCTTCCTCCCAGCACTCCCCGCAAGTTAAGTCCCGCACTACCTTTATCCTTGCCAGGTGCTTTTGGAGCGCGCAGTGTTCAGTGAGGACTCCTATTTCTGTACGTTTCCTGCGCAGCAACCACTCCCTTCTTGTCTTGCTGAAGCCCTGGATGAGCTCCTTGGCCTGCCTGGCGTCCCCTGTGTGTTGCCACTCCTGATTTAGTCTTGTGTGGGTCCATTCCTTGGTGGCAGATTTCATCCGACCTCTGGTAAAACCCAGACACGGTTCCGGTCCGACATATGCTTGAGATGCCCCTTTCCTTGCAAGCTCGTCCGCCATCTCGTTACCTGGGATCCCCGTGTGTCCTGGAACCCAGATAAGTTCAACCTCATTTTTCTCTGCTAGATCCTGGAGGGCGTGCGCGCACTCCTGGACCAGTCCTTTTGGCATTGTAAGTATACAAAGTGTTGTATATGCAATGCATGTTTTCTTTTCACTTTTCTTGAGTTTCTTTCTCCGTTGGAAAACGGAACAATACAAATTCGTCGAGGTACGTATTTTTACAGTTTTTGATACAGAAAAATTCCATTTTTAAACCTGACGTTTCTTAAATAGAAATCGGTATCTTTTAATTCTCTCCTTACTAAATACCAGTAGAAACAAATCTCATCAAAAGTCATGTTATTTCAAGGAAATGAACGTTTTCTCCCTGAATTCAAGAATAGCTACCTAGAACGACTTCACCAACCTTTGTTTATTGATCACCTGGCTATGCTATGCGTAGTCATTTACTTTGTTCATACAGGTCTCTTAAAGCGCTTTTATATAAGGACGGTTTGAAAATGTTGTCTTATAAACGCTACTAAAATCTATTTAAGCACTAAATCGATTTTATTTTAAAGCGATGTAAAGGGTCGCTATAAACACTTTAAAAACGCTTTGTGGTTAACTAAGTTGTTTTATTTGTTTTTTCTTTAAACTGACATAATTAATGACATTTAATTAAGGACGTCTAAACCCTCGAAGAAAGCGATTGTAATTAAAACCTTCCTTAATAAAAGCGCGTGCGTATAATTATAGTCATTGTATCCTTACCTCATAATAGGGCAAAAACTTTAATCCTTTCCAGGACATGGCAATATCTAGCAATATGGATCCTTACCTCCACCGCCATACCTGATAGTTCTTTTTTTGCTGCACCTCCAATAACACTAACTAATATCATTAAAAATGATATATTCTCTAGGTTGATCGATTGACTTGATTGATTTACTTTACACAGCAATGTAAGGTTTAGGAATTTCCTGACACTGCATCTGATTGCTTATTGTATCCCTTGCTGTAGTCTTTCACCCAAAAGAGGTTCGATGCCTTCGCTAGGTTCAGAACTCAATTTACAAGCGTTCTCTCAGAGCCTCCCTCCTGAGAAGATTCCTCTTCTAGAAGGTGCCGTGTTTTTCAATAATTAAGTGCCGTGCACTCAAAAATAATGTGAGAGGCTGATTCATCGTCCTCATGACACAGCCTACAAATGGGTTCTTCCTGGAAAATTCCCATTGGGTGCAGGTGCTTCCTCATTGCGCAGAGACCGGATAAGAGTCCTGTCACTATTCTAATCTGATCTTTTGAGAGCTTAAGTATCTCCTCGGACAGTGATGCCGATGGACATTTCAACATTGTTTTGCTGTGTTGTTGTATAATAGGTCTGATTTCAATGGTCTTTGTGTTCGTGTCTGGTCCACCGTTTTAGGAGGCCACGTACTGAGGTTTTTGGTATATCGAACACAGGTTCAGGTCCTATTAACTGATTTTCAGATCCTCTCCTAGCTAGGATATCTGCGTTTTTCCAGCCACCTCCATGCGCCCCGAAACTCACACAAATGTTACCTTGTTTTGGTTGGCTATGGTTATTAGGAGCTGTAGGCAGTTCCACACTAGTTTAGAATTTATTTGTTGAAATGCTAAGGCTTTCATTACTGCTTGGCTGTCCAAGAAGATCGTGATATTCGTGTTAGTATAGCGTCTTCTCAGTTTCTCCCGTAGTGGAATACCGTGTTGTGTTTCCCCAGTAAAGCAAACCAGTTGAATTGCGAGCTAGGCCATATACTCCGAATTTGGGCGGTCATTACTGCCGAAGTGATTGGTCCCAAATTCTACGTAAGTAAAAGTGGGAGAGGTTCACTATCCTAACGGAAGTAAGCTCGGGTTTTTGAGGAAAGAAAACTTGCTTTAAAGTCCACAGTTGAGACAAGTAGTAAATTAATTCACGTACAGAGAAGTTTAAGGTAGATAGCCTAATTTTCTTCTCGAAAAAAAAAGTGAGTTGATTGTCAAAGTTTAAGACAACAGCTGTACTGTGGCAGCGTTTGCAGAAATTTTCAAGTAGGATATAATAATCTTTATTTTCAGTGTAATTGTCAATAAGCAAGTAAGTAATTCGTTTTGGTTTGCCCTTTGTACTTTTGAAAAAATTGTTTTAAATAATTACTTTATTTCAACAAATCCTTCCGGTTTAGCTAAGAAGTAAGAAAAGTGAATAGAGATTTAATCCTTGAGGGTGTTGTGCGATCTTACCTTTCGCAAGACCAAGCGAGTGTAAAAAATAAATGGGCGAGTAGGGTGAATACGGAGGAAGCGCCGTTGTCACCCTATTCGGTTAAGAAAAAAACTAGATAGTGAAGAGGTAACGTCGTGCGGAATGTCACTTACCATGCCAACAACTAGCGTACTGTAAAGGGAGGTAAACCCCTGCCCAACCAGCATTATTTTTCTCTGTAATAGCCGAAAGAACATTCTTACAGCAAAAACTGCAGGAATAAATACCTGTATATTTTGCTAATATAAGGGTTCTGTAAGACGAGTTAAAGTGAAAAATGGGCACCATCATATAGAGCAAATTACTTCTAATGATAAACCCATAAGAACTGTATAAAAGATCTGCATAACTCTTATGTGGTATTTATAGAACAGTTTTAACACCTATCCATACCATAAGTGGGTTCTTCTGGAAACAATTATACAGTATTTTACTTCTACTGGTGGAACCTGAACTCCTAAAGTAAGAGAAGAAATGTTTTTTTAATGTGGTTTGAATACAAAATAAAATTTAAATAACAAAATGGGCTTTTAACTGTCTGACTAAAAACAAAAAGTGACAAAATTATACAGAAGACGTTTTTTGAAGCAAATTATGAAATATTTGATCTTGGTTTATTTTTTCTATGTATTTTTATGAATTATACCTTCATGTTATTGAGGTTTTTGTTGCTTTTGGGATAGATTGTTGAATTCATAGAAAGACAGAACATTTCTAAGATGGACGTCTTGTTGTGAATATTTATAACATATATAGCAAGTAAACAATAACCATACATGGATTTTTAGTTGTAGGGATTCCCGTCCGCCTTGGTTTTCCATTATTCGCATCTTTTCCAATTTGAGTCGTCCATGTTTAAACTTTCTGTTTACTGTTTGTTGTCTAGGGTTATGTGAGACTGAAAAATGACGTTTAATTTCAATTGGGCGGTTGGCCAATTATGAGGATAACACAAAAGAAGGAAAAATTAGAGAAGTAGCCAAATATTTTTATCCACTGTCAACCACTTAAGTGCATTTTTATTTTATTAGAGAGATCGGATATGATGGTTATGTCTTTTGTACTGTATCTTCATAAAACAAAATTACTAAATATAGAGCCTTTTTGCAACACCTTTTAAAACACTCTTATACAATATTTTAAGAGCCTAAAGTACTTTGCAGCCATTCTGCTCTATACTAAAACCGTATAAATATTCTTACGGAAAGAAGCAGAACTTTTATAGGACATTCCTTTAATTGTTGCTAGAAGAACATTCTTACAGAAAGAAAAATTACAGGTAAAACCTTATAGAACCCTTCTGATTGAAAATTGTTGTATTATTGGGCCTGAAACACTCTTATAGAATACTTTAAGAGCCTTAAGTACTTTGCGGCAATTCTGCTCTGTAATAATACCGTATAAATGTTCTTACAAAAAGAAGCAGAGCTTTTATAGGATATATACATTCTTATAGAGAGCAAAATTACAGGTAAAACCTTATAGAACCCTTTTGATTAAAAATTGTTTTATTATTGGGCGTGAAACACTCTTATACAATATTTTAAGAGCCTAAAGTACTTTGCGGCAATTCTGCTCTATAGTAACACCGTATAAAAGTTCTTACAGAAAGAAGTAGAGCTTTTATAGGATATTCCTGTAAACTATTGCTGTAAGAACATTCTTACAATAGTATAATCATCGCTAAATTACTTTTAACACCTAGATGAGTTTTTCGAAACCGTATCACAGCAAATTGGTAATCTGGTGACATTTATAAGGCACTTACATGCCAGAACTTCCCTGTAGTACGTAACAATTGTTAGTTGGGTGGGGACGCTAAGTAGTGTGAGATGGAACCATCCAGCTGGGTTTGAAACGGATTGTTTGAGTTTCTTTTCGGGATTATGTTGTCACTTTTCATATCAAACAGCGAGTTTTTGACCACAATTTTAATCTTGGCATGTCCTGATGTATGTCTTAGGTACCAGTTGTTGTTGCACTCTAGTCTGTGGGAGGTTCAGTATGGCAGCAGTGAAAGTACATCTTATTGCTCTCATTATGCAAAGGTCTGAAAGTCTTTGGAGTTTGGATAGCTTTATTTTTGCTATATCTGTAGGTACACATCAATTTAATCGGGGTATTAACCGGAGTATTTAAAACAGTGTCACACCGTACAAGGAATTTATTTAATCTTTGACCCTTAAACCCACCCGGAAACGAATTGCTCGGTGCGCCCCTGTTTAAAACACATTAAATCCGTTCGACTTTTAATGCAGTTTGATGGCCATCGAACAATGAATAAAAACTCTTTAAAACTGAGCCACAAACACACGCCATTGTTATATAGGTCACTAAAATGGGGATAAATGGAGTAGAATCTCTCCATAATGATCCATTTCATAAAGCTCGCGGCAAGTTTAAAATCTGTTTTTAACAATGCTATTGAAAAGTTCGATTACAAGTAGCTGATGGCTAGATGGAAACATAGTTTTAAGTACTTGGGTAGTGTAAAGGGTGATCGGTCATAAGTGTTTTCTGGGATAATTTTTTTTCCAACTGCCGCAGAAGAACCAAACAAAAACGGGGTGAAAGGGTATTTTATAGGGACCTCAAAATCATTCATAAATATTATTTAGTTCAAACAGTATACAAGGTGTGGCAAAAAGTTATTTTTTTCTTATGGAACACCCTATATATTTTCACACCGTTGGATTTTTTAGAAAATTAGCTTTTTAAAAATACCGTGTATCATAGGTCTGCATGTAACCATTTTCGAGATATTTCAATTTGAATTAGATAATAATTAATTCGTATTATTTTATTATATTTAATATGTTATTTGCTGAAATTTGGTGACAAACACATAGCTATCAAAGTAAAGTCACAGCACACTTGACAGAATTGAAAAATATTAAATATCTCAAAAACGGCCAAACTCTCATTATCAACGTATTCCGTATTGTTTAAATGTAAATTTTATCACAAATTCAAAAATTAAATAAAATATGGGGTGTCCCATAATAAAAATACCAACTTTGGCTAATATCTTGGAAACTAAAGATGGTGGAAAAAATCTGACAAGGCAATTAAATTCTTTGTCAAAAAGTCTATAAAAAACTCTTTACATCAAAATAAAATTTTCAGTAATAACGAAGTTACAGACCCTGTCCCAAAATGCAGACTTTTCAAAACTCCTCCGTAGCTTGTAAATGGCTTGACATATGAAGATGCAGTTTTCACCTTCGAAGTTCTCTTGAAAATCGAGGCTCGCCAGTGGGAGGTCAATTTTGTCCTTCTCGCCTGGAAGTGCCTTGAACCCCCCAAAAGTGCCCAATTTGGGACACCCTGTACATTCAAGCTAGTTCAGTAATGGCCACCGGATTTATCAGGGAAAGAATGATCCAGACAAACTAAAAAAAAAAAATGTTAAAAAGATTTTTGTGTGGGCAAAGGCCAAAGTCTAGTTAATAAACCAGTGTTGTTGGACTAACCTGGATATAAGTGTATATAAAATGTATTATTTTAAGGTAGTTGAAAAATTCCTTTAGAACTGGTACACTCTCAGGCTAGTAAATTACGTCAAGTGTTAAATTGAAAGTGAAAATTCAAAATTGGATGAGTATCCCACAAGGAACACACAAAAGACCAAAGCGCAAGGAGAAACAATTAAACGATGTTTCGCCCGGGGTGACCAGCGTGGGCTCGTCAGTGGATTCACTAGTCATCCTCAATCCAGACATCATTTAACACCATCGCACACTCTGACTTCCAACTCTGAATCACTCACAAATAGGCATCGTTCCGCATGGTACTTATTATAAGTACCATGCGGAACCACAAGGTGACTTATAAAAAGTACCATGCGGAACCTTGCCTATTTGTGAGTGATTCAGAGTTGGAAGTCAGAGTGTGCAATGGTGTTAAATAATGTCTGGATTGAGGGTGACTAGTGAACCCACTGACGAGCCCACGCTGATCACCCCGGGCGAAACATCGTTTAATTGTTTCTCCTTTTGCTTTGGTCTTTTGTGTGTTCCTTGTGGGACACTCATCCAATTTTGAATTTTCGTACTTTCCTCCCAAAATCTTTTGATCTTCCCTTTTTTAGATTCTTTTCGGTTGATGTAACTGATTTGGAAGTTTAACGTCAAGTGTTGTTAAAATTCACACTCAAAGTTGCTAACCTAAGCTGTCCAACAGGGCTTGCAATAAGGTTTCCTTTTTTGCCTTTGAAGCATTAAGAAGATATGAAAGTTCAATCCCAAAAATTATTCTTATTAAGGATCAATATTAATACATTCATTGTACTGCAACTGGCAAGCCACTAATAATCCTAAAATTAGACATTATTAAATCACGAATATTGTTCTCTATTATCACATTGTCTAAATTAGTATTCATAGAACATGGGCTCTATTATTTGACTGTTGACCCGGTCATTGCCTGATAATAAAAGGGAGAAAAAAATGTCAATAAATTAAGTAAATTTGGCAACTCAACTCCTCAAAAATATACATTTTTCGGCTCAAAATTTAGATAAAAAAATTAAGTTGACTTAAAACCCTCATTGGGTAGCTACCCACTAAATTCGTTGTTGTAGGTTTTGCTTAAAAATGGGTCAAAACCAGGTCAGTAAAGCCACACCCCCCTCCCCTTAGATATTCTAATTTTAAAAGTGATATAGTTTTCCGTGTACTTATAATCCGATTAGGAAATATATTATCAAGATATTCCCTAACAAGGCCAACATTGTGAGCGGGACAACCATCTTGTTGAAACCATGTTTCACCAAATCTCACACTTAACAAATGCCTAGCAGTTGGAATAATGTGCTAGCTTCAAGTATCTAGGGCCATTCAAATTGTCGTCAATAAAAAATGGCCCAATTACGTGTAATACCCCCCAAACCTTTAGTTTTTGGGGATACTGGGTTCTTACGTCAAAATATAAATGCAAATTTTCCCTCGACCAATATCAAACGTGTGTTGGGTTATGACGATTCAATAATAGGAAAGTGCCTTCATCTGTGAAAAGTTTTCATCACAATTAGCCCTTTCCATCATTGTTTCGCGAAATTCCGTACGACGATAGTCGGAAAAATTTCATGCGTTTTTGACGCCTGGTAAGAATGATAACCATTCTTTTTGAGAACACGTAAGACAGTGACTGAAGACGTATCAACTGCTTCGGCAATTTGGTGGCTAGTTAACTTTCGATTTTCCTCCACTGTAGCGCAAATCATTACATCTCGTACTTCCTGCTCGTCATTTAAATCAGAGGGTTTTTTATGGTTTGTTGACGCTACACAACCAAACTTTTCAAAATTCTGCACAAACCTATGAATCGTTGATAAGCTAGATTCTGGGCGATTTACAAAATTCTCCAAAGAAAGTTCTTGAATAAGTCTCAATGTTCTGCCTTGATAGTACCATTTGACCATCTGCACTTTTTCGGCAAATTCGTAGACATCCATTTTTAGTTTTAAAAATGTATTATTTCACTTAAGAACTTACCAGTCTTTTTCTCGAGCAAGGCAGAAAAAAACAGCGTGCTTCGACCCCACCTCGGTCGTACGGCACGGAGAGTAAATTGGACTTAATGCCCCCTATGTTCGCAGTAGCTTGACGCTAAATCGTTTCGACATTTAAATCCATCGAACTACAGGGAAGGCTAACGTCAGAGAGTAGAGGTAAATATAAATATAGGAAAGAGAAATATATGACGCTTTCTACCTTTGACATCGGTATATTATCATAGAAACGTTGGAGTACGATAAAAAAGCTTATACGCAAAATAACATTCTAATATTCTTCGTCTTTGTCTTCTAATACAAAAAAAATCACTTAAATAAACGCTATTCTCCAGTTTAAAATTTACGTGTCTTGCTTAACACTGTATTATTCCGATAAAATTAACCACCTCTATACACCGATAATGCACTCCGAATTCCTGCTATAGACGACTTAAGCCGTTTGTGCTCCAAACATTAAATTAGCTTTACCCCAATGAACAGCGAGGGCTAAACGCGGTTTACCTGTGTGTTTCTATCGGCCCTTTACCACCGGTTAACGTTTAATTAATTTTAGGAACGTATGTCTTTTGATGCCCGATGAATTGGAAAGGAGCAGTCTAATGATAACCAACAGGCAGGTAGCAGGTAGAATGTGTTGGCAAAATCCATATAATGGCCCAAGGATCACAAAATGTGTAACAATTATAACTTCAAAAAACAAATAAAGTAATGTTAACATCAGAGTTGGCCATGGGTAAGGCTAAAGGCAAAAAATTTACTGCGCATGCCTGATACAGACTGCTCGCGCCCAAAGGATGTTTTGGTTAGGAGAGTTATCGCTGCGACATTTTTTTTTTGGAAAATTCTAGGGCAAGGATCTCATAGCCCATACTAGACCGGTAGAAAAAGTGGCATTGCAAGGATAATTTTTCTGCCGTTTATACTGTAAACAATTTATACATATTTTAAGACACTTTACCCACCTGCTATGAAAACACTGGACAAATCTGGACGATATTTTTCGTTTGAATTCCCCCTCCCTTCCTTGTTATATTTTGTAACACTTCCAGCTACCCCTCTCTCCCTACCTTGCTGCGTTACGTAAACAAATAAACAAACAAAATGGCTTTGTCTCGAATGAAGACGTAGGCCGCGAAGCCGGACGAAACTAACCGAAATCCCTCGAGTCGATACATTTTCGCGCATGCCCAAGAGGCCGGAACTAAGTCAATTTCTTTTGTTTTGGTATTTTCACGGCTGGCTAGATTAAAGTTGTTGCTTACAAATTTGGGCTAAATAAGGCGTATATGGCGTTGTTTTTTATGTTTTGCCAAAAACCTAATTTTGATGTTACTGGCGAAAAAAAATATTTATTGACTCCATACCAAAGTTCATTACAGTTTATTATTTACTAGGGAACTCATTTCAACTGTGGCACTACCAAAATTATCAGGACCTACCAAAAAAATTTAGTAAACTCCCAAATGTCCCTGTCGGTAACGTGTCACTGGAGGTTTTATAAGATTTCAAATATAAATATTTCGCAGAAAAAGAAAAACTTAAAAACCATAAGTTACCTAGTAAAAAAATTTGAAGTGGGTAGATTGATAGTCAGAAAGGTTTCCTAATCTTCTCTTAATAAATTTGGAAATAAAAAATAAAACACCTTGTCACCAACAGTTTGTCCCAGGTCGGAAACTCACGATTTTGTGTCAAAGAAATGTTGCTCAACGTGGTAACGTCGAGATTTAGTGTCAAATGAAGAGGTGAGTGATACATAATTGAATAAATCGAAGTTTTAAAATATAGAAAATAAGATATTGGGGACAAATTTGGTTGTCTTTGTTAAAAATAGGCAAACTTTTTTGAGTTTTTTTTACGCACTCAACGTCCGAACAAATATCACGATTACTTTCCAACAACGGTCAGGGAAACTGGACAAGGCGTTCTGGGGAGAGGCAGTAAATACAGCTGTATATCTGCGGAATAGGTCAGTTGCTTCAGGACTAGATGGAAAAACGCCTTATGAGGTTTGGTATGAACAAAAACCTGATGTTAGTAACCTGAGGATTTTTGGTAGCGAGGCTATGGTCCATGTACCAAAAGAAAGAAGGCGAAAGTGGGATAAAAAATCACAAAAAATGATTTTTGTAGGCTACAGCGATACAACAAAAGGGTATAGGCTGTATAACCCACAGATAAGAGATGTTGTGACAAGTAGAGATGTCAATATCATGGAGGAGACAAGAAAAGAAGTAAAAATTGAGATTATCACTCCTAGTAAGAGAGAGCAAGAAACACAAGTTTCAGTGGGGGCTGATAAAACAGATCAATTTTTTGATTCTTTATCAGAAGAGCAGAGCAGAATGACAGATACTGACACGAGCGATGAGGAATATGTGGATCAAAATGATCAGAAAGAACCAGTACAAGTGAGGAGATCAGGTAGGGAGCCTAAACCTAAGAAATTTGATGATTATGTGTCATATATGTCATTTGATCAAAACGGGTTAGGTGAACCAAGTAGTGTCGAAGAAGCTTTGTCAATGGATGGTTCTGAGCAGTGGAAATGTGCCATTAAGGAAGAATTTGAGTCTTTTGAAGAGAATGAGGTTTGGACATTAGAAGGTCTACCAGAGGGGGCCACATGTGTACAGAGTAAATGGGTATTTAAGAAGAAAAAAATAGTGATGGTGAAGTAAAATATCGTGCTAGGTTAGTAGCAAAAGGGTTTACTCAAAAGCAGGGTATTGACTATGAGGAGACATTCTCACCTGTTGTAAGATATTCGACTTTGCGCTTACTCATAAGTTTGTCGGTAAGTTTAGATTTTGATATTACACATCTAGATGTTAAAACGGCTTTTTTAAATGGTTTTTTAAAGGAAACCGTATACATGCGACAGCCAGATGGTTTTGTATGTTCAGATTCAGATAAAAATAAAGTTTTAAGATTGAAAAGAGCCATCTATGGGCTTAAACAGGCATCTAGAGCGTGGAATGATAGAATCAATACAGTTTTGCAGGATTTAGAGTACAAGAAGTCCAATTTGGAACCATGTTTGTTTATTAAAAATAGAAATAATCAAGATTTGACAGTCATTGCGTTGTATGTTGATGATTTTTTTTGTTTTTTCTAACAATAAACAGGAATTGGATTTTTTGAAAAACGAGCTAAGTTTTAAATTTAAAATAAAAGATCTGGGTACTGCAAAACAATGTTTAGGAATGAAAGTTGACATAGATAGTTCTAAGAATGCTATAAAGTTAAGCCAAGAGAGATATATCGAGCAGTTGCTTTTTAGGTTTAACATGGTAGAATGTAAGCCAGCTATTACACCACTAGAGAGTAAATTAGATCTTACGGAGGAAGGTCAAAAAGTAGATGTACCTTACCAGCAATTAGTAGGAAGTTTAATGTACTTAGCTGTACTTACTAGACCAGATATAGAATTTAGTGTGAGTTTCTTAAGCCAGTTTAATAAGAATTTCACAAGTGTTCATTGGAAGTATGCTAAAAGGGTACTTAGATATCTTAAGGGCACTAAAGATTATGGTTTAAATTTTTCAAAGGAAAACTCAGAACTTAAAGGATTTGTTGACGCTGACTGGGCCAGCAATTCGTTGGATAGGCGGTCGTACACGGGATTTGTTTTTAAATTAAACGGTTCTGTGGTTTCTTATGAAAGTTCTAAACAGAAAACCGTAGCTTTGTCTAGCATGGAGGCAGAATATATGGCCATGTCAGAGTGTGCTAAAGAGGCTATATATTTAAGAAATTTAATGCAGGAATTAACGGGAAAAGAGCAGTGTATAGAGGTTTTAAATGATAATCAGAGTGCATTGTGTCTGTCCGCAAATCCTATGTTTCACAAACGGTCGAAGCACATAGATATTCGACATCATTTTGTGCGAGAAGCAATTTCAAATAAATTCAATAAAGTAGAATATTTGCGCACAGATGAAATGCCTGCAGATGTTTTCACTAAAGGGTTAGGTTCTGAGAAACATTATAAGTTGCTAGGCAAGTTAGGCTTGCATAAATAAGTTTTTTTTTAAATGTTTGAGTGGGGGTGTTAAAAATAGGCAAACAGTTTAAAAATAATATTTTCGTTTAGAACTATTAGCGCCCTTTTATTACTGCACACCTCGTGCACACTGTGTCAGTGTTGTTTTGAAGTAATTTAGTAAGGTGACTATTATGTTTTAATTTAAAGAAATGTTACTTTGAAATAAATCAGTTTTTGACAGAATCTTCAACGGAACACTTTGCGTTTTATTTTCTAATCTCGTCAGGCGCTTTTTACATTAATTTCAACAGTCTTTTCGGTAGCGCAAAAATTATACTTACACGACAGTTTTAACAACTACATCAACGTTTTCTCAAATGAGGCCATTGATATCTTCAACATAATTTCATATAAAATTGCATCGTGCATTGGTCAACGCTGCGAAATGCCGCAAAGTAAATGTCTGTCCGGGACCCTCTCCATACAGGCCGATCAACTCCTACCAATTTAGTGTCCTTTAATCCACCTTCGCCGCCATTTTCACTCAAAATTGACAGAAAATCCATTAGTTTTCTGTCAATGTGGCGGCGAAGGTCGAGAAAAGGACACTAAAACGGTAGGAGTTGATTGACCTATGTGGAGAAGGTATTGGTCTGTCCCGTCGGAAACACGAATTGCCCCAGTCGGTATGCCTATTTTTAAGTGTTACCGACTGGGACATCACTGATACCGACTGGGATATTATGTTTTTTCCGTAATATTATTTGCCAAATAGCTATGCTTAAGACTTTTGTGCGTGTATTGAGCAAAATAGAACCTATTACAATAAACCTACCTAGATAATTAATTTCAATGTAAAATGAAAACATCTTCATTTTAGGTAGTAAAAAGAGGCGTTAGATTACTTGGATACAGGGTACTACTATACTTTCCCATACGCATATATATATTATGCTATAGTTTTTTTTATGAAATGTTAGAAAATCTTTTCTGCACTCAATTACTTTACCCACCTATTGGACGATAAACGTCCTCTATAAATAACATACTAACATACATACTCTATCTAGAAATATTAAATTAAAGTAGTCATATTTATTATTCCTAATAAATTAATCTTAAAATAAGAATAAAACCTGGAAACCTTTGTTAGAACAAACAGCTACTCCTATATGGCTAATACCTCAACAAGAGTTCATGTAATTTTTTTAAATAAGCCCATTGATATTAAATCTTTTTTGATATAATCAAATTTATCTTTAAGAAACAAACTATCGTTCCATCATCAGTGTATATGATTTTTTCAAAAACACTTTTTTATAAAAATTGATATTTGAAATTCTATAAATAAACTTAATTTTTAATAAAATAAAAATTTTAAATTATCAACATTACAAAAGTGTAATTACATTTTAGCTGGTTTAATAACTGGTTTTATACTTAAAAAGTTTAAAAAATAATTTCAAAACGTAAAAGTAGAAAACGGTAAACTACCCTGAAAAAATATTAGAGAGATGTTGTAACAATATTTAAAGAAATTAACTCTGTGTTTCGGACTTCCATTGTCTATATTTTATTTATACACGACGTTTCGATCAGTACAATCTGTGATCGTCTTCAGATGCAAACTACAATCAATTCCTAAGGCTACGTACTTATATACTGTGAGATATCACTCAAACTTGAAGTTTAAGAAGGTAATATTTGAGATTTTAACTTTAACACTGAGAATACCCTGATTCTGCCCAATAAAGGCAGCTTCAAACCAGGCATAATTAAAACTTTATATAACAGAGCCGTTCAAATTTGTAACAATTCTCATGACTTGGAAATCGAAATAAGAAACATTAAGAAGGATCTGCAGCAGAATGGTTACAGCCTTAAACTTATAACAGATACTATTTCTAAATCTCAACAAACAAGACAGAGATCAGAAGACCGAAACCAGGCAAATGCATTCCTTACAATTCCATACGTTAAAGGAGTATCAGAGAAAATTCGAAGAGTAGCGAAAAACTTTAATATTAAAACAGCTTTTAAATCTAGTAATAAAATTCGAAGCCTTCTTAGTAAAACAAAACCGGAGAACAAACAAAATAAGGAATGCATTTACCAAATTCCTTGTGAGTGGGTAAAGACCACTATCTGTTAGGCTTAAGGAACATCAGACGAATACCCAAAAAGGTGAAACAACGTAATCAGGAATCGCCGAACATGCATGGTCAAAACAACACCGACTGAAGTGGGCAGAAGCAAAGGTTTTGCCGAAGGAGTCACACTGGAAGAAACGAAAATTTCTTCTTTATTGGGCAGAATCAGGGTATTTTCAGTAAACCAAGTGTTGAAATCCCAAATATTTGGAAGCCCGTCCTTGGGCGGAGCCAACTTCTTAAACTTCAAGGTTGAGTGATTTCTCACAGTATATAAGTACGTAGCCTTAGGAATTGATTGTAGTTTGCACCTGAAGAGGATCACAGATTGTACTGATCGAAACGTCGTGTATAAATAAAATATAGACAATTGAAATCCGAAACACAGAGTTAATTTCAAACACATCATTGTCTCAAACTTTCAAACAAACATTTAAAGAAATAGGAATAATACTTCCTCCTCTAACTAATTCGCAGAACCCTGTTTCATTCCACACAAACAATACTCATAAAGCTTACAAATTCTTTAAGATTTCAAGTGCTCAAACACTCAAATGGTTTATTTAACAACCTATTCCCAATTAGCGATTCTTAGACAGCTCTTGAATGGGTCTGTTCTTAAATAAATAGTTCTTAATCGGTCCTATCATACATATAATAAATCTTCCACTTCTGTACAATGAATTTTTGGTGTCGAGTTATAACCATGCATATAGTTACCAAAAAAATACAATTTAGAATTGTTGTCATTTTATTTAAGGACAGACCCATTAAAGAGCTGTCTAATGCCCTGTTTTCACTATGCAAATTTCCATGCAACAAATTTTCTAATAACAGATTAAAAGAAGACACAGACAGATTGTGTCTTCTCTCTCGCGTTTTTAAATACCTCGCTGCGCTCGTTATTTAAATCAACGCTTGTAAAAGAAAGCACTATTTTAGCCACTAGTTGTGAAAACTACTATTTCAATACGAATGCATTTTATTTTATTATTCATGATTTATATCAAATGCGTTTGAGATCTAAAGTCTGTACACCATGAAACTAATCCAGTTCCTTTATCAACGTCAAAATTAATTAACCGACCTCTCAGATACTTCTAGAAATCGTAAATCTGATCTCACCTATTTTCCCGAAAATTCCTAGGTGCCTGGAAAACCGCTAACTTCCGCATAGTTCGAAACACCAGAAGTTGGGCATAACGAGAGAAACTTTTCTGCGTATAACTCATAGAGATAGGATTGAGATTGAGATAATTTATTAATATTAAATATTAAATATTTGCGGTGAAAAATACATAAAGCATCGATAGCTAAGGTTGTCACAGCCTGACTTTAATAAAGTCGGCACTATTTTTGAAATGACTGTAACAAATCCTCTCATTTTTCAAGAAAGTTTCATTTAAATTTTAGCATTTAAGCACTTTTAGCCAACTATAAAGAAGAAAACACAGTTATTAGAGAGATTTGCTTACCGTATTACCGTAATTAAGATGCTTAAAAGAGTTTTTAAACCACAAACACAAATTACCGTAACCACATTTTTTTGCCCACTTCCAAGCTGCCAATATTAATAGAACAGAAATAAAAACAACAAATTCTGTTTTTGAAAATTCACTTTCAAAAAAAAGTAAAAACCTAACCAAACAAAAAAACGAATTGCACCTTGGTTGCAAAAAATAACCGAGCGTGTCCCGTAAGTATCGTATTTCGGTTCAGTTATTTTTGGATACGCACGGAAAAAAAGCTCTTCTTGGAACAAGATTATTAATTTTCATCCAAGAATAGCTTTATCTTCGATATCCTCAACTCTAGTTATTCTTTATCCAAGTAATATCCTATTCTTAATTATAATGCATGACTACCGTTGAGACAAGTGTAATTTATATAATAATTCAAATATAGGTCTATACTTATTTTAACATAATGTGGTTTTTCACTTTAGGCGGACGCTATACTTAATTCAAATTTTTTCTTTGCTTGTTTCGAACACTGCTTTAAGTTGTATTGATGTCAAATGCTACTCGAACGCAAAAGTAACTATACTTCAATCAAATAATATTTTATACTTATTAAGAAAAAATTATAATTACTTCAAATAGTTCTTACACTTGACTGAAACCGACCTTATATTTCACTTAACATCAATTGTAATTAAAACAAAAGTAGCATATATATATAATATATGCTAATATAATAATGTTATTTTACTATAAGTAGAGCTGGGAAAAAAGCAACTATTCGTTACTCGAGTACTCGTTACTCGCCTGGATCCGAAGTAACAAATACCGAACAGAACAATAAAACGATTACTCTAGTACTCCTTTTAATACCTGGAGAAAGACCGAACCAATCCGGGGGTTTATTCTTGAATTTCGTAGGAAAGATCGCACGGGAACGGTGCTCTCCCTGATATCGACCAATTATTATTATTATTATTATTATTATTAGAAGCGATTGGCGTGTATCGTAGGAACTTTCCTATACTTTCATACACCTGCCCCCGGACCAGATGTATGAAAGTGTAGGAAAGTTCCTACGATATCGGATAGGTTTCGAATAACTCGTGATCGCTTCAAAGCTTATTATTGGTTGATATCAGGGAGAGGACCGTTCCCGTGCGATCTATCCTACGAAATTCAATTATAAGCCCCCAGATAACTTTACGCTTTGCGATGGATTCGGATACCCATTGCCGATCGATTTGATTACTTTACTATTATCACCGAATACCAAACGAACACCAACTACCTGTGGCTGACCGTTGCGTCGCGTCGTGTTTCGATCGATCACAGAAGGATGGCTCTTCCGCACTTATGTGTTTAGATGGGCGCGCGGCGGTAAAAAATATATAAATTCATTCATTCATTTTTTGTGTTTTAAATCCGACTTATTCTAAGAAAAATAGATTAAGGCTCATAAAAACCTGATAGTTTACTATATAGTATATATTGATTATAAAAAAAGGCGCCAAAAATTATTTTATATAACAAGATCGATAGTATATCAAAACCTCGAAACTCAAAATTCAGACCACAACCAATGCAATAGGTATTAAAAGTATTAAAACCCAATACGGTTACCTAATTTCGAGGTTTAATGCAAAACTCGCAAATAAAATACCTATACTAAAGTTTTTAAAAGTTTGGATCCGAAGTAACGAGTATCGAATCCAAAAGTAACGAATCGGTACGAGTACTCAAAAGTAACCGAATCTCCCAGCTCTTCTAACTATAACGTAGCGGAAGCCCGTCACTTGCAAAATAACCTTTCTCCTATAACCATGCTGATTCAGTCCCATAGCAGAATCAAATCAACACGATTATTAATTGAAAAGACTCACATTTCCATGGGCGGATTATGTGGTGTACTTCCAGTGCCGATTTTCTGCGGCTCACCGATATATCAGAAAACTTTCGCAACCTGCCAGCGAGATGTTATGACCACAATTTCGAACCGACTCTCGTGACAGCACGCTCTGAAGTGCTTTTGCCAAAGAGGCGATCAATACCGTGCCAAAAAATAGGTGCTTTCGCCACTTCATAACTTCTTAACAACCGTGGGTATATATAATGATACTCGGTTTCTCCTATTAATATAAGGGAAGTATTTAACTTTTTAGGCGTTTATAATAATATGAACCTTTAAACTAAAGATATAGGAGTATAGTTTTACCTATATTAAATAATAGATGTTGTCTTTGTTACCCTCATACCAAACAACAAAGAGGGAGAATGGATTAACCAAGCGGTCTTGCGGTGCGATTCGATATTGGGATATTTCTTGTTTTTAGTACAGCTCTTCTTATTTTAAAAATAACTAAGGCTTTATAGCAATAACAAAAAGACTTGATCCAAATTAAACATTTGTAGTTGCACTAAGTTTAAAGTATGATTCAATCAATTCGTAACATATTTTAGGTCAAGATTTATCTTTTTCTTGTGTTAAGTTTTTTTTCGACTTGGTTTCAATATGTTTTCGCTTTCAAAGAAGAATTTCTGGTTTTAGTCCAAGTAAACTACCTGTTTTTTGAAAGAATAATAAACTCTTATCGGTTTACCTCTAGAAGTTATTTGATTTAATAATAGCTTTGGTTTTGATTTAAATTGCCGCCTCTTCTTATTTAAAGTATATTTGGTTTCTATTTAAGTATAAGAGCTTTCGTAGATCAAAAATAGGTAATTGCTTAATTCTAATAATCCTTATTCTTATACTAAGAATAATATACTTAAAGCAAATGTAATTTTTCAAGAATAGCCATTCTTAAATATAGAATAGATTTTTTTCTGTACGGGAGAAAAATAACCTATACAAACCCCACTAAAACCGTTTTAAGCACTGAATCGATTTTATTTTAAAGCGACTTAGGAAAGCGGTTTATTACTTTAGAACCGATTTTAAGGTCGGTATAAACACTTTACTATAACTACCGAGGTATTGCGGTGACGAGCACAATCAGCCGGATATACGGCAAAGTACTGAAAACCAAAATAGAGCGCGAATACACCGACAGAGAAGCAGAAAAACAGGTAGGATTTCGTGTAGGAAGATCCACCATTTTCCACCTTTTCTGTGTCACTCAGCTTATCGAGAAAATGTCAGCTTTCGATCGAGAGGTACACCTCCTGTTCGTGGATCTGAAGAAGGCATACGACAGCATACCACTGGCAAAACTTTGGGACGCATTGAAACGGACAAACATAAACGTCTCTCTAATAGAGTCAGTGAAGGAAATGTATAGAAAGTCAAAGCCGGAACCAAATTGTCCAACGGATTCACACCAAGCAAGGGCCTCAAATATGGATGCTGTATGTCGCCTACTTTGTTTAAGATGTACCTCGAACAAGCATTAAACGAAAATGCGAGAATATGGGAATCCCCCTTAATAAGACAAACCTATATACTCTTAGCTTTGTAGGTGATCAGATCATAGAATACATGACTCGAAAACTGATCGAAGAGTATAGGAAATGGGGACTGGAGGTGAACATCTAAACACAATACATGTCAAGACCTTCTTTTGAACGACGGAAAGATTATCAAATCGTGCTCAACCTACAAGTACTTGGGAGTAAAAATCTCAGACAGCGGAACATTGGACGATGCTATCAAGGATAGAAGCACCCGAGGCACCTATTGCTAAACAGCATCCTATGGAACCAAAAAATTACAAGACGAAACAAACATTTAGTTGATAAGACTATCATAAAGAGCATAGTCCCGTATAGTTGCGAAGTATGGCAGCTAAAAAAAAGACCATGAGGGTGCTGGAGGCAACGGAGATGGACTTCCGAAGGAGAGCGGCAGGGAAATCGAGACTTGAAAGAATTCCAAATGAAAAAATCCGCGCAACAATGAAAGTAGGAAACACAATAACGGACGAAATAACAACCAAACAACTAAGATGGTATGGACACGTCCAGAGAATGGAGGAGCAGCGAATCCCTAAACAAATTCTTACCTGGACACCCGCTGGAAGAAGGAAAAGGAGAAGGCCGAGAAGGAGTTGGAGAGAAGGCATAGACAGATCTATGGAATGGTAGAGATGAATGGCGATTGAGAATCGGAAGACGTCGAAGGACGTTTAGCCAAGTTTAAGTGCTGTTAAACTACTGTTAAATTAAACCCTCAATTTCGGCGGACTAAATGGGTTTAAACTATAGTTAAGACAGTTCTAATCTAAAAAATTTGTTGTTGTTGCCATAAATAAACATTGTAAATTTGCTGTTCCGGTGTTTTTGTGAGCGGTCATGAACAGTTTCGACGAAATGTACCTGGAAGATGATCAGGATATTTTAGTATATAATAGGGAAGACGATTTTAATAGGATGGAGAGCTTGAATTGAGATGTCTGTTAAAGCCTATATCAGTGCTCAAAATTCTTGTGCTTCATTTGTAAGTAGTTAGTGATAGATAATTAATTAATCCTAATAAAATGTCTGCTAAAGGTTGGAATCATATACCTACAAAATAAACAAAAGTAATAAAAATAAAACAATCAAACTCAGCAAAGTCCAACCAAGACATGTCTTCATCTTTTAACAATCTTCTTTTTGTTTTTATAAACAACAGTTTCTCGCCTATTAATCAATTATTAACAATACTGTATATGTAGGGGACCACATGAAAATTCAACAGCAAGTTGTCTGCTGGGTTTGCACAGCCTTGGCTTCATACGGAATTTTATAACAAAGCATAGTGTTAGAGGTAATTACTTAAGTATGCCATAAAGTGCATAAAAATTCTTGCAGAAGTTGATCTTATGGGGGGAGAGGGGCTTGAGTAACAGCAGAGTCTCAGTAAACCGTTTTATTCTTGATTTTTGAGGAAAATTCAAATTCGATATCAAAGGCTCTAGGGAAAGGGGCTTGCATGGTTTAGTTTTATTTATTAATAATATTTAGGCGTAAGTGCTTTTACAAGTCATCCAAAAAAAAATAAAAATTACATATGCCTCTTTTCAATTATTTTGACATTGTTTTATGTGGCAACCATCCAGAAGTTTTTCGCAATAGAAGGGGGTATTTTTCTGTAAACACTCAAGCTGTGACTGATGCAAACCTCAAGTCTCTAAATGTAGTGGCAAGATGGCCGGGATCAAGCCATGATAATACAATTTTCCTCATAGAATAAGACGAAAACTTAAAACAAAGCATTTTCCCAATTTCATCTTGTTAGGTAAGTAATTAGAAGGCAGAATGGGACAAGTCGGAGCTAGACCAAGTGGGCGCTAGACCAAGACGGGTGCAAGGACAAAAACAACAACAATTTTTTTAAAAAATTAGTGTGTTTTGGGTTTGGTTTTTATTCCGGAGGATTTTTTGGGGGGTTTAAACTATTATTAGCCGCCCAGTTGTTGGTGCGCCCACTTAGTCTTGTGCCCAACTTTCCTAGACTGATTAGAAGGTCAATTGTATTGGTGCTTGTGCCCCATTAGCAAGAATCTGATAACAATAGGTAGAGCTGTGTTCAATAAATTTTTTCCCCCTTTTATTAGATCACATGTGAAATATATCAATAATAATAATAATAATGAGACAAACACTCATTTTTGACCCGAAGAGGCAGAATTTTTGACTGGTAGCTATTCTTTATACCACAGAAATAATGTCAGTTTTTTTTTCAAAATATAATTTAAATATCATTCTTGTCAGAATATCAGGAATTATGTATTATTTTTTTTAGGAGATTTTTGTTACACCCAGCATTGTTAATCGAGCTGAAGCACTGTACAGTGAATCTTTAGCAATGACAAGAAACTCTGTGGAAAGTGTTTGGAATATGAAAAAGACAGTTCCCTGTCTTAGCTTGAACTAAGTTTTCCTCAAAAAGGGAAAGCTTAATTCAAATCAATCATTAGTCATGCTTAATAAATAATTTTGAAGATCATTATTTTACATAAATCATGCAGCAGGAGCTGCAAAACTAATTTACTGTGAAAAAATTAAAAACTTGCATCAGATATTGGCTACACCAGCCATTTTTTAAAAATCCAGTAAGTTATTTTTTTTTGGATTTCTTGATAACTTAGAACAATTTCAAGTAATATATTATTTTTCAAAGTTTAAAAACCTGAGTTTGTGATACTACCTATACCGTGAAGTCAATTCTGTTGATTGATTCACAATGAGCGGATGACACAAATCCCAATTGCGCAGGAGAGTGAAAAACAGGATGCATTTATATTTATCCAAATGATACTGTAATTTTCTAATTTTTAGTACCTACAGTAAGATTCCAGGGTTAAATTTATGTTAAATGTATGCAGATTAATCAAGCGAGTCCAAATCTATACAAAACTCAATTTTGCAAAAATTTTGACATATGCCCTTTGTAAACCAAGCCACAGAGATGAATGTCACTATTTTCAGTTGCAAGGGGTAAACCAATCTCAAATTGTCTATAATTTGACGACCTGTTTTGAATAAACATTTTGATTTGAAATAAACTTGGCTGCTACTTTCCCCCAAATGTGTTTCTGTGTTTGGGGTTTTGTCTCTCCCTGTGGCTTATCTAATGTTTTTAAATTGAGGTTTTGTCATGATATTTATAAAGTGGATTTTTTTATTTGAGGAAAAATTTTATGACCTTGCCCTTTTGGCAGCAGTGCAGGAGCTAGATCACTCAGGGATTATCTACGTTTCCATAAAGGGACTCTAAATTGCTGTTGAATAATTTTGATACAGATTAAATGCAATTCAACCCCATCGTGAATTCGTTTTACGTAGGTATTACTTTTGCGCAAAAATCTTCAAGAATCAAAAAATTTACGGGCAACAAAACAAATTAACCTAAAAAGTGTTCTCTGAAGTTAGTTCAGTGTACTAACTTCTTCTATTTTTATGAAATATCTCCAGATCAGTAGTTAAATTTTAACAGCTGGTTATGCTAATGCGGTGCAAGTAAATGGAAGTTAATACACCAGTTTCTTTTAAACTAGTAGTTATTTTAAACAGTAGAATAAGCAAAACGGTGCAATTGGACATTACTTGTTTTTTTAACTGATATTTGATGTAATTTAGTAAAGTGACATTTGATGTCATTTAGTGAAGGACGTACAAACGGAAAAACCGATTTTGTTTAAAACCGTTGTTATATAAAATCGGTTTTAGGCAAGTATAAACGTAGTTAATTTCCTCTTCTTCTCCAGAAAAACTGAAAATTAATAAAATCGAAGTAGGCTTCGAAACATTCCGTTTGTAACGTACGCTTCTGTGGCATGCATATAGTCACTAGCCCCCCTCAATTTGAAGTAGACAATAAATAACCGTGTTTGTTGTGTTCGAATTTTATGTAAGTATTGTTTAGTTTTTCTTCTGATTTTTTGATAAAGTGTTAAAAATACGAGGCTAAACTGTGCTTTTTTATGGGCTCGTTATTTAAACCAATGCTTGTGAAAAACCACTGTTTTTATTGTAAAACAAACCAACCAAAAGTCTAAGCCATGGTTTATTATGATTTATTTATCAAAAAAACCTTTCGATGTACCACGTGACCCGATGTTCAATTGTTTTACGTATGATGTTAATTGAAAATGGTCTGTGGGATGTTCTAACTCTTGTCGAGTTTCCTAATCTAAACCTCTTTTTAAAATCTACATTGTCGTACTCCTCCAAAAGATTTGTTCTAGGACGAATAATTTCTGGTCTTCTAGGCGCTTCGACCATGTCAATAATTTCGTCATCATATTCGTCCAGTTAATCAAAAATAAACATTAACCCCTAAATGCACCGTAGGCACTTAATCCCGATTGGCTATCTAATCCACTCTTTTTCTCTGTTGATCGGACATAAATAAACAAAGAGGAAGTATCAATTAGCTAAACTAATCCCAATATTTTTACAGTGCATCTAGGGGAAGCCATCGATCATAGCGATTTCACTAAATACTTTACAGTTTTTTTACCAGAAACAAATTTTTTTCGGTAACTATTAAACTGAAGTTTAACAAACACTCAGACCGCCGGTAACGGTTAAACCGAAGTTTATTGGTAAACTGCAGCTATAAAACGTAAAAAAGCCGTAATTCGTGGTTTAAACTGAGGTTTGACGTTTAACAATGAGTTGTAAAATCGCGCCTAACTGCATGAAAATGGGTATCTCATTGAACTGGCTGATGACACCGATAATAAACTGTTAGCACTTTCGATAATCTGCAAAAAGTAGGTATGTACCTTTTTCTACGAGCGTGCGGAAAAACGCTTCTCTCGCACTTAATTACGTGCGGAAAATGCCACTTTTCCGTACGCCGTGCGTAAAAAAAGTTGGTGTTAAGTAAAAATTAATTTTTTAAGCTTGTTAAAGTTTAGTTCTGAATAAAACATAAAATTCGTAGTTTTTACTGTTTTTTCATGTTTAGTCCGCTAGGTTTAACTAAAATAATCACAAAATATTTTGATATTCTGCACGCTCGTAGGAAAAATGTTGTACCTAACGCATGCAGAAAGTACTTTCCGCAACTTACGGCTTGCCCGAACTCCGCTAGCGCGTCGTTCGTGCAAACGCTGGTGCGTGCGGAAAAATATCCTCCCAACCGTATCCAGACAGTTTTTGCTGGACTCTCTCATTTTTGAAATAAAATAAACACGGCTAACAATAGTCAAAAATCTTACCTGACTTTTTCTTTAGCCTCGTCGATAATACAGAAATCTGTAACAACAATTTTTGGAGTTTTTTATTTTTTTTTAAAAATACACCAAATTTTTATAAATCCTATTATCTGATAACAAAAAAGTTATGTTTTTTTTCTTTGTAAGCAATATTCTGCCGGAATTCTGAAACGGCAATGTCACGTAATTTAGTAGGCCCAAGGAAACTGAAGTGAGTTCGATTGGAAGATTAGAATTCAGGTTCCGCATAGTCACTGGCCACTTGTCTAATGGAACATTCGTCCAATAAATTGATACATGTCAAGTGATAAAAATAATACGGAAATTTCTTATTTTTTTGATATTGAATAATGATTTTTCTTTTGATTCTTCTTAATTTCGAGACGTTGCAATCCATGAAGCATGAAGCCGAGCATCAAAACCTTTTAAATTATAAATTAATAAATGGTTACGTTCCTAATAAGTTATACTTTTCCTCACATATGGTGTTCGCATGGTGTTCTGAACACTGCACGATCTCACTCGAAATGGTATTAGTGATGCCACCTATTGTTGATCTTTCAAAAAAATAGAAAAGCAGTGTTGTCAAATCTGTGCCGTTTTTGTGGCCTTAAAAAAGCAAATAAACAAGTAAAATTGACAAAAACTAACCTCAAAATACATCAAGAAAATATCAAGAGCTCAATTTTTTTTTACTTGGCCTGTAGAGTTTCGTAAATTCGTGTTTATTATGGATTTTAGAAAATTCCATTTTCCAATATTATAATTAAAAAACTAATTTAAAACTTTCGAGGTATAAAGTGTTGGCTAAGCTTATTATTCTTTAAACTAATTAATGAATGCTGAGTTGCTTTTCTGCTAAGCCGCGTCGACGTAAAAAAAAGGATTTTTACGGATAATAGATACTTCGTTCATTGCCGGGGGATTTATTTTTTTTTTAATTTTAATTGTCACATAATGTTAGAACCATATACTTATAAAAACTTAATATACACGCCCTGGAAGTAGTAATTTTGTTAGCACACTAAAGTGTACTGTGACTTTATTTTATCTTCTTTGTTTATGGCAGGCATTTATATAAAATAAAGTTATTTATACAGAAAAAAAAGGTATAACTCTAAAATTTTTAGTATCATTCAGAAAAAAACATCTGCCTTGGCAGTTTCACATCTTATTAGTTTTACAAGCTTTGATTTAACTTGCAATGTATGTAACTAGATATGTTTTGTTCGGGTGGAATTTTTCAACTTAATTTTGACCAACTTCCCGACATCCAATCGGCTTCAAATTTGGCATGATTGTAGTTTCGGTGACAACACAAGAATATAGTGTGATGAAATTGACATCTCCCCCCTACTCGAAGGGGGTCGAGGGGGGTACAGTTGAAGTACGCCCGATTTCGTTAAAATTTGGTGTGTTGATGCACTTGGGGATGGAGATAACGAATTTCATCAGAATCAGATTCTAAAAATTCAATATAGCGGATTCAAAATGAACGATTTTTGTCATCTTTTGTTAACCAATTTTAACTAACTTATACATATCCGCTTGCCTTCAAATTTGGCATGCATTTTTAGGCACCCCTCCTCCCTTACGTGGGCAGTTGAGGGAGGAAAACACCTAAGTTTGTCCAATTTCAACCAAAATTGGTATACGGGGGCTTTTGGGCATAAGGAATACGAATTTTTGATAAGATTTTGAAGATGGACGATTTTCGGTAATGTTTTACTAACTAATTTTAACTGACTTATCCACATCCGATTGTGTTCACATTTGGTATGCGTTTATAGTTCCAGTGAAAATAAAATAATATGGTATTCTCAGGTATCCACCTCCATCTAACGAGGGAAATGGAGGATGAAAAAGATTTAGAGGACGATTAGGTGTACAAATCTAAAAATTAAGGGTGGATTTTCAAATTTGGTTTGCGTTTATAGCTCCGTCGACAATAGAATAATATGGTATTATTAGGTACACATTTCCCTGGGAAGTGGAGGGGGGAAAAGATTTAGTTTGTTCGATTTAAATTAAAATTGGCATACAGGAGTTTTTCGGGCAGGGGATATGAATTTTTGATCAGATTTTAAAATTTCAATATGCCGGATTCAAAATGGACGATTTAGGGTACGAATCTAAAAATTAAAAAATAAATTTGGACTAAAAAAAACTTTTAAAGAACCGTTTATTAAATGCATTCAGAAGTAGAAAATAATTTTTTATCCTTCTTTTACCATAATAAAAGCAATGGGCGCAAATTAAAAATTTTAACTTTACCGTGACAAAGAGAGAACTACAAAAGAAGAACTAAATCCTTCTTCTATTCCAATGATAAACGTAAGACTTTCATCTAAAGAAGCTGAGAACGGGTGAGATTGCCGTGTTTGCCAAGCCTTTGAAAATGCCCTTAGGTTATAGAGTAATACAACTGTTTCCGATATACGATAACTAATATCGCTTTTATTATGTTATAAGAAAGATAAAAACATAGTTTCTACTTTTGAGTGCATTTAATTAAAGCTTGAAATTAAATCTGTGTTTCGGACTTCCATTGTCTATATTTTATTTATACACGACGTTTCGAGCAGTACAATCTCTGATCGTCTTCAGGTGCAAACCACAATCAATTCCTAAGGCTACGTATTTATATACTATGGGAAATCACTCAACCGTGAAGTATAAGAAGTCCAAGGAGGGTCTTCCAAATATTTGGAAGTTCAACACTTGGTTTACTGAAAATACCCTGTTTCTGCCCAATAAAGGCAGCTTCAAGGAATTTTCCTTTCTTCCAGTGTGACTCCTTGTGCAAAACCTTTGCTTCTGTGCACTTCATTCGGTGTTGTTTTAACCATGCATGTTCGGCGATTCCTGATTTGGTGGTTTCCCCTCTTTGAATATTCGTCTGATGTTCCTGAAGCCTAACAGATAGTGATCTTTTTGTTTCGCCTATGTATGATTCACCACACTTACAAGGAACTTGTGTGCCTTCCTTATTTTGTTTGTTCTACGGTTTTGTTTTACTAAGAAGGCTTTGAATTGTATTGCTAGATTTAAAAGCTGTTTTAATACTAAAGTTGTTCGCTACTCTTCGAATTTTCTCTGATAATCCTTTAACGTATGGAGTTGTAAGGAATACATTTGCCTCGTTTTGGTCTTGTAATCTCTGTCCTGTTTGTTGACATTTAGAAATAGTATCTGTTACAAGTTTAAGGCTGTAACCATTTTGCTGCAGATCCTTCTTAATGCTTCTTCTTTCGATTTCCAAGTCATGAGAATTGTTACAAATTTGAACAACTCTGTTATACAAAGTTCTTGTTGTGCCTCGTTCGGCTGTAGCAGAATGATTTGAACCTTGATTTAAATATGGTCCTGTGTGAGTGGGTTTACGATAGACTGTTATTCTGATGTCGCTTTTTGCTGCAAATTCATTGTGAATTTAATGGTGGGTGTTATGTTATTTAGGTGGTGAACAAATTCTGAAAAGTTGTTGGTCATGTCCGGTCCAGACAATAAATGTATCATCAACATATCTCAGCCAGAGCTTAAGTGTTGCGGTATCAATCGCGTGTGATTCGAACCACTGCATGTAAATATTGGCCACCACTGGCGAAAGTGATGAACCCATTGTCAGACTGGCATCCTGAGCATAAAACCTATCTTTCACTTGAAAATAAGAGTTATGTAGACAGCACTCCAACAACTCCATCATAATAAAAGCTTGTTCTTTAAAAGTTTTTTTTTTATAAAAATTAATTTTTCCTCAAAACGGCGAAATTTTCATTGCTGACAAAAAAAACTGGAGGGGGGGGCAATAGTTCGGCAAATCGCCATTGACAAAAGTGTCGCGGTTTTTGAATTCCCAATTCTTGGCTCATGTCTATGTTATTCCCTCTGATATACTAGTGATCTTTCAACTTATACCTAATATGGCGGCACCTTTCAGTAATTTTAGGTTTTATAATCATTTTAACTTGCGGACAGATAACATCAAAATACCTCTCGTATCGCAGGATCTTCAGTATTTTTTTTCATCATCATCAGTTTTGATCTATTAGTGTGCGAAATCGAGTCCTATTTAATGTTACGAAAATCTTGGAATACAACACAATTTCTTTTCTTGAACTTTAGTGAACTCAGGCAGAGGTAATTAGGTATCTTATTTATCGCTTTCCTCGATTTGCTAAAGTTTTAAAACTTTGGGAACTTGTTCCATTAGGAACTATTAAGAAATTCAGCAGTTTATTGAACAAAAGAACTAAATAATTTTTAATTAAAACTTTATTTTCGTCAGTTTTATATTATTTCTTTGCATTTAGTTTTTGTTACTATTAATAAATTACTATTTATTTATTTTACATAAAAATTAAATGGATCTGTCATTATCAGTGACAAAACATTAGTCGGATTAAATTTGGATTGAATTGGAACTTTGCACTTTGGCAGGTAAGTTTACTCCGCTAGCGAAAAAGTAGTTTACCTAACTAGTGCTGAAAATACCACTTTTCTTTTTCCGCACGCGATTTCAGATAAACAAACGATGCGTCGGAGTTTGGTCAGAAATCAAGGGCGGAATAATCACTTTACGCACGTGTTAGGTACAATTTTTTTTCTACGACTACTTGAATGTGCCGTTAAACAGACGAGACGTATGAGAGTCAGGTGGACGTAAAGAAAAAAACGCCAATAATAAAATAGGTGTTATAATGCTAGTGCGGAAAAGTATGGGGGTAAATTCATTTCCGCACTCAGTGCGGAAAAATGCAACTTAATGAAAGTAAGTACATATAAAAAATCTCTAGAATGACCATTTCTGTAAAGATTTTAAGATACCCAAATAGCATTTTTCCGTCTTCCGACTAGTTCTGTACGGCATCTAACGTCAGAGGAAGTATAAAATAGTTCACGACTTTAGTGGTTTAAGTCAAGGATTATACTCTATCTTTCGTTGTTACCACGTCTTAGCTTGTATAGATGGACGTAAGTGATCGAGATAACGTTTGGAGCCGTTGTGTGTAGTCTAGTGCAGATTTCCGACAATGCTCCGACGTCCTTAAGGAGAACGTTGGCATGTAGTACACAGTAAGATGTTAGCCAGACGTCTCAACTTGTAGTATATGTTAGTAAAGTTTTCTGACAACGGTCCAACGTCTGTGCTGCCAACGTTGCAATAAGTAAAAACTACGACGTCCGTCCCACGTCCGGGATGCGACAAATGGACCAATTGTATGTGGTGATGATATTTGACCTACACCTAATGGTTTTTCAACGTTGCAGTTTGGAATCCAACCAAAGATAGTGAAAATTAGACTTCATTTTTGTATTTTCGTTTATGCGGTACATTTTTGTGTTATAACTAATAATGCCAAAGAAAAGCCAACTCAAATATTCAATTTAAAAAATCATTGAGTAGCTAGCATAGGAGCTAACAGAAAATATGGATTAAGCTTTTTGATTAATTTGGGTATAAGCTCAACTTTCAACTTACCTTAACTAAGCCTTAAAGCAGTTTACCACAAACCTTTTTGTGTTGTGTATCACTTAAGTTGATCACTCAGTGTCTTATATACACGTCGTTGCAAAACATATAACGTAAGAAAAAGTGAAAGGCAGTTGGAAAAAAGCGCAAAAATGGTCAGAAAATTTTACAGGTTAGAATTTTTGGCATTCCGTTAAAATTTACTACCGCCAGCGTTTTGGGTCTTGTTCCGATGTCGGACAGACGTAGTGGAGGAATCTTTTTTGAAAGCAAAATTCCCTGAACAGATTAAGTTAACCAAACACCACCAGAGGTCAGACCCACCAGATCGAGTCAAACTTACATGACTGGCGACCTCTAGGATCTTGCAGTAGCATCACTGTAGACAAAACCCACGTTTCGCCGGAACGGGCGACCGATTAAGTAAACAAAAATATCACTAAAATTCCCTAAACAGATTAAGTTAACCAAACACCACCAGAGGTCAGACCCACCAGATCGAGTCAAACTTACATGACTGGCGACCTCTAGGATCTTGCAGTGGCGTCACTGTAGACAAAACCCACGTTTCGCCGGAACGGGCGACCGATTAAGTAAACAAGAATATCACTAAAATTCCCTGAACAGATTAAGTTAACCAAACACCACCAGAGGTCAGACCCACCAGATCGGGTCAAACTTACATGACTGGCGACCTCTAGGATCTTGCAGTGGCGTTACTTTAGACAAAACCCACGTTTCGCCGGAACGGGCAACCGATTAAGTAAACAAAAATATCACTAAAATTCCCTGAACAGATTAAGTTAACCAAACACCACCAGAGGTCAGATCCACCAGATCGAGTCAAACTTACATGACTGGCGACCTCTAGGATCTTGCAGTGGCGTCACTGTAGACAAAACCCACGTTTCGCCGGAACGGGCGACCGATTAAGTAAACAAAAATATCACTAAAATTCCCTGAACAGATTAAGTTAACCAAACACCACCAGAGGTCAGACCCACCAGATCGAGTCAAACTTACATGACTGGCGACCTCTAGGATCTTGCAGTGGCGTCACTGTAGACAAAACCCACGTTTCGCCGGAACGGGCGACCGATTAAGTAAACAAAAATATCACTAAAATTCCCTGAACAGATTAAGTTAACCAAACACCACCAGAGGTCAGACCCACCAGATCGAGTCAAACTTACATGCCTGGCGACCTCTAGGATCTTGCAGTGGCGTCACTTTAGACAAAACCCACGTTTCGCCGGAACGGGCGACCGATTAAGTAAACAAAAATATCACTAAAATTCCCTGAACAGATTAAGTTAACCAAACACTACCAGAGGTCAGACCCACCAGATCGAGTCAAACTTACATGACTGGCGACCTCTAAGATCTTGCAGTGGCGTCACTGTAGACAAAACCCACGTTTCGCCGGAACGGGCGACCGATTAAGTAAACAAAAATATCACTAAAATTCCCTGAACAGATTAAGTTAACCAAACACCATCAGAGGTCAGACCCACCAGATCGAGTCAAACTTACATGACTGGCGACCTCTAGGATCTTGCAGTGGCGTCACTGTAGACAAAACCCACGTTTCGCCGGAACGGGCGACCGATTAAGTAAACAAAAATATCACTAAAATTCCCTGAACAGATTAAGTTAACCAAACACCACCAGAGGTCAGACCCACCAGATCGGGTCAAACTTACATGACTGGCGACCTCTAGGATCTTGCAGTGGCGTCACTTTAGACAAAACCCACGTTTCGCCGGAACGGGCAACCGATTAAGTAAACAAAAATATCACTAAAATTCCCTGAACAGATTAAGTTAACCAAACACCACCAGAGGTCAGACCCACCAGATCGAGTCAAACTTACATGACTGGCGACCTATAGGATCTTGCAGTGGCGTCACTGTAGACAAAACCCACGTTTCGCCGGAACGGGCGACCGATTAAGTAAACAAAAATATCACTAGGAGTCAGGAACAGTCAGATTTGAAACATAAAACTGGACTTTCAGTAGAAATCGGGCAAGTTTACTGGAATTTTCTGACGTAGCCATCTTTCTCTTGCGGTATTTGTGGATAAATAATCGAAAATTTTGTATTTTTATATGAAATATCATGATATCCCATGAACTTTGCTCTAAAGTATTGTTGAAATGTCTAAATACATCATTTAGGCATATTTTAATAAGAAACGTGAAGTTTTTGCGTTGATAATTTTTGGTTTTTATGGGGTACATAATAATTTTGACATGAAACAACGTTGCAAGTATAAAAATCTAGGAATATTTTTTTGACCTTTGGTTGTTATTTCGAATCAAATCGTAGGGGTTTCCTAAATTTGGATAAAAATATTAATTAAAGTTTGTTGTCCAGGCGTTGATCTATTGCACTAAGCACGACTTAGTTTGTAGTACAAATTTCTGTATTCTTTCTATTTTTTATAAATTTGAGTCGATGCGCGGTCGATCTGATGTAGCTTCCTGACATCACGTTGTCTACTCAAACGTCGAAACGACGTCCAAATGGTATTTTATTAATTTTTTTAAAAATAGTGTCGAAAAGTGAAGGAATCTTAACCCGGTTTACGTTACCTATTATTATTTACGGGTTTAGCCATCTTAAGACATCTTATCAGTTTTGAACTGTTTTTCATGTTGCTAAAAATTTCAATATCAATATACACTTGCGTTTTGTGCCCTTATTTATGAATGATAAAGTCAACGTCCTTTTACTTTAATAAATTTTCCGGTAAAGTCAGGCTACTATATCTGACTAATTATGATTTAATACCTAGTACCTTATTGCCGTACTTTTTTAATCGTAAAAAAGATCGTTGGAATTATAAAGAATGATGGCATCCCGTATTTTTCTTTTGGGGACAGTTATGAAATTTTAAAGGAAATATGCGAAGCCCCGTTTTTCGGGAGCCGATTGAGTAAACTCATTTCTGTTATTAAGCACTGATTCCAACTGAAAAGAAAGCTTGTATTAATAGTTAGGTAGGTACCGGGATTTTACGGTACGAAGCAGTGCTTTCCCTAGAAAAACATCATTTTCTTAAATGTCATTCTTTAAATAGGAATAAATTAGTTTAAATTGTATTAAAAATGCTAAAAATTATTTTAAATATCAAGCCCATAGCAAATGTTGCCTTGACTCAAACCGAGTCATAGCAAAAAGTTTGTCCGCCGCTGTTAGGTTCTCTGTAGCCTGCCGGCAGCAGCTAGCAGGATCTCTGATTTCATGTGCGTCGAGAGATCATTGAACCTGCTGAATGCATCGAGCATCGAATCGCGGTCGCGTGTTTTAGGCGGCCGTGGAAGCTATCATTGGAGTTAGTTATTTGCAGATTTAAACGGCTATCGGTGTGTACAGTGTACGTGCGTCGTGCGATATGGAAGACAACACGGACTTGGATATGCAAATACCGTCAACTTCAGCTGACAGGAATAATGCTAAGAACTTTGAACAGTTAAGTAAAAAGACTGTGTGTGAATGTGTGGTTTGTGTCTTGATAATAAAGAGTTTTTCAATGCCTGAACGTATAAAAAATTTCGTAAGAAATTCAGCTCAGGTCAGGAGAGACTTTCGCAAATATCACTTTTGTCAATTGCAAATAAACTTCTCCAAAGCTTGTCGGTCGGTGTAAATATTTTTTTGTAAATACTCGGAGAAAACTTTCACTAGACTTTGCAACACACACTTACTGCATAATTTTTGTCTTCCTTGTTTGAGTTATTTTTTAAACAACAACTTATAGCTTAAATCCAAACAACAAAACCAGGGGTTTATTTATTAATTACTTCCAAAACGTCTCTTTTCCCAAACTTATTTTCTGAAAAACTTCCTCTCTACCGACACAAAAAACGACTGGTGAATGATTCACAGCGGTTGGCTTCTCAAAATGACACCTCACAAAATAAACGTCTATGGGATTTAGCTTTTCCCTAATTTTGTCCTTAATAACAGCGCGTTCGAAGGGGTCCCTATAAAGTACAAAAATCTAATAATATGCCAGTGTTGTTGTCTACCTTATAATTATTACGTGCTTTTCTAAATGACGTCTAGATAGAAGAGCTTTTTGCAAGAGTGAAAAAATCTTAAACTTTAGAATTTTATCTATATTTTAAGAAATGACAATTCCATTAAAAGTTAAAGTAGAAGAGCTCGGGGTCACAGACGAATATGATGGATATGTTAAAAAACTCGGACCATGGAATGGTACTGTGATACTTCTCAGAAAGTGCAGAAGGTGCAACTAGCACTGATGATAGCCAATGTTGGAAAAAAAAGAAGATTCTATTAAATTAAATTATTTTATACTTTTTGCTTTCATGATTAACTGAAGGCCACAAAAACGGCATAAATTTGACAACACTGCTTTGCTATTTTTTTGAAAGATCAACAATAGATGGCATTAAAAACACAGAAGATCAAGAGTTCATGGGTGTAAATAACGAAAATTCAAACTTGGATGAGCATCCCGCAAGGAACACACAAAAGACCAAAGCGAAAAGAGAAATGATTAAACGATATTTCGCCCTGGGTAACCAGCGTAGGCTCATCAGTGGTTTAACTCACCCTCTACCATACATCATTAAACAACATCATACACTTTGATTTCCAACTTTGAATCACTCACAAATAGACATCGTTCCGCACTGATACTTATCCAAGTTACCTGATACGGATTCGTCCTGGCGTGTTAATATTTCCAGTAGGATGAAAGCAATTAAAACAAAAAAAGAAATTAAAAAAAAGATGTTGCCTTAGGAGCACAATTCTACTGGAAATATTAACCAGCCAAATTTTAACAGATTCCGTTTTCTCGTTTCCGATATTCTGCCCAGTAAAGATTGACCCAAACACAGCAAAGCAGTGTTGTCCAATTTATGCCGTTTTTGTGGCCTTAAGGGATTTAGGATTTAGGAATTGTTCTGCGCCATCTAGACGTCGGGCCCGAAAGCCAACAACAACAAAATTTTATGACTTAGGTACAGCTTGATGGTAAATATCTAGGAGGTTACACGTCCGTTAGAAAATACGTCGAAGTAATACATAGTCCGACACAATCATTTTTTGAGAATTTTTGACACATAGATTGACAAATGTAAAAAAAATACAAGAGCGTTTTTCTTTTTTGATAAGGTTTTCAACAAGGTGCCACAAGAGGGGTCTTCTCATTTGAAAAAAAAAAATCTATTTGAATAGATCCCTTTTTGAGGGTCCGTTCACCAAAATTTTTTTTTTGAATTTTCCCAAAAAAACGAATTTCCAACTCGCTAGGGGCAATGTTCCATTTGAAGCTCAACACAACCACAAAATTACTTGCTACAAGCAGGGTCTTCTCATTTAAAAAAAAAATTGTCTATAAGCCCTTTCTGAGGATCCGTTCACCAAAAATTTTTGCCGAAAATTTTAGCTGCTAAAAATCTTGGTTGACGTGTTTTTGAAAAAACAATTTTTTAACCCGCTACGGCTAATAGTCCATTGAAAGTCTCCACCCTGTATAAACAGATGCTTCGTGGTACATATAAGCATGTAAAATATAACTTTCCATTTTGTTACTTTTTGAACACTCTGTATAGTTTCATTAGACCTTGAATTTATTTTTGTAATTCTGGCCGTAATTAGGTCTTCAGCTAAAAAGCGAAAAAGTCGTTTCAAAAAGATCCTAGCCTATAGAATACTTTTTCAAACTCAAACAAAAAGGAATGAAAAACCCCAGGAGAACAGCAGTCAGAGCAGTAGTAAAACAGTGGAAAAGAGGCACCATCAATTAGCCAAATAACAAAAATGTCCGGGAACTCATGTTTGTTCGTTTTTTATTAAAATTCTTTTGCCTCATAAAAACTATTTACACACACTTTCAATACCTATCAAACAATTTGTACTTAATATCGTCGCTGAAAAAGCAAAGGGGTGAAAGCGACTAGTTGTTAATTTTACAGGAGAGCGTTTGTGAAGAAAATATGTCGTATTTGTAACAGAATAATTTTCAAATAAGTTTAAGAATAATCTTGCTATAATATTATAGTAGAGCGTTGTAAAGAAAATATGTCGTATTTAAAACAGAATAATTATTAAATAAGTTTAAGAATTATATTTATATATTATAGCAAGATAATTCTTAAACTTATTTAAAAATTATTCTGTTCTAAATACGACATATTTTCTTTACAATGCTCTCCTGTAAAATTAACAACTTGTCGCTTTCGCCCCTTTAATTTTTCAGCGACGATATATTTTGCGAATAATTAAAATCAATTATGATTTAGGCAGTATAAAGAATATTAATTTTTTTTATTATATTATATTTTGGGACCCATAAATGACTGAATACAACCATTTTTACTAATTTAGTCCATTTTTCTATACATATCCTTTTTTTTCCCTGGTCAATGGAAATCATACTTTGTTTCTAAAACTTTGAAACCTTCTGGGTTCATCGAATATGTACCATGATTTCTATTAGTCAAGGTTAGCTAGAAATATCCAATATTTTCCTCAACAAAATTAATTTTTAAAATTCACTTTAAAGTGAATGTAAATGTCATTATTCAACTTTGTGTCTCATAGTTGGTGTACAATATGAATTACTCGGAATAAAAGCATTTGGTGGACAATTCTGCTTTTTGAAATGAAAAGAAGCTAAGTACGAACGGTTAGATAAAACCAAAAAGTATCTCTTTCACTTGAAATTTTAAAAAATTTGTTCGTGGATATTTTGCATGGTTTTTATGGTAAACCTAAAAAACCTAGCTATTATTACTTTAGGTTGGGTTTGGGATTTTTGGAGATCTACTATTTTTCGTTTATAGTTATACGCACAATAGTAGTTTTAACAATTAGTGGCTAAAATAGTGCTTTTTTTACAAGCGTTGGTAAAAAAAAGCAGAGTTTAGCCGCGAGTTGTTAACACTACCTTTTTTAATACCTTTATCAAAAAATCCAAGAAAAACAGGAAAATACTTTTAAAAATCTCGAACGAAGATCACCTTTCGTAACACACCATCTTTACACTATAAATCAAGGCGGCTGGTAAATGAAATAATAATGCGGTTTCCATATGTGTCTTTTTACTCGGTGACGTTCATGGTTGCGACATTTTAATCTTTGACAGTTTGATATTTTGGCGATGTTTCAGAATGATTCTTTCGTAAATACTTGGTTAAAACCTAACCGAAATGACTTAATTTTTAGGCAAGGATAATTAGATTTTTTCAATATTACTATATTCCGCTATTTCTCTTTAATTTTGGAAAAAAAAACCGACGGAAATCTTTTTTTGCACCCGTGATAAAAAAAAGCTTTTTGCATCGTTAACCAAAAAAGCCATGCTTTAGTTATCTGCAGACAGTTACTAAAATCATGTTTTTGATGAAGGTATAAAATAAAAACATTTTTTGGATGTCCTGGTTTTTTTCGACTTCAAGGTCGCGATTCTTCAGAAACGACAGAATATTTCACCCGTATCAATTCTGGAAAATGGCGATTTTTACAAGCTTTTATTTAACTTGATATATGTGTATATGTATACAGGGTGATTCTTTAAATGGAACGGTGCTTCTAGCGGCTTTAGGGAAGGGGTTTTAAAAAAAGCTAAAAGCGAATCTTCAATGATTTTTTTTCGGACTTTCTGCCCATGATACAAAAAAGTTTTGTGACCCCCAACTGGAGATCAAGTTTTTTTTTTTAATGAGAATGTAACATTTTGTGCACCATTTTGGAAAACTTGTTAAAAAAGAAACCAAACGCACTAGTTTTTTTTGACATCTGTCAACCCATGTGTCAAAAATTAAAAAAAAAACTTATTTTGTTGTCAATTGTTTTAGTTTCAAAATAAACTACATATTTCTCTGTTTACTAAGCGGAATAAAGAAAATACCACAAAAAGCGGCTCTAACTGAAGGCCCAGGGCCTACCAACATTTTTTTCATGAGGAGATACCACTTGTGGTACCTTTTTGGAAAGCTTGTTAAAAAATAAATTCGATTAAATAAAAAATTTTTAACATCTGCCAGCCCATATGTCGAAAATTAAAAAAAAATCTATTTTTTGTGAATTGTTTTAGGCTTAAAATAAACAACATATTTCTTTATTTACTAAGTGGAATAAAGAAACTACCACACAAGATATTATTGGCGTAAAATTTCTAACACATGAGTTAACAGATTTCAAAAAAATTTATTTAATCGAATATCTTTTTTAACAGACATTTTAGTAGGCCCCTGGCCGTCAGTGAGGGCCCCCAAATGTAAATGTGTAAATAAAGAAATATGTAGTTTACTTTAAAGCTAAAAGAATTGACAAAAAAATAAGTTCTTTTTAATTTTTGACACATTGGCTGATAGATGTCAAAAAAAACTAATGCGTTAAATTAATTTTTTTGGGTGGAATCTTGCAACTTAATTTTGATCAACTTCTCGACATCCGATCGTCTTCAAATTCGGCATGCTTATGTAGTTGCGGTGACAATACAAGAATATAGTGCGATCAAATTGACAGCTCCCCCCTACTCGAAGGGGGTGGAAGGGGATACAGTTGAAGTACGGCCGATTTCGTTGAAATTTGGTAATTTGGGACACTTGGGGATGGGATAACGAATTTCTAATCAGATTTTGAAAATTCAATATGGCGGATTCAAGATGGACGATTTTTGTTCATTTATTGCTAACCAATTTTAAATAACTTATACACATCCGATTGCCTTCAAATTTGGCATGTATTTATAGTTCTGGTGAAAATACAATAATATGTCATTATTACGCACCCCTTCGCTCTACGAGGGGAGTGCAGGGAAAGAAACCCCTAAGTTTGTCCGATTTCAACCAAAATTGGTTTACGGGGGCTTTTGGGGATAAGGAATACGATTTTTTGATCAGATTTTGAAAATTCAATATGGCTATTCAATTTTAACTGACTTATCCACATCCGATTGTGTTTAAATTTGGTATGCGTTTCTAGTTCCGGTAAAAATACAATAATATCGTATTCTCAGGTACCTCCCTCTAACGAGGGAAGTGGTTTTTAAGGAGGGGGATTATAAATTTTTGATCAGATTTGAAAATTTCAATATGGCGGATTCAAAATGGACGATTCAGGGTACAAATCTAAAAATTAAGGGTGTGTGTTCAAATTCGGTATGCGTTTACAATACAATAATATGGTATTATTAGGTACACACTTTCCTCTAACGAGGGAAGTGGAGGGGAAAAAGAATTAGTTTGTTCGATATAGTTCAAAATTGGCATACAGTGGTTTTTCGAGAAGAGGATATGAATTTTTGATCAGATTTGGAAATTTCAATCTAGCGGATTCAAAATGGACGATTTAGATTTAGAACCGTTTCTTAGGTGAATCGTTGATGTGACCTAAAGTTAAAAGTTTTAATTTGCACCCATTGCTTTTATTATGGTATGGTATAAGAAAGATAAATAACACACATAAACGGGACATAGTTTTCGTGTTAATATTTTTTAATATATTAATTTGAATTTTTTGTATATTTCATTTATTTCTCAAAACGAGTTATACAAAGTCCTTTTCGCTTTTAAACACGCGCCCGCAATCCTGGTGGCTCTCATTTAATATTAACACAAACAGAGTGTCTGCGTTGAGCCATCCGATTCCCATCAAATATAAGTACTTATAAAACGTTAATCCTTGTTTCTTTGGAGACAGCACGAATGTATGGAAATTTCTGCTATCTATACTTAACAAAGTATCCAGCAATTTTTTCGTAAACTTACCAAGAAACACAAATAGCTCTTTTTTCCAGTAATTTTGTCTTCGATAACTCCAGCAACACGTCAGCCTGAAAGGGTTATTGTCCAATTCCTTCCTTAATATTGTTATATTTTGACCCCCCCAGTTAGCACCGGTATTCTCAGTATTAGAAAAAAGTTTTATAATATATAGGGTGTTTGATTTAAAATAATAAACTTTATATCAAAATTTGACATTTAGCTAAACTTCCAAATCAGTTACATCAACCGAAAAGAATCTAAAAAAGAGAAGATCAAAAGATCTTGGGAGGAAAGAGCGAAAATTCAAAATTGGATGAGTGTCCCACAAAGAACACACAAAAGACCAAAGCCAGTCTCATATCCTTCCTACCTAGGTGGAGCAGACTTTGTTTTTTTGGCGCTCACCTCACCAATCAGGAGCTTGCCCTGTCTCATGCCCTGCGTACTATTCCAGAGCTCCTCAGAGCGCCTGTATAAGTCACTTTTCAGGGTCGTTGCATGCCGGAATACCTAGTATGAATTCCGGATCTACTGGATCGGTTGATGATCCTTGTCTAGCCCGGTACACTTTCATGTCCCGGGATCCAGAAGAGATTGACCTTGTTGTGCCTTGCCATAGTTCTCAACACACGTTTGCACTCCAATGCAACAGACAGTGTAGCCCTAATATCTGAGCAAATGCAAATATCCTTGCCTGAAGCAGACATTTTCAGATTTTTATATCCACACATCAGAATGGCGTATACCTCAGCCTGAAAAACAGTCGCGTACTTTCCTAAGGAGAAGTGAAACTTCGCCCACGTAGTTTTACAGTACACTCCCGCCCCCGACTTTTGAGCCGTCTCTGTTTTAGACTGTCCCATTCGGGGGGCAAGGGACAAACATCCATTCCTTTTACACTTTTCTATTACGCGTATAAAACCTAATTGGAAGCTTCGAATTGGTTTGCATCGGTATTCTGTCCTTGTTCATGCGTAGCACTGGACAACCCTAACCATTACTTGAATTAAAGAAATAGTATTCTTTTTATGACCAGATTGCCTGTTTGGAACAATAATTGTTATACTTATTCCAACGCGCAAATTTTGGTCAACCTAAGAATAAGAATTCCTTGAATCAATCAATCTTACACTTAATTCAAACAAATTGTACCTTCAAATACAAAACATACAACGTAAATGACGACCTAACCAATAATATAGTAACACCTTGAACTCGCTGAAGCTACATATCTAATAGAAAATTGTTCCCGTATAAGTATTTATTTGTCACCAGGGTCTATTCTTGAATCGAGAGAAAATTTGCTCCTAAGGAGTCGACTTCTCTCGCTACTATGCATCTCATTGGTCCAAATATTCGATATAAATCGGTTTCTCTCACTTTTACCCGATATTGATCGAAAGTAATTCTATTGCTTGAGAGAGATATAAAAAAATACAACTAAGAAATCGTCTCTGGGGGTAAATATTACGTAAGTTGCAATTTTACGCGATACTAGAGTGTACTTCAAACTTATAAGTCCCAAATTGTTGTTCTGACAACCACACTACTACTATAGGAAAGTAGCGAATCCTTTAACCATGTATCTATTACTACAATTGTTATTTTGTTAATGTTTCTATTTTATTGAATTTAATAGAGATATGCGTATCTTAAGGGTTCCACAGATCGTAACCATGGCCTTAAGTTGAGTTATGGCATTATTAAAGTCCATCGCTCTAATGTGAAATTAAAAGCATGTGACTTCAAAACCATCTAACTATCCATAAAAATAAAAATCTGAATTACTATGCTCCACCACAGAGATTAGGGACCAATAAAATTCGTCATATAAAGTCCCATATACAGCGAGGACCATTAAAAGTTTTATTGTTATAGAATTTTGCGGTATATTATTGCCTAACGCACTTGAATAAAGAATAGAAATAATGAGCCTCTCAAACAGTTCATTAAAGTAAAACCAAATTTTTTCGCAAGTTACAATTTATTACCAAATAATCGGGGGTAATAGCACTAGAGCTTTAAGATTATAACCGATAATTTTTTATGACGCCGTGTTTTCTATAATTTCATGACTTTGCAGAAATAGTAAAATTTAAAAAAAGACGCATTTGGAGAACTTTTCACGAACAAAAACACGAAAAGAACATAAAATAAATAACTGACATACTTTAACAATATTTCATTGATTTATTCCTCTGTAGCAGATCCAAACCGATTTACTTGACGAAATTTGAATAAAAAACAGGAACTGTCAGAATGTTGACAATTAAATTGAAGCGAAAATTATCGGTGTAATTTAAAAAATTGTTGGAGGTAATACCACAGGAGCTCTACAACTAAGAGAAAATCAAAAGATCTTGGGAGGAAAGAACGAAAATTCAAAATTGGATGAGTGTCCCAGAAGGAACACAAAAAAGACCAAAGCGAAAGAAGAAACAATTAAATGATGTTTCGCCCGGAGTGACCAGCGTGGGCTCGTCAGTGGATTTACTAGTCACCCTCAATCCAGACATCATTTAACACCATCGCACACTCTGACTTCCAACTCTGAATCACTCACAAATAGGCATCGTTCCGCATGGTATTTATTATAAGTCACCTGATACGGGTTCGTCCTGGCGTATTAATCTTTCCAATAGGAATATGCTCCTAAGACAATTAAAACAAGAAGTTAAACTTCCAAATCAGTTACATCAACCGAAAAGAATCTAAAAAAGAGAAGATGAAAAGATCTTGTGAGGAAAGAACGAAAATTCAAAATTGGATGAGTATCTCACAAGGAACACACAAAAGACCAAAGCGAATTCAGTGGACTCACTAGTCACCCTTAATCCAGACATCATTTAACACCATCGCACACTCTGACTTCAAACTCTGAATCACTCACAAATAGGCATCGTTCCGCATGGTACTTATCATGGAGGACGCCATGACGAACCCTTGTCAGGTGACTTATAATAAGTACCATGCGGAACGATGTCTATTTGTGAGTGATTCAGAGTTGAAGGTCAGAGTGTGCGATGGTGTTAAATGATGTCTGGATTAAGGGGGACTAGTGAATCCACTGACGAGTCAACGCTGTTCACCCCAGACGAAACATCGTTTAATTGTTTCGCTTTGGTCTTTTGTGTGTTCCTTGTGGGACACAATTTTGAATTTTCGTTCTTTTCTCCCAAGATCTTTTGATCTTCTCTTTTTTAGATTCTTTTCGGTTGATGTAACTGATTTGGAAGATTAAGCTCTACAATTATCGATAATTTTTCAAGATTGCGTATTTTCTATAAGACATTCTAGAATATTCCTCAGGTAGATTAAAACATTCTTAGAATATTCCGCAGAGGTTCTACGGACATAAAACCTGAAAGGAATAGCTTACAGCAAGGTATTTTTACCTGATTATAACTTCTTAGAATGTAAAATAAATATTCTTCGAACACAAAAATAATATTCCTCAAATCTACTGGAGGATGTACGACTGAAACGGCTGAATATATTGACAATAGTAGCACAGAGAGAATTTTCTAATACCAATTCCTGCATAATTTTCGAGTCATCAGAGGATCTTCTACATATTCTCATTACATTTTCGTTAATGCTCATTTCACATTTTGTCAAATTTCGCAGAATATTCTTAAGAAATATTTTAGGACCATTTTTACTTGAAACCACTTCTTAAGACAGAATGTTTATACAAATATATAAACCAAACATGCTCAAAAAATAGTTTTTTTTTAGCCAGTTGTTGCTTGAACCTTCTACTACGAAATAAGAAGTTTGGTCTCTAGAAGGGGGGGGGAGGAAACTCTTGCTTACGCCTATATTCAATAATAGATGAGATAAAAACGCAAGAATAAACGTCTCTTACAAAACAAACAATGACATTTTAATTAAACGTCTTAATTTTAATCTAAATAAGAAAATTTAATCACGCTGACATAACCATCACTTTACAACTATATTACGCATTAATTTATTAACAACTCCTCTTAGACAATAACATTTCGTATTAGAGCAGCCATAGAGCAATAACAGATGGGGGAAAATAATAAGCTTTGTGTATGCTTTATGACTGTAATTTAATTTGAATTTCCCTATACATTGTGCGATACCTCTTTAATGAAAATGCTTTGCAAGTATATAGGATGTTGGTAATTTCTAGTGAGTACAACAAAACAAAAATTAACAATGGAATACCTTCTATTCAGTGGCGTGCGGTGAAATTTCAAGTAAGGGAAGCAATTTCTAAAAACTTACCCTATTTGGTAATGTAATTCGATTATTTGATCACTTTTGGGTCCCTATGGAAAATTCTCATGTACGTAGGCTACTTTGCTAGGCCCGTTGCATGCCCACTATCCACGGTTTGGCCCTAGAAGCCTGCCTCTTTCATAAAAGAACAGCAACTGGCTGCAACCTTCTTACATCGCCTGGGACCAACAGATAGTTCCCAAGGTACGACTCTTTTGACCTGGCCAGAGCCGAACACTCCAACAGTGTCCCGTTAGGAGCCCTGTTGCAGGTTTCATATTCTTCCTGCCTACTTGTGCAGTTCCCTGTCGGACCTCTTGTGTTAAAGAAGATCTACTGGGTCCTTGAACAGTTCCTGGTTGATCTTTAGAGGTTCCGCTGGGTACCTGTTCGGTTTCCTGTGTTACCTCCTGGTTGTCAGAAGGTCTTTCCCTCACAGATGAGTAAATCGCTTAGAATCACGTCCCCGGCACTTCGGGGAGGGGGCTTTATAAAACAGGGTATGCCTGGTTCCCTTGGGCCGGATTAATGCTTGTATCTTGCGAATCCAATCCAACACAAACAAAGGGGTCTCTATAAAAAACCCGAAAATTAAATGACGGGAAAATCAAATCGCTAGAAAATATATGCATAGAATTAAATGTAAACGAAACATATTTTTATAGAAAGACAGAATGTCATGAAATATTTTTAACGAAAATAATTTAATAGAAACATAGTAATGCTGAACCACAAAATTCAAGAACCCCAATCAATAGCCACGAATTCAATTGCTTACGGCAAGGAAGAGTCGAAGTAAGTTGTAGTATTGTATTCATTTACCCCCTTTACATCCTTCAACCACCCCCTACCCCCAAATGTTTTCATATTATTGTATTGTCATCGGACCTTCATTACTGTTTCAAATTTCATGAAAATCAGTTCACGGGAAGTGTGTCAAAAATAAACCGCAAGATTTCATAGACAGTTAGACAGCCACAGAAGCTGTAAAGTTAAATAAAATAAAGAAACTTGTCAACGCCGCAATCCATGGCCTAAGGTGCTCTAAAGATTTAAATTTGACGCATGCCCAATAGCGATTTGGATCAAGCATATTATTTTCTATCAATTTGTGGTTCGGGTGTTTTTGTTTCTAGAAAATTATATTAGTTACTTTTGTAATTCTGATATTTTTAATTATATTCAGTTAAAATTATGTTCAGGTTTTTTAAGGATCGAATATATTAAAATTCTATAAAATTATATTCGTATCTATTATTTTCTGTTTAATTGTGTTTCGGTTTGTGTAAATTCGGCTTTTTTGTGCGTTCCCTCACATTTTGCAAATTCGTCAATAACGTCATCATAAAAACGCAACAAATGCGATATTTGCGAAAATCTCTCCCGACCTGTTGCATTTCTCATGAAATTTTTATACGTTTAAGTTTGAAAAACCATTTATTATTAAGACAAACAACACAGATTCACACACAATCTTTTTACTTAATTGTCACAAATTTTCAGCATTATTGTGGTCAGCTGAATTTGACTGTATTTGCATAGCTAAGTTCGTAATGTCTTCCATATCGCACGACGCAAACCGATAGAAGTTTAAAACAATCATTGAGGACCACCCCATCGGCAGCTTTCAAAGTCCTAATAAATTTGCCACCTCTGCATGTATTCATTCAGGCAGAAGCACGAGAGGTAGCCTACAGGCTAACGTGGGATCAAGCACCCATTATTAGTTCACATGGAACTGAGCATGAAAGACTTGAAAACGAGCTCAAAAAAGATCCTATACTGGGATTGCCAAGCAACGCAATGGTCTGCAAGTACAATTTCGAAAAGAAGTACAAAGTCAAAATTCTAGATAGAGCCGACTGGGAGGGAGGTCCTTCTTTCGGAGAGGAATCCATCTGGTACACAGATGGCTTCAAGACCAACGAGGGTGTAGGAGCTGGCATATACGGCAAAAATACGAGACTTTAGTCTCTAAAAGCCTGACAAACGATTGCACAGTGTTCCATGCTGAAGTAGCGGCCATACATCACTGTGCCGAAGAAATACAAAGAGTAGAGGAAAACTCTCATTCGGTAATTATATATTCAGATAGTCAAGCTGTACTTAAAGCTCTAGAAGCAGTTCAAGTGACGTTCAAACAACCGGGACTGCAGAACAGTTCTAAATAGGCTGGCAAGCACCAAAAGGGTGACACTTACCTGGGTCCCAGGACATCGGGGACACTCTGGAAATGAAAAAGCCGATGAATTGGCCGGACAAGGCTTGGGATCGCTATGGCCAGAGCCAAGCAATCTATTAAAGAATGGCTCACTAAAGAGACGAACGGTCTGTGGGAGCAAATGCCTGGAGAAAGACAGGCCAAACAGTTCATTAAAGAAAGTTCACTAAAGCTGATTGCAGAACTTCTTAGTAAGAAAAAGCTTGTCAAACAAATAGTGGGGCTCCCAACAGGTCACTGCAAACTCAATAAGCACTTTTATGCAATGGGATTGGTAGAAAATGCAACATGCCGCTTCTGCCAGAAAGAGGAAGAAACCTCCTATGTCAATGTGAAGGCCTAGTTAGAACCAGGGCCTTACTGGGGGACCTAGAATGTCCGCGGCCAGAAAGCTATACACAAAGCACACTGGCAAAGCTTCTGGGTTTCATGACAAGGACGGGGCTGCAACTTGTTTTGTAATTCTAGCAAAGCAGAGAAGAAGAATAGGGAAGCACAATAGATCTGAGAAGGTCGAGGTGGACAGGTGTCTACACCACCCCATTCTAATCTAATCTAGTCTAATCTACATCAATGAAAAATAAAAGACACTATCAGATCTTAAAACCAACTACGCTTATAGTGTATAAACCTCACAATTAGAGTATCTTTAACTCTTCGAACTATATATTCTTTGAAAAACTTTATAGCCTTACATTTTTTAAAAGAAATAACAAAATCTGTTTAGATGCTATCGTAAACTTATTTGATTGATAAAACACCCCAACGTATTTTAGCTACTATGCTCTCATATATATATATTCGGTGCCAAAGCCAAGAGAGCTTTTGTGTGGTCGATATTCGGGTTATTTACATCCCCAAATGGCTAGTGTGGTAAATCCCCATGGCTCTTGCATATATCCACCCCTCGTAGTGCTTTCATTTGCATTGGTCACTTTCTCTTTGTTTACTTGCTTAAAGTTATACATACGAGTGCAAAACTTAATATTAAGTTTGGAGAGAGAAATGAGAGATTAATTAACTAAAAGCTAGGACAAGCAAAGCAGCACAAGATATACAAGAGATCTAGATGTATACTACGTTTTCACGGGGAACTCAATTTCAATACGATTCAGTTTCAAGCCAACTTTTTTTTAGTTGGCTCTGCCCAAGTTCAATACCGCTTTTTTGGGATCGTATCGGTAGGGTAGCCTATTGAACTGACATCAATAATAAGCTGTTTGCCAGTAGGCGTAGGTATCATCTAGCAACCTGAGGCAAAGCCTCGGGGCTTGACGATGCAAGGGGGCTCACTACCCAGTCTGTATTTCCAGTAAAGAAAATTGTTTATTTATTTTACTTAACCGATGCTAATTTTATTAGGCCTTCGCTTTTCCCCGCTCGAACCCACCCTAACATAACAACTCTCATACCCAATTTTTATATTATTGATCAGGTTACAGGTCAAATTAAGAATCCATTGAGAGGTATGATGATGGTATGCAATTATTTTGATTTTTTGGATCCTATTAACTAGCTAACTAAGTAACTTTGGAACTATTACAAGTTATACTGAATAAATTCTTCTACAAAAGTGTAAACGCTTTTATAACAAATATCTAATCTACATAATATCTAAATAATAATTAATATGTCGACAGAAACAGAAGTCTAGAAAATAACTTTGTTTAAATATTTACCGCAAACTTTATTTCTTCAAACCCATTCAATAACAAATTTAAAATGTATAATTTGTTTCTAATCGAACCACTGTTCATCAAACTCGTAATTTGTAAAACCCATTTTTATTAAAACCCGGAATTTATCAAACCATTATTTTTCAAAACCCGAATTCGCAAAACTCGTTGTTTATCAGAAAATTTTTGCTAAATTGATTGCACAGTCGCCAATAATACATGAAAACGCAGTGTTAAGAACAATAGAGTGACATCTATACACAAATTATTGAACACTACCTTAAGGAACTATAGATCCGTCACTTCACCCTTCCCGCCAATAATTATTTTTCGCGAAAAATGCGGTTATGTTTCCGCATGCAAAGGAACTGCCAACATAATAATATTTAGGTTGGCAATATTCTAGAAATCTGCAGCTCCGCCTCTTATCCCCTCTACGGTTGTCCGTCAGATGGCACATTATGACAAAAGTGACAGAATGTCGGTTATAAGTTCCATTTTGAAAGCTGAGGTTCGCCAAAGTTTTTAAAAAGTGATTTTGTGATTTTTCCTGCGTGCTGTGTTCGAAGCTGCGGAGACCGTGTCATGATCCCAATAAAAAAAAGACATCGTTTCCCCAAACGAACCCCTAAACGCGAATAAACCAAGTGCTGATGATATATATAACAGATTTTACGTATGTGATAAATAGATTGCTCCAGAGGACATTTTGCTGATTGGTCGCAGAGGCCTTAGAGAATGCCGTACCCACTCTTGCATTTGGACTCCATTTAACTATTTATATGTAGTGTTAAAACACCATTTTTTTATTTCACCAAGTTTAGTATCGCTAATTTTTGTGGATATCAACAATAAGTTAGAAAATGCGACATTTGTGTATTCCAACCCACGGGTATTAATATTATTTACACCAAAATTTTTTGTAATGTGTGCATTTACCATAAATTGCCCTACACACATACAGTAATTTTTTTAATTTTTTTAGTTTAAAATTTTTTTTTTTGTTTCACAAATATAGTTTGGAATACAAAAGTGTTACATTTATAATATGATATTGTAATATTTTATTTATTATCATCAAATTTTATAATAAAACAACCAGAGGTTTTTTACTACAAGTGTATTATTATGGGTAACTTGTATTTATTTTTCTAAAATAGGCCGTTTTATTTTAACTTAACATAATTAACAATTTTGTTTTGTGTTTAGCAAAAAAGCATATTTTTAAAAACTAAACACAAATTGCTTGCAAATTTTAAAAAAAAGTGGAAACTTAAGCGGTGGTCATATTAAAAACTAACAAAAAATCAATATAAAAGTATGGTTATTGGTCGCCTTTTAACACGTAAATGTCGTATCTATTGAACTTCTTTAATCTATGACCTGTGAATATTTTTAGCCAAGTGTGCGCACGTAGAACGACAAATTCATCGAAACGCAATCAATTTAGTAAAAATTTTCTGATAAACAACGGGTTTTACGAATTCCGGTTTTTAAAAATAGCGGTTTGACAAATTCCGGGTTTTATTAAAACTGGGTTTTACAAATTACGAGTTTGATATTTAATAAGTTTAATGAACAATGGTTCGATTTAAAACAAGTCGTATAAATGTCTAATTTGTTATTGAATCGGTTTGAAGAAATACGGTTCGGATATAAAATTGGTTTAAAAAATTGCAGTTTTTATGATGAATCGTTCTTACGATGAAAAGTTTTATTAAATAGGGCCTGATAGATTCCTGGTTTGATAAACCATAGACAGAGTCGTGGTCTTGTGCCTTAATACACATACAGAGTGTTTATCTGAAAACTTTTCACCCAAGATTTACGTGTTTAGAGTCTGATTTTAAAGAAATCCGCGGACCCGACAATTTTTTGTTCGAAGGGGTCACATTTCACACACACCTCCTTCGAGAGGTAAACTTTACCCCTAAATTTTGAATAGGGAAATTGGGTCGAGTGATGCCATTTAATAACAAACCTGTTTTTACTCGAACCGTTATTCATCAACTCAGCCTATATTTGTGATTTGCTTTAGAATTTTTATAATAATATAATAATATAATAAACTTTTTTATAATTTAATTAAGCCATTACGTGTAGCATTATAATGCTATTTCATTTCGGACCTCAGACAATCCAGCCTAAATATTTAGTCGCCGCAATTATCTTGTCGGCTATTTCGCATGGTCATATCCGCCCTCAAATAACCCTTAATTAAATTCCCTGTTTTGCATAACCGTAGCTTATAGTGGAGACACGCAGGCAAATGCCACACATATGGGAGACAGTCTCCACCTAAAACTAAATATAATTTTCGTCGAATATTGTCTGTTTCCATCAGGGAAAATAGAACAAATAGGGAATGGATATCACCAAAGAAAAAGTGTAGTTAGGTAAATTTATATTCACTTGACGCATAACCCTACTTTTTTGTTTCATTTTGCTTTTGTGTTGTTTACTTTTTAAAGATGGAATTTTTTGGCCCTTTTTTTGAGTTTTTTCTGTAAAATATCTAACAAATTGCTCCATTTCAACTTCTAGAGTTGTCCTGTTTCACGGATTGTACAAATTTTAGCGTAAATTCCTGCCTTTATTTTTAATTCTAAAATTTAAAAAAAAATGCCATGAAAACAACAATAAAATACGCCATTTTGACAAGCCGTTGTCAACTTCTTGTTTCAAAGCATAGCAAAAGTGAGGTTTCTCCAACCTTTATACCTTTTTATCTATGAAACTGTCAATCGCATAGTAACCCCTAATTTTTTAGATTGGTCGGTTGAGATATCCATTCCCTATATGCTCTAATTTCCCTGATTTTCATCTTGTCTACTGCTTTTTGAGAGTTTCATTGTGCTAATAGTACAGGCCTACTGAAAGTAATGACGTGATTTGTGTTTGTTAAGGTCAGTGTTGATATGGAAATGACTGATCTCTATCAAAAGAAAATCTTATAACAGGCATTTTAATACATTACTGGTTGATTGCCAATTGAACCGTAATGTTAAATCTAGTTGAAATATAACTGATGTTTAGTATGTGAGACCTTGGTATTTTAAGTTCTTTGTGGAAGCGTATTCCAACCACCGATTAAGTTTAAACTAGGTTTAACATTGCGGTGCAATTGGCAATTAAACAAATAAATTTCTTGCCCAAGGAACTACCTTCTCGTGGTATAAAAATAGTGAGGCTGAACTTGTAACATATTTTGCAAGCAATTGCTAATCTAGTTACTTGCCTTGGAGCTCCTGAGTACACACCTTCTGACTGGAGGCTTTTTATCGACTCTTCAAGGAGTCTCAAAACTGTTTTTTTAGTTAGTGACAATGTTATTACTTCTGTTTCAGTCAGCCATTCAGTTCATTTAAAGGATAAGCATGAAAATTTAGAGCAATTACTTCTAAGAATACAATACAAAAATCACAACTGGAAAGTGTGTGGAGATCTCAAGCAGTAGTTTGGATTTACTAAATTTTCATGTTTTCTGTGTGAGTGGGATAGCAATAACCGATGGATAAAAAGAGACAAGACAAGAAGAGACTTTAACACATGGAACCAAAAATGTAATTCGCGAAAGACTTACTGAACTTTAAAAATGTTTAATTCCACCACTTCACATAAAACTTGGACTTACGAAACAATAAGTTAAGGCATTAAACACAGAAGGAAATTGTTTTAAATATTTGTGTAAAGTATTTCTGAATATGTCAGAGCGAAAATTAAAAGGGCAAATCTTTGTAGGGCTTCAGATTAGAAGCTTGACGGAAGATACAGAATTTGAAAATATAATGGAAGATAAGGAACAACATTCATGGAATGCTTTTAAAGTCTAGGGATTTATAAAGAGAGATCATTGAAAATATGCTGGAAAAATTCAGGATTTTTGGTTGCAATAAAAATTCACTTTTTACGCCGAAAAGCAAGGTGAAAGATTTGATGAAGATATTAAGCAGATGATATCTTTCTTTAGGTGAATATGAGAAAAATAATCAAAAGAAGCTTTTCTGAAAAAAAAACGTTTTCTTAAAAATAATATTTCTAATGGTTTCTATGTGTATATTTTTTATATTTTATTTTTTTTCGTTAATATATTATAAAACTAGCTTATACCAACGTCTTCAAAATTATAGTGTATGAGAAGGTAAATGGCCTTTGGTCCGTCTATAATACTTGAACCAACCCTTAAACCTTGATCAAACAATCGAGCCTTAACAAACAAAATCAAATGCAAGGTGTCAAATAGGGTTCTGGATACAACAGTATGAGAAGCAGAGATAACCACGCTGAATACGATCTATCTACCAACGTCTCTACAATAATAGCGTAACTCATAGGAAAATGAACTTTGGCCCATCTAAAATACTTAAAATAGGCCCTTAAACCTTGATTAAACAACCGGGCCATAACAGACAGAATCATATGCAAACTTCAGAATGGAGTTCTAGATAAGACAGTATGAGAAACAGAAATAATCACTCTGATTACGGTCTGTCTATTAACGTCTCTAGAATAATAGCGTAACACGTAGAAAATTACCTATGTTCCGTCTATAATACTTGAACTAGCCCTTAAACCTTGATCGAACTATCGAGCCTTAAAAAACATAATCAAATGCAGGGTTTCAAATAGACGTCTATATACAACTGTATGAGAAACGGAGATAACTACGCTCAATACGATCTATCTACCAACGTCTCTAGAATAATAGCGTAACACGTAGGAAAATGAACTTTGGCCGATCTAAAATACTTGATCAAACAACCGTGCCGAAACAGACAGAATCATATGCAAGCTTCAGAATGAATTTGTAGATACAGTATGAGATACAGTATGAGAAACAGAAAGAATCACTCTGATTACGTTCTGTCTACGATTGTCTCTAGAATAATAGCGTAACACGTAGGAAAATGAACTTTGACCCGTCTGAATTACTTAAATAGGCCCTTAAACCTCGATCAAACAACCGGGCCTTAACAGACACAATAATATGCAAGCTTTAGAATAGATTTCTAGATAAAACAGTATGAGAAACAGAAAGAAGCACGCTGATTACAATTTGTCTACGAACTTCTCTAAAATTATAGCGTATATGTAAGAAAATGGTCTTTGGCCCGTCTATAATACTTGAACCACGGCCTTACCGAATAACCGGTCCGTAGCAGACATAATCATATGCAAGCTTTAGAACAGAAGTCTACACACTAACACATAGGAAAATGAACACAGGCCTTTAAACCTTGATCCAACAACCAGACCTTAGCAAACGCAATACGCAAGGTTTAGAATAGAGTTCTAGATACAACAGTATGAGAAACAGAGGGAACCACGCTGATTACGATCTGTTAAACGGTAGCGGTTGTTCCTCTATTGAGTCGGTGATTTACGTCTCTAAAATTATAGCGTAACACGTAGGAAAATGGACTTTGGCCCGTCAATAATTTATGAGCGCAATTATCGGGCAGCAGGAAGACTTATGACCCATTCACGGTGCTCGTTTTGTTTGGGAGTTGTACAAAAGGTCTTGAAACTTAAAAACACTATATATAGTCCGCAGTAGCTCTGTGAAATAGTATAATATAAGAACAAGTAAAGTTAAACATTTTTAAAACCCCCGCCAACTGACTTTTTCTCCTACTTCTATTGTTTCCTCCCCGAAAGTGATTTTTTGATCTGGCGGGACTCAAATATACTATTGACTAATTTACATCTACGCACCAAAATTCATCATAATCGGATGATTTTTTTTTGTCGTTTAGAAACATCTATATTATTATAATAGCAAAAATATTCTACTTATTACAAAATATTAAAAATTAGCAATAAATAAATATTGTACCTGTATAAAAACGTAAAAACCTGCTAAATGTCAAAATTTTATCTAGCGTCTGCTAAAAAGGAATACAATAACATATATAAAAAGACTAATCCTCTGGGTAATGAAGTTACGCGCCTTTGGGTGTTTTATTTTATGGTTAGTTTTATTGACTAATTGTTTAGCTTCATTACCCCAACAACCAAATGTCTCAACACCCGGAAAAAAACAAATACCCGGTCTTTAAATTCTTTATATCTTAGTTTTTCCTTTGAGACTCACCGAGATTTGCTCCTTCATCTGCTCTCAATAAAGTTTTTGACAATTCTCTTTTTACAACAGTGTCGCGGCAAGTGGCATCCCACAAAAGTGTCTTATCGGTCTTCCATGGCAACAAAACAACCACCACCTGTATTTTTTATGTTCATGTGCAACACTTCCGTTTACCTCCTCGACTTGTTCAAGTGCCGCTTTACTTGGTTTATAAAAGTTCTGAATATGTTCTACTTGAAAAAGTGAGGCAGCTATTTGCATTATTTTGTGTTTTTTGTATGGTGACCATGACTATTACCTGTCACCTGTCAAACAACGAATTTTATTGATGAATTATGATTATATTGAGGAAAAGGTAAGTGTATATACAGGGAGTTTCAAATTCGTTGCTCATCATGGGGATTTCCTAAACGGTAGGAGATACGAAAAGGTTTAAATTAGGGCAAAGTTGCCCAATTTGATGTTTTGCTCAAAACTAAAAAAAAAAGATTGCAAATTCTGGATAGTCTAAAAATGAAATCTTCACTTTTAGTTTTTATTTTTCTGCGCCCTTATTCTTAGAGCTGTCAAAAAACGCTTAAAACTTTCTACAGGCACTTTCTTAAGATCTATCTAGTGAGAGGTCCGTTTTTGAGACTGAACATCTGACGTTTGGTCTTTATTGACCATCATCAGCCCAAATTTAATTTTTGGTTTTAACTTACTCAAGATATTTTGTTACAACAAAATAACTTTACATAATATTTTAAAAATCCATTTTTTCCTTTCTTTTTTAATCTTTGAAACAGGTAGTTGTCAAAATGAGGTTCTAAAATATCTGTCATCCTTTATGAACCAAACAGCAAGAGAAAAAAAGCATGTGTCCATAAGAAAAAATGAACTTGACAGTGCTCCTGTGACACAGAAATGTCAAATCTCGAAAATAGACCTCTTGTTAGGTAGATCTTAAAAAAGTGCCTGTAGAAAGTTTTAAGCGTTTTTTGACAGCTTTAAGAATAAGGGCGCAGAAAAATAAAACTAAAAACTAACTATGGTGAACATCGAATAACTGGTCAACTATAAAACATGACTACTACTACTACTACTACTATTACACCACCAGAATGAATTTCTTTGCTACGAATTTGCGAAAAAAAGTTGAATTATTCGCTTAGCGAGAAAAGTTTCCTTTTAAGTGTTGTGCAAAGTTTTAAAAACATTATTGAGTATTTGCCTTCATCAAAAGTGTTGAAATAATCCATTCTTTGAAAAATCCTTCTTGGTATTCCATTAATTACAAAGTCCAATTCTTCATCTTCTTCGACATCTCGAAGAAGTTCCACTTTAAGCACAGACCACCAGACCACAGAAAGATTTTAAGGCACCGGAACAATTTTATAAACTTATAAAATTAATGGTTTTGTTAAAAAAACATCACTAAGAAATACCTCACATAACCTAAAAATGAGCTTAGGCCGAAGTAATTCTACGGCTTATCCTAACTACAGCTTAAGTGCCACTTACATGATATTCCACATCCAGATCCCTTCCATCGATAGGGTCTTTTGATCTTCCTTTTCATTAAATTTAAACTTTTTTGGAATTGTAAAGAAATATAAAATCTCTAAAGACCGGAAAATACCTTTTCCGGTTACCATTAAATAACCTAAAAAAATCTGACCTTAAACCTTGCACCGATGCCATTTTCTGAAAACACCAGGTCAGTTCTAGTCTTGTCCCAGAGCATCAAAAGGAAAACACTATCAAGACATGGAGCCCAAATTTATAAATTGTTTCGTTTCAAATGCACACACAGGCTAACCAACACGTAGAACCACGAAAATGTGTCGTCTAGCAAGTTTCCTAAAGTGAAAGAGGGCAATGCACCAAGCCAAGCCAAATATTTTCAACAAAAATTTCACACATATAGTCCAATTTTTTGATGAGCGGACTGACGTCATTTTATTTGGATCTCTATTTGATACATTGTTTTAGAGAGCGACAACAAATGTGTAAAAAAAGTCATGTCGTTGATTGTTTCAACTGGTATTTCAAATTGACAACAACTAATAAGAAATACGTTCTCAGTGGCAAAAATGACGTCAGTCCGCTCTTCAAAAAATTGGACTATACACAAATCAAAATCTTTTTGGCATTTAAATTCTGAAACATCCGAAAATTTTGTTAAGTTTTAAAAACCATCAAAAGCTTCATTAAAGGCTGGATCGTGAAAAGAATGTATATCTGGAGATAAAGTGGAAGGTAAGAAAGATTTGACCTCTGAAATCGAACTAAGGAAAGTCAGAAAACATAGTGTGGTCAAATTTCCAATTCTCAAAGAAGAAGTTTTTATTGTTAAGGTGGAAAGTAACCATGAAATGTAATGTAATTACTTAAACAGCCATATGTAATAGACTCTAAAGAAGTTTTGAAAAAAGCATCGAAACTTTCTAAAGAATTAGACACTCTCCAACAGGGAGCACAGCGTAAAACATAAGTGATCCTGAGAATAGCAAACTAATGTTTTAAAAGATTCTTTACTTCATACATTATAAAAGCAGGTCGATTATCATTTGATTATTCAGCGAAAATTTCTCGGTCAGGTGAAAATTTCTCTTGTCAAAACTGAAAATCTACGTAGTCAAAACTGATAATTGCCCTTTTCAATGATTGACATTTTGGTTTGTTATTGTGTTGCTCGTTTTCTAATTTGATAAATAATATTGAAAATTAATTTAGGGATGGTGAAATAATCGGAAAATCATTCTTAGATTGTTTGTCATGAGGAAAACTTCGACATGATTTTCGATAATTTCCCCATCCCTTGATAAATTACTACAGATAATTAATCTGAACTATCTTTTTTTAATTAAGAAAAAATTCATGTTTTCAATCATGTTTTTTTGTTTCAGAATCGGCGAAAGGACAGCCAAGTAAGTTTATATATTTAATGTTAATTTTTTCGAATTTTTGAAAAATTTTGGATAATAGAAATATATTTTGAAGAAATTTACCGATATCAGACCAACCTCTTGTAAGTGGGTCCCTAGCAAGGACGCCGATACAGTTCGAAATTTGTCTAGTTTTAACAAAAATTGTAAAATTCCGTATTATCTTTTTTCAGAGTTCAACAATTTGTTAGAAAGTAAAAAATTATATCTGAAACGTTAAGTATCAGAAATCTTATTCTCAAAAGTTTTATAGGAAGAAAGTTTATGAGAAAACGGACTTTGTAATTTTTTCGTAAAGGCGTTCACACAGACACTAACGCCAGGCTTTGTAAGCCATTACGTAGAGGTTCGCAATGAAAACTAGGACGAATCAGATTTATCTTTTTCCGAGAAATTTACGTAACGACGAGGTTGCGTAAATGTCGCTGTTAAAGTTTAATATGACTGACAAAGGGCAATTCTATTGTCTACCCATTTTTTTTTTCAAGGGTATCGAGGGCAAATCTTGCATAAGAGCAACCGTCCAATTCACTCCCCCGACAGAGTCTCATCCTTCTGTCAGGACAGCCCGGATAGTGTGGGTTTCTTAACGACTAAAACCCCCGATTGTGGTTCCGATTAGCCTAATGGCTGGCCAGAGTCACTATACTGCAGCTATTATTGTGCACCCTTTGATTCTAGTTTAACCACTCTATTAGATTTATCCTCTGTACGAGTTTGTACAGGTCCTTATTGGAGAAGTTCCTAGTAGTTATTGAGTCTAGCTCAACTTCCCCATAGGGTTATACCGCCCATGTTGAGTCGCCAGAGCCTTGTCTGTTTTAGACAGGGAACACCACGAGAAGGTGTGGTTGGCATTTGGAAAACCTCTGGTCCCACGCTTGCTTGCTGCGAGCACGGTCTCCATAATCCGTTATATTCCCCTCACTATCCCTTACTCCCCATTAAAAACCTCCATAAATGGTTCAACTTTAAGAACATTTCTTAGGCAAATGAGTAAATCTCTGTCTGAGGCCTTAATACTTATTGCGTTGACTTACCTTATTCACCCACAATCAAAACCGTTATTTTGATAAACCATATTTTATCCGTTTTAAATCTTTAAAACTTTAAAAACTGGAAAAGCCACAATAATACCAGATAAAATTATTTAGGTGATGCTTTTGACTAAAAAAATAAGACGTTTGGTTCCTCAAGTTTGGGAAAATTGGTGTATCAAATATTTAAACTCATTTAATAGATGGTAAAACAACTTACATACCTACGATGATCTGCCAAATACTTGTGTCTTAAAAACACAAGATCAAAAGATCTTGGGTGGAAAATACGAAAGTTCAAACTCGGATGAGCATCTCACAAGGAACACTCAAAGGACCAAAGCGAAAAGAGAAATAATCAAACGATGTTTTGCCCTAGGCAGCCAGCATGGGCTCATAAGTAATTTTACCGGTCACCCTCCCTAAACATCTAAACACCATCATACACTTTGATTTCCAACTTTGAAGTCATCTGATGCGGCTTCGTCCTGGTGTGTACAATAGGGTTATGCTCCTAAGGCAATTAAAACAAAAAAGAAGTTAAACAACCTCCAAATCAGTTAATTCAACCAAAAAGAATCTAAAAACACAAGATCAAAAGATCTGGGGTGCAAAAAACGAAAGTTCAAACTTGGATGAGCATCCCACAAAGAACACCTAAAAGACCAAAGCCAATCCAATCCAACATGGCGAATGTTCTTATAGAATAAGCCTTTTGGCCCCCCCCGTAATTTTTTATGTTCGCCACTGTTAAAAAACTTGATTTTTGCGTGCAGAGCTTTATCTTTTCCGAGTGTACGGATGTACTGCTGTCAACATAGGGCAAGAAATAAGAAAGTTATTAATTGTTTAAATTAATTGACATCGGACAAATACATCCCAAAGCATAACCAAGCAAAAATATTTTTTTGTTTTAGATTTGTAGATTGTAAGGGGAGTCGTTTCGGCTGCACGGCACTGCTTACTATGCACAAATTTGAGTTCGAATTTTTTACCCAAGATCTTTCGATCTTGTGTTTTCAGATTATTTTCGGTTGAAGTAACTGATTTGGAGGCTTTCTAACTTCTTTTTTACTTGTGTCTTATTAGTAGACGTCCACATCAAAATAGACTAACTGGTTTTTCACAGAAGAAAAGTAAATGAAATACTGGTTCTCCATCAAAAATAGAAATGGGGTTGAAATAAAGTTCGTTTTTTAATACCAGTTCTAGTAATCGAAATATTCAATTTTGAATGTTAAATCCTGCCACTATTTCGTCATCAACTTTGAAGCTTGATCAAATATTTTGGGTAATATACGCCTTGACAAAATATGACAAATTGTCAGAGCCAGCCATTAATCACGTGATGGCCCTTTAAAAATGGTGGCTGTATGGTAAACGAAGCGATTTTCCATAAGACGTAATGCTAATAAATATGAAAATTTTGGAAAAGTGAAAAAACATGCAGGTTAAATAAAGGGAAAATTTTGTAGAGTGATCCTTTCTGAATTGGGGAGAAACGAGCATTTTGACGAAATTTTAGAAATAAACTCAAAATTCGCAGTTTAAAAACGCAATATCATGTAATTCTATCTCTCTCACACTTGCACAGTGTGGATAGCCAACGTCTCTTTCTGTTCAGCCTGAAGATCGGGCTAAATCGGCTTGCAGAGATAGTTGTGCTATCTGATTTGAGAGAGATGTCGTTATCTGCAATTACAAGGGCGCGACAAAGATAGGTAGTGGGACATTTCCACATTTAATTGCAAATTTTGAGTTTACTGTTCAAATTTCGGCAAAATGCTTGTTTTTAGCCGATTCAGAAAGGATTACTCTATAATAAAATCATCTGCGCCTTTTTCCATTTTGCCAAACTTTTGTTTTTGTCTTGTTTCAAGGAAGGCATTTGCATGTTGGGTCAAAGTATTAACACTAAAAATTTTTTCCTAAAATATATGTACATTCTCTCCAGTTTTGGGCTTCCTGTGTCAAATAGATGCCGAAATTATTTGTCTATACATTTAAATTATTTCTGAGACGGTGTACATTTTGTGTATACCTTGTAATTTATATCTTTCGGCAAAACGAAAAGAAAATTACTTAAAACATGGGGTGGGGTTTACCCAAATTAATTTGTTAACCAGCGTCAACGTATAATGCGAAGTGGTCTTAGAATTCCACTTAGTTTAAATTTAGGCCTAAACAAAATATATTAATTACAACTTGTCAGTTTAGAGCTATAATCCTCGCGATACCAACTCTATTATAGCACTTTGTGTGTTTGTTGAGGGATTTTCGGGCTCTTGTAAGCCCTCCTTCCTGTTTTGAAATGCTTATGTAATATATAGGGTGTCCGATTAAAAAAACTAACCCTTTTGAAAAGCCAAGTATTTAAAATGTAAAAATTTGACAGTCTTTAGAAATCCAACAAGAAATGTTTTGATAGAATAGCTATTTTTGGTCCCCCCTTTATTTTTTATGTTCGTCACTGTTAAAAAAAAACCTGATTTTTGCGTGTATGTAGAGCTTTAACTTTTTCGAGTGTACGGATGTATTGCTTGTCATCATCGGTCAAGAGATAAGAAAGTTATGAATTGTTTAAATTAATTAAAATCGGACAAATATACTGGAGAACAAAAAAAATGCCACAACAGGTATATGAATAGCTATTTCAATGAAAATTATTTGTGTGTATACCTTACATCAAAAGAAATATTTGATAAATTTTTTGTCTTCTAATCTTTCCTTTTTTCACAGATATTTTCTATTCATTTTCAAAAGCAACCAACAGATAAAAGACCTTTTCTGAAAATTTTAAATCCTTTTTCTCGTAGTTTTTGATCTTTTTGGATTGCTTACAGTTTACTTAAAAAATAAAAATGCCAAGAGTTCGCGGTCGCCAACAATTTCATCATTTAAACGACTTCGAGAAAGGACGCATCGTGGGCATGAAAGAGGCTGGTTTTGGTTTACGGGAAATTGCAAGAAGGGTTAATGCCAATCCATCAACAGTGTGAAGAGTTTGGAGAAGGTGGTCCAATGATGAGACTTACAGACGTCGTGCGGGTTCTGGACGCCCTAGATTATTACAAGGTCGGATTTGCGCCAAGTAAGAGATGTTCTAGTTGCAGCTAATGGACGAGTGTTTGCAAGGATGACAGTGAATCGAAGATGGCTTGGTATGGGGCTGAGGGCTTACCATCCGCTTTTGGTGCTACCTCTGGTGCAGAGCTCAGCAAAACTGGAATGACGAATGGAATACCATAAGCTTTAGCGACGAATCCAGGTTTTGTTTAGGCGGCCATGATGGACGCATGAGGATTAGGCGATTTCGAGGTGAGAGACGAAATGTAGACTTTGCTGTTGAATTTGATACAGCAAGATAGCATAGTATCATGATATGGGGTGCTATATGTTTAGGAAGCAGATCACTTCTAGTCCTTATCAACGGCAATCCGACTGCTCGGCGATAAATCGCTGAAGTGCTGCAGGTAGTTTTACATCCCTACCTATAAACTATCCCAAATGCGATCTTTCAAAAAGATAATGTCAGACCGCATATTGCTCATGAAACAATGAACTTCTTACATGAACGTGGCATAGAGACTTTGAGATGGCCAGCAAGATCGCCTGACTTGTCGCCTATCGAACACGTATGGGATATGATAGGGCGCAATCTTAGTCGATTACTACGTCCGCCTGGAAACTTGGATGAACTCTGGCATGCCGTAAGGAGGATTTGGATGAGTGTTTCTCAATATGATATAGACCATCTTATTTTGGATGGATGGAGGAGCCACTCATTATTAATTTTTTGATGATTATCTTGGAGGAATCTTCTTGGAAATGTAATCAATTACTAACATCCTAATGTATTAATATATAAATAAATAACTTTAAAAATATTTGTCCTTTCTGATGCTGCATTTCTTTTGTCCAGTATACATCGAAAATCCTTAGATTTTTAGACTGCAGGGGGAGTCGTTTCGGCTCTTTTAGTCGCAGGGCACTGCTTTCTTTGCACAAATTTTGTGCATGACTCTTCATCCTAGTTCATGTCCAGGAATTTAAGGTTTCTTCTAAAGAAAACTATTTTCTTGGAGGATAGTTGGCCCACTTCTTAGGTAAATGGCAGTACCCCCTCGAAGTGCTTAAGCCTCTTCCAGAGTTGGGCGGAGCATTTACAGAGTAGGTGTTTTACGGTCTTTGTTGCAGTTTCGCAAAATCTGTAGTGGTCGTCTTCTACTCTTTCTAATACCTTTAGGTGATATTTTACCGGACAGTGTTTATGAGAGATTTTGAGATTTTCTGCTCTGTTTTTTTGATGTGGTGATGAACCTTTTTGCCTGTCTTAGTCTTGAAGTGTATCTCCAGTATTTTAACAATTGGTCCTTTTCCCAATTGTTAAGTCCTTTTAGAACGTGACTTTTCATAAGTCCATAGTATGGCTCTGGGCCATAGTATGGCGTTTCAGCACCTTGTTTTGTGAGGGTATCTGCTTCATCTACGCCTCTGTGTCCGGGCACCCACATCAAAGTTACCTGGCTGTGGGTTGTGAGCGCTTTTAGGGTTTGTTTGCATTCCCAGAGTAGTTTCGACGCCAATTTATGTGTTTTCTTTTGAGGCTTTGGTTGAGACACTCCTGTGCACACATGTTGATTGCAAGCAGTTCAGCTCGGAACATCGTAGGATATTTTCCCAGGGACTGGGATAGCTTGAAGTTAGGGCCGGAGATGGCCAACCCGGCTCCATTCTCAAGTTTGGAGCCGTCAGTGTACCAGAGCGAGGCGTCTCAGCTTATATAATAATAATAATTGTTTATTTTTCCATGATTGGCGGTCGCTTATAACCACTTCGAACGGAATCTTAAACTTCAACATCATTTGGTCGGTAGGTTTGCTGGCATATTCCAGTTTTATTTCTTTGATGTTGACCCCCCAGATCTCCAGGCTTGAATCTGTTTATCTGGAATAGCCTGCTAGCACTTTCTTCACGCTAAGATGTAGTGGAGGCATGTATAGCAGTGTATCGAAGGCTGTGGTGGGGCAGGTTGGTAATGTTCCTGTTATTCCCAGACCTTATTTAGTTTGGTCTGAGCGGTAACCTGTTCGGTTTTTGGCCACCCTACCAACAAGACACGGGTGGCCAAAATTTTTGGCCTAAGTTTATTTGGTTTACCAAACTCACTAATTTCAACAATTCATAACTTTATTATATCTTACCCCATGTTAACTTTGGAAAAATAAAGCCCTATACGGAAAAGTTAAATTTTTTACCAGTGGTCCACATAAAAAATTGCAGGCTCTATAATACCTATTTTTTAAAAATGTCCGCTATCTTGAATTATAACAAATTGTCATCAAATTCTTAAATTCTTAGGCTTTTCAAAACACCCTATACATACAGGGTGTTCTACAAAAAAAGTGTTTTTTTTTTTAATTAATATTTATTTAGACCGCTTTGTAAGGTTATGAATTAGAAGGACTTTTGGCAATTTCTTACCAAATATAAAATGGTGGCATCTGCGGATCCCCAGAATTTTATGCAGGATTTTATCTCACGCAGACCATATAAATGGCGGTTTTTATTAACACAACAAAGTTCTTGAATTGCATGCACATATAAGTCCCAATATTATATACACTTACCTAATCGGGGTATTAATATATTAAACTAGACTAGATAAAAATTTAGTATGATGAAAAGATTAAATTATACATAATTTTTTACATTAAAATATTTTTTCCAATATTGAAATTATTTTTTTTCGAATTCAATTTTTTTTTAAATTTTTTTGAAAGGCATATCTTTCTAAAAACATTTGTTTGATTTAAAATTTCATGAATTGCATTTTTCTCGAAATCGTCAAGTATAAAAACATTTTTATTTATTGTCATGAATTAAAACAAAACCAAATGCCTTTTTCGACCAGCTAAGCAAGGAGTCGCTCAATTTTTTTTTTGCTTTAGCGGGTAAGGTATAAAAAACAACAGTTATTTCAAATCAACCAAAAACGAAATTCGAAAAAATTGTTGTTTCACATAAAGTATTTCGAAAATATTGGCCTTTGGAAAAGTATTTCGAAACAATTGTGGTTTGAAGAAGATGATTTCGAGAAAAGTTCTTTCAGAAATTTTCGCGAGCCAAATTAAAATAGTTAAAAATATTGATTAAACTATAAAACTCCCTTAACTTTTTTGAGATACTTTAAGTTGGTCATAGGACGTATTCGCAAATGCAATATAGCTATAAAAGTACAATCTCTGCGGTCTATCGTTGAGCTTTTTCATCAAGGTCACGTCTTTAGCATGTATAATGTTCAGAAATAACGCTAACCTACGTAGAATAGCGTCTGCGGCATGTTGCTAACGTGCCCAGCAAACACGGTTCTCTCGGGCCTTCGTCGGTCCGATATCGATCGGCACGACGTCGATTTACGACATCGGACCAGCAGTATTTTTTGTCCGCTTTGCGAAGTGGACCCAATGTTAAATTTTACTTTTTGCTGACATCGTCATACCGTCGCCGTACGATTAAGGTCCGATATGGTTTAACCACATGGTACCAACCATCCGCCCATAACTGCTTAATTTGATCGGTCTAACGTAGGCAAGCTAGTCTCGGCCCGACATCAGTAAACTATTCAAGTCCGATATTGGTTTAATAAAGCGGTCCAACGTCGGCGATTGACGGAGGTCCATCGGTGGTAGCTTAAAACGGCCCGACATTGGCGACATTGCTTAACCAGTCGGGCTGGTTTAAGTGGCAGAAAAGATAATTCTTGCAGAGAAGTACCACCATCTTTTGAAGTTCGCATTCTAGTTTTGTAATATATTTGCTTATTATATACATAATATTATCTTTCACTATACGGGTAACATACTGACATTAGCGTCATCTCTACATACTAAGAAGAAACTATTAAGCAGTTTAAAAATTTTAATGTGACGTAATCGGACCATCGTCGGTTGCCGATTCCCGACCAATCAAACAAAATTCTACTCGGACTATCGTCGGCTCTAAGGCAGATAAAGTGGTCGTCGGCATAAAGTCGATTATAGTAAATCGGGCCATCGTCAGTTGCCGATTTTCGTCCGATTAAACAAAGTTCCAATCGGACCGTTGTCGCCCCTAAAGCAGATAAAGTAGGCGTCGGCATAAAGTCGACTATAGTAAATCGGGCCATCGTCAGTTGCCGATTCTCGACCGATTAAAGAAAGTTTCTATCGGACCATCATCGGCCCTAACGCAGATAAGGTTTGCGTTGGCAGAATGTCGACTATAGTAAATCGGACCATCGTCAGTTGCCGATTCTGGTATGATTAAACAAAGTTCCAATCGGATCGTCGTCGGCCCTAAAGCAAATAAAGTGGGCTTCGACATAAAGTCGACTATAGTAAATCGGGCCATCGTCATTTGCCGATTTCCGACCGATTAAACAAAGTTCCAATCGGACCATCGTCGGTCCTAAAGTGGTGTCGGCATAAAGTCGACTGTAGTAATGTGGACCTCCGTCAGTTGCCGATTATTGACCGAAAACTAAAAATCGCAATCTGACCAACATCGGGCCAGAGTGTAGTCGCCGATGCCGACACACTGCCGACGTTGTCGACATTGGCCCGATTCAATGCCGTCGATTTGTGTTTGCTGGTTGAAAATATGATAATATACGCAGTTTTGCCGACGGGAGTCAAGAAATCAATAGACGAGCGGCCGAACCAAAGAAAGCAAGTTAGAAATACATGGTAATATTTACATTTTCGATGAGATTCAATGGAAAACTCCGTGGTTATTGAAGATATGGACATGCGGTTTTCGCATTACTTTACTTTTTTGAGCTTTAAAAATTTTATTAACAGATTTATTCTGTCCCTTCTAGTTTTTGAGCTACAGGGGAGAGTTGAAAAATGAACGGAAAAAACATGTCTGTGGCAACCTTTTCAGAAAAACACAATGGTCTTTTCGGAGTTTAAATCTGACGTTTCTTTCTGTAGATACCATCATCAGGATCAAAAAGTTAAATACGGAGCAATATGTTTTCATTCATATTTTACTTTATTTTTAAGTTTATTTGATAAGAAAACATATTTTTTTTATTTTGAAGTTTCGATCCCGAAAAAAATTATCTTCAGTGCATTTTTTTTCTGATACGTCCCTGTCCCATTTTAGCTATTTTTTTTTTGAGACCATTTATATTTAACTGCTATACAGTAGACCTGGACAACGAAGATATACTAAATGAATACAACGCAATAGATTCGTAGCTTACGGAAGTGGTAGTGGTTAATTACCACAACGGAATAACATTAGAAACTTTAAGTTCGTTCGTTCGAAATGATGTTTTGACGCATTTGATCAGCTGGAGCTGTCCCGCATCCGCCATTAGTTTAAAAGTGCACCTGCTCGATAGGTCGACTCGATAGAGATAAGAATACGAATGCCGATAGACCCGAAATTTAACTTTAAGTGTCTAGTGTCTATTAAGTTATTGCGTAGACATAGTAATTACCACAACCACTACGAAGCGTTCCAAAATGTCTCTATTTAATGTAGAATACGATATGTTGTATTCTGAACCTCGTATCGCGATCCAAGACCATTCGAACTATTTACGACCAAGATAGTGAAGTATGTTTGAGGTATAAAACTAGATTAATTTTCTCCAGAGTGGTCATAAGTTTTTCGTTTTGGAAGATGAGGGAATTTTGATAAACTTGCGATAGTTCTCATACTATATAGTTTTTATTGCCGCGGATCATATACAGGGTGTATAAGCAAACATTTCAGTGGAATGAAGGGTACAACTTTACCGATAGAGACCTAAATTTAAAAAATTTACGCCAAATTAATCACACGCATCATCTAACGCATGATGTCAATATAGTGCGACCCGTGCATATAATCAGTGGATCTTTGAATTGGCGAAAGTATTGCCGATTATTATTACTATTCGTAGCCACAAGAGAAGCCAAAATTGTTTTAATTTTTTATTTTAATTACATTTTTTGATTTAGTAGTCCGGTAAAAAATTGTTTGGCCACATACTTAAATATTGCGTGAATATTCTTGGACCATTCGGAAAGTCCAAAACACATCCTGTGAATGTCCAACGGTCCACTTTTATATTATTTACTGAATATTTAGAATGGATTTAATCTGAACATTACATATTCCAAACATTAATTTTCAGATTACATTCATTCTGAATATTCAGTGAATAATAAAAAGGGAAACCGTTGGACATTCACAGAATGTGTTTTGGACATTCTGAATGTTTCAAAAATATTCACACAATATAGCAATATTCTTACTATATAAGTACCTCCAAAATAAATATTTGCACTCATACATTTTACATTATATTTATTTGTTAAGGCGCAATTACACAGACGAACATGCTCAAATAAAAGCTCGTGCAAAATATCTAAAAATTTTTGCGTGAACATTTTTGTGAGCTTTTCTTTGAACATTTTGTTCGGGTAAATTTTTGACCAAATTATTGCTATCTATTTTGGAAACATATTTTTAAAGATGAGAATAAATAAAATTTCACATCAGTGATCAGTGATCTCAATTCTTTAAAAAAATGGGACACCAACTTTTATTTAAAATTTTTGTGAAAAAAAGCCGACGGCAAGCGAAACATTATTATTGGCTCTACTATCAGTTTTGTCACATGGATTAGGTTTACTTATAATATTTTTTTCTTAGGGTTTTTCCCGGATTTTTTTTTTGGGATTTTCTTGCGAGTTTTTTTTATTTCCAAGGGTTTTTTTCCTAAAAAAAAACCTAGGAAAATTTTTCTTTTCCAAAAAAATTTTTAGTTTTTCAAATATCAGCAAAAAACTCAAAAATTGCACTTTTAAGCGGTAATCCGCGCCTCACGACTATGGGGAGTGGTGGGGAGGGAGATTTTTTTTAAACATATTTTTGTAACATAACATAAACATAACTTTACTTTACCTTTAGCTTTTATTGTTGTTTTTTAATTCCTCACACCAAATTTACCTAGTTAGTTTAAGGTCCCAAGGGATGCTTAAAAAACCAAAAGGTTCATGAAAATGCTGAAGATATAGATATTTACTGTCAATTTAATGTAATAATCAAGGTCGATTACTGACACTGAACCAACAATATGCAAAGGGCAACATTGCGATTCAAAAGGGTGGCCGGCCTACTACCTGCGAAATCCAAAACGCGGGATGATAGATCGATGACACAGTCTACTAAATTACTGCTAAATTATATTTTTTAGACAAGGGTCGGGTTCGTAGGGTTGTAGAAGTGGGTAATAAACTAGTATTATTTAAACTGTAAAATAAGAGATATTTTTATAATTTTTATCATTATATTTTACAGGCAACAACAATAAATAAGTGCCAATTATTATTTTTTTTATTCTCGTTTTTTTACAACCCCAAAAAAGTTACAAGTATACTGGCATATCCTCTATAAAAAAAAAACAGATCAATCGAAGTTGCTTATGAGGTAAAATGTGAATTTCGGCATCAAATCGTTTTTTTGTCGGAAAGCACATGATTAAAAATACCTTATTTCAAAACTTTGTTCTATTTTCAGTTAAGTTCAATGAATTCCGATAAAAATATATATTTTGAATTTGTAAAAAAATTTTTATACCCCCAATTCTTCAAACAAATTTTGCTCAATATTCTCTTCAAAATTTACGTGTGTTTTTTGGTACGAGATTTTGCTCGAACATTTCTTTGAACATTTTGCTCAAGAGGCTCGTGTAAATATTTGTCGGCATTTCAACATCAAAGGAAAGTTTGTATGTGTAAATGCGCCTTTAGGTACCGAAAAAACTAGGGGTGGACTTACTTATGGGGAAAACTCAAAGTAATGAAAACAGTCTAAACGTCCGAGGACACAATATAAAAATTTAATGAACGGAGGCAGCAGACAGTCCAGACCCGAAAGGGCATTGAACTGCTGACAGGGATGCTGACTAGGCACAATCGGCTGAACAAACATCTGATACAAATAAGAGTAGCAGGAGATCCCGTGTGTCCCGTTTGCGGGCTGTAGATTGCAGAATCTACCACAATTTTAGCATGCCACTGGTAATTGGTAATCAGTCATTACTAACACCCAAATCTACGGTAGTTTGGTGGAAATGGTAGATAATAAACAAAAAGATAACAATATTGTTATGTTGAATATATAATTTAAGTAAATATAAGATGCAGGTGGAATATGTCTATGTAAAACAATTTTAATTTGATGTTACTTTTTTATTCATATCACCAAAAAGAATTTCCAAAAATCCACTAGTTTTCGTCAAAAAAATTTCGAACTGTGGTATGTTTATAATTTTGAACTAATTGTGTACAACTTACACCCTAGTTGAAATTATATACTAGAAACGACTAGAAATCACGTAAGAAAAACTATTTCCTTCTTTGTTGGACTTTTGGTACATAATATGTGCATGTGTAAAGCACCTGATTTTTCCAATGGTGCTTCTTTGCTGATGCGGACTACATGAGAAAAGAGATCCTTATTGTGCATCAATAGTGGATTTTTCGAAATTATTTTTGGTGTTATTAGGAATTCGAAAATAGTTCTTAATTTTGGGATAGTTGCTTCTCATTTTTCTGTACGCTTGAAATGAGAAGGGTGTAGCTTGACGTCCAGCTGCACCTCCCATTTTGATTACAAAGAAACCAGGAAGGAGTGTGGTTCAAAATTAGTTCGTAATTGGTTGGAAGTATATTATAACTCGAATATCTTTTGGGGGGGGGGGTGGCTTGACTGATCTATAATCTGTACTTCTACATATAAAACCTTTCTAACACATCATAAAACCTTCTAAGACTGTTCAAAGATATTTGACACGGCTTTTTTTGCAGTGACCCAACTAAGAAGGTTAAACACCTGTAGAGTACCTACTTGCAGCAACAAATTGCACAATTACACTAACCAGTACATATTTCATTGTTAATTACATAGAATTATTGCTAAAATTGTCCATTTCATTAAACCTTAAAATTGTTTAGTCTTCAGTCAGCTGCTGTGGTTGAAAGAGGTACTCAGAATAACAAGAGACTAGAAGAGTGCGACTGCTTTTTAAGATTAGGAGAAGCAAAAAGGCCTGCACCTAACAACATGATGCAGACCATTGTCGAGAACCTTAATTATAGCTTAGAGCCTCTAAGTTGGTATTAGATGGTACCAATAATGGAAAAACTTTTTTTTTGTAAAAATACGGTTGAGATATTTGATATTTCAACGAGCTAATTTTGTATCTGATTATGTTTTTAAAGTTTAGTAATAAATGTACGCCAAAGATGAGTAACCTAATATTAATTAAAAACTCAATTTAAAAAGATTTAAGTTGGCTCGCAAAAAAACTATGTTTTTTGTTATAAAATTACATACATATACAAAATATATATAATCATATTTTTTTTTCAAGGGTATCAAGGGGAAATCTTGCATAAGATGCCCGAACTACTTTCCTGCCAGAGTCATTTCTCCTCTAGCAGGAGAGCCCGGGTAGTGTCGGATTCCTACCGACTAAAACCCTCCGATTGTGGCTCCGACCAGCCTGATGGCTGGCCAGAGTCACTGCACTGCAGCCATTACTGGCTTATTGTGCACCCTTTGATCCTAGTTTAACCACTCTACTCTCCTGTACGAGTTTGTACAGGTCCCTAATGGAGCAGTTCCTAGTGTTGATTCTAGTTTAACCACACCATTAAATTTTCCCCTGTACGAGTTTGTACAGGACCTTAATGGAGCAGTTCTTAGTCGTTAGTGGCCATATTCGGTCGCCAGAGCCTCGTCTGTTTTAGACGGGGAGCACCACAAGAACGTGAGGTTGGTCCCATGCCCAGTGGGGGTAAGTACGGTCTGCAACTGTTCCGAGCAAATATGAGGAAGGTTACATTATATTCGCATCACTACCCCTTACTCCTCCCTATATATAATCATATACAAGGTATCGCAAAAGTCCACCCTAATATCTCCAGAACCAAAAGAGACAGAGAAGTAAAATTTCACATAATTAGATGGTTTACAAAAAAGCATCTTTTTGGATGCTAACTGTGCCACCATTCATTAAGGGGACGGAGCTAGCGCGGAGAATATATATTTTTTAAATGAGATACACTTTATATTTTTTTAAATTTGAAAAGAGCTTTCCATTCGGTTTCCAAAAATATGTTACCTTTTTCTCTAACGGTTTTTCAATTTTTTCTGAGACCTTCTTTGTTTGTTTAAAATATCTTGGTGGAACCTCTCACCGTACTCGTCACTTACAGCACCACAATTTTTCGGAAAGTAATCCAGATGACAATCCAAGAACAGTTTTTTAAACTAATTGAACGAAATGTTATATCCTAGGTTTTTTTTAACACAAAAGAAGTCGGGCAACCAGGTCGTTATAGGTTTCTGCTTTAGTGTTTCCCAAAAAATTTGTTGGAACCATTTCAAATGCATTCCACGAGTTTTTGTCCTTGCCTTGAATTATGAAATCCAATTGCGCATCTCCCAAAAGTTTTATGATCTGAGATCCTAAAAATATTCCCTTTTTAATGTTAGCGTCACTGATTCTAGAGAATTTTTCTTTTAAATAACTAAAAGTATGGCCCTCTTTTTTCATGGCTTTCACAAAATTTTCCATAAGTCCTAATTTTATATAAATTGGCAGCAGTAAAATCTTTTCTGGAGGAACTAATAGCTAGTTACATTTTTTCCCTGGCTAGAAACACTCTCTTGATGGCTATATTTTCTTTTTATAGTGATCCGATCGCGCTCGACTGTCCCATTCGCAGAGAAAGAAACAGTATTTGGTATAACATAGCTGTCTTTCAAGCAAAATTGCTACAACCTTTAAATCCCCACAAATTTGCCATTTATATCTTTGATATCGCATGTTTGCTCCTTTTATATGGACTGCATCACCAACTGGTACTAAAGGCCACTTGACTCCATTATGAAATAACGCAGCTTTAAAACCTACTTTTAGAGGATCATTGAAAAGTCTCCAGTCTTTTGAATCATAGTCTGTATTTAAACCTGTCATTAATCCCTCAATGTCAATACGGGCTACCAAATTGTTATCTATGTTAAGAAATGGTGTTATGTTTTTTCAACGGCTTCGGTACACAGAAACTTACTTCTTCTTAAAGCAAATTCTATTGTTGCCATCGAGAGGCCAATACTTCGGATTTTTTTCGGGGGGTTAACCACACAACCCTCCCCCCTCGGCATGCCAGTCCCTTTCTGGTACACTAGAGTAGGCTTGCCTTTGAGCTTGCCCCTCACCTTCGATTTTTTTCTGAGTATCTCCTGGGTTTGTACACTATCGGCATCATAAAAGTGGTACACATTACTTTTGGTTGTAATAAATGTCTCCACAAATTTCTTTATTTGATAAAGCCCAACTTCTCGCAAAACTACAACTAGGATAATCAATTAGGGACGTGGCTATACATTATGGACGCAGTAAAACCACGATTATAAAAATTAAAAAACCATGGGAAGAAGATCAGACAATGGACAGAAAACAAGGGACTGTTTTATTGAAAGTTTCAACTGATGAACAAAATTATGAACTTATCGCCTTTATGGAAGAAAACCCTTTCGCATCTGTTGCCCAGGCAAAGAGATTAACCCAATTTCCAGGATGTGTAAGAGTGGCACGAAATCGCGTAAGGAAAGGCTCTAATTTAAGATGTCGTGTAGCCGCTAAAAAAATTAAACTTACGAATGAAAAAAAAAACCAGGCTAGGTTACTTTTTGCCCTTAATTACTCTCTAAAGGAACCAGACTTTTGGCGAAAGGTAATATTTTCCGATAAAAAAGTTTTCCAGTCCTGTAGTGACAGAAAACAAATTCGGGTGTATCGTCCACCCAGAACGCGCTATGAAATCGCGCTGGAAGATTTTCGGTAAAAATGTGGGGTTGGATTTCTGCTAGAGGTCATGGTGCTCACAGCACAGCTTTACATAGACATTTTAGAGAACACCATGTATCCAGCCGTCACAAAACTTTATCAAGAACAGTTTATTTTTCAACAAGACAACTGCCATGCTCATACGGCCAGAATTTGCCAAATTTGGTTTCGGAAGCAAAATACTGAAGTTCTTCCTTGGCTTGCGATAACCCCAGACGCCAATCCTATGGAAAATATCTGGGATTTAATTTCAAAAAAGCTGGAAAGCTTTAATATTGTGCCGGGAAATCAACATCACTTGGTCCAGTCAATAGTAAATGCTTATGAAGAAGTGATTGGTGAAAATGAAAACCTTTTTGAAATTTTGGCTGATTCTCTACCGAAGGTTAAACGGTATTGACTAGATATTAAAATTTATATACCTAATAATTTGTTTCTATTGTTTTATAATTTTCGTTACAGTTGTGTTTTTTAATTTTTGTTATAGTTGTTTTATGCGTTAGCGTATTATTGTAATATAAAAATTATTTTTGAAAGCAATCTCACAAAATATAATCCGGTAGTTAACCATACACTTTAAAAAATACCTATGTTTATCACGTACCACTTTTATGATGCCGATAGTGTACGACTAAACATATACAGGGTTCGACATTTCTCTTCTAGAGCGAGAACGCTATTCAATTCAGATGCACTGAAGAGAGATGCCGGCTAGGCAACGTTGTCAAGCAAACAGTTTCGCCAAACTTTAGACGCGGGCGTGAAGGATATCGTAGACGTAATTTTTCTCAATTAATCACTTAGGAGATCTTAAGATAATTTGTTATTTGATACTAAAATGATGCAACTAAAATACCACAAAATATTTTTCATTTAAGACCGGAAGAGCAGGGGTCCCGTTTTCCCGGTTCTGGGTTCTGCAAGAATCCTCTCTGTTATTAAATTTAATAACAGGTTTAAATTCGTTGTAAAGTTAAACAAGACGTGAATACGGTTACAAAAGTGTTCCAAGTAGAAAGAGTAGAGGGTTACAGATTGAAAGACTGCGCTACATTGTTTTAGTTTCTTTCATTCTTTTAAAAAATTATATTAATTTTGTTTAAAGTATTTCAACAGAAAGCGAGACTGCTACAATAAATTGTCTCGTAGAGTCGGAACTTTAGCATAACTGATGATGCATTTTAATTAATTTAGTGGATTCTAATTTCAAACTGAAATAAGAACATATCCATAATCACTGTTTTACGTCATTTAAATTATCTGATCATTATCCGCAAGATATATGTCTTATCCACTTCAATACCAGATAAAAGCTATCATATCTTTTTACTTTGGCAGGATCTTTAGTTCTGAGAATATACAACTTTTTTGTAATGATATTGCTTTAGAATCCTGACAAGAAGTATAAAGAAAAAATTTGTATATCTAAGATTTTGTATTATGTATTACTTTATTTTATGTTTCCCTATAAAGAAAATGAAAAAAAGCAAAAATATAAAAAAACTGATTAATGGATAACGCCAGAAATCCTTAGACTTCAAAAACTTTTAAACACAGTTTCAGACTATCCTATAAGATATCCAGAATTTAATGACACCAAAAAAAAACTCCAATCTTATTATAACAGTTACTTTTTGAGGCAAAAAAAACGTTTCATGACAATGACATTTTGAATGCTGAAAACCGGCAAAAAAAGATGTGGGAGATTATAGGTCACAAAACAAACAAAAAAACAAAATTTACAAGCCTATATTATTTAAGGATGGTGATCGGATACTTACTACGAAGCAATCTGCAGATAAATTCATCGACTACTTCACAAACACTTCACAAAATATACAGAGTCACTTGGACCCATCTTTAGATTTTGATTATCTTACAAAAAATGTAGACAGAACAAACAAAACATTTTGTTTATCCCCAACATCAGAGGAAGAATTATTATCCGCAATAAATAAACTAAAATTAACCACATCAAGCGGATGGGATGGGATCAGCAGTAACTTATTAAGCATATAAAAAACTCGATTACAAATCCATTAGTTTATCTTATTAACAAAGCTTTTGAATGTGGTGTTTTTCCAGAACTCCTTAAAAAAGCTATAGTAAAGCCTCTTCTTCAAAAGGGAGACCCTTATGATGTCACCAACTTCCGTCCCATTAGCATTCTATCAACATTTTCAAAAATATATGAATCTGTTATGCACAAAAAACTACAGAATTATATAAACTCAAACAATATTATATCAGATTTTCAACATGGCTTCGCCAAAAATAAAAGCACCGAAACCGCAATATTCTCGTTTGTTAATAAAATTATTGAATCAGTTGACCAAGATTGAATGGCAATTTTAAAGATCTAAGTAAAGCATTCGATACAATTAATCACAAACTACTACTGGAAAAAATTAATAGATATGTAGTTCGAGGTGTTGGAAACTGCTGGTTTACATCTTATCTCTCTGACCGACCACAGGAAGCTAGACTTACAAACAATGAAGTCACTACAACCTCCAAAATTTTGACAATTGAGTCTGGAATACCGCATGGGTCTATTCTTGGCCCTCAGCTTTTTAATATTTTTACCTTTGACCTTAAAAAAGCACTTGATGGTTATCCTGTGCATTTAGTTTCATTTGTCGATGACAATAACATTTATATAAAAGCTACAAATTTTGAAGAGGTAGTGAATTCAGTATATTCAATCGTAACAGAGTGGATGGAAAAAAATAGGCTAGTTCTCAATCATGAAAAAACAAATGTTATGATTTTCAAACCTACAAGATCAAATCTAGAAATAAAACTTATCAAAATAAATAATAAAATGGAAATCAAACTATCTAGCGAGGTTAAGCTACTAGGTATATATCTTGATGAACATCTACGTTGGTCAGTCAGACAATTTGTGCAAAAAACCCTCAAGAGCTTAATATGGTCTTCGCTCGATTTCAAAAGAATGTAGCATAAATATTTGTAAAACCTTATACTATGCGACTTTTCACTCACATCTGAGATCAGCATTAATTCATTGGGGCCAAAGTACTGATTTTGAACGTTTTTATTGTGCAAAAGTACGCTGTTAGAATACTTGCTGTTCTAGGATGGAGAGAAACGTATAGGAACACTTTTAAGGATCTGTCAATCATGACAGCACCTGGCGTCTATATTTATGAGTGTGTGATGTTTGCAAGAAAAAATATTCATTTCTTTTTAACAAATTCTGTAGACCATACACACAATACAAGATTTAGAAGTAGACTAAAATCAAATCAGCATAAAACGACCATATATGAAAAAGGGGCATTTAAAAATTGTTGTTTTCTGTATAATAGATTACCTAACGAAATAAAAAACAAACCCTCAATAAGCACCTTTAAAAAAGATGTAAAAAACTTATTTTAAATATATCTCCGTATACGTTACAAGAATATCTTCAAGCTATCTAGTTAATTTTTGTTCCAATTTTATATAACTGTTGTTTTTTTTTTCGTTTTATTTGTGTTAATAATTGTTATTTAGCTTAAGTTTTTTATACAGACCGCTTCAAGCTACTGCGAACATAGGGGGAATCAAGTCCAATTTACTCTCCATGCCGTACGACCAAGGTAGATTCGAAGCACGCTGCAGTGTTGTCTTTTGGAAATTCATTTTGTTTTTATTATTTTGTTTTATTTCTGCCTTGCTCGAGAAACAGATGGGTAAGTTCTTAATTGAAATAATACATTTTTAAAACCAAAAATGGATGTCTACGAAGTTGCCAAAAAAGTGCAGATGGTCAAATGGTCAAATCGTCATAACCCAACACACGTTCGATATTGGTCGAGGGAAAATTTGCATTTGTATTTTGACGTAAGAACACAGTATCCCCAAAAACTAAATGTTTGGGGGGGGGGGTATTATAGGGGAACACGTAATTGGGCCATTTTTTATTAACGGCAATTGCAATTTGAATGGTAGATACTTGGATCTACTGCAGCAGCACATTATTCCAACTGCTAGGCAGTTGTTAGGTGTAAGATTTGGTAAAACATGGTTTCAACAAGATGGTTGTTCCGCTCACAATGTTGGCCTTGTTAGGGAATATCTTGATAATGTATTTCCTAATCGGGTTATAAGTACACGGGGAACTATTTTATGGCCAGCTCGATCTCCCGATCTTGCTCCTAATGACTTCTATCTGTTTTTGAAGAAGCTTTTCAAATTATCACCCCTAACATGCTTGGAAACGTTAGAAGGGGTTTTTATAGTAGGCTCGGATATTGTCTAGCCGAGCAAGGAGGACTTTTCGAACATTTGCTTTAATTTTTTTTTGACTGGGAGAATCTTTTTGGTTTTTAGAATGTATTATTTTATTTTGAGAACTTGCTTTTATTTTATTTCTCCTTATTATTTTCATTGTAACACGTCGTCACTGATAAATCTGAGCAGTTGACAATAAAACGCTCTTATTTATCAGTGACAAAAAATAAGAAAATTACGTTATAAAAATTTGCATATTTATTGACCAAATTCCGGTTTCATTGACTACGCTCCACACAGCACCGTGGTTAGAGGAGTGCTAAATACCAAAGGAAAGTCATGCAAGGGGTGATCGCAAGCCTGAGTATTGGTTGCTTCACTGATAGGCGTGCGGTGTCTCTGCATGTACGTACACTGGCAAATTAGACTTCTTCCGCCTTATGTTCGCAGTAGCTTGAAGCGGTCTGTATGTCGTCTCTAACTAGGTACTTACTTAGACTTTAATTAATTTAGGAATACTAACTGTATTTCAAATGTTTACCGTTTCGAAATAAAATTTTTTGACTTGACTTGATTTGACTTTTGACTTTGACGGGATGTTACGTGGACATATTTTAGTTAATTTTGGGGGACATCGCCAACAGCGTATCGGATTTTCAAGTTTTCAATATACGCTATTTCGGCACTCTGGACAAAAACTGTCAAACCTAGGGTTGGCTCGTTCGGTAATGCAATCTGGTGTACACACCGATGGAATTGCGTGGCATTTTGAGGATTTCGGAGGAGTATAGAGGCATTCTATGCATTTTAAAGCAATTAATGGCATTCTGAGGCATTTTTAACAGAAAAATCTGGTAAAAAATGCCTTTTGGTGTACACAAAATGACGACCGGACCACCACTCGTGTCGAACCCTATATAGAATAAAAGAAAAAAACCATTTTCAAACATTAATATGTGTCAAAAACTAAAATATAAAGATAACTGGTCTGAAAAGCCAGTCTAGTCCTTCTTATTTGTAGCCCAAACTAAATACCTGACCCTCTCGAGTTAAAATGCCGGCTTCGAACACCGTAACATGTCCGCCGCCAGTACTCCGAGTACCGTTCTCTAAGCCGCAACCTAATACCCAAACGTCAGATATTCCTACGCACCCAGTCCCGATGGTACTTTTTGACGTTTAGACCGGACTATAGACGTACTATATTGATTTCGCGAAGCGGTAAAAATGACAATTTTTGGTAGTTACAGAGGGTGGTACTCACCGACGCAAGGTTAAGGTGGTACATAACAGTGCATTGAATCCGGTTGGTGTTTCAATTTTGATTTTTGTTTAATTAAAGAGTGATTAGACTTAAAAAGCTTGTAAGCAATGATTTTCCTCTTTAGAAGTTTTATTCTTACTATTACCGTTCAGGAGATATCCGCGAAAAACTGATTTTTAAGGGCAAAAGTGATAGTCCTACTAGAAAGTACCGCCCAGTGGTGCGGGTCGATGCGGAAGTACGACTGACGGCGCGACGGCGGATTTTTACGTATGCGGCGCGAAAAATAATATGGGCAGACTAAGTAAATTCGGACATGGAGGTCTGAATTTAAAAGTGCATTATAGAAAGTTGGTGAACCGCGGTGCGGATTACAGTAATTGCGACGCGTTCCGAATTATGCCTACGGTCGTACCGGAGTTTTTCTTGTATTGCTGCAAACACTGTGGACATAGCCAGAAACTAGAGGTGCGTATTTAATTGAAACATCTTTTTTTTACAAAAGAGGTAATGATAACAGTAGATCCGCGTTTCGCACTTGGGGTGCTCATCAGTATGATGCTAGAAATTAATCTGAAACAAAATTCATGTAAAAAACAACCATCTGTCAAATTGTAGAATCGGAATTTTAGGGAAAATTAAGCACCTCTACGGAGAGAGATATAATTATCTTTTTGAGATAACGCTCGCTATCTTTTGTTTTTTGTTGTATTTTCACCCTTGCTAAATCCGTTTTAAATATATTTTTTTGTTTTACATATTACCAGAGAATTACCATCAAAGAGCTGAATAAAAGAGATTATAAGCAGAAAAGAGAGCCGTATCTCGGTCAACTTTGCGCACTGGTGTACCACCTTTTCGTAAACAGTTTAACCCACTTTTAACCCATTTACCTATGCCTATTCTACGGAACACAAACTGGAAGTTGCACAGATATAGATCCTAGTAAACCCATTAGAATAGTTTGAAAGTTACGTACTTACCTATGCAATCTAAAAATTTTTAATATTTGGAGAAGGGGGGCGGTTGCGTGCACGTGGTACAAATGAAGCAAAAAAAGGGTATTTCGTGCAAAATTTCATTTATTTTCTTTCTATCAGACCGGTTTCGGCTCAATTACGAGCCATCATCAGTTCTAAAAAACGTTATTGTAAGGATACAAAAAGTTAAAATAATAAAAAATGTGCTACTTACAATTAAAGTTGTCAAGCCGAAGGTTTCCATTTGGTTAATTAAAACGGTACAGGTGGTGTAAAAAGACAACGGACTATTTTCTTTATAGACAAACATTACATATTACGAGAAAAAGCACCGGATCAGTTCATTCTTGATTAATTTTTCGATTTTTTGATTTTTTGAGATCGGCGTGGTTTTTGGAGGTTATCATGACAAGGCTTTCAGGAGGGGAGGCTTTAATTTATAGTTCCTTCGAGAGGGCGCTATGTACTTCCGTTTCTTGAGGGGCGGGAAGTACCTTTTTATTATTTTAACTTTTTGTATCCTTACAATAACGTTTTTTAGAACTGATGATGGCTCGTAATTGAGCCGAAACCGGTCTGATAGAAAGAAAATAAAAGAAATTTTAATATTTGGCCCACACTGGCAAAAAATTATAAGAAGCCACACAATGGTGGCGATTCTTCAAAAACCGTTTGAAAATCTCGCCCTCACAAAAAATCTGACGATTTTTAAACACAAGTTACACTTACGGCTTTTTTGTCAGGAGTTATTTGCTAATATTCCTTAAAATTTAGTATCTTATTACTGTTCCAGTAAATAAAAAATACGTCAATTTTAATTTTTGTAGGAAAATTTTGTGAAAAAACCTTTTTTCATCTAAAAATGTATTTTATTATTAGATTATTATGTGTCTTTCCTTTCACATGGTGAGAATTTTCGAAATTTTTTGACGTCTATTGGTACGCGTAGTAGCAATTCAGCTCCGCCAGCATATCTTTAAACTTTACAAAATGTTATTAAAAAAAGGACGCTGTGTTTTTATTTATTATTTATTTTATTGTACCGGGAGAGATTTTTTGTTTTCTTAAAAATCGCGACCAATGTACCTAAAAATAAAAATCTCTTTATTTATAAAAAAAATAGTGATAAGTATTTATTCCCAACCAACTTAAGTATCTCATTACAGGGAATAAAAAAAACATTATAAACATTTCGGTACAACATGCCTTAAGTAAATATTTATAGATATTATTACATTTAAATTATATTAATTGTAAAAATGATAATAAATAAATTAATAAATAAATTGTCATTTTACAAAAATTATATAATAAAAAAGTACTAATAATAATAATAATACTATTGAAAACCGAAAAAACAATAATTACATCATTTTAAAAGACGTTTTTTTAAGTATTTTTTTAATTTAATTTTTATATTCCTATTTTCTCTTTCTTCTGGGATTTTATTGTATATATTAATTCCGTCACAAATAATTCATTTTTTCCCAAAATTACTTATTGATGCGTTGCAAATAAATATTATTCAATGCAATTCAGCAAGTCCAAGACCCAACCTGACATGAGAAAAACATGAGCTAAAATATGTTGGAGAGTTCAATGCAAAAGGAGATATGGTATAGTGCTTCCAATGTTAGTTTTCACACCTCGTTTTACAGTGTTACTCTAAAATTATAGAATTTCGCAAACGTGACGTTCCACGTATATTTTTTTGGCATCTCGCGTCAAACAAATTCAGGTCGAAGAAAAAGGCGTATTGGTCACCGAAAGGGTGTACGGGGTTCTGATTGGGTGGGCAATAGGAAGGAACTTAATGCCTATGGTAATAAGGTATTACGTTTATTTACGTATATTCTTAGTCAGTGCCATGACAAGTTTGTGGTGAATTGAAATAAATTTTAGTAAAAGCGTTCTTGAATAATTTTGCGATTAAACATGGCAATTTGGAGACCTTAGAGTCATGACTTTCGGGTTGTTGAGGAGCCGCGGTGAGTCTTGTTGAAGAGACTGTGGAAGTGGAATCTCCCAAATTTGCAAATAAAGATAAAGAAAGAAAACTCTAGCTCTTCAGGTATCAGATGGTAAATAGAATTTGTGGACTGACAAAATTAGTCGACAAAGTTAGATGTGATCGATCATTCCGTATATTTACTCGCGTCTCAACCCCGGTATCCGTCCCTGCCCAAGAATTTGGGTCGCTAAGTCTTAATTATAAAAATAAAATTATTTACACTGCAAACTAAGGCATTGTACGTAGGTGTAGATGGGTTGTTCTCGAGCAACCCACTTCCATAAATTTTGCAACAAAGCCCGTTCCCAGAAGAAAAGTTATGTGACTCAAGTTTTTGCTGTTACCATACAATTTTATTTTGATCCAATATATAAAGACTAATTAAAACCAGTGTTATTTATTTTAAGAGAGAGGGCTTGAAAATAAAAGGTTTAGTAGAAGAAGCAAGGTAAAAAACTAACAAAAAATACACTTTGAATGCAAAATCATATACAAAATCATACAGGGATAATAACCATAGTGTAGTTCCCCTCAATTGTTTTTTTAATATTATTCTTTACTGGGTTAAAATTTATTTAATATTTCTCTTCCTACAATTTACAGAGTTATGGAAAAAAAGCAAAATAAAGTTGTAAACTAAAAACTCCTGTAACTTGAGACCCGTTACTAAAAAGTTATATTTAAAGAAGTTTTGAACAAAAAGTTGCATGAGCTCTACTCTCCTCTCTTCTATCGCGTCCCGAAAATATATGCCGTAACTTATCCTGTAATGTGATCAAATATAGTAGTTTTTACCACTGGTTGCTGGTTTTAAAAAAACAAGCGCAGCGAGTGATTGCGAGTAAAAAAAACACAGTTTGGCCGCGAGTATGAAACGCTTTTTTTTAATACCTTTATATTCACAAGACACAAAAAACTAGAACAAAAGAGCATTTTCTTACGACCGCATATAAAAATGATGGATTTCACACGATTTGCATTCTTATGAAGCGTTAAATTTTACCCTTTGCAGAAATTTTTCCGCGCATGTGTGGAAAAGTGTACGATGACGTTAACTGTGTTGCAAAGTACTTCTCCACACGTGTGCGGAAAAGTAGTTTTATTTGATTCGATTGAAAAATTAGTGCAATTCATCAGTGTTCGTAGGAAACATAGCGTACACAACTTGATAGAAAGTAACTTTCTTACACTCGCGTGTTGAAATTTATCACTTTGTATTTTTTTGTTGTTATGTAGTATACTACCGGTCTCCGTAGCGCAGTAGGCAACGTATCGGCATGCCGCACGGAAGGTATCGGGTTCGAATCCCGGCTAGGTGCATCGATATTTTGTGTTTGTCTTTAACTTTGCAACTTGGCTCAAATTGAGTATTGATCCCATGAAGGATGGAAAGTTCCCGTATTAAAAAAAAAAAAAATTCATACTTGGGTAAAAAATGGATGGAAATTTTTTTTCGCACACGCGATCAAAAAAGTTTTTGTTTGCATCGGTAATTAAACAAGTCATGGTGGTTCCTTGCAAACAGATCTATAAAATCGTGTTTCTGATGAAGGTATAAAAAAGCATTTATTTGCGTAATACAACAAACAGCTAAATATTTACTAATAATAGACTATTATAGAAAAATTAGTTTTTTTCACAATTAAAAATTCTTTTTTTTTATACCTTTATCAAAAAAATGATTTTAGTAACTGTTTGCAGATAACTAAAGCATGGCTTTTTTGGTTACCGATGCAAAAAAACTTTTTTTTTGATAACGGGTGCAAAAAAAGATTTCGGTCCGTTTTTTACTCAAAAGAGAAATAGCGGAAAATAGTAATATTTAAAAAAATCTCATTATTCTTGCCTAAAAATTAAGTCATTTCCGCCAGTTTTCACCAAGTATTTATGAAAAAATCATTTAAAAACATTGTAAAAATATCAAATTGTCAAAGATTAAAATGGCGCAACAATGAATGTCACCGCGTAAAAAGGCACATCGCTATGAAAACCGCATTGTTATTTCATTTACCAGCCACCTTGATTTGTTGTGTACTCGCGGCTAAGCTCTCAGGTAAACTCTGATTTTTTTTACTCGCGGCTAAACTCTGCTTTTTTTACTCGCGTTTTTAAATAACTCGCTGCGCTCGGTATTTAAACCAACGCTTGTAAAAAAAGCACTATTTTAGCCATTAGTTGCTAAAACTACTATTTTGGATATGTTTGAACTAATATTTATTTTATGATAAAAAATATTAATTGGCTCTAATCTACATCAATGCACCAAAAATTTTCCTCTTTTGGAACAAACAATATTAGTTTAGGCATCGTCCAACATTTTTTATCATTGTGTTTTTTTCCTAGTTATTATTTTGATACGTCTTGATATAAATATGCTTGGAAAAAGAATAAAAAATAGGTATTAAGTATTGCATTACATTAAAGTTTGAATTTCTGAATCGTGAGGAATTTCTGAGATACCACAAACATGAAAAATATCCTTAGTGAAAGTGAAACCAACCGTGTATTTTATATCTTGAAAATTATTCAACACTTTTATAATATACAGACAGGTTATATTTTTAGAAATCAGCTATTAACTATCTATAAAAATCAGCGGCGAGCGGTGAAAGTAAGGGAAACAATTTTTAAAAACTTACCCTCAGCGCCGGTTCCAGGGTCTACCTTAGCACCATTGGAAAGCGGGCCTCTCCCCTATTGCCGAACCTAGATAAAAATAATTTCAGGAATTACAAATCATACTACAAAAATAAACAGAAAGTATAACTTAAAAAAAGGAATTTGTTGTCCGTGAAAAATAAATAAAAATACATTTGCTTTTCAATTCATAACGACCAGGCTTCCAAGATCTAATGGATAGTCCAGAAACCTACAGGCCTGTTTCATCCTTGTTAGGAATCATCAGGGTAACATAGGACTGTACCTTTAAAAAGTATAACTTTCAGGAAACCAAAAACACAAGGCACACGAATCTGACGTGCTTTTAGGGAAAACCATACGATGCGACATAAATGAAGTCGAATTTTAAGCTCTCAGGCAACCAGAGATATACTACAAGTAACATTTTTCTTACATGTGACGCAATAAATTTTATTTTATGGAAACTCATATCCCCGCCAAGAACTCGCTCACTAGGCACCGGCCAAAAGTATCATTTTAATCCTTGATTTGCGGGAATTAATATATTGTAAATCGTCTATTTCGACTAATATGTCGGGTCGAACTCACGTGATACGTCGAAGAGACGTCGCAAAAGTCACGTGATTGATCGAATTTTTGACGTCTTCTCGACGTGATATAGACTAACTATAACGAAAAATACCCTAATGTCTATTTTTGGAGAAGTTTATTTCCAATGGACAAACTCGATATTGGTAAAAGTCTTTACTGAACTTCTCACGAAATTTATAAAAAATTTCGTTTAAGCATTGAAAACCCCTTTATTATTAAGACACACACCACACATTACTTAAGTTGGCGGTATTTGCATGTCCAAGTTCACACCGATAACCGTTTAAACCTGCAAATAACCTACTCCAATGATACCTTTCACGCCCGCCTAATGCACACTAAAGCAGGCATACTGCTTCTGCCGGCGTGTTATACCTGCAGGCTACAGAGAACCTAGCATATTGGATTTTTCTAGATTAGTGAGAAGCCGCGCGCACACCACACGCGGGCAGACTTTCTGCTGTGACTCGGTTTGAGTCATGGCCGCATTTGTTATGGGCTTGGTATTTAAAATAATTTTTAGCATTTTTAATGCAATCTAAAAAAATACATTAAAGATGATGTTTTTCTAGGAAAGCACTGCTTCCTTGGACCGCATCGCCGTTGATAAAAATTTACCACGCCACGTTATCCTTATTTTATTAATTTCAAAATTTTACATTAACTAAGGAAGATTTAGAAGTAGGTTTTTACAAAATCAAGTGACTATAAAAAGAACAAAAGAATGAACCTGAAGTACTAAAATGATAAAAGACAAAATAATAAACATGTTTCAAAGGAAACACTCCCATACCTTTTCAGCAGACATACAAAGAAATATAGAATGTAGCTATCCGAATCCTTAAGAAAAATATTATTTTAAGGTTTTCCGTTTTCTTTTGACTCTATGGACAGCATTATTATACCTTCCGAATGACATTTAACAAGATTGTGCAAAATCCTTGTATTTGAATATATACGGTCTTACTGGATACCTGGGTTATATTAAAGATGTTTTTGAAATAGCCTTAGGGAAAAGAAAAATGAGGTTCTTTTTCTTGCATTATGTTTTAAAAACTCCACGTTTTTTTGCTGTAAAATCAGTAGGGCTAAGCAAAAAGAATAGTTCCTGCATATTTCAGAGCATAAATAAACTTTCTGAATAACGTTGATTCCAGCTCGATTTCCTGGTTATGTAAATATAGGAAATAATATATTTTATATGTTACGTTTCGATAATATATTGAAATTAACCAGCTTATCCTGAAAAGATAGATTAGCTATTACATCATGTCATTAAACAAAATCGTAGGTAAGTTATCTGTGTGTTAAACATACGGTCTATATTTATTAGTCTAGATGCCAAGATTAAACTCAGCTTTAATCGGTAGATCATATAGACTTAGTGTAAATATTAGTTTTTAAAAAAGCAAACAAACCATATGAATAACTGCTTCTTAAAATAAATCATAACCTTTTCCCGTTAGAAGCAGAGAAGTGTTGAAAGTTTAACAGCTTTTTGTAAAAAGTAAATGAGATTACTCGTTTAAGACCCAACCCTCAAATCGATTAAACAGTAATTTAAAAAGATAGGATAATTACATTTGGTGCCATTGTCAAATTTAGGAAAAATGTTATTATTTTCACTTAGGGTGGTTAAAAAATTACCACAGTGTCGTAAAAATATATAGTTACACGAGAAAGTAATATATTTTACTATATAACTACATACCATTACTAGAAGCACGAAAAAACTTTACAGTCCGAGGCTTACTTCATATTTGTCACATTTAATTCCTCTAATATTACTTTTATGAGCTAAGGACCGTACTGATATTAATTTAGTTATAATTCAGTAGCCCCTACTCAATACAAAACTACAAAGTTATGGACTCTACACCGTCGCCTATCTACCACGCACTAAGAAATAAATGTGAATATTATTATAGTGGACATTGTAAATGAATGCATCGTCAACTGGATGCGCGACGCCGCCATTTTATTTTACACTGATTAGTAGTTGCATGTACCAATAAAAGTAAAAATATTAATATTTAGTTAATAAAACTTTTTAAAACTGGAGAGACATTTAATTTGGAAATCGTAACCTCAAATATTTCCCATTTTTTATCGACATCTTAGATAAAACTAGTTTAAAACTGAAGGGCGCGCGATTTTTTATCAAAAAAAGCAGCATTTTTAATTAGTAAAGTGCTATCCGTTTATAAAATTGGATCGTTATTAAAATGTTAATTATTAGAAATAGGTTATGATATAGGTAATATTTTTGTTTTCTGTCATGTCTTCACATATTTCATGGTGTGTCCTGATACAGTTTAGAAAAAGATCAACATATTTACAATTAACAACGTATTACTAGGAAATCCCAAGGATAAAACTACACTAAGTGGAATTTACGAAATTAGTTGCATGGATTGTGACAAAAAACAAACGAGACGCTCTATTCAAACACGTTTTAAAGAACACTTAGCACACTTAAAATACGGAAGAACAGAAAAGTTAAGTGTGGCCGAGCATGCTTTTGAAAACAATCATAGATTCACATTAGATAACCTAAAACTTCTAAAAAGTGTACCAAACAAAAGACTTTTGAATGCATATGAAAGTATGGAAATCATTAACTCCAGAAATAGTTTAAATAAAGATAGAGGACCCATCCCGTTTAGTACACTTTATTCTTTGGATGAGGGGAGATAGGATTAAAAATCGTGATCAATCACAAATTATTAGTCTTACCTCCGCCCACTAAGGGATTGTATATAAGATAGAGCGTAGATTAATTTAGTTCATTGTTTATCGTCTCCTGATGATGCTAAGGTTGTTAGCGAAACGCGCGTCGAGTGCAAAAAAGTGTAGTTTTGGTTTTGTGGAAAACAATCATAATTTTGTTTTTTTTTGTTTGAATTAACAACGTGAGAAAGAGAAAAACTATAAAAACCCTATAAAGTCAGAAATATTACTTTATGTGGTAAAAAAGAAGGCCGGATAACGTGCCCGTTTACTGCTCGTGACGACATAACTCCTATATCAAGTGGAAACTCTTAGGCCAAAAACTTTCCTCTCCATTTGGTCACGGGGCGTGAAAATGTTCCTAGAAACAAGAAAGTTGATTGGTGTTAGTAATTGATCCGATAACGTCAAAATCAGAAAATGGATGGTGAGTTTGTAAATTAAGCTCACCTATGAAAACACTGGATTTTGTAATTTATTTACGGTTGTACATGAGGAAGTTTCCTAAAGAAAGCACTAATAATAGGGCTGCGCTGCAACTATGCTGGGGAAGTCAAACTTATTAAAACACCAAAATAGCATTTTTCAGTCTTCCGACTAGTTTTGTACGGTATCTAACGTCAGAGGGAACATAAAATATAGTCAGTTGACGACTTTAGTGGTTTAAGTCAAGGCGTATACTTTATCTTTCGTTGTTACGACGTCTTAGCTTGTATAGACGGACGTGAGTTATCGAGATAACGTTTGGAGCCGTTGTGTGTAGTCTAGTGCAGATTCCCGACAACGCTTCCACGTCGTTAAGGGGAAAGTTGGCATGCAGTACAGAGTAAGACCTTAGCCCGACGTCTGAACTTGTAGTACTTGTCTTAGTAAAGTTTTATGACGACGGTTTAACGTCTGTGCTGCCAACGTTACAATCAGTAAAAACTACGACGTTCGTCCCATGTCCAGGATGCGACAAATGTACCCAATGTATGTGGTGATGATATTTGACCTACACCTGAAGGTTTTTCAGCGTTAGGGTTTGGAATCCAACCCAAAGTAGTGAAAATTAGACTTCTTTTTGTATTTTTGTACGTGCGGTACATTTTTGTGTTATAACTAGGTAATAATTCCAAAGAAAAACCAAATTAAAATATTCAATTTTATTTTTGGCATTCCGTTAAAACTCACTGCTGCCACCTTTATGAGTCTTGTTTCGATGTTGGACAGACGTAGTGGAGAAATCTTTTTTGGAAGCAAAGTTTTCTAAACAGATTAATTTAACAAAAAACTCCTCCTGAGGTCAGATCTACCAGATCGAGTTAAAGTTACACGGCTGACGACCTCTAGGATCTTCCTTGATCTTTAATAAAATCTTATTTTTTATTGAAAAAGTGAGAATATTCGTGTCGATCGTGTATTTTCGGCCCTGAATTGGCCACGTAGTTTCCTGACGTCAGGTTGTCTACGCCAACGTCAAAACGACGTTCAAATGCTAATTGGGCAGTTGCAGTTTTAGGGAAACCCTAAGCCTAAACCTGCTTTTAGCTGAGATGTCTATGTCGTCAACCTCCCTAGACAAACTTCTGCTTTGCCTTCTAATAAAATAACTTACTGTTACTTGCGTATTTTTCAAATGTAGTAAACTGGAGTAAACCATCGACAATTAAGGTTAAAGCCTCAAAATAATCACCTTTTATCAAACGTGCAGAGTTAATTCTGATTATTGGCATATTCCCTAAAGCTACCGCTACCTGTTAAAGTGGCTATAATGGAAGCTCCTTGTTTCCATCAGTCAAGAATCAAAGCGAACATAAAATACCCCTTAGAGAAGATACTCCTCTAACAGTAGGGGTGCATTTTATAATGGCATTTGTCTGTTAAATCCAAGGAAGGGAAGTCAAATTAAAATTTTATATTTGTGACAATGACAAGAAAATGAACACAGGACATCTTTGACTCAAATAAAATTAATCAGATTTAGCATGAGTTGGATCTAACTTCTTTTTCTCAGCATTATATCAAAAATATCAATCGTTGTTTGATTGTTTGATTCCCTTTATTTTTTGATTTTTTACAACGTTTCGAATGGTTATGTCTCTGCAATCGTCTTCAGGTGAATAATTCCATAAATCAAATTAATCTCAGAAAAGATAAGAAGAATAGGTAACCAATAACATCTTCGTACTGTCTTCAAAACGACCGCAACAATAACTATAGCATATCGCCACAACACCAAGCACAGCATATACTTGATACAGGGTGTTTGTTTATAACTGGAACACGCAGTATCTCTTTTAATAATGAAAATAGGGTAGGTTTAAATTCAAAAATTTCTTGGCAAATTGCAACGAACTTAAGCGCTATACCTTTTTTTTTGTTCCCCTTGGTATACAAGGTGTGGCAATAAAGCTAATTTTTTTAAATGGAATACCCAGTATACTTTTGCATTTTTGAATTTTTCAAAAAATTAGAAGTATTATTGAAATATCTTTTGTAGTTTCCGAGATATTTGCTTTTAAAAATTTTTTGCCTTCAATCGTTTTTTTTTAAGGCCACTGGATTTTTAAGTTTATATTGTTAAAATAAATGAAATAGCTAGATCAGTTGGTCATTTCCAATATATTCTCATTTTGACAATTATTAAAACTTAGACGCAAATATCTCAAGAACTACAAAGGATATTGAAATAGTGTTTGATATTTTTGTAAAGCTAATTTTTTGAAAAAAATCAAAAATGCAAAATATGCTTTAAAAAAATTGTCTTTATTGCCACACACTGCATACCAAGGACAATAAAAAAAAGTTTTTATAGCGCTTAAGTTCGTTGTAATTTGCTAAGAAATTTTTGAATTTAGACCTACGCTTTATTTTCAATAATAAAAAAGATACTGAGTGTTCCAGTTATGAACAAACATCCTGTACCATGCGAGTGTGGGGGCATCTACATCGGAAAAACCAGTCGACTCATGGAAGTTCGCCATGTAGAACACAAACGCAAAACTCGACAGGGGAACACAACTGGAACAAAAATAGCTCAACATTAGGTAGTATTCAATTGATGACGATTGTATATACATAAGCATTCGAAACGTTATGAAAAAGTAAAAAATAAAGACAACGAAAGTTCAAAACTCTAATTTACTCAAAAACTATCAATTCCGGACTATGACTATTATGAACATTGCATACCCTTAAATCAATAACAGTGGCTATTAAATTAATATGTAGTTTTTATTCGCTTCCAATTCATTGATTTGTTGCAGTTAATTATATAGCATTATTATTTTGTCATTCATAAATATAATTGACCAATTATTGGCTATATATATATATATATATATATATATATATATATATATATATATAAATACAATTTATACTCTGCATTGCATAAAAATCAAGTAGCTATGATGGGTATAAGATTGATGGACATTTAATTTATGATCAAGTTTGTGGTTGCCCATTAGAGCCAGGTGAAAGAATTAAATGAAAAAATAAGTGAGGATTACTTTATTGTTTGTTTCTGAAAAAAAATAATAATTTATAGAATATAAATACAGACGTAAACTTACTCCTTTAACTAACTTCAACCACAGAAATAAAAATATGTGAAATAATATTAGCCTATAAAGGAAAAGACCTACATGTACTTGACATTTGTGAAACTAAATCAGTTGGTATTGACAAAATTCTCCTTACTCTGACGCTAATAATAAATAGGGTTGCCACACAGCACTTACGAAAGGCAAAAAAGTAGTCAAAAAAGGGAAGATCAAAAGATCTTGGGAGGAAAGAACGAAAATTCAAAATTGGATGAGTGTCCCACAAGGAACACACAAAAGACCAAAGCGAAAAGAGAAACAATTAAACGATGTTTCGCCCGGGGTGACCAGCGTGGGCTCGTCAGTGGATTCACTAGTTACCCTCAATCCAGACATCATTTAACACCATCGCACACTCTGACTCTCTGACTTTCAACTCTGAATCACTTATATCTTAGGAGCATATTCCTATTGGAAAGATTAACACGCCAGGACGAACCCGTGACTCATAATAAGTACCATACGGAACGATGTCTATTTGTGAGTGATTCAGAGTTGAAAGTCAGAGTGTGCGATGGTGTTAAATGATGTCTGGATTGAGGGTGACTAGTGAATCCACTGACGAGCCCACGCTGGTCACCCCGGGCGAAACATCGTTTAATTGTTTCCCCTTTCGCTTTGGTCTTTTGTGTGTTCCTTGTGGGACACCAATCCAATTTTGAATTTTCGTTCTTTCCTCCCAAGATCTTTTGATCTTCCCTTTTTTATATTCTTTTCGGTTGATGTAACTGATTTGGAAGTCTACTTCTTGTTTTAAAAAACTAGTCATTCCGGTTGTAGTATAAGAGCACTGAACAAATTAAAACACTATATTTTTAGCAAAAACACGCAAAAAAGCCGAAAACACTTTATTTTGACTAAAAAACAACGCAGTAATATTTTAGTAACTTTGGGTTTGGTTCAAACAAGTGTGTGGCTAATAAAAAAGCAGGCAAATATAAATAATGTTTACAGGGGGACTTGAAACCCATCTAAAAATGATAAAAGTTTAGTTTTTCTATTAAGAAAAATTAAAAAAAAACAAAATTTTAATATACCATCAGAAAAAAAAAATGTCAAGTCAATTCGATTGATGTGACTACGTTTTTTAGGATCATAACTGTCACCTACATAAGGCAGTCATTTTTGTGAAATTTCTCAGGGGGTATTATCATTCCACCTATTTTCATTTCCGTGACTTCAACTGTTTTATTACTACGTTTTCATGTAGAACTGATACGTTTTCAATACGATTCACTTTGTGGAAACGCCTCAACTCAATCCGATTTTTTATGGGATCGTGTTGTCATCTAGGTGTCGCGAAAGCCGGGGTCGTGTCTAAAACGAATTAAAGTTTTTCCGTGGGTAAGGGAACCAAACTTTTATGGTTGTTTTCTAATCAAAACGAGTTCAAATCGCTTCACGAAAACCGAAAAGTGAATCGTATTGAAAACGGACGGAGTTCCACGTGAGCACGTAGTATATGTTTAAAACTTACCTCTGACAAATATTTACACTAAGCTCTTTCTCTTTGCAGTATTTAATCAGGTCCCCAAAATAGACAGTTAGACATATGGTTGTGGCTATTTACATAAATTTAGTTTTATTAAGGAGCAGTATAGGATGTATTTACTCGGTAGTCTGATGTCTATAGAGAAGCCCAAAAAAAACGGGACATTTCGACTTTCCGTTCCTTAAAAAATTTTTGTCCGATTTCAAAAATTTTATATTTTTCTTTAAGGTCGTAGTTACAATCTTGGGAATTGTTTTTAGCAACACTGTATGGTAAATCAATTTAACTATGTCGACCTGATTTTTTTTACAAAATTTTACGTCATTGAATTTTATTTTCCATGGCAATGCGGAGACTTTATTTTTGTTTATCCACAGTGGGACACCAGAGATATTTTAGCACCGGGTCAAAAATTTGGGGTTAGGTTGATTATTCTGACTTTTCGCGTTCTGCGCCGCTAAAAAAACAAGTAAAATACTAAAATAAAAGAAAACTATTTATTGCAGAATTACCTGCTCAAAAACGCTACCCAACTACGTATTAAAGTAACTGCATGGGTGTAATATTTAAGATTGCATTTAAAGGTGCATTTATAATTGAATTGGAAATACTCCTGCTAGCTGATATCGACAACAGGTTAACTTAAAAGCATGCAGATTTAAAAATAGGCTACTGGCACTAGACGAAATAATCGTATTCTATTTTAAACAGGAGCGTCAACGACTAGCAAGAATCTTTCCAACCTCTAAATGGAGCTTTACTGTTAGTACAATTGTACATAACTATGCCGCAATAATTTAAATTTTAAAAAAATAGTTGAATCAAAATAAAAACACAATAATATATGGTTATGGACGCCGAATGTTTCCATGCGTTATTTAGTTAGTTATTCCAGCGAGCCAGTAAAGTTCTCTTGGTTCTTCGTGACTCCGGGTAATGCCCGCGCAGCGCTAGACCTTTTTCGGCGGGCGACCGCACACGCGGAGTGGTTTTATATTTGTTTTAGAACAATATTTTTGAAAACAAGTTTTGGAAGATAAACATAACCTCGAATGGTTTCCTGTCAGAAAACGTAAAAATACTCTTCTGTCCCACTGCGGACCGATTTAAAGTTTGTTGACAAAACATCTGCAGTTCCAATGGAATAGTATAATTTCGGCAGTCTATTGGTCGACACCTGAACTGCGTGTGTCTCCCAAATTCAATGAAGTGTGATTGATTGATCGGTTTTCTTTTCCGGAGTGCACAGGCTTTTAGAAAAAAGGAAACTTAGTTTTTATTTTCGCTAAAGCAAGGAAATATAAAAAGGAAAAATGTTATCCAGAGGAAATTGTGAGTTTTTGTCAATTTTTTTTGTAAATCGGGTTTGTTCTAAACCGCAATTATTTTGAGGCTTTTGGCATAGATGACAGCACCAGAGCTTTTACTTTGAAAAAAAAAATAATTGAGAATTTTGAAAAATTCTTCAGATATTTTTGTTAAGCATTTAAAAATGATCACCCCTGCAAAATTTCAGCTAATTCTGATGTTTAGTTTTCCCTGTGCACTCTGGCAAAAGATTAAAAAAATTAAAGCACAAGGCGTTCCCAGTTGTACTTTTTATTTCTAACATCTGGGGAGAAACTATAGCCTTAAGGCCAAGACTACAAAATTTAAGGATTTTATGTCAAAATTGACAAAATGGAAAAATTCAAGATGGCGATAAAAGTGCCCCCAAAAAATGATTTTTTTGAGTTTTTTTGGAAAATTTTAAATGCTATAAATTACTTGTTCTTGGCCAATACAGGTGAGTTCAATATGGCGGATTAAAAAAATTATAAATTATAAAGTGCACCATAAAGTAGAAAGTAATTTTTAGCATTATCATACTAATAAAAGCGATGGGCGCAAATTAAAACTAACAATGTTAGGGTAGCTTGGGTCGAGTTGGATTGGATTTACTTACCCTTGCATTTCTCTGCTTTATAGTGAATTCAGATTCTTGCGAACAAACATAATATAATCAATAACATAAATTTATAGATTCAACATGGCCAAACTTCCTATAATGCGCCCATCGCTTTTATTATTATGATATCAGAATGCCAAAAATTGTTTTCTACTTTTTAGTGAACTTATATTTTATAAAAGCTTGTATTTTAAAATCTATTTTTTATATAAAATTATTTTCATCTCTGTTTAGAATGTAAATTTAATAGTTCCCGTCCTTTCACTGACATTTCTTTGTTCAAGACGGCACTAAAATGGTAATATGAGACATAACTTTGGTAAAATTCTTTTTTTAAAATTTGATCAAATACTTACCAATTTCTCTGCCACTAATGGGATTTATTTGCCTCAGGGCCTCAATAACTTGCTGGGAAAATTTTATATGTGACCTATTTTTGATGTCAGAATCACTTTAATTTTTGTCCCCAACTTGAGAAAAAGGCAGGCAGTTTAAGGTAAATTTTACCTCCCCTAAAATATCTATTTTTTAAAATAGTCCGGTATCTTGGATCTTCACAAATTGTCAATTGCTTGAATGAGTGTAGAAGTGCGGGCGAGACAATTCCCATGTACGTAGGCCACCTTGCTGGGCCCGTTACACGCTCACTATCCATGGTATAGCCCAGGAAGCCTGCCTCCTTCGCAAAAGAACAGATTTTTCTGGCCTCATACATCACCTGAGGCCAAAAGATAGTTCCCAAGGTGCGACTCTCTTGACAGAGAGAGGGGGAGAGAGCCGGACACTTCAGCAGGATATGCAAGGACAATTTCTCGTCCTCCATACACAATCCTTTCTCTGAGTCTCTGGCGATTCCCAGCGTGTCTAGGTGCTTGTTGAGGCAACAGTGTCCTGTTAGCAGCCCTGTTGCTAGTTTCACATCCTTCCTATCTAGGTAGAGCAAGGACTTCGAGCAGGTGTTTTTCATTCAGCTCTGTTTCAGTTGGACCAACTATGCTGATCACGATTTTGACGTGGAGCTTTCTGAGCTCCTTGGCGAATTTTTTTATATCAGGGGTGCCCGTAGGCGACCCTGATGCGTTTGTAGAGTGTCTAATGGGTACTTGTGCAGTTTTCTGTCGTGCGTCTTGTGTTGAAGAAGATCTATTGGGTCCTTAAACAGTTCCTTATTGATCCTTATCTTTAGAGGTTGCACTGGGTTCCTGTTCGGTTCCCTGTGTTACCTCCTAGTTGTCGGAGGGTCCCTCTGGAGTTCCCTCACACACGTGTAATCCGGCTAGAATCACCTACCCAGCACTTCGGTGAGGGGGCTATGTACAAGCCTGGTTCCCTGAGGTTGTCAATGGCTTTTCAAAAGGGTTAACATTTTTAAGATCGGACAAAAACTTTTTACGTAACGGACAGTCAAAAAAGTGTCGGTTTTTTTTGGGGCCACTCTATGTATAACGTCTTCCTGTCGGTAATGTTTTGGTTTATTTTAGAAATGTTGAGGTTTAATTTGCTCAGATCGTAAGTCAGTTTGGTACGGAAACTGGCTATATATATATTCGTTTATGATGTAATCAGAATTAGGACTGCTTAACGCATAAGTAATAATATAGGCATGTGACAAAATTTTCTCCATTTGATTATAGGTAATAAAAATAAATATCTCAAAAACTAAGCACTGACTAACTTGCTACGGCTTGTGGGTTACGTATTTCTTAAAAATTCAACCCTACTTCCTATCCTTTTTACAACCCGCCACCCTCATCAAAAACTATTTAGCTCACCGTTTGACAATTAATTTTAAGTGTACAAAAAAAAACTTTTTTGGCGATCCCATTAAGTTTTCGTAGACGAGATTTATTATACGAATTAACAATTAATACCCGCCTGCATTTTTTAACACTGTGATAATTTAAAAAATCAGCTATTTTCTAGTAATTGAATAGGGCTAATTTCAAATCTGCTATTAGTTTTTTTTGTATCACGTATTATTCCATTTACAAGCTAGTTATGTAATATAATAAAGACAAAAATACAAAAATGTATACACAGAAACTCTTAGATCTCGTTCTTTTTTTTCAAAAAACCTTCTATTGGTTGTTTTTCTGTCATATTCAGCTATAGGAAGATCTCTTCTCAATGTCCAATAGTAATCGGCAATTATTTTTGTGTCTCAGTACCTCTGCTATCTTTTTTTTCTTCTCTTTAATATCTTTATTAAACCTTTCACCTTGCTCTTCACTGGCCCAAGATTTTCCGGGAAATACTTCAAATGGAAATGTAAAAAGTCAGTTTTTATAGTCATATTGCAATCAAGAATCCTGAACTTTTTCAGCATGTTTTTAACAATATTGGGTCTTTATAAATCCCTATAAATTTATGTACAATATCTTTTATTACATTACAGCTCCAATTTCTTTCCTTGTCTAATTATTTAACATATTGTTTCATTAGTCCAAGTTTTATATGAGGTGGGGGAAGTAAAACTTTTTGTGGGTCAATAAGACTTTTGCGAATTATATTTTGGGTTTCAGATGTTAAAGTATCTCTTTGCGGTCAGTCTCTTTTTATCCAATGCTCTAACATTTTTAGATTTTCACACACCTCCCAGTTGTGATTTTCATATTATATTCTTCTAAAAGTAATTCCTGTAAATTTTCAGAGTTTTCTTTTAAATGAACTGAATGGCCGGCCGGAACAGAAGCAAAATCAGTGCCATTATGTAAAACAAGCTTTTAGGCTCTTTTTTAAAGAGGTGATGAAAAGTTCCCAGTCAGAATGTGTGTACTCAGGAGCTCCGATGCAAGTAACTACATTAGCAATTGCTTGACAGTACACGAGTGTTTCGTTGTATGCAAAATATTTTACAAATTCATCCTCACGATTCCTATACCAACAGGAGGTAGTTTCTGGAGCAAGCAAATTTTTTTGTTCTAACCTAGCTCCCAGTAATGTATTAAAACGCCTACTATAAGGTTTTTTTTGTTCGGGACAATGATGTGTTTGATATTAACAATGTCGACGTTTCAATCAGTACAATCTTTGATCGTCTTCAGATGCAAACTACAACCTATTCCTAAGACTACGTACTTATACAGGGTTCCTAAGATTTTCCTTAGGGATAGGATTTCAATAAATCAAACAGAAATGGCATAGAAAGTTCTGCGCGCACAAAAGAAAAAGGTATATTGAGCAATGGTGCCAGTTTGTTATTATCTCCGGACTGCTTTCATGAGAAAAGATTGTCGCCACTCTTTCATTGTGAGCATAAATCATAGTTGCAATAATAACCGTTGACAAGATGACTGCAAATTCCGCTAGATGGCGGCCACACCATGAGATGATCGAGGAAATCTAATTAAAAATTAGATGTTTTCAGGTCCAAACCACAGCTGTTTCTTGCTTAAAAGAGGCGGCAGGGTCCATTATTTACGATACTGAGCGATAAACTCGTGAGGTTGTTAACATTAGAAAGAAATATCTTCGCTTTTAATTAAATTTCTTTCCATTCTGTTCTACTAGTGACATCTATCCGGAAACGGCCAAACCATGCAGCTAGCATTAGCAGACAAAGAAATCAATAAACGGCGCTGTTTTTCCTGCAGAGCTTTTTGCTTGCGATATTATTGATTTTAATTAAAGCTGGCCCTACACTACATTTGATATTTTCGAGGTGTTTTATGACCTGATCTCGAAACATGTAGCGAACCAATTCTTCAAAACTAGCGGGAGGGTAAAAGCGAAAAATAAGGGGCTGCCAATATTTGTAACACCCAAAAAGGGATGAAAAGATTTATTTTGCTCTGTTTCTTTACAAAAAACGTTTTTTTTACGAAAAACTTGAGCTCTGCCACTTTTTTTATTTTTTTCTTCAACTTTCTCGAAATTTTCGTCATACCGTAGAAAAAAATTATTTCCTCCATGGTCATACTCTACTTTTATTAGAAAAAATTTAGAAACAGAGACGGGATTAGTTTTCCTAAAACGGGGGATCTTGGTTTGGAGTGAGAAGATAAAGGGCGCCGCAGGCAAAAATTTGTGCACGGCCCCACATCTGACTGTTCCTCCTTTTTAATTTCGAATCAAAGTGCAAAACCCGGGTTGGACGTTCGAAGGCGTCAACCCGTCCTATTTGCTTGATAAAGTTTCTACGGAAATATCTCAGTCGATTTCTGCGGCCGTGTATGAACGCTTTAGGTTAGGCATTTGCATGTATCTCAGTCCCCAGCCCGTAAACAGTGCGTAAGGACAAAATCTTTCATCAGTTTGGTATTAAAGTCGAGCAAAAACAATTTTTATTCCATTCCTAAAGGTATGAAAATGGAAAACATTAGAAAACAACAACCTGGAATGGATTTACTACCTGTAAGATGTAGTGACAACATCGCCCCATGCCCATCCTTTTCTGCCTAATATGCTTTTCCGTTTGTCTGCGTCTTATACACGGCTGCTTGGCCCCCTAAGGATTTGCTTAGGAACCCTGTATACTATGGGAAATCACTCAACCGTGAAGTTTAAGAAGTTGACTCCGCTTCAGGAGGGGCTTCCAAATATTTGGAATTTCAATACTTGGTTTACTGAAAATACCCTGATTCTGCTCAATAAAGGCCGCTTCAAGAAATTTTCGTTTCTCCCAGTGCGATTCCTGATTTCGTTGTTTCACTTCTTTGGATATTCGTGTGATATTCCTTCAGCCTAACAGATAGTGTTTTTTTTTTGTTTCGTCTATGTATGATTCATCACATGCGTTCCTTATTTTGTTTATTTTCCGGTTTTGTTTTACTAAGGTTTCAAATTATATTATTAGATTTAAAAGCTGTTTAATGTTAAACTTGTTCGCTACTCTTCGAATTTTCTCTGAGACTCCTTTAATGTACAGAATTGTAAGGAATGCATTTGCCTGATTTTGGTCTTGTAATCTCTGTTCTGTTGCTGAAATTTAGAAATAGTATCTGTTCTAAGTTTTGAGCCTGTAACCATTCTGCTGCAGATCCTTCTTAGTGTTTCTTATACAAAGTTCTTATTATATTATGCCTCGTTTGACCAACTTTTTAAACTTCATGGTTGAGTGATTTTTCATAGTATATAAGACGATCAGAGATTGTACTGATCGAAACGTCGTGTATAAATAAAATATAGACAATGAAAGTCCGAAACAAAGAGTTAATTTTTTTAATTCTGTGGGTGATAGAGACCAATTGCATATATATAAATTATTTCTATATAAAAATGATCTTGACAAACAAAAATCACGTATCACAAATTCCATGCAGACCTGTTTAATGAATAGAAAGAAAAACATGAATCGATTTTGTTTGTTTTAAGTCTCTGCTTTACAAGACCTTCCCACGTAAACGTAGCCAGCGAGAGTATGAGTCTCAAGAATTTAAGGAATGTAAGAACGTTAAACATCGCAAAATGTTACAGCAGTTAAACTGATGAAATAAAATCTCCTGAAATATGGCGATATATTAACCAACATGGTATCGGTAGGATAAGTATTAACAGTTACTGTTAATGCTGGCATAGATTGTTGTTTAATTGTTATTGTTATTATTATTATTATGGTTACTCATGGTTCAAATTATTGAGAAAATAGTTTCTAGAAATGTTGAAAATAACTATAGACAGAAAGGTCAAAACGAGAATAACGAACCATAGGGATCTTTTAAATAAATGGAATTATTATGGTATTCTCTCTGCCAAAAATTCTTATACAAAAGTTGGTTTTCTGTTTTAATAAGATACAGTTTTTTTATGTATTGGATTAATGAACCAAAAGAAAAGAAAGTTTTTCAGAGAAAAATATGTTTTTCTCAATGTAGTGACTGTTGCACTCAAATTTGAATGCGCTGCATCTCTACCGAATTTGACGTTTTTTTCCCCAAAAAATGAAGCAGTAATTTTTTCCAATTTTTTATGGTGCGCTTTTTTTGTTGTCGCCCTTCTTGTTCGGTGCTGTGTAAATCCCTGATGCACTTTAGGTACTGGCGTAGGCCTTTAGCTGAATATGACAGAAAAACAGCAAAAATTGTTCCTGAGGGGTGGGGGCTTTTGTAACAGCAAAATATAAGATAATTATTTAATTTTTGGGAAAACTTCTATCTATATGCAGACTTTAATAAGATTAAATGAATCTGAGGAGGGCTCGGGCCTCTACCCTAATGTCACGCAATGTTCTCGCAACATTTTATTGAGGTTCTCATTGGTTGAGGACGTTCCCGGTCCACGTTCCAGTAATATTTCTAAATGGACCACCATGGAAAATCCAGAGAAACGTTCCTCAAATGTTTCACACACAGCCCATAATTATTGAAGGGGTTTAAAGGGGGGAGGCTCATAATATTTTTTAATTGTGGTATTTGTAGTATTTTATATAAAAAGAAGTCAACGTGCGTTGTAGTGATAATTAATGATTTTATTAAGAATTCAAGGAACTTTCGCCATACGTAAAACTTTCGATATCCACAGTGGTTCAGTGTTGAGGGTATTGGCCTGGCGATCAAGAGGTTAAAGGTTCGAATCCCGTCATTGCCTCCACTTTTTTTATTTTTTGTTTTTTATTTTTTTTTCTTAGGACGTATTCCGATTGCTCATGGTTTTTAGAGCACATAAATATATTTTTTATTTTATTTGAAGCCATATTTTGGAATTTAATTAGTTAACGCTACAAGGAACCATCCAGAAACGTTCCTAGGGACCATTCAGGGAACGTTACATTTAATATTATTTACCATACATATAATGTTCGGGGAACATTTTGTAACGTTTCAAGCTGTTCCTGGAACGTTCTTCAGGTTCGGAACGTTCCTGGAATGTCCTTGGAACGGACGTGTCGTTTGAGTAAGATCCTTTAGGAAGTTGTCTACGCCACATTGCTCCTATTGTTTTTGGAGATACCTGACTATTCTGTTATAAGCACGAGGTCCGGTTTCAACCGAAAATATCGCTCAATTGCAAACAAAAGCAATAAACTAGGTCGCGACGTGGTGGCTAATAGAGTTGTGGCGTCATATTACGGCGACGCGACGTTTTTACTATTACTATGATACCTCAATACTTATTCACCCTTTTTGGGAATGCATTGGGACGGTTATACAACTACATCGCGACGGTAATGATTACTCTTGATATAGGAGTTATGACGTCGTGGGTAGTAAACGGACACGTTATTCCGACGTCCTGTTTACCACATAAAGTAGTATTTCTGACTTTATAGGGTTTTATAGGTTTTCTCTTTCCCACATTATTAATTGAAAATATGTTGATCTTTTTCTAAACTGCTTATATCAGAACGCACCATAACCCATACCTAATAATTACCATTTTATTAACCACTTTTCTGAAGTCACAACATCTTAAATTTATAAACGCGTACCACTTTACTGAATAAAATTGCTGCTTTTTTGATAAAAAAAACGCGCGGCCCTTACTTTTGACCTTCTAATAAACAATCGGAATTATTTGAGGTTAGGATTTCCGAATTAAATATCTGCCCAGTTTTAATATGTTTTATTAACTAAATACTAATATTTTTATTGCTACATTCAACTAGATTTCGATTTGAATCCCATGTTTTATTCCTATAGTGAGTTTTTAAATTAAAATTAAATTTCTGCAAGGCATTCTACAAATAATTTTTTTTAATTATTTTGTTATTTTTTATTAATGTAAGATTTCTTCATTATTTAAATGTACCGTAAAATATGTTTATTTGCTTGTTTATTTATCGTGTTGTTCCGAGTGTTGTTCTTTCCAATTTTAATTTTTTTTAATTGTTTTGTTATTTTTTAAAAATGTATTTTAGCTTAATAACGTAAGTTTTTATCATTATTTAAATGTAAGGTAAACTGTATTTATTTATATTGTATTGTTGTTTTTTTATGTATTTTAGCATTATTTAAATGTAACGTAAAATATGTTTATTTGCGTGTTTATTATCGTGTTGTGTCTTTCAAATTTTAAAAATCTAATTTTTAAATTTTGACAAATAGCCATATTAGTGTTAACTAGTAAAGTAAATTTTGTAATATTTAAAAGTATATTGACGTGTATATCCTATGTATCAATAGGTATTCATACAAAATAAATGAATTGAAAATTGAAATTGAAATTGAAAATTTAACAGAAGTAAAAAATATGGCGGCGGCGACGTCACGCATCCAGTTGACAACGTTTTTCCAATATATGCACATTTATTTCTTACTACATGGTAGATAGGTGGACGTGTATAGACTCAATAACTTTGTAGTTTTGTATTGAGTAGGGGCTACTGAATTGCAACCAAATTAATATCAGTAGAGTCGTTATCTCGTAAAAGTAATATTAAAGACACTAAATGTGACCACTATGAAGTAAGCTTTGGACTGTAAAGTTTTTTTATGCTTCTAGTAATGGTAACTTTATATTTTTGCGACACCGTAGTAATTTTTTAACCGTAATAATGTTGGGAATTTGGAACCTTTGGTTGCACTAAAACAAAATTATGATTGTTTTCCACAAACCAAAACTACACTTTTTTGCACTCGACGCGCGTTTCGCTAACAACGTTAGCATCATCAGGAGACGATAAACAATGAACTAAATTAATCTACGCTCTATCTTATATACAATCCTTTAGTGGGCTAAATTTACTTATGAAACAGAGAACAACGGTACACTGCCATTTTTAGACACTTTAGTTATAAGAAATAAAAATAAATTGGACTTTGACCTATACAGAAAAGGAACGGCCACCAACAGGTATATTCCAAATGACTCTTTTCATTGCTTACAACATAAGCTTGCAAGTTTGCACTTTTTAACATATAGATTAGTAAATTTCCCCTTAAACAAAGAAAGATTTGAAGCAGAAAAGAATAGGATTAGGAATATAGCTGGCGAAAACGGTTACGACGAAGCCTTAATAATTAAGCTGATAAATAGACATTCTTTTCAAAAGACCTTTCGGAATTCTACCTTTTTCAGACAAAAAGATACCTGTGACTCAAAATTTGTATCAATTCCTTATAATCCTAATTATACGAAAGGACTACACAAAGTATTTAATAACACCGGTCTTAAATTAGTATATCAATCCGGTAACACAATAAGAAGCTTACTAGGAAATCCCAAGGATAAAACTACAGTTCTAGAAAAAAGTGGAATTTACGAAATTAGTTGCATGGATTGTGACAAAAAATATGTTGGCCAAACGAGACGCTCTATTCAAACACGTTTTAAAGAACACTTAGCACATTTAAAATACGGAAGAACAGAAAAGTCAAGTGTGGCCGAGCATGCTTTTGAAAACAATCATAGATTCACATTAGATAACCTAAAACTTCTAAAAAGTGTACCAAACAAAAGACTTTTGAATGCATATGAAAGTATGGAAATCATTAAATCCAGAAATAGTTTAAATAAAGATAGAGGACCCATCCCGTTTAGTACACTTTATTCTTTGGTTGAGGGGAGATAGGATTAAAAATCGTGACCAATCACAATTTATTGGTCTTATCTCCGCCCACTAAAGGATTGTATATAAGATAGAGCGTAGATTAATTTAGTTCATTGTTTATCGTCTCCTGATGATGCTAACGTTGTTAGCGAAACGCGCGTCGAGTGCAAAAAAGTGTAGTTTTGGTTTGTGGAAAACAATCATAATTTTGTTTTACCGTAATAATGACCACATTAAGTGACAATAATGACATTTTTCTTATAAATAGTTTTTTGTAGGGAATATTACTACGCTTTAACCCATTTTTGGTGGCAATAACAATGGCCCCAGTGAAATTGACTATAATTGTTGCTTGAGGGGTTACCAAACTCTTACGTAGCACGCGCAAACAGGAATTAATAGAAGAAGCCGAAGAACTTTGGATATATCTTGTGACATTTTTAGAGCTAGTTATTATGGATGAACCAACGAGAGATAATTCGTTCATTTTAATCGATTGATTAAGTCCGAATTGGGGCCCCAATTTAAGAATTAGTCGAAATTCTCTGTGGGATGGCCCGTGAACTGCGATTTAGAGTCACGACCTTTAGTTCATGGGAAAAATCCTACATAAATAAATTTAAAGTCTAATGTTTAACATAGCTACGAAAACGGACGAATAAACATAATTAACCTTGAGGAATGCAAGTCATTGCTTTTACCTGTTGAATTTTTGTCCGGATTCCATCCGGCGGAAAAATTGCTCAAATTCCTGGAAACTTGTGTGCCGTTCTTTTTTCAATGACCCTCCTAGCAGAGCAAGAGCTTATGATATAAATTAGACTAGAAAATAGCAAAAATGTTTCCTAAACTAAAATAGCAAAACCTTACTTATATCATCATATCATATCATTACACTAGTTAACAATCTGTCCTGCCAGTTAGCTCCAGTTTTATAGATCTATGCTAATTATGATAATTAGGTACCTATCTGCTCTTGGAAAATAGAACTCAAATTAAAAAAAATAACAACAATATAATAAGGGAAATTGAACCAATACTGAGTGGAGTACCACAGGGTTCAGTACTAGGGCCATTATTATTTGTAATTTACATTGACAGTTTATTTTCATCTCAATCAAATATTGCTATTATTTATACTTCAACAAACTGGGAAACAAATCGAACAAATATTCAATACGATTTATTCAAAATTGGTACACACAAAATGATATGTTTATAAACTCTAGAAAAACGGAAATGAACACTCTGTTTTGCCATGGTTCAATCCCTATTAAGTTATGGGAACATTATTTGGGGTGGAATTTAAAATGGAAATATATATAGCATAAAAAATATTCAAAAATCATTCATCAGAATTATAGAAGCATGTAATCATAAAAAACATACCACAGATCTTTTAAAAAAAACATAAAAATTATAAAATTTTCAGACCTTTATTGTATTATTATTTGTAAATTTATTAAAAAATATAATGAACTAAACTTGGAAAGAAATCATTATGATCAAAATTATTTAATTACACGTGTTACTTATTGTGTTATTTATCACCAAAAATATGCAATACAATTCTAAAATATATACAAATGTGTCTTATAACTTTTATATTATAATTTTTAAATTTAAATTAATTTTTCCAATATACTTGTTAATATTTTTCCCAATTAAAAGGAACACAGGGTTAATTTCCTCGCGTTTTATATTGACAAAAAAAAATGAAAAACGTTAGTTAGTATCTCATGGTATTGTAATATTTCATCAGTAATATATACATAAATTACCAAAAAAATGTATGGATAAAGTCAACCAATAAGCGGGAAATACCTGGCTAAATCCTAAATTGTTACTTACCTTTTTATATAACGCTGTTAGGAATTAGTCTAAGAGAGTATTGATGAGTATTGAGCTAGAGAAAAAAATGTAACCAGCGTGACATTAGTTCCGCCGGAGAAGATTTTATTACCGCTACTTCATATAAAATTAAGACTTATGAAAACTTTATGAAGTTAATTTGGATTTAGTTATTGAAAAGAAAAGTTCCTCAGAACCATTGACGCTAAAATTAAAGCGGGAATATTTTTGGGTCCCCAGATTTTCGGAGATGCGCAATTCGATTGCATACCTTAAGGCAAGAAAAAAGACGCTTTAAATGCACTTAAAAGCGTTGCAACACATTTTTCGGGAAACACTAGAGCAGAAAGCTATAAAGACCTGGTTGCTCAACTCTTTTTTTGTTCCCAAAACCTAGGATGTAACATGTCGTTCTAGCGTTACTTTTTTGACCAATATATAAATAATGTCAATGTCATTTCCCACGGCACGAAACACAAGAAAATAAAATAGTTAGTTGGCTTATACGTGAATTATCTTGCTGTAACGGCAAAGTTCTTAGCTGGGACAGCAAAGTTCTTTGCTAATATGTAAGGTTACGAAATTTGTTTGCTGGCGTAGCTATTTTTTTGGCTAAGGCTACTAAACATTATTTTCCTATTCGAGTTTTAGCAAGAAACTTTGCTGTTGTAGCAGAAACTTTGCTGTTCCAGCAAAGTTGTTTGGCAACTGCCCATTTTTACTTGCAAAACTTAAATTCACCGATGAGCACAATTGAGTTTGTAAATTCATCTATAAATCTTGGTGATATTCATGGGGTTCTTAAATTACCCGATTGATTTCACCAATTCACCAATTTTATGGCATCGATGCTCACCGACTCTGAAGGCCGGTGAGCCTTCCCGATGAATGTCATTAACGTCATTTAAACAGCTGTTTTTTTTATAAGAAGTGGCGTTAAAATTATTTGAAAGACAGTTTTCGGAGATTAATGCTGAGTTTATACAGCAAAATAAAATAATATAATAATAAGAACACCCAATAAATAACCACATTTGTGATCACGTTTGACCAATTTCAGGGCTAATTCTTATTTCTTGTTTTGTTTTATTCGGTGTATAAACCTAGCATAAGGAGATAAATAAATTTTGAATTTGAGCTGGTACAAGATGGTCAAGATGGACATAAGTTTTATCCTCGCCATATCCTCCTGAAGCTATACGAGGATTTTTCGTTCGTCTTTATCGTAATACATGGGATTTTTTCCAAAAAGTACAACTTTCTCAATTGGAAAAAAATCGAAAAAAAATCTAGGCTATAGCTAAATTCTGTCTGATTTTTATAGCGTATTTTTAATTTCGATCACCTCATTTGTCAAAAAACCGATGACATCGGTGAAAAAGATCTGATGAATTTACAAACTTGCCCTATCTTTCATATTTTATACCCCGAACGCCTGTACTATTTTGACCCTCCTAATTATTGTCCTGCTACCTCGAGCATGCAGCAGCAGGCAGACCAGAAAAAAATCAGTTTAAAAGAATACTGGTTTAACAATAATATGAGTCATCTGCTAAAGAATTTGCCGGTTATTAGTATATAATCATAAAAAAAAGGATTGCGGGTCCTTGTGACATTTGGAGTGTTTATGTAGGTATTTTATATCAAAGATGATGATTATAAAAAAAAATAATAAAAATAAATAGGACGTGTCCTAATATTCTGCAATATTTATTAAAACTCTATGGCACTGTGATGTATACTGACGCTTCAATTCCCTTTTTTAGATAGAATGTTGCTCGAAGGGTTTTTGACCCATTTATTAATAAAGCAAACCCAGTGCGAACCATTGGACACCAACCATGATGTCCACTGCATGGAATCGGGTCATCGACCATTCTACTTGGTGTTTCGTTCGTACAAAGCGTGCTCTCAGGCCACTAACTAGTAAGGGACTATTTATATGAGCAATACTTTGGTGTTCGCAAGATTGTGTGTTCAAGCAGTATCAGCTATAAGGGAGACTGGGGTTTATATCAGCTTTTGGTCTCATCAAGTTAATACCCACCTATCGAAGTTTTTTTATACAGGGTGTCCTAAAAATCCGAGTCCACCCTAATATCTCGAGAACCAAAAGAGACAGAGAAGTAAAATTTCATATAATTAGATAGTTTACAAAAAGAGTATCTCTTTGGATGCTAATTGTGTGAATGGAGCGAAGCTAGGGCGGAAAAATACTTTTTTTAAATGAGATACGCTGTTCTATTTCCAAAAATACCTAATATATTACCTTTTTCTCTAACGGTTTTTAAGTAAAATGACAAAAACTTTTAAATAAGAGCAATGATTTAAACAAAGAATCATCGAATATCTCTTTCCTTTTTAACTCATTGGTTTTATAGAGATGATTTTCCCATTTGATTTAAAAACCTTTAGAGAAAAAAGTAACATATTAGGTGTTTTTGGAAAGAGAAGGAAAGGATCTATTTAAATTTTTCAAAATATACAGGGTATCTCATTTAAAAAAAAGTATCGTCGCCGCCCTAGCTCCGCCTCCATAATGACGTTTGCGACGATGAGCGTCCAAAAAAAAACTTTTTTGTAAACCTTTTAAATGTGTAAAATTTTACTTTTCTGACACTTTTGGTTTTGGAGTTATTATGGTGGACTCTAAATTTTGGAACACCCTGTATTTTTAATCTACATAATATTATGACATTTCTACAGTGCGTATATTGCAGTTAAGTCAAATATCTACGGTGTAAGCCTCTAAGTCACACAAAATTTAGTACTGTAAAGTTCTCAACATTTTAAGGGAATCATTTTAAAAATTTATTTCTCAGTGCTCATCCACTTTTAAACAAGGAGCTCCTGTGCAAAATTTCATGCTTTGGTTTAGAGGCTTTACAGTAAAAAAATACAGTTTAGAATGCGCAAAAGTCTCTACACAACGCTAAAAGGATGAATATTTATTCACCTACGGTTAACTCAAATAGGAAACCATTCAGGACAGATATACCCTAAAACACTACTAAAAAAATACCACTGCTTCTGACAACGTTGCGTCAAACAATAAGAAAAAATGTCGAAAGTAGTACTATCAACAAACCTACTGAGGTGTCAGGAAGTGAAGAAATCTCAGGGAGATCCTCCCTAATAGCACACTTCGTTCCCGGGACGTACTTTTTAAATCCCTGTAGGTCGGGGACGTCCCGGACTCATAAAAGACGTTCCGGGGACGTCACCAAAAACGTTCCAGGAAGTTGTCAGGATAAGTGGTTGTTTTTAAATGCACAACTTCTTTCAAATAATTATGGTACCTACGAGGTTGCAGTCGTACGACCCACGAACGTCCCTGAAAACGTTACTGTACGACTATCCCTGGGACGTACTATTTAGGACACTGTAGGTCTCAAGTCTTAAAAATAAAGCAAAAAAACACTTTTCGTCGATTTCTACCATATATCAAATAAAATACATGAGTAACATTTCCCTCACCCTGTCCCATGCAAAATATCTACTTAAACCAGTACAATTTTCTATTAGATATGTGTATGGCTCATGCGAGTCTAAGGTGTCCTATTCTTTATATATTAGTGGCTAGGTCATAGTTTAATTTAGGTTAAGTTTAGGTTACTTAAGTGTGGTTTAAGTTTAGTTTGTGAAATCAAAATAAGCAAAGCGCCCTCTAACCTAAAGCCCCCAACTATCCTAAGGCCCCCGATACCATGGCAACTGTAGGTGTTTTGTAAACAAGGGTCGCAATGGGGCAGAAGAGTATTTTTACGTTTTCTGACAGAAAATCATTCGAGGTTATGTTTATCTTTCAAAAATATGTTTTCTAAAACGAATATGAAACTATTCCGCGTGTCTGGTCGCCCGCCGAAAATGGCCTAGCGCTGCGCGTGCATTACCTCGAGTTTATCAAAGAACCAAGAGAACTATTAGGAATTCCCATAGAAACCGTAGAAATCTGAGGGGATGATTTCTATGATAGAAACAACAAACCACAACGCCCATAGACTCACATAATTTTGTCTTTATTTTGATGCAATAATTTTTTTTTAATTTAAATTATTGCGGCATAGTTATGTGCAAATGATGGAGGGAAAAGGATAGATTTTAGATCCCAACCTCAGTTTCAAAAACACACGGATATTTGAGTATTAACAAAACAGGTCAGTAAAGCTCCATTTAGAGGTTGGAGAGACTCTTGCTAGTCATTGACGCTCCTGTTTAAGTAACCTAACTCCAAATTTTTGACCCGGTGCTAAAAAAACTCGGGTGTCCCACTGTGGACAAACATAAATAAACTCTCCGCGTTACCATGGAAAACAAATGCAATGACGTAAAATTTTGCAAAAAAATCAGGTCGCCACAGTTAAATTGATTTCCCAATAATTGTGTGCACACATCCAGCCAAAAATGCTGATGGTCCGAAGTCGGTTTGCTGGGGTAGTAAAAAAATATGGTCTGGATGGTGGTTACGTAAGGGGACGTTTTTTGACTATTTGACGCCCACAAAGTCCCAGTGAGACGTTCCAGAGACGTTTTAAAGACGTACTTGTGCTATTAGGGCTAAACCTAATCATTAATTTAGATTTGGTTTTTAGAGTGTAGTGATCCTTTCCCAAGCAGAAATTATAGTCAATTTCACTAGTGCCATTGTCATTTTCACCAAAAATGAGTTAAAGCGTATCAATATTTCCTAGAAAAAACCTATTTATACACAGTGTCGCCGAGATATGAGGCCACAACTCTATTAGGGATAGGGCGTGGAAATGTCGACCACGTCGCGACTGACTTTGTTGCTTGGGATTAAGAGAAATTTGATAAATGTCACAAGCAAACCAGTGACCTTATAGTGAGCCATCATGCAGAGGCGATCACATTCCAGACATTCACACGTAAAAACAATGAAATATCGGTTTACCGTCCTACAGCTGCTGTCACATAGGGACCGGTAATACAAGAAAAGCACGAGTTTTTCACAATTAAATTTGTGGCATTCGCTTCGTGGATAAAGAGTTAGTGTAAGTGCACTAAGTGCTACTTTTTGTGTAAAAGAATAAGACGAGATTTATCGTCAAGCACGAAAGTAAAAACAAAAGTGGAATGATAATACCCCCTGAGAAATTTCACAAAAATGACCGCCTTATGCAGGTGACAGTTATGAGCCTATTCGCCCTATTTGATGTATCTTTTCCAAAATCAGTAGTTGGTATTTTTTACCATGATTTTTCGTAGTATATTAAAATTTGATTTTTTAAAATTTTTGTTAATAAAAAAAGTAATGTTACATCATTTTTAGATGAGTTTCAAGTCCCCTGGTAAACATGATATATATTTGCCTGCTTTTTTTATTAGCCACACACTTGTTTGAACTAAACCAAAAGTTACTAGAATGTTACTTCGTTGTTTTTTTAGTCAAAATAAAGTGTTTTCGTTTTTTTTTTCGTGTTTTTGCTAAAACTAGTGTTTTGATTTGTTCAGTGCTGTTATACAACCGGAATGACTAGTTTTTTGCCTTTCATAAGTGATATGCGATAACCCTTTTTATTATTAGCCTCAGAGTTAGGGGAATTTTGTCAATACCAACTGATTTAAGCTCACAAATGTCAAGTACAGATAGCGGTCATTTTATTTACAGGATATTATCATTTCACTTTTGTTTTTACTTTTGTGTCGTCAAGCCGTTAAAAAAAGCGTTTTCAATAGAAATGCGGACACAATTTTATGCTCATGAATGCCCAAGATGGTTTTAGTTTAAAACTATCTGCGTTCGGCATTTTCCTGGTGGGCGTGACGGATTTTTCTCACGTGCTCACGGATTAATCCAGATTTATTGCAATTAACAAATGCTCAGTACCGATTGCCTACTTCAAGTTTTTTGTTTAACATATAATTTAGGCATCAACGTCGATTTTTGATGGCACTTCATGGCTAACAAATTACTTTTAGAAAATGAAGGAATCTTTAGTTTACTGCAAGTTGAGGGCTATGTTGAGAATAGAAAAGAACATAATTTCCCTTTTTTTCTTTACTTCGATTTTGACTCCTGTTAAAAAAACGGCACCTGGAAATTTAAAAAAACTGAACACAACTAACCTCACAATCGCAAATTAATCTATTTCATTGGCCAAAAACCATCAAGCAAACCGATTTACTTCTAGCTGTTCGGAGCTAAATTACAGATCGGATCGGATTTATCTCCTCTATTGGTAAAGCCATGATGGTAGTTTAAGGCTTAAAATATTTGGCATAATTTAAGGGGTAAAGTTTTTGTTTAAGCAATTTTTACTATCTTTTTCAAATTTTTATGCCATGATTTTGCTCACATTTTAAAGCTTTATTTCCAAACTTTTGATTTACAGAATAAAACACTCACATTTTTCAAGTTTTCACGGTTTTTTAAGCCTTTAAAAAAGTACTGCCAAAAAACCTTTTTTCTCTGTTAAAATGAAAAACATTAGTGAGATTTACTAGGATCTAAAATAGTACCCCCCACAGGTCTAACTATTTGCACCTGTGAGGGGTACTGAATTTTAAAACCAATTTTCAAAAAACAATTATCCATACAGAAAAGACACAAAGTTATTGATTATTTTGTATTGATATTGCAAAATACCACTGAAAAACTGCTTTTTTTCTCAAAATACACCATATTTTAGAAGAAAATGCCCTAAAGCTAATTTTTTTTTTGACAGGTTTCAAAATGGCAAATGGCGAATACGCCAAAAATTTGGCACATAATAGCTTAATTTTTTTTTTTGAGATTATAAAGTTGGTGATTTTTTAGGCCGCCTCAGGGGGGTGGTTTAAATTTATAGTCCCCAGAAAGGATCGTTTTGCGGCATTTGGTAATAAGTTCGTTTATAATCTCCCTAAGTAACAGTTTTTACAAGGACTAACTGAAAGTAAAACATTGAAGTTATCTAAAAGCTCAGTGAAAAAAACTTTCCTTACTTAAAGCCCACTGGTTTTAAAGCTGTAGCTTTCATCAGTAGAGGTTGGTGCAAGCCAAGGTGCAAGCAGAGCTAAAAGATCCGAACTCGCTGTTTGTGATTGAACACAGCGCTAACATTTTTAAACTGATATTTCGACAGTAACAGAAATGTAAAAAAAAACTTGCATTTAAGTTTTTTAATACATTTCATAAATAAAAACAACTTTTAAATAAATACAAAATTAATCTACTCCTTATTTTATAATTACTCATCTAAATCGTTGTGTGACATCAAGTATTAATTGGAAAAATTAACGAATAAGGGTAAGTTTTAATTAAATTGACATATAGCCCCAATTTTAATTTGTTCCGCGCAAGTTTAAATTTTTTAATTTTCTTTTCTTCTAAATTGAAAATTTCCTTTTACATCCAATAAAAGATTGTGTTAGGATAATTATTCAATAAAAAAATTTATTAAAATTCTTATTATAAATCAAACTATGTCCAAAACTCAAGGAGAGTGTAAAATGCTTAAAAGCAAAAATTTTACTTAAATTTAGGACCGTTCTAAAATAGATTAAACCTTTTTAGTAAATCCCAGCGTTAAGGTTGTTGAAGATAGACAGCAGGCTATAAAAAAATATTTTAGGAAATGTTTTGTCATCTGTCTGTCATCTTTAGTGGTGTCGCGCATATGATTTTTTTTTGTCATTTTGTGTAAGATATAACGCGGTATTTATCTTTCAATCAAAGTTCTTTGCAGTCTTTAAATTTACCAAAAAACCTACTTGAAGTGTATATAAGCACATCTAAAAATAATTTACCAGGTATTTAACTAAACTATTCATCATGGCTCTACCATATATCTAGACGTAATAGCCGAACGATTTAGATTAGACAGATCAAACTGACGTAAGATACCAAAAGAGGGTTGTAACTATTAGATATTATGACTTCATCCATATTATAACTAGTATAAAACTATAGTTTACATCCATACGAATTAAGTAAAAATATTATGAGGCACAGGTGGTGGGGCTTTTATTACAGGGAGATCCTAAAACTTGCAAAAAATAATAGCTCTATGAAGTCATCTTATCTCTTTTCTGATTAGTGCTATTATGTTCATGGCGACAGCAAGATAAAAAAAAATATTGGCCACCTCTGGGTTGTTTTGACGCCTCCCTATAAAAAACGCCCCCACCCAGAGATGTGTAAATTTTTTTTTGTTATCTTGGTGTGGCCCTTAACATAATAGCGCAAATCAGAAAAGGGATGAAATGAGTTCAAATAGCAAACGCCCCCACCTACAGGTATGCAATATTTTTTTAAATTATATTGGTGGGGTCCTTAACACAATAGCAGTAATCAGAAAAGACATGAAATGACTTCATAGAGCTATTATTTTTTGCAAGTTTTGCTTGCTTGCTTTAAAAAAACCCGACCTCAAATCGTGCCATATCTTTTTTTTTTTTGTTATCTCGGTAAGGATCTTAACATAATAGCACTAATTATAAAAGGGATGAAATATTTGGAAACATATTAACTAGGTACTCGAAAACGCCCCGCCATAGGCGTGTAACGTTTGATTTTTTTTAAGTTCTGAGTTAAGTAGATTGTTTTAATATAAATTGCAAATGGGATGAAATGAGTTCATATAGCTATTATTTTTTGCAAGTTTCGAGGCCTCCCTGTAGAAAAAGCCCTCACCTAGACGTCTGAAAATATTTTTTAGTTATCTTTGGTGTTTCTTTATAAAAACTCTATGAACCTCAAATAGGATAAAATGATTAATTTTTTACTGTCACCAACCTCCCTATCTATTTTAATCGACCACTGGAAAAAATTGTTAATAGACACTAGACACTTAAAGTAAATATTTCAACGCATCCGTATCGGTATACGTAACGCGTTTTTTATGCGATGTTTTGAACGATGCTTTTTTGACGGGTGCGATGACACAAAAGCTGACAGCAATCGATGCGTACGGGGTGATGAACGTCCATCCTAACGTACGCATCGATTGCTGTTAGCAGTTCTGTCATCGCACCTTTCAAAAAATCGGGCATCGTTCGAAACATCGCATAAACAAGTAAAAAATGTAGTGTATTTTGGCTTTATTTCGAACGCGATACGTATACCGATACCGATGCGTTGAAATATTTACTTTAAGCGTCTATTATCATTGTCGTTTTTCGCCCCCAAAATTATTTTTTTTTCGTTTTATTCGAACCTGAAAGCAAAAACTCTTGTTGTTACCAACAAATCGAGAAAAATGCGTGCGTTGGCAGACCTGCCGCTTGTTATGCGGCTCAGTCAAGGTAAACTACTGAAAATATTGTGAACTTAAGACGTAAAAATTGATTCTATATGGTTGCAAAATGCTTTCTAGGGAGTCAGGTGGGGATTTGTTCTTAAGATTTAATTATACCAACGTTTAGCATTTAAATGTTATTACCAACCATGTAATGTAAAACAGTATAATGTTTTTGTTTTTAAATTAATTCAGTTCTTTTTGTATCAAGTTTTAGTGACTTGTGTTTTTGTTTAGGATTTTTGGATTCTAGTTTTGGGTATGTTAGTTTATTTTTCCTTTGTTTTGATGGGTAGGGGCATAATGTTGGAATTTAATTACTTTTCTCCAGATTTGCGTATTTTATAAAATAACTAACAAAGGGCATTTTGAGCAAACAATTCCTGCATGTTTTGGCGTCTAATTTAGAGTAAAGAAACTACTAGAAATCTGATTACCCTCTCCACTAGACGAGATCTGCTCTTGTTATATCAAAAAGCAGGGTGTAGCTCTCGAACCCGTGATCCGATTACGATGCATTTTTTTTCTATTTGGAGCGTATCCTTCAGGAATTGTTCTTGGATATTTTCGATAAATAAGTAGTTACAGAGTTAATACGGTTCATGTTGTAGTTTGTCGGCGATTTTAAAAGGTTTTAATTTTACTGGTTTGAACTTTGGTTGAATAAAAGTAGGTACTTACTTTTTCCGAATCCAATTAGAGCATACTTTTACTTAATTCCAGCCAAATCTCGTTGTGCAAAATCTTAAATGCGGATATGAAAATTCCATACCCAAGCCTTTAATTGTAGTTTTATTCTAATTACGGTTTCTGTGCGCACATGAAACCTGTTATTAAAGAAACACGTTAGGAATATTTTAAGATTTGCATAAAACTTTGCAAAAAAAATATTATTAGAAGACTAATTAAAAATTAAATGGATATATTTATAACTGCTTCCTTCTTTAATTAAGTATATTAAATACTAAAACGTATGGGAATAAACGGAAAACTACTAGTTGACAATTGGTTTTGTTTTATTGGTAAAAAAAAACATTTTTCTATTTAAATTTTTATTTTTAATTTTTTTAGAAATTGTGTGTAAATAAAAAAATCTACTTTTACCATGGTTGGCTCCTTTCCTTTATACAACAAAATAGACAAAAATAGTTTGAACATACTTTTTACTCATGAATAAACCAAAATTGCCACATTTGGATCACTGCAAACTAAATTGTATTTGTACAAAATTTTTAGAATATCTATTTGAATAGCATTACTTAGTGTCTAATATTTTCAAGTTTCTGCTTTTTAAGTATATTCTTCTGTACTTTACAATATTTTTCCTGTAAGAAAACCAAAATTATCAGACACACAGTTCAAGGCTTCAAAATTTCAGTTAAACCGCTAAATTAATTTATTCAAGGCGTTTTTAGGTTACTGGATTCGTCTTCAGCATTTTCATCAAAAAATTTTAGAAAGCAAATTTTTTAAAAGCATTAACGAGTATTGCAAAAATTTACACAACTCACACATCTTTGGCACCCGGTGCAGTTGCCCCTGTCGTCTCCTTCTCCCTAATTACGCTACTGCGCTGAGTTTACTTAAACACAACTTGTCTTGTTGATGCAATACAAAATTTCACATAACAAATTTTGTTTGCCAAATATTGATTCCAGGAATCGATTTTTTTGATAAATTAATTTTTTTCCCGAAATTCCTACATAAAAAAAGCTCTTCTTGGAACAAGAATATCATTCTTGGTACAAGAATAGCTTCATCTTCGATATCATAGACTCTAGTTATTCTTTATGCAAGTAATACCTTATTCTGAAATATAGTGCATGACTAGCGTCGAAGCAAGGTAATTAATATAATAATCAAAGTATACCCTATACTTACTTCAAGAAAAGGTATTTTCTTAATTTACGCAGGCACTGTACTTAATTTAAATATTTTCTTTGCTTGTTTCGAACAGTGCTTTCGGTTGTATTGACACCCAATGTTATTCACATGTTTTTAAAGCAAAAATAATTATACTTGAATTAAATAATATTTTATACTTCATGGAAATATAAAAAAATTCTTTAAAAAAACTATAGTTACCTTAAATAGTTCTTACACTTGATTGAAACCGATTTTATGTTTTCCTTAATACAATTGATATTTTTAAGAAGAATAACATATTTTTAGATGAACACATACTTTTATGTTTTTATCTACTTTGTTTTAATATGTTTTCTTTTTGACAAAAAACTTCTAGTTTTAGTCCAAGTAAACTACCTGTTTTTTCAAAAAATAATAAGCTATTATCGGTGTATCTTTACAAATTATTCGATTCAAAAATAGGTTTAGTTTAGTTATTATTATCACCTTTTGTTATTTGAAATATATTATGTTTCCATTTAAGTATAAGAATAGATAATTACTTTATTCTAATAATACACGAAGTTAAGTTATTTGAAGCAACTCTGTTATTCCATCAATAGGGCGCTCCCGATGTAAATGTTGCACAAACCACGTGACAGAGATCAAAATTTTTGAAAAACTTTCTGCTTAAATTGCATTTTTTGCAAAGTTGCAAAAAACGATTCTTTTAAATTCAGTTTGTTACCTTAAAACAAAATAAGGTAGTAAACTAGGAAGTAATAAATTACGCAATAATTCCTGCAATCTGAATTAAATAACTAAATAACGGGATTATAAGAAATAAATAAAATGTAGGTATAATAAATATAGTGTGATGATGTTCCATTATTTTGTATTGACGATAAGTTATTTGATCTCGTAAACTAATAGATTTTAGTATACCTAACTGTACACCATCTGACAACTCAAACAGAAGCGCTGAAACATAAACAGATAAATATACTCTATGTAGGTAAATATTGGCAATTATCCAGATAATGGTTAAGATTATGTTGTAATTTGTTTTAGCGGTATCTTATTTACGGTATCTCATATTTGTAATTATCATTCCATACCTGACAAAATAAAAAACAACATTGACATGTCGTATCGCTGGCCGACACTTGCTAGGCTCTGTAAGAATTTTGAAACTGATAAAAATACCTTTACTGCAAAACTATTTGTGTATTTTTCCTTTTTTTTCTAAAAAGTATGACTTTTTTAAATATTTGAAGAGCTTGGGGAATTAGTAGATTTACAATTTTTTTTTATTTCGAAATAAATTGATTTTAACCAACCAACGTTTACTTTGAATGCAATATTTACATTTTTTGAAAAACCATATGAGAAAAAATTTCGTACACATACACTTCTTCACACTAATGAGAAGCGAAAATTAAAATTTGTAATTCATATATTTTTATTGAAGAATAATTATAATTAAAAACTGTCAAAACAAACTTAGTTGACATTTCACTCGCTGACGCAAGCTGACGTTTGGAAGAGAACCCTACCTTCTTAAACAAAAAAGCCTTTTACATCCCCCTTTTTCGTTGTGATACCCGCTTCCCACCTACGACTTTTTTGTGCGTACCCGCTCACGCGTCACATGACTGTCATAATATTTCATGTAACGCGTAAGTGAGAGTAGCTGGGAACCAGGTGTAACATTTTCAAAACCTCCCCCCCCCACCCCCGCTCCATAAATTCTACTAGAAATATTTTCGCGCATTAGTTTTTTTATTTATCATTTTTCAGATAAAAATGGTAACGCAAATTACCGCATTTTTTTACAAAGCTATTTTTTACTGCGCCATATACAGTGCAAACCATTTCCGCGAATTTTTCTTCTTTGATTGCCAATTGCGTCGAAATGGTAAACCTGGTTTGTTAACTGATTGTTTAGAATATGAGACCTTGATAATTTAAGTTATTTGTGGAAGCTCATGCTAAACACCGGTAAAATTTAAACTAGGTTTAACGTTGCGGTGCAACAGGCAATTAATTAACTTAAAATTAATTTTTAACTTATATGTAAAAGGCTTTTTTCTTGATTTAAGAGGGCAGTGATCTCCTTGAATCAGGCTTAAGTGAGATGTCATACGTTACTATTCCAGCGCCACCTAGAGGAGAAATTGTTTTCTCTTTTCTTCAAGAGAGCGGCATCTAGAGGAGAATTTTTTTCTCTTGAAGAGAAGAGAAAAACATTTCTCCTCTAGGTGGCGCTGGTATAGGAACGTATGACATCTCACTTAAGGCTGATTCAAGGAGATCATTGTCCTCTTACCTCAAGAAAAAAGCCTCTTAAAGAAAAGAGAAAAAAATTTCTCCTCTAGGTGGCGCTGCCTATATATTGACCTAAATAACGGGTTGGAAGGAATAGCCAATTAAAGCAGAAAAAAGCCTGGAATTCGATTTCTTTCTAAATAAAATACTTCCGTATTTAAATTTTGAAACAAACCATCAACAATATCGTGATGGTTTTAAAATTTTAAGTATATGAGCCACCCCTTGACGGTGATCTAGAATATACGATGATTTTACTCGGAGTACGACATCGCGTGTCACCTTGACAGTTTTGAGATTTCTTGTTTACCCAGATTTTATTAATTTTTTTGGACTGTTTATATAACTATCGCTCTTAAAGTTATTTTTAAATGTGGCTTATAATATTATGTTGCACTAAGCATTTCATTCATTTTCTGAACTTGTTTATTTCAATATTTTAGTACCTACATATTATGTAGACTTAGACTTCTTCCTCTTCTCAAAAAGTAACTTGACTGAACTATTTCATACAATTTTAGATATTTCTCGATGGCAATTATTACATTGTTAGATCTTTTCAAAAATGGGCTGCAAAAGAACGCACACATCTTTTTCGGTCTTTTTTGTTATGCCATTGTCACTTTTCAGCATGACAAAAAAAACCGGAGTTCTTTTGCTACAAGACGACCCTTATACTGACTCCCCCGCGGGGGTTTCTTTTATCCCAAACCTCTGTAAATAATCTTTTGAAGAGTTTCGAAATGTTGGGCAGATGTTTTGTGTCAAAAGGTTCATTAAACCACAAGTTAATATTTTTTCAATTTGAGCGGCACAAAACGAGGGTAAAAAGTGAGTGGTAGGGGCTGACGGTGGTAGAAACTCGATGCTTTATTATTTTTTTCGCTCTGGGCATTTCATTAGTTTTTAAGAGAGATTAAAAGAGTTTCTGGAAAGTGTTGTTTGTTTCGTTGATTGAATTTAAAAAAATAACTGTTTACCAATAGGATGTTTTACTGGTGGTTTATTAATAAAAACACATTTTTTTACATAGATACCAAAAATTGGTCTGCTGCTTTAATTAGCAGAAACATTACATACATGAATGACAATATTCAAAAACTAAAGTCAGCTAGACTGATAAATGATAACATAAATAATAAGGTAGCCCGGATTTCATTTTACTGATCATCTTTAAGATAATTTGACAATTTCGGAGTACTTTTAGGCTTCTCAAGTTGTTATATCCTAACATGAGTTTTTTTATCTAGCATCAGAATTAGAATCAGAAATTGCATCAAGTTGATCTAGTTTACAATCTTGATTATTTTCCAATGAAGGCAAGTCGTCAATTCAAAAGGGCCAGCTTCTTATAATGTAAATAATTAAATTTTCAACAAGCCTTTGACAAATGTCATTTTGAATCAAAACGTCAATAAAAGCGTCCCTTATACGATCATATCTGTTTTTGTCTGCACTTACTGCTTTGAAGTTACAGTTTTTGGAAAGTAGTTTTAGAGATTGAACGTATTGATCGATACTTTCAGATGGCTGTCGCTTTCTGGTGCTTACAATGGGTCTGGCAAACAATTCATTAACTTGTTTAATATAAATTCAATCAGAAGTGTGATAGCTTTATCGAATTTATCACATTCGCTGATATATTCGAAAACATTATGTGATATAAAGTTAATTAACAGTAACACTCGTGGCATTCACGTGACACAAGATTCATTTTGTTGTTTTTTAAATATTTTGGCTTTTTAGTTCTGCGCAACAAGCCTCTTCCGGAGCGATTGCTTGCTGATGTCTTAAATTTAGGGCCACGGACCTCTTCTTAACAGTCATGTTACAGTGACCTTATACTTTTACAGGTTTCTAGTTTATAACTTGCTGAAAGGTACAGGATTCTGTATTTACGGTGTTCTGCACTTTTCAATTTTGATGTTTTTGTTTCTCGGTTTATTCGACAGGTGGCGCACACAGTTACTACGTCCACAAGGATTACAAACTTTTTAAGTTTTAAATTCGAGAGGTGTGCGTGGTCACTGTGTAGCTTCAACTGCCAGGTAAAATCCTATGACTCCCTGATGATTCCTAATAAGGATGAAACAGATCTGTAGGTGTCTGGATTCTCCATTAGACATTGGAGGCCTGGTCGTAATGAAGTGAGAAACAAAAACGCTTTGTCCGATATGCCACGAGTGTTACTTTAATATTTATTTGCGGATACGAGATTCATTTTGTTGTTTTTTAATTAATAGTCTCTCAGTTTCTCACTGTCAGCTTCTTCTCTCTACTTTTATCAGTTTCGTCCAAAAAAATTTTGAATGTCTGTAGCCAATGTTTCCATTCTTTTTCGGCCGATGGTGTAAATTTGGAAACGTTCTGGTCATAAAAATTTGTCCAGAAAAACCTTTAGATAAACAGGATTTAATCAGCAAAAACATTACATAAATGAATGACAATGTTTAAAAGCTAAAGTCAGCCGAAGTGATAACTGTCAACATAAATAATAAGGAAGCAAATATATCACAGTTAGGCACTCACTAGTTTTAACCTAAAAACTAGCTTAATTAAGTCCCGAAAGGGGTAGTTCTTATACTAGCGGTTATTCATCTACCAAAAAAAACTAAAATCCAACCTCACTGCTAATTATAAATTGAGTTTAGTATTGAGAAAGTATCCCTTATTGTGTTTATAGTCCTTTATTTAGAATTTTTTTTAGTGTGTCACATGATATAAACCTTTAGGCCAACCCCGTACTCGTTGGTGGTGTGGTAGGGTGCGAAGTAGCAGTCGGTGAAGAAGGAGGTGAGATAGATCAGGAGGTCACTGTCGGTGAAACAAAAAAAAATGATCAAAACTGGTTTATATTCAGTTCAGCCATTTGGTCTCTATCGTGGCAAATATAAACATACATAAATACGTATATACATACATACACACACAAATACATACTCCATCCAACTCGAAAGTGTGTTCACTGCTGGCGACCAAGACACAAGACATTTACCGATATTCTTTGATAACATGCAAGTTGTACAAATGAAAAACAATCTTTCTCATTTCGCTTTTTTTATTATGATTAAACACTAACGGAAAATTTTATGATGAAGAAAGAAAAACCAGCGAAAAAGTTAAGCTCTCAGTTATGTTTACTGCCAAATGTTATTTTTACGTACCAAAATGGGCGTAGGTAAAATTTAATTTGAGTAATTCTAACGTGGATAGATTCAAAAGTATAACTTAGTTTGACTGGACTACAAAATTCGCTTGACTGCACAAAATTTCTAAGAGTGTGTTTATAATCGTATTATTTGACCATCTTTTTGATATTTCTAGATTTTAAAGACGTCCTTTTGTACAGGAACAATGCCGGAGGTAGAATTGCTTTCCACTACACACTTCTGCGATTTAAAGTGCTTTTATATTTATTCTGAGCTCTTTAGAGGGCTCTTTATTAAAGAGATCGTTATTTATGATTTATTAATGAAGAAAAGGTGTGCATTACATTTATAAAATGTATTGTTGCTATTGTATATTCTCATGATAAGTTTTTTACCTAACTAGAGAGAATATGAAGCAAATCTGAATATACAGACCGCTTCAAGCTACTGCGAACATAGGGCGGAAGAAGTCTAATTTGCCAGTGTACGTACATGCAGAGACACCGCACGCCTATCAGTGAAGCAACCAATACTCCGGCTTGCGATCACCACTTGCATGACTTTCCTTTGGTATTTAGTACCATAGATTAAGGAACTGTAGATCCGTCACTTCACCCTTCCCGCCAATAATTATTTTTCGCGAAAAGTGCGGTTATGTTTCCGCGTGCAAAGGAACTGCCAACATAATAATATTTAGGTTGGCAATATTCTTTCTAGAAATCTGCAGCTCCTCCTCTTACCCCTTCTAGGGTTGTCCGTCAGAGGGCACATTATGACAAAAGTGACAGAATGTCGGTTATGAGTTCCATTTTGAAAACTGAGGTTTGCTAAGGTTTTTAAAAAGTGATTTTGTGATTATTCCTGTTCAAAAAAATTGTGATTTTATCCGTCGATTACAATGGCTGAGAAACAAAGAGTTAGAGTGTCTTGTATTCAAAGCTGCGGAGACCGTGCCATGATCCCAATAAAAAAACGGGGAGACATCGTTTCCCCAAAGGCAATCCTGTAATTTTTCAGAAGTATAGTGAAGCCGTTAAACGCGAATAAACTAAGTGCTGATGAAATATATAACAGATTTTACGAGTGTGATAAATATTTTGCTCCAGAGGACATTTTGCAGACTGGACGCAGAGGTCTTACACTTGCATTTGGACCCCATTTAACTATTTATATATAGTGTTAAAACACCCTTTCCTTATTTCATCAAGTTTAGTATGGCTAATTTTTGTGTATATCAATAATAAGTTAGAAAATGCGACACTTGTGTATTCCAAACCAGGGGTATTAATATTATTTACACCAAGACTTTTTCTAATGTGTGGGTTTACCATAAATTGCCCCACATATACAGTAAAAATTTTTTGAGATTAAAATTATTTTTTTCTGTTTCACAAATTTAGTTTGGAATACAAACGAGTGGCATTTATTGTTTTTTTATGTACTAAAAACAAGATAGGTATAAACATTTTAAAGAAAATTATTTAATATTTAAAAAAGCACAGACGAGATCATATTGTAATATTTTCTTTATTGTAAAAAATATAAACTAACATGTTTCGAAATATGCCATAATCTTTTATAATAAAGCAACCAGAGGTTTTGTACTACAAGTGCATTATGGGTAATTTGTATTTATTTCTTAAAAATATGCTTTTTTATTTTAACTTAACATAAGTAACAATTTTGTTTTGTGTTTAGTAAAAAAGCATATTTTTAAAAACTAAACACAAATTGCTTGCAAAGAAAGAACCCTACACAAATTACATTGGAAATGGCTATTGGCTAAATGTCATAATTTTTTATATGTTGTAGTACTCAATAAACAAAGCACAAAAATAAAAAACCGAGATACGGAGCAGGATTACTTTCTGAGATATGGAGCTTTAAAGTTGACGTGTTTTAAGGCTATATCTTTGGACATGTTCTAATTTTTTTTTCACAACTTTGTTGATTACCGCCAAAATAAAATAATTCGTTTCTGTATTTGTCCTGAATGAAACACCCTTTCCATCCAAGTAAAAATGTCCTTTGGTACCACCAACCAACCGGCGGTAATCAACAAAGTTGTGAAAAAAAAACTTGTCCAAAAATATAGCCTAAAAACATGTCAACTTTAAAGCTATATATCTCAGAAAGTAATCCTGCTCCCTATCTCGTTTTTTTTTATTTTTGTGCTTGATCGAGTACTACAAAATATAAAAAAATTATGACATTTAGCCGACAGCCATTTTCAATGTAATTTGTGCAGGGTCCTTTAAAAAAAAGCGAAAATTTAAGCGAGCACCATCTAGTGGTCATATTACAAACAAACAAAAAATCGATAGTACGGTTATCGCGAATTTAACCGTGAGTCATCTAGTGGTCGTATTACAAATTAAAAAAGAAAAATCAATATAAAAGTATGGTTATTGGTCGCGTGCATATCTGCGCAGACTCGCCAAACTCCAAATAGTTCCGAACCGTTTAACACGTAACTGTCGTATCTATTGTAGCTCCTTAACCTATGTTTAGTACGCCTTTAACCACGGTGCTGTGTGGAGCGTAGTCAATGAAACCGGAATTTGGTCAATAAATACGCAAATTTTTATAACGTAATTTTCTTATTTTTTGTCACTGTTAAATAAGAGCGTTTTATTGTCAACTGCTCAGATTTATCAGTGACGACGTGTTACAATGAAAATAATAAGGAGAAACAAAATAAAAGCAAGTTCTCAAAATAAAATAATACATTCTAAAAACCAAAAAGATTCTCCTAGTCAAAAAAAAATTGAAGCAAATGTTCGAAAAGTCCTCCTTGCTCGGCTAGACAATATCCGAGCCTACTATAAAAACCCCTTCTAACGTTTCCAAGCATGTTAGGGGTGATAATTTGAAAAGCTTCTTCAAAAACAGATAGAAGTCATTAGGAGCTTACACCAAATCTTACACCTAACAACTGCCTAGCAGTTGGAATAATGTGCTGCTGCAGTAGATCCAAGTATCTAGGACCATTTAAATTGCAATTGCCGTTAATAAAAAATGGCCCAATTACGTGTTCCCCTATAATACCCCCCCCAAACATTTAGTTTTTGGGGATACTGTGTTCTTACGTCAAAATACAAATACAAATTTTCCCTCGACCAATATCGAACGTGTGTTGGGTTATGACGATTTGACCATTTGACCATCTGTACTTTTTCGGCAACTTCGTAGACATCCATTTTTGGTTTTAAAAATGTATTATTTCAATTAAGAACTTACCCATCTGTTTCTCGAGCAAGGCAGAAATAAAACAAAATAATAAAAACAAAATGAATTTCCAAAAGATAACACTGCAGCGTGCTTCGAATCCACCTCGGTCGTACGGCACGGAGAGTAAATTGGACTTGATTCCCCCTATGTTCGCAGTAGCTTGAAGCGGTCTGTATAGGGAATGTAGGCTAATGGTCCTTTTTTTATTTTTGATGACTTGCTAAGAGAACAGAAAATATTAAAACTCCAGTGTGGAATGTGCTTACTTTCGACACTCATCTAAGTGTGAAAATTGGTACTTTTCCGCACTAAGGGTGGGTATGAATTTACCCTGAGAATATTATTAATTTTCCGCACTTGGTTCGTTGCCTCTCAAACTCCGCTATCCCGTCGTTTAGCCATTTATTGCGGAAAAGGGGCACTTTCCATACCTGTTATATCAACTACTATTATGTTTAAAAATTGGGAGAAATGTAAGAAAACTGGCTTCCTGAAATCTGACTTCCTAATTGTCATTTTGCTTTGCCTCGGTTTTACGTCTGTAGCAAACTTTGAGGCGATTCTAATTTTATCAGTTTCGGTGTGGAATGTAATCGAATAATTTTCACTGGGCTAATCCCCTTTCGGGAAGCACCTGAGACCCAATTTGTTTAGATTTGTACTTTTGACAATTTAATTTTGTTGGGTACAGCCACGCGGACAGATGAAATATCCCTTATTGTAAACAAAATGGGGTTCTTACACATTTTTCTAAAAACACCATATAGTTACTTTTATTTACCCCGTCGAGAGCCAAAACTGTAATAGAAAAATTTGATTAAAATTGCAATTTTTGAGTCAAATTTAATTTAAATCGTAAATATCAACGGTACCATAGCGCCGCACGCGAAAATTTTTAAGAAAATTGCACTGAAAAATGCATTTATGTCAATCGTTCGAAAGCGCAGCAGGCGAAACTTTTTAAGAAAGTGACACTACAAATGCCATTGTTAACACAAAATTAAACTAATACAGTAAATATCAAAGGTGTTATAGCGCCGCAATTTATGGCCTACTTTTGATTTTCTAAATATTTTCGTAAAAAATTTAAATCCAGGGTGGGGGGTAATTACACTCGTACCCCCCTGAAAACCGCGCTTGAGTAACTACGTATAATTTTGCCGTTATAAAAAACTTGATAACAAACAAACCACAAACATAACTATTTTTTTTTAGTCTAAAAAGTTTTTTATGTTGAAACATTACCTTTTATATAAAAATTATATAAAAAAAGTTCGTATCCGGTTTTTCTGGGTAAACCGGTCAATTACTCGCTCAATGTCAAATTCAATATGTCTGTTGATAATCAGCAACGCTAAGCCCGTCAGACGAATTTCCATCCAAAAGGATTTTTGATTTATATTTGGTCATGGTTCTGGTTCAACCAGAAACGGATCCGGTCCTTTCGATTTAAAACAATGACGTCACAATTGCAACCCAGTTATAAAATTTTAGAACCAGCCTGGGACGTTAGTTTGGTACTTTGGTTGTAAACATAACCTTTAAAATGTTGCAAAATTATAGATATTCATTCGTTTGAGTAAAATCAAAAATTTCTTTAGAAGATTTTATATGATGCTATTGTTTTATGCCCATTTAGTAATGAGTAGTAAAGAAATCCATAATTTTTAAGTATTCCCTAAATTTTATTCGTTTGCTCTGGCCAAAAAATAGTTTTCCATAGTTAGGAATTAAATCTTGTTATAAGTTCAACCACTGGATGGCGCTGCTTGTCATAAAACCATTATTTGTTGTTATTATTTATTATTATTATTATAATTATTATTTATTATTAATGAATCTTTGCGTCAGTTTCTACATTAATTATTAACAGGGTGGATTCTTTCAACATAACGGTGCTTCTAGCGGGTTAGAATATGGTTTTATAAAAAAATCCAAAAACACGTCAACTGAGATTTTTAATTTTCTTTAATGCTATCTTGGTTTTTTTTATATCGTTTTGTTCACGAGGTAAGGCAAGAATTTTTTTTTTATATAGACACCCTGTATAGTTTCACATTTTTGAATTCTAAAAAAAATATATTTTTGACAATACCACACACTAATACTCTATCTCTTATGGTTTCCGAGATACGAGGCATTTAAACTTGCATGGAATTCTTGCCTTCCCTGTTTTACGGGGGATATTTGAACGAATATGGAAGTTTTCAATATAGATTTAGATAAAAATATCTTGATTATCGTAAAAGATAGATCATACTGTGTGGTATTGCTGAAGAGAGAATTGTTTGCAGATTTAAAAAATTTCAAAATATACAGGGTGTCTTATTAAAAAAATATAAAAAATTATAGCACGATTAAAGGAACTTAAAAATCTCAGTTGGCATGTTTTTGGATTTTTTTATTCAACCAAATTCTAACCCGCTAGAAGCACCGTTCCATTTAAAGAATCCACCCTGTATATTGGCCTTAAAATCCCCAATGCTAGAAAGATGCCCTCCAGTGCACATAATCGTAGGGTTTTCAGTATAATTAGTTAATTGAACTATGGCAGAGTGAAAACCTCCGCGAACAGTTCGAGGAGAACGCCGTGATTTGCTACACCGACAGGTCGAAACTGTCGGAGAGGCAAACCACAGGATCGGGGATTTATGGGAAGACCAGGAAGTTTGAAAGAGCTACCCGCTCGGGGAGCAAGCCACGGTCTTTCAGGCAAAGGTGTATGCCATAATAATGGCTGCAACCATGGAAGAAATAAAGAACGGTAGGGAGGAGCATGTTTATATATGTTCCGACAGCCAATCAGCCCTAAAGGCACTAAGGGCGCCCAAGATCAACAACACCATGGTGGAGGAATGTGCGGATGCACTAGAATTCTTGGGAGAGGGCAAACAACCGGTACCAGGACATATGGGGGTGCCGGGTAACGAGATGGCCGACGAGCTCGCCAGGATCGGGGCAAGCACCCAGTATGTAGGGCCGGAACCACTTCTAGGAACAACCAAGAGGCAATTGCAAAGTCGACTCAATAAATGGGCCAGCGATGCCATGACGACCGCTTGGAGAGGTAAAACAGGATGCAGACAGACCAAGGATTTCGTGAAGGGCCCGGATGTAGCCAGACAAAAATGGCTTCTAGGGAGATCGTGAAGGGACGCTGGTCTGCTGACAGGTATCATAACAGGTCACAATCGACTAAGGATACACATGACCCGGATCGCGGTGGAGAATGACTCGACCTGCCGGGCCTGCGGGCGGACAGAAGAGACATCTTGACACGTTATAGCGAAGTGCGAGGCATACCAGAGGACGAGATATCAGGTATTCGGTTTCCCGACCCTGGATGAGCAGGACCTGCACATGCTCAAAATACTGGACTTTGCAAAAAGAACAGTGAAACCAAATGAGCAGACTGCCAGACTAGTGGTGCAGGCGGTGGATTAAGGGCAGACTCGGGGTAGGGCAGAAAGGGCCCAGGGAGGCCTACTTGCCAGACTTCGCGCCGCCCCTTCTCTACTACTAATTGAAGAGACAGTTGTATTGTTTCTAAAAAAGAAACAGTGATATTTATATTAATTAAACTAATAAAACAACAAAAAAACTTGCATAAAAATATTTGACCATAAAAACTTGAAGCCATCATCCATTGGGGCATCATGGCAATTAAATTGAATGTGGGCTTGTATGTGGGCTTGTCTTTGCATTGACTGGTCGAAATTTGTAATTCATATAGTCTTACCCGAAACTCCAACTGGTGTTGTATGAGTGGAAAAATATTTCGAACTGTAGCCGGAAACGTTGAAAACAATCCAAATCTAAATCTAGACCCTTCTGGCAAAACCATTTTCAATTATATTCAGTACATCCAAATCGTTTTCGAGTTGACAAAAAATGAGGTTAGAATTCTCTCTTAAGGATGATTTAAGGCTCGATATCTGGCATCTTAAATTTAGGTATTCCTTAGACTACAAAGAAATGCTGAGCAAACCAAATCAGCTACTTAGGACCGATAAGAGATCCTTAGCGTAAAGGAATCCTTAGAGCAAACGCAGAGCAATTGGGCATTAGAACTGTCAAAATAATGTCAACCACAACCGGGACCAAATTCTACATCGAAAATCCGCAGGAGAAGCTTCTTTCTGATGAAGCATTACTTACTGACAAACATCCATGTTTTTGTCAACGAAAAATATTGCAACACTTGTTCATTGCCTCGAAAACGTTATCATATATGTTTTGATTTAAGCTTTTGCCTACTTCTGACCAATTTTTTTTGAAATTCTGATTTCTCCCAATAAAAGTTCAAGAATTTTTGTTTTGGATTAATTAAACAGTTCATAGTATTTGGAAAAGACATTAGTTAATTTTGCCTTGAATTTGGCTTCACGTTGTATAAAACTTGTTATGAATACGTTCAGGTCAAAAATACTTGAAATTTCGTTATTGAACCTTGATTTTATATCTGAAATGATTTTGTCTGAAACTTGTTCATAAATAGAAACTATATAAAACTGTTCTATATTTCTAATATCGTGGTTTTCGTCTGTTTCAAACTGTTCCAAAATACTGAGGATGGGTTCTAGAATATCTTTAAAGGAACGTTCTGCAATTTCTCGTTTTTTCTCCAAAGACTTCAGGGTTACCAACAGCATTTTTGTTGTTTACTTTTTTCTGGAGCAAGGGGGGGGGGCGATCGTCCCCCCTCTGGGACCGCCACTGATATATCATATAGTACATTTGGCGTATATATTTAAAGAAGAAAAAACCGTTTTTTTAATTTAAAATTATCTAGGAATATTTTGAAAATTTTTAATATGTGATTCCGTCGAAAAAGCCAAGCTACAAAATGTGGTGTTTATTTGAACTTTCTAGTTTTGGCAGAACCGAAGTTATGGAGTAGCCCCTCAGCTTAGCGGTTAAGATAGGGGGATCGCGTTTTCTCGCAAACGGCCACAGCTACAAAATTAATTTAACCTTAGCAAAATAGCTAAACTACAAAAAACTACAAAATGTGGCATTGAAAATATTTTGGCCCCTTATGATGGTGCCCCCAGGTTACCCGACGTCTAATGGAGAGAGTAGGTAATGACCCATCAATGGATAATTGACTTCTTCTTAAAATTCCACCATTGAATTGTTTTAGGCTCAAAAAAAAAACATACGTCGACGCGTTTAAAAAGTTAAATGATGGTAAAGTGTTGAAACGAATGAAATTTTAAAAAGTCCGCCAGAGGGCGGTTGTCCATTTGGCCCTGGCCCATCTCCAGGATCGTACTTCTAAAGACATAGTTGACCTGATAGATGGGAAAATAATGTCGTCATAAAAATGGATTTTGGGGCGCAGCGTGCAGGTTATGGTTTTAATATAATCGAAAAACTGGGACATAATTTCGGGTTTTAGTGCGACTGTCATTCCAATCGGACCCAATTGGGCATTCTATAAACAAAGATTAGAGAGAAAACGCGCAGATAACTAACTCTCTTATTTTATTAGAATAAAAACAGATATTCATCGAAATCTCAGCTGATAATCCCCCCGTTTATAATTTTTACACCTATTTTTTTTAAAAAACAAAATATTGTTCATAAAATTTGGCTTTGAAAGGTATTCTGATTTGTTTTATCCAAAATAAGACAATTTATTCTTAACGGCCAAATAAAAAATTTTGCGTGGGGTATAAAAAAAATTACACATTAGATTCTTTAAAAGTTTTCTTCTGAAGGTTTTATCGGCCCAGTTTCTTTCGCACACATATGTGCGAGTAAGATATCTGAATTTATCTAATAATCTGTTTCATGAGATATCCAATATCCTTTTACGACCGGACCCTAGATTTCCAACATTCCATCTTCATTCTCAGGACGAGAATTTGGGTATATGCGGGTGGCAATTTTTTACATGGCTATATGGGCATTCTCCATCGATTGGCTAACATTTTTTGTGTTTCTCCTTAGGCGAAAAAAAAACAAGGTCGGAATAATCGTGGGATCTTTCAGATCTTTTTTCCAGTATTTTTCGGGTTCAAATATTTAAAGCCGATATTTACTCCAAAATAGTAGTTTATAAATAAGTGTCTAAAACAGCATTTTTTACAAACGGAATGGTTATTTTTTTTACAAAATTACATTGTTTCTTCTACTTTCATTAACAACATGATTTTAGTCTGCAGATACCTAAAGCATGACTTTTTTGTTTACCGATGCAATTTTTTTTTATCACGGGCGCAAAAAAAGATTTCTGTCCGTTTTTTTACCCAAAATTAAAGAGAAAAAGCTGAAAATAGTAATATTGAAACAATCTAATTATTCTTGCCTAAAAATTAAGCCATTTCCGCCAGTTTTCACCAAGTATTTACAAAAAAATCATGTTAGAACATCGTCAAAATATCAAACTGTCAAAGATTAAAATATCGAAACAATGATCGTCACCGAGTAAAAAGGCACATCGCTATGGAAACCATTGTTATTTCGTTTACCAGCCGCCTTGATTTCTAGTGTAAATATGGTGTGTTGCGAGAAGTGTTCTTCGTTCGAAATTTCTAATAGTAGTTTTCACAACTAGTGGCTAAAATAATGCTTTTTTTACAAGCGTTGGTTTAAATAACGAGCGCAGCGAGGTATTTAAAAGCGCAAGTAAAAAAAAGCACAGTTTAGCCGCGAGTTGTTAACACAATTTTTCTTTAATACCTTTTTCAAAAAATCCAAGAAAACCAGGAAAATACTCGAACGAAGGGCACATCTCGCATCACACCGTTTACACTATAAATCAAGGCGGCTTGTAAATGAAATAACAATGGTGGTTTCAATGGCGATGTGCCTTTTTTTTTGGTGACGTTCATTGTAGTGACATTTTAATCGTTGACAGTTTGATATTTTGACGATGGTTTTAAAAGATTTTTTCGTAAATACTTGGTGAAAACTGGCGGAAATAACTTGGTTACTATTTTCCGCTATTTCTCTTTAATTTTTAAAAAAAGTCTTTTTGCATCGGTAACCAAAAAAGCCATACTATGTTGGGAATTTGGAACCTTTGGTTGCACTAAAACAAAATTATGATTGTTTTCCACAAACCAAAACTACACTTTTTTGCACTCGACGCGCGTTTCGCTAACAACGTTAGCATCATCAGGAGACGATAAACAATGAACTAAATTAATCTACGCTCTATCTTATATACAATCCTTTAGTGGGCGGAGATAAGACTAATGAATTGTGATTGATCACGATTTTTAATCCTACCTCCCCTCAACCAAAGAATAAAGTGTACTAAACGGGATAGGTCCTCTATCTTTATTTAAACTATTTCTGGATTTAATGATTTCCATACTTTCATATGCATTCAAAAGTCTTTTGTTTGGTACACTTTTTAGAAGTTTTAGGTTATCTAATGTGAATCTATGATTGTTTTCAAAAGCATGCTCGGCCACACTTGACTTTTCTGTTCTTCCGTATTTTAAGTGTGCTAAGTGTTCTTTAAAACGTGTTTGAATAGAGCGTCTCGTTTGGCCAACATATTTTTTATCACAATCCATGCAACTAATTTCGTAAATTCCACTTTTTTCTAGAACTGTAGTTTTATCCTTGGGATTTCCTAGGAAGCTTCTTATTGTGTTACCGGATTGATATACTAATTTAAGACCGGTGTTATTAAATACTTTCTGTAATCCTTTCGTATAATTAGGATTATACGGAATTGATACAAATTTTGAGTCGCAGGTATCTTTTTGTCTGAAAAAGGTAGAATTCCGAAAGAAATAGACATTCTTTTCAAAAGACCTTTCGGAATTCTACCTTTTTCAGACAAAAAGATACCTGCGACTCAAAATTTGTATCAATTCCGTATAATCCTAATTATACGAAAGGATTACAGAAAGTATTTAATAACACCGGTCTTAAATTAGTATATCAATACGGTAACACAATAAGAAGCTTACTAGGAAATCCCAAGGATAAAACTACAGTTCTAGAAAAAAGTGGAATTTACGAAATTAGTTGCATGGATTGTGATAAAAAATATGTTGGCCAAACGAGACGCTCTATTCAAACACGTTTTAAAGAACACTTAGCACACTTAAAATACGGAAGAACAGAAAAGTCAAGTGTGGCCGAGCATGCTTTTGAAAACAATCATAGATTCACATTAGATAACCTAAAACTTCTAAAAAGTGTACCAAACAAAAGACTTTTGAATGCATATGAAAGTATGGAAATCATTAAATCCAGAAATAGTTTAAATAAAGATAGAGGACCTATCCCGTTTAGTACACTTTATTCTTTGGTTGAGGGGAGGTAGGATTAAAAATCGTGATCAATCACAATTCATTAGTCTTATCTCCGCCCACTAAAGGATTGTATATAAGATAGAGCGTAGATTAATTTAGTTCATTGTTTATCGTCTCCTGATGATGCTAACGTTGTTAGCGAAACGCGCGTCGAGTGCAAAAAAGTGTAGTTTTGGTTTGTGGAAAACAATCATAATTTTGTTTTGCAAAAAAGCCATGCTTTAGTTATCTGTAGACAGTCACTAAAATCATGTTTTTGATGAAGGTATAAAAAAAAAGTTTTTATATAAAGGTATTGAAAAAAATAAAGTTAACAACTCGCGGCTAAACTGTGCTTTTTTTATTCGCGTTTTTAAATATCTCGCTGCGCTCGCTTGTAAAAAAAACCACTATTATTTACTGCTAGTTTGTTAAAACGCAGTAAAGAGTATAAAATAGTTTTTCCTACTAGCGTGCGGGAATGGATATACCCTGTGTCTTTTCCGCACGGCATCGGCATGCAGAAAATTATTTTTACGCACGCTTGCTATTTTAATAACTAAAAACGGAATTATAATATTTTCAAGGTGGTTAAAATTATTAATTAATTAATGGTGTGCGATCCATGGAAGCAAGGGAAACAGTGCTTCCCCTACAAAAACATCATTTTCTTAAATGTCATTTTTGAAATAGGAAACAGTTAATTTAGATTGTATCAAACATATATGTGTGAGCTTAAATATACGCCCTTGCAATTATTTTAGCGTGCACAACTTTGTAAGCAGGATGTTTTATATATATGCCTATTCCTTTCTCTTTTACTCTTTTATTACTCTTATTGTCTCTTTCTGGCGTCAAAGCTTAGCGGTTCTGCACATGACGTTAACCAACCAAAATCCAAAAAGACAGCTGTGCACTTGTCAAAATGTTTCTATTTGTTTACGTTTTTAGAAAATCCCTTTTTTATTTTTAAATAAATAAATATATGAATAGAAATAATTTTTAGGTATTTTCACTTTTTTTCCTCCAAATTTTAAGAAAAAATAACTACCAACCTGCGGAACTTCACTTTTGTTGTTTGGCGGCATCCACAAACACAGCACGTATTTTTATGCGGCGACATCTTGAGCTCTAAGACATAAATAGTTCTTATTATAACTCCTAAAAACTTTCGCGTAACCAAAGATTAAAAATATCACAATAAAAAAATTTCCATAAACGAAAACGCGAAAAACGAAGGGCGTGCATGTGCATAGCCGCGTAGCTAGGACGGCTCCATGGACTGCTAGATTTTAGATCTTGCTTACAAGTTTGGCCTGAGAAAGGCCTATATTTAACCTCATACATACAGACCGCTTCAAGCTACTGCGAACATAGGGCGAAAGAAGTCTAATTTGCCAGTGTACGTACATGCAGAGACACCGCACGCCTATCAGTGAAGCAACCAACACTCAGGCTTCCGATCGCCATTCGCTGCCGTTCGCCGCCGTTCGCCTTGTATTTAGTACGCCTCTAACCACGGAGCTGTGTGGAGCGTAGTCAATGAAATCGGAATTTGGTCCATAAATACGCAAATTTTTATAACGTAATTTTCTTATTTTTTGTTACTGATAAATAAAAGCGTTTTATTGTCAACTGCTCAGATTTATCAGTGACGACGTGTTACAATGAAAATAATCAGGAGAAACAAAATAAAAGCAAGTTCTCAAAATAAAATAATACATTCTAAAAACCAAAAAGATTCTCCTAGTCAAAAAAAAATTAAAGCAAATGTTCGAAAAGTCCTCCTTGCTCGGCTAGACAATATCCGAGCCTACTATAAAAACCCCTTCCAACGTTTCCAAGCATGTTAGGGGTGATAATTTGAAAAGCTTCTTCAAAAACAGATAGAAGTCATTAGGAGCAAGATCGGGAGGTCGAGCTGGCCATAAAATAGTTCCCCGTGTACTTATAACCCGATTAGGAAATACATTATCAAGATATTCCCTAACAAGGCCAACATTGTGAGCGGAACAATCATCTTGTTGAAACCATGTTTCACCAAATCTTACACCTAACAACTGCCTAGCAGTTGGAATAATGTGCTGCTGCAGTAGATCCAAGTATATAGGACCATTCAAATTGCAATTGCCGTTAATAAAAAATGGTCCAATTACGTGTTCCCCTACAATACCCCCACAAACATTTAGTTTTTGGGGATACTGTGTTCTTACGTCAAAATACAAATGCAAATTTTCCCTCGACCAATATCGAACGTGTGTTGGGTTATGACGATTTGACCATTTGACCATCTGCACTTTTTCGGCAACTTCGTAGACATCCATTTTTAGTTTTAAAAATGTATTATTTCAATTAAGAACTTACCCATCTGTTTCTCGAGCAAGGCAGAAATAAAACAAAATAATAAAAACAAAATGAATTTCCAAAAGATAACACTGCAGCGTGCTTCGAATCCACCTCGGTCGTACGGCACGGAGAGTAAATTGGACTTGATTCCCCCTATGTTCGCAGTAGCTTGAAGCGGTCTGTATATGGTATCAAAAATGCAAAAAATTCTTTTATCAGGCCCATAAGAAATGCGGCCTTGACTCAAACCTAGTTACACCAGAAAGTCTGCTCGCGCAAAATGCGCAAATGTTTTGACAAATGTGTGTGCCAGATTTCAACAATTTAGTTTTTCATTGATTTTTTTTTACTTTTTAAGCGATGATCTTTTTCAGTGTCTCATATTAAAGCTACTGATCTTCTTGATCTTACTATAAAAAAATTAAGAGTTTATAAGCGGGTACAAAGATGGCGCTTGATATGTCAAAAATATAAGAGATCTTTAGACAACATTAACAAACTGTTGTTTGAAGGTGGTAGAAAATGTTAATATTTTTTTTAGTAGATTCAATTAGCGAAGAGTTCACCGAGTTTGTTCAACTACAGCAACTTCCTACACTCCTTTAAATCATCTTACGTATTTTTATAGCTTTTTGGAACAATAGTTCGTTTTAGAAACGTGCCATACTTATAACACACCTCTTTTTTCGCATTTGCATGGGGGGCAAACCAGAGATATTTTTATAAATAATTATTTTGCGAGTATTTCCTGTTACTTTTTAAAGATATTTTTTCGTCCGGAAATGATCATTAACTTTTCGCAATAATAGGGAGATTTTGGTCAGATTTATTGTTAGTCTGTTACCCTTACCTTTATTCTGGGCAGGCGCAGTCCCAACAAGCATTTGGACGTTATATTACGTTATGGTCACGTAGGGCAAGAAATAGCTGACGTCGGCTCCTACGTCCATCAGTCTTCCTGAGGACTCGATTTAGCACCTAAGTGGGGAATCAAAATACGAGTCGTTTCGACGTCGGGTGCTGCACAGTGTTTCGGTCAAATATTACGTCAAATTACGTAGACCCACGACACCAAGTTTAAACTTATTAGGTAAAAACTTTTATATGTCTGTGGATGACCATAATTATTATCTTAATTATTGTAGGTAACTGAAAAAAGTTAGTTTTACACATTCTATGGATACAAATCTTCCAACGAAGGTCAGTTTACTGATAAATATAATTAAAATAGACATTAAAAAACCAGACACCCACAAAAATAAATCAAAAATATTAAGAAATTAATTTTTAAAAAAATTAACCTAAAAATTAAATATTTATAAGAAAGCCCGTTTCTTATAGTAAAACATCATAGGCATTTAAAAAATGCATTTTAGTTGCCAACAAATGAGTTAATTTACATATTGAGCCTTTAAAATGAAAAAGTAAAATGTATTGTTGTAATGGCGCATCGATGCTAAACGTTTAACATGGCGTTTCGGGCGCCGACCAAATTTGTTATGATTATTTACCTATTCGGACAAGAACACCTCCGGCGACGTCGCCTTGTAGGACGACCCGACCTAGAATATTGTAGTATAATTGTAGGTCACGCTCCCACGTCGGTGGACCTCGGAATAGTTACATTTAATAAATAAAAGTTTGGCAACGTCAATTTTATTACAATTCTACTTTAAAACTCATACTAAATATAACGTCTAATGATTTGGACGTTATACTGGGTGTCCCAAGGTGAGTGACCTATAAGATTATTTTGGAAACTATACAAGAGAAACTTTTAAACTTTCTATTCTAACATAAGTCCATGTAAACTATATTTATAAAATACTATAAAATGGCAACACTGCAAATTCGAAAGTATTTTATAAATATACTTTACATGGACTTATGTTAGAATAGAAAGTTTAAAAAGTTTCTATCTATATCTATTCTATTCACCCACCTTGGAACACCCAGTATGACGTCCAACATATATCCTAAATTTATTGACGTCCGTTTTCACTTTGGCCCGACCTTGAATTTTATTCTAAAAATTACGTCGCCGTAATTAACGTTAATTTACGTCGCTGATAAGTAGCGAGTATCACCAACATTTGGCTACATCAGTTTTGGTTTAAGTATCGACGTCACAACTGATGCACTAGTTGTTGGCGACGTCAGGTCTTAGTAAAAGATACGTTGTTTGATGGACAAACCAACTGCCGACCTAAATTTGGGCCAAAACCGACGTCATGTTAGGTTGTAATTAGTCGGAAGTCAGAAAAATGCTGCTTAGGGTAGGTAATAGCGACTACCTTTACCGTTAAAAAGACAACGAACCAAACTTGATGTAATTCTGTTGTGGAAGATTTTTAGGTTATAAAAGTTTGTTTTGTTTTACAAAAATTTTGTGTATTTGGATTTTATTTTTTTGTTAACCGTGTTTATAGTAGTAGTGGAGTGCCCTTTTTACCTTTTTGGTAAACAGGTGAGTAAGTACAAATAAGTTTGCATAAATTTATGTAGGGGAGTCCGTCTCTTAGTCCTATCACTAAATTAATATATTCCTCCATGATATGTTTAGAAAAGGAAATAAAAAAACAACAAAAGTCAATAAAAAAGTAAAGATATGTTTAGCGCCAAACGATTGACTACGTACAAAAGCTCTATTTTTAACCTCTTGGAGTTACCTTTATTTACGGTAACGGTAACCATAAGAGTAACGAAATTTCCTGTTAAACTGCCTGAACAAAATCTCCCTAGTAAGTTTGTCTGGCCATTCGTTCTAAAACACGAGTGGGTTTTTGATATTTTCGGCTCGGAAATCTCCAATTTCTGGCGGGAGAGCCCTTCAGTTGGGACGCAGCTTCGTGACCGAGTGACTCAAGTATCGTACTTGCAGGACGACGACGACGTGGAGTCATTAAAATAAAAAGACAATACAATAAAAAAATACAAAATTTTAGAAGTGCAGAAATTGGCTAAAATAAACAATATTTTGTTAAAACTACTAGTATCTTAGATTCAGGAAATTAGTACTAAAGGTATCCTAACTTAATTATAGGCGAAGTGTTACTCCTAACTTTTAAGAATCCTTCAGAGAAAGTATTACTGTCCTGGACCCAAAATAGGTCAAATATTGGCTAATTTAGCAACAAAATTTGTACCGATTTTTACTTAGATTTAGGGACAAAGGACCACGCACAATTTAAATGGAAACTGGATCTCAGTGAGTTTATTGGGACAGTCCCTAACAGCATTTTATCTCATGCGCACAGATGCCGATATCTACAGGGTGAGCCAATAATACCTGCCAAATTTTAGGCTGAGCTTATTATTATGCATGCTTATGATGACCTATATGGGCAAAAATAGTATATATTTCCACTGAAATGAAAATGCTGAATTTAAAAATGACATTTATTTTGACAGCTGTCAAACCCTGTCAAAACGGCAAAAAAATAATTAATGAACTAGTTTGGAAATTGAATACCTTCTTCTTATTGTATTGAAGATACTAAATCAGGAACCGTAAAAAAAGTGACCGTTGTCTTAATTGTCATATTCTCTCATGGGGAAAACTACTGGTACAATAACACATATTTACGAATGGAGACTTGAACTGCACTAAATTGAGGTCGATGAACTTAAAAATGTAATTAATTTTGACTCCTGTCAATCCCTGTTAAAATAACGAAAACATAATTTATAAACATGGAGGTCTAGGAAAAGCGAATTTTTTTTTACTCTGTTAACTATTTTGAATCGAAAACCGTAAACAAAAGTGACAATCCGCTTATGTCTCATGAGGAAAACCACTGGTACGATGACCCATATACTTACCAAGGAGTTGGCCATTTTTTGGATATCCGCGGTAATCAAAAATTACCTATTTTTGACCTAAACTTTGGATGATCGGATTAGTTAGCTTTTGATATAAGGAATATGTCAAATCTCTTTTGTCAGGTCAAACATCTATCGGCCGTCATATATTTTTATTATATCTGTTAAAAAATATCTATAAGTCTTTTAAAAAAGAGTCAAAAACGATATTTAAAATTTAATTTTATTTTTTTTTAAATATACAAAATCTACGTGTTTTAAGTTGTTTATAAAAAAAAAACTAATTTCCTGTTGGATTTCGGCTAAATTTTGTGAATAAGTGCCCTTGAAAATTTAATTATTAATTATATTAGAGAGACATTTTTATTTCTAAAATTACTTTATTAAAGCATTTCTTATTTTTGTATTGGCCTGTTTGAACAACTAATTTGTGTGACCTATTTTTGAGGAAAAACTTACGTCAGTTTTGTCCCTTAAAGGGGTTCTCGATCAGAAATACGAGTGGGGTTTATTTTGTAGTAGAATCGTTGGCAAGTCTAGAAGAAAACTTCGTTTTGTGATATCACTTCTAGTAATCGAGATATTCAATTTTGAAAGTTAAATTGGTCGCGAAAAACTGACGGACGAACGCAAGTTTACACTAGCTGCTTTTTTGTCAGCACTTTTTAATAATACTGTTCGAGTAAATAAAAAAATATGTCAATTTTAATTTTTCTACGGAGTTTTTGTGAAAAGCCTTTTTTTATTTAAAAATGTGTTTTATTAAACTTATTCTTGTGTGTAATCAAACCTTTAAAGCTTTTAACATATTAAACCATAGATAGCCATGGAATATGTCGCTGTCATTGTTCAGAAAAGTCACACAAATTCTGTCTTTCCTTTCACATGGTAGCTCCGTCTTAAACTAGTCCTGCAGAATATCTTTTAAATATTTACAAAATGCTATTAAAAAAATGATGCAGTTTCTCCTACAACGTTAGGTTAAATATTAAAGACGCTGCGTTTTTATTTGAAATGAGGCAATAAGTAAAAATCGCCATTTTCCAGAATTGTGACGGGTGATATTTTCTGTCGTTTCTGAAGCATCGCGACCATTAAGCCACTATTTCGTCATCAATTTTGGAGCTTTATCAAACCTTTTGGGTAATATGCGCCTTGACAAATAACCAGTCAACAAATACAATATGTCATTGTCATGTCTACAGAGTGTTCCAGATTCGATGCTCACCATGGGGATCTCCAAAACGGTAGGAGATACGAAAAGGTTTAAATTAGGGCAAAGTTGCGCAATTTGACGCTCTGCTCATAACCAAAAAAAAGTTTACAAATTCCGGGTAGTTCCGGAGATAGGCGAAAAAAACCGAAATGTTTATTTTTAGTTTTTATTTTTCTGCGACCTTATTCCTAAAGCTGTAAAAAAAATCTTAAAAATTTCTGCAGTCACTTTTTTAATATTTGCCTACTGAGAGGTCCGTTTTCAAAATTTGACATTTTAGTGTAACAGGAGCACTGTCAAGTTAATTTTTTCTTATGGACACATGCTTTTTTCTCCTGTCGTTTGGTTCATAAAGGATGACAGATATCTTACAACCTCATTTTGACAAATACCTGACGTTTCTAGTTAATTGACCATCAGCAGTCCAAATTCATAGATTAAAAAACAAAGAAAAAAAACGTATTTTTAAATATTAAGTATTTTGTTTTAACAAAATGTAAAATTTTTAAATGTTAAAAAAGTACTGCAATCGGATTTCCAGAATATCTTGAGTAAGTTAAAAGCAAAAATTAAATTTGGGCTGATGATGATCAATAAACACAAAAGGTCAGGTGACTTGTCAAAATAAGCTTGCAAAATATTCCCCATGGTGAGCATAGAATTTGAAACACCCTGTATATGTGACACTTAACCTTTAAAGACAAGGTGTATGATAGATTCAAGAAGATGGAACAGTGGTTACCTCGCGAAAAAGCCACACAAAATTTTTGCAGGTGTTATGGTAAAGCCATGATGACCCTTAAAATAATTTTCTTAAAACCTGTTAAATTATTTTTTTTTTGTAAATTTAAAGACTGTAAAGAACTTTGATTGAAAGAAATTAATACCACCTTATGACTTACGCACTTTACACTTTGAAAAATTACCATTTTTTTCTGTTTTTTGGGTAAAAATTGCAAAATAAAAATCACATGCACCATACCACTCAAGATGACAGACAGATGACATAACAGATATTTTTAGTAAACATTTGCCTTAAATTATGTCTCTCCATCTACCTCTAAAATTCTGCCCTCTCTCTCTAAATATTTTTAATTTTAACAGAGAAAAAATGTTTTTTGTCAGTACTTTTTTTGAACGCCTAGAAAACAGTGAAAACTTGAAAAATTTAAGTGTTTTATTGTAGAAATCGAAATTTTGGAAAGAAAGCTTTAAAATGTGAGCAATATCATGGCATGAAAATGTGAAAAACGTAGTAAAAAATTGCTTCATCGAAAACATTACCCCTTAAATTATGCTAAAATATTTTAAGCCTCAAATTACCATAAAAAAAAAACAAAATTATGATTGTTTTCCACAAACCAAAACTACACTTTTTTGCACTCGACGCGCGTTTCGCTAACAACGTTAGCATCATCAGGAGACGATAAAAAATGAACTAAATTAATCTACGCTCTATCTTATATACAATCCTTTAGTTTTGAATCCTATCTCCCCTCAACCAAAGAATAAAGTGTACTAAACGGGATGGGTCCTCTATCTTTATTTAAACTATTTCTGGATTTAATGATTTCCATACTTTCATATGCATTCAAAATTCTTTTGTTTGGTACACTTTTTAGAAGTTTTAGGTTATCTAATGTGAATCTATGATTGTTTTCAAAAGCATGCTCGGCCAAACTTCACTTTTCTGTTCTTCCGTATTTTAAGTGTGCTAAGTGTTGACCATAAAAAAAAGTAAAATTTTTAAATCATGCGCCATGACGAAATGTCCAGTTTGACAGAAATATCAAGTGGAATAATGCCCGATCCACAGATTTACTTTTTGCTGCTCGATGCTATGTCCCTCTTTCTCTAATAACGTTTGGAATTTGACAGCTTTTACCGCCAAGAAGTAGGATCTCGACCAACCTTTTTGCGTCTTTTGTTGAAGATGCTGGAAATCTAACCTCACTTTGTTGATTATTTTTTGTTTTTCAGTTTTATCAATAAAGTTGAGAAAGAGATGGCTTTGTTAATGTGGAGGAGGCGAAATAAAATCAAAAGAACCATTTTGCTATATTTAATTGGTCAAAGGAGGAGACTGGTAACAAAACTTGCGCAAAAACTGCTCGCTTTTTTACGCCAAACTGTGGACAACAAAAAAAAGCTAGCTGCAAAAAGCAAATCTGTATATCAGGCATTTGGCTTTAGCTTTTGACGGAAGCCAAAACCACAAAAATCGAACAAACGATAAGAAAACTACAGCCGAAAAAAATTTACGGTTTTTCTGGTTCATCGAAAACGTTACCCCTTAAATTATGCTAAAATATTTTAAGCCTTAAATTACCATCATGCCTTGACCATAAAAAAAAAACAAAATTATGATTGTTTTCCACAAACCAAAACTACACTTTTTTGCACTCGACGCGCGTTTCGCTAACAACGTTAGCATCATCAGGAGACGATAAAAAATGAACTAAATTAATCTACGCTCTATCTTATATACAATCCTTTAGTTTTTAATCCTCTCAACCAAAGAATAAAGTGTACTAAACGGGATGGGTCCTCTATCTTTATTTAAACTATTTCTGGATTTAATGATTTCCATACTTTCATATGCATTCAAAAGTCTTTTGTTTGGTACACTTTTTAGAAGTTTTAGGTTATCTAATGTGAATCTATGATTGTTTTCAAAAGCATGCTCGGCCAAACTTGACTTTTCTGTTCTTCCGTATTTTAAGTGTGCTAAGTGTTGACCATAAAAAAGTAACAAGTTTGACAGAAATATCAAGTGGTATAATGCCCGATCCACAGATTTACTTTTTGCTGCTCGATGCTATGTCCCTCTTTCTCTAATAGAGAGAGATGGAGAGAACGTTTTGAATTTGACAGCTTTTACCGCCAAGAAGTAGGATCTCGACCAACCTTTTTGCGTCTTTTGTTGAAGATGCTGGAAATCTAACCTCACTTTGTTGATTATTTTTTGTTTTTCAGTTTTATCAATAAAGTTGAGAAAGAGATGGCTTTGTTAATGTGGAGGAGGCGAAATAAAATCAAAAGAACCATTTTGCTATATTTAATTGGTCAAAGGAGGAGACTGGCAACAAAACTCGCGCAAAAACTGCTCGCTTTTTTACGCCAAACTGTGGACAACAAAAAAAAGCTAGCTGCAAAAAGCAAATCTGTATATCAGGCATTTGGCTTTAGCTTTTGACGGAAGCCAAAACCACAAAAATCGAACAAACGATAAGAAAACTACAGCCGAAAAAAATTTACGGTTTTTTCTGGTTGACCGTATATTTTGATTTTTAACGTCTGCGTCTACCAGAACGTTAATTAAATCCGAAGAAATCTGCTAAAGTTTATTTTCCAGAAATAAAACGAAATCTTGTCGCGCTAGTTTGCGCTGCGATGCGCAAACACAGGAAATTAACGTCTCGGTTTATGATACAGGCCGTAAACCAGTAACGTCTGTGCAACCCTAATAAAATCTTAACTCAATTTTAGATAAAGTCGTTTATTTATAGCTTTAACTTTTGGTGCGCGAGGGACTCTCGTTAGTGTTCACGTGTTGTTAGGCAATTTGCGCGATTCTGCATACGGGTCATTCCATATCAAATCAACCAAAAAATCACAAAAATTTTACGCGACCAATTCCAATTTTGATGATTTGGTATATATTTTCTTCTTACCATAAAAGTTGAAAATGCAAATTTTTAGATTTTTTTGATTCGTAGTTTTTTTTTTTTAATTTTTCAAAATAAAAAAGTCAGCATTTTGACCTTAACAAGAATGTACAAAACTAGCAATATCTCGAGAACCACTTACACTAGGAAAGTAATAAATGGCTCATTTTAAAGTCATTTTGAAGCTCTTTTTTATGAAATATCACAACATAATTTTAACAAAAAAAAAATTGAAAATAAAAAATTGAAAAAAAAAAATTGAAAAATTCAAAAAGGCCATTTTTAATTTTTTTGAAAAAAATATATAATTTTGGTCAAAGTGTTACTTAATTATCCACAAAATTTTATGATGGAGAAATGATGGGTTCAATGTCAAAAAAAATATCAAAAATATTAAGTACATTAAAAATCATGCATTTAAAAAAATAAACATATTTTAGGAGCACCAATAGTGCACTGGATATTAAAATAAATAAATTTGTTGGATGGATACAGGTTTTAAAAAATACCCAGAGGCTTTATCTACAAATTATTTTATTTTAAACTCGCAAAAGAAATAAACAAACTTTTCTACTTCGTTGATAAAAATTAGACAGAAAACACTAAGACTAACTATATACCTTAAATTTATTTTTTTAACTTTCTTTTAAGAATTTCTGATGAATCTGACATTTCTTTTTTGCTGACATTGTAAGTTCTGCCAGTAGCAGTGTTGGGTTCAACGTTTTTTTATAAGACTTTCTGGTTTAATAATTAAAATATCTTGAGGTGTTGGGTAAAAAAATGATGAGGCAGGTCCTCGTGGATGAAGAAAGCTTACTTTCAGTTCTCCGCTCTCATTATTTTTCCCCAAGACACAAGCCAGCCACCAAGCACTGTCATATTCTACAGTGACAAACCCTGACTCGATATTTTGCAAAATAATGCTTCCACCTTTAAAAAGATTATGTGTTTCGACCTCTAAGCATGTAGAAAACTGTTTTGCCAAAAACGTGCTTTCTGTAAGAGGAACTACAGCATGAATTTTTTGTGTCCCCGGTATTGTTAACACTTCCGCAAATATTTTATTCAAAATTATTTCATGATTTGTATAATCTGCTTCTGTGCAATATTTAAAATCAATGCCAGATATGTTTTCTTCACACCAAGTAAACAATTGTAAAGGTGTCATTATTTGATTGTCATAGGGCCTCTGCAAACTGGCTTTGGCAGCAAGTCTTTTAACAGTTCCTCCCAAGCCATCGCAGGCACTTTTGCCATGCGAGGTGGCAAAATAATGCCACTCTGCTTCAACACCAAAATATTTTTTATGCAGGCATATATTCAGAAAATTCTTTTTGTTTTTGTACTGCGCAGCACATCCATCCGAAAAATAAAAAAATTTGTTAAGTCCTGGTATTTTGATTTTTAAATCAGGCATTAATTTTTTTAAAAATAAATGAAATGCAATTGTATTATGTGTCAAGCTTTCCGAAATAAACACATAATTCAGGTTGTGCAGTTTACCATCACTTAGAAAATAAATGGCAAAAGGGTGGATGGTTGCCTGGCTGTTATTCCAATGATAAGACTGGACTTCATCTTGCATAACAAAGGAATAATTTTCCGCAAAGTCGCAAGTGATCAAAGACTCTCCAGGTTTAAGGTTAATTTTTATTTCATTGTATCTATCTTTTTGTATTTTTGCAATAAAAGAATGTGATTTAAGTTTTACAAGATCATCAGTAAATTCCTGGACAAAATCATCACTTTTCTTAACAACGGTTTCCATAGTACACCTATCTACTGAGACCCACTTTTTAAATGAGACCTCATCAATTAATTCTTCCTCAAATTTTTCTATTAACGTATTTTTAAACTGTTCTACTCCAGGACATTGCTTGCATCTATTGCTTAAAAAACAGTCCACTGAAGGTGGATTACACATTAGTTTATAAAGGCAATCATGATAAGATATTGCAAGAGGCCTGTTATTTTCATCATATAGCTTATTTAATTTGGAGCCATTGAGCATTAGTTTTATATTTTGATGTATAGTACATACACATACAGTATGAGTCCCACTTTTTCCTGCCAGTATACAGTTTTTGGGTCGCAGTTCAAAAAATTTTGAAAACCCAATTTTTTCATTGGGGTACTCAGTTTTAAACAATGCATAAATTTCTTTTAAATTAGCTAAGACTAATTTTTTTTGTACATATTCTTTTTCAGCTCCATATTTTCTGATAACAACATAATCTTTTTTACCTGGCATGGTCCTGCTAATGTCATCCCTTTGGTAAAAATCTACCACTATTTGGGCCACTCTATCACTAAGGGTCTTTCCCGGTTTGGGGTTAACTAACTGTTTTACAGCTCTGGCCAAATATTGAGAAACTCCAAATTCTTCTTCAATCTTCTTTCTACTCCAACTTTGAGGTAAACATGATAAAACTAGTATTTTCTCACTCCTCTTTTCGGTTTTTAAAAATTTGTCCTTTAACTGCTTAATCATTTTACTTTCGTCACTCTGGCATTCCTTTACTAGCGTTAAATCTGATTCCTTTGTAAATGCTTTCGCAATTGTATGCTGTACAATATCAATTTTTTCTTTGTATATATTTTTTCTTTTAATCGGCGACACACCAAGAAGCTCCAATGACTTGTTTAAAAGAGTAAATGATTCAGCAGGATCTTGAAAATCTGGATCATTTTCTGGAACTTGACTGGGTCTAAAAAAATTTAAAAAGTTAGTTTTTTATAAGAACTTAAAAAGGGGGTAACAGCTGACCCAAAATGTGTACATAATGCCAAGAAATTTGTACATAATGTCTGTATTCTCAAAATGCCATGCAAAATAATGCCATGAGATTTTTCCACTCCGTACTTGACGCAATTGGTTTAGTTTATTAATTTTATATTAAAAAATACTATTTGTTACTTACCCTGCCTCATCTTCTTCAGATGCCTTAAACTCCTTTGAAAGCTTTAGTCTACAACCATCACAGATTTTCATTCCCATTTTGACATTTTTGTAACTGCACATCCACTTGGTCACATTTCTTAATTTCCCAAAATGCTTGATTTTTAACTCTAGTGGATCACAGCACTTTACTTTATATTTAGTCCATCCACTTGCCTCACCCATAGTTGAAACTTTTAAAATTACACAGAGATGACTTCTGATAAACCTTCAGTCGAACTATTATGTATCGATTATTTGGAGCTGTATCAGGAAGATACTTGCCAAAAATTTAAAATCAATTTATGCAGGAATTTTCATGTCAGCAAATCCCCACAATGTACCTAAACAGACCAATAAAATGAAGGAGGTGTGTCCTTAATGTTAAACAGGAATAAACAGGCAGTATTTCACAAAAGTATTGGCAGGTTTATACAGGCATATTTTCCTAAGAATTGGAACATCCAATAGTACTATTACGTCTCCGGTGGAAAAGAGGTTTTGTAAGTAAATATTACAATGGGGGGCAATGTTAATCTGATTACTGATACAGAATGAAACGTAGGATATAATTTTTTATTAAATAAAATATTGTTAAATATTTTTATAATATCGCTTTAAACCCCATTATATTCTTCTAATTACCAAAATGCATTGTCTATTTATAGGCGATTTTTCATGCATGTGACATTTTTAATAAATTTTTTCACATTGAACCCATGATTGGTCCATCTCAAAATTTTGTGAATAGTTTAATAACACTTTAAAGAAAATAATATAATTTTTTGAAAAAAATTAAAAATGGCCTTTTGGAAATTTTTCAAAAAAAAAATCAAAAATTTTTTTTTTTATTTTTTTTTTTTCAATATATGTTATGCAATATTCTCATATGAAAGGTCTTTATAAGAGCTTTAAAATGAACCTTCACCTACTTTTTTATTATAAGTAGTTCTTTGGATATTCCTAATTTTGTGCGCACATGTTAAGGACAAATAAGTGACTTTTTCGATTTTCAAAAATTAATTCAAAATAAACAACTGGTCAAAAAAGTCTGAAATTTTGGATTTTCCAGTTTTTTGGTAGGAAAAACATGTATACTAAAAATCATCAACATCGGAGATGGTTTGGTAAAATACCCTGGTTGACTTGATATGGACTCACCCATACAGGATAATTGAAAACTGCTATTTAAAAAGTTAGGTAGTAGAAAGGAGGCATACCAAAGTTTGACAGGTAGGCCTCTACGGGCTTTTTTTTACCTAATTTAGTTTAAGCACTAGTTGTTCCTTTTTTGCAGGGCCGCTGCTTTTTGACAAGCTTTTATTTAACTTGCAATGTATGTACACTTACCTTCACATAAAACTGATACAATAGAAGTTAGCTGCAAATACGATGTTTTATATTTTCTTATGTGCAACACTGACTTTTTGACTTTATCATTTTAGGTTATGTTTTTGGCATATATAACTTTTTATAAGGAAACTGTTTGTTTATTTTTTACTAATTTAAATTATAGGGCCACTGAAAATAAAAACCACATTTCAAAAAAGCAAAAATGTTTTAGTGACTAAACAAAAGCTATACACTAATTGGTATATTCGACTAGCTGATTATGAAAGAACCAAGTCTATGATAGTAACCATAATAAATCGATTTCAAGAAGAAGGAACTGTCCCTCAAAAGGAAGGTACCGGTTTGACGAAAGTTACTAGCCCAAAACAATTAAAAGGCCAGATCAAGTTAACGAAATAAATAAAATTATAAAAAAAATAACGAAATTAAAAACATATTTAAAAAAATACATATTTCTGATAGCACGTCATTGCACCGCTGCTTGCAATGATGTTTTGAAGTCTTCTGGGCATTGAATTGGCTAAATTTTGAAATGAGTTTGGATTTTTAGTAAAAACTTCCCTATATGCCCTTACGATGAGTTCCGTTTGATGTTCTGAATTCCTGGGAATGGTATTGAAACTTGCTAATTTATTTGCGATAAGTCCCCAAACGTTCTCTATTGGATTCGCATCCGGGATTTTTGCAGGCCAAGGAAAACTTCGATATTATTATCCTGGAACCATCGCTACGCAATTGTGGCCGTATAAACTGGACAGTTATCTTGTTGGAATACAAAATGATCTGGATAAGAGGCTCTCACCTCTGAAAGCATTACATTTTCCAGCATACTCTTTTAACTTATAACTTCGCCTGTAAATCGCACATTAATTCTAAATAGCGCGCCATGTCCTCTAGCCGATATGCAGCTCCAAACATTTACCGAAAATCTTCCCTCCCGGTCTTCGTTTCCAGCAATATATATCGTTCTTCGTATCGTGTTCTTAGCGGTCGATAAACCAGAATTTGTTATTTATCGCTGTTGGACTTAAAGATCTTCTCATCTGTGAAAACCACCTGCTGCCAAAAATATTCGTCCCTCAGAGAATAATTCAACGCAAAAATTAATCGAGAGTGCTTCCTCTCCTCCCTTAGTTTAGTTAATTTTTGTTTAATCCTCCATTTTTACTTCTTTCGCTTTGGCAAACGGATGATTTTCCAGAAAATTGATTGATTCTTGGTCTGCCTCTGGGCTAGTAACTTTTTTTAAACCGGTGCCTTCTTTTCGGTGGATAGTTTTCTTCTCTTGCTTGCTTGCTTTTCCCATAATGAACAGCTACTTGTCGAATAGACCAACCACCGTCTACTTTTGCTTAGGTTTAAGCTTTAGCAAATTCGGAAAGATGCAGCGGCATTTTATAGGAAGACAATGCCGTACTATAAAAATTTTAAAAATTAAACAGGCTGCTAACTTCTGCTGTACCAATTTTATATGGAGAGAAGTGTACATTTTTAGGCACCTGTTTATGAGTTAAACATTTTGCTTGCTTAATGTTACCCACTTTTGTAGGTTAACGCTTTTAGACAACATAAACAAATTTTGTTTCTATAGTTTTAAGGTTGCTGTTACGAAATATAAAAAAAAAGATAAAACAGTTTTAAAACAAAATTTTTATTATAAATAAAGCAATTCAATCAAATTTTGGCAGAACTAGAAGAAGGTTGGCCTCTTCGTCAAATAGCCGGTCAAAATGGATCAAACTAGTCCACTATAGTGTGACTAAAAGGAAAATACAAAGAAGAAAGAACTGGAAGGATTTGGGTTAAGAAAGGTCAATACACATAAACAGGATCAGTTTTATAAACAACAAAATATTAAAAAAACAAATAGAAATAAAAACCCATCGATAAACAAAAATCAAAAATATTAACTTCAGTATTTGGTCATTGCAACATTTGCTTGAATAATTTTTTCTAAAGGCCTTCGCATCGAGTCTGCTGCTAACTTTTCAAATAAATTTGGATTTTCTTCAACGATCTCTGCATAAATTCTAACTATTAGCTCAATCAAATGGTTAGAATTCCGTGGACGAATATATAATTTTGATAACTTTTTTGCAATGAGCTCCCATACGTTCTCGATGGGATGGGACATTTTTTCATGAGTAAAAGCTACTTGTCGCCAAAATTCGTTTTTCTGTCTCGAAAAAGTAATCTGGCTTGCTTTTTTTCTTTACTTAGCCGTATCTTTTTAGCTGCAACACGAAATCTCAGCCTCGACTTCTTTATTCGTCTTAGTGCAGTTCTTACCGTAGCAGAAAAATAAACTGTTAATTTTACTTATCTCGCTGTGGAAAATGGAGGTTCTTCCAGGAAATTAGTGACTTGCTGATCCTGTTGGGGTGTGCTGACTTTGGTCAAGCCAGTTCCTTCCTTTTCGTCGTACAGATCCTTCTTCTTTGTATTTTCTTTTTAGTCTTACTATAGTGGACTATAGTGGACTTGTCTGGTCCATAATGATCGGCAACCCGACGAACAGACCAACCTCCATCTAATTTTGATAAAATTTAGTTATCGAATTCCGATAGCTGTCGTGACATTTTTGACTTGGACAAGACTGTGACACTTTACGACAGAACAGGTAATAAAATCGGCGTATGCGTTTTATTATCGCGAAGTGTATCTGTGCAACACCTGCTTAACTAAAAAGCCAGTCAACTCTTTTTCGATTTAGTATCCTTTAGCCTACTATAGCGGTCATATTGACACCCAACTGACAGAAAATCCATGTTTTATCCTTGGCTAAAGGGCACTGAAGAGATAAGAGTTAACGGTGTTGATCTGTGTATGTTTATTCGGATGGAATTTTGCAACTTAATTTTGACCAACTTCCCGACATCCGATCGGCTTCAAATTTAGCATGCTTATATAGTTGCGGTGACAACATATGAATATAGTGTGGTGAAATTGACAGCTCCCCCTACTCGAAGGGGGTAGGGGGGTACACTTGAGGTACGCCCGATTTCATTGAAATTTGGTTTGTTGGGGCACTTGGGGATAGAGATAACGAATTTATAATCAGATTTTGAAAATTCTTTTGCTAACCAATTTCAACTAACTTATACACATCCGATTGCCTTCAAATTTAGTATGCATTTATAGTTCCGTTGACAATAAAATAATATGTCATCATTAGGCACCCCTACCCGCTACGAGGGGAGTGGAGGGGGGAAAACACCTAAGTTTGCCCGATTTCAACCAAAATTGGTATTCGGGGGCTTTTTATTGAAAATTCAATATGGCGGATTCAAGATGGACGATTTTCGTCATGATTTGCTAACCAATTGTAACTGACTTATCCACATCCGATTGTGTTCAAATTTGGTTTGCGTTTATAGTTCCGGCGACAATACAATAATATGGTATTATTAGGTACACACTTCCCTTTAACGAGGGAAGTGGAGAGGGGAAAAGATTTAGTTTGTTCAATTTAAATCAAAATTGGCATACAGGGGTGTTTCAGGAAAGAGATATGTATTTTTGATCAGATTTGAAAATTTCATTATGGTGGATTCAAAATGGACGATTTAGGGTACAAATCTAAAAATGAAAAAATAAATTTTTATTAAAAAAAACTTTTAAAGAACAAGCTTTTATTAAATGCACTTAAAAGTAGAAAATAATATTTTATCTTTCTTATACCATAATTAAAGCAATGGGCGCAAAATAAAAATTTTAACTTCACGGTGACAAAGAGAGAACTACAAAAGAAGAACTAAATTCTTCTTCTATTCGAATGATCTAAAGAAGCTGATAGCTGGTAAGAGTGCCATGCCTGCCAAGCTTTTGAAAACGTCCTTGGGTTATAGAGTAATACAACTGTTTCTTAGATGAATCGTCGATGTGACCGATATACGATACGCGCGCCCATCGCTTTTATTATAGTATAAGAAAGATTTAAAAAAAAATATATTAAAAGCTTGTTCTTTAAAAGCTTTTTTCAAGATCGATCCGAAATGAATTTGGATATTTGAATTATGTATTCCTGCTCCAACAGGGGCGTCATTTCGCATTTCTCTTGGGGGGGGGGGGCACACCTAATTTCAAAAAAAAATATGAACAAGAAAAACACTTCATTGATGCCAAAATAACTCAAAAACATAAAAAACAAAACAAATTTGTCGGTAACATACATTAAAAAAAAAAACAAAAAAGTTTAAACCCAAACACTGTTCCGTTTGAGCACATAAGCGCGACCGAAATTCTCAGTCAGTAAGGATTTTCGATATACTTTTGGTCCTAGTTCTGGTTAAATCAGAACCGGAATCGGTCCTTTCGATTTAAAATAATGACGTCACAGTTGCAACTCGGTTATGAAATTTTAGAACCAGCCTGGGAGATTGGTTTGGTACTTTAGTTGTAAACATAACCTTTAAAATATTGCAAAATTAGAGGTATTCTTTCTTTTGAGTGAAATCAAAGATTTCTTTGCAAGAATACAGAGTGTTTCAAATTCGATGCTTACCATGGGGATCTCCTAAACGGTAGGAGGTTTGAATAAGGTTTGAATAAGGTTTGAATAAGGGCAAAGTTGCGCAATTTGATGCTATAATTGTTTAAAGCATTAAGTGTGTAAGACATAAGGTGGTATTAAGTTCTTTCACTTACAGTCTTTAAATTTTCCAAAAAATGTGTCCTACCAACACCACCTTTACGGAAAGCCGATTAACGAACAAAAGATGGCCGTCCATGAAGCCGATACGTTTGACGGGCGTATAAAGGAATGTTTGTTATTTTAAGAGATTGTTTCTAGATCTGTTACAAAAAAAACAGAATTAAATGTTAACGATTTTAGTATTTCAATAATATTTCAAGTTAAAGTAAAAGCATACTTACCAAAATTTTTTAAGAGTTCACAAAAATGATATAAATCAATTTCGACTTAAATGTTAAATGTAGTCCTGCTGTAAAACTAACTAATTTAAATTAAAAAAAATTATCATTTTATTTTAATCCCGAGGGTTTAATTCTTTTGAGTTGGCGTATAATGAGGTTGTTTGAAATAATTGTGTCGTTTTTTTTTTCTTAATTCTTAAGTAGCAAATTTGCAAATTTAAACAATATTCTATTAATAATGAAAATGGTTTCATGTCTTTTGCAATTATGACCTAGAAATGAAGTCATGTCTACCCCATTTATATTTTCCAAAGTGATTGTTGTTTAATTTTCCCGGATTTCTTCTTTGGCAAGAATATTTTTCACTGTTAAATAAGCAAATGCAGCATAAAATACAACATCATCTTTAGTCACTAGCTGATATTAGATTTGTTGGAATATTATTGTGAACTGATAAACTTTTACCAGAACTGATTAAGTATTCTTTAAATTATTCACTGTTTTAATAGAGAAAATGCGGCATATCCTGCGATATAATGGGGGGGGGGGGGGTTAGCAAAAAAGTTTTAGGAGAGGGTGAAATCTCGCCTGTAGTAGAGACTACTATAGTGTATTTTAGCACATCTAAAAAACCCTACCAAAAGATATTAAAAATTATGAACAAAGGCGTTGCCAGGTGCGGGCCTTATGACACTAATGTTTGACAGTTAATTTTCCGTAAATTTTATATTATTTTTCAAATCCAATCGAAATCGTAAAAATTCCTAACGTCAATGTAAACTTGATCGTTGAAAACATTGCCAAATAAAATCGTAAAAATATTGGAAAAGCGGCTCAACTCCCCCGGGGATATTCTCTTTTACATTCTGAAACTTTTAGATAGAAAAACCCCCAACGTACGACCGGTCTGCACTCGTGCATAGTTGAATTTGTATGTTCACGTAACGTGTTTGGGAAAGACGTAAAGCGACAGTTTGTAAAAAATACAGTCAGTAAACGACTTTTATAGCGGTTTCCATTGGTAAAACTGATACGCCACCAGTGCACAACTGAGCCGGTGCTGCTGTTCCATTGGGGTGCACTTTTTCAGCTTTCATGTTCCATTGGAAAACTGAAAATTTTGGTTTTGCACCAAGTGCAACTTTTTCCGTACCGGGTCTGAGCGCTTGTTGCGCACCGATAACTTTTTCCCGCCTTTATATTTCAAGTCAAAAAAGGTAATGGTAACCGTAGATCCGGATTTCGCACTTGTGGTAGTCATCAGTACGGTGCTAGGAATAAGGAGATGAAATGATGATAAAAAAAATCTGACAGAGGATTCATGTAAAAGACAACCATCTGTCAAATTGCAGAATCGGCAGATGTACCTTCAATTTGAAGGAAAATTAAGCGTCTCTCTCATTTCATCTCCTTATTCCTAGCACCGTACTGATGAGCACCACAATTGCGAAATCCGGATCTACGGCTACCATTACCTTTTTTGAGGGAAAACTCGCTATTCATTGATTTTTTTATTTATTCACCCTCACTAAATCCCTTTTTAATTTCTCAAAAACAGTTTTTTAATGATGCTAAGCTAACATTGAGTTATGGTCGAGAGTTTTTTCAAACCTATAGGAAAATTTTTGGTGATTTTGTTCTAATTTGGCACACACTTAGGCATGACTCCGGGGACCACCAAACCAATATAAATTTTTTCGGCGACGGCATACGTTAGGCGTCGCGACGCTCTAAACTTTTGTTTAGGACATAGGGTCATTTTGACAGCTGTATCTCGGTCATATATCAATATTTTAAACTTTTAGTCAAACCTTGTTTCGAAATTTTTAATATGGTATGCAAAACATGATTTTTCACTACCGGTTGATTGCATAAAAAAATAATCAATTTGAAATTTAAAAAAAATTGTATTTTTTTGTAAAAATTTATAAAAAAAATCCTATTTAGTATTTATGAACGGGATTGTGAAAGTTCATTTCTAAGCGACTGTAAGAAGGTTCTAGCTATTATTCGCCGATATTAAAAAAATACAGATTCATTCCACGGAGAAATCGGAAATTGACGCATGTTTAGAAAATTTACAAAATCTCAATTTTTTGACCCGGCTGCCTAAATTTTGTAATCCACATTCCCTTTACAGACCCAAATATGTTTTTTAAAAGACTATTTAACACGCTAGAATATAAAAATTAAAAAAACAACCAACCAAACTTGATGTGATTCTATGGTGGAAGAATTTTAGGTTATAAAAGTTTGAAATTAACTCTGTGTTTCGGACTTCCATTGTCTATATTTTATTTATACACGACGTTTTGATCAGTACAATCTGTGATCGCCTTTAGGTGCAAACTACAATCAATTTCTAAGGCTACGTACTTATATACTGTGAGAAATCACTTAACCTTGAAGTTTAAGAAGTTGGCTCCGCCCAAGGAGGGGCTTCCAAATATTTGGGATTTCAACACTTGATTTACTGAAAATACCCTGATTCTTCCCAATAAAGGCAGCTTCAAGGAATTTTCGTTTCTTCCAGTGTGACTCCTTGTGCAAAACCTTTGCTTCTGCCCACTTCATTCGTTGTTTCACCTTTTTGGGTATTCGTCTAATGTTCCTTAAGCCTAACAGATAGTAGTCTTTTAGTTTCGCCTATGTATGATTCACCACACTCACAAGGAACTTGGTAAATGCATTCCTTATTTTGTTTGTTCTCTGGTTTTGTTTTACTAAGAAGGCTTCTAATTGTATTACTAGATTAAAAAGCTGTTTTAATATTAAAGTTTTTCGCTACTCTTCGAATTTTCTCTGATACTTCTTTAACGTCTGGGATTGTAAGGAATGCATTTGCCTGGTTTTGGTCTTGTAATCTCTGTCTTGTTTGTTTAAATTTAGAAATAGTATCTGTTATAAGTTTAAGGCTGTAACCATTCTGCTGCAGATCCTTCTTAATGTTTCTTATTTCGATTTCCAAGTCATGAGAATTGTTACAAATTTGAACGGCTCTGTTATACAAAGTTTTGATTATACCTCCTTTGGTTGTAGCAGAATGATTTAAACCTTGATTTAAATATTGTCCTGTGTGAGTGAGTTTACGATAGACTGTTGTTCTGATGTTGCTTTCTACTCGTGTGACAAGTACATCAAGAAAAGGAATTTGACAATTTTGCTCCAACTCCATTGTGAATTTAATGGTGGGTCTTATGTTATTTAGGTGGTGAAAAAATTCTGAAAGTTGTTGGTCATTCTCAGTTCAGACAATAAAAGTATCATGAACATATCTCAGCCAGAGCTTAGGTTTATATGTTGCGGTATCAACCGCGTGTGATTAGAACCACTCCATGTAAATATTAAAAAAGTTTGTTTTGTTTTACAAAAACTTTGTGTATTTAGAATTTATTTTTTGTTAACCGTGTTTATAGTAGTAGTCGGAGTGTGCCCTTTTACCGTTTTTTTTTTGGTAAACAGATGAGTAAGTACAAATAAGTTTGCAGAGGCTCGATTTCTTCTATTACTCCATCAAAGATATATTGCAAAATGGTTAGAAAAGCAAAAAAAAAAAGAAGAAAAAACAACAAGTCAATAAAAAAGTAAGGTTATGTTTACCGACAAACGATTGACTACGTTCAAAAGCTCTATTTTTAACCTCTTGAAGTTACCTTTATTTACGGTAACGGTAACCATAACGAAATTTGCCGTTAAACTGCCTGACCAAAATCTCCCTAATCACTCTCCCAAAAATCCCTGGCGAAAACCAAATAAGAAAAAATAGCTTCCAAAACTGGAAAAATAATAACTACGTAACCTAACTTCTGAACCAGGAGTTCGAGCTAACCCCAATTTATCCTATTTGTTTCTTGACGGAATCGATTAAAGATCTTAATTTCTAATGATCTAATAATTAATTTTATTTATTTGTACACAAAAAGTTATAATTAAATTCAGTTAAAATATGCGCATATATATGCATCGTTTTTCTTTGAAGTATGAAACAATATACATTTATTTGTCAAAATATGCAATAACAAGTAAAATTAAAAGAAAAATATAATAGATAAAATTAATTTATTATATTGATATATTTTACAAAATTTTCCAATAAAAATGTTTGCCTTCTGTCTGTAAAAATATGTTTGTACAAAGAAAAAGTTCTTTCAACATCTACCGATGTGATCTGGCAATATTTTAATTTGGGTAGTAAGTTCTAAGGCCAAGGTATTACTTCGTTGGATGGTTTACTATCAAAAATATTTTTGACTTTCATTAAACACTTAAAGCCTTCATTCTTTCCTAAAATAACTTCGAGTTTCCTTCTTACTTGATTTCCACCGGGAACTTTTTTGCATTTGGCGAAAAAAGTTTCAACAATATTAATTGATTCTCTTAAACTTACATTCCTACTTTCTAACGAAGTTATTATATCTGATATAAAACTAAAACTAACATTAATAAAAACAAGTTCCTTAGCTAAATTTACATTTTCGAATAATTCTTGACTTTGCACTACACAATGCAAATTGTCTTCTAAATCTAAAACTAAGTCATGAATGGCTTCAAAATGGTCTGCGTAGAATATCGCGGCCTTAATCCATGTTCCCCATCGAGTAATTTCTCTCTATAGATCTGCACCCTTAAAGGTGCTTTCAAAAACATTTTCTTTACATTTGAAATTAATTTGTTCACCAAGGAATATGCTGTTCTAATAGTTTCTGCAACTCTGTTTATCCCGTGTAAAAGACAAGTGACATGTACCATATTGGGATAAAATATTTTTAAATTTTGGCCTACTTTAATCACACACGTGACACAAACACTAAAAACTTCTCTACTAGAACTGGATTTGGTAAAAAAAAATTTATAAAGACTGCTGAATAAATCGAGTTACGGTCACATTATGTGTTTGGTCTAACTGTTTCTTCAAAGGTATATTTGCTGCGACTAAAGCTTTGCATAAGTCTTGATGAAACACGCCCTTTTCACTCTTTGGTTTGACATTTTGAAATGCGGTTTGCACACACTGCTGAACAGGCACAGATTTATTTTGCTGCAACTTTGCTTTATGCAGTTAGCTGTTTTCAAGTGTTGATCAATTTGGAACTTCTTTTCACAAAGAATGATTTTGGCTTAAACTTTGCAAAACACTTTATCCCCTCTAAACTCGATCTCAGGAAAATTTTTAATCCACGACGCGGCTTTCGGCATTTTAGGCGTTTGAAATAAAATATTTTCGAAATCACTCTTTTCACACTGGAATCTATCGACAAACTAAACTATACAATATAAATACAAAAAAATAGACCACATTTGCTCTTAGACAAGCTGATTACTTGCAAATTCCTAAACACCCAATAAATGCCAAATGCCAACAATAAACCATATAATAATAAAACGGGTGAGCCGACAAAACCTACCCACCTTTTAAATTATTTCAATTATCTGCAAGGGTCGCACTTAATCTTTTGATAAAACGAAAAACATAAAAATATGCACACAAATTTCATTTTTGGAGAAATATGCAATTTTTTATGAAATTTGTAATAATATGCTGAAATATGCAAATACATGCACTTTGCATATATTCCGCCCTTTACTTATAATACAAGATAAGCCCTGGTTCAATCATTTAAACAAAGAAAAAAGAAAAATCCGAAAATTTAATTTAATTTGTCAAGCCTTATGACAGTTTTAAATGGCTGACAAAAATTTAGCTGGGGCTCGTTCAGCGGCCGCTGGAGCCAAACCAAAAACGGTTTTACCCCTTCCACTCAAACTGTCAATAATATCATTGATGACATTGCCGAACCAGCTTTCAAAGCCGACTGTCGTATCTTTAATATTTTTGCCAGGAACGGACAGTCTGTTTAAAAAGGAAAGGGACTGTCGGAACTTTAAGCCATGGCCATTTGATAGCTTTTTCTAAACAGGTACCTACTATCTACCTTCTGTCCGCAAAATAAACGCATTCTCCTCACAATCCATAAGTGTGGCGTCTACACAATTCATTGTCTTCGAGAAAAAATGGAGAGAAGTGTTGCACTTTTCATTTTCCAATGATTTTCTGAATTTTCTTCAATTTGTTAGGTTAGGAAAACCTCCCAACTGAATTTTTTTTCGTTGGCCTTGCCCGCGGACCAATAACCACAAGCGATGCCAATTCTAGCGGCGTTTTCGGGTTCCTCCAAAACTGATATGGCTTCAGCCGATCTTGAACGGTATATGCTAACCACTTTTGGCAAGCTGGAGCCATTTCTGAACCGCTAATGCTAATTTTGGTTCGGCTCCAGCCGCCGCTGAACGCGCCCCTGCTATCTTTATGCCTTCATCGGTTCGAAGAGTGGGGTAAAATTACTAGACCGTATCTATTCTATGGACCGTGGGTAAGGGCTAAGGCTTTGGTAGTTTGTAAAAAGAAGTTTCCCTCTGAGGGACGACTGATTCCTCCGCCATCTTGGATTAAAATGGCCGACAAGAGTTAACGTGTCAAGATATGGTTTTCACTTTTAAAATTTCTTTAAAAATTAAGCCTTGGTGGTGGGGGTCAGTTTTACCTGGAGCCCCCGAAAAACCATCGAATTTTGGACACCCTATACAGCCAACTGTATTTTTTAATATTTTCGCAGCTTACTGATGCGACAGATCTGTAGAGTAAATGGTCCAAATATAATTTAGGGACATTAATAAAGATTCTCGCAGAGTTTATAACATCATTTTATCAGAGAGCTCTTTTGCGAACTCTTGGATATAATCTTCCCAGATTAGCCATTTAAGTTTTTGGACGGGAGCTTAAAGTTTTATAAATGCGCTTTTATCCTACAATCAAAATTTTAAATATTAGAGACTTATCGGTATATAAAGTCGGCACTATTTTTGACAATTCCCCAGGAAGTTTAAAAGCTTTCAGACATTTTTGACATCTAGAGTATTTTCCACCCGAAATTTATACAGATTTAATTGACGTGAACTGTCAGCGAGAACTGTCGATCTGACGTTTTGTAATTTGGTTTCTCCCTAAAAAACAGTTGGTTACAGTTGGGCCAGGCGCAAGGAACAATTTGACGACGTTTTAGCGTTGCAAAAGGCAACTTAACGTTGCGTGAAAACGGCGGATAAACGTTCTAGCACCTCGCTTTTGCGCCAATTAAATGATATTGAATTAAAAGATAATTAAATCAAATAACCAGGGTCATTCCCCACCTAATTTATTGAAAACCAACATGTTTCGGCAGTATAATCTGTCATCATCTAAGAAAAAGAACCCCGCACGAAATACATTGAAAAATTATTTCGATGAAATTTGACGAAATTTTAGTATGTTATAGTGCGTTATGAGATCAGAAAAATGGGTAAATAAAAATGGACTAGTTCCAGAGATATAGACGGTCAAAGTTTAAAAAAACGTCGTTCCAGGGTATATTGGGTACGCTCAAAAAGGCATTTTCTGATCGAAATAGAATAAATAATCAACGAATATGGGTTACCGAGGAACCACACATGAGGTTTCTTATTATTTGGTTGACAAAACGTTAACAGGTTGTATACAGGGGCTAGTCAAAAAGATCATTTTTTGACACATTTTTATTTTTCTCTATACAAAAATTAAAAAAATATTTTTGAGCAATCATTGATGTTTTAGTATTTTCTAGATAATCTGAATAAGTTTTTCTTCCCACTAACAGTTACTTTGTCTTACATGTTTATTTCAATTTGTTTACTATATACACAATGGTTAAAGTGATAAGTAAATAAACTTTAAATAAAATAGATTTTATTTTATTTTCTTCCTAGCTACGAGGTACACATGCAAAAAGTTCTATATCATTAATTTTTATAAAAAAGTGGTAAATATTTAATTTCTTTAAAACTGATCGAGGGATTTTCATTTAATTTTTCCCTATCATAATTCTATCTAATACAGGGTGCAATTTTTTATCACTTTATATTTTGCATCTAGGATGATGATTTTTTAAAGGTTTCTCAGGGTACTCTAAACTTACTTTACTTATTGTTTAACACTTTGGTGGTGCTAAATTATCAAACAAACAAAAAATTACCATATATTATGATTATGGGTAATTGCTCTCTCTTATACCTACACAGTGGCGTAGCCAGAAGGGGGGGAAGATATAATCATAATTTAGCCCCACCAAAGTGTTAAGCAGTAAGTAAAATAGGTTTACAGTAACCTGAGGAACCTCTAAAAAATCATCATCCTAGATGCAAAACCTAAAGTGATAAAAAAGTTGCACCCTGTAGTAGATAAAAGTATGATAAAGGCGTACGCAAAATTAAATGAAAATCCCTCGATCATTTTTAAAAAAATTAAATATTTACTACTTTTTTATAAAAATTAATGATATAGAACTTTTTGCATGTACCTCGTAGCTAGGAAAAAAATAATAAAATAAAATCTATTTTATTTAGAGTTTATTTACTTATCACTTTAACTGAATACAAAACAATATATAGAGTTTTAGGTTGCAAAATAATTATTTCGTAGTAGGAAACAATTTTTGTCAAGTTTTTATAGTAAAAAAATTGAAAAATACATGTAAGACAAAGTAACTATTACTGGAAAGAAAAACTTGCTCAGTTTATCTAGAAAATACTAAAACGATAATGTTTGCTCAAAAATAACTTTTTAAGGTAAATAAAAATGTGTCAAAAAATGATTTTTTTGACTAGCCCCTGTATAGAACCTGTTAACGTCTTACCAACAAAATAATAAGGAAGTCCATGTGTGGTTCCTCGGTAACCCACATTCGTCGATCACTTATTTTATTTCGGCCAGGAAATGCCTTTTTCAGCGTATCCAATATACCCCGAAACGACGTTTTTTAAACTTTGACCGTCTATATCTCTGGAACTAGTCATAGAAATCAATTTTTATTTACACTCTTAACATACTAAAATTTCGTCAAATTTCACCGAAATAATTTTTCAATGTATTTCGTGCGGGCTTCTTTTTTCTACAATGACCCAAAAGCATAAAGTAAAAGTCAAAATCTGGGGACGACACGATTTTTTTGCGGGGGTATATGATGGGGCCAGGACTATTTAATTCAAAGTTATTTTATATTTGTTTTCCCAGGCACAGTAATTATAATTATAACGGTACAAAGTTAAACTTACTTACAATTTACTTTTGTCTTGCAAAAGTTAATTCCATTTGTTTTAAGGTAACAAAACCTCTATGAAACTTAAGATTTTCCCGTTTTATTTTAATAGTGCGCGAGCATTCAAAATTGAAATTCATTAAACTTTAAAAGCAATATTCTGTCTCAAATTTACTTTAAAAGTTATGACATTGTATCCAACACTCCATGGTCCAAATATCGCTCTAATTTGGTTTGTTATAAATTTTAATGTGTATATTTCGCAAAATGTTCGAGAGCTTTGAACTGCCACAGTAAAGCAACTGTCAACAAGTAAAAAAAAACGCATCCTCAAAACTATAATATGCAATTAAGCAGTTATTTTGATTTGTCAACGAATTAATAAAATTAAATGTCACAAGGACGGTTTCAAAGAAAAGAATCCTTAAGAAATATGTTATAAGAATAACACAGAATTTATATAAACACGGATTTGCATTTGAAGTAAGTTTGTTGTTCGAGCAGTATTGTAAGAATTTGATGAAGTACATACATGATACTGACAGCTGTCATCTGTTTGTTAATTGTCAACAGTCATTACCATTTTGTTTGTTTATTTCCTTTAAAAAACCCCGCACGAAATATATGGGAAAATGGACTTCACAGAATTTGACGTGACTTTGACATTTGATAGTACTAATCATGGTTTAAGATATATGCAACTTTTATCGAGAATGTACGTCCAGTTCTTGAGATATTGGGGGTCAAATTTCGAAAAAACGCGTTGCAGTGGTAACTTTGCTGACAAAAAGAACTAATTCTCAGCTGAAATACTAACAGGTATAAACAAATTTGTGTATTTGAAGGATGGTTCAAATTTACCAAATTACCACTAATGCATTAAAAGATGGTCAGTTCTTATACTGTATGTATTCAGAAAAATATAATTTTTTTGAATATGATATATATATATAACATGCACTAGAATTCTTCTATCTGCATCTATTTTAGATTTTTTGTCCATGCTTTTCACCATACAATACTGTTTTTCATGGTTCAGATCGTTAATCAATTTTGTTCCACTTTCAAAACCTATTCTAAATGTACTATTTGCTATTGTTAACACGATCTTTAGCAGTAGTGGATATTTGGTGAATATGAACCATCCTTCAACAACACAAATTCATTTATACCTGTCATTATTTTAGCTGAGAAATAGTTTTTTTCTCAGCAAAGAATCAAGAACAAGTCAAGAACTAGAAATACACTCTTGACAAAAGTTGCATATATCTTAAACCATCAAATTCGGGTGAAGTGGATTTTCCCATGTATTTCGTGCGGGGTTCTTTCTGCTAAAATCTTCTTTTATATCCCACAGTCGAAAATTGCCTGGTTTATTTTTTTAATTTTTGGTATTAAGTTAAAAAATTCGACCTATCTCTCAAAATTATGGCCTACCACATTATTTTTATTCAAAATATTAAAATTTTTATTCAAAATATTCAAATATTTATTCAAAATATTAAAATTTTTATTCAAAATATTAAAATTAGGTCAAAGTTTTTTTTGTAATTTTCACACAAACTACTATTTTTGTCATGTTCTCGTTCCACCCCTTTTGAGGTGCTAGAGGCCGAAGCATTTGCTATTTGAAAAGTAAAAATGTACAATATTTTGTTTGGTATCGAAGCCGTGTTGACAGGGTGTTAGATGTGAAAAATGGGTTTTTCTTTTTTTTTTATTTTAAATAGTTTGAGGACGTGCACAAAACGACCGACAGCTAACGCTATTTGACACTGTTCATATTTGAACGTCATATATGACGTACGAAGGACATGCGCATTTGTGTTTGGGCGAGCTTCTATTAAATTCCGCGCCATTTCTGACAGGGTAGTGCTGCGCTCGGTACCGAAGACACACCCAAGCGTGGATTTCTGTTTGACAGCTCTTTCAGCAGTAAATTTGGGTACTTTATTCGTCAACTTTTTCTCGGAACTTATTAGGAGAATTAAATAACGTCAAATAACTGTCGACGTAAAACCTGTACCAAAAAGGCTATTTTGAACTTTCTATCTTGGCTATCATCAGCGCGATCTGTACCATGTTCACTGTTTTTCGGAAAAGTGTCGTAGTAATAACATCATACCATTGTCTAAAATTTTTAAACCATGAATTATTAGTTTTAGAAGTTTATATTTGTCATTTCTCAAAATATGGCCAAAATATTAAAGTTATAATTTTTGACGGTAAATAAAACTTCCAGATCTTTATTTATTCTAAGCAGAACATCCACATTAGTCACTCGGTCCATATCCAAGATATAGTAGTTGTAGTAGTAACTAGGGGGCGGCCCAAGCCCTGGCAAGTAGGCCCAATCGGTCCTTTTTTACCTTACCCCAGCCCAGCCTCCTAATCCACCACCTGTATCGCTTGTACGGTAGTGGACTCTCCGGGCCTTCTTCTTCACGAAGTCCAGTACTTTGGTCCACTTGAGAACTCGTAGGCCCTCTGCATCCAGGTTCGGTTGTCCGAGTACCTGTTGCCTCATCCTTAGGTATGCATCACACTCCGCAACGAGGTGCCGCGATGTCTCCTCCGCCCTCCCGCAGGGCTGGCAGATAGAGTTATTCCCGATCCCGATGCGAGTAAGATGCCTACTGAGTCGGTTGTGGCCGGTCAGTATTCCTGTCAGTAGTCCAATATCTTTTCGTGTCCTTCCCAGGAGCCATTTGAGTCTGGCCGCGTCCGGTCCGTCGATGAATTCTTTGGACTGTCTGCATCCCATTTCGCTCTCCCAGGAGTCTGCCAGTGCATCGTTAGCCATTTAATGAGTCGACTTTGCAGCTGTCTACTTGTTATGCCTAAGAGTGGTTCCGGCCCCACGTATTGGATGCTGGCCCCGATCCGAGCGAGTTCATCCGACTTTTCGTTGCCCAACACTCCCGTGTGTTCCGGTACCCACATCACTGTAACTCTTTTGTCTTGACTCAAAGCTTCCAGTGCTTTGATGCACTCTTCCACCAGAGTATTGTCAATTTTATATGTACACATGCTCCTCCAGACCAATGCAAACCTCTTCTAGTGTTGCCGCCATTATAATGGCGTATACCTCGGCTTGGTAGACCGTAGCTTGCTCTCCGAGCGGGTAGCTCATCCGAACTTCTCGGTCTTGCACGTAGACCCCCGCCCCTGTTGTCTGCCTCTTTGATAGCTTGGAGCCATTATCCAAGATATAAATAAATATAAAGAGCCTTATTGAAAATTATACATTTTTTTTTATATCAAAGATGATATGTGAAATGGATGCTAAAAACATAACACCGAAGCACACGAATTCGGAAAGTGGTATTAGGATCTTCTTGCATGTTGTCCCAGTTCTCATTGAGGAGACAACCCATGTATTTGTACGAATCCACGCGTTCGACTTGCTACCCATTTACTTCTAACATGCCTCGGTGTTCTTTTGCTTGCGTATGACCATCCAGTTTGTTTTTCCAACATTTAAGTTAAGCCCGAATTGCGAAATTTTGGCAGCAATTTAATTCAACATCTCTTGCAGGCCTTCCAGCGTGTCTGCTATTATGATAGTGTCGTCGCCATATTGTATGTTGTTGATTTTTATGCCGTTTATGGTCAGACCCTCTTCGCAGTTATGAAGTGCATTCTCTATTAGTTTGTTACTATTTGGACCTCTTCGGACAGTTGGCCATCAACCTTTATTTGAGCAGTCTGACTCCAGTATAGATTAGCTATTATCTTTAGATCTCGGTCATCTATGGGCTTTTCGTGTTGGACACGATCAAACGCTTTCTCGTAATCTATGAAACAGGCATATACTGGCATCGACACATCCATAGACAGCTGAACTAAGTCTTGAATGCCAAATAAGGCCTCTCTTGTCCCGAATCCGTTGTAAATTGGCACGACCAAAAATTAGTTGCATAAAATTAATTTTTGAAATGATCAGTTTTTTCTATACTCACAACGCGAATAATCTAATATTCTTTTTAACTAAAGTTAAATTCCAGGTCATTTGAAAAACGTAATTTTTGTCTTTTAAATGCAAGTAGGATGACGAGACTTTTACTACATTTATACGCACCCTAAATCGGTTTTCTGTAAGGACGGTTTTAAATAAAATCGCTTTCTCCGAGGGGTTCCTTAATTAAATGTCATTAAATATGTCAGTTAAAATAAAACACAAATAAGACAACTAATTTAACAAATAATTTTTCTGAAAACTCACGGTTGAGTATTTCTTTAAGTTAGAAGCAATACGCTAAAGCGTTTAAATCACTTTTTTTAAATCGATTTAAAATGAAATCGATTTATTGCGTAAAACGGTTTTAGTGGTGTTTACTCGACAAAATTCTCAAACCGTTCTTTTATGAAAGCGCTTTAGGAGGCCCGTATAAACAAAACTGTATGACAAGATTAAAATATCTTCCATTACATAACTCAAAAGATTCAACGTTGTTGTTTTAATTAATTAATTATTTTATAAAAACCATTTAAGTAGTCATTAAATAGTAATTCATTTTCCCACAGCATTTTTCCCGTCTAGATACCATACAATGTTTGCTCACGAAATATTTTATGCTCTTCAGCCGCTTCAAATTGCTCTCTACAGGGAGTCTCACCACGTTCAATAGGATCTAGAAGGAGATGAAATCCGATTATCGTAGTTTTCGCGAACGCCGCCTTTGGATGGCATTTTACAGCAAAATTTTATATAAATTTTATCAAGGAAAGAGTACAAAAATATTTCGACAAGGAAATGGGTTATTGCCTTATTTCGCTTAGCTTTTTGAAGACCGTTGCAGTTTGTTAGGTTAGTCAAGCTACACCGCCCCCCCCCTCCACTGCCCGAAAGATGAGTTTTTATATGCTTATAATTTCGAGCCAATTTCGATCTAATTTTTATAAATCACTTAAAAATTTTGAACCATACTATTTCCTGATTTTTTTTATAATGAAACTGTGGCGTGCAGCCAGACGTCAAGCTACACCCCCCTCATTTAAAGCGTAGAAAAAAATGAAAATCTATCCCAAAATTAAGAACTAATCTCGTATTCCACCAAACAGAATTTCGAAAAATCCACTAGTACCTAACTAGTAAGTTTTTTTTTTAAATATGTTGGGGGGTGCAAGTTGACGTCAGGCCACTCCCCTCTCAAAAAATTTCGAACTTTGATATGCTTATAATTTTCAACTAATTTCGAACTAATTTTGTATAACCGCCCTAATATCTGTGATTTTTTATATTTATTCAAAATGGAGGGTTTAGCCAATTGACATCGAGTCAGTTTGGAAGGCATAGAAGCATACTAGAAACGACTAGAAATCACGGAAGCAAAACTATTTCCATCTTTGTTGGACTTTTGGTACCTAATATGTGCATGTGTAAAGCACCTGATTTTCACAATGGTGCTTCTTAGCTGATGCGGACTATATGAGCAGACAGATCTTTATTGCGCATCCAAATCAATAGTGGATTTTTCGAAATTCTTTTTGGAGATAAAAGGAGTTCAAAATTAGTTCTTAATTTTGGGATAGTTGGTTTTAAAAGTGGTTCAAAATTATAAACATATCGAAACTCGAATATCTTTCGGGGAGGGGGGGTGTGGCTTGACTGACCTAGTTTGTTTTGTTGAGACATGGATTAGTCTAGGTGCCAATTCTGGTGTTTAATATCTACTCTTGAGACTGCTTCATATTAAAATTCCTTTTCCATAACTTTAGTTTTAATGTTAACACTAAATTTTTCAATCATATTTAAGCAGCAGGAGAATTTTAGTTTATCGTCTACCAAATTCTAGATTTGAACCCGAATATACAAACCAAATTAAAAAAGCTGGACATTTTTCTGTAAACATGTGGGGCTGGTTTAGTGCTAGAGGTTTGGGTTTTTTTGGAGAATCGAAGGAAGATTCAATAGTGAACGATATATTGAAACCCTTGAAAACATTATGCTGCCTTCTGTACAGGTTTGACAGGAAAATAATGACTTCGTTTATCAGCAGGACAACAGAATAATAATATAGAAACACTTCCTTGGCCAGCCAACAGCTCTGACCTAACCCAATGGAAAATATATGGGGTCGATGTGTTAAAATAATATACCAAAGGAAATGGAGACCACGAAATGCTGAGGAGTTAAGAAAAATTTAACCTTTTCAATGCCGAGACGTTTGTAGCTTGTAATAGAGAAAAATGGTGATCCTATTATTATTTATTTTAGTTCTTTTTTAAGTTAAAACAATTAGTATTAAGTTTACCATCATTTTTGTCCTAATCCAAGTTTCCTATTTGTGGAATTGTTTTCAATCCAGTCGTATTATTGTTATTTTATCAACTCCAAAATGGGTTACCGCCGTCTGTATAGAACTGCCTTCGTCCGTTACTCGAGTGATAATTTGATATTGTTCAAAAAAAACTTTACTAAAACGTTATATTTGCTGATTTTTTAGTATTATGCAAAATTTAATATAAAAATAAGGTTGCCTTTAATTTAAGTACAAAAATATTTTCAGTTTTAGAGACCTTTTTTAAACAATATGACAAATTGTCGTACTTTTGAAGTACTTTTGAAGCTGGTAGTCCGGATATATTATACACTTTTAAAAAGGCTAATTTTCCTTGGGTGTTTTGCAAACAAAACTAAATAAACCATTTTGGAACTATTTTTTATAGTTACAATAAGAAGGAATTGGATCTTTTACTCAATAATTTGACGGAAAGCCTGTTTGTTATTTATACCCCGTATATTCTTCAGACATTCCAAATTGCTCTCTATAGGTAAATACGGGCACATTGGATCGTTAAACGTGCCCTCTTTTAAGCATTATCCTCAATTATGCATACTTGAACTGTTAAACGAATGAAAACAACGGAAGTTTAAAACAATGAATAAATTGATTGGTTAAATCAATAGAGTTTGCTTTATATATTCGCTTAATATGCAGCCGATAATAATATATGCAGTTGATTTAAACTGTGAATCGAATCAAGCTTATCACCCCTAAAAATATGGTGGTTAAGAAATTTGTTGGAAACTAAAATATCCCTCAACAAAAACAAACAAAAGAGAATAGGGCAAAATTATAACAGTTGCAGTCACAGGGGAAAGGGAAAGCGGCGTGCGCCGTTCTCCTTGCAGTTATGCGCAATTTTACAACTCATAGTTAAACGTCAAACCTCAGTTTAAACCACAGATGTCGACTTTTTTACGTTTTTTAGGTGCAGTTTACCATCAAACTTCGGTTTAACCGTTACCAGCTGTCTGGGTGTTTGTTAAACTTCAGTTTAATAGTTACCGAAAGATTGTAACCTCAAAAAACTTATTAAAAATTTGTTTTTGGTAAAAAGACTGTAAGTATTTAGTGAAGTCGCTATGATCAATGACTTAAAATTTATTTTTGATCAACTGGATGAAGAATGACGAAATTACTGACATTGTCGAAGCACGAAGACCAAATATTATTTGTCCTAGAACAAATCCTTTGGAGGAGTCCGACGATATGTAGATTTTAAAAAGAGGTTTGAATTATCTAAAGAAATATGCGAAATTGTGCACAAGGAAATTCGACAAGAGTTGGACACAGACCAGCAAGTTTTATTCTCACATCGAGCTCACACGTATATATATACTCTATATCTTTTTGACAAATCTGAACATTTTTGTCGTCTGGCTGTATGTCTGTAACCAACGCTGATATCTCAAAAATTACTTGAATGATTTTTATCAAGTTTGGCTCTAGTTGGTGCCATTTTGGTTAAAATAATAAACCCTATATATGTAAAGAAAATGTAGTCTTTCTTCATGGCGGTGGTTTAACTCCGACTTATAAAATTGAGCAACTTGTTTACCGATGGATTAATCCAAAGATTAAACTGAAGTTTAAACTATGGTTTAATCTGGAGTTTTACCTTTGATTGTAAAATTAGCCCTTAACCCTACTCAGATAACTATGAGATAAAAAAGCCGTAGCGATAATAACTCTCCCAATCAAGTTAGCCTGGAAAAAATGCAGAGGCAAAACCTGTTCTGGGTGCTACTAGACAGCGTCAGGCATGCGCACTTGACCTTGATTTTTACATTATTTTCTTTGTTTTTTAAATTTAAGTTACTATTGTTGTACATTTTGCGACAGTTTGGCCTTTAAGGTATCTCATAGTTATATCCCCTTCTCTTAAACCAAAAAAAAATCTTCAAAGAGCATTCGTTTAAGATCAGATTAATTACAGTTTTTTTCCCATGCAAAATCCAGTCGGAAAAATTAATAAATATGACCACTCGAGAGGGCAAAGTCAATGAACAGATCTTACTTTAAATGAAAAGCACCCCCTCTTTAGAATTACAGCTCCAGCATTTGGCGGATGAATTCAGGAGCGTACTAGAAAGGGTCCTAAAAATCAACATTATTTTATTTTATACTTTTTCGACAGTTCTCGTCTAGGGTGGCCAAATGTATGTGTCTGAGTAAGAACACTATTCAATTCCGATCCACTGAAGAGAGATGCCGGCTAGGCAACGTTGTCCAGCTAGCAGTTTAGAAAAATTTTTAGTGCTTTAGTCTGTTTTGTTTAAAGATGTGGGCGTGAAGGAGATCGTAGATGTAATTTTTCTCAATTAATCACTTAAGATTCTTAGATTATTAAAATTATTTTTTATTTGTTTGATACTGAAATGATGCAACTACAATACTACAAAATATTTTTTATATAAGACCTGAAGAACAGGCGCCCCTTCGCTACTCTGTACATCTGTAGAGGGGAGAGGATGCCCGTCTCCTCGGCAATTTTTGTAAAACACAGGAGGTTACAAAAACTTTTTGGTTGATTGCACAATTTAATGAAATTTTGGTTTGTTGCAGACCTCAACCTACTGATCGTACTATAAATGGACTGTAATAAAATCGTAAGATACAGGGGGATTTTTAAAGTAGTTACTAACAAGTGAAAAAATCGTCATGTTTTATTAATAAGATTTTTGTGAGTTTTCTAACAAGATTCAGTTGAGTGTTGGCATCAGTATGTATGGGCATAACCGTTTTTAATTAGAGGTGATATTTTAGTGTACCAGGGTCATCACAAAAGTATTCACTTTAGAGAATTTGAAAAACTAAAACTAACCATCAGGCAGGTTATCAAGAACATTCTGTTCGTAATTAGAGTTACAGGAGAAGTACTGAAAGTACTAAACTACATTTTTACAGATTAATATTTGGCGTGGAATGTAAGTAAGCGCTAGAATTTTAATTAAATTTGCTCTACTTGAGACGTCTTCAAAAAGGAGCCGGTTGGTGATTGATATTTATAGTCTCAATCAGTAGTAAGATACCTAAACTTCAACACTATCTGATGTATAGGGATGATCCGTTCTTTACCTAAATGTTTCAGGGTCATTAAAGGTAAGTATATATATGCTGTTTATTTTCAGTTAACTAAATGAGCCAAGTCAATTCATCAGTCATTATTATCATCGTGATTTAATATGTGATCAGAATCAGCAAATTAAAATCCACAACATATCTACCAAAATTCTATTGACTACTACTACTGCTACTACTACTACTACTATTACTACTACTACATATCTACACCCAATCATGTTTCCATGGATGTATTCCTATAGATGTACAGGGTGTCCCAAATTGGTCACTTTTGGGGGGTTTCAGGTACTTCCAGGGGAGATAGAAAAAACTGAGCACCACTTGCGAGGCTTAATTTTTAAGAGAAGTTTAAAGCTAAAAACCGTATCTTGACATGTCGAACAATTTTCAAGCTAAGGGGGCTTTTCGAAAAGTAAAAGGCTTTTTTGTAGACTTTGTAAATCAGAATATAACTGTCAGACTGGATTTTCTCTATAACTTTTAGTTTTTGAGATAAAAGATAAAGTTGTTATTTTTCTTATAGCTTTAAATTCCCTTCAAAATGATATGTCACAATTTGTGTTTTATTTTTTGTATTTTTATATAATTTTTTAGTTCTTTATTGGCTCTTTTTAATATTTTTTATTTTTAGTTTTTTATTTTATGATATTATAAAAAGTGAGTAAAAAAAGTAAATAAGATAGCAATAGAAAAAATAAATAAGTATTAAAAAAATTAAAATATCTATATAAAAAGGAGTAAAAATAAAAGTCAAAGTGTGTTACATCATTTTAAAGGGAATTTTAGGCTCATTTTAAAAGTCAAATAAAAAAATGCTCGTTCCATAAGAAAAACGCCAACCTTGTGTTATATCTTAAAAACTAAAACTGACAGAGAAAATCCAGTTTGACAGTAGAATTCTGCTTTAAAAAATCTACAAAAAAGCCATGCCAAACTGCAACTTTTCAATGAGCCCCCGTATCTCAGAAACAGTTTGACATATCAAGATACAGTTTCCCCCTTTAAGCTTCTCTTAAAAAATTAAGCCTCGCAAGTGGGGGTCAGTTTGTTTCTATCTCGCCTGGAAGTACCTTAAGCCCTCCAAAAGTGCCGAATTTGGGACACCTTGTACTTAAAAAAGTGGGTATTAGACACTTTTGGTTGTTCCGCTGTAACTAACAGTACGAAGATAATGTTCTTATTAATCTGCCTGATTAACTAAACGTACTAATCTAATACTTACGATAAGCCGTAAGTATATGGGATAACACATAACTTACTTTTGTGATGACCTCGGTACACTAAAATATCACCTCTAAATAAAAACGGTTGTGCGCATACATACTGATGCCAACACTGAACTGAATCTTGTTAGAAAACTCACAAAAATCTTATTAATAAAACATGACGATTTTTTTACTTAGTTTTTTTAGTTAGTAACTACTTTCGAAATCCCCCTGTATCTTTGAAACTAATCAGAGGATTTGATTATGGCTCAGTGTCAGCAGTAGGTCGAGATTTACAACATACCAATATTTCATTAAATTCTGCAATTCTTTATTAATTAACAAGATATATCGTGAGAACGCGAGACTGCTACGATAAATAGTCTCGTGGAGTCAGGACTTTAACGTAACTGGTTATGGGTGACAGGCTCAGACTTTTCGCAGCTTTATTGAAAGAGCAACGTCAATCGCTAGTAAAAGTTTTGTGGATGAATGGATTTTCTAATTAATTTAGCGGATTCTAATTTTAAACTAAAATAAGAAAATACTCATAATCTCTGTTTTACGCCCTTTGGGAATCTTGTAGATAATTGTGGGTGACATCGGCAACAGCGTATCGATTTCTCAAGTTTATTGTCTCTTTCGCTCTCATTTACTAGCCATTGCGCCTCTTTTTCAATACGCGCTATTTCGGCACTCTAGAAAAAAACTGTCGAACCTTCCATTGATTTTTTATATACATTTTATACTATAGATTTTTCACACTGAAAAAAAGGATATCTTGAGGTAAGTTCATATGATCTTAAATAGAGTCAACCCCACTGAGTTTCTGAATCAAGACTCTCCAGAAAACACTTGTTTTAAGGAAAACTTGACCTTAAGCTAGTAAATCTAAAAGGTTTCTTTTTGTCTTTAAGTAAAAGATCCTTTTTTTCAGTACAGTTTTGTCTTTTTTTTCTGTCTGCTGAAAACTGATAATTGCAGGTAGAGTTTTTTTTAAACTCCTTCATCATTTTTTAAAGTCAGGAACAGATTTCAAAAACAAATAGTGATACTTACGTAGAAAGTCAAAATTATGTGACAAATCTAACCCCAGTGTCTTACTGTACAAAATATTGCAGTAGTAAGTTTTGCACAGAGTAACACCAAAAAGTTGTATATTTTTTGGTATCACACATTTTGATCGACAGTTTTTTTGATTAACACATTGGCAATCATACTTTTATTTAAATTTTTTAAGGAATTTTCATACGGTGGCACGCCTTTGATTCCGCGGTCGTTAACTAACGTTAAAAAGCACACTCAAAATATGCCCCATTTTACTTTAGGATTTTAATTTTGAGCAGCTCAAGCCGTTTATTTGTTTAACCCCATGAGACCGGTCTTATTTCCTTAGCAAGTCAAGTGGTTTTGGAACAAAACCAAAGGCAAAACATCCATCGTGTAATAAGGCGCAATTTTACAACTCATAGTTAAACTTTAAACCTCAGTTTAAACTACGGATGTCGACTCTTTTACGTTTTATAGGTGCAGTTTACCAACAAACTTAACCATTACCAGCGCGGCGGTCTGGGTGTAGGTTAAACTTCAGTTTAATAGTTATCGAAAGATTCTAACCACAAAATAGTTATTAAAAATTTGTTTTTGTTAAAAACACTGCAAGCATTTAGTGAAATCGCTATGATCGATGACTTAGAATTTATTTTTGATCAACTGGATGAAAATAAAGACAAAATTATTGACATGTCGAAGCACCAAGAAGACCAAAAATTATTCGTCCTGGAAAAAATCCTTTGGAGGAGTGAATGAATGGATGTAGAAGTGCGGACGGGACAATGTTTAGCCCTGAAAGCCTCCTCTTTCGCAAAATAACAGATTTCTCTGAGCTGCAACCTTCTTACATCGCCTGGGACCAACAGATAGTTCCCAAAGTGTGACTCTCTTGACCTGCACCATGACCATGCACCATCGACTTTTTGAATGTCCTGCGATTCCCAGCATCTCTAGGTGCTTGTTGAGGAAATGGTGTCCTGTTAGGAGCCCTGTTGTTGGTCTCATCATTTCGGCCTAGGTGGAGCAAAGACTTCGAACAGGTGCTCTTCAGCCAGCTCTGTTTCGGTTGGACCATCCATGCTGACCACGATTTTGACCTGGAGCTTCCTGACCTCCTAGGCCAATTTGTGTACATTAGCGGCGTCCGTAGTCGCCCATGATGCGTTTGTAGTGTCCAAAGGGTACTTGTGCAGTTCCCTGGCGTACCTCTTGTGTTGAAGAAGATCTAGTGGGTCCTTTAACAGTTGCTTTTCGATCCTCATCTTTAGAGGTTCCACTGGGTACCTGTTCGGTTCCCTGTGTTACCTCCTGGTGGTTGGAAGGTCCTTCTGGAGTTCCCTCACAGACGAGTAAATCGGCTAGAATCACCTCCCTAGCACCTCGGGGAGGGGGCTATATACAACAGGGTGCGCCTGGTTCCTTGAGGAAGGTTTTTATTGTGGTGCCTGATCCACGCGGCCCTGGCGTTTAAGCCGAGGCCCGAACACCCGTCTCCTATCCAACCAGAGAAGTCGAAAGCAAGGCAGAGTTGGGTTCACCTAAGCGCTCCCTATGTCCGGCACACCGACCCCAAAGAGCTGCGTTCAAGGGGAGTGCGGTATGACGTTCCCCAACAGGATTTAGTCACCGACTTATTCAGTCGGGTCAACCCCCGCGACTTGGAGGCACCAGTTGAGAATTACCCAAGTGGGATTCAGAGAAGGAAGCTCTGGATCCCCTTGGGCCGGGTTAATGCAATGCAACCCAACACAAGCAAAGGCCTTTGGAGGAGTACGATGATGCAGATTTTACAAAGAGGTTTAGATTATCTAAAGAGACACGAGAAAATTCGACAAGGGTTCGAACATCCCACAGACCAATAAGTTTTATTCTCACACTGAGCTCACACGTATATATATATACTGTATATTTTTGCGTTTCTGACAATTCTGAACATTTTCTGTTGTGGCGTCTGGCTGTATGTCTTTCCGTAACCAACGCTGATAACTCAAAAACTACTTGACCGATTTTTATCAAATTTGGTGATTATGCTGGGTTTGGCTCTAGTTGGTGCTATTAAAGCTAATCCAATAGCTCTTTTTTTCTTCTTTTCTCCCTGGCCGTGGTTTAATTCCGACTTATAAAATTGAGCAAGTTGTTTACCATTGGTTTCACCCGAAGATTAAATTATGGTTTTAATCTGTGGGAGGGCGGAGGACACATCCCGGCACCTCGTTGCGGAGTGCGATGCATACCAAAGGATGAGGCATCAGGTACTCGGACAACCGAACCTAGATGCAGAGGACCTACGAGCTCTCAAGTAGGCCAAAGTACTGGTGCCCACTACCGTACAAGCGGTACAGGTGGTGGATAAGGGGGCTAGGATGGGGTATGGTAAAAAGGGACCGATTGGGCCTACTTGCCAGATCTTGGGCCGCCGCACAGAGGAACGGCTTAGTATAATATCAGAGACATAGACCAAAAAATGTTCTTTATATCTTTAAAATTAAATTCACACAATTATTTAGAAAGAAGCCCATTTATTATCATTTTATTGTAATTTTGGGTAATAGATATCTTAAGGCGTTAAATTTTGGCTACAAGTGTGTCTAATTACAAATTTTACTACTATTTAAATGATATGCCAATGAAAAGTAAATATAAAAAAAATCTATTATAAAATGTTGACTTTTTTGTTATATGATTGCCTAATCCTGATTAATGGTTTTTTGAAATTTTTACACAAATAAGTCGTATTTTTTATCAGAAATATAATAATAAAATGAACAAATTAGGCAGAAATATATCAACATCTAAGTTTTTGTATCTTCAAAATTTGATATTCGACAGGATTCGCTTTACCAGTAATCTCAATATAATTGCTGGAGTATTACGATCACGAAAATATAACATTTATCTGCTACGATCTGCTACCAAGATGGCTATGGAAGTTGAACGTATGGGCAAAGCGTCATTTTTGCAGTTCATTATAAAAAGCGCATTCGAGTTGTCAAAAAATTTGTTTTTATAATAAAACTAAAAGCTCCTTCTTTCCAAAAAGTTCAAGAGGAAAAATTTAGGTGACAGTTAAGCAAAGTTAGCATATAAAAAAAGTGGTTTTTGTAAAACGCACTATATTTTTGGGTTGCCTTGTATATGGTTTAAATCATGTAAAGTAACTATTTTTTTTTAATTTAAGACGTTGCTCTTTGTACAATATAACTGTGTATAAAACTCATTCGTAGCTTTTCCAGATTAAAAGTTTCAATTAAAAAACCTCATGTCCCTCTGTTCCCATAAGATCGTTCCACTGTGCGCCGCTTAGTTACTACTACTACTACTACTAATGGTTTAATCTGGAATTTTACATTTGGTTGTAAAATTACGCCCAAATTTGAGCAAAGCTTACGCAACTTAATATACAAAAATACTAATTGATACTCATTAATAAAGAACCTTATTGATTCAAAATGAAGAATGTTGTAGCGTATTGAAGAATTTTATTTAAAAAATGCCACTGTAAAGGTAAAATAAGTAGGTACCCATTACGACGTAATAACAATAATAATAATAATAATACGAACGGGAGCTTTGAAATAACGATTCCAAATTACAATAATAAGACGTCAAAAAAAATTAAACGGCCAGACCGAGAAATTAGTTCTACTTTTTCTGCGTTTCCTTTTCACCTCGTACAATAATTTATTTAATAACATACTCAATCGAATTATAACGCTTGAAGATCATACAAATGAAGCATCCGTTTTGGTTTGAGAAAGCTAGTTTCAGGAAAATTATCGTTAACTATTAGCGAAAATAGCGGATTAAGTTCACAAAAACAAAATTTATTAAATTATGTTGCACCAAAAAGGTAAAATTGCACCGAAGCACAGTGTTAAATGTGGTTTAAATTTAATTGGTTCAGGATTTGCTGCCAAAATGAACTTAAAATATCAAAGTGTTACATTCTAAACAGTAGTTAACTTTAATCGAGGTTTAATACTGTGGTTAATTGGTCATTAGGAAATGCACATGGAAGTTTTTTTAGATTTATTGATAGTTCATTGTTGTTGGTCCACTTCGAATTTTCGATTAAAAAAAAACATATAACGCATAATTTCTGTTCCAAAAACACCCAAAAGTGTGTATCATTCGCTTAATATTTTGATTTTTTGATTTTGGACAAAATATACGTTTTTTTCTTTATTTTATTTATTGAACCCTAAAATTTCTAAGAAGTTACCTTACAGAATTTGTTTTTCGCAACTTTGGTTTTTTTTACCTCAAAGTTGAAGCGCGCCAAAAAATTTTCCACAGACGCGGTGATATCATTCTTGAATTTCGAGAGAATTGTTGCCTGGGAATGTTCACATCTTTTGTTTCGGCCAATAAGATAGCTCAGAAGCTGCCAAGCTTGTACGGTGCAAACGCAAAGCTGACTTGAGTACCGATTTTCAAGAGCACTCGTTCTCCTGTTTAGAGGCAGGTGTATAAAAGTGTAGGAATTTTCCGTCGATACACGAAAATCGGCCGTGGTCGGATAGGCTTCTTATAACTCTTAATAGCTTTAAAGCGTGTAATTGGTCGATATCAGGGAGGTGATCGTTTCCCTGCAACCATTCTTACGCAATTCAAGAATCGGTACCCAAGTCCTTCTGCAACTTCAAAGCAATTCTCAGGGCCTGTTTTTTTCATTAGCCGCCTGTGCACGCTAACCAACCAATTTTGTTTCTATGGTCGACTGACGAGCGCATCTGTTTTGGTAACTCTGGTTTTGACGCTTTGTTTACCAATAAATACAGATGTTTTGTTTAGTTTTTCTTGGATATTTTTAATGTAATAGTACAGTACAATATAAGAATAGCAAAAATGTATGCAATGTATTTGTTCGAAACAATGATGTTTTTGAAATTAACTCTGTGTTTCGGACCATTGTCTATATTTTATTTATACACAACTTTTCGATCGGTACAATCTGTGATCGTCTTCAGGTGCAAACTACAAACTATTCCTAAGGCTACGTACTTATACATTATGGGAAATCACTCAATCGTAAAGTTTAAGAAATTGACTCCGCCGTAGAAGGGGCTTCCAAATATTTGGAATTTCAATACGTGGTTTACTGAAATACCCTGATTCTGCCCAATAAAGGCAGCTTCAAGAAATTTTCGTTTCTTTCAGTATCACTTCTTGTGCAAAACCTTTGCTTCTGTCAACATTCGGTGTTGTTTTGATCATGCATGTTCGGCGACTCCTGATTTTGTTGTTTCACCTCTTTGAGTATTCGTCGGATGTTCCTTAATCTTAACAGATAATAGTCTTTTTGTTTCGCCTATGTATGACTCACCACACTCATAAGGAACTTGATAAATGCTCCTTATTTTGTTTGTTCTCCGGTTTTGTTTTACTAAGAAGGCTTAGAATTGTACCGATTAAAAAGCTTTTAAAAGTTTTAATATTGAAGTTCTTCGCTACTCTTCGAATTTTCTCTGATACTCGTTTAATGTATGGAATTGCAAGGAATGCATTTACCTGGTTTTTTCTCTGTCCTGTTTGCTGAAATTTAGAAATAGTGTCTGTTATAAGTTTAACGCTGTAACCATTTTCCTGCAGATCCTACTTAATGTTTCCTATTTCGATTTGCAACAACTCATAAGAATTGTTACAAATTTGAACATCTGTTATACAAAGTTCCTATTATGCCTCGTCTAGTTGTAGTAGAATGATTTGATCCTTGATTTAAATATTGTCCTGTGTGAGTGGGTTTATGATAGACTGTTGTTCTGATGTCCCTTTCTACTTGTTTGACAAGTACATCAAGAAAAGGAATTTGATAATTTTGCTCAAACTCCATTGTGAATTTAATGGTGGGTCTTATGTTATTTAGGTGATGAAGAAATTCCGAAAGTTTTTTGTCATTCCTGGCCCAGAAAACAAAGATATTTAGTCGAAAAAAAAACCATGCTAACGTCCAAGTAGCAGTGACAGTTAAACGTCAAAAATAATTTAAGAGCGGCGCTATTTTTCTCTAAATTTAAGTGAGAAACACATAAGTTTAAAAAATAACCAAAAAAGCCACTGTTTGGTTATCTAAGGAGAGGTATAATCATATAACTATAAGATGATAAAATGGCCCTGCCTTTGCATTTCCCGAGAAAAATGCGTACCGATAATAACTCTCCCAATCAAGTTAGCCTGGAAATAATCCAGAGACGAGGAGCCTACCGGGCAAGCGCATCTATTGCGTCAGTAGTGAAAGCAACTGACAACAATTTGACAGCGAAAATTTAAGTTCATGTTTAATATTTTTATTTACTTTTGGAAAATTTATTAAAAGAGTGGACACTAACGTAAAAAAAAATAAAAAGTGTTGTGTAGAGATTCCCGTAATTTCGTATCAACAAAAAGGTAATTTCTCGAGATTTAAACATAGACAAAAAAAAGAATAGAAAACAAAAACCAGGATCTTTGAGGCTTAATTAGTGAGTATAGGGGCATGCAATTACAGAAAATAACGCCACAAAATGTTAGAACACGAAAATACCTCAATAACATAAACAAAGTGGCAAAACCACCCAACGTCAAAAATGTAAACTTTTCAACGATGCCGAGTTTTCTCAGGAAGTGGGTTCACCTTGTGAATTGAAACCCTCAAGTAAGGTTAAACCCCAATGAGCATTTTCAGAAACTTCTGGTGACAGATATTTATATAATTATTATAAAGAGGGTTCCATTGATACCCTAGGGTATTTAGAAGTTTCCTACAAGAATTGAGTTTGTATATTTGTTTTATTAAAGGCTCTAAATTGATGGTACCCTAAAGTAACATAAAACTGGCGTTAACAATATTTCCACGGACATCTTTATAAAAATTAAAGTCATCGGTTCAAATGTTATATAAATTGGTGTTAACAATGTTTCCACCAACATATTTATAAAAATATAAGTCATCAGTGACAAAAGTTATATAAATTGGTGTTTGAAATCTTTCTGTCAACCCACCTATAAAACCGAAAGTAACTATCAATTAAACTTATAAAACTTAATTAACCAACAACAAATTTATATAAGATAAGATTGAAAATATTTTGAGAGACACTTATAAAAACTTGGGAACTCACACACAATAGTTATATAAATTGGTGTCTGTAATATTCTTATGAACTCATTCATAAACCTTTTTTGCCCATAAGGTTTTTTCTATAATGTTGTTATTAATTTCTTTATACAGTGATTATAATACAACTGTTTTTAGAACAAAAAAAAAACAATTTTAATTTATTTTGGCAATTATAATAACAAAACAAACAAGATTTTTTAAGGTTAATTTTGTGACATCAAAAGGCGCGTTTTTGCGAAATCAAAAGGAGCGTTTTTGCGACATCAAAAGGCGCGTTTTTGCGAGATACCATACCATTATTATCTTGTTTTAACTACATCAATCTGAGAGAGATAAGAGATCCAAATCTTCTTGAGATAGTTGCCGATGACAGATATCGGGATCGAATGCATTTTACACCCGATTTCCACCAGCGTTTCCGATGCGCAGTCACCCTGACTCAAAAAACTCATCACGTGGTTCGAGATGAACTTGTATAAGCAAATCTCGCTTAGACCACATGATACGTGTTTTGATTCGGGGGACCCACGAATGAGAAACGCATAGATGGGAACCGTGTTTTAGAAAAAGAGAACAATATAGTAACCGTGTAAAGGTCGCAAAAACGCACCGTGAAACGTCGAGCGCATACGCTGATACTGCTGGTCGGCGGCAAATGTGAACACCCCGGAAAATACTCGCCTGTACACCCTTCGACCCCGCAATCTAACTATATTCTTGAGATAGTTACCTCTGATAGTTATGCGGGCTTGAAGTGTGTGGAGGCGGGTATTTTTCCTGGTATGTGTAGTATGCTGGATCTCTCGAGGAATGCATTTAGGAAAAGAGAACAATGGTAACTATGTTAAGCTCGCAGAAACAGACCATCAGTGTTCAACACTGCGCCATCTGTAGCCCTTTGTTCCAAGTAGCATCATTTTTTAAAAGGGTTATAAAATAGTGTTGACGAGGTAAACAGTGGTATAGTTGTATTGTTTTTTTTATAGAATTGTCGGAAATTTTCGCCATTTTGGATTACAAAAATAGGTTTTTGGCCTAATTAAAAACGTTATTTATGGGGTTTCAACATGTGTTTCAATCGAAATATTGCTTGTTAGGGTTAAGAACAACATATGAAATTCAATATTTGTCCAAGAAAGAAAAAAACGCGTATGAAAAAAAAAACTGATAGTTAAATGAATATTTTTTTTCACGTTTTCTCAAGTATTTTTGAAGCCCATGAAATTTACGTGAGTGTATTCGAAAACTATACAGTACACACGGGACCGCAGCTGATTTTCAGAGAAGGATGACGTGAAAAACAGCTTTTATTTGACTAGTATATAAATATGCATATTCCTGCTTCAGCTTCTCTCACTTTCATTTTTATTTATTTTAGAAGATTGCTAAACACCATTTTATAAATTTTTTTATTGTAAAAAGAAAAAGAATAATACATAACCAGCAAAGGGAAGAAAGATGGAAAATCTATATTTCTAAATCCATAAAAACCTTTCATTTGTTATGTAGTGTTGTTAGAACAGTTGTAAAACCTTTTTATAATAATCTCTATACTTGAGGGCTCATAAGGAAGTTTTATAAAATCTATATGTTGTTTTTCTATCCATTACTATGTAACATAAATTTTTATAAGCTGGTGTTGAACAGTTGTTTTTCAAGTCTTTTTTACTCATTTAAGAGATATATTAGAGTTATAAAATTATCACCAACACTAAATAATATAACTTTTGGTTATTTTATGAAGGTTTTATATTATTTGCGGTGACTTTTATATAGACAAAAATGCTCATTGGGACTTGCGGTTGAAGATATTATATTATCCATAATATAACAAATAAGTGCAATTAAATTAAATCAAAGTTTTCGGACAGATGATGTCGAACTCATTGTCTCACTCAAATTAACACATTGTCATTAAATTATCGGCTGGAGGCACAACCACGATTTTGAGCTTTCTTCTTTGTTTTCCAAAGTTATTTTCGCTACATATTTTGCGACACTTGGGCCGTTATAGTATCTCATGGTTATGTGGGTACAACAGTATCTACCTTAATTTCTTAAGAAAATGTAATACTCGTCAGCAACAAATTAACTTATCAATTTACTTGACAGTTCATCTACATAATACGATAAAACCTAACCAGTTTAGTAAGTTTCGCTCTCTAAAATATTAATCCATCGCGAGGAACATGCATCCGGCAAAAAGCAGATTGATTATCGTCATTTAGCCTTACGAGCATTCTATAAATATATTATAAATATCAGACATTCTGCAAACCACATAAGAAAAAGGCTATGATAGGTATTCATTTTTGTTGCACTTCGAGAATGTAACGTACTATTTGTAAAATATCAACTTCTTAGCAGGCAAAAACTGTGTAGAAAATAAATAAATTAATAAAATCGCGTTTATTGGAAGTAAGAAATTTTAGAAATATATCAAGAAAAAATATAATATAAATAGAAGACGCATCAGTGGTGAAGTCTAACCTTGAAAAATGAGAAAATAACAAATAGGTAAGATGACACTAAGATTCCAGGATAAAATTTACCTTACCCAAGTAACAATTTTTAGTTGCCTTAAATGCCATAACTAAGAAAACCACACATTTGTGCAACGGCCCCTATGATGGACAATGACGCCATACCGTTGTTATTAACTAGGGTAAATTTGGCAACTCTCTAAGAACGTTTATTTTTACTGAAAAATTATCGGGTTTTCAACGATCGCAACGAACGACGGATCAACGACGCCAAAACGTTGATAATCAACTAGAGTTAATTAATTTACGTTCGTTCAACGTTTCTCTTTACGAGAAAGTTCTGGCCAAATAATCAATGCAGTTGCGGCCAATTTGAAAATATAACTGTATCTGACAACTATAGAGGGCACAGCGTAGGTTCTTCCATTAAGCACACTAGGACCTCGCTTAGGGCCCGGTTCGAAAAGTTAATTGACTGAAAAAATGTTAATATATATTTTTTATTCATGAGCATTTTTCTGAAAAGGAGTACTATTACTAGTCAAGCTCTTCTTATAAAAATAGACAATAGGTTATTTTTGGTCAGTAGTTTTGACTCTTCGTTATAATTATCGATATTTCTACGACTGCGCAGTTGCTGAATGTTGTTCCATAGTGGTTATTAACCATAACGGAGTCCGTTATTTAAGAAAGAATAACTTTCTAGTTATCGTTATTTTTATTTACTTGTTTTCGCAATATTTTCGAAAACCTATTTATAAAATTGCTTTTTGCTTAATTGCTTATTGTTTATCTTTCAAAAATGTATTTTCAAAAACATAGTTTTTTGGTTTTGTTAGTTTTTATTTTCAATAATCATAAATATATAGCTATAAAATTGTAAAAATTGGTTTAAAACTAAAAAAAATCAATATTAAAATTAATCATGGAAAAAAACTATAAATAAAAAATTTCTTCCAATCCCTGTTCTTCGGGTAAGGTTCCCAGCACTGAGGCCGCATTCCCCCTTTGAATGGCGATACTGATCCGCTAGGTGATGAAACTTCTAGCGTTTTTTGTTTCAATTTTTATTGCAATTTCTGAAATTATTTTTTTAGCTTCATCACCCGATGGACCTAGGGATTCCACTGCAATTTATCCTTTTTTGCATTACTCCTATCTTAGCCGTTTCTCCCGATTTATGAGAAGTTTTACCCGTTTCCGTCACTCCTAAAAATATCGAACGGTTCTAGTTTCGCTGGAAATCCTGCTGAAACCAGAGACCACTTTATAATGTCGTTGTAAAACAAATATGAAACCGTTCCGCGTGTGCGGTCGCCCGCCGAAAAAGGCCTAGCGCTGCGCGGGCATTACCCCGAGTCTATCAAATAACCAAGAGAACTTTACTGGCTCGCTGGGATTACTAGGAATTCGCATAGAAACATTCAGCGCCCATAACCCCACATAATTTTGTTTTTATTTTGATTCAACCATTTTTTTTTTAATTTAAATTATTGCGGCATAGTTATGTGCAAGTTTACCAGTGAAATCTTGGAGTGCAACGGATAGATTTTAGAACATCAGTTTCAAAAACACCCGGGTACTTGAGTACTATCAAAACAGGTCAGTAATGCTCCGTCTAGAGGTTGGAAAGACTCTTGTCTTGTCATTGACGCTCCTGTTTAAAATAGAATACGATTATTTCGTCTAGCGCCAGTAGCCGATTTTTAAATCTGCATGCTTTTAAGTTAAACTGTTGTCGGTATTTTCCAATTCAATTATAAATGCACCTATAAATGCAACCTTAAACATTACACCTAGTTACTTTAATACGCAGTTGGGTAGCGTTTTTAGCAGGTAATTCTGCAACAAATGGTTTTTTTTTATTTTTTAAAACTCAAAACAAGTAACCTAACCCCAAATTTTTGACCCGGTGCTGAAAAATATCTCTAGATAAACATAAATAAAGTCTCCGCGTTGCCATGGAAAACAAATTCAATGACGTAAAATTTTGCAAAAAAAAACAGGTCGACATAGTTAAATTGATTTCCTGTACAGTGTTGCTAAAAACAATTCCCCAGATTGTAACTACGACCTTAATAAGAAAAGTTGGATGCAGTTTCTGTCCGCTACAACAATTTTTGTAAGTGGACCTCGTTGTATATAGGGGTGAAAATAAAAGTGTAAGAATATGTTTTTTTTCATGTAAAACTAGATATATAACGTTTGTTAACATGCAAAGTTATATTTTCTGTTTATTTTTGTTTTAATAAATGTTACTATGATTTTTGATTGCTGACTGGGGAGGAGCGCTTATGCAATGGTGCTAAGGGCTCGGTGATTATTGCTGCCATTCTGTTTTCTTTTCCTGATCTGCGTCTCTACACCATTTGTGTAAATCGTTAAAAAAAAATCTTGTTTTTTTGCTGGATTTTGATGATTGTTTAGTTAGATTTGGTAATTTTTAAGTATTCTTTTTGACTGCCTATAGTTTAAAATAGGTTTAAAGCATTTTTAAAATTTTCAGTATTTAGATAAATAATTTATGTATATATGTATATTTAAATAATGTTATAAACTAATCGTAAGTTACTTAGCTCCATATTTTAAAATTATTAATAAATGGTGTTTGGCAATTAGTTCATTCGTGATTGCAGACGTGTCTTGATTTCAAAATAATTATATTAATAAAATATTATGCCGGCCGCCAAGAGCGCAGTAAGCGTGCCGCACGGAAGGTTTCGTGTTCGAATCCCGACTAGATATTTTGTGTTTGTCCCAAAAAACTTACACTTGACTTTCACTTTTTCAATACTAGGAATTGATCCTAGAACGGATGGAAAAGTAGCAGTATTTAAAAAAAAATCGAGAGTTCCTTGGGTGGGCCGAAGCGTTTGCAGACAGATGTTTGTAGGAAAAAAAGTCTGATTGTCTAAAGTCTAGCTATATATGCCACGCGAAATATTTTTTTATAAATAGGTATCTTTTATGACAGGGCTAAATTAAATTTTTCAAAGTCTAAGCCCCTTTTATTCCCTTGAGCACGCGGTCTTCTGATGACCGCTTAATTGATAAATTTTAATCTGATGCCTTAAGAAATAAAGAGGATTAAAATATTGAAGCTCTTCAGCCTGGCTGGAAACGATGAACTTAGGCTTTGGCGTCCTCCAGATAGATAATTATAATTTGAGCTAGCATCCGAGAAAACCGCATTTCTGATAATAATAATTTATCCTTCAGTAACTTAATGCTACTTAACTTATTAATTAAATTAATTGGAGATATATTATATAGCTTATACAGGCAGAATATTTAATCAAAGAAACGAAAAAGTGGGTAGAAATGTCTAATGATGATGATGATGCCAGTCCGGCACTATCAACTGCGACCACTAGAGCGTCTATTATGGCCCACTTTTTGTTGCTTGCTACAGAATATTCAGCCCCTTGAAGAGGCTCGCAACTTGCTTTGGTAAATGATCTTTGAGATTTAGCCCGTCGATCTGCGGTTTGCCGAAAATATGTTGACGTTGACGTGCAGCGGCCGGACATTCACACAGCATATGTCTGGCTGTCTCGTCCTCCTCCATACAGAGCCTACATTCGGTCTCCTCACTTATGGATTTGTTGAAATGCTGTCTGCATATTTATCATTTGGAAAAAGATTAACAATAGACTAGAACAATTCTTCCATCATGTCGACAGCATAAGAAACTGCATCACATTATTTCTGGAAAAAGAAGAAAATTTTCAGCTCCCTTTTCTCAATGTTCTAGTCACCAAAAAGAATTCAACCATAATGGCTTCCGTATATCGCAAAGCAACTTATACTGGACAATATCTAAACCTCAAATCAAACCACTCCACGTCGACCAAACTGGGAATTGCATCTTTCATAGATCGAGCCACCTACATCTACAATACGGAAGAAGCTTTAAATAAAGAAAAGGCAAAACTTCCATCCAATCTCTGAAGGAACGGTTTCTTTAACTACATGATCAATAAAACTCTTAAGACCACATCAACACAAACGGCAACAGACGTAAATACTGAAAGAAAGGCGATGCTTATAATTCCATACATCAAAGATAAAGAGATAAAGATAAAAAGAATAGACAACCAATACGATCTTCGTAACGCCCACAACAATAAGAAGTTAATTAACAAAAACTAAACCACAACACCACGACACCAAGAACTGCATCTTCCAGATACCATGCAAGTGTTGGGATACCTACATCGCCGACCCATGGAAGTTCGCCTTACAGAACACAAACGCAAAACTCGACACGGGGACACAACTGGATCAAAAATAGGTTAACATCATTTATACAAAGAAACCATAATGTTTTTTTCAACAAACCGTCACCACTAAGAATATCTGGAAACCGACCCAAGTAACAATTTGTCGACTTTTAAACGTTGCCAAAGGCGACGTGTGAAACGCCGTATAAACGTTCTAGCTTTTGCACCAATTTGGCGGAGATTTTTTGAGTTGTGTTGACGTTGCCTGCGACTAGAGTCGCTAGCAAAGCTTCCACACCGTCGCCGAAGCGACTACGACTGAAGTGCCCCTCTGGATAATATTTTTATTAATATAATTGATTTGAAATCAAGACTTCCACGTCTCTGCAACCACAAATGGACTAATTTCCAAACACCGTCTATCAATAATTCTAAAATAAGTAGCTAGGTAACATTCAGTTAATTTATTACATTAAAGTGAATTTTTAAAGGTTCCCACTAACTAAGTTTAACAACGAAACTTAGTTTTCCGTCAGACATGGACATTTTAGATCTAAAAAATAAGGGGGCCTTCAATCCTTCTTACTTTTTTGCTAAATTATTTTTTTATTTAAATACTGAAAATTTTAAAAACGCTTTAAACCTATTTTAAACTGTAGCCAATCTAAAAATCATTAAAATCCAGCAAAAAAAACAATATTCTTTTAACGATTTACACAAATGGTGTGCGGAGCAAATCAGGAAAAGAAAACAGTATGGCGGCAATAATCATTTCTTGATTTACTGAAAACCTAACCATTTTGCGACTAAAGAGGTGCCCTCTATAGTTGTCTTATACAGGGTTCCTAAGCAAATCCTTAGGGGGGCAAGCAGCCGTGTATAAGACGCAGACAAACGGAAAAGCACATTAGGCAGAAAAGGATGGGCATGGGGCGATGTTGTCACTACATCTTACATGTAGTAAATCCATTCCAGGTTGTTGTTTTCTAATGTTTTCCATTTTCATACCTTTAGGACTGGAATAAAAATTGTTTTTGCTCGACTTTAATACCAAACTGATGAAAGATATCGTAAAAAATAATATTTTTCGGCTTTTCATTGTGTAACCATTGTCCTTACGCACTGTTTACAGGCTGGGGACTGAGATACATGCAAATTCCTAACCTAAAGCGTTCATACACGGCCGGAGAAATCGACTGGGATATATCCGTAGAAACTTTATCAAGCAAATAGGACGGGTTGACGCCTTCGAACGTCCAACCCGGGTTTTGCACTTTGATTCGAAATCAAAAAGGAGGAACAGTCAGATGTGGGGCCGTGCACAAATTACGTAACGGTGATTTTACCAATTGTTGACCCCCTCCCTATGTAATGTTTTGTAACGGTTTGGCACGCCACTCCCCTAATATTACGTAACGATTTCAAGACTACTACCGCCCCCCTCAAAAAAAAACAACTTTTCACTTATTTTCATTCCAAATTTTCTTAGTTTCAGACAAATGCAAACGCTGTCGAAAACCCCCCTCCCCCTTACGTAACGTTTTGTAACCCCCCCTCGCCCCTATGACCATTACGTAATTTGTGCACGGCCCCTGTAGTCCCAGTGGAGGAGGGCGAGAAAATTGCTAGTTTTTCTTAAAAATTATACTCTTTAGACCTATTTCCTTGCGTTCCCGAAATTACGTAATTTTTGTACGCGGCGCCATTTTTATTTCGTGCTTTGTTTTTCTAACATTTTTGCGTTCGGATAATTTATCGTTTTAGGAAAACTGATCCCGTCTCTGTTTTTAAATTTTTTCGAATAAAAGTAGAGTATGACCATGGGGGAAATAATTTTTTTTCTACGGTATGACGAAAATTTCGAGAAAGTTGAACAAAAAAATAAAAAAAAGTTGCAGAGCTCAAGTTTTTCGTAAAAAAACGTTTTTTTGTAAAGAAAAAGAGCAAAATAAAACTTTTCACCCCTTTTTGGGTGTTACAAATATTGGCAGCCCCTTATTTTTCACTTTTACCCTCCCGCTAGTTTTGAAGAATTGGTTCGCTACATGTTTCGAGATCATGTCATAAAACACCTAGAAAATATCAAATGTAGTGTAGGGCCAGCTTTATTTAAAATCAATAATATCGCAAGCAAAAAGCTCTGCAGGAAAAACCGCGCCGTTTATTGATTTATTTGGCTGCTAGTGCTAGCTGCATGGTTTGGCCGTTTCCGGATAGATTTCATTAGTAGAACAGAATGGAAAGAAATTTAATTAAAAGCGAAGATATCTTTCTAATGTTAACAACCTCACGAGTTTATCGCTCAGTATCGTAAATAATGGACCCTGCCGCCTCCTTTAAGCAAGAAAAAGCTGTGGTTTGGACCTGAAAACATCTAGTTTTTCCTCGATCATCTCATGGTGTGGCCGCCATCTAGCGGAATTTGCAGACATCTTGTCAACGGTTATTATTGCAACTATGATTTATGTTCACAATGAAAGAGTGGCGACAATTTTTTCTCATGAAAGCAGTCCGGAGATAATAACAAACTGGCACCATTGCTCAATATACCTGTTTCTTTTGTGCGCGCAGAACTTTCTATGCCATTTCTGTTTGATTTATTGAAATCCTATTCCTAAGGAAAATCTTAGGAACCCTGTATTTTGAAATTGGTCGAATGTGCTAATAGCTTTTTCCTTTGGCTGCACTAATTATACCTATCCTTCATATTTATACAAGCTAGAAAAGGACATAGATACACTTAGTGCACACCAGTGCAAAAGAATAACCCCACAAATTAATTTCAAGATAGTCTGACTCTTCGTTACTTGGTATCTACAGTCGGTCAGGGACCATAGTCTCACTCTGGGTCACTTGGGGGGCGTTACATAGTTTGTAGGCAGAAAAACAAATCAAACAATTACAGCTGCTAATAAAATTACGTCGCGATTTTTGATTGTGTGACGTCACAAACATTTAGGGTCGTGGCCCCTGCATGGTCGGTCAATTAGCTAACATCATTTTATCCTAATTTTGACCCCTCTTTCCTTCCTCGTAATACTTTTGCAAATTGATGAATATTAAATGAATATAAAAAATTATTTTTTATTATTTTTTACATTATTTTTGGAGTAAAACTGTTACGCAGTGCAGTTACTTTATAAAACTTTTACCCCCTTCTAACCCTTGCCGTGTTTTATTTATGGACGCAGCCCTTTTTTAGGGCCGGTTTAACGGCGCTTAGTTTATATTTCAAGATAGTCTGACTACTGGTCACTTGGAAACTGATTTTTTGAATTTATGTCTCCCTCACCATTTTTTTGTGCCACTAATATGCCTCTAGTAGACCAACTATGTGGACGTTGAGTAAACGGCCAGGAAACGTTAAACTAGGGTATACAAATTAACCCTAGTTAATGAACAACCTTATGGCGTCGTTGTTCCGTCGTTCATTGCGGTCGTTGAAAACCCCAAAATATTCCAGTAGAAATAAAAGTTGTTAGAGGGTTGCCAAATTTACCCTAGTTAATAACAACGGTGTGGCGTCGTTTTCTTGTCCATCATAGCGGCCGTTGCATAAATGACTAGTTGTTGTACTTTATGCAAAGTTAATTTTAGTGTATTTCTTAGTTATGGCAACTAAGGCAACTAAAAATTGTTACTTGAGCATACTTTTCGGAGATGTGTGTGTTCGGAGTGTACACTTCATGGTTCACTGAACACAGGTTTTTATGGTTCACTGAACACAAACTAGTATATAAGACTAGGTAGTCTTAGTTTTTGCATTCGAAACCTTGTAAAAAAATAAAAATTTAAGACAATGCAAGTTCGAAATTCTAACTTAATCTCAAGATTTAAATAATCGAATTTTTTACTCAATACCTCGTTTTGCCCCTGGGGTAGGGGCAAAACCGTATTTAGCATTATTTTTTGTTAAGGTCTTTTTTAACCACAATAAGATTTTTTTTTTTTAATTTCATCGGTTTTTTTAGAAAGTAGTTGCCAAACTGTCGATTATAAATCAAAACTATTTAGTGACATAAAATGTTTTAAACTTAGCTACCCAGTTTTGCTTCCCACCCTTCCCCTACTGATGGAAGATTACGTATCTTGAACCGCATTCTAACCACTCATATATCTGTATTTAAAACAATTATTGGATAGATTACACTTATTAAAATAATTTTCATTGTTTGGCCAAAGTTGCACACATACAAATAATTGAGAGGATTATTGGAAATAGAAAATAAATTGGGAATTAGGGAACGAAAATATTTATAATTTTAATTATAATTATAATTTTATATTATATATAATAAATAATAAAATAATTTTTTTGCATCACTTAATCATAAGTGGATATTCATCGTCTACTAGATCTATAGCTAGAAATCAGGAAAAGTTAATTTTTATGTGGTTTATTTGCCCTGTTTGTTATTGTTTTCGTTTGCTCGCGGTCGGTTTGTGAAATTTCTGTGTTCTGACAAGTATGGTGAAGTGGTTGGACGTTTTGGATCGTAAACCAATATTGGAACTTGACAGCTTTCCCGGGCCCCCAACTGGCTCGGGCGGAATATTGGAAGTGACGATTTATTCTGGGATTTTAAAACAGTGACGTAGCCAGAGGAGCGTTTTTGGGGTTAAACCCCCCCTCCCAGGAGGTCCAACCTAATCTACGCTAAAACGCTATATGTCGTGTATCGGTGGTTGATAGATAAATAGAAATTTCGTACAACTAATAATCGTGAATGTGTACCTCCTTGTCTTTATAACATGTCTAGGTTTTTAAAGCCGCAGTAGGCTTCAAAGATCTCCGCACTACTAACAAATGAATCGGACGAAAGGATTTCCGAATAGCCAGTTAAAACCCCAGTTCCTCGGTAGCTCAGTTGGTAGAGCATTAGGCTGGTATTCTAGAGGTCCCGAGTTCAAATCCTGGTCAAGGAAAAACTTTTTTCTGATTTATTCCCTCACCATTAGCCCTCTACGCCACAAATCGTTTCTTTAAAAACAAGCATTCAAAATGTGTAATAAATGGCATTCTTAGTATAATTTTTCGTAAAATTTTTATCTGCGACTCATTTATGATTTTTCAACAAATCTATATATACCACCGCAACCAACCCCGTCAAATCCAATCTACTTTTTCGAAAATATTTTACAAAAAACCTAAGAGATCAAAATTTTTAAAAAAATTTTTGTTTTTTTTTTAAAAAATTTTCCTGCGGCGCCATACCCGTATTAAATATTGTTACGATTTTGTTTAATAAGCTATTTATTTTTCAACAACATTTGAAACGCGTAAAAAATTGCATTTTATTGTATTTTTCTTCAAAAATTTTGCCTGCGGCACATTTAAGGGTTAATTAAAAAAAAAAATTATTTGTATCTGCGGCTCATTTATGATGTGGCAACAAATCTATATACCGAGTGTCCCAAGGTGAGTAACCTATTAGAATATTTTCGAAACTATACAATGGAAACTTTTCAAACTTTCTATTCTAACATAAGTCCATGTGTAAACTATCTTTACGAAATCCTCTCATATTTGCAGTGTTGCCATTTGCAGGGAAACTTGGCAACAACTTTCTTATTTTAAATTGAACAGCCTGTATATTTGTGCATTTTTGGATTCTACAAATTATTTTAGGTACATTTTATGTATAATGTCCTATACGTATGTTCAACTGTTTTTAAAATATTGACAGGTGACAGCCCGTAACATCGAAACGGTTAAGGATAGAGCCAAACGGTTTTTACATACCTGTGTTGGGTTTTCACAAGCTATTGTTTCATACTATTTTTAACCCAGGGTTAAACTAAGCTTGGGATATTTTAACCCTGGGTTTAGATATTAAACTTGTGAAAAACAAAGATAGGAATGTAAAAACCGTTTTGCTCTATCCTTAACCGTTTCGATGTTATAGGCTGTCAAAGTTAAAAAATGTCAAGTTTCACCCAGTTGAATATAGGTATAGGATATTATACATAACATGTACCTAAAATAGTTTATAGAATCAAAAAATGCAAAATATACAGGGTGTTTAATTTAAAATAAGAAAGTTGTTGCCAAGCTTTTCTGTAAATGGCAATACTGGAAATAAGAAAGTATTTCATGAAGATAGTTTACATGGACTTATCTTAGAATAGAAACTTCGAAAAGTTTGAATTGTATAGTTTCCAAAATATTCTAATAGGTTACACCCCTTCTTGGCATCAAATCCAATCGACTTATTCAAAAATATTTTACAAAATAGAGATCAAAATTTTTAAAGATTTTTTTTTTTGTCAAAATTTTCGCCTGTTCTTACATACATGTTGTATTGTTGCAATTTTGTTTAATTTTGAGCAATTTATTTTTCAACGACATTTGAAACGCGTAAAAAATAGCATTTTAGTGTATAGTGTACGGGCATATGTCAATAATTTCTCTCCCGTGGGATTTTTTATGAAGGAGTTTTGTGACTATCTGGGATTGATAACTCTTTAGTCACACAATCAAGTGTTACCGGGTGTTTTGTTCGCATTCGTGTAAAAGGGGTTGATATGACGACATCTTTCAAGATGGCGGTCAAAAATCATAAAAATACAACTTTATATAACTCGAGGACAAGGAGGTCATTTAAAGTCGGATGACCTTGATAGTTTTTGAAGCAAAAAACAAGATTTTTGCCATTTTCTCTTCAAAAAACCTTAATAATTCGATGTTTTGTCAGACCAGTAAGGTAAGTTATTAAATGATGAACCCCCCCCCCAGAGTCGATTTCTGGCTACGCCACTGTTTAAAACCTTATCTTCCGATTCAAGATGTGAGTGACGATTCTGCTTAAAAGTGCTTTTATATTTGGAGTCCCACAATCGAATAAGAAAAAGAAATAACGTATATTTTTTGCACGAACTTTATCGCAAAAAGAAATAAATACAATACATTATGCTTTAGAAAATAAAATTCCTTTTTCTTAGAGACAAAGGCTAAGGAAATCTGAGCAACCACTCGGGCTCAAACTCCATATAATAAAACACAAAAGTGTTAGCCAAGGGTCATTTCTTGCGCCAATTTATCATCTGACCGCACATATAATGGCGACCGGCGAAGAGCATCTTCGATTACCGAGAGATTAATGGATTTAGTTTGTTGCGAAAAATAGGAAAAAAATCATGGCCGGCCTTTCTTTTAGGATCAAATTTTCCGAAATTCTTATAGGTCCTCCAAGGAACAATTTGTCGACGTTTTGAGTAAACTTGCGTTCAAATAACATATAAACGTTCTAGCAACTCGCTTTTGCACCAATTTGGCGGAGATTTTTTAAGTTGTGTTGACGTTGCCTGCGACTAGAGTCACGTGCCACGTTTCCACACCGTGGCCGAAGCGACTGCCTTCTGGATAATATTTTTATTAATATAATTGATTTGAAATCTACGTCTTCCATGACTACAACCACAAATGGACTAATTTTTAAACACCATTTTTGAATAATTCTAAAATACGTAGCTAGGTAACCTCCAGTTAATTTATAACATCGAAGTGGCTTTTTAAAGTTTTCCGTCTACACTGATATAAATGTTTTTGAAAAGTCAACGACATGGTGGGGTTAACATATACACTAAAGCTCTTAATTTTTTACTGTAAATAAACTATACTTGGCTTAAATATTTTTACTTACTTAATTAAAGGGAATGATTACTTTGACTTCTTGTCATTTAGGTTAAGTACATGATGACTTGGTTCCTAGAAAATATTTCTTGGCCTGCAAGTATAGAGGAAATGGTGAAGGCACTTATTATTTAACACTGCAAAGCCTCGCACATCTAGTTACCGATCTCTGGTCGATCACGAGCTTCTACGCTTACCGTTACCGAACGCCAACATCTCGCTGGCATCAATCGAAAAATGTTGCATATATACCTGGAGCAGAAAATTGCGAGCAAGGCGACCTGCCTTCCTAATCATGTATGGAGTTGGTGATGATACTATGGGACCACTCTGGAAATATGACAACCACTGACCAGTATAATACTGTTATGTTGTTGATAGTGGAATCAAAGCAATGAGTAAAGAATTTTGTTTTAAGTGCACAGTTTAATTTAGTTTAAAGATTTCGTGAATTTGACTTGATAAATTTTGACATCAAATCGAATACATCGGTATTTATGTTAAATACCTAATTTATTTATCATATATAAATTTTTACTTAGACTAAACAAAAATTTCTTTCACTCAAACCTAATTTATTTATCATATATAAATTTTTACTTAGACTAAACAAAAATTTCTTTCACTCAAACCCAATTTTGATACATATAAATAATGACTTTGATTCAAGAACACGCTTGTTTCAGTCTGTTTAAACAAATATTTCTTTTAATCAAATCTATTTTTATTATAATAATTTTTTTTATCAGTGTACTAAATTTACCAACGAATCTTAGTTTTTCGGCAAACATGGATATTTTAGCTTTAAAACATAAGGTAAATTATTTTTTTATTTAAATATTGAAAATTCTTTAAACCTATTTTAAACTGTAGCCAGTCTAAAAGAATACTTAAAAATAACAAGAACTAACTAAAAAATCATCAAAATCCAGCAAAAAACTAAATTTTTTTAACGATTAACACAAATGGCGTAGCAGCGCAAATCAGAAAAAGAAAACACTATGGCGGCAATAATCATTGGTTTACTGAAAACTTAAACTTTTTGCGATCTCCTATACTTGTCAGATACAGTTATATTTTGAAATTGACCGCAACTGCTCTGATTATTTGGCCACAATTGTCTCGTAAAAAGAAACTTTGAAATAACGTAAATTAACGAGGTGCGTTTCGGTACTTATTTTTTGTACACCGACTTACACTTTGGTGCCAAAGATTACAAAAATTGCAACTAGATTACACATGTTTACAACATATTACACATCGGATTACAACTATTACACCTGATTAAAACTGATTATATTTGATTACACCTGATTACAACTTGTTACATCTGATTACAACTTGCCTGTACACCTGTAGTTAATTATCAACGTTTTAGTGTCGTTAATCCGTCATTCTTTGCGGTCTTTGAAAACCCCACACTAAAATAAACGTTGTTAGAAGGTTGCCAAATTTACCCTAGTTAATAACAATGGTATGAAACGTTAATTTTAGTGTATTTCTTAGTTATGGCAACTATAACAACTAAAAATTGTTACCTGAGCACGTTGTTTAACAACAACACAACCTTAAGTACAGCAATAGTGGAGTAAATTCGTGAAAAGAATTGCAAAAAGGGTATATTTTTTTATATTTGGCATATTAGTACCTAAAACCAAAAGCTAAAATTCCAGTCGAGGATCCTCCATTTTCCGACCCCAGAAACCAATATGGCGGTTGTCAAAGTTACGACAAAATGTGTTTTCTACGATGAGTGACTTAATCAAAAATATAAAAAAAGTTGCCACATGTCACTTCGCAACAAAATGGCGGCCAGATTTTAAAAATTAAAGTATCATTCGCACAACGCATAGTCTTAGTCTTTGGTTTAGTTTTTGTTATAGTCTTAATCATACAAAAGTTAAAACCACCGTTTCTTATGGAAGTGTTCATGCAATGCTTTTAATTATGCTTCGTCATAGGTTTCACACATTCTTAAGGAAAAGTTGGCCACTTTCAACTTTTATAACTAAAATTACCACTATTACTATAACAAATATAAATGCGCATGCGCGAAAATATGGCGCCCAACTATATTGACAGGAATGAAATCAATAATTTCAAAAATTTTATACAGGCAAATTAAGTGTTTTGTAGGTTCCAAAATAATAAATTGATTCTAAAATTAAATAAAATAAAACATCAAAAAAGTGCGACTAAATATACTTGCTTAGTGATTGTTATGACCATAACAAAGACAAGTTTGAACAGTGAGCAATTTTTAAGACTAAAACTATAATGCTATTCAGACCGCTTCATGCTACTGCGAACATAGGCCGGAAGAAGTCCAATTTGCCAGTTTACGTACATCAGTCAGGCTTCCGATCGCCGTTCGCCGCCGTTCGGCTGTTCGCGGCTTTTATTTAGTACGCCTCTAACCACGGTGCTATGTGGAGCGTAGTCAATGAAACCGGAATTTGGTCAATAAATACGCAAATTTTTATAACGTAATTTTCTTGTTTTGCCACTGATAAATTAGAATGTTTTATTTTCAACTGCTCAGATTTATCACTAACAACGATTTACAATGAAAATAATAAGGAGAAATAAAATAAAATAATACATTCAAAAAAACTTTAGAGAAAATGTTCGAAAAGTCCTCCTTGCTCGGCTAGACAATATCCGAGTCTATTATAAAAACCTCTTTTAACGTTTCCAAGCATGTTAGTAGTAGTAGATCCAAGTATCTAGGACCATTCAAATTGCCGTAAATAAAAAATGGCCCAATTACGTGTTCCCCTACAATACCCCCCAAACATTAAAAAAAAAATACAAATGCCAATTTTCCCTCGACCAATATCGAACGTGTGTTGGGTTATGACGATTAAATAATGGAAAAGTACTTTCATCTGTGAAAAGAATAGATCTTAGAAAATTTTCAGCACGATTAGCCCTTTCCATCATTGTTTCGCAAAATTTCATACGACGATAGTTGTCCTCGGGAAAAATTTGATGCGTTTTTGAGGCTTTGTAAGAATGATAACCATTCTTTTTGAGAATACGTAAGACAGTGGCTGAAGACGTATCAACTGCTTCGGCAGTTTGGTGGCTAGTTAACTTTCGATTTTCCTCCACTGCTCGTCAAAACAGTGGGTTTTTTATGGTTTCTTGGCACTACACAACCAAACTTTTCCAAATTCTGCACAAACCTATGAATCGTTGATAACTAGGTTCTGGGCGATTTACAAAATTCTCTAAAAAAAGTACTTGAATAAGTCTCAACGGTCTGCCTTGATAGTACCATTTGACTATCTGTACTTATTCGGCAACTTCGTAGACATCCATTTTTAGTTTTAAAAATGTATTATTTCACTTAAGAACTTATCAATCTGTTTCTCGAGCAAGGCAGAAATAAAACAAAATAATGAAAACAAAATAAATTTCGAAACGATAACACTGCAGCGTGCTTCGAATCCACCTCGGTCGTACGGACGGAGACTAAATTGGACTTGATTCCCTCTATGTTCGCAGTAGCCTGAAGCTCATTGTATAGCGCGATCTACACGTTACCTCTTATCGTACGATTTGTCTGTATCGACAAGACGTTGCAGATAAAACGTTCTGTGTAGACAGCAAGTTTGAACGATAATGGAACTATGCAAACATCGTCGACGGGGTTGAAAGTTTAAGCTGTCGAGCATAAATTTGGATGATTTGTACAGACAAGTCGTTACGTGTGAACGGTCCCCTTTCGATTTATCTATCTTCTACTTCAAGTGCCATGCTCTCTTCGAACGTTGTCTAAGATTTTTAAGCCATGATATCCGTCTACGACCCGGACCTCTTCTGCCTTCAATTTTGCCTTCTATTATCAATTTTAAGAGTTTATATTTGTCATTTCTCAAAATATGGCCAAAATATTTAAGTTTTCGTTTTTTGATGGTAAATAAATCTTCAAGCCCTTTATTTCTTCTAAGCAGAACATCCACATTAGTTACTCGGTCCATCTAAGATAACACCACATCTCGAATGCCTCCAACTTTTTGCACATGGCCTCAGTCAGTGTCCATGCTTTCATGCCATAATATAAGATGCTAAAAACATAACATCGAATCACACGAATTCGGAGAGTGATATTAAGATTGCGACTACACAACACTAGTTTCATTTTGATAAAAGATGATATGGCCTGTTCAATTCTTGCACGAACTTCTTGCATGATGTCTCAGTTCTCATTGAGGAGGCAACCTAAGTATTTGTATGAATCCACGCGTTCGACTTGCTGCCCATTTACTTCTAACATGCCCGGATGTTCGTTTCCTTAGATATGACTATCCATTTTGTTTTTTCAACATTTAAGTTAACCCCGAATTGCGAACTTTTGGCAGCAATTTGATTCAACAACTCTTGTAGGCCTTCCAGCGTGTCTGCTATTATGACAGTGTCGTCGGCATATCGTATGTTGTTGATTTTTATGCCGTTTATGGTCAAACCCTCTTCGCGGTTATGAAGTGCATTCTCTATTATTTTGTTACTTTAGATATTAAACAACAGCGGAGACAATATTCAACCTTGGCGTACTCCTCTTCTTATTTAGACCTCTTCGGACAGTTGGCCATCAACCTTTATTTGAGCAGTCTGATTCCAGTATAGATTAGCGATTATCTTTAGATCTCGGTCATCTAGACCAACTTCTTTTAGCGATTCTATGAGCTTTTAGTATTGGACTCGATCAAATGCTTTCTCATAATCTATGAAGGCCTCTCTTGTCCCGAACACACCACAAAATCCAAACTGCGTGTCGCCCATAAAAGATTCGCATTTCCCATAAATTCTTTTGTGGATAATCTTTAGAAATATTTTTAACATATGGCTCATTAGGCTGATTAGGCGGTAATCATTACACTTCTTTGCTGAATGTTTTTTAGGCAGCGTAACAAAGGTTGATTTTAGCCAGTCAGTAGGGATTTTACCGCTACGATAAATCAAGTTAAAAAGTTTGACCAGCGTATTTAGCAAATCTTCGTTTTCTATTAGCTTTAAAACCTCAGTGTATACTTCGTCTTGCCCTACCGCTTTTCTGTTTTTAGCTGAAGATATTGCGTGTTTTACTTCCTCTGGTGTTATATCTATGCCTTGGTTTGAGAATTCTTCTGGCTTTTCGCATCGGTTATCGGTAAAGGGATGTGCTATGTAGCTACCCCATTCTTTTAGTTTTTCTTTGGTATCCGGTATGATTTTGCCTCGACTATCCGCAAGGATTCCAGCTTGTCTTTTATTAAATAATTCGGCCGCTTCCTTTATGTCTTTGTGTAAATTGAAAGTGTCATGTTTAGCATCTAGATCTTCTATTTCTTGACATTGATGTGTTACCCAGTCTTGTTTTGCTGACCTTATCTTGTTGTTTATTGCTCTATTGATTTCTTGATACTGATCGCTGCCTTTTTTACTGCGTCTTTTATCCATCAACTCCAGGATTTCATCGGTCATCCAAACTTTCTTTTTATTATTTTTTTTTTAATTTCTTTTTATTTCTTGTTTCATCTTTGCCCTCCTTGCGTATCTATCGATTTACTGTATTATCGGCATATCGAAGCGAAATACTGTAACGATTTATATGTCTCGGAAAGTAATTTTCGGTAAATATGTCCGATCTTCAACAATGTGCGCGTGAATTTCTATCAGAATTTATTGAACTGTACAATAATTTTCTTTGCAAGACAGGTAAAGTCAAAAGAGTATATAGATCGGGACAAAAAAATATCAAGCTTACGAGATTCTTACAGGGCGAACACAGACCACAAAAGTATTTCTTCCATGATGTACAGATCACATCTCATCACAACAAATTGTATGTTTGAAAGTTTGAGACAATGATGTGTTTGAAATTAACCCTGTGTTTTGGACTTCCATTGTCTATATTTTATTTATACACGACGTTTCGATCAGTACAATCTCTGATCGTCTTCAGGTGCAAACTACAATCAATTCCTAAGGCTACGTGCTTATATACTGTGAGAAATCACTCAACCTTGAAGTTTAAGAAGTTGGCTCCGCCCAAGGAGGGGCTTCCAAATATTTGGGATTTCAACACTTGGTTTACTGAAAATATCCTGATTCTGCCCAATAAAGGCAGCTTTAAGGAATTTTCGTTTCTTCCAGTGTGACTCCTTGTGCAAAACCTTTGCTTCTGCCCACTTCATTCGGTGTTGTTTTGACCATGCATGTTCGGCGATTCCTGATTTCGTGGTTTCACCTTTTTCGGTATTCGTCTGATGTTCCTTAAGCCTAACAGATAGTGGTCTTTTAGTTTCGCCTATGTATGATTCACCACACTCACAAGGAACTTGGTAAATGCATTCCTTTTTTTGTTTGTTCTTTGGTTTTGTTTTACTAAGCAGGCTTCTAATTGTATTACTAAATTTAAAAGCTGTTTTAATATTAAAGTTTTTCGCTACTCTTCGAATTTTCTCTGATACTCATTTAACGTATGGGATTGTAAGGAATGCATTTGCCTGATTTTGGTCTTGTAATCTCTGTCCTGTTTGTTGAAATTTAGAAATAGTATCTGTTTTAAGTTTAAGGCTGTAACCATTCTGCTGCAGATCCTTCTTAATGTTTCTTATTTCGATTTTAAAGTCATGAGAATTGTTACAAATTTGAACGACTCTGTTATACAAAGTTTTGATTATGCCTCGTTTGGTTGTAGCAGACTGATTTGAACCTTGATTTAAATATTGTCCTGTGTGAGTGGGTTTACGATAGACTGTTGTTCTGATGTCGCTTTCTACTCGTGTGACCAGTACATCAAGAAAAGGAATTTGACAATTTTGCTCCAACTCCATTGTGAATTTAATGGTGGGTCTTATGTTATTTAGGTGGTGAAGAAATTCTGAAAGTTGTTGGTCATTCCCGGTCCAGACAATAAAAGTATCATCAACATATCTTAGCCAGAGCTTAGGTTTATATGTTGCGGTATCAACCGCGTGTGATTCGAACCACTCCATGTAAATATTGTCCACCACCGGCGAAAGCTATGAACCCATTGGCAGACCGTCATCCTGAGCATAAAACCTATCTTTCACTTGAAAATAAGAGTTAAGGCAGCACTCCAACAACTCCATCACTCCCTCCAGGGTTAGGCTGGTACGTTCATAAAGGGATAAATCGTACGATAAGAGGTAATGTGTAGACCGAGCTAAAAAAACCAATAATAATCAAGTGACTAAACCTATGCCTTGTATGAACGATCCTTTAGTTTTTCCTTGATTTTTAATGTACTTTTTAGTGATGATTGTTTTTAATGCCTCACATCTCAAAAGCTTTCTTGTAATCTATAAAATGGACACCTTTACTATTGTAAATAAATAACATATCTTAAAAATGTAGTAAGTTAAGACATCAGAATTCACTTTTTAACGAACTAACAGTACACAGTACTATGTACACATTTTTACAGTGTAACCACTCCCTTTATCCACAGGTATGCACTTAATAAAGAGGCTTTGTCTCGTAAACTTTTGCCACTCGCAGTGCGAAAGGATTAGAGCCAATGCGGCGTAAATTTGACTTTGAGCCCTCTCTAAAATACCTTTTAAATGCTCTATGTTCCCCGTCTCCGCAGTATAGTTTTATGACGGCGGGTTTAAAACAGTAAAAACGAACATGCATCTACCTACCATTTTATTTTTGATTCCATCTGGAGTAAGACTAGCACCAAGGTATCCACTAGGTTTGACGTAAGAGGCCACTAAATAGTCGTCAGGCTTAAGTCCCAAATAGCAATCAATTGTTCATTTTGTTCAGAAAGCATAAAATTTGGCACAATTATTCTTTAGACAATTCTTTAAAATTTTGGTTAAGGAAATCAATGATCGGATGTATAGGAGCCAAGATGCCGGCGATTAGTTCAAAATGGACGTCTATTTTTTTAAAAATTGTAGGTTTGACATCAAAGCAAAATTATACTCGCATCCGTATAATTCGATAGAGAGGAATTAAAAAAAAATGGTTTCATTGACGTATGATCTTCATCGTCCTTGAAAAGTGACATTTTATTTTAAAAAAATGCATTTTGAGAATTTTTTTTTTTGATAATTTTTCATAATTTAGTAAGCCGCGACTCGTCTTTTGTTGTAATTTTATAATTTAGAAAGAATATCAAACTAACTTTTCTAATTGACTTTTTGCTTACAGGGTGAGTGGTTTCGTTATACCAGGCTAGTCAAGGTACGATTTTTAAAATAAGATATATTATCATCCGTATCTTTTTTAGTTTTTGAGGAAAAAATGTCAAATTTGGCATGATTATTACAATTGTCAAGGTCAACTGATATTCTAAAAAAAATTTGGATAGGTGGCGCTGCGGACCACCCAAATTTCCGATTTTAAATTTGATAAAAGCTCATATTTTTTTAACAGCTTAGATAAAATATGTAGATTTTTATAGAAATAATTTTAGATTGATATGGTCATTGGTCGCCTTAATTTTTTTTGAGTACCTATAAAAAACGGGTTTTTCAACGTTTTCTTCAATTCTTCCTAGCGACCAAAAATTTCGCTGGAAAATAATTTAAACGTGCAATATACTATCCCTACTAAACTACCGTTTTAATTGTCTATACTATATCTCATGCTTTTAAACTTAACCTTTTGAAAGATTATGGCATTCCAGTCGAAAACTTAGGTGTATGTAATTTGCGTGATTTACACAGAACCTTTGCCTAAGTATTTGCAAAGTTCATGGTTTAAACATTGCCATATTGTAGACAGAAAAGAAAATCCTAGGCGTGGTTTCAACCTTTTTTGTTAGAAGAAGGGATCCTTTTTTTTAAATATTTTGAAAATTATTTTTAAGCGTTCGCACCTAAAAAAATCTATATCTATATTTAGAGAAATTTTCAAGCTACTTTATAATTTACACCTACACTGAAAAAAAGGATATCTTGGCTAAACAGAAATTCTCTCGAATAGGGCCAACCCCCCTGTGCCCTTGATTAAAGAGCATTTTTTTCTTGGAACAAGAAAAATTCTCTTGTGGCAAGCAATTTTCTTTTGATTCAAAATAATTCAAGGACACAGGGGTGTTGGCATTATTCAAGAGAATTTTTCTTGACCCAAGTAATCCTTTTTTTCAGTGTACCTTTAATATACAGGGTCGGAGTAAGAGCGCTATTCAATTCAGATGCACTGAAGAGAGATGCCGGCTAGGCGACGTTGTCAAGCGAACTGTTTAGGAAAACTGCTGCACTTTCAGCGCTTTAGTCATTTTTATTCGAAGACGCGGGCGTGAAGGAGATCGAGACCTTTAGAGCAGGCCTCTCTTCGCGACTCTGTACATCTTAGGAGTCTACAAGAATCAGAATTAACAAAAACACACACACACACGGTTACAAAAAGTGTTCTAAGTAGAGTTGGGACTGGTTATGCTTATAATTACTGTTTTACGCCCTTTGAATTGAGCCAATCGGTTTCTCAAGTTTGTTAAATCTTTCGCTCTCATTTATTAGCCATGGGTCTTCTTTTTCAATACAAGAACTGTCTAACCATGTATAGACAATAGGCAATAGATTTTTATTTCCATTTCTATAAAATACATAGAAAAACGTTTGTCACAGTAATTATACCTACGAGATTTTGTAATTTATTTCACAATAACTATAATATATATAATATAAAATTGTTTAAAAGCTACATAAAAAAAAACAATTGTAACCGCACCAAAAATTAATATCAATAACATATTTTATTCAAAAATTCATTTATGGGGTTTAGTATCACAGATTTTATCAAAAATGATGTTTTCAAATTGTCGCTAAGACCCATATTTCTTTCCTGCCCGCATCCCTGCCTTGGGTCTTTCCCAGAGCAAACCCTGATTTTTTAATTATTTTATTTGCCTTTAAAAGTTATTATTTACTAAGTTTTTATGTAGAAGTGAATGAGTTTTCAATACGATTTAAAAACTATCGTGAAAACCGAATCCAACTTTTTTTTCGTTGGTTTTGCCACAGTTCAATAGGTATGCCTTTTTTTGGGATCCTATCGGAACCTAGCTGTCGGTCGTAAAAATACGGATCGTATACGGGTGTTTCAAATTCGATGCTCACTTTTTTCGGTTGATGATAGTCAATTAACTCAAAATGTCAGGTACTTGTCAAAATGAGGTTGTAAAATATCTGTCATCCTTTATGAACCAAACGGCAGGAGAAAAAAGCATGAATCCATAAGAAAAAATTAACTTGACAGTGCTCCTGTCGCACTGAAATGTCAAATCTCGAAAATGAACCTCTCATTAGGTAGATCCTAAAAAAGTGCCTCCAGAAAGTGTTTAGCGTTTTTTGACAACTTTAAGAATAAGGGCGCAGAAAAATAAAAACTAAAAGATTTCGTTTTTCTCCGGAACTACCCGAAATTTCTAAACTTTTTTTTGGTTTAGCGCAAAGCGTCAAATTGCGCAACTTTGCCTTAATTTAAACCTTTTCGTATCTCCTACCGTTTAGGGGATCCCCATAGTGAGCATCGAATTTGGAACACCCGTATAACTGCATTTAACAATTTATTCCATGGGTAAGATAATCAAACTTTTATGTTTTTTTTGTAATTTTTGAAAAAATCAGTACAATACGAGAACAAAAATGTCAAACACTCAAATTGTGCTCAGAACGCATTCAAATTGCTTCATGAAAACCAAAAAGTGAATCGTATTAAAAATATATTCAGTTCCACGTGAAAAATAATAATTGTTGCTTTCCTTGGGCCATTAATATCTCATATAATAGTTATACGGGAAAATCCTTGGAAATATTTTGTCATTTTCTAAAAGAAAAAAATAAAGTGAAACCTAAAACTAAACAAAAACAGGAACATTATTTTGTGTCGGTTTACTTAACCTGAAAGATAACACCTAGAAATGTATTGCAAAAAGTTGCTGAAATATAAATCTCGTCATGCAACTCCGTTTGCTTGTGCTAAAAAATATGCATTTCGCTAAGTAAACACATACCTCTATTATGCATGCCCAATGATACAGGGTGTTATAAAAATCATGATATATAATAAAATTTCTCTTTTTAGTATTGGACTACTATCGAGTACTCAATTTTATAACCAAACTTTTTTTGCCACATATCATTGCAAAATTTGGTTTATGTTTTGAACATATGTCCAAATTTTAAAGAAAACGGTCTAAATATGCATATGATTTAGAATTAATAGGCAGATAGTGAATGCTCCAAAAATTTAACAACAATATATTTTATTATTTTAGTATAATATTTTAACCGTTTATTACTACAAGAAAATTCTTTGTACAATTTTTAATTAATATTTTACTTAGACACTAAAACAAAATTATAATTATATATATAAATTAATTTAAAAACAGTAAAAAAGGTCAAAACAAATTTTTTTTAAAATAATCTAAGAGGTTTATTTTTTATGGAGTTTATCAACATAACACACTATATACGCTGCAAAATGACCCTTTTCTTTATCTTCGCATCTCATATTTCTTTCCATATTTGCTTTGTTTTTCTTAAAATCATATGGAGGTAGATTTGTAGAACGTTTATGCCTTAATATTATAGCCTCTTTTTACGAAATTGGAGACTTACCGAGGCAAACTTGTAAGCAACATTTCTGTAATCTAATTTATCTAATAAAATAAAGACATTGGCTTTGCCTTTTGCACATGCGCAAAATTTTATCGATCCAAGAGGTTTCGGTCAGTTTCGGACGGCTTTGGGGCCTAGATATACTATTAATCAACGAGACGCTATTTTGTTTTCTTATTTGTTTTGATTCCGTGTTTTTGTTTGTACTGCGCGTATTCTTCACTGTTTAAAATAAGAAAAAAACAAATTAAAAGATGCCGCTGCGTAAAAAACACATGCTGTTTATGGGTAATACTCAGGATAATAACAAATAAATAGCTAACTTGTCTTTAGAAACATTGACGAAAACGAAACTACCCTGGCCATATTGCCCATTTTTTTAGCCAACAAGTACCAATTTGTTTTGGTAAATAAAAACTCTCCAATATTGCAGTTGGATATTTTGCGTGCGGTTGCTTTTTAACTTTTGCATCTTTTATATATTTAATAGAAAGTTTTTATAGTTTGGCGGCGATAACCTGCAATATATTGTATCCACTCAAGAGCATGATTCTAGAATAGACCTCCAAAATTAGGCAGGAAACGGTAATAGGATATCGCTTTATCAATGTCGAGCAAAGAAAAACAAGCAGGAATATGATTCTTTGCAAAATATGAGCATTGAATTCGTATGAAAAATTCAAGTCTGCGCGGGGATATTACACAGTGTCTCATGGAGTCATGTATTTTTTGAGAGAACTATGGTTTTTTTTAAACTTATATACGATAATTTTAGGAAAAAAAATTAGTTTAGAAAAATGTATACCTTTACACACAGGGTGTCCCAAAAATGAAATATGGCACAAACTTATACTTGCGTGTATCTTTTATCACTTTGGGTCTATCTTTTATCTTCTCCAAGATATTCAAGTTTATGTGCATGGAAGAGGTACCGAAATTTAAATTAACTGACCAATATTAATATACAGGGTTCGCCACTCGACAGTTCTCATCTATGGTGCCGAAATGCATTTGTCTGAGTAAGAACGCTATTGAATTGAGATGCACTGAAGATAGATGCTGGCTAAGCAACGTTGTCAAGCAAACAGTTTAGGAAATCTTTCAACTGAAGAAGATTGTAGACGTAGCTTTTCTCAATTAATCACTTAGAAGATATCTCCTTGATATCGTCAATCTTATTGAAACAAGGATGAGAAATTTTGCTGATGATGGAAAAATGTATGCTAATCCTCTTACAAAAGCAGACAAGCTCCAAAAAGATTTAAGGACTGTTGAAGACTGGTCAAAAACATGGCGAATGACACTAAATGAGGCAAAGTGTACTGTTCTCCGAATTGGTCCAAACAATCCAAATAATGACTATACAGGGTTCCTAAGATTTTCCTTAGGGATAGGATTTCAATAAATCAAACAGAAATGGCATAGAAAGTTCTGCGCGCACAAAAGAAACAGGTATATTGAGCAATGGTGCCAGTTTGTTATTATCTCCGGACTGATTTCATGAGAAAAAATTGTCGCCACTCTTTCATTGTGAGCATAAATCATAGTTGCAATAATAACCGTTGACAAGATCTCTGCAAATTCCGCTAGATGGCGGCCACACATCTAATCTAATTAAAAATTAGATGTTTTCGGGTCCAAACCACAGCTTTTTCTTGCTTAAAGGAGGCGGCAGGGTCCATTATTTACGATACTGAGCGATAAACTCGTGAGGTTGTTAACATTAGAAAGAAATATCTTCGCTTTTAATTAAATTTATTTCCATTCTGTTCTATTAGTGACATCTATCCGGAAACGGCCAAACCATGCAGCTAGCACTAGCAGGCAAAGAAATCAATAAACGGTGCTGTTTTTCCGGCAGAACTTTTTGCTTGCGATATTATTGATTTTAAATAAAGCTGGCCCTACACTTCATTTGATATTTTCGAGGTGCTTTATGACATGATCTCGAAACATGTAGCGAACCAATTCTTCAAAACTAGCGGGAGGTTAAAAGCGAAAAATAAGGGGCTGCCAATATTTGTAACACCCAAAAAGGGGTGAAAAGATTTATTTTGCTCTGTTTCTTTACAAAAAACGTTTTTTTTACGAAAAAGTTGAGCTCTGCCACTTTTTTTATTTTTTTCTTCAACTTTCTCGAAATTTTCGTCATACCGTAGAAAAAAATTATTTCCCCCATGGTTATACTCTACTTTTATTCGAAAAAATTTAGAAACAGAGACGGGATCATTTTTTCTTAAACGGGGGGATCTTGGTTTCAAATGAGAAGATAAAGGGCGCCGCAGGCAAAAATTTTTCAATTAAATTAGCCGAACGCAAAAATGTTAAAAAAAACAAAGCACGAAATAAAAATGGCGCCGCTTACAATTTTTTTTCAAAAATTACGTAATTTCGGGAACGCAAAGACATAGGTCTAAAGAGTATAATTTTTAAGAAAAAAATATCAATTTTCTCGCCCTCCTCCACTGGGACCATAGGGGCCGTGCACAAATTACGTAATGGTCATAGGGAGGAGGGGGGTTACAAAACGTTACGTAGGGGGAGGGGGGTTTTCGACAGCGTTTGCATTTGTGTGAAACTAATAAAATTTGGAATTAAAATAAGTGAAAAGTTTTTTTTTTTGGGGGGGGGGGGGGGTAGTGGTCTTGAAATCGTTACGTAATATTAGGGGAGTGGCGTGCCAAACCGTTACAAAACATTATATAGGAAGGGGGTCAAAAATTGGTAAAATCACCGTTACGTAATTTGTGCACGGCCCCACATCTGACTGTTCCTCCTTTTTGATTTCGAATCAAAGTGCAAAACCCGGGTTGGACGTTCGAAGGCGTCAACCCGTCCTATTTGCTTGATAAAGTTTCTACGGAAATATCTCAGTCGATTTCTCCGGCCGTGTATGAACGCTTTAGGTTAGGCATTTGCAGGTATCTCAGTCCCCAGCCTGTAAACAGTGCGTAAGGACAATGGTTACAAAATGAAAATCCGAAAAATATTTTTTTTACGATTTCTTTCATCAGTTTGGTATTAAAATCGAGCAAAAACAATTTTTATTCCAGTCCTAAAGGTATGAAAATGAAAAACATTAGAAAACAACAACCTGGAATGGATTTACTACGTGTAAGATGTAGTGACAACATCGCCCCATGCCCATCCTTTTCTGCCTAATGTGCTTTGCCGTTTGTCTGCGTCTTATACACGGCTGCTTGGCCCCCTAAGGATTTGCTTAGGAACCCTGTATACTGAACAATGTAACATTAACACAGTTACAGGACAGAATGAAAGTCAACTCATTTTTATATCTTATAAAACACGATTTTCAAGACAAATCTATTGAAATGATAGACAAACTATACAGAAGCTACATCCAGTCAAAGCTTGACTATACTCTTACAGTGTGGAGTCCTTACTATATCAAAGATATAGAAATCCTCGAAAAAATTCAGAAAAAAGTGACAAAATTACCCAGAACTACAGGATTTACCCTATCCAGAGAGGTTGGTAAAATTCAAATTAACGACCCTAAAGGAAAGAAGACATAGGGGGGACCTGATAAAAACTTTTAAAATAACAAGTGGTCACTACAACTGCAATATTATAGAAATCTTTCATTAAAACCAAAACCAACAGCTCAGAGGACATTCCAAAAAACTTGTAAATGCGTTTAAAAACCAATTAAAAAGAAAGCTAAAACAAAGTGCAAAAAGAGTGATTCATTACAGTGCTTAAAAGTGAAAAAAAACTCTAAACAGAACGAAACGATAGCTTCATCGGTTTCAACCGCCTGCTATTGGAAATTACAAGATAAAGGAGTCTACAAGAATCAGAATTAAAAAAAAAAAAACACCCCTTTGGTATTAAATTTAATAACAGCTTTATATTCGTTTTAAAGTTAAACAAGACGTAAACACGGTTACAAAAAGTGTTCTAAGTAGTAAGAGTGGAGGGTTACACATTGAAAGACTGCGCTGCGTTGTTTTAATTTTTTTTATTATTTTAAAAGAGTATAATTTTGTTTTAAAATTATTTCAACAAGATATTTCGTCAGGACGCGAGATTGCTACGATACATTGTCTCGTAGAGTCGGGACTTTAGCGGAACTGGTTATGAGTTTATTGAAAAAGCAACGGCAATCGATAGTAAAAGTTTTTAGAAAAATTTCGAACTAAAATAAGAAAATAATCATAATTATTGTTTTACGCCCTTTGAAGGCAACATTTATCGTTAAATTTAAGGGGATCTTACTTGGGAATCTTTTAGTTAAATGTGGGTGACATCGGCAACAGCGTATTAGTTTCCCAAGTTTATTATCTCTTTCGCTCTCATTTACCAGCCATTGCGCTTCTTTTTCAATACACGCTATTTCGGCACCCTAGACAAGAACTGTTGAACCCTGTATACACATCTATGATACCTATTTTTCTATCTCTTTCAAAAAAATTTAAACTTAAAATCTTAGAGAGGATAAAAGGTAGACCCAAAGTGTTTGACATTTTTAAAAAGATTATTTTTAAGGATTCAGAAAATGAGATAATGTACAGAATGTCATATTATTGGCACACCGTGTATTATTCCTGACTTTCGGGACACGCTGTATGACCATTTTCTTAAGAAAACAAAAAAAAATAACAAGCATATTCTCATAAAAGTCACAAAATGGCTTGAGAGAGAGATCTTGTCCTACATTGTTAGTTTGGTTTTACATGTTGATTATATTTGATGGGTTGTGTTGTGATTTAAAAGAGTTATATGGATAAGTTCAGGAATCCGTCAAAGGTAAAAGAAATAAAAATAATAACTCAAGAAATCAAGTGCTCATTGATAAAAAGTCTTTCTGTAATTGAAAATTTAAAAAATTGTGGAGTCCACTATTCTTGCTTCGAAACGCATAAACATTTAGTACTATAGTCCTATTTTTTTATGAGCGTACTGATGTCATTTTTTTGACTGCGACAATAAATATGTAAAAAAAGTCATGTCGTTGATTCTGGACATGCAAACTGTTGACAACAAAGAAATACATTTCCACAGGAAAAAATGACCTCAGTCCGCTCATCAAAAAATTGGACTATACTTACTAACTTATTCGCGAACAAAGAGTTTTTCAAAGCCAACAAATTCAAGATTCTTTATTACAATAAAGTACAAAGTTCTAAGCTTGTATAATGTACATAAGTACAAAATTCGAAAATTGAGAAACAAATGTTTGCACATAGAATTTATTGTTGGCTAATAATAATTTATACATTAGAGAAAAAAATCATATAGAGTGACGTGACAGAAAAAAAAACTCTCAGCGTGGACGGAATCTTTACGTCTAGACTACAAATCTGTTTGGGCACTGAATACTCCACGCCAACGGGCTCTTTTATTTTACAATTAAAAGTACACATACCCATATAGAGTGAAATATAAAAAAATATATATGTAATAAATTTAAAATGTACAAAATGAATAATTTTGATAAGTACTGATGATAAGAGATGAATAAAATCTAAAAATTATTTTATTTAAGCGACAACTTAACACAATTAATCTAATCTAGTCAGTAGAAATTTTTTAGTTTGTTTTCTAAATGTTTTTTTATTTTTTATAGTTTTTAGGCTATTGCTTAGTTGATTATAAAATTTTTGTATTTATTTGTTATTCATTTTGAATTCTGTTTGCCTGTGGTATGGTAGATATGATTGATGTATGAATAGTTTTTTAAATTATTATGCACAAAGCAGCTAGATTCAAGTGCGTAAAGTTTGCAAAGATTGAGAATTTGTAAATCTTTGTATAGATCCAAGCTCGGAAAGGTTTTTTCCTTTCTTAAGATTATTCATAAAATATTTATTTTTCCGGTTGAAAAACTCAATTTTTGGCATTTCAAAAATATTTTTTGGGAAAAAATCATCACTATTTACGCAACAAAAAAATCAAAACTGTTTTAAAAACAATTCGTGAACAAAGTGTTTTTTATTTAAACAAAAACATCTATTTTTCCGGTTAAAAAACTGAATTTTTGGAATATAAAAAATATTTTTTTATACCTTCATCAAGAACATGATTTTAGTAACTGTCTGCAGATAACTAAAGCATGGCTTTTTTGGTTACCGATGCAAAAAAAAAAAAAATTTTTGATCATGGGTGCGTAAAAAGATTTCTTTCCGTTTCTACCCAAAATTAAAGACAAATAGCGCAATATAGTAATATTGAAAAAATCTAAATATTCTTGCCTAAAAATTAAATCATTTCCGCCAGTTTTCACCAAGTATTTACGAAAACATAATTTAAAAACATCATCGAAACATCAAATTGTCAAAGATTAAAATGTCGCAACAATGAACGTCACCGAGTAAAAAGGCACATCGCTCTGGACACCGTATTGTTATTTCATTTACGAGCCACCTTGATTTATAGTGTAAAGATGGTGTGTTGCGAGAAGTGCTCTCCGTTCGAGATTTTTAAAAGTATTTTCCTGTTTTTCTTGGATTTTTTGATAAAGGTATTAAAAAAAATAGTGTTAACAACTCGCGGCTAAACTGTGCTTTTTTTTATTCGCGTTTTTAAATACCTTGCTGCGCTCGTTATTTCAAAAAAGCACTATTTTAGCCACTAATTGTTAAAACTACTATTTTGGGGAAAAATCATCACTATTTACGCGAAGAAAAATTCCAATGATATAAAGACAAATTTCTATTCTTTTACAAAAGAAACAAGGGAAACAAAATAAAATTCTAATCTCATTAGCTATAAAATTGAATTTTTCTTTTCTTGCAGGCAGAAGAGCTCAACAGGATCGTAGGGAATGCATTCAGGATGGCCTACGCGGCTCAGCTGCAAAAACAATCGAATTTTCAAGATGTAATTGCCTCTCAATTGGATCAAACGCAGCAAGCGGATAAAGTGCTCTGGGTAAGTTTTCGATTGCTTATTTTTTTTTATTTTTTGTTTAGTAAAAAGGTTTTTTTGAATTATTTTTTTTACTACCAGATGCTATGCTATGCAGTAAACATGGGGTCGTAAGCAAATTGCAAATCAATGGCTTTTTGGTGAATGGTTAAAACTAGCGTTAGTTTATATAACAGTAGGGAACAAATTTCAACTTTTTTATTGTTTCCTGAAAAAAAAAACCTATTTTTTTGGGTAAAACTACACCCAAGTTACGAAAAAATACCAGTTAAAGATTTAAGTTGGCTCGCAAAAAAACTATACCTAGTATTTGCTACCAAATTTACAGGCATACAATAAATATACAATATACATATGACCATATAAAGGGTGGGCCAAAAAATCTTGCACAATTTTGAATTTGCTATACCTTTTAATCGAATCGGTCGATTTTAAAATGTTTTGACTTTTTGGAAAGACAAAGAATGAGACTTTTCCGATCCGGTCCAAAATTTGACAATTCCTAAAAATCCAAGATGGCGGACCGTTTTAAATAACGGGAAATTTTCACCCTCCCTGAAAAAAAAATATGGGCGTTACTGAAGAAAATCTAAGTCATTGGGACAAAAGCCTTATGTATTCTCTCTATACCACGGCATTACTTAATTAAATCGGTTAAGACTTTAAAAAAATACGGGCTTTTATATTAAGTGGAGTTGTTTGCTGTAAGTTTAGATAGAAGTACAAGACTTAGGGCTTTTAAGTTGTGGCTCAAAATTTAACAATTCTCAAAAATCCATGATGGCGGACATTTTTAAATAATGGGTAATTTTCACCCCCCCCCCTCCTCTTCCCCGAAAAAAAAATGTTTGGTACCTATCACTAAATTAAATCGGTTAACAAATTAAAAACTGATCTTCAAGTGTAGTGACATAAACTAAAGCCCCTTTGCTTAAAATTTGCCTATTTCTGCATATAGGACAATGTCGGTGATTTTATTAGGCCCATTGAATGGCCTGCTAATAGCCCCGATTTGAATCTGGTATCGAAATTACTTTTTTTGGGTTTTTCGCCACTAAGTTAAGGAAATTTTTTCAAAAATATGTTAAAACCCACTGCGTAAATTCCTAAAGAAAAAAATTTGTTCGTTTGTCAGTGGTTTTTAAATAAGATAAAAAATATGCCTACACACACGCAAATCCTAACTAGAATCTAAGTACTTATCTGACGTTTCGGCAGAAATTCTACTGCCGTTATCAAAGAATTTTATCCTTTTCAAAAACTTTTTTCGTTTCTTTGTTAAAATATCTGTCTGTTTTCATACAACTGACTGACTTTGACTGATATATATTTCAAATATTAACTTGACAGTTTGGTGCGTCGATAGTAGCCAACATGGTATTGGGTGAATTTAGTCAAATTTAAAATCAAAATTATATTTGTTTGAGTGTTTTCGATTTTATCAATTATCAATTCAATATCAATCAATTATAAAAATTATCTTTTGACTAACTTTAAGAAAAAATATATTAGAAACCCAAAGAGCATCAATGCTATTTTTTAATTTATTTAAAAAAAACCTTTTTGAAAATCCTGTTTTAAAATTGGAAGCCAAACTGTATTTATATCAACTGATATGCTTTCTTTTTTTTTTTTAAATTTTTTTCGTTTAATTTTGTCTGGTTCTTTTTATAATATACTGGTTTCTCCCCACATTACTCTACGATCATTTTCAAAAGAATGTTGGCAAATTTTAGACTTCTCCCAGTCTCCCCTTCTGAGGTACCCCTTATGGTCATTTATTCTAACTAGTTAGGATTTGCGTGTGTGTAGGCAAATTTTTTATCTTATTTAAAAACCACTGACAAACGAACAAATTTTTTTCTTTAGGAATTTACGCAGTGGGTTTTAACATATTTTTGAAAAAACTTCCTTAACTTAGTGGCGAAAAACCCAAAAAAAAAATAGTTTCGACATTATGAATCCGCCACAAATATATAGATTTTATTGAATCTGGTAGACAGCCATTATTAGGGAGATTTAGAAAAAGCAGTGTACAGAAATGGCCGCAGCTACGGTGACAATAACCAACTGTATCAAGGCATCACAGAGGCCCATCGAAGTTTGCTCCAAAGAAACATTACCGATCACAGTTGGTTTTAGCAGCATATTTAAGAAAAAAAATATACATTTTTTAAGACATATATTTTCTAATAAGTAGTTATTTCCTCTAATAGATAAAGGAAAAATTAAAATCTTTTACATAGGTCCGAGCGAAAAACACCTTAGAATGTAATTTTTATAATTATTACAGCATACTAAATTTTTCTAAATTAAAAAATGGCTTTTTAACTGTGCGTTCAGACTGAAAACTAAAGATAAAATCCAATCAAAATACTTTTATTATGTTAACATTTAATTTTGACATAAAATAAACAATAACTTTCCCTTAAGACCTCCTATATCTGGTTGATAAAGTTCGCTATGTGCATATTCGTTAAAATATATTTTTTTTATCATTGTAGTTTTTCCCCACTTTTCCGCATAAGTGCGAAAAAATATTATACCCGAGACTTTCCCGCACTTAAATTTATGCTACACACATATATATATAATAATTTAAAAATATTAGAATGGCTTTCTATACATGTTGACTATTATATGAACACACGCATCGTAGTAATTTCTTCCAGTAATTCTCTAAATTACTTTTATTTAGGCTAAATCTTTGTGAAAAATTATTAAAAGAATGATGAACTTGCTCTGAAGCCTGTTCAGAGTAGAACCTAAGTGCCATTTGACTTTCCTGAATAAATTCTGGAACGTGATGTACCATGGCGTGAATTTTTGGAGTGTATGCAACTTTAACTTTTTGTAATTCAAATTCAAATTGTTTGATTTGTTCTTTATAATCGATGCTAAGTTTCTTTCCAAAACAACTATCGACAACTCCCTTAATAGAGGTCAAAATTGCTGCATATTTGTTCCCTAAAAGTTATAGTAAAAAACACTAATTAAGAAAAAGTACGTGAGGAATAAAAGTAGCAGACAAAAAATATCCTTACCGGGTGATAGCGATTTCAAAAGGTCAACTTTCTTAAGCAACTTTCTGGCATTATTGCCATTTAATCGCCCATAATGATCAAAATTATACATGCTTTCTTGACCCATTCGGACGCGATATCCGGATATTCAGACTTGAGGAGCTCATACAATTTTTGTACAATACCCAAAAGCAAATGGAGTTCCGGAGGAGGAATATATTTTAAAACTGGCTTATCTTCCTCTCCAATAATCAATGGTTTATTAACACAATTTTCTAAAAAAAGAGACTTTGGAAGTAAAACTTAAATGATCTAAATAATAAAGTAACGAAAACATAAACGAAACACTTACTATAATATTTTGCTTTGTCAGCTTGTCCATTTGTATCATTTAGCCACAAATCAGTTTGTTCGCTTATAGATTTAATAGTCCTCGGAGATCCTTTTTCTCGCAATTGTTTAAAGTTAATATCGCACCATGGACATGGGTGGGATGAGGCATTAGATTGCAATCCCAGGAGCATCATGATTAATTTCAAATCAGCGGCAAAAGTGTAGGGACAGATTCCACAGACTGAATTTAAGCCAATTAATTTAAAAAGGGTTTGTTAATTCTGTACAGGAAAAGTAATTATCCAATGTGTAACTTTGCTGCTTTACTTTTTCAATTGCAAGTGGTTCCACAAGATTTTTGTCAACGTTAAGCAGTTGGTGTCGTATTTTCTTTAAAGAATTGAATGACAAATTGCACTCTTGTTGGATGTTACTCAATGTATCTGCAGAAACAGAACATTTGGAAAGTTCCTCTTTCTTTTTATTAATTTCAACAGGAAGGTATATGCCCCTACCCTTGTTAAGAAAAATTGAAGAACTACCTTGCATGTTATCTTCTCTGAGTAATATATTGGAGGCGACTTGTTGCTCGCAGTTCTCAGCCAAAATCACCGTATTTTTAATTTTGTACATATGTGCGCTTTTCCTCTGTGCAACTCTGAATTGCAGGAACGACATAGTTTTACTGTAGACAGTTTATCTGTTTTTTTGTTTCTAGTTGGCGGCCTCCCTACTATTTTTTTCTTTAAAACGAATGAAAAAGGCAAATTGTTGTACAACTTTGGGTTAATTGCGCGAAAACGTGCTACTTCACATATTTGACAATTGCAAGTTTCGTTTCGGTTGGGTAGAATTTTAAATTGGTCATAGTCAATAATATGAATCAATTTGTTATTGTGCAGTTTAATATAGCAACTTTGGCACAAAACTGATGGAGTACTTTGATCATTACAACTAAAGCCAGGGTAAAGCGTCTTAACTTGTGCTTCTGTTTTGCCAGTAATCTGCCTTTTTTTTACTGCTTTATTAAAACAAGTTAAACATACCATATACCGAGCCTCTTCATGACTTTTCTTCTTATTTGGCATTTTGCTTCAGAAAAAAAACTCGAAAAATTAATTTACTTGAGTACATAAACAACACCTATTTTGTAAAATGTCATAAAAAATCATGGCCACCTTTGATGTTTCATAGGAAACGCCAAACATTTAAAGTTTCTCGGCCCACTTTAATTCTGTGTTTAGTTTAGTGCTGTATACCCAAAATATGTACATAGCGAACTTTATCAACCAGATATAGGAGGTCTTAAGGGAAAGTTATTGTATATTTTATGTCAAAATTAAATGGTAACATAATAAAAGTATTTTGATTGGATTTTATCTTTAATTTTCAGTCTGAAAGCACAGTTAAAAAGCCATTTTTCAATTTAGAAAAATTTAGTATGCTGTAATAATTATAAAAATTACATTCTAAGGTGTTTCTCGCTCGGACCTATGTAAAAGATTTTAATTTTTCCTTTATCTAATAGAGGAAATAACTACCTATTAGAAAATATATGTCTTAAAAAATGTATATTTTTTTCTTAAATATGCTGCTAAAACCAACTGTGCGATGCTTTTAATAAATGGCGCGTAACGATTTACGTAATGTCTTATGATCTATCTTAGAAAATCTGAGTAGCCCGATCTAAATTATTATACGTTAACTAATGGTTATTTTTATTTAAAAGTATAAGTGTGCAAAAAAATTTATAAAAAATATAAGTGTTTGATGATTAATAACATAGTAAACTCAGCTAAGGAGCGGCCAAATAACCAACACAGAAAAAGGGGATAAAATATTTTAAAAAAATGTAACTTTGGAACAAAAGCAAGTAGCGATATACGATTTTCAGATTTAAGTTTCCATGAATATGGACTATAAATTTTGTTATTAAATCTAAATTCGTAAGAGCTTTAGTTTCCAAGTTATTTGAAACAATGTTAAAATATGTAAAAAAAAATCTTAACTTTAGAAGTAAAGCAGCTATTGATATGCGGTTTTCAGATTTTGGTTTTCGTAAATCTTACCCAAAAATTTTGTTATAAAGTTCAAATCTTTCAAAGCTACAGTTTTTGAGATATTTTCATTTATTTTCAACGTAAAATAATTCATTGTATGGTGGACTATCCGTGCCTTCTAGCACCAGTTTTTTATCTTCCTCAATTATATCTTTGTGCTTTAACAAATAACCTATAATTACTCCTCCCTGAAATTAGCGATAGAAAAGGACTCTAGTTTTGTAAATGACCGAACATCTACTCCGAAACATAGATGGGGGTACATGCTGAAAGGTCGATTTGTCTTTCTTTAAAACCAACAATAAATTTCTTTCGTCTGGTTGGCAAAGCGTTTTCTGTCCTGTTATATGATAAAAAAGCTTTTGTCAGCTTTTACAGTATATATATGCCGAAAAATATTTTAAACAACAACAAACAAAAAAGTGCTTTTTGGTTTTGTTATAAATTACAGCGGCGGTATTTTAAAAAAATCTATTTTGACGTCCCAATTTATCGAATTTTACTAATCTTTGAGCATGTTATTTACTTACGCTAGTAAGTTTTTACATTTTCTCAAACACCGAATCAGTACTGCCATCTGTATTGCAGCCCTTAAACTATACGCATTTCTCCCCAAAATTTAACAATTTTTTACCAGGAACTTAGATTTTTTTGCCAAGTAGGGAAATATCAAAAAGGATTAATGTAATCCAGAAAAAATTGTTGATAATTCTCCATTTTTTTTATCGGGTTTTAATCCGCGTTTTCTTTATCGAACCGAATTTTCTTTATCGAAAAAAAAAATTAAAATCCCAAAAAATCCGAGATATCTTTTAAAATGTACTTCCTTGCAAAATTTTATCGAATTCTAATATTAATGACTAGTCTGATAAGTTAAAGCTGTATTCCTAAACTTTAGATGAATAAATGCTTTTTTTAATACCTTCATCAAAAACATGATTTTAGTAACTGTCTGCAGATAACTAAAGCATGGCTTTTTTGGTTACTCAAAGTTAAAGAGAAATCGCGAAAAATAGTAATATTGAAAAAATCTAATTATTCTTGCCTAAGAATTAAGCCATTTCCGCCAGTTTTCACCAAGTATTTACGAAAAAATCAGTTAAAAGTTTCGTCAAAATTTCAAACTGTCAAAGATTAAAATGTCGCAACAATGAACGTCACCGAGTAAAAAGACACATCGCCATGGAAACGATTGTTATTTTATTTCCCAGCCGCCTTCATTTATAGTGTAAAGATGGTGTGTTGCTAGAAATTATCTTCGTTCGAGATTTTTAAAACTATTTTCCTATTTTTCTTGGATTATTTAATAAAGATATTAAAAAAAATAGTGTTAACCACTCGCGGCTAAACTGTGCTTTTTTTACTCGCGTTTTTAAACCAACGCTTATAAAAAAAGCACTATTTTAGCCACTAGTTGTTAAAACTACTATTTCACTTTACTTTACTATACCGGGTGTCCCAAGGTAAGTAACCTACTAAATTTAAAAACAGTTGAATATAGGTATAGGACGCTACATTATACATAAAATGTATCTAAAATATTTTGTAGAATCCAAAAATGCAAAAATATACAGAATGTTCAATTTAAAATAAGAAAGTTGTTGTCAAGTTTTCCTGCAAATGGCAACACTGCAAATATGAAAGTATTTCATAAAGATAGTTTACATGTCCAAAATATTCTAATAGGTTACTCACCTTGGTACACCCGGTATATAGATTCCTTGCAAACCTTATGAAATACTTAAAAAATCTCTGAAAAAAGGTGGTGCCACTTCTAGATTATTTATTCAATATCTAGGGAGAAATCGTGGCCTTAAGACTCAAAAATAGCCAAAATAAAAAACAAACTGCGGATAAGAAAGTATTTATAAGTTTTTTTGATTAAATTAATTATAAATCTTAAATCTAACCGAAATTTTGAGTGCTAAGATACCACATATCTTTAATGAAAAAAGTTCAAACAGTTACGTATACCCCAAATCTCTAAACAGACCATTTCTCCAAAATCTCATTTTTAGAATTATAGAATTATTGTCTGCTTGTTTGTTTATTCCAGAAACACGCAAAGACTCCTGAGCGGATTTTGATGCAAGTTTTCACCTGTTCAGGATATTTTATTTTATTAAAATCAATTCACGAAAACAAAAGTTATAACCATTTATGGCAAAAAAAGGATAAAACACGCGAACGATAGCTAGTTCTCACTCTCTTCACATTTGTTTACCGTCACTTTTCGAGTCCCGTAGGTACTATTAACCTAACCGGACGGGTCATCAACTATTTTCGAACCTCAGAAAAGGGCTTTTTGTCCTCCAGTAGTCTATCGACTTAGAGTGTGTACCTAGGTCCGCCTCCACGTGATATCCAATCCCATCCGGCGTGGTTACCGGCGTGATGGGGGTTGTTGGGCCTAAGATACCTTTTACACTTATATTCTCTGGGTTTCCCCCTTCCCCCCAACCCTGCTCACCGGTTTGATGAGCACCCCCTAGGAAGGCAATTTCCTTTTTCTAGAGGGATGTAAACCTAAAGCCCTTTGTCGGGGCTAGGGATCTTTAAAGTGCTCCATCAATATATGGATCACACGCCCTCTGTGAGGGACGGTATGGAATCGTGTTAGCCTGCCTAGCTAGCACGGCCTACTTCGCTCCATACGGCGTTTTTCCTTAATCTCACAAAATTATGTAATTTTAGTGGCCTAGCCAGAAATCGACTGTCTACCTATGGCACCTACCTATTAAAAATCAAGTAGGTGCCTATTGCTTGAACTCTTGAACAGGGGCCCAATTCTTAAATTGTCGAAAAAAAGAGTCAATTTTTACTAATTCAGATACCAAATATGCCCAATTCAAGAATTGGGTCCCTGAAAGGAGGGTAGAGGGGTGGTTTAATGGGTGTTGAGTTAGTGTATATGAAACAAATACTTATTTTTAAAATCAAGTCTCATCTAGTCTCATATGCAGATTTTAAGCAAAATTAACCCTTAAATGCGCTGACAAAACATTGCTTAAAATGAAACAAAATTGTTACAAATTTAATATTGGTATAGCGCCGCAGGCAAAAATTGACAAAGAAAAAACAAAAAATTCTTGATCCCTTAGGTTTCTGTAAAATATTTTAGAAAAGTAGATTGGTTTGGATGCCAAGATTGCAGTGGTGTATATAGATTTGTTACAAAAAAAAATTATACTGAGAATACCCCCCCCCCTGGCTACGCCACTGGTAATTTTATAATAAAATGTCCAAGTAGACTCCCGACGGCCCCTGGGATCGAACCCGGGTCTCCTGGTTGATTGACCAGGTATGTACCCCAAACAGATAGCTAGTTTTAATAAAAACAGACTCGGGCCCTTTTGACTATCAGGTCCGCAGTTTTGGCGAAAGGAAACGGTAAACGTTAACACACATTATAGAAATTGTACAAGACGAGAGGAGATAAAGTGAGGTGCGCCAGAAATGTTTGCGTGTTCCATTAGGGTGATTTATTTCGATGAGTTATAAGAGGTCCCAAACAGTTTTATCGTTATAACATAAAAATAAAAAGTACAGCGTCGTGAATCACTAGCAAGCACTAAAATTTTTCTGTGTTTATCTGCATTAAATATTAAACCCAAGTAACACAGCGTGCTGTAAATAAGCTGTGATAACGTTATCGCAGCAAAAAAGATAACAATAATGCTTTTGCTGTTTTAGGATAATTTTTTGCCTGTGGCAACGTCTACGGCAGCTGAAAATGCAGCATTTTTGCATATGAAAGCAATGTTGCTTATAATTTAAATTCCTTGACAAAAATGTATGTAAAAATAACAATTAAATCGAAATTGTCCACCAACATAAAAGACTGAAGATGGAAGACTAAGACTAAAATAAATATTACTGATGTTGACGAAACTCTTAATCAAAATACGCGTTTTGTGGTCTTGCCATGCAAAGTCCCGTTTGATGACGAAACTCTCACGATACCTCGTTACCTCGTTCAACTGCACGCGCTTAAAAAATTTAAGATAATAAGGTTTTTTTTAATCATAAAATTTTTATATCCAGAATTAAAGGAAAAACATCATGTCTTTCATATTTAGTTAATTTTGAAAGATATTCAAACTTAGATTTGTGCATATGTAAAAAAGATAATTTTTTCACAAATTTTTGAGAGGTTATGTTTCGCCATAATATAAAACATGGCCGCTCGCCCGCCCGTGAAACAAAGCAACTAGGTTATTTTTTTAAACAATAAATATGGAAACAAAAGCAAATCTTGGGTTATTGGTGTGAGTTCACGGTCCCAGTCTAGCGGTAGAGGGCGCTTATTCTCAAATGCTAAATAGAATTAAAGGCAGCTATTGCATTTTATTAAAATTTGTACTAGGATACAACAAATAACTGCCGTTGCCATCATGGCATTTGCTTCAAGTGTATTTAAAGAAAAAAAGTTGGGATTGCAACTATTTTGTTCGTTAAGTTTTAGTATATTTTTAGGTAAATGTCTTACCTTTAAAAATTGATTAGCTATAAAAGTTATGTTGAATGTATATTTAGTGGCCAAAAAATTTTAACAGCCAAAATAACATATTAAATGAAGCTAGCTATTTTCAAGCAAAAGGACAGCTGTGAATGAATGTAGAAGAGCGGGCGAGACAATTCCCATATACGTAGGTCACCTTGCTGGGCCTGTTGCACGCCCACTTTCCATATATGGTTTAGCCCAGGAAGCCTGGCTCTTTCACAAAAGAACAGGTTTTTCTGGGCTGCAACCTTCTAACATCGCCTGGGGCCTGCGACTCTCTTGATCTGGCCAAAACCGAACACTCCAGCACCATCGACTCTCTTAGTCTCCGAAGATTCCCAGCGCCCCTGTTGCATTCGTAGTTTCCAATGGGTACTTGTCCAGTTCCCTGTCGGGCCGGGAAGAAGATCTACTGGTTCCTTAAACAGTTCCTTGTTGATCCTTTTCTTTAGAGGCTCCACTGGGTGCCTGTTCGGTTGCCTGTGTTACCTCCTGGTCGTCGAACGGTCCTTCTGGAGTTCTCTCACATACGAGTAAACCGATGAGAATCACCTCCCCAGAACTTCTGGGAGGGGGCTATATACAACAGGGTGCGCCTGGTTCCCTGACGAAGGTTTTTATTGTGGTGCCTCATCCACGTGGCCTGAGCGTTCAAGCCAAGGCCCCCACACCCGTCCCCGATCCACCACTCAGAGAAGTCGAGAGCGAGTCAGAGTTGGGTTCACATAAGCGCTCCCTATCTCCGGCACACCGACCCCAAAGAGCTTCGTTCCAGGGGAGTGCGGTATAACGTTCCCAAACAGGATTTAGTCACCGACTCATTCAGTCGGGACCACCTCCGCGACTTGGACGCACCTGTTAAGAATTATCCAAGTGGGATTCAGAGAAGTCCCCTTGGACCGGGTTAATGCTGGTATCTGGCAATCTCGAACCCTACACAAGCAAAGGCAAAGGACAGCTGTACTAACGTTTTTCCAGCATTTACTTGGTTTTAAAGTCTATATTGTTGAAGCTGTGTTACTTGGGAGTTCTCCTATAATAGACCCTCATTGGTGAAAACCGGCAGAGGTGGGCGTTTCCACCTCAATTAACGCGATTTCGGCTATCGGGTCAGGCGACGCGACGTAATACTACACCAACTAGCGCACGCTAGCGCCCGTATCTCATGAAAAAAAAAGTGTCGCTTGACGTGCGATTGACAACTTCTATCGGATCTGGCCAATGAGGTTGCTGGAAGTTGGCGTACGATACGTTCAAGTAACAAATTGTCAATTTATGGCGAACGCGCGACACTGCATCAAAATGACGGATTGAAAAGGATCGTTCATTTTCTCAAAGAGATTTGAATTTCAGATGCTTCGACTTGGGAAACTCAAAGCCATAAAGTCTTAAAATACAAAATTGATTCAAAAATTTGGTAGGTTATACGTGTTTTGCCTACATAGGCATCTTCAGACCTGGTATATAAAACGTCACAGTAGAGATTAACATGTTGAACGAGTCTCATTTGTTTAAATGTTTTTTATTCTTTTTGAATTTTTATAATATTCTTTAAATGTTAATCTCTACCGTGACGTTTTATATACCAGGTCTGAAGATGCTCATGTAGGCAAAATACGTGTAACCTACCAAATTTTGAATAAATTTTGTATTTTGAGACTTTATGAGTTTGAGTTTCCCAAGTCGAAGCAAAATGACAATGTTAACAAGAATTGTTCATTAAATAACTAACTAACACTGATATGTCATCTTTGCGCACGGTTTTTTAATTTATTAAATAACACAAAAAATTTAATATGGTTTTTGTTTGCAGTCATAGAAAAAGTATCGTGACAAAACTCGTTTAAAAACATCTTTTTGTACACTCGCTCGGCTTGCAGAGCTCGTCTTCGGCCCATTCCACCAACATGTCTCGCTCTGTCTCGTTTTTAAACCTTGTTTTTTAATACACTAACAGATATTTACTACGTTTATTTCGACAGCTCTATCCGGGTCGGAACCGGATTAGCTTCATAAGTCTCGCTTAAATCTCCGATATAAACACGTTTGATTAAGGAATCGAAAACTTCGATCCAATCCTGAAATTTTTCGGATTGGATTGAGTCAAGTCAAATCAATCTTGATTCTGGCTTTGCGGCCCGAAATTTTTCGAGAAGAAGAAGAAATTGCTAACTTTCCACCCAATAATTTGTTGGTTATGTTCTTTTTTTTTCTAGATTTATTATTTTATTATTTAATATATGGTTTTCTCCTTTGTCCAAGTGTTTCTTTTTTGCCATCTTGATTTCAATTTAATTTTTTTTAAAAACATTAAAATTGCGCATGCGCAATGTTTTAATCCAATCTTGAGGTACACTTTCAAGCGGCTTGAGTTTCAATCCGGATCAAATCGTCGAAACGAAAACGAAACGTAGTAATTTATAGAAATTTCTATAATGGCGGTGGAGTTAGAGTTACTATTCGACATTCTTTCTAAAATATGATTGCTTTAAAAAATGTATACTGGACACCTGTCCCGCATCTAAAAAAGGAAACCCTTTCCTTCCTGAATTTTTTAGTACTTTTAGCAAAGACAACGATTTAAGTTGTGAAGAATCAACATTGCTAAAAGCTTTTCCCGACATTTTTACGTTAAATCGTCACGAAACCTTTTCATTTCGTTTGCTTACTGGCGCAGAAAGCTTGTCAATTTTACCACTATAAAAGATTTTAAAATCTTTATGCGCATTTCTACTTTTCATTGAGTTTTTAGCCATCCAGCTAGGAGGCTAATGGAATTGGCAAAAAAAACCTTTTTTAGTGAGTTATTTGGGTCAAAAAATGGTGTCTAACTAAGTTCTATAAACAACAAAGCTAACTTTTAGTAAAGCCCGTAAAATTTACAAGAAAATAAAACTACACTGATAAGATCAAAATAAGTTAGGAACGAATTTTTTTTAAACGAAGCAAAATTAAAAAGAGTATTTTACAAAAACGCCATATTTTTCTTTCAGGCCAAAGAAATCTCTTCAACTCTAAGAAAAGACAAAGCCGCTCACAACGAGTCGGTCAACATGGACGCAATACGAGCCCAGCAGACTGACGCTACTCTCAGGATAGAGTCCAGGCTACACCCTCCCAGTACTATTCCTGGTTTGAAGTTAGCACATAAGTTAAATGTGTTGGGTCCTTCTGCACCCGAGTAAGTAAACCAATCTTATTTTTTTTGTTAAGACTGTAGCCATTAGGAAATAGAATGAGGATGAGAGTGAGGATGAGGATAAAAATAAAGAAAAGGATTAAAATGAGACCACGAATAAACATAAGAATAAGGATAAAATGAGATTTATGATAGGAGGGAAGATGAGGATGGGAATGGGAATGGGAATGGGAATGGGAATGGGAATGGGAATGGGAATGGTAATGGGAATGAGAATGAGAATGAGAGAATGAGAGAATGAGAGAATGAGAGAATGAGATAATGAGAGAATGAGAAAATGAGAGAATGAGAGAATGAGAGAGTGAGAGAATGAGAGAATGAGAGAATGAGAGAATGATATAATTATAGAATGGGAGAATGAGAGAATGAGAGCACGAGAGAATGAGATAATGAGAGAACGAGAATGAGAATGATAATCGGACTATGAAAGTTTTATTAATTTTTTAGATTATCGTAAAATATATTTAATTTTTTTAGACTCCCTGCTAAATCTCAATCCCTGCACTCAACACCCGACAGTGAAGAAAGCAATTCACCCACAGAATTAAATTCTTACAAGAAAATGACTGAAAAACCGCCCCTTATCAAAAGGATAGCCATGGGCTTGACCGGCAGCATAGCGGAAAATGATGAGGACAGTCGACCGTTAGTTAGTGATGGAAACCCAAATAGTATACCAGGTAAGGAGTAAGAGGAGTTAATTTTGACGCCAGAGTCATTATATACTGGAGGAACTTGTAAGAGCTGGCCAATCAAGTTTAAGTTAGGTTGTCTGGTTTAATAAGTCCTCTCTTGTCCAAGACCAAAAACCAAATAACAAGTGTTTATTTTTACAGGTAGTCCAATTCACCGAACCGTATCCAACGGATACGTGAACGAAACAGAAGAACTGAAAAACAAAACCAATCAGAAAGACAGCTGCTTCAAAGACAAAATGTCTGAAAATATTCACGCCAATAATATGCCAAGTAGGATACAAATAGACACGCGCACTCTTACTGCCAATGACATAATCAGCGACGTAAAATCCAAAAGAATATCGTCGCTCAGTTCGAGTAGCAGTAGCTCTGGAAATCAAGCGGCAGATGGCGCTATCGGTCTAGGATTACAGGGTTCTGACAGGATAGATTTTGAAATTGGCGAGGAAAAATCCGAATTAAGGTAGGTGCAGTAGCTTTAGCAAAAATAAATCTCCAAATTTTTTAAAAATTTTTTGCATTCTAAGCCGAACTTAGTTTAAAACTTGTAAGAAAAATTACACCAATCTCTCTCTTTTTTTATCGAAAAAAATATTTTTTAATAACGTGTTCAATCTACGAAAAAATTGGTCAGATCAACTTTTAAACTAAAATTCACAATAAAATATTAATTTTTATGACTTTCAATGCAACAACTATTGGACAAGTATATTGGAAAAGCCATTGGGTCGGACCTCAATAGGTAAACAAACGATGTATTTTTCTAAAATTAAATATAAATAATAAAATAATAAAAAATATACCCATAATTGGTCGAATTTTTCCCTCATTTCCTGGTGTGGACTCAAAACTTTGCCATAGAAAGAAGATGTTTTCGATAGAATCCTCCTTATTTCAATAATCATCCTGATGCCAAATGTATTTATTTTATATATATTAGTCAATGCAACTGTAATGTTTAAATTTTTTTTTAATGTTTATAGGCTCGCTCCTTGGTATCAAGCGGGCATCCCAAGAGAAATAGCATTGGAAATTCTAAATCAAGAACCCATAGGTTCCTTTATCGTGCGGGAAAGTACCACCAAGCAAGGTTGTTACGCGTTAAGTCTTAGAGTGCCCAGAACTTTTCAACCAACGGGGATCGCTCATTATCTGATAGTGCGGACAAATGTGGGCTACAAAATTCAAGTAAGTAAAACTTGATATTGAAATGTTCTCAGTAAAAGCTCTCCATGCTGTTATTAATTCAAAAAGGTTTTACGACTTTATGAAAACTTTATATTTGGCACTTTTTGCAGGTGTTTAGCTAACGAAGTTATCATCTTCTCTTATAGCAGATTAAAAACTAACATCTTCTCTTGAAGTTTAAAACTTACCTGTATCTCATGAAGATTATAACTTAACATCTTCTTCTAAAGATTAAAAATTTAACATTATCTCCTGAAGATTAAAACTTAACAGCTTCTCCTAATAATAAACTTTAAAACTTAGAATTATTTCCTGAAGATTAAAACTTAACATCTTCTCCTAAAGATAAAGTCTAAAACCTAGCATTATCTCATGAAGATTAAAACTTAACATCATCTTCTTCCACAAATTAAAACTTATCATCTTTTCCTAAAGATTAAAAATTTAACATTATCTCTTGAAAAATAAAACTAAACATTTACTACTAAAGGTTTAAAACTTGGCATTATGTCATTAAGATTAAAACTTAACATCTTCTCCTATAGATCAAAAATTTAACGTTGTCTCCTGAAGATTCAAACTCAACATCGTCTCCTAAAGATAAAGTTTAAAACTTAGCATTATCTGTAGAAGATTAAAACTTACTTAACATCTGCTTCTTCTAAAGATTAAAACTTAACATCTCCTCTTGAAGTTTAAAAGTTAGCATTATCTCATGAAGATCAAAACTTAACATCTTCTCCTAAAAATTAAAAATTTAACATTATCTCCTAAAGATAAACTTTAAAACTTAGAGCATTATTCCTTGAAGATTAAAAATTAACATCTTCTCCTAAAGACAAACTTTTGAACTTAGCATTGTATCATGAAGATTAAAACTGAACATCTTCTCCTAAAGATTAAAAATTTAACATCTCCTGAAGATTAAAACTTTTCTTTTTTTGAAGGTTAACAATTTGGATGTGTACTAAATTCTCCTTGATCTTTTTAATCTGCTGAAAGCTCGTAAAATATGTTGTTAGGCATGTTTTTTATTTTTAGAAAGACATATAGACAAAAACTAATTTATTATTATTTTGCTTGGTTTGCAGGGCTTTACAAAAGAATTCGCCACGCTGTCATCCTTAATAACGCACCACTCCGTCATGCAGGAACTTCTCCCGTGCCCCCTCTCCCTAAGTCGATATTTACCCAGGTTCAACCGGACCGAATCAAAAAGGGATTTTGCCGACATAGATCTGGACCCCGACTATAACGCCTTGACAGATTTTCGAAAAATGATGGCCGACTTAAATGTGTAAAAGTGTGTTATGTGTGCGAGGCAAAGAAACGATTTCATGCAAAATACAAACAGTGAGAGATAAAACTTTATACCTATGTCTACAAGGTTAATGTTATTTTATTCGTACTTCATAGCAAAAGAACCTACAATAAAACATTGTGGAGTTGGGCCTTATAAAAAAAAAATAAATCACCCTGTATATAGTAGATATAATATTCAACGGACGATCCTTAAATCGCTTTTTTATTGTTTTTGTATAAAATAATTGTGGATATATAAAGTATGTTTTTGATGTTGTGTCACTGATGTTGGAAGGTACCGAACCACCATTGTGTAAAACTCCTTCGCTCAATAGTTATAAATCAAAATGAGACTTTTATGAAATACTAAAATGGCGCCTTACAAAAAAAGCGCAGTACACAATAGCGCTATTGTTTGAACGTCGTATTAAAAGAGCGGGTTACCATGCCAAAAAAACGCATTAAATCTCATAAAAATACACCTTATTTTTATCAGTTTTTATAAGTTTTATAAGATTTTTTAGGTAAAATTTTAGATTTATTAAAATTTGTAATATTTTTATGTCTTTGATTTTGATAAGATTTTGTGCGATTTCATATATCTGTTTTTTACCTGATCCTATAATCTTTTAAATATGTATTAAATTTTATAAAAGAAACTTTTTATTTTCAAATATTTTATGAAAGAACCGTTTTCTAAGAGATTTCATAATCAAACAGACTCATTAAACTTCATAGGTTCCTATAATTACATACGCATAAGCACATTTTTTATGAGACTGACTGACTCATAACGTTTTATAGATTTTTATAATAAAATTACTATTCTTTTGTAACCTTACTAAATGGCCAAGGCCTTTAAAACAGACAAATCTCACAAAAAAACCATTTTTTTCAACTATCTGAAAACTAATTAAAAAAGCTATACTTAGCAGTATACTTACTTAATTAGTTATATGCACTGTCGTAAATACTTCTACAAAGAAAATATCTTTTTACTTGTGAAATTTTATAAAATATTATAAACCTCATAAAATCTCATAGAAACTTATCAATAATAATAATAAGAACTTACCTGCCCCAACCTATATCTTTCAAACAAATTTTAAGTCCTAATAAAAATTTCACCCACTTGAAGCTCTTATTAATTAAAAAAAAACTATAATCATATTATACATTAAAAAAAAATTTTTTGGCTTATGAAATCTTGTACGCTTTTCACAATACCTCAAACAATCTCATACAAACTTATCAAAGTAACATCTCTCCCACAGCTTCTGGCAACAAATGAGTACTCTATTAATCTGGCTGATGATAAAATCTCATAAAAAATATCCTTATACAATAGTACATCATAAAAAACAAGGGTGTAATCATAAAAACTTACATTAAGTTCAATGAGTGTGTTTTATTATAAAATCTCTCAGAAAACGGTTCTTTCATAAACATATGAAATATTTGAAAATAAAACGTTGCTCCTATAAAATTGTATACATAACTATACAAAATCTCACCAAAATCAAAGAACTCATAAATTAATACAAACTTTAATAAACCTAAATTTTTACCTCACAAAAGCTTATAAACCTTATAAAAACTGATAAAAATCAGGTGTTTGTATGAGATTTAATGCGGTTTTTTTGGCAGGGATAGATATACCTATAGATACGTCTATTTTATCCTAGACTATTTTATTAAACCCAACTCGCTAAAACCAAAAAATCTGGAAGAATACTTGCCAACCAGGCTATAACAAACCCGGTACATATTTTGATACTACGACTAAATTTTGTTACATGCTTGGCGCTATTCTATAAAACCTGCTATTTGAATTCACCGCTTTTTTCTTACGCGCTGTTTAGTAACGGCTCTATTTATTTTGTACTGTCCGATGCCCTGCCAAAAAAAACGCGAAAAATCTCTTAAGCTTTATGAGATTTTACCATGTTTTATCAGGTTTTATATGTTTTCTATGCGGTATGTGAAACAAACTCGTAAAAACCTAGGAAAATCTCATAAAGTACAGATTTTTTTCATCAGTTTTGACGAGAAAGAATCTTATAAAACCCTACATTTTAAACCAAAACTAAAATAAATGACACAACCACATAACTACGAGATACTAAATTGGCTCAAGTGTCGCAAAATGTGTAGCAATAATAACTTTGAAAAACAAAGAAAATATTGAAAAATTAAGGTTGGCCATGGGCAAGGTCAAAGGCGAAAAATCTACTGGATCTGCCTGATGCAGTCAGCTTGCGCCCAGGGGGTCTATTCTTGAATCGAGAGAAAATTTTCTCCCAGGGTGTAAATTATCTCGCTACTATGCATCTCATTGGACCAAATCTTCGGTTTTAATCGGTTTCTCTCACTTTCGCCCGATATTGATCGAAAGTAATTCTATTGGTCTTGACTAAGAGACCCAGCAAACACAAATCGTCGGCATTGAATCGGGCCAATGTCGACAACGTCGGCCGTGTGTCGGCATCGGCGACTACATGCTAGCCCGATGTTGGACAGATTGAGATTTTCAGTTTTCGGTCAATAATCGGCAACTGACAGAGGTCCACATTACTACAGTCGACTTAATGCCGACACCACTTTAGGACCGACGATGGTCCGATTGGAACTTTGTTTAATCGGTCGAAAATCGGCAACTGACGATGGCCCGATTTACTACAGTCGATATTATGCCAACGCACACGTTATCTGCTTTCGAGCCGATGATGGTCTGATAGGAACTTTCTTTAATCGGTTGAGAATCGGCAACTGTCGATGGCCCGATTTACTATAGTCGACATTATGCCAACGCAAACTTTATCTGCGTTACAGCCGATGATGGTACAATTGGAACTTTGTTTAATCGGTCGAGAATCGGCAACTGACGATGGTCCGATTTACTATAGTCGACTTTATCCCGACCCCCACTTTAGCTGCTTTAGGGCCGACGACGGTTCGATAGGAACTTTGTTTAATCGGACGAGAATCGGCAACTGACGATGGCCCGATTTACTACAATCGATATTATGCCAACGCAAACCTTATCTGCTTTAGAGCCAATGATGGTCTGATAGGAACTTTTTTTAATCGTTCGAGAATCGGCAACTGTCGATGGCCCGATTTACTATAGTCGACATTATGCCAACGCAAACTTTATCTGCTTTACAGCCGATGATGGTCCAATTGGAACTTTGTTTAATCGGTCGAGAATCGGCAACTGACGATGGCCCGATTTACTATAGTCGACTTTATGCCGACGACCACTTTATCTGCTATAGGGCCGACGATGGTCCAAATGGAACTTTGTTTGATTGGTCGAAAATCGGCAACTGACGATGGTCCGATGACGTCACCTTAAAATTTTTAAACCGACGGACCTTCGTCAGTCACCGACGTCGGGCCGCCTTGAGAGGCTGATGTGGGGCCTTATTATCCACCCATTATCGGACCTTTGTGGTTTGCCATTGTCGGGCCGCTTTAAGCTACAACCGACGGAACTTTGTCAATCGCCGACGTTGGACCGCTTTAGGAAACCAATGTCGGACTTGAATAGTTTACCGATGTCGGGCCGAGACCAGCTTCCCTACGTTAGACCGACCAAATTAAGCAGCTCTATGGGCGGATGGTCGGTACCATGTGGGTAAACCATATCCGACCTTAATAAAAGTAAAATTTACCATTGGTCCGACGGCGGGCTACAGTCTAACGCTGCGTCGGCAAACATACATTGGGCCTACATGGCAAAGAGGGCAAAAAATACTGCTGGTCCGATGTCGTAAATCGATGTCGTGCCGATGACGGCAAATTCGGCAATCGACATCGGACCGACGAAGGCCCGAGGGAACCGTGTTTGCTGGGGAATTACTTTCGATCAATATCGGGCAAAAGTGAGAGAAACCGATTTAAACCGAAGATTTGGTTCAATGAGATGCATAGTAGCGAGAGAATTTGATTCCCTGTGGGTCTATTCTTGAATCGAGAGAAAATTTGCTCCCAGGGAGTCGAATTCTTTCACTACTATGCATCTCATTGGTTCAAATCTTCGGTTAAAATCGGTTTCTCTCACTTTTGCCCGATATTGATGGAAAGTAATTCTCTTAGTAAGACCCTAATAGCACAGGATATTACAGGGATATCCCAGTAAGGTGCTGTGAATGTCTAAATGTTCTGGCACATTCACAGTATATTCGTAGGATGTTCCAAAAACGTGCTCTGAATAACTTTCAAGTTAGCACATAAACAGCACATTTAAAAAAATTTAAACATTCTCAGAATATCCTACCTAGTACATTCTGCGAACATTCTATGCAGGATATTCCGAAAAATGTCCTTTTTTGGAGATTGACATCACATTTAAAAAACAGTCTTAGGATATCCTGGAAAGTATATTCAGCGAATATTCCATCCAGAATGTTCCCTGAATGTTCTACCAAAGTCCGGAAAATGCCCTTCCTTTTGGATATTGACAGAACATTGAAAATACGTTCCCTTCATATCTTGGATAGAACATTCAGCGAATATTCTATGCAGGATATTCCGTGAATGTTCTGCCAATTTCTGTAAAATGTCCTTTCCTTTTCCTTTCCTTTTCACGAAAGTTCTGGTAAGGTCCTAAAAATGTCCTTACATTTGCACATTGATAGCACATTTGGGAAACATTCTGGGAATATCCTGGGTAATACATTCAGCGAATGTTCTAGTCAAGATAATCTACCAATGTTCTATCGAACTCGTAAAAATATCACACAATATTGTAACGTTTTTTAACAGCTGCGGTAAAGATTTTTTTCGAGATATTTTTATCAGTCGCTGCAAGTGTTCTTTTATTTAAAAAAATACTCTATTTTGAGTTACAAGAAAAATCCATTTTATTGGACTAAAAAAATATCATCATATCATGCCATAAAAGGAAATAATATTTTTTTTATCTACTATCATGCTTACGCAGCAGAATTTAAGATTTTATTTTGTTCAAAAAGCTTGTTGGGGTAGGCTAATATTTATTTAAAATAAAAAAATAATTATGAAAATCGGTTGAGCCGTTCGGGAGTTATCTTGCATAGAACAAATAACATAATCCCCTTCCACTACCGTTTGGGAGGATTCGGGGAAAGGGGTAATATTTTTATCGAAAAAAAATGAATTATGAAAATTCGTTGAGCCGTTCAGGAGTGATCCTGATAAACAATTCACGGTGCTCTTCTAACAGAAAACAATGTCCAAAAGGTTCTCCCATATGCCCTCGTAGCGCAAAAGGTTAAGTCGTTGGAAAAGTGTTAGGTATACGTATGAAAGGTTGAGGGTTCGAATCCCATCGCTGTTTAAAAATTTTTTTTTTAATTTTTATAAATTTTGTTAGGGTTTTTTGTGAGAGAACATATTTTTTCAAGCTCATAAATGTGCTATGAAAATCCTGCAAAAGTATTCTATGAATGTTCTACCAGGATGTTCTGGGAATATCAAAACTGCGGACACAGAATATTCCCTGAACATCCCTGGTCTGCTTAGAGGATTTGAGGGAACATTCAGGGAATGTATCAATATCCTAGCTGAACATTCAGCGAATGTTCGAGGAATATTTTTCTGCTATTAGGGGACCAATAGAATTACTTTCGATCAATATCGAACGAAAGTGAGAAAAACCGATTTAAACCGAAGACTTGGACCAATGAGATGCATAGTAGCGAGAGAATTTAACGATTCAAGAATAGACCCACTGAAGAGGTATTACTCTGCTTTTTTTCCAGGGGTGCGTTCAGATTGAACGTCGGGTAATGCCCGGGCGCGCCGTGGCCGTTCAGATTGATTTGGTTAAAATTTACCCGGCTGTTCAGATTTTTACCGGACGCTACCCAAACGCGCACTTTCACACCCCACGAAATAGGTTGATAAAATTTGTCCCGCATGCGCAGATCAAATACTCAACTACTTCTAACTTTATTTCAGAGACAATATTTTTTGTATTTGTGTTTTTTAAATTTGAAGTCTAGTTTTTGACAATGGAAAGAATCAGTACACATTCCCATAATTTGGTGTTGGACGAGAAAGGCAATTTTGTTCTAGATGGAACAATCAAGAGTGGTGAACTGAGTGAAAAAGTAATGAAAGTGAATCATCCTCAACGAGTAGTTCTTCATTTATAAACGCATTTACTATTACTTCTTCCATAATAACAATTTTTTTTTAATCTTAAGAGTGAGGTTATGATAATGCGTCTTGTTCGTTCATATCGGACGAATCGCCGGGCACACTCTCTATCGGGTAACGCTCTGCGCCGGACTTCACCCGGACTCTTCAATCTGAATGCACCCCAGGCCAACTTGATTAGGAGAGTTATTATAGCTGCGGTTTTTTTTTCGGAAAATGTGAAGACCGCCGCGCCTGCGCCGGCCGGGCCGTTAATAGTATCTTATAGTTATATGTATACTACATACCGTTATTTGTATAGCTAGGTATAATAAATAAGTATGTTATTGCTAGTCTCCCATTAAAAATTAGAAATATAATGGCTAGTTTGGCGATGTATTTAAGAAAGCCTTAAGCTAAGCTCTTATTTATGTTAACACTTATCAGTAAGGCCCATTCTAGACATCGCTTAGCTTAAGACATCTTTAAATACGTCGGTAAAACTATCCTTAAACCACACAAAATTGATTGTGTTTCAAATGTGATAATAAAAGACTTTATGATGTGACACAAAAATATAAAGTATTAGTTGCATATTGTGAAATTTGTTATATCCCTGCAAAAAAAATCTTATTTATAGGTATAGGCAAAGTTGAGAATGATGTTGGGCGAGTTATGGTTATGTTAAAACTATGTTTTGTTAGGAGAAAATTCATGACACAGTTATCACAAACAAATAAACCGTCTATCAAAAAACAACAATATTTTGAAGAGCATTTTTTATCAACAACCGCTCACCTCAGGGAACATGGTTCGCTATTATATTGATTTTTAAAAAAATTACCACCTTTAAGATAAAGTCCACCCCCGGGATGTAAGTACGTAATATAAGAGTTAAGTTTCGTATATATTTTTTGATAAACGGTTTCCTAATTATGAGAAGCATATATTTAACTGGACGTATATTAAATTCCCAAAATAAATTATGCTGGTTAGTATAATTTTGTACGAAATAATTTACATTCTACTTGACTTATTTATTTAATATCTTTGTTCTTTTTTCTTCAGAAAATTTAATTCCAATTTGATCTGTATATGAGGTCAAGCTGTATGTTAAATATATATTATTACTTACCTAAATAAAAATACCTAAAAAAATAGAATTCCATACAAATATTTCTCTAAAATATGTAAAATGGTACTAGACTTTTGATCCTTAATTGTAATATTTGTTATATCTAATATAAAATAAAATGAAATATTTTTTATTTTGTGTCAATAAAATAAAATTATCAAAAATTAATGTAAAATTTGTTTTTTTTTTAATTATCACTAAGATAGATGGCTCTGAGAGAGTATCGGTATCAATCTCTTATTGTGCGTGCATTGCAGAGAATGTTATAAGCAAAGCCCGCAATACCCTTGGTATATAATTGTGAAAAAAGCAATATAAGAATCTATAAGTGTAGAGTTATGGGTCTATAACTCAAAAAACTATCGATGGGGATGGAAGGGAGCTTTAATAATGTAAATAAATGTTTCCTACGACCACATGAAAATGATGGAGATCACACGATTTGCATCCTAGGAAACGTTAAATTGCACCCGTGTGCAGAAATTTTTCCGCACATGTGTGAAAAATAAGCTGCATGTTAAAATCTTTTCCGTACCCTAGGCAACCAAAAGACGTAAATTATACGTCGAATACACGTCAAAATTTATCACTTTGATGTCTATTTTGTCACTTGTTTTTAACGTGAAAATCACGTGGGTATGTCTCGAAAATTGACGTCATTTTAACGACGTGAATTTCACGTCACATTTTATGACGTGAATAAGACGTATTAAAACAGACGTTTTTTAACGTCTCAATATGACAAATAAAAATGTCTTAAGAAGCCATTTTTCTAGTGACTAAAAAAAAGGTTTTAGTGGTATCAAGATTAAAAATGTTTTTGTGTAATTTAAAAAATACTTTTTATTTATCAGCTACTATAAATATAAAATATTATGCAAAAAATAATTCATTATATTTGGGTCCCTCAGTTAGCATCGTTAATACTAATTTTGGAAAAAAAGTTTAAATAATACAAAAGTTGTTAAACTTTTTTTACATTTTTTAATACTTAAAACAAGAACTGTCATTTGATATATAAAATTGAAAAATTTCTAATGTTCTATTAAATTTCGAGAGCATTTCGTTATGATTTCAAAAATATAATAGCCTTTATTCTGCCTCTAGCTATATGTCTATCTCTTCCTCTGACATTTGCCAATTAAAAAGAAAGAAACAGTATAAAGGATATGAAGCAAATATATATCATAACCGGCATAAAAAGTTTTTTTAGGGCGTAAGCAGAGGGTAGTGCACCTCTTCTTAAATAAAACTTTAAAAAATAATTACGATATTATAGTTTTCAATATTACGTCAAATTGACGAGAGTCGTTATGTTTTTAGTCAATTTGGTGCACAAAATTTCATGCTACTTCGACGTGATATTGGATCACGTCAAATCTTGGTATCAATTTAGAAGTCAAGTACACCTGTGGTGACACATCTGGTTGCCTGGGACATTTGTTGCAAAGTACTTTATTTCCACACATGTGCATTTGATTTCTGCAAAATTAAAGACCAATTTTTACAAAAATTAGTGCATCAATGTTCGTAGGAGAAGTGTAGCGATAAAAAGTAACTTTTTACACTCGCGTGTTATTTCACTCGGTTAGCGCCTCGTTCACAACATTCACGCTCGTGTGAAATTTGTTACTTTCTTCTCTTGTTATGTAATATATTCTGTTAAATGTGTAAAAAAGTAGTTTTAACCCATTTCGTATAATACAAAATAATCTCAATTTATTTTATTTATTGTAAAGGATAAAGCAGAAACCTATCTCTACACATTTCGCAAAATTCCAACAAGAATTGATTTTTAAAATCTTATTGTCAATTACCATTTAACGGTGTTAACGTGCTACCAAAATAAACAACTTTTTCCGGTGCAATTGGCCCTTAAGCAAGTAACGTTATTAGATTCAAGAATGGACACCCAGTTATTACTCTACCAGCACGAACGGTGCACGTCACAGTGTAGTGCGATCGAAACTAACTCGCTGAACCAACCAACACCGTATTCAGTGCTAATTTTTATTTTTTGGTTCGTTGGCGTCCTGTCAACTTCATAATTATGTCGAATTTTTGTTTGTTGTTAGGTTGACATGTTGACGTTAAATAAGTGAACATTTTCCGGCAGTTTTTCATCAATTATTCGACAGTTTTCCAAGCTTGAGGCGCCGTTTTCCACGTAATGTAAAGTGGCGAATCGATTTTCTCTGCAAGCAAAAGACCGTACGTGGTTTTTTAAGCGTTTTAAGACGCCGAAACAAGGTCTGAAAGGTAAGCAGTTTTTTTAAAAACAAAACAATTTAATTTTGCATTTACCTAGTTGGGGTTATAAATATGTATACCTGTTTTTTTTTTAAATACGAAAAAGTTGTAAAGTTACTGGAGAACCAACTTAAAGAAGGCTCAGTTTTGAGTCCCATGTACAAGTACTTGAGTTTAAAGCCCGATTCAGAGTTCTGCAAGGTGAGCAAGTGCTATGAGGTATGCGGTAAGACGCAAGGAAAATAAACTAGCAAATGCATGCTGCCATTCAGTGTTCCAGAAGCAGCAAGCAGTAAGAGCCACATACATCATACTGCTTACCTTATGGAACTCTGAATTTGTCATAATAAAGCTGCATATACTAGTAAATGTTGGGGAGGGATTACACAGCAAAGTAATGCACAATTTTTAAATTTAGTTTTCTTTGTTATTAACTTTTATTTGTTTTTCACTATGTTTATTTTTATTATTCCTACTTTAGGTTTAATTTAATTATTTATTTTAATATCTAATTTTAATACTTTTTTTTATATTTTTTATACTTTTTTTTTATACTAACTTTTTTATATTAAATGTTAATCTCTATCTTTTTCCAGCATAGTATGATAGTTAAAAGACAGATGATAAATTAAACGCTAAATTTAAGAATTGTACATTAAATTAGTGGGTAAACCTGCCTATAGTAGGTACTAAGTATCATATACCTGGATTCAAGATTAAAGTTTAACCATTTGTAGAGTTATGTGAAAAAACCAGCTCCTTTCAAGGACCACACAATGTCCAATACTACCCCAAATGGCAACAAGATCCGGGGCCGACCGCCCAAGAAAGTTGTTTCTTGCACATGGTGTAATGAGACCAAACAACCCTTGCAGTATGTGTTCCCAACCACTAATGGTAAAAAGGAGTTTTGTTCAAAGACTTGCTTGGCTGAATTCAGAAAGGCTTACATTAAAGGAGGGGCTTGCATCCAATGTGATAATGTTATAAGAGGTTAGTGCTATAAAATTCTGTAGTTATTGTTCCTTAGGAAGTCACTACCTGTATGAGTGCAAAAGCTTGCACCCCATTAATAACAGTAAAGGAAAGGGCACTAAATACATTGTTTACCGGCATTGGTGAAATGGCTTGGGGTTGCAATATGTTAGAGTCCTGACCTTCGTGATATTTTTAAGAAAAAAATTTGGGGGGTCTCTGGTTGTGTTTTTGAGCTACGCCCATTTAAAGGTACACCCCTGGAAAATAAGAAAATATGCCATGGATTACTATATTGACAATATCTTTTCAAAAAAGAGAAACAGAAGACCAAAATTCAAACTGTATTACATACAGGGTGCTCCATAAAATCTTTCATAAAATCAACTAATAAGAACATGGTTTCATTTTACTAGGAAGGTACGATAAAAAGTCAATGGTCAACTAAAATCATATACATGAGAAGATTCAATAATTTATTGAAATATTCCGCTCATCAAAATTCCTACAGAGTGATCTCAATAGAATTCTCAGATAACAGCTGTCCAAAGGCTGAAGTATGTACTAACTTGTTTCTGGTAAAATATGAAAAAATATAGCAATTATCCTCTGTTTTATCAGTATTATAGTGGGAGAAGGTGATTTTAATAAGTCAAAGTTACTTACAGGGTGTACCAATAAAATAATCTTGCAAAAAGTGAATTTAAATGAAAAATTCAGTTGAATTTGATAAAATAACATTTACTTTTTATTATGATTATGCAATTTTTACTATACACTATGAAGTGTTTTGATAGGTACAGAGTAGCTAAAATAAACATTGTATATATAAAAGATATTTTTAATATTGTATGTGCCGTTCAAGTTTTTCTTCATAAAATAATAAAAACGATTGTTAGTCACTATATGTGGTACCTTTTTGCAAAATGGTTTTTTTCAAAGTAGTTTTTTGCATCCCCTCTTACCCTCCTCCTTGGATCTCTCTCACTTTGGTGTTTTCGGTTAAATGTATCCTCCTTTAAAAATAATTTGCTATTGACTTATTTTATTAGAAACCTAGAGAATAGCTAATTATGGAGTTAAAACTAAATAAAATGACACAATACTTATGCATTTTTTTAAAAATAATTTATATAACAAATATTTTCCAAAATATATAACTTTTAACTAAACTACAATATCCAACTTATTCTAAAAACAGAAGCCATGTAAATGCAGGTATATAGGTAGGTATACTTTAAAAAAATATTTTGTCATCTTTCTATTGGATATTCTTACCACATGAGCACATGTCCCTATATAGTTTTGGCTCCCGATTTGCACATACAATAGTAGACAAGAAATAACTACAAATATATGTTATAACAATAATTGAGATTGGCAGGTGGGGGGGGGCAGGATTAAAAAAACTACTCGCAGGAAAAACATTTTGAAAATAGATAACGCACTATTTATAAACTTTAAAAAAACACCTAAAAAATTAAAATATTTCTTTTCTAATGTTTATTTTAACTACTCTGTACATATTAAAACACTTCATAGTGTATAGTAAAAATTGGAAAGATAGAATTGAATCGCCATAAAAAGTAAATGTTATTTAATTAAAATGCACAGAATTTTCAAATTCACTTTTTTCTTTGCGGTTTCTGCCAGATTATTTTATTGGTACACCCTGTAAGTAACTTTTACTTATTAAAATCACCTTCTGGCACTACAATAGTGAATAAACAGTAATATTTCCTTTTTTTAAAATATTTTACCAGAAACAAGTTAGTTCGTACTTAAGCATTTGGATAACTTATCTGAGACTTCTATTGAGACCACCCTATAGGAATTGTGATAAGTAGAATATCTAAATAACATATGAATTTAGTTGAACTTTGACATTTTATTGTACATTTCTAGTAAAATAAAACCATGCTCTTATTAGCCGATTTTATCTAAAGATTTTTAGGGCCACAGTGTATGTATGTTAGAATATTATAGGCCAAAAAATGTCAAAATCGCACCTGGGCATGTGTTGTTAATAAGACTATTGCATATTTTCTTATTTTCTAGGGGTGTACCTTTAAACAGGCATAGCTCAAAACCAAAACCGGAGACCCCCCAAATTTTTTTCTTGAAAATATCAGGAAGGTCAGGACTCTAACATATTGCAACCCCAAGCCATTTCACCGATGCCGGTAAACAATGTATTTAGTGCCCCCTCCTTTGAGCAGATTACCCACAATTTTATCTGTTTTAAAATTTATCTTATTTGAATGTTAGTTAGGGAAAAGATATATGTCTGTTTTTAGGAAACAACAATCCTTCAAAGGAATATTGCTCCCAGTACTGCATGAACAAGCACCAAAAAGTAACAGCTCCTCCACAAACCCAGCCTCAGAGAGTGGCAGCGGCTGTGGCCCCTTCAACTCCTTTCGAAGGCTCTCCAGGCCCTTTTCAATATGAGACCTATCAACAGTTTGACTGGGACGACTACCTCAAAGAATCAAATTCGGTGGCTGCACCTCAGCATTGCTTTAAGCAGGCTGTGAATCCTCCAATAAATGATTTTAAGGTGATTATTATCAACTTAAAAGAATGTGGTAAAATCTATATGATATATTTTTATTATGTTATTTTAATTTGTTTTTTAGATTGGAATGAAACTGGAAGCTTTGGACCCCAGAAATGTGACCTCAACTTGTATTGCAACTGTGATAAGTATACTAGGGCCTAGATTAAGATTAAGACTGGATGGCAGTGACAACAAGAATGACTTTTGGAGACTGGTGGATTCTAGTGAGATTCACACGATCGGACATTGTGAGAAAAGTGGGGAGATGTTGCAGCCTCCTTTGGGTATGTATTTATTATATTACTGTTATTATTCTTTTTAATTGAGTTTTTAGTCATCATTTTGTGGCATCATAAAGACATAGAATACCTAAAATCTATTATTTCCAACGATCTATCAAAAATTAAAGAGTGGTGCAATGCCAATCGTCTTTGTTTAAATGTGGAGAAAACTAACATTCTCGCTTTTGTTGTAGTTTGCAGAATGTACAATTGGGTGAGGATCTTCTACAAAAACAAAATGTATCTAAATTTCTAGGTGTACATATTGACAGCCAGCTGAGATTTGATGAACATATCTTTAAACTCAGTAAAAAACTTTCTTCTGGGTGCTTCGCAGTGAGATGTGTGAGATCTGAACTGGGGGTTGATATGGCTAGATCTGTATATTTCTCACTCTTTGAGTCACACTTAAAGTACGGCTTGCCGTTTTGGGGATCTGCGCATTAATATTTGCTATCAATAATTTTAATATTACAAAAAAAGGCTGTTCGATTCATTTCCAATGTAAACAAAAGAGAGTCTTGCAAACCTATATTTGTCAAACATAAAATATTAACACTTACATCACTATATGTTTTGGAAACAGCATCTTTAGTTTTTAAAAATTATAAAAAAGGGCCCAAGTCTCAACAATATCATACAAGACAAGAATTTAACATTCAATTGCCAATTCCAAAAAGCACTTTAGCACAAAAATCTCTTATATACGAGGGAATTAAAATTTTCAATCATTTGCCAATCACCCTCAGTTGTGCCACCTCTGTTAAAAAATTCAGAAGGGATCTAAGGGAGAGGCTTTTACAGTTACCTTTTTACTCGCTTTCTGAATTTTATGACACTCAGTTATAAACTTGCTGCTTTTAATGTGTTTTTTTTTCTTTTTTTTATGAATTATTTTAATGACTAGATATTTTTATTATTTTTCTTTTTACTGTTGTAGTGTTGTCCCCTTTACAATAATTGTTGGTGCAACTATGTTATCTGTCTGTTGTGCTCCTTTTTAATCATAGTAAAGTGGGTATTTTTTATTATTAGTAATTTAGTATAAACATAACAAACTTTTCCAATTTGTTAGTGATTATAGGTTTAAAACCACTTATTAATGTAGACCCAAATTTGACTTTTATGAACTTACATTCTACCTAAAATAAGCTTCAATAATAATGTATTTTCTTCATGTTCCTACTTATTTTACATGTTTTTATTTCTTTTAGTTTTTAGCCTGCTTTGTCGACAGAATTTTTTTTCTTGACATTAAAGTATTTTTTGATTGATTGATTGATTGATTAGAAACTGAAATAATCTACCTAAATCATAACATTAAAACAAGACCTGTATCCAAGCAAAATGTAACTATCCCTACTGTGCCTTGTGTTGCCTGTGAATGACACATCATAATTGTTGGGTCCAGGCTCTTTAATATGATACAGAACCCAACAAAATAAAAAGTTACTTAATAAGGTAATGGCTTGTTGTGGTTAACTGACACTGGGTAGATAAATATTGTTATAATCGAGGTTAAATTGTGTGTTACTTGGTTAAAATTTTTGAGACCGTGTTTTGACTTGGTTGGCGATATAGTTATTTTAGGGTATTGATTATAGATAGATAGAAATATACTTTATTGTCTGAAATAGAATTTTGTTGACAAAGCGTAGCTACAAAGATATACTCATAAAATAAAAAAGGTATACTTAATGAACCCAGAAATTATGAAATCACAATAAAAAATAGGGGCATAGGTACTTTTTATGGTCTAAAAAAATCTCGAAAAAAACACTGTTATTTTATTACAGGTTTTAGAATGAATGCAAGTTCTTGGCCCATGTTCCTACTGAAAACTCTGAACGGAGCCGAAATGGCCCCGCACAAAATATTTCAACGGGAACCGCCCAATCCCAGGGGGAACCTATTTCAAGTCGGCCAAAAACTTGAGGCGGTTGACAAGAAAAATCCCCAGCTGATTTGCTGCGCCACTATTGGTAAGAAATGCTGGGACAAAAGAGTAATTTTGCTTCACAATATTCAAGTTGGATGTCTAATGCCCTATTCTCACTATGCAACTTTTCCATGCATCAAAATTTCTAATAACAGGTCAAAAGAAGACAAGCACATTGTGTCTTCTTTTAACCTGTTATTAGAAGATTTAATGCATGGAAAAGTTGCAGTGAGAACAGGGCTTAAATCTATTACTTTAGCAAGGAAAGAGAATTCTGCTTCAGAATGATTTGCTGTGCCACTATTGGTAAGAAATGCTGGGACAAAAGAGTAATTTTGCTTCACAATATTCAAGTTGGATGTCTAATGCCCTATTCTCACTATGCAACTTTTCCATGCATCAAAATTTCTAATAACAGGTCAAAAGAAGACAAGCAGATTGTGTCTTCTTTTAACCTGTTATTAGAAGATTTGATGCATGGTAAAGTTGCAGTGAGAACAGGGCTTAAATCTATTACCTCGGCAAGGAAAGAAAATTCCGCTTGAAAATGTAATTTTCAACTATTTTGTGAGAAAATTCAATTCAATGATTCTTTGTAGAATGGAGTATACAGGGTTTTCCATTTTAAATGTTACTCCCCTGTTTTCATTGAACAAATGACTATTCAAGAAAGTACATATGGTATAATTTTGGAATCAGGAAGAAAAGATCTATCAAAGTTTGACAAAATATATAGGGTGTTCATTTAAAAAAAAAAAATTGGTGCCTGAAAGCACAGATAGTCCACCATACAATCAATTATTTTATGTTGAAAGAAAATAAAAATATCTCGAAAACTGTAGCTTTGAAAGATTTGAACCTTATATTAAAATTTTTGAGTAGAAAAATCAAAATCTGAAAACCTCATATCAATAGCTGCTTTACTTCTAAGGTTATGATGTTTTTATATATATTTGAACGTTTTTTTAAATAACTCGGAAACTAAAGCTCCCACAAATTTGAACTTTATAACAAAATTTGTAGTCTATATTCATGGAAACTTAAATCTGAAAACTGCATATCGCTACTTGGTTTTGTTCCAAAGTTACAATTTTTTAAATATGTTATCCCCCTTTTCCCCCCTTAAACCCCCCACCACCCTACCCAAAAGTTAATCAGTTCATGGTCAGCCTACAGAGGATTATTGTAAAATAAATTTTGTTAAAATCGATTAAGGCGTTCTTGAGTTATCGTGTATACAGACAGACAACGTTTTTTTTTCGTTGATTAAGGTGTTTTGGAACCTTCAACTCAACTCAACTTTATTGTCATAAATCATATAGGTACAATATGAACAGGAAAGTCATAAAAAGTGTAGTAACCTAAGTACTTAATAAATTTAAACAAAATGAGGAATAAATTCCCTTAAATATATACAACTCAGTAGTAAGTTATTTTTGATAAAATTGAAAAAAGTCAAACAAAAAATAATAATAACATTTATTATGGATAACCCTGTACTTATTTTGTCACGAGCTAATTGTAAATGTTTCCAAAATGGTTGGAGTTACAAAGTAAATATTTCTAGCATCATGTTAGCTATTTGGTTCTCTAAAATGTTTAGCAAAGTTTTCCACAAACCAAAACTACACTTTTTTGTACTCGACGCGCGTTTTGCTAACAACGTTAGCATCATCAGGAGACGATAATCAACAAACAGTTTTGCTACTGGACAGAGTCACAGCAGTTTTAACTTAAGGTTGTGTGGTATGGTGTGACATTAGCAAGTATCACTCCAAAAACAACCTTATTTTTTAGTTTTTAGCCTTTAGTTCCGGAATTAAATTATTTTTATACATTACATTGAAATTTTGAGTATATGCACTGTAGCTCAAAAATTTTAATAATAAGTTTGGCAAACATTTTAGAGTTATGTTAGGAATTTTTATTAGATAGAAAAATAACCAATCTTTTTGGCAATCTTCTTAAAAAAAAGTTTCTGGTGGTCAAATGCCCCAACATAAAGCTAAAAACCTTTAGTTTCAATTTTTTTCGGGTCATATCTCATATACAGTTGTTTAAAATTTAATGATATATCCCTAAGTAAGTATATTTTTTTATCAATATTTAATAATATAAAAAATCACCTTCAGCACTTGGTACATTGTAAACGCCATTAAAGTGTGTCCTTTGTCTTCTCTTTGCAGGTGCAATTAAAGATGACAAGATTCATGTCACTTTTGACGGTTGGAGAGGCGCTTTTGACTACTGGTGTCGTTTTGACAGCAGGGATATCTTTCCCGTGGGATGGTGCTCCAAGTCCGGACATCCGATGCAACCGCCCGGACAGAAAAACAATCCTGGAGGTAGCAGGTAATATTTATATAAGATCCTTTGTTAGCTACAAAAAAGTAAGCTCTTACAAATTTCAATTTACAATAAGTTTTAGATATTACAACTTTAATTTTATCTTTAATTAAACAAAAAAATTTAGTTCGAAACTAATACATAAATAAATTACAAAAATTATAATTAAAGTTACTTACTTACCATCTTAGATGAAATGTTACATTACTGTTTAGAAATATATATATTTATTTTTGTTTTTTAACTTCAGGAAATAGTAAGAACACAAAATTCTAAAATTAGAAACTTGATATAGACATTAACAGTGGGATTTACTAAGATCTAAAATAGTACCCCGCACAGATCTAAATATTTACACCTGTGGGGGGTACTAAATTTTAAAACCAAATTTAAAAAAACACTTACCCATACAGAAAAGACACAAAGTTATTCATTATTTTGTACTATTATTGCAAAATACCATTGAAAAACAGCTTTTTTTCTAAAAATATACCATATTTTAGAAGAAAATTCCCTAAAACTAATTTTTTTTTTGACATGCTTCAAAATGGCATATGGTGAATATGCCAAAAATTTGGCACATAATAGCTTCATCTGTGTTTGAGGTTATAAAGTTGTTGATTTTTTAGACCACCTCTGGGGGGGTGGTTTAAATTTATAGCCCCCAGAAAGAATTGTTTTGTAACCGTTTTTACAAGAAGTAATTTACCTTATCTAATATCCCAAGCTGTTTATTAATCAATAAAACACCTCCAATTTTGTCCAAAAAAACGCCATATTTTCAACCCGTTTTCAGCACAAAAAATATATTTATGAGGGCACTACGAGGCAAAACAAACAAGTGAAGGTCACTGATTATGCCCGAAAAATATACCAAATAAAAAACCCAAAACAACTATATTAATTTATTTACAAACTGAAAGTAGAACATTGAGGTTATCTAAAAGCTCAGTCAAAATAACTTTCCTTACTCAAAGCCCACTCATTTTAAAGCTGTAGCTTTCATCAGTACAGGTTGGTGCAAGCCAAGGTGCAAGCAGAGGTAAAAGATCCGAACTCGCTATTTGCGATTGAACGCAGCGCTAATATGTTTAAACTGACATTTCGACAGTGACAGAAATGTAAAACAAACTTGCATTTAAGTTTTTTAATACATTTCATAAATAAAAACACCTTTTATATAAATACAAAATTAATCTACTCCTTATTTTATTATCACCCATCTAAATCGTTGTGTGACATCAAGTATTAATTGGAAAAATCAATTATCAAGGGTGTTTTAATTAGGGTGACATATAACCTCAATTTTAATTTGTTCTACAGAGTGTTTACTATTTAAACTCCGCGTGGGTTTCAATTTTTAAATTTTCTTTTCTTCTAAATTGAAACTTTCTTCTTAAATCCAACACAAGATTGTGTTAAGATTTAGGACTGTTCTAAAATAGACTAAACCCTTTTAGTAAATCCCACCGTTAAGTACCTGAAAGGTGCCAATAGTAAATACATTTAAAAATATTTAAAAAAAATCATATAACCTTTTTTTCACAAAACTGCAGAATATCACTTGGGCATGAGCAAATTTTGTTGACAATTTGCAATGCACTATGGATTTTTTTCCCCTCCTAGGTTCAGATTCAGGCCAGCCTTCAGCGTGCCCCCTCCCAGTACCCCGGTCAGTTCGTCAGCCCCCGAACCGATCTCCGACGTGCAATCGCCCGAAGCGGACACTTCGGCCCCCAACCCCCCACCCACCGTCGTTTATTTCCACAAAAATTGCCATAGTGGCAATCTGATAAACGCCGGCTTGTTGCCCGACAGTACCGAGGATAGCGTACTTATTTTGCTGGTCAAGAAAGTAAGTGATGAATGTATATAGTATACATCTTAGTCTAGAAGGAACTAGAGGCCCTGTACACGATTTTTGACACTTATTGTTTTACCAGAGATGATCAACTGGATGTGGCAGTTGTTCGGGAAATGTTTAAAAACAAATTGTGTGTGGGCAATGATAGTTGGTAACCCCTGACAATAAATAATTTTGTCAGTGTCACATTTTTGATTAGGAAACGTCCGGTTTAAAAATTGAATTTTGCTGTATCAAAAACTGTACAAACACATGCCTCGACGAATTTCTTTTGTTCCGTTGTCCAACGGAGAAAGAAAATTGGGAAAAAAAACAAGCATTTACCAAGCTGGAAAATTAATAAAAATAGCCGAATTTACGAGGTAAGTGGGCTACAAGCAGTAGGTACAAACATCTTCCCCTCGTAATGCTAAAATATTGTTTTAAAAGGTTTGAATCTAATGGTTGTTTATAGAAATGGTCTGACTCAATGAGCATTTTTGTCTATATAAAAGTTACAGCAAATAATATAAAACCTTCATAAAATAACCAAAAGTTATATTATTTAGTGTTGGTGATAATTTTATAACTCTAATATATCTCGTAAATGAGTAAAAAAGACTTGAAAAACAACTGTTCAACACCAGCTTATAAAAATTTATGGTACATAGTAATGGATAGAAAAACAACATATAGATTTTATAAAACTTCCTTATGAGCCCTCAAGTATAGAGATTATTATAAAAAGGTTTTACAACTCTTCTAACAACACTACATAACAAATTAAAGGCTTTTATGGATTTAGAAATATAGATTTTCCATCTTTCTTCCCTTTGCTTGTTATGTATTATTCTTTTTCTTTTTACAATAAAAAATTTTATAAAATGGTGTTTAGCAATCTTCTGAAATAAATAAAAATGAAAGTGAGATAAGCTGAAGCAGGAATATGAATATTTATATACTATAGTCAAATAAATAAATAAAAAGTTTTTCAAGTCATCCTACTCTGAAAATCAGATGCGGTCCCGTTTGTACTGTATAGTTTTCGAATACACTCACGTAAATTTCATGGGCTGCAAAAATACTTGAGGAAACGGGAAAAAATTATTCATTTAAATATCAGTTTTTTTTTCATACGCGTTTTTTTCTTTCTGGGACAAATATTGAATTTTATATGTTGTTCTTAACCCTAACAAGCAATATTTCGATTGAAACACATGTTGAAACCCAATAAATAACGTTTTTATTTAGGCCAAAAACCAATTTTTGTAATCCAAAATGGAGTATATTTCCGACAATTCTATAAAAAAAAAACAACTATACCACTGTTTACCTCGTCAACACTATTTTATGACCCTTTTAAAAAATGATGCTACTTGGAACAAAGGGCAGCAGATGGCGCAGTGTTGAACACTGATGGTCCGTTTCTGCGAGCTTAACATAGTTACCATTGTTCTCTTTTCCTAAATGCATTCCTCGAGAGATCCAGCATACTACACATACCAGGAAAAATACCCGCATTCACACACTTCAAGCCCGCATAACTGTCAGAGGTAACTATGTCAAGTTAGATTGCGGGGTCGAAGGGTGTACAGGCGAGTATTTTTCGGGGTGTTCACATTTGCCGCCGACCAATAGTATCAGCGTATGCGCTCGACGTTTCACGGTGCGTTGTTGCGACTTTAACTATATTGTTCTCTTTTTCTAAAACACGGTTCCCATCTATGCGTTTCTCATTCGTGGGTCCCCCGAATCAAAACACGTATCACGTGGTCTAAGCGAGATTTGCCTATACAAGTTCATGTCGGACCACGTGAGTTTTTTGAGTCAGGGTGACTGCGCATAGGAAACGCTGGTGGGAATCAGGTGTAATATGCATTCGATCCCGATATCTGTCATCGGCAACTATCTCAAGAAGATTTCGATCTCTTATCTCTCTCAGATTGATGTAATTAAAACAAGATAATAATGGTATGGTATCTCGCAAAAACGCGCCTTTCGATGTCGCAAAAACGTTCCATTTGATGTCGCAAAAACGCGCCTTTTGATGTCACATAATTAACCTTAAAAAATCTTGTTTGTTTTGTTATTATAACTGCCAAAATAAATTAAAATTGTTTTTTTTTGTTCTAAAAACAGTTGTATTATAAACACTATATAAAGAAATTAATAACAACATTATAGAAAAAACCTTATGGGCAAAAAAGTTTATGAATGAATTCATAAGAATATTACAGACACCAATTTATATAACTATTGTGTGTGAGTTCCCAAGTTTTTATAAGTGTCTCTCGAAATATTTTCAATCTTATCTTATATAAATTTGTTGTTGGTTAATTAAGTTTTATAAGTGGGTTGATAGCAACATTTTAAAAACCAATCTATTATATATCTTTAATTGATAGTTACTTACAGTTTTATAGGTGGGTTGACAGAAAGATTTCAAACCCCAATTTATATAACTTTTGTCACTGATGACTTATATTTTTATAAATATGTTGGTGAAAACATTGTTAAGACCAATTTATATAACATTTGTTACCGATGACTTTAATTTTTATAAAGATGTCCGTGGAAATATTGTTAACGCCAGTTTTATGTTACTTTAGGGTACCATCAATTTAGAGCCTTTAATAAAACAAATATACAAACTCAATTCTTCTAGGAAACTTCTAGGGTATCAATGGAACCCTCTTTATAATTTTTATATAAATATCTGTCACCCGAAGTTTCTGAAAATGCTCATTGGGGAATAATAAACGAAAGGACACCCACAGCATTTTGATACATTTCAGCGTCCTATCCCATTGACGTCTAAGAGTCAATTCACGCTCACAATGTAGAACATATATAAAAAAAAAACTGCGCACGTTCACTTAGGAATAACGTTGGATAACATTCGTTTTACTAGGTAGTTGGCTATCTGCTAGACGCCTCTTCGAAATGGGAAAAGATCTTGGCCAGGCTGGGTACCACGCAAGGCGAAGAGATGGTGGTCAGTCACAAGGGCACCTCGTACACAATCAAGTTGCCCACCTTTAATAAAGCGTCCGAGTTGGATTGCGTATTCCAAGCTTTAGGACAAGCGTTGGGATGTTGTCCAAATCTCTTTGGTGAGTTATCTATACATTATCTTTTTGATCCGACCCACGGTTTCAGAAATATAGGTGTTGAAAGTTGGAGGTGTCAGATTTTAGGGATTTTTTACTAAAATCAGTTTTTGGCCTATTTTGTTGTGTTCAGGTAGCTAACTTGCTACTTCCAGTACACCAGTTTTTAGGTAGAGAATCAGGCTATTGATTGCAGTTTAAAAAATTTACATATTTCATTTACGTCACTCTCAGTGGCGGCACAAACTTGAAAAACGTAAAAAACTTTTTTCAAAATGCAATTTTTTTGTTAAATCGCTGATTAAAAAAGAACAAACGGTGAAATATTTTTTATTTTTTGATATGTTATAGAAAAATCTTCAGAGAAAAAAAAAGATAAGCTACATAATATGTATAAGGTCATCACACTTTGTGAAAAACGCCCGTGAACCTAGAAAATGCTCGGGTTATTGTCCACATTTCTACTATATATATGTGTATGCCATGCTAGAGACCCGAAGTCTCATCCGATTTTGACAAAAGTGGTACTGCTGGAGTGTTCTGAGTCTCAGAGGTACTACATATGTCATATATTATTCATGAAGAAAATCAGTATGGCGGATGCGAGTCGCTATTCTGTAATTTTTTTATACTTTTGAGATGTAAATTACAAAAATGTAAAGCCATCTGATAATATAAATGTTTTCTCTTTAGTTTCTTTAGAGTGATCACCCAATACAGTTTCGCCTGCTTCGGACTCCCCCCTCTTTTCCCCAACCTAGGTGACCCACTTAAAAATATGTAGTGCAAGGTATAATATATGATCCCATTCCGCCCAAATAATCTCACCGCCTCCTTCTCAGCCCAGGTCACCCTCTTAAGAAATTAGTAATGTACACATGCTACATATCATCCCCTACCAAAAAGTGTCCCCCTCGCAAAAAAAAGACGTGTCCGAAGAAAAAGTTAATATCTGAAAGTATCATGCTCAAAAAAAATAAATAAAAAATAAATCTTTTTTTTTTGCCTATGGTAAGTTTGACAGCAAATATCTCAAAAACTATTTAACCGATTTATTTAGGCTAAGGAACCCCCAAATATCACATTTCTGATGATAACTCAAAATCTTTTTTTTCCGACGAAAACAATACCTCCCCTAGCCGTGTGGACTCGGGGAGGTAAAAATGACAATGGCGGCTCGCATCCGCCATATTGATTTTCTTCTTGAACAACATATAGTACCTACCTCGATCTCAGACTCGGACTCAGATCGCTCCAGCGGTGCCACTTTTGTCAAAATCGGTTGAGCCTTCTGGTGTCTATCATGGCATACACATATACATAGTAGAAATGGGGATAATAACCCGAGCATTTTCCTATTTCACGGGAGTTTTTCACAAAGTGTGATGTGCTTATACATATGTGTATTATCTTTTTTTTTCTGAAGATTTTTCTATCATATCATATATAGTTTTTTCCTTTTTAATCAGCGATTTTACAAAAAATTGCATTTTGAAAAAAAAGTTTTTTACGTTTTTAAAGTTTGTGCCTCCACTGAGAGTGACGTAAATGAAATATGTCAATTTTTTCAACGGCATTCAATAGCCTTGTTCTCTACCTAAAAACTGGTGTACCGAAAGTATTAAGTTAGCCACTGGATTTTAGTGAAAGATCCCTAAAATCTGACACCTCCAACTTTTAACACCCATATCGCTGAAACCGTCGTGGGAAACGTTAATCACGGATAACAGATCTACAACATATCAAACGCCTAGCCCATTCCAACTGGAGGCCAGTGTTTATTTAATATTTATTTAATATCTTTTTTCATGTTGTTGTTCAAGCAGTACATCAAAATTACGCGACCTATTTTTTTGGGCGTTTTACTAGAAAGAAGAGTAATGACCATGTAAAATGCAGTATACAAATAAAATTGACAAGATTTTCGAAGATATCTCGTTAACGATCTTAGATAAAGAAGACTAACTGTAGATTTAAATCTTGAAAACTTAATTAACTGTGTATCTAACGATTACACCGTCTCTACAGGTTTGGAAGAGACCCCTCAACAGTGCCCGCAATGCACAGAAAAAGAAAAAGAAGACCTGCCGCAATCGCCCCCGCCCAAAAAGCGCGCCCCGCTGCCGGAGCAAGAGCCCGCGACGTCGACCACGCCCACAGAACAGCCCACGACCACGGAACAGCCCTCGACTACGGAACAGCCTTCGACCTCGAACATCACGGAAAACCGTTTGGCGGCTCTGAGTAAAACTCCCACGCAAGAGTGGGACATCGAGGAGGTTATCCAATTTATCGAGGCCACGGATCCTTGCCTGGGGGTGCACGCCGAGTTGTTTAGGAAGCACGTAAGTGTGGCATTTTTATTGACATTTGATCAAATCAAAACATTTATTGCGAACAAAATTAAACACAATTATTAATTTTATCTAGATTTTGTTTGTGTGGCACTTGTCCACCAGATACTTTTTAACATAATTTTTAAACTTTATGTCGTTTTCAATATTTTTAGTTTCCAATGGCAAACTTCGGTAGGCTTTTATGCATTTATAATAAGGTCCTTTTTCAAAGAAAGTTGTTCTGTCTGCAAGGATTGCGAGTTAATTTCTGGGCCTGTGGTCGCAAATATTGATCTGTGTTTCCGAACAAAGAGAACAAGCTGTAAGGTTGGGCCACAAAATTCCGCACTTTTTGGATTGGCTATAACTTGATTTGATTACTGGATTTTGAAATATATTGGCTTTTTGGAAATATAAAATGTGAGAGTTTTTCGATTCTGTTAAAAATTTAAAATTTCTAAAAAATTCAAGAAGGTGCACAGTTTTGAAAAATATGTAATTTTCCCCCCCCCCAAGTAACATTTTTGGTTAAAAATTGGTAAAATATTCCCCAGTTAAGCTAGTAATTTTTTCTTATGAAAAACTGGGAGGTCAAAAAAGAGGGAAATTTCCCGCCTTTTTACCAAAGTGGGGACAAAAACCAAGGTAATTTGGTGGGATAAAATAGGTAATTAAATTTTTTTTTCCTGAAGGTGAATTTGCCCAGAGGACACTTTTCACCAACTTTTGGGACATATGTACACATCTGCATAAATGCTCAACCTAATTTGTGTCCTATTGTACACAATGCCCTCTCAGTGCCCTCTTGTTTGTCTGTGACTGAAGCGCCCTCTACGTGTCAGAATAGAAGGAGATGAAAACATTTTAAAATGAAAGTAAAAAAAGAGAAAAATATAAATTAAATCCATGGCCTACAACAACTTTGGAAATAAAAAATGGTGATGAAAAATCATAGTTATATGTTAATCAGGGGTTAAACTACTATTTAAAACTATTATTGGGAGGAAACCGACATGCGCCGAAAATTTTTTTGTTGAATTGTTTACTTTTACTTCCATAAAATTTACGCGCCCATCGAAACATGCAGTTTTAACAAAAAAATCACCAAAATTATGTTTGGGGAAAACACTAATTAAATATTATTTCCAATTTGTAATTATAATTTAATATTTGGGTATGAAACAAGTGTAAGCAAATCATTTTAATAAAGATTTTCTATTTTTTTTTCATTAAAAATAATAAAATCTTGTTGAAAAAGAGAAAAAAACATGGCTCCTTACCTTTTTTTGGCGACCATGCCCTAAAAGTCGTGTTAACCATGTTTTTTTCCCTCAAACACAAAATTTCCAATGTTAAAGTCAAAATTTCTTATTAATTTTGCAGCAAGGACGGTTTATCCATTTTTCGGGTTCATTGCCAATTGTTCCCCGCACTCCCCCTGCCCATTGTTCGGTTGTCAGTTGTCATGTTGATTGTTGACATAAAGGCGGATTTACGCCGGTGAGCAATTAAGCAAGCAAACAATTCGAAAAAGTTCCATCATATGGAAATACACACAATCGTTTACGCTCCCAAATGTCATAACTTGACATATGATATTTGCGAGCGTAAACGATTGTGTATATTCCCATATGATGAACTTTTTCGAATTGGTTGCTTGCTTAATTGCTTACCCGTAAATGCGCCTTAAACATTCCAACAACTTCTGCATCTCTTTCGGCGTTTTTCTTTCACACAAGCAGAGTGTGTCTTCTTTTAATCTGTTATTAGAAAATTTGATGCATGGAAAAGTTGCATTGTGAGAACAGGGCTTTAAGCTTGCAAAAACACGCCTTTTAATAAGAGACAGATAGCGACGAATCTGGAGTGCAAAGGGTGCGAACTCGATATTGTGTTTTATCTATTGTCTTTTTCTGGCCCACCTTTGTAGAGAAAGAGAGAGACCCCAACCGTGGTATCCGATTTTTTAAAGTGCATAAACGAACTGTGTCAAAGTCACCCACGCTGACAGCTGACTCCTAACCTACATTCCTTTAAACAAAAAAATGGTGCAAGGTGAAAAAAAATGGCATCAAGAACTTCCTCGCATTATTATAAGGTTGTGGCTTGTATAAAGGGAAAGCGCATCGAAATATGCTATGTCCCATATAAATGGGAACAAGATGGGCTTTTAAGGTGGCCCCAAGCCAACCTTGGGAGGCTTCGAAAAGATGCTGCCAGCCATCCGGAAGATGACTGGTTGACCTACAAATGTAAAATTAAAAAAAATTACATATTTGATCTTGATTCCGCACAATTATGGGAAGAACAACTGATCGAGGAAGGCACCGATGCTGAAAACAGGTGGGTACCTCCAACAATTAAGTTTATGCCCGTGAATTTGAACTCATTTATGGAAAATAAACCAAGGTAATTATGCAGCATACGGTTTTCTGTCATTTTTGATTTTTTAGGAAAAATTCTTTATGGGGGCACCTACTAGGGCCCCAGTGTTTTTTTTATTTTTTTTTTCGCTAAAACAACCCAATTCAACACAGCGCAACCCAACCTATTCCAACCCAACCCAAAACAATCAAAAAAACACATTACAACCCCCCCCCCCGGCACCCTTTTTTCTCTTAAAAAAAAATTGGGCGCAGGTGGATTTGGGGTCCTAGGGACCCTGGTAGGTGCCCCCATAAAGAATTTGGTAATTATGCAGCATACGGTTTTCTGCCATTTTTGATTTTTTTTGAAAAATTCTTTATGGGGGCACCTTCTAGGGTCTCTAGGACCGCAAATCCGTCTGCGCCGGTTGTTTTTTTTTTTTATTTTTTTTGTTTTTTTTTAAATTTTTTTTCACTAAAACAAACCAAACCAACACAGTCCAACCCAACCTAACCCAAACCAATCAAAAACAATTAAAAAAACACTTTACAACCCCCGCTGGGCACCCTTTTTTCTCGTTAAAAAAAAAAAAAATCGGGCGCAGGCGGATTTGGGGTCCTAGGGACCCTAGAAGGTGCCCCCATAAAGAATTTTTCAAAAAAAATCAAAAATGGCAGAAAACCGTATACTGCATAATTACCAAGAATTTTTCAAAAAAAATGGCAGAAACCGTATACTGCATAATTAACTAAACCAAACCCAGATCAACCTATACTACACCACCATATTTCTTATATTAATTTAGTAGTTTATAGATCTTAAACGAGCTTGGTGCAAGTTTTTACCCTGATCTGCAAATCATGTAGTATTGGTAATTATGCTTATGCAGTATGCGGTTTTCTGCCATTTTTGATTTTTATGGAAAATTCTTTATGGAGGCACCTTCTATGGTTCCTAGGGCCCCAAATATGCCACTGCCAAACTTTTTTTAAAATTTTTTTGTTTTGTTTTTAATTTTTTTCTCACTAAAACAACCCAACTTAATGGAGCCCAACCCAAAACAACAAAAAAACATTATACCCCCCCCAGCAGCCTTTTTTATCTTAAAAAGACATGCAAAAGATAAATAAACTATAATAACTCATTATGTTTTAGTATTGTTGAAAAAGCACCCCCGGTCAAGAATTTATACCAAGAAGCACCCAAAAAGAAAAAAAATTCACAACTGACTGAAGTAGATCTGCAATTTTCAGAAATTGACCTGCAAAGCGAGGTGGAAAGGTAAGTTACTTTGTCCTCTATGGCTCAAATTGAAGTTTATTTTACCCTAAGGTCACTTATCTTTTAGCCAACCTCTCCGCCAAGTTATTAAGTGTCACACACCTCCTATATCCGCAACACAGAGCCCTAAAAAGAGTATGGACGAGAGTATGGGATTCGAAGGCTGTGAGTAATATATAAACTTTTCTTATACTTTCATCAGAAACATGATCTAGTAAGTAGACACTTAAAGTTAATTTTCAGTTTTATCAGCATTCGTGTTCTTATCTCTATCGAGTCGACCAATCATACAGTTGCTTTTTTAAAATCATGGCGAGTGCGTTACAGCTCCAGATGATCATATAAATGAAAACCTCATTAGGTACAATAAGGAAGTCGCAATGTTAAGACCATCCCTGCATATGAAACAATGTTTTCACGCATTTGATCAGCTGGTGCCGTCACACATTCGCCATTAATTTAAAAGTACACCTGCTCGATAGGTCAACTTGATAGAGAAAAGGATACGAATGCTGATAAAACCAAAAATTAACTTTAAGCTTCTACTGTCTATAAGTATTTTTTCCCTTTTTTTTTGGTTTTTTTAATAAAGTAATAAGAAAATAGATAGAGTTTGCAACATGCTGCCAAAGTGTATTTTTTTTTTTTAGTTGCAGATACTCCTCCTGTCACTAAGAAAAGTGTGGAAAAAAAAATACAATTTTTAAAGGAAACCATAGAACCTGTAAATAAGAACTTGTTATTGGAGGAGGAAACTATAACACTGCCTAAAAAGTTGTTTGATACAATAATTGAGAAACAAGATACAATAATCGAAAAACAAGATGACATATTAAAAAATCTAAAAACCGCTTTAGAAAAGAATAGCACAGAGCTAGTACTTTATAAGGCAACTATCAACTCTATTTATAAGCAATTATCAAATTTTAATTTGAAGGAGAAGGCAAATGAAAAACAACAAAATCAAGAGGTAGAGTTGGCACAAAAATGTAACTTTCCTCTCAAAACTGTAGAGGAAGTTTTCAAATTCAATACAGAACTCATCCAGAATTCTACATTTTTCAACCATTTGGTAAGTATTTTGTACTGTTCTTTGCATGTTAAATAGCTTTTAGTGTACCATTACCCTAATGTCTGAAGTACATTCGTTTAAAGTCCCAGGGAATCTCGCTGGGACATTCCGGATGACCTGAGAGTTTTTTTTGTTGATGTGGTGTTTGATGATACTTTTTTTTTGTTACAGATGAAATCATATGAATCCATTGGGGGTACTGGTGGAAATGAAGAGGGTAAATTAGTAGCAAAAAAGCTACGAACAATTTTTTTTACTGAATCTGTTTTGACTTCCTTCTCATGGACTGGGATATCGAGAACCAGTGGCTTAAATAAAAAGGAATCTTTTCAAAAATGCGAAGGTATTTTGGATTTTTTTCTAAAGATCACCACCAAAGCTGATAATAGGTGGTCCTCCAGCAAAAATGAAAAATTTTTTAAGTATCATACTCTTAAACATGCAAAACAAATGGAGAAAGCTGTCACAAAAAAACATGAAAAATTAAAAAAAGTAAAAACTACTGAGACTGACAAACCAACAGATACGGAGACTAATGATAATTATCAAGAACAAGAGGATACAGAGGTAGACCAAGAGGTTCGGCAAGATGATGAGCCCTGTGTTGTTCTGAGCCAGGAAAAAACTTTGGAAGAACTCCGGAACTTGGATGATATGGAAGAACAACTGGTGATTAATGATACCAAGTAAATTTAAGTAAATAAAGCATAACCAAGTTACGTCAGTTTTCTAGTTTTAAGAGTTTTTTGTTGATAAGCACCTTCTATGTTTAAAACGTTTGTTTTTTTTATTACTGTTTGTTTTTTATTACTTATCACCATGTAGGTAAAAAGTACATGTTTGTTACTGTGTTACTGAGAAAATATAAACTTTGAACAAAATATGTTTTAAATAAATTTACACTCCCAACATTATCATTATTATATCATTTTTGAGATTAAGCTAAGACATTTTTGAGATTAGTCCAATATTTATGTAGGATGTGAAAATGACTTATGTAAATTTTAATTTATTTGGACTTATATTTAAAAAACTAGTAAGGCAAAGATTTTAAACTTAATATCAAAATGGAGATTCTTAAAACTGTTGTTTAAAGTTTATATTTAAATATATAATATTTATTTTTTTTAATAAGTTATTTTTTGCTGACTGCATGGACTGAAAAATGTTATCCTTTAGTGTATTTAGCTACTTAATTTTTTAGTTTATCCATAAAACATCATTTACATTCGACAATATATTTACCATATACCTACAAATCCGAACAAACAAGTCTAAAAATCCAAAAATAAATAAAAAAATATTGAAAAACTGTAGTAAACTATTTTTTTATATTTACATCTAAAGTATGAATTAATGGAAAAAATACAAACTCATTGTTACAAACTACTCTAAATAGTTTTGCCTTTAAATCGTCTAATGAGTAACATTGAGATGGACCTGTGTTTCTCAAGTCTGCTTTTACCGAAAAAATGCTCAACTTTGAGGACGCAAACGGTTTTTTAAAAAGATCCTCGGGGTTCTCTAATTTTTTCCCGTATATGTGGATTTTTCGTCTTAAGTAGGTTGCACTCAGGAAGCATACTATCTCATTTTTTTTTGTTAAAAAGTAATTGTTTTTTTCATCGGCACTAAGAATGTACCTATCAGTTATATGTAGTTGTTTATATATGCCTTCACACTCTGGGTTGGGATGAGCTTCATTTGATTTGTATTTAACGTAGATGTTGATGTTATCTGCTTCTGTAGACATATTTATAAATGAAATCTCTTCAATGCGCTTTGCAATTTGGCTTAATGGTAAATTTCCACTACGAACAAGGCTTTTTAAATAACCCAAAAAATTCTCAAATTCATAAGAACTGATTGAAGTCAATGGTCCAAATTTTTTAACATCGTTAATGACGTGACACAGATTATGAACATTGCTGCTTATTGAGTCAACCCCATATATGTCAATAAATTTTTCTATGTAGTCTTGCAATAATTTGTCTGCAATATCTATGTATTTTAAATAATATTGGCAAGATAAAATTGTTGCAGCAGTACTAAGAATTAAAAAATGTTCATAGACCTCAGTTGATAAAACATGCTTTAAAAACACAGGGCCCAAATACAGAAGGAAAACTCTGTACTCACTCCCCTTCCAAAATTTTAAGGCCTTTAGCGGTCTTATATTTCTGTTTATTTCTTTTGGTCGAGTTTTGTTAACGTTCTCAAGCATCATTGACAGTATATCAGATTGATGTTTAGAGAGTTTTGTTCTAAAATTGTAGCTGCCTTCACGCCATCCAAAAAGACATCTTCTTGTCAAACCTGGAAATAGAGTTATTATTGTGTACTAAAGAAGGTTGGCCCAAATTGTTAAGATGAATTGAGAAAATCACAAAACATTTTTTTTATGTGTACAATTAAATAATTAACACCCACCTAGATGAAGAAGGTGTAGATCATCTGCTACAATAAAATCTTCGATCATATCAATGGGTAGCTCTGTCAAAGGAGTTTGTTCTTTGTGGTGGTCTTCATCGCTCTGTTCCCTGAAGCTCTGATCTGATCGTGGCGGGCAGTGTATCCGGGGGTAGCTCATGTGCCTACCTTTTCGATCATATTCACCTACAACTGTACATTTTTGACATGCACCATTTTCAGCATTAGCTGCAGGTGTTCCTAAAAAATATTTATAAATTTATAAAAAAAAATACAAAATTAAGACCTTTTTACCTTTAATTAGAGCTCTTGCAGGAGTATCACACACAAAACACCTAATGGAAATGTTGACATGTTTTCCATTAAAATCCATTCCCTCCTGAAGTAAGATTCTCATCTCTATTACAAATTCTTCAAAAAAAGAATTTAAGGCAGGTTTTGTTTCTCCATAGTATATGCCAGCTACCATCGGCCTGACCTGCCTTAACTCGTGAATTAAAAATAATATAGGCCAAAGTTGCTTTGAAGAGCTATTGAAAGGCGAAATTCCATCAATGTTGAACATCAGTGAAATATTATGAGGTATTTTTTCTATTTCTAACTGTTCAAGGACCTTTACTAGATTCCTTTTCACTCCGCTGTACCAAAAATGTCCCGAATCAATCTGCTTTACAGTCAGTGATGAAGGAGTTTTCATGAGGGTTCGCACATCTTTTGGCAGCTCATTTTTATGGCCATGTTCTCTCATAATGGCTATAATTTCATTTGCCCATAAATGTGGCACTTTCCTGCGGTCTACCCAACCTCTTACTTTTTCTCTTAAAGATATGGCATTCTGAGCTACCTCTAAGGCATCGGCTTCCTCCAAAATTTCTTCATCAGTGTCTGACACTGGGTCTAACCTTAAAATAAAAACAATATCAAAATAACAATAGGTTTTTAGTGAGATTTTTCTCCTTCCACTAAAACCATACAGGTCTATTAATGTGGCTTGTCACTTGATAAAGTCTACAAATACCTTTCAATATCTGAAATGTTCACCGGACCTTCGTTCTCGTCCTCCAAGCTCCCCTCAGATTCCAAAATATAAGGCTCCATTGGATTTTGTTGTGATCCACAGCTACTAGTGCCAGGTAAATTGCTAAAAAAAAAATTAAATAAGATGAAGAGCAGAAACTTAGCCGGGTTTGAAAGAGCCTTATGAAACTATGGTGGCTTGCCGGTATTTACCTCAGTATATATTTAGAAATCTTTTGGTAACCTTGCAGTAATATGATATTTTTCATTTGAGTACCTAAATAAACATAAAATAAATTCAACCTCCACTTCTACTACCACTCAAACTTAGAAGAAAGACGTGACTATAAAATAATTAGTTTATAAACAGTGGATTTTGTATACTTACATTACATTGTCCACATTATCAGCATTGGTTGTGTTCGGCACTTGTAGAGATCCACTACCACTTGTTGCGTCCCCACTATCACTTTTAATTTCTTTAACTTTTCTGTAAAAACTGCTTGATGCTGTAAAAGGTTTGTTTCTTTTTTCTTTTGGCATGTTAAAACACAAAACTGTCAGGATCACAACTACTAGGTAGGTACTTTCACACAATAATCAAACATGAATGCCGTCTCTTCCTTAAACCGTTGTATGAACAAATTTAAACCCAATCTTATAATTTGGAAATACCGAGCACTGATACCGAGAAGGAACATGAAAGTTATGATTATTGATTAATCTAAACAGCTGATCATGACAGTTCGTTAGAGGACACGTGACGCAAAGGGGAGTTTTCTTGTTTTCTACCAGAAATACTTTTTTCCCATGAAGAAAAACCAAACTGAAGTTTTGACCTAATCAAATCTTAATATTCCATATGGTTAAAGAAAATAGAATAATTTTCCATAAAGTTCGAACATATTTTTAGGTTGTACTTATTTGGTCAAAAAACCAAATTTTTGTCCTAAAACTTATTCCAAAAAAAACCCTAACTTTCAGGAATAACTGTAAGTCAAAAATAAGTAAGTTTGAGTTCAGTTTTAAACCAAAAAAGTTCTTAACATTGAGGGATTTCTTCAGGACATTATTAAAAACTTTTGACAAGCAATATTGACCAAAAAATGCCCAAACAAGGCGGGGACATCAGAGTAGAATCTCAAGTCAAGTTTACCATCAATTTACCTTCTCTTTTAACTTTATAGTTAAAACAACTTTGAAGACATGATACGAGGAAAATAATTCGAAAAATATCCTAAAAGAAAACCTTTAAAATGTCGTGTATATAGTGACCGTTTCTTGAGGTTATTTGTTCCAATTTAAAACTTATTTTCAAACCTCAAACTACAAAGTAATTTTCTGAAGGAAAACGGGGGATGTTTTAACTTATGATTGGTTATCTTAACCTTCCAACTTCCCAATATGCCCTAAAATGTTACTTGGGCCCTCCCTGAAAAAATATTATGTGCGACACTGAACAAACTCTAAAGCTTTCATTGCAAAAGCTCATTATTTCTGTGTGTATTGAAATTTCATTTAATTAAATCAGTTTGGAAATAAAAAAGTTTTTTAACTACGACTGTTTTGAAACAAAAAACAAAATTATGATTGTTTTCCACAAACCAAAACTACACTTTTTTGCACTCGACGCGCGTTTCGCTAACAATGTTAGCATCATCAGGAGACGATAAACAATGAACTAAATTAATCTACGCTCTATCTTATATACAATCCTTTAGTGGGCGGAGATAAGACTAATAACTTGTGATTGATCACGATTTTTAATCCTATCTCTCCTCAACCAAAGAATAAAGTGTACTAAACGGGATGGGTCCTCTATCTTTATTTAAACTATTTCTGGATTTAATGATTTCCATACTTTCATATGCATTCAAAAGTCTTTTGTTTGGTACACTTTTTAGAAGTTTTAGGTTATTTAATGTGAATCTATGATTGTTTTCAAAAGCATGCTCGGCCACACTTGACTTTTCTGTTCTTCCGTATTTTAAGTGTGCTAAGTGTTCTTTAAAACGTGTTTGAATAGAGCGTCTCGTTTGGCCAACATATTTTTTGTCACAATCCATGCAACTAATTTCGTAAATTCCACTTTTTTCTAGAACTGTAGTTTTATCCTTGGGATTTCCTAGTAAGCTTCTTATTGTGTTACCGGATTGATAAACTAATTTAAGACCGGTGTTATTAAATACTTTGTTTAATCCTTTCGTATAATTAGGGTTATAAGGAATTGATACAAATTTTGAGTCGCAGGTATCTTTTTGTCTGAAAAAGGTAGAATTCCAAAAGGTCTTTTGAAAAGAATGTCTATTTATCAGCTTATTTATTAAGCCTTCGTCGTAACCGTTTTCGCCAGCTATATTCCTAATCCTATTCTTTTCTGCTTCAAATCTTTCTTTGTTTAAGGGGAAATTTACTAATCTATATGTTAAAAAGTGCAAACTTGCAAGCTTATGTTGTAAGCAATGAAAAGAGTCATTTGGAATATACCTGTTGGTGGCCGTGCCTTTTCTGTATAGGTCAAAGTCCAATTTATTTTTATTTCTTATAACTAAAGTGTCTAGAAATGGCAGTGTACCGTGGTTCTCTGTTTCATAAGTAAATTTAATACTGGGAAATTTGTTATTTATTTTTTCCATAAAATTTTCAACACTAGTTACTTTAGTGTTGAATACTGCAAACACATCGTCTACATACCTGAACCATACTCTGGGGAAATACTCAAATTCTTTACTTATATCTGATTCAAATTTGCTCATAAATAGGTTTGCGATAAAAGGTGATAAACTATTACCCATTGTGGTTCCTTCTAATTGCTGGTAGTAGTTATTTTTATATTGAAAGTAATTTTGATTCATGCAGAGTTTTGTTAAAGATAGGTATTCTAAAGTCTGTTTGTCTTCTAGATTGTTTTTTCTTAGTAGTTCCTCCAGGTATTGTAAGGTATTGGGGATCGGCACACTAGGGAACAACGAACTAACATCAAACGAGATTAAAATTTCACCTTCTTGGAGTGAAATATCTTTAACTTTGTTGATAAATTCAAGGGAATTTTGAACAGAAAAACCTTTTTCCTTTATCGGTAAATTTTCAAACTCGTTTGCTAGCCATTTCGAAATGTTGTAAGTAGGTGATCCTACAGCAGAAACTATAGGTCTAACCGATTTTCCAGGCTTGTGGATTTTCGGAAGACAATACAGTTTCGGCATAGTGGGATTGCTTACTTGTAGTTTATATTTAATATTGTCAGTAATAATATTGTTACATTTTTTAATTGTGTTTTTTACTTCGTTAATCATTTTTGGTAAGGGGTTCTTTGGGGCTTGTTTGTAGGGTCCATTTTTTATTAGGTTATCTACCCTTTCGAAATAATCTGTTTTATCTAATATAACAACTTTATTACCCTTGTCAGCCTTTAGATAGAAAACATCTTTTTCTCTCAAACTTTTAATTGTTTTATTGTGATTTAATGTACTATTTTTATTGTTTTGAATGATGTTTTGAGAGATCTGATATCGGCAAGCATCTCGCACATAGTCCTTTGTGCCTTCTGAAAGATAAGAGATTGAACTTTCAATATTTGCAATAATATCACTTAAATTATCTTTTTGTGGGGGCAGAGCAAAATTAAGACCTTTGTTTAAAAGTGATATTTCTTTGTTATTAAAAGTTTGAGAGGATAGGTTTTCTACAATGTTTGCGATTTCCTTCGACTTTTTTGGTTTTGGTTCAGAACGTTTTAACTTTTGTAGCTTTTTATTAAGTGAAGACATCTTCTTCGTAAATTTTTTCTCAATTACTACAAACATATGTCTTTGGAAATCGCACCATTCTTCAAAGTTCTTATCACTAAGTCTAAATGTCAACTTTTTAAACAGTCGGTATGCTTCAAGCTCAAACATACTTCATTTTGCGTACAAATTTTTGATTTCTAAATCTAACCATTTCTGTTTTGCAAACAGGGCTACTTTTGAAGAAACTGTAGATTTCGGCAACTTTACTTCAAGTAAAACTACAAAAGTTAAAACGTTCTGAACCAAAACCAAAAAAGTCGAAGGAAATCGCAAACATTGTAGAAAACCTATCCTCTCAAACTTTTAATAACAAAGAAATATCACTTTTAAACAAAGGTCTTAATTTTGCTCTGCCCCCACAAAAAGATAATTTAAGTGATATTATTGCAAATATTGAAAGTTCAATCTCTTATCTTTCAGAAGGCACAAAGGGCTATGTGCGAGATGCTTGCCGATATCAGATCTCTCAAAACATCATTCAAAACAATAAAAATAGTACTTTAAATCACAATAAAACAATTAAAAGTTTGAGAGAAAAAGATGTTTTCTATCTAAAGGCTGACAAGGGTAATAAAGTTGTTATATTAGATAAAACAGATTATTTCGAAAGGGTAGATAACCTAATAAAAAATGGACCCTACAAACAAGCCAAAAAGAACCCCTTACCAAAAATGATTAACGAAGTAAAAAACACAATTAAAAAATGTAACAATATTATTACTGACAATATTAAATATAAACTACAAGTAAGCAATCCCACTATGCCGAAACTGTATTGTCTTCCGAAAATCCACAAGCCTGGAAAATCGGTTAGACCTATAGTTTCTGCTGTAGGATCACCTACTTACAACATTTCGAAATGGCTAGCAAACGAGTTTGAAAATTTACCGATAAAGGAAAAAGGTTTTTCTGTTCAAAATTCCCTTGAATTTATCAACAAAGTTAAAGATATTTCACTCCAAGAAGGTGAAATTTTAATCTCGTTTGATGTTAGTTCGTTGTTCCCTAGTGTGCCGATCCCCAATACCTTACAATACCTGGAGGAACTACTAAGAAAAAACAATCTAGAAGACAAACAGACTTTAGAATACCTATCTTTAACAAAACTCTGCATGAATCAAAATTAATTTCAATATAAAAATAACTACTACCAGCAATTAGAAGGAACCACAATGGGTAATAGTTTATCACCTTTTATCGCAAACCTATTTATGAGCAAATTTGAATCAGATATAAGTAAAGAATTTGAGTATTTCCCCAGAGTATGGTTCAGGTATGTAGACGATGAGTTTGCAGTATTCAACACTAAAGTAACTAGTGTTGAAAATTTTATGGAAAAAATAAATAACAAATTTCCCAGTATTAAATTTACTTATGAAACAGAGAACAACGGTACACTGCCATTTATAGACACTTTAGTTATAAGAAATAAAAATAAATTGGACTTTGACCTATACAGAAAAGGCACGGCCACCAACAGGTATATTCCAAATGACTCTTTTCATTGCTTACAACATAAGCTTGCAAGTTTGCACTTTTTAACATATAGATTAGTAAATTTCCCCTTAAACAAAGAAAGATTTGAAGCAGAAAAGAATAGGATTAGGAATATAGCTGGCGAAAACGGTTACGACGAAGGCTTAATAAATAAGCTGATAAATAGACATTCTTTTCAAAAGACCTTTCGGAATTCTACCTTTTTCAGACAAAAAGATACCTGCGACTCAAAATTTGTATCAATTCCTTATAATCCTAATTATACGAAAGGATTAAACAAAGTATTTAATAACACCGGTCTTAAATTAGTATATCAATCTGGTAACACAATAAGAAGCTTACTAGGAAATCCCAAGGATAAAACTACAGTTCTAGAAAAAAGTGGAATTTACGAAATTAGTTGCATGGATTGTGACAAAAAATATGTTGGCCAAACGAGACGCTCTATTCAAACACGTTTTAAAGAACACTTAGCACACTTAAAATACGGTAGAACAGAAAAGTCAAGTGTGGCCGAGCATGCTTTTGAAAACAATCATAGATTCACATTAAATAACCTAAAACTTCTAAAAAGTGTACCAAACAAAAGACTTTTGAATGCATATGAAAGTATGGAAATCATTAAATCCAGAAATAGTTTAAATAAAGATAGAGGACCCATCCCGTTTAGTACACTTTATTCTTTGGTTGAGGGGAGATAGGATTAAAAATCGTGATCAATCACAAGTTATTAGTCTTATCTCCGCCCACTAAAGGATTGTATATAAGATAGAGCGTAGATTAATTTAGTTCATTGTTTATCGTCTCCTGATGATGCTAACATTGTTAGCGAAACGCGCGTCGAGTGCAAAAAAGTGTAGTTTTGGTTTGTGGAAAACAATCATAATTTTGTTTTAGTGCAACCAAAGGTTCCAAATTTCCAACATAGACGACTGTTTTGGCTTGGCATTGAAAAAAATCACAAAATTACATAAATTTTCAATTTGCGATAACTTCTAACCTAATTATTATTTAATTAAGAAAAACACTAAGAATCTAAATACCTATTACTTTTTTATTTCTTACCCGATTTAATTAATATATACGAAGAAAAAATGAAGATTTAGAAATATTAATTTATATTTTGTCCAGTGTCTTACTTTAAAAAAAAGGCGTGTAAAACCTAGGTCTTTTTAAAAGTATCCTTCATCCTGATTTTTTTAATATCAAATATTGAAGAAACGGACGCAACTATGTTTTTTCTCTTTAACAATATTTTTTTTAAATTAAGTAATCAGGCCAAAAGTTATAGCAAATTGAAAAAATATGTAATTTTGTGATTTTTTCCAATGTTAAGCCCAAACACTCATAATCTAAAAGCTTTTAACACATATACACATAAACATTGAGCGTTTTTAGTGAAAGCCTTAGAGTTTGTTCATTGTCGCAAATTATTTTTTTTTCAGGGGGTGTGAAAATTACACATTTTTTAAAACTGTCCGCCATCTTGGATTTATGAACAATTTTAAATTTTCAACTGATTCGAAAAAGTATCACGTTTTATCTTTCCAAAAAACTAATACCTTTAAAAATCCAGCACTTATGTCCAAAGTTATAGCCAATCCAAAAATTGCAGAATTTTGTGGCCCAACCTATATATGGAGAGAATTGTTAATAAGCCTAACCTTTGAAAGTGTGGCGCGCAGGAGGTTATGTTATTCTTAAAGATTTCTCCTACATGGGAGGAGGAGCCCCAAAAGATTACTCCATATGAAATAATGCTCTGTATGTTGGCATAATAATAAGACTTGAGACACTCTAGCGACACTGAATCTTTAAGACGCCTTAATGCAAAAGAGCTATTTAGCCTATTTTTGAGTTTTTGAATTTGCTGCTCCCATCCCAAGTAGCATTTGGACGTCAAACTACGTCCATAAGACCCCAATCCGACCTAAATGGGGAATACAAATTCGTGTCGTCTCGACGTCGCTAATTGTACTTCAATAATATAGTAGTTTACCTATGACGATGTGATAATACGTCCGCGAGCTTACGTAATTTTATATTATTTAACCTAATGTGGTACTTGTTTAGTAAATTTTAGGTGAAATATATGTATTAACAAATTATAACTCTAGAGCGAAATATTTCTGCGAGGGTCACTCTACTGAGAAAGTTGGTCAAGATTGAGCGAAAAATATCTCACCCCCTTCCAAATTCGCACAAAATACCAAAAAGAAAAAATATCTAAAAAACAAAGCACTATTTCGGTTGTAATTAATACTAAAATCACTCAATAACAATACTAAACGCCTCTTTAAGGCATTATTAAGTCTCTTATTGTTTTTTTTTTCAAGAAAAACTAGAAAAGAATTGTTGTCAATAATGGCTGCCCAAACTTGCAACTCCAAAATGGCCGAATTTGGGCTGGTATAGTACTTTTACCAATTTATCACCTATTTGGACAAGGACACCGATTTGCAGCCCTAATTTTATCCAAATCTAACTAGCCAACGTTAAACTACGTAATATGTGCCAACATTCGGAATCCGCCTCCATTCTTCGTTGGCCATGTAACCAAAACTGACTTAAAAGAAGAATGACAGTTCAACTGAGCATAACCTAGAAAAATATTTTCCGTTTTTCCTTAAAAACATAGATTATTTTAAAATTGTATTTATTAAAGCACTGAATGAGCTCGAACCTGTCTCGCAGATGTGGGAGAAGGATAACAATTGTTGGTTCCCCATCAAAAAAAGCGACATTACACAATATCAGTGTAACCCCACTAATGCTCCAGATAAAGTGGACCGAAAGAAATATAAGTGCGAGCTGAAGGTCCATCAGATTTTTGGTTGGCAGCAAGCCAACAAATTGTGCAATTTGATGTCCCAGATGCAAAATTGTAGGTTAAGTATCCTTCTTTTTCTTCGTTCCTTTTTTGGTACGTCGATTAAGGTAATAAGGCCGATGATGTTTCGTGGTCGATTTAGGTATAGGCGTTAAAACAGTCGGCTTTGAAACGTAAACTGTGAATCCGTCTGGGCAAATATTTGTACAAATTACGTTGCCTATTTTGACGTCGTTTAAGGTTCGAACCTGACTACGAAAACGTCGGATTTTATTACAAAAGACGTTTGGCGTTTGACTTACTAGTAGACAACTTTATTTTGTACCAAATACGTCACTTTATGACAGATTAGGTTGGAAGACGGATAAATGCTACTTGAGACTACTTGACTAAACTAGAGTCAATGGTTATTCCAAAAAAAACAGTTCTAGCTTCAAATTTGACATACAAGGACTCATCAGTGCTAGGCAGTTTCCGAAACATTAATAACCCGGTTTTTTTCAGTGTTCAGTCTCAGTGCACCACCTGGCTATCTCCAAGGCTACTTTATAGCAACTCTGGGACAGTTTTACCAAAGAGCGTCACAGACTTGTAGTCTTGAATTTAAAGATTTAGATTTTTTTCTTTTAGGGATAAGGAAAAATGCACAATTAAATTATAATCTCGTCACCCTAAACAAAACGACAGGTCTTGTGGCAAACTTTTTTATTTTTTTAAACAACACATTTTTCAAAATTAACTCTGTGTTTCGGACTCCCATTGTCCATATTTTATTTATACACCACACAATTTATTCCTAAGGCTACATACTTATATACTATGGGAAATCACTTAACCATGAAGTTTAAGAAGTTGGCTCCGCCCAAGGAGTGGCTTCCAAATATTTCAACACTTGGTTTATTGAAAATACCCTGATTCTGCCCAACAAAGGCAGCATCAAGAAATTTTCGTTTCTTCCAGTGTGACTCCTTGTCCAAAACCTTTGCTTATGACCACTTCATTCGGTGTTGTTTTGACCATGCGTGTTCGGCGATTACTGATTTCGTTGTTTCACCTCTTTGGGTATTCATCTAATGTTCATTAAGCCTCACAGATAGTGGTCTTTTTGTTTCACCTATGCATGATTCACCACACTCACAAGGAACTTGGTAAATGCATTCCTTATTTTGTTTTTTCTCCGGTTTTGTTTTACTAGGAAGGCTTCGAATTGTATTATTAGATTTAAAAGCTGTTTTCATATTAAAGTTGTTTGTTACTCTTCGAATTTTCTCTGTATCTGTTATAAGTTTAAGAATGGTCAAAACAATACCGAATGAAGTGGACAGAAGCAAAGGTTTTGCACAAGGAGTCACACTGGAAGAAACGAAAATTCCTTGAAGCTGCCTTTATTGGTCAGAATCAGGGTATTTTCAGTAAACCAAGTGTTGAAATTCCAAATATTTGGAAGCCTTTCCTTGGCCGGTATTTACTAAGATGGACTAAAGTTTAGGACCGTGAGACGCATGTCGTTTTTAATGTAATTATACAGGTTTTTCTTTAAACTTGAGTGAAACTTTTTCCTACAAAAAACTATTTAACCTAAACTTTACTGAGTACAAAACTACAAAGTTATGGAGTCTACACAGTCGCCTGTAAGAAATAAATGTGCATATAGTAGAAAAACGTTGCCTACGAGTTATTACTACTTTACTGACATTGTAGATCAATGCACTGCCAACTGGATGCGCGACGACGAAATTTAAAAATACCTCATTAAATCACTGATTAGAACGATTTTTTATCAACATTTTAGATAAAAGTAGGTCAAAACTGGGAGCCGCGCGTTTTCTTTTTAAATCAGCATTTTTAATCAGTAAAGGGCTATACTTTTATAAATTTAAGATGTTGTGACTTCAGAAAAGTGGTTAATAAAATGGCAATTATTAGGTATAGGTTATAATATAGATAATATTTCTGTTTTCGCAAGGGAAAAACAGGTTTTCAAAATAGCCCTAGTGCAAATATGCTTGTTTTTACAGTCAGCCACAATTTTTACCACACACCGCTATTTGTTTCAGGAAATTGATGGCAAAGCCTTTCTGCTCCTAAATTCCGACATGATGATGAGGTACATGGGCCTGAAACTGGGTCCGGCCCTGAAGATCTGCAACTTGGTCTCGAAACTTAAAGGTAGGAGATTTACCCCCTAAAATTAACGCAGAGCCACTCAATTACCTTATACGTCCCACAGGTTTACTGGGGTCCATTATCCCGTGTTAGTTGTGTGGGGTCTTTGGAAAATTGTAAATGTAGTCAAATATAGGCATTCCGCAGAAGTGACAAGAAAATATGAAGTCATTTATTTAACTAATATGAAAAGAGATACTTTTGCGCACTAGTGCAGCAATAAGGGTATTAAATGCGTCTAACAAAGTGGGCGTTTTATGCGCGCAAATCGTTGTAACTGTTTTAGTGCGTAAAACTACAGGGTTTCTCATAAGTAACAGTATTTTGTTTAGTATTCAAACCGACCATCACTAAAAATTCGCAGGAAGATTTGTTTGTCTTAAAAAGATAATAAATTAAACGTTTACATAAAATGTTCAATATTAAAAACTGCGAAAAAAATGTTTCTCTTGCAATTTTTTGAAATTGATATTTTGCTATATATTTTTTCATAATTTGGCAAAAAGCTGCTTATTGGATACCCTGTACTTTTTTTAAAGTTCCGTACTCGGTCGAATGTTACAAAAAGAACCTGTACAGAAATTATTTGTTAAAGGTAGAAACAAGAAAGTGTGTGTATATAATTCGAAATATTTTGGATGTTAGGTATTTTTCGCAGCGAGATTTTTGTAGATATTTATTTGGGTGATTGGGTGGAAAAGTAAAGGGATATTTTTGACTTCTAAAATAAGTTTTGACTGCATTCGCAATAAAAGGTAGGATAAAGAAGAAATAAATGAGAGAAAAATATTGCTTTTCCTTGTTCTAGTAATTTTGCGTTCCCAGATATTAGTTTCATGTAGATCAGTTCAATAATATTGTAACAAACTAAAAGACCATGCTTTCAAGTTTTTTTGCACATTTTTAAAGATATTCCTCTGAGATTCACCCTAAAGAATGTATGAAGAAAATTTTGGTCTTTGTTCAAGAAGGAGGCTGCAAAAAGAGGTTGCAAAACTACCACTAAATACTTTTTTGTAATTTTTTCGCCCAATTATAGACAATCAAATTTAAATTTTAAATTTAAAGTAAACAAAAAACACTTACACAAAGCTGGTCATAAAAGGTGGGTGCTATATTATTATATTTTTATGGTTAAGGTTGTATTTATATCAACTTCTTACCATCTGCACAATACCGGACGTGTTTGAACATTTTTAACTTAAAATATTTGGAATATATTACCTTTTTTATGCACCTTCAGTAAACACACTTTATAACAAGATCAATTTCTAGGCAAGTGCAGATTATTAAGTTCTTATTTTTTGTACAAATTATTTACTAAATTCAATATCAAGGGTTAGCTAGTACCTAGGACTTAAAATTTAATATACAAGGCTAATATGGATCAAAAATAAAGTTGCCCCTCAAAAAAAAAATTGTATACCACGCCCTAACTCCTTACCGTAGCGGACGCGTCGGAGAGGAGATAATATTTAAATTAATGTAAGAATAGCCCACCCCTTTCGTCCTTTAAAAATGTTAAAACTTTGGACTCACGATATTTTCCACCCGAAAGGAGGGGGCACTAAATACATTGTTTACCGGTATCGGTGAAATGGCTTGGGGATGCAATATGTTAGAGTCCTTACCTTCCTGATATTTTTAGGAACAGAATTTCGGGGGGTCTCTGGTTTTGTTTTTGAGATATACTCGTTTAAATGTACGCCCCTCAAAAATAAGAAAATATGCAATGGCCCCACTCTATTTGCAATATCTTTTTAAAAAGGAGGCACAGGAGACCAAAATTCAGTCTTATTGAACTCATGTCCAGGTCCGATTTTAACATTTTTTGGCCTCTAATTCTAACAACTTAATAATTTATGGTAGTGCCGGAAGGTAATTTTAATAAGTCAAAGTTACTTACAGGGTGTACCAATAAAATAATCCGGCAGAAGCAACGAAAAAAGTGCATTTGAAAGGAAAATTCGGTGCATTTGATTCTATCTGTTTTCAATTTTTACTTTACACTATGACGTGTTTTGATATGCAGAGAGTAGCTAAAATAAACATTGTAAAAAAATATATATTTTTTTTAGGTGTTTATTTTCATAGGATGGATACCGCTTTTGAAAATCATGCTCTTAAGGTTTGGTAAAATTTTAACCGAATAATTACAAGACGCTGGTTGTCAAAATATAAACATATAAATAATAATAATTAAAAGTTATCACGGTAGCTGTGAAATAAATATAAATCCCAATTAACATTTTTGGTTAAAATTTGGTAAAATATTCCCGAGTTAAGCCAGTAATTTTTTTTTACGAAAAACTGCGAGGTCAAAAGAGAGGAAAATTTCCCGCCATTTTACCAAAGTGGGGACAAAAACCAAGCTAATTTGGTGGGATAAAATAGGTAATTAAAATTTTTTTTCCTGAAGGTGAATTTGCCCAGAGGCACTTTTTACCAACTTTTGGGACACATGTAGTACACATCTGCATAAATGCTCAACCTAATTTGTGTCCTATTGTACACAATGCCGTCTCAGTGCCCTCTTGTTTTTCTCTGACTGAAGCGTCCTCGACGTGTCAGAATAGAAGGAAATGAAAATTAAAAAAAAGGGAAAAATATTAATTATGTCTATGGCCTACAGTACTACTTTCAGTTATATTTTAATCATAGGATTTAAATTACTATTTTAAACTATTAATGGGAGGAAACCGATATGCGCCGAAAATTTTTTTGGCATCAAGCACGGTTTATCCATTTTTCGTATTCATTGCCAATTGTTCCCCGCACAACCCCTGCACATTGTTCGGTTGTCAATTGTCATGGTGATTGTTGACGTAAAGGCGGATTTACGCTGGTGAGCACTTAAGAAAGCAAACAATTCGAAAAAGTTCCATCAAATAAAGTTCGAACATATTTTTAGGTTGTACTTATTTGGTTAAAAAACCGAATTTTTGTCCTAAAACTTATTCAAAAAGAACCCTAACTTTGAGGAATAACTGTATGTCAAAAATAAGTAACTTTGTGTTCAGTTTTAAACCAAAAAAGTTCTTAACATTGAGGGATTTCTTCAGGACATTATTAAAAACTTTTGACAAGCAATGTTGACCAAGAAATGCCCAAACAAGGAGGGGACCTCAGAGTAGAATCTCAAGTCAAGTTTACCATCAATTTACTTTCTCTTTTAACTTTATATTCAAAACAACTTTGAAGACATGATACGAAGAAAATAATTCGAAAAATATCTTAAAATAAAACCTTTAGAATGTCGTGTATATAATGACCGTTTCTTAAGGTTATTTGTTTCAATTTAAAACTTATTTTCAAATCTCAAACTAGAAAGTAATTTTCTAAAGGAAAACGGTGATGTTTTGACGTATGATTGTTTATATTAACCTTCCAACTTCCCAATATGTTTATAATCAGCTATTCTCTCGGTTTCTAATAAAATAAAACACCGAAGTGAGAGAGATCTAAGGATTAGGGTAAGAGGGGTTGCAAAAACCTACTTTGAAAAGAAAACATTTTGAAAAAGATACCACATATATAGTAACTAACAATCGACTTACAAAAACTGAAACCGCACATACAAATTTAAAAATATCTTCTCTGTACATTACAAAACACTTTATAATGTATAGTAAATGTTATGTTATCAAATTAAACAGATTATTTTATTGATACACCCTGTAAGTAAGTTTGACTTATTAAATTCACCTCCTGTCCATTTGCTATACTTTTTAATATTTTACCAGAAACAAGTTAACACAAACTTCAGCGTTTGGACAGCTGAAAATTCTATTAAGACCACCCTATAGGAACGGATAAGCGGAATATTTTAGCAACTTATTGCTTTTCGTCATACATATGAATAAATTTGAACTTTGACGTTTTATCCTACCTTTATAGTAAAATAAAACCATGTCTTTATTAGTTAATTTTATCTAAAGAATTTTAGAGGCACTTTGTATGTGTGGTATAATATTTTAGGTCAAAAAATAATAAAATCTGACCTGGTCATGTGTTCTTAATAATATTGTATGAATGTTGGTCTCCTGTGTCTCTTTTTTGAAAAAATATTGCAAACAGAGTGGGCATATTTTCTCATTTCCCAGGGGCGTACCTTTCAACGAGCATAGCTGAAAAACAAAACCGGAGACCCCCTCAAATTTTTTTTTTTAAGTATCAGAAAGGTCAGGACTCTAATATATGGCAACCCCAACCCATTCCACCGATACCGGTAAACAATGTATTTAGTGCCCCCTCCATACATTTAATTGATGCTAACTGTTATTCAGTGGGTTATTAAGATTAGGTTTTATCTAAAAATATGGAATGCACTGTAGACATAGGTCATTTATACATTACGTAACCAATTTGTCAAAGTTTGTAGTTTTTTCTCTGAAAAAGTTTTGGTTGTTACAATATTATTGAATTGATATTTCGATATTACTATTTCAGATCTGGATAATGATTGAAACAGATGTTAATATACTTATTTTTGCTGGCATGACTTTATGTAGGAATCCAGGTGAGTTAAGCACAAAATGCCGGCTTTACTTCCTTCCTCTAGCACTCACCATTCTAGTTTATTGGCCTATAGCTTAAATTTTAGACACACATCATCATAGGGGACACCTTCTTGTCGTCTGTCCTCATCGTTTTTTTTTCTCAGCACCGCAATTAATCCATAATTTCTGAGGGTTGACATATCATTTTCTCGAAATTCAAGAATAGCCCCCTTCCCGCTGGTGATAAGGGCAAAATTTGTCAGATATCGCCTCAATTCGTCAATATTTTGGCAGCTTTTCAGTTTCAAAGTAATTTTTGGGCTGATTTTATTAAAGAAGTGGGAAGTTTTAGAATTATTTTGGTAGAAAAAAATTATTTCACATTATTATTTTTACATTTCAGGAAAACTAATTTCTTTTTAAACCTTCATCAAAACACGATTTTATGCACTGTGCAAATAACAAAAACATGGCTTTTTTGGTTACCGATGCAAAATATTTTTATTGCTTTTTAAAAATTTAAATAAAAAAGTAGCCGGTACATTTTTTAATGGGATAACCTATTAAAAAAACTGACCGCATGTATTTTTGTTTAATTTTTTTATATGATCATATTTAAACCTAAAAAGTGATTATTTTGTTTCTAATTTCTAACTATTCGGCAAGTTTAGTGGTACACATTTGAAAAAAATTGTGGGTGGTGTTACAGCTGTTATATGATATTCCCTTATTTTTAACAAATTTGTTCCGCTAATATAAAGTGTAACCAAGGAGATACAACTTTCTCAACGAGTAACCGATTACTCAAAAAAAATGCTAGGAATCAACATAATATCAAATTACGTCAGCGTCTTTACACAGCTTTATCACATCAAAAATGATAGAGAAATATGAGAAAGCGTTTTAGACACAGTCTAACGTCATTTGAGAATATATTAGTTGCGAATTATTTCTATAAAGAATTAGTTTCTCCTTGATAAAGTTTATTTATTCTCCTTGAATGTTACAAATATTGTTCCTATCAATTTTATTATTTAGCCAACATTATGACGTTCACCTTAAACATTTTTATTTTTTCCTTCATTGCTAGAGGGGTTCTTCTCTTTCAAAACATAATTAAATCAATCATTAAAACTTAGATTAGAAGCCATTTTTCATGTGGTAATTTTTTGTGGTAAAATATTTTGTGATAATACTTTTTTTTACTTTTTTTGTGCGTTGATTTACTGTTCGCGCGAGGTAAAACTAATACACACCATACGAGTGTCTCGGTATTTTACAGGGTTTATAAAAAGGTTTACTATAATTTGGCTCTAAGTGCCGCTTTCTACAGGCGCTGTATTACTGTAGATTGTTGAGTAAAGAAACGAACTTTTTTGCTAATAAAAAGAGAAAACAAATAGTTATAATTAAATCAAAAAGGTTCGTTTTCGTACACTACCTATTATTAATTTTATTGTTCTTTTTTATTATTCTTTATATTGTATTATTATTTTATTATCTGCAATGTTTGTACATAAAAATTAATCTTTCTTTTACTTTTTGTCATATTTCGTATTGGTTTTTATGGATGATTTTTTTGTATTAGAATTAAACAAATTCTATTTTTGGAAAGAAGTCTACCTGATACATGTAAATATTATGGTAATTATAATAAAAAGTACAAGTAAAAGAAAGATATTAGAGTATATTAGATCTATAAGTCAGCTGTTTAGAACTAGAACTGAATCAAAAATCAAATAGGTTAGGATACACAGCGAAAATAGGGAAAAACATAGTAACAGTACATAGTAAAAGTGATAGTCACAGTGATCCATACAGTCAAAACACACAATTGCGAGTTTTTAAAGGATGAAACTGTAAGGTTAATTATTATTATGTGCATTTAACCTTTATATTCAACCAAAAAAAATCGTTGGGTAAACAATTTTTCCAATATTTTTGTCATTTATCTTAACATTAAAAAAATATATAAAATTACCCAGTACCTATTTAAGAAAATTATAAATAAATTTAAACAAGGAATAGGAGCCTAATGAGAACAATACCAGTGACGTTATTTCAACTTTTATTTCTGTTGCAAGGGTGAAGAGGAGAAAACTTTGTTAGGACAACGTTTTTGCCGCTTTTTTTTATCAGATTACAGTGAAGGTCCTAACTCAAAACTATATCAACTATTAAGCCAGTTAACTCTTATCCTTTGGCCCAATTAAATGTAGAGAAAATAAGGCGTTTTTCCGTGATAGAAGGCGTATTGATAATATAAATCAAAATTTAGTTAAGTGGACACAGATTAAATAAATTCTCTCTGAATCGGAGAAATAAGTTTTTAATAAGGCATTAATGAAACTATTTTTCCCTTACTTAGGAAAGATTACTTTACAAAATAATATTTTTTCGCTGACTCTCTTTTTATTAAGCCAAAATTCACTTCGTCTCACTGGACAAACAAAATTTGGTTCACTGTGTGCAACCGGTACAACCCTGCCAAAGGTCACTGAAGCAGTGAGGGATAAGTGATTTCTTAGTAGAGACAATGTTGCTTACATACTACATGAAATACCTCCATTAACCTAGCGACCCCACCTCAAAAAAATCAAAATTTAACCACACTATAATTATGTGCTAATTTCGTCCTTAATCAAAAAATTTTGATCTCCTCTGGTTTCTGAGAAAATCGAAAAAGAAAATGGGGTAGCTAGGTTAATATTAACTTAGCAACTCCACCAGGAAATATGGCGCCAAACTAAAAATTTTTTATTTTAAAATTTTGTGCTCCACGAATATGTAAGAAAAAAATCGAATTTTTATTTTAAATTACGTTTTTTTTAAAAAAAAGGTGGGGTATCACGGAATTTAAAAATTTCAAAAACTAGTATTATCTGTATATTATGTGTAATTTTGTACTCGTCTGGTTTCAGAGAAAATCGAAAAAAAAAGTGGGTTAGGTTGGGTTGGCGCCATATTTCCTGGTGGGCTTGCTAAGTTACCAGATTTTTTGATTGGGAACGAAATTAGCTCATAATTATGGCATAACTAAATTTTGATTTTCTTGGGGTGGGGTCGCTAGATTAATGGAGGTACATGAAATTATTTTGACAAATATTTTTGATCCCACTGATAAAAATAACAGAAAGGTACCTATCATTTTTTGTCTGTTGTTATTTTGTTCAAGGCGCCTTAACTACAGTGACGTCATCCAAATGTCAATTTTAAAAAAGATTTATAAAAACAACACAGAAAAAATTCCAAAAATAAACCAAATTTAAGCTCTATAGTTGGGACGCCTTGCGCTCTGTGCAAAGTACAACTGTACCTAAGCAATAGTTTTTTTATTTGATGTTACAAAACAGAATCTAAGCACATCCTTCGTACGTGGTTAAATGACTTTGTGTTATTGTAAATAGTAAAAAAATACAAGATGAGCAGATATTTAAAAATCAGTTGTTTTATTTACTTGCATTTTGAAAACTAATCAAGAAGGCCCACATGGGAATTTCCGTTTGACTTTTGTCTTAGTTTTTCCGAAAAAAAATTTCCCAAACGATAAAAATATTAAAAAGGATTTAATCGGGGTAAATAAAAAACAAATCACTTCAACATATATCCTGAGCTCTGGAGTTGACAGAATTATGGTTTTTGTTTTTTATTCACCCTTTCTAAATACGTCCTTTTTAATTTTATCAAACTATATACTGCACAGGTTGCCTACAGAGTGTGACAGGTTATTGAACCTATTATTTAATTTTTTTTTTTGAGACTTATGCAGACCTCAAATGTCCCTTTCATATATAAGTAAAATAAAACTATAGAGTGGGCCACAAAAAAAGAGACTTTTTGGATTGTCTATAAATTTTGAAAAACAATACATGTCTCAAAAGAATATACTTCATATTTTTCAATCAAAAATGACGTTTTGTAAGCTTTAATGTGCGCCACCTTGAAATTTCCAAAAATGTCAAATTTGACGTTGAGTTTATAATGTCTAATGTATTGTTTTTTTAATGCTCAAGTTCATTAAAATCGGTTTAGTCTCTGTCAAATTATAGCCAAACTAAAGACTTACTTACTTTAAACAATATCTAGCAAAATATGGCAAAAATATATTAGTTAGATTATGGCAACAATCTTGAATTTCTATGTCATTTTTGACACTTGTTCTGAAAAATATGAAGTATATAGTGTCAAGTTATGTAAATCGGTGTATTGGTTTTAAAGTTATGGGTAATTAAAAGTATCATTTTCTGAGGCCCACCCTTAATTTTTAGGGTGTAAACGATATGACATCATTTAAATGGATGATAGAGGGGCCAAAACAATCAACAAAGTTCATAATTATAATATAGGCGTCAAACCTTAGTGGTTTCGGAGATATACGACTTTTAAGTTAAACACAGTTTGGCAACAATGTGCTTTTAGGTGCGAGAAAATCAAAGAAGATCTCATGATAGTGGCGCGGCTCGGCGGGCTGCAACGTAAATATCAACATATATCATCTTAAAGATGTTTTTTTTCACATCTTACAAATTATTAATTATTTAAAAATAGTAAAAAGCAAAAAAAAATTTGTACTTACCGAAGATTGGTTTTAGCGCCTCGTCTGGTTGTAAAAGTTTATGTAAACGTCCTTTTCGTTTTAAGAGTATGTTCATAGCTTTTTTTAATTTGTAAAAACATTTTTTATTAGTTTTTTTTGGCACACACTCAACCTCAGATTAATAAAAAAAATGAGATATAACAGTAAACAATATTACCCCGATCAACCAGCCACAATGTTTATTTCCCAAAAAATACATGGTTGCCAATTTACCGCGGGGTTTCCCTAGAAACAAAACAATTCATAAACTTCTTGAAGCTCTTTTGATAATATTATTGATTATTTGACATATTTTTATATAGGATAATTTTTCTTATGCTAATAACTTAATTCTTAGTCCTAATTTTTAGTCTCAATAATTAACTTTTTTTAATTTTTAATAAGTAGAATTTCGAGATTTATAAAAAAGAACACAAGCCGGCAACGTTTTTTCGACGAGCCGCGAATAAATGCCGACATGTTTGGTTGCAGCTGACGGCGTTGTTGTTAACGGGGGTTTGTGTAGTTCGGTGATTTTTGAATTTTATTGGGACTATTTGTGAAAAAAGAACTGTATCAAGCTATTTTGAGGACCAACAAAATGGTTTACCATTGCCTGGTATGCAATAACAGCGGATATTCCAACCCAGAACTAATATTTCGGAGGTAAGAAAGATCCTGTCATTTTACGTTAGTCATGGGCGTAGTATGAGGTAAAAAACTGCGTAAAAAGCTTATGATTATACTACTAATACATCAAAAATCTAAGACTAATACTAATCTTTTTTAAGAAACAAAAGTACCAGATAATTTTGCTCCTTTTGCAGCATGTAAAATATTTATTTATTATAATTTATACATAACAAGAGAAGACAATAAGACCAAGTGCTGATAGTCAGGTACTGGGGCAGGTATTTTTTGTATTTTAATGGGTACCTGGGTACTTTCTGTAATGTGAATAAAACCGTTTTGGAGATATTTACTCTGAGCCAATCTTATTTTTATTTTCATTAATATTTATTATTTATTTTTTTGCCTTTTGACTCCTGTTTCCTGAAAAACTACTAGTAATTAATTTTTTACCTCTTCCTTAAATTTTCCTTGTGTTCTGTATTCAGAAATGAACATGTAGCCAATGTGTAAAGAATAAAATTTGTTGGCCTTAAAATTTTCATAATTAACATCACAAAAAGTTCTCTTAATTTGATAAATAAAGTTTATATTCCACTAAAGAAAACTAAAAGAGACATTATTATCATAGTGAAAAAAACGCTTAATAAGACGTTTATTAGCGTGTTTTTTTTTGGACAAAATCGTTATAAAACGGGTTATTAACCGTTTTTTTTTGCTATGAAAATATTTTTTTTGACTTTTTTTTTGTGGGATACTGCACAATTAAAAAAAATATATAACAGCCATCTTGAATAATTGACCTAAAAATCATTTCAAGTGCTCTTTGGTAAACTTTTGATCTGTTCGTAAATACCTACATTCCTCAAACTAAACTTTATCCTTGAATAAATCTATTTTTTGTGGTTATGCAAGTTCTGGCAGTTAATTCTTTTGAATAAGAAAATCCGACCAACCCTACCTTATATCTCGTTTTCACATTTATATATTTAAATTAAAATTAACGCCGCCACTGGTAACGGGAAAAGCAATTTTTGACAGTGTTGCCGTTTTATTGCTCTATCTCTTTTCTGTTCATATAATCGTCCAGAAGGGTGTTGGATTGTAAACATTAGAGAATTTCAATAGGGAATGTTTGGTCTCTCTTTAGTTATTAGTCTGAGCACTCAACACTCAAAAAAACACATCTTTTAACACATCTTTTGTTTGTACAATTGTAGTCACACAGTGTTTGAACTGGTTTTAATCTGTAAAAACTCTGTTTTTTATTTTAAAAAACACTCAAAAAAACGAGCAAAAGACACTTCTTTTAAATCGCGGGGGAAATCTGTCGCGATACATTTGAGCTGCAAGATTACAGTTTCTGCAAGCTTCACCGTATACGAATAGCATGTCAGCGTATTACTTAGTGGAGAACATTTCTAATTCAGTTTAATTTCACGCCAAACTGCAAAAAACTCGCGAAAATAATGGCGTCAGGTAGACTTGCGCGACTGACAACTTTCATAACGAACAGCGGATGATGCACTATGCACTGTGCTGTAGAGAGGAGAGAGGGTCGGAGGTCAGAGACTCACGTATGCCGCGAATTGCGTTGTTGCCAAGTGTTCTTTAAATCTTTATCTCAAAGGAAATCATTATTTTTTTTTTATTAATTGTTTTAAATTTAGAAGATTTCGAGGAAATATTTATTTTGAAATGGCCCTATTGTAAAATAGTTAAAGTTAGACATGAATATTTCTAAAATTCTGGTAGATATAAGCACAGATATATAAGCACCTACATTTTTCAACTTTACAATCATTTAGACAAAAACTGTTGAGTTTTGCCCCATACATTACTTTAACATTACATTTACATTACTTTAACATATTTTTGTGACCTGTTACTTAACACAGCTTTTAACCTTAAAGAGGATGTTACATTGTACGTTCTACGTAACAGTGTTACATTCGATTTTTTTAACAAGTATAAAAGTATATAACAAGTAACTAACTTGTGAAATATTGGTTTAAGAACATAAAAAATATATTTTTGTGCTTTAAAATCCTTTCTGCGCTTTAAAATCTGTGATCTTCGAGATTACATCTTAAACAAATAAAAAAAATAATCAAAATAAAAGAAAAAAAAAAATGCGCTGACGGGACTCGAACCCTCACTCCAAAGACGATACACCAGGGTTTTAGTTTTGTTAAGAAATGTCACCAATTCACGGTATGTTAATGCAGTAGTGTTATTGATCATTGGTACGAGTTTTACAGAAAATAAGAAATTGCTTTTTTTATTATCAATTTAATTAATTGTTTTTATTAAATAAAATACATATAAAAGGGTTTCAGTTGCAATAAAAAAACAATTATTTGTAGTATTGAATCACAATAATTTGATCGAATTATAATTTGCCAAAATTAAAAAAAAAACTGAAAATACCTACCTATATATATATATAATTTCGTTACTGCGAATATATATACTTATATTTATACTTATTTTTCCTTTTGTGGGAAGTTATCAAAAAAATTGCAGGATTTATTTCTTAAAAAATATTCGCCATATTTGGGTTAAAAGTTTCATTAATTTTGGAATTTTTGCATACAACTTACAATTGTATTTTGTCATTTTCCAATAAACAACCAAGCTTGTTTTAAATTTGACATTTAATACACTTACAATATTGTGTAATATCATGTAACTGTAAAGAAGAAGAAATTTGTTTCAAAACTGACATTTATTAAACTTCAAATAATGTTATTTTTCCCTTACTTTATCGTTTACATTTCTTGTTAAATTTAAGTTAAATGTTAACGTAAAATTAGCTCTTCTTTCGTGTATCAGCGATACTTTCACATAGAATGTTAATTTTGAACTTACATTTTACTTTTTTCAAACATTTTTCTTAACGTATACAAAGTTACATCAATTCTACATTTTTTCAACGTTGCAAACCTGTAATGTAGCAGACCTTGCTTAGTGGGTTTTGACTTATTTTGACCCCCCCTTTTATCAGTTAAAAGGATAACTTACGTATTGTTTACACCCAAATGTTCGAATCAAAACAAATTATTAGTCAACGCCGTGACGTGATTGAGTTGCATCCCATTCTTTAGACAACCCGTGTGTGACCTTGAATGGCCATAGACACTTATCTTCTCTGTCTATCTTCCGCTTTGCAGATTTTTGAAGGCCTATGACATCATTTAAGCCCAAAAATAAACACTACCTTAGCTCTTATAATTCAAGCACCATGCTATGGCCTATATTTCTGAAGTTCTTCCGAGAGAATAGAGGGCTCCGACACGTAAGAGCGCTTAAAAATTTGAGCCTTCCGATTTTAAGCAGAGATATGAGCAAGTTGGTAGAATGCGTTTAGACTATATTATGATCCGATTTAAGGTCCATTTGACTCTGCATTTATAAAATACTTTTGGGGTCATAATTATGTCACACCCCCGCACCACTATTATTTAGTAACAATTTTTTTTGTTGTGATAAATATATAAATTCTTTTTCAAAATGAAATTAATACCTACTTAGGGGGCATAGCGTATTCCGTGGGACTTTTGTTGAAGATTTTACGATACCTGTTTTAATCAATTACTAATGGACCCAGCAACACTGTCTAGCCTGAAATTAACTCTATGTTTCGGACTTCCATTGTCTATATTTTATTTGTACACGACGTTTCGATCAGTACAATCTCTGATCGTCTTCAGGTGCAAACTACAATCTATTCCTAAGGCTACGTACTTATATACTATGGAAAATTACTCAACCGTGAAGTTTAAGAAGTTGGCTCCGCCCACGGAGGTTCTTCCAAATATTTGGAATTTCAACACTTGGTTTACTGAAAACACCTTGATTCTGCCCAAGGCAGCTTCAAGGAATTTTTGTTTCTTCCAGTGTGACTCCTTGTGCAAAACCTTTGCTTCTGTCCACTTCATTCGGTGTTGTTTTGACCAAGCGTGTTCGACGATTCCTGATTTCGTTGTTTCACCTCTTTGGATATTCGTCTGATGTTCTTTAAGCCTAACCGATAGTGGTCTTTTTGTTTCACCTATGTATGATTCACCACACTCACAAGGAACTTGGTAAATGCATTCCTTATTTTGTTTTTTCTCCGGTTTTGTTTTACTAATATTAAAGTTGATCGCTACTCATCCAATTTTCTCTGATACTCCTTTAATGTATGGAATTGTAAGGAATGCATTTTCCTGGTTTAGGTCTTGTAAACTATGGCCTGTTGGCTGAAGTTTAGAAATAGTATCTGTTATAAGTTTAAGGCGGTAACCATTCCGCTGCAGATCCTTCTTTATGTTTCTTATTTCGATTTCCAAGTCATGAGAATTTGAGAATTGTTACAAATTTCCCAATGTCACGATAAAGAAATCGCTAGATGTTATTAGACAAGAGACTGGTTGATGACGAATCCCTTTGTGAACTTACAAGCCTGCCCCTGGAGAGAGTGATGGAGTTCTTGGAGTGTTGTCTACATAACTCTTATTTTCAGGTGAAAGATAGGTATTATGCTCAGATTGACGGTCTTCCAATGGGTTTATCGCTTTTTTTACAGCGCAACATATAAACCTAAGCTCTGGCTGGGAATGACCAACAACTTTCAGAATTTCTTCACCACCTAAATAACATAAGACCCACCATTAAATTCACAACGGAGTTGGAGCAAAATTGTCAAATTTCATTTCTTGATGTACTTGTCAAACGAGTAGAAAGCGACATCAGAACAACAGTTTATGGTAAACCCACTCGCACAGGACAATATTTAAATCAAGGTTCAAATCATTCTGCTACAACCAAACGAGGCATAATAAGAACTTTGTATAATAGAGCCGTTCAAATTTGTAACAATTCTCATGAGTTGGAAATTGAAAAAAGAAACATAAAGAAGGATCTGCAGCAGAATATAGACAATGGAAGTCCGAAACACAGAGTTAATTTAAAATACATCATTGTCTCAAACTTTCAAACACTGTCTAACCTAACAGCCCCAATCCTGCAGTCAAAACGTAGGGTTAGGGTGTCAATTTGTTTTCTTATATTCAGGCGGTTTAAGCTAGAGCAATGAAATTTCGCAAATATGTTGGCCTTCCGGCACACATATGGCCCCTAGGGGACAACATCTGAATTTCAGTCAGTTCCTAGTTTATACCATTAGCTACAAGTTTACTATACCGAAAAATATTTCGTGTCTGTTAACAATGGTCCCTAGGTTAGGGGCAAAAATTTTTGACGATTTCAATTAAAAAATTATATTTCACACATCTTTCAGTCCATGTAAACAAAAATGCACCACCCTTTCTAAATTTTAAATACCCCCCAACTTTGCCCCAGCCACCATTTTCATATGAAAGAAAACACTCCATATAAACCATAAAACACATAAATTTGGTGTAACAAATATGACCAAATATAAAAATTTCAAACCCCAGGGGCGACCCCGAAATAAAGGCTAAAAATTTTAAATATCAAACAACTTTTTCAAAATGCTAACTAGGGTTGCCATATTTTTATTTTCAAAAAGCGGGAGTTTTGAAAATGTATAGCGCAACTTGCTTTTTTTAATCCTTTTATACTTCGTGTTTTGTATTTAGCCCACAATAAAAAAAACAGCCATTCTTCCTTCCCATTTAAAAAAATAAATAAAATCTAGTTAAAAATCGTTAAAATAGTTTGCGCATTCACCATTATTTAAGGTAAAAACTTCTCAGAGCCGGACTTCAGTGAAAGTGAAATACAACATACAACTATAACAGAATAGTTATAATTAATTAAAAAAATATTATACTCAGAAAATTAATTAAAAAACTGTATATTATGTACAGAAATTTGTTATTAGTGTAAACAACAAACAAACAAAAAAAATAAAATAAATGATAAATTATTGTATACAGAGGGTGTGGTCTGGTTATTAAGAAGACTGTTCATGAGTGCTGGGGAATGTTTAAAAATGGAAAACCATCTCGAATAATTTAAAAATCGGGAGATTTTTTGCATCTGGCGGGAGGCGGGAGGAAATTCAAAAAAGCGGGAGATTCCCGCCTAAATCGAGAGGGTTGACAATCCTACTGCAAACGCATATGTATGCCGCTCGGCGCAATTAACCGATTACTAAAACATAATATTAACACTTGTTAAAAATAGAATAGAGTAAGAGATGGAGACAAATGGAGGTCTGTCTCCCCTACAATACGGGTTTAGAAAAGGCAAATCCATCAGAAAAAGTAAAAAAGGTGTTATAAGTAGCAAACGGAACAATCCCTACCAAGAATAGAAGTGAGTGAGTACTGCTAATAGCGCTGGATTTAATGCTTTTAACTCTTGTGGCTGAAAATAGTAGAAAGGCTAACAGACACACGTATACCCCAATATCTTATAAATACCGTAATTAGCTACTTCAAAGAACGATGCTTACTTAACGAAGAAAATAAAGTTAAAACATCAGCAGATATCCCCCAAGGATCGGTATTAGTACCCCTACTCTGGAATATATACTATGACCCCATACTTATAGACTAAAACTCCCTAGACGCGTGGGCATAGTAGGATATGCGGATGATCTTATGGTAATAGTCAGGGCTGACACTGCGATACATCTTATGCAAAGAGCAAACGAGGCAACAAGACTTATTAACGAATGGATGAAAAACAATCACCTAGAATTACAGCAAAAAAAAAACCAAAGCCGTTATACCAAGCGGAAAAAGAGATCGGCCGAACATTGAATTCCGACTAAATGGAGTTTTCATAAAACCGCAAAAGAGCGTACGATATCTTGAAATACACATCGATGAAAACCAGAAATTTGGAAAGCATGTAGAAGACCACTAAATAGACAACTGAAAGATTCGCTGAACTACAAGTACAGTAAGAATGCAACGGAAAGCCTGCGGCTATCGAACGATATCAACGGAAGCTATTGTTATAACAGAGATGTCGCGCCTAGACCTAATTGTCGAAGAAATTAAAGATAAAAATGGCCACAGTGAAGAAATCAAAGCAACTGCAAAAGAGAAAACACTGGAATCCTAGCAAGCAAGATGGGACAGAAATACCGAAAAAGACAATGAATGAAAACTAATAACTATATGACAAAAGCTCTAACGGGACATGGATCTTTTAGGACACAAAGTGAATAGGGAATACGTACGACATATGTCGTCGGTACTGTCAAAGAATAGAAAACGCAGAACATACGGTAATTTACTGTCCAAGATTTGAGAACCACCGCGAAACTACAAGACAGGATCTACAGATAGAAAATATGACCATAGAGAACCTATTTAAAGAAATTATACAAAACGTAGATAAATGGAACCAGGGACATGATATGATAAGAACGATAGTGAACGGCGAAATAGTGACGGTACTTTCGTAGAACCACAAGAGGCAGGTGTCTATGAAGATTTCCTATCGCTATTAAAAAAAACTATGACCTAATTATTGAACAACTCCATTGACTTGTGGCGTTAAAAGAAAATTCTCGAAAAAATGAGCCTAAAAATCCAAACTTTGCCTTAAATCATTTTCAATGGCGTATATAAAATTTTTAAACAGCCCTCCTAGAACAAGAGATTTTTCACTCTTCTTAAAACTTAGCAAAGATTATACAGGCGCATCAACCGGGTCCGTGAAGTTAGCAGCTAATGTGTCGAATTTTATCACCAAATATTTGTTAATCGTTAGTGCTTCATTAGTGCTCTTTAGTGCTTTAATAAATTACGTTAGTGCTCGTTTACTTTTTGAGATATTTGACTTTCTTTTTTGTCAAGGTCAGCAGCCGATCATTGAGATAAAAGGCTTAAACACAAGTCAGTGGTTAGTATTTTGTGAGTGCTTTCATCTGCTCTAAGTAGTTTCGTTAGTGCTCTTATGGTTTTCAAGATATTTCAAAATTTAGTTTCAAGGTAATCATTTCAATGCAATCCGTTAGTACTCTTTAGTGCTTCAAAAAGCGGCGACTTTACTTTCTTTTTTCAACCACGATTTTTGAATTTACCTCTCTCTCTAACACCCGAAATTTAGAGATAAAACCACCTTTGTAGTAGTGGCGTGCGTAAAAGAGAGTTTAAGACAAACCACAAACTCTTTTCATTAAGAAACGTAATTTAATTTATTTGAAAGCGCTAACATTACCTATTTAAAATTAACTCTGTGTTTCGGACTTCCATTGTCTATATTTTATTTATACTACTTCTCTACGTAGTTTGCACCTGAAGACGATCAGAGATTGTACTGATCGAAACGTCGTGTATAAATAAAATATAGACAATGGAAGTCCGAAACACAGAGTTAATTTCAAACACATCATTGTCTCAAACTTTCAAACATTACCTATTTAATCCCTAAAAAGCACTACCGAGCACTATCGATTGTAAAAATTAGGTGATGTTCTCAGATTAATAAAAAAAATGAGATATAACAGTAAACAATATTACCCCGATCAACCAGCCACGATGTTTATTTCCCAAAAAATACATGGTTGCCAATTTACCGCGGGGTTTCCCTAGAAACAAAACAATTCATAAACTTCTTGAAGCTCTTTTGATAATATTATTGATTATTTGACATATTTTTATATAGGATAATTTTTCTTATGCTAATAACTTAATTCTTAGTCCTAATTTTTAGTCTCAATAATTAACTTTTTTTAATTTTTAATAAGTAGAATTTCGAGATTTATAAAAAAAGAACACAAGCCGGCAACGTTTTTTCGACGAGCCGCGAATAAATGCCGACATGTTTGGTTGCAGCTGACGGCGTTGTTGTTAACGGGGGTTTGTGTTGTTCGGTGATTTTTGAATTTTATTGTGACTATTTGTGAAAAAAGAACTGTACCAAGCTATTTTGAGGACCAACAAAATGGTTTACCATTGCCTGGTATGCAATAAAAGCGGATATTCCAGCCCAGAACTAATATTTCGGAGGTAAGAAAGATCCTGTCATTTTACGTTAGTCATGGGCGTAGTATGAGGTAAAAAACTGCGTAAAAAGCTTATGATTATACTATTAATACATCAAAAATCTAAGACTAATACTAATCTTTTTTAAGAAACAAAAGTACCAGATAATTTTGCTCCTTTTGCAGCATGTAAAATAGTTATTTATTATTATTTATACATAACAAGAGAAGACAATAAGACCAAGTGCTGATAGTCAGGTACTGGGGCAGGTATTTTTTGTATTTTAATGGGTACCTGGGTACTTTCTATAATGTGAATAAAACCGTTTTGGAGATATTTACTCTGAGCCAATCTTATTTTTATTTTCATTAATATTTATTATTTATTTTTTTGCCTTTTGACTCCTGTTTCCTGAAAAACTACTAGTAATTTTTTACCTCTTCCTTAAATTTTCCTTGTGTTCTGTATTCAGAAATGAACATGCAGCCAATGTGTAAAGAATAAAATTTGTTGGCCTTAAAATTTTCATAATTAACATCACAAAAAGTTCTCTTAATTTGATAAATAAAGTTTATATTCCACTAAAGAAAACTAAAAGAGACATTATTATCATAGTGAAAAAAACGCTTAATAAGCCGTTTATTAGCGTGTTTTTTTTGGACAAAAACGTTATAAAACGGGTTATTAACCGTTTTTTTTTGCTATGAAAATATTTTTTTTTTACTTTTGTTTTGTGAGATACTGCACAATTAAAAAAAATATATAACAGCCATCTTGAATAATTTACCTAAAAATCATTTCAAGTGCTCTTTGGTAAACTTTTGATCTGTTCGTAAATACCTACATTCCTCAAACTAAACTTTATCCTTGAATAAATCTATTTTTTGTGGTTATGCAAGTTCTGGCAGTTAATTCTTTTGAATAAGAAAATCCGACCAACCCTACCTTATATCTCGTTTTCACATTTATATATTTAAATTAAAATTAACGCCGCCACTGGTAATGGGAAAAGCAATTTTTGACAGTGTTGCCGTTTTATTGCTCTATCTCTTTTCTGTTCATATAATCGTCCAGAAGGGTGTTGGATTGTAAACATTAGAGGATTTCAATAGGGAATGTTTGGTCTCTCTTTAGTTATTAGTCTGAGGTGATGTTCGACATATTGGCTCCTAACTATAAATCAAAAATGTCGAATATGTGCAAAAACTGAGAAGCACTAACGAACTGGTTGGACAACTAAAAAGCACTAACAAAATTTGGTGATAAAATTCTGCATATCCGCTGCTAACTTCACGGACTGACCTTGGGTAAAAAATATCGAATATCTGGAAAACTAAAAGAGCACCAACGAAACTGCTTAGACAACTAACAAGCACTAACGAACCACTAACAACTGTGCATTTTTGGTGAGAAACTTCGCCATACTGGCTGCCAACTTCACGCGTCAGGGCGGGGTTAACCTTGACTTTTAAAAACACGATAACTTTTAAAAAAAGAAAGTAAAGTGGACGTTTTTTGAAGCCCTAAATGGCACTAATGAAATACATTGAAATAAGTATCATTTTGTGATGCTGACTAAAAGTGCAATACTTTGAAATGAGTATCATTTTGTGATTTTGAATTAAGCTTCTGATGACCTTGAAAGTAAATTTTGAAACTACTTAGAGCAGATGAAAGCACTACAAAATACTAACCACTGACTTGTGTTTAAGCCTTTTATCGCAATGATCGGATGTTGAACTTGAAATTTTTTTTTACTAAAGCACGAACGAAGCACTAACACACTAGCTGCTAACTTCTCGGACCCGCATCAACCGCAATAAAAACACAAAAAAGTGAGCATAAGTCGGAATAATTTTCATATTCGAATTTTACTAACAGATACCTTCATCCTCCTTCCAAAAAAACAGAAGAAAATAATAAAATTGCATACGTAACATTTGATGCATTCTATCTACTCACCCTGCTCTGAAGTCTCTGCGTTTGAGGCAAACATATTGAGATTTCCATTGCTCTTTTTTTGCTCTATTTTACACAATGTTTCCGAGTTCTGAATAAAAGCGATTATTTCACTAAAAAGGGCCAAAGTGCAATGTGTACCTATCTTCTTCTTTGTGGTTATTATACCGACTCTATTTTCCCTTCTTAGTTATATAAGTTTAGTTATATACGATCTTTCTGCCTAGACTGAAAGAAATTTGAGTATCGGAATGAAAAATTTCTGGAAACCTTTATTAACGTTGTCCTGAGAGAAGTCTCAACAATGAGAATTTTCAGTCTGACGTTTGTTTTTTTTGTTTCTCCCTAGATTTTTGGCCACACTGATCACAGTATGGACAGGTCCTCATTCAGAAAATTTTCGATTTCGTTTAGTTTAAATTTTATCAAAATCAATGAATAGCGAGCTTTCCCTCAAAAAAGGTAATGGTAACCGTAGATCCGTATTTCGCACTTGTAGTGCTCATCAGTAAAAATGAAAAAATGTGACGCAGGATTCATCTTTATTTCATCTCCTAATTCCTAGCACCGTACTGATGAGCACCATTACCTTTTTTGAGGGAAAGCTTGCTATTCATTGATTTTGTTATTCATTCACCCTCGCTAAATCCCTTTTTAGATTTATCGACTCCAGAGCTTAGGATATCTGTCAAGATAATTATATCTGTCTCCGTAGAGACGCTTAATTTTCCTTCAAATTAAAGGTACATCTCCTAATTCCTAGCACCGTACTGATGAGCACCACAAGTGCGAAATCCGGATCTACGGTTACCATTATTTTTTTTGGGGGAAAGCTCGTTATTCATTGATATTCTTATTCATTCACCCTCCCTAAATCCCTTTTTAGATTTAAATTTTATCATGAGTTGATTGTAATAGAAAGTTTTTGAACCATTTTTTTGCCATTTTGTTATTGTTATCGTAAGATAATTGATCACAGTGTACTGGATATGGCCAAGGCCACAAGTGTTGATCCAATACATAAAATACACATCATAGAAGGGACTGGTTATGAAATCATGAATGAAGCTGTGAATGAGTGAGATTGTTTGGGGCACAGGCATGGTAGACGCACCCACCCATTGGTCATTTTCAGGGGCACAATAGGCATATGGCCGCAAAAGTAGCAAGATCGATAGAAATTTGTTTCATCACAATTCCGTCTAATATTAGGAAGTAATTTGTTATTTTAAATCTAAAAACTGCAAATTTGTAGCAGCCTTAAGGCTCAAAATTAGAAAACATTAAGTTTATATTACAAGCTTTTATTTAACTTCACCTCTATTACGTATATATTTTTCTATGTTCGGGCAAAAATCTTGCAACTCAATTTTGACTAACTTGTAGTCCAATTGAATTTAATACAATAATATGGAAATGTTAGGCATTCCCTGGAGGGAAGAAAACGCCAAAGTTTGTACGATTTCACCCAAAATTGGTATACGTGGGTTTTTTGGGATAAGGAATACGAATTTTTGATCAGATTTTAAAAAACCAATATGGCGGATTCAAGATGGACGATTTTTGGTCATGTTTTGCTAACCAATTTTAACTGACTTATACCCATCCGATTGTCTTCAACTTTGGTATGCGTTTATAGTTCTAGTGACAATACAATAATACGGTATCATCAGGTACCCACCTTCCCTTGACGAGGAAAGTGGAGGGGGAAAATTATTTAGCTTGTCCGGTTTCAACCAAAATTGGTATACGGTGGTTTTTGGGGATAAAGTATTCGAATTTTTGATCAGATTTTGAAAATTCAAGATGGAAGATTTTTGCTTATGTTTTGCTGACCAATTTTAACTGACTTATACACATCCGATTGTCTTCAAATTTGGTATGCTTTTATAATTCCGGTGAAAATATAATAATATGGTATTATCAAGTACCCACCTCCCCTAACGAGAGAAGTGGAGGGGAAAAAAGATTTAGTTTGTCCGATTTCAACCAAAATTAGTATACGGAGGTTTCTGGGGATAAAGAATACGAGTTTTTGATCAGATTTTGAAAATTAAATATGGCGAATTCAAGATGGACGATTTTTGTTCATGTTTTGCTATCCAATTTTAACTGACTTATACACATCTGACTGTCTTCAAATTTAGTATGCGTTTATAGTTCCGGTGACAATACAATAATATGGTATTTATTATCTGATACCCACCTCTCTTAACGAGGGAAGTGGAGAGGGAAAAATATTTAGTTTGTTCAATTTCTATCAAAATTGGCATACAGGGGTTTTTAGGGAAGCGGATTATGAGATTTTTATCAGATTTAAAAATTTCAATATGGCGGATTCAAAATGGACGATTTAGGGTACAAATCTAAAAATTAAAAAATAGTTTTATATAAAAAAAGCTTTTCAATTATAAGCTTTTATATAATATAAAGTTCACTAAAAAGTATAAAATAATTTTTAGCAATCTGATATTATAATAATAAAAGCGATGGCCGTAAATTAGGTCGAGTTCCGTTGAATTTACTTACCCTTGCATTTCTCTGCATTATAGTGAATTCAGATTCTTGCGAACAATCATGTAATCTATAACAAAAAATTTTCGAGTCAATATGGCCAAACTTTCTATAATGCGCCCATCGCTTTTATTATTATGATAGTAAACTTTATATTTTTGTATAAAAGCTTGGATTTAAAAAGCTTTTTTTATATAAAATTGTTTCGAGGGTGAGGGAATAAATCGGAAAAGAGTTTTTCCTCGACCAGGATTTGAACCCGGGACCTCTAAAATACCTGTCTAATGCTCTACCAACTGAGCTAATGAGGAACTGGGGTTTTGAATGGCTATTCGGAAATCCTTTCGTCCGATTCATTTGTTAGTAGTGGGTAGATCTTTGAAGCCTACTGCGACTTTGTAACAAATGAATCAGACGAAAGGATTTCCGAATAACCAGTCAAAATCCCAGTTCCTCGGTAGCTCAGTTGGTGGAGCATTAGACTGGTATTCTAGAGGTCCCGGGTTCAAGTCCTGATCGAGGAAAAACTTTTTTCCGATTTATTCCCTTACCCTTTGCCCTCTGCGCCACAAATATTGTCTATACATTTATTAGGGCGCTAAATTTTCCCTTCATTTTGCGAAAAATAATTTTTGGGCTGTAGATAGACCTGTAGATATCTACAAAATTTTTGTATTTTATTTTGGCTTCTTTAATTTTAGTTATATGACAATTGCCTATACATTGTAAAACTACTTTATGGTTGAATGAATATTCTATTCTATTCTATATTTTCCACTTTTTTATATAAATCTGAACGTCAGTCCCGATTTACCTACTGGAGTAAAATTGGTTAAATTTGTGTTTGCTAAAATATTTTTTTTTCGAGAAAACGTAAGGATAAAAAGTTCGGGGAAATTAAGTTAAGGAAGTTTTGGTATTGCCTTGTTGCCTTCCATGACAAAAGAAATCAAATTTCGGAAAACGATACAATTTTCAATTATCTCTTGCCAAAGTTCGCAAGGGCTCGAAAAAGTTTTCCATTTTAAATTAGAAGTTAGTTCCAGCTTTCGATACACTGACCTAAAATTATGCAACTTAGTTGTTTTTGCAGAGGAATAAATATTGTATAGTTTCTGGAATTTTAGCGGTTTATTTTTTTTCCCTTGGAATTTTTTACACTTCCCAAATATTTTTTTTGCCTTAAATTAGGGTAAAAATATGTAAAAGTACCATTGACTTGTATACTCCTTCGAAGTAGACTTGGCATACCATTAATAAAATGCAATTTTGTTAACCCCTTCATATAATTTTTATTTTTATGAATAAAAAAGGGACAGATATATAAATATTTTTAACTAATGTCTTGGTTTGACTCAGCCTTTTGCGACGTCGCATTTTTGCTTTTTCGCTATATGGAAGTTTGTCTGAGATTAATCATCTACATACGAATCATTAGCACTGGCGGCGGGAAAAAAATATTTAAGTAAATTGACATAGGTCGATATTTGATAGGGACATAATAGATATTAAAATATAGGTACTTAATTTTTTTTACAAAAGGCTGTGAAATTTATTATAAGGCGTTTTTCTGGAAGTAATTATAGGTAATCTGGTTACTCGTTTTAAATTTTCCAGCAAGGTTTACTGATTTTTGTAAAAGGAAAAGGCTTTTATAAAAATTTTAAAAACTAAAAAAACACCGGATTGTATATTAATTTTATTGCAGGAATATTTTTTTATTTTTTTAGCAGTGCAAGTGTAACAATATAGCAAAATAAAAATAACAATCTAATTTACCTCCTTACTGCCTATGCGTGCACAATTGCATCCAAGATGCGGTGCGTGCACCTTTATCAAACTAATATCATTTGGTTAATATTTGGTCTCTAAGAACTTAACTAAATTATAATTTTAATTTTAATTATAATATTTAAAGTATTATGCATGAATGAAAGCTATTGATTTTATTTTACCACTACACAACAAAGTCTACTCTATAATTACTTGTTGCCACCATTTTTTAATTTATTTCTTGCATTTAAAATAAGGATTAGATTTAATTTGAACTGGCAAGATATTGTATATTTTATCGGGTATTTAACTAAATTATTTTAATGGTCATCACGGCTTTACCTTATACCTGTTAAATGATTTTTAGATGTGCTTAAATTCACTTATAGTAGAATACGTTTTTTGGTAAATTTAAAGACTGTAAAGAACTTTAAATATGTCTCACACACTTTATGCTTTCAAAAATTACAATTTTCGCTGTTTTTTGTATAAAACTCAAGATGACAGACAGATGACATACGTAACAGAAATTTGCAATTGCCTCAATTATTTTCATCTTTTTCTAAAATACCTGCTTTTTTATAGCCTGCTGTCTCTCTTCAACAACCTTAAATATTTTTGCACGTCACTAAATTATCTCTCCATCTACCTCTAAAAGTCTGTCCTCTATTTTAATTAATATTTTTTGGCAGTAATTTTTTTGAACGCCTAAAAAACAGTGGAAACGTGAAAAATTTGACTGTTTTACTCTAGAAATCGAAAGTTTGCAAAATCATGGCATAAAAATGTGAAAAACATAGTAAAAATTGCTTAAACAAAAACGTTACCCCCTAAATTATGCTTAAATATTTTAAGTCTAAATTACCATCATGGCAATGGTTACTAAATCATTTTAGTAACCATTGCATCATGGCTTTATCATTACGAACCTTCATGAGATCCTATGGGGCATTTTTACTAGGGATACGACACTGGAATTTACGTCACTTACCGATGAAATGACGTTTTCCAATCTTCCTCGTTCAGCTTATCCGGATTTTTACACAAAAAACACTCGCGTACCATTATGTTGTCAATATATAGTTTTCTTTTTGAAATAAAAGTATCCAACTTTAAAAATTTGTACAACTCTTGCAAAAAAAACTCAAAAATACGCACAAACCGTACAAACCACATTGAACAACGCCGCCTAAATGAAACACCACCAGTCAAATGTCAGGTTTAATTGAATTGCGTTCACTGTTGGCACAGATCAGCTTTCGTGATGGAAGGTCGCTGTGTTTACACTCACAATGCAAGCGTCTGGGAAAAATAGATACTACTTGAGTTAATAGGGAATTATTGAAATACGGCCGCACTGGATAGTGCCTACTGGCTCTAAAAGGTGCAAATTATAGAATTATTGAACGCGCCTCTAGCAAAACGGTGACTATACGACTTTATTTCTAACCTGCCTGTTTTCGAAATTCTGTGTTGTTTTTTTTTAATATTTAGAGTGATCAAAAGCATGGGTGATGTGTTGGAAGCAGAGGTCTTTGTGAAGGGTGGAGAGAAGGACCATTTAGAGTTCTGAAGGGATTTTGTTGAACTACTTCTCGTAGCAAACAAATATTGTCTTCAGCGGTAAAACGAAGTATTTAAGCCTTGCTTTTTTTAATTTTCTTGTGCTATGTCATCCGATTTCTTAAAAATATAACTATTTTGTCCCAATTTTTGCTTTTTTGGCCGTCACAACACAAAAAATTCCTGAAAGTAGGGTTAAGGTAAAAAAAATGGCGAATAGTTGTCAAAAACGTCAAATACGGCTAGACACAGCCAAGATGCAGTATAATTCCTCCACACATAAGGGCAGGTCCTAACCTTATTAGTGTCGGCACTAAATGTGGTCGTTCTTGAGCATGCGTATCTGTCAACAGCGTCAAAATAGTGCCTGGCCTTATTAGTGCCGGGCCCTAACTGCGTTTCAATAATTCCCTAATATGAGATCACGGAATTATGAAAATAATTGAACAACTTTTTTGTCTCTTCCTATCTCACAAGGCTGCATTTTGCGGCTTTGTTTGGTTGTTTCAGGAAAATACGTGATAAAATTAAGTTTTGTATATATGGTGGGTCAGTTATTTTATTAGTAGTTCCTCCTCTAAGCCTCCTCTAAGCCTCCCCAGCAAACACAAATCGTCGGCATTGAATCGGCAGTGTACACGCTGGCCCGATGTTGGACAGATTGCGATTTTCAGTTTTCGGGCAATAATCAGCAACTGACGAAGGTCCACATTACTACAGTCGAATTTATGCCGACACCACTTTAGGACCGACGATGGTCCGATTGGCACTTTGTTTAATCGGTCCAAAATCGGCAATTGACGATGGCCCGATTTCCTATAGTCGACATTATGCCAACGCAAACTTTATCTGCTTTAGGGCCGACGACGGTCCGATTCAAACTTTGTTTAATCGGTCGAAAATCGGCAACTGACGATGGCCCGATTTACTATAGTCGACTTCATGCTGACGCCCACTTTATCTGCTTTAGGGCCGACGACGGTCCGATTGGAACTTTGTTTAATCGGATGAGAATCGGCAACTGACGATGGCCCGATTTACTATAGTCGACTTTATACCGACGCCCACTTTATCTATCAACTGCTTAATAGTTTCTGCCTAGTATGTAGAGATGGCGCTGATGTCACTATGTTCCCTGTACAGTGGAAGATAATATTATATATATAATGAGCAAAGATATTTTAAAACTAGAATGGGGACTTGACAAGATGGTGGTACTTCTCTAGAAGAATCAACTTTTCCGTCACTTAAAGCAGCCCGACTGGTTAAGCACCCACATTATCAAAACTTTGCAGTTTGCCAATGTTGGATCGTGTCAAGCAACCACCGACGGACCTTCGTCAATCACCAACGTCGGTCCGCTTTGAGAGCATTATCCACCCATTATCGGACCTTTGTGGTCTGCCATTGTCGGGCCGCTTTAAGCTACCACCGACGGACCCTCGTCAATCGCCGACGTTGGACCGCTTTAGGAAACGATTGTCGGACTTGAATAGTTTACCGATGTCGGGCCAAGAACAGCTTGCCTACGTTAGACCGACCAAATTAAGCAGCTATATGGGCGGATGGTCGGTACCATGTGGTTAAACCATATCGGTCCTTAATCGTACGGCGACGGTATGCTGATGTCACCAAAAAGTAAAATTTACCATTGGTCCGACGCGACGGCGGGCTGCAGTCTAACGTTGCGTCGGCAAACATACGTTGGGCCTACATCGCAAAGCTAGGTTTAATGGTAGCACAACTGTAAGGTATTTTCAAATAATTTTATTTTCACGAATCTTCTGAATACTTTAAATTTGAAAACAACAACAATCTACGACGTTTAAATTTCTCTCAATTTTCAAATCTGGTTTTGTTCAGTGGATCATTGAGGTTAGGATTTCTCTAAATAAAAATTCTGCCCCCATCATCCCTTACACCCATTTGCTTTATATTCTCTATATTCGTTACGCAAAACCGTCACACACACATCACACTTCTTGCAACGGCATTTAAAAAGTTTATTATAAAGTTTCTGGCATGCAGAGCTGAAACCTTATAAAAAATTCACTTGAAACTTTAGTGGGCGCGTAATTATTCCTCTCTTCTTGCCGTTCTGCATTCTAAATTTCCTACATTTCCGATGCCATATTTCCTCGTTAAAGGAAAACACGGAAAGTAAGGCTTGTTTTGTCATCCACTCTCTTGTCGATTTTACACTCTTGATAAGCTGCATTATCAAAAAATGAGCACCTCAGATATATTACGATACGGCGGTACGCCTAAGCTGCGCCAGCAGGCACGTATCCCATCCCATCAAAAACTAAGCAGCATTGCGTCTGGTGACAGAGAACTTTGTGTCAAATTTGCTAAGCGGTTTTTGAGTAATCGTGCTAAGACAGACGAACAGACAGTTAGACATATGCAAAAAAAATGGGATAATATAAAGCCAGTTTTTTATTGTCAAATCATTTCATCCCCAAAGAACAATTTGTCGACGTTTTAACATTGGCAAAGGAGACTAAACGTTGCGTGAAAACAGCTTATAAACGTTCTAGCAACTCGCTTTTGCACCAATTGGGCTGAGATTTTTTTAAGTTGTGTTGACGTTGCCTGCGGCTAGAGTCGCCTGCAACGTTTCTACAACGTCGCCAAAGCGACTACGACTGTAGTGCCCTCTGGATCATATTTTTATGAATATAATTTTATATCAAGACTCACGTCTGCAACCACAAACGGACAAATTGCCAAACACCATTTATTAATAATTGAAAGCTTCCCATCCATGGATATTTTAGCTTTAAAAAATAAGCGGGCCTTCAATGCTTCTTATTTTTTTGCTAAATATTTTTTTTATTTAAACATTGATAGTAGGATTTACTAAGATCTAAAATAGTACCCCCCACAGGTGTAAATATTTACACCTGTGGGGGGTACTAAATTTTAAAACCAATTTTAAAAAAACACTTATCCATACAGAAAAGACACAAAGTTATTCATTATTTGTTATTGCAAAATTCCACTGAAAAACTTTTTTCTCAATGTAGGGTGGTTGTGGTAGTAATGGACCTCCAAGACAACTTTTTGATTTCACAAAATTACTAAATATACAAAATTTTAAAAAAATGCTTTTTAATTACTTAAGAGTTTAATTATTGTGTCTTCTATCACGAAGATGCATCATTGTTTTTTTTAATTTTTATAGTTTGTCGTTTTTTAAAACCCAAAATAATTATTGCGTGATGTGTCAGTAATGGACCCACATGTAAGAGTAATGAACTCATCATGTGTCAGTAATGCACCCTTAAATAAAATTAATTTTCTTTGGAATTTAAATATATTGTGATATTTTTAAATTGACACTTAAAGATATTTTGATATTTCAGGAACACTAAAATGTCCCCTGTTATTCTTGGGCTGTGGAGATTTTATTTGGGTCACTATGTTCTCATGAAAGTAGTATATTATATCAGGTGGATTTGGCCATTTCCAAGCATTCATTCCAGCAGAAACCATTGATTTTATTTCTGCTCCTTCGCTATCCTTTTGTAGGACAACTCCTAAAATGAAAAAATGGATTTATGTTGGGCTGCTTATATTTAAAAAACGTATATTAAAGTTACCTGGATAATATTTTTCATCATATTTGACAATGACATATGTTTAAATCTCTTTCTTGGTATGTGTTCTCCATTCCTTTTTGAGCAAGATGGAACTGTTGACTTTTCGGTTTCTTTTAAAATGGTTAAGTCATTTTCCTTATTGTGTGTCTCCTTAAAATAATTTAAATTTTCTTTATTTTGGATCATATCATCTTGGGTTGATTTTTCAGTATCTACTGTTCTGTTTAGGTTTTTATTATTTTCAATGCCATTCTTTTTCATAGTAACTGTGTTTTCAAGATTTTCAATTTCTCTAGTTTTTAAATAATCGATGTTATCAAGATTTATCAAATTATCTAGTTCACTTTCGGCGGTAACGGGAAAAAGAATCTTTTTTTTTTTATTTTCACATTCATCTTTTAACAAATACCATACTTTGTATAAAGCTGCGTATTCCATATTGCCTTCCCACGATATCTTTTTTTAGAAACACTTTTTAAACACTTCAAGCTCTTTTAAATCTATTTTGTTTTCAACAGTTTCAAGTACTTTCTCATTCAAATTTGAGGAGTCGGCTGGTCGAAAATTACTTTTTGTTACCCTGTTTGGAATACATTTAGAATAATCAACATTTGTTTTTTCAAATGGGTAAAGACCACATTTTCTGAACCCGTTTTGTATGGTTGTATTTTTCGCATATTTTTCAAATACTTCTTTGATTATTGATCCAAAAGTAAAGTGTGTCACATCTTTGGGAAAATTATGATATTTCCATTCCCTTACCGCTGACTGCCAGCCTGCTTTCAAAGGGCGAAAAACTGAAACATCAGCTGGTTGAGTTATGTGAGTTGTGTTGGGAAATAAGAAAATTATTACTATGCCGTTATCATCACACAATTTACTGACTTGTTGGGTGAGGTGAGACTTGTGTCCAACAAATAATAATACCGGTCTTTGAATATTGTTGTCTTTTAAGTAATTAGTAAAATGATTCGAAATGTATTCAAAAAAGACTTCCGAATTAATCCACCCTGAATTCGAGTGGCCCAAAGCCCAATTCGCGTCCACAGATTCGACAATACTCGGCATTTTTTTATATGGATATATAATTAAAGGAGGAGCATATTTCCCATCGGCCGAAAATGTCGCCAATACAGTTAGTTGTTCTTTTTCATTTGATAACCTTTCATAGAAATCATCCTCTACCTTTGCTGGACCTATTACTTTTAAGCTATTTGGCTAAATCCAGCTTCGTCAGCATTGAAAATTCGACTTGGGTCAGCAAGTATATCTTCTATTTCTATTTCATCAAACCAATTTTCAATACTATCCTTTGTAACTGCCGCCCTCGCTTTCGATACCCCTTCTGCGTATCTCTCTTTAAGATTTGGATGACGCTTAAGAAATTGCTGAAAACATGATCTGCCTGGAGTTAAAGTTTCTTTATTTTAAAAAAGTACTTCTCTATTATTTTCTTTTAAATAATAACTAACAGAGAGAATTAAAGAGTGTCTATCAACTGGAAACCCTTTTTTTGCTCTTGCTAGTAGCCAGTCGACAAATAGCATTTCTTGTTCTGTTAGTTCCGTTTCAGGCTCCATTTTTCTTTTTAAAGAAACATTTCCAGATACTTTTCTTAAAATCGTAGTGCGCGGAACCCCAAATTTTCGTAAGCTTCATGCTTGGACATTCTACCACTTTTAACTGCTTCTGGACTTTCTGAAGTTATTTGAAAAACTCCTTCTTCTTCTTCTTGTTTTTCCCCATTGCTTTCTAAAAGTTAAGTATGATTGCAAAAAAAAGGTCCACCACTAAACCAGAAATTTTCAGTGATGTACCCTCTGGGGTCCATTTTTAACACATTTCCAAAAATCTTGTGTGAGTAATGCACTCCCCCTTTAATTTCGTACTTTTAAAAAATACTGACCATTCTATATCAAAAACCAAAAATTTGACTTACCTTAAGCTCAATGAATCATAACACAAACTGCTTAGTACAAAAAAATGTTTATTATTGAGTGAATTACAAATAACACACAAAACTTTCGAGAAACTGAAAACAGGTGTATAAAACGGCGGGAAAGTGTTTCTATGGTTGCCTATCTACACACGGACTTGAACGTAGTTTAACCACGAAAGTAAAAACAAAAGTGGTATGATAATACCCCCTGAGAAATTTCACAAAAATGACCGCCTTATGCAGGTGACAGTTATGAGCCTAAAAGAACGTAGTCACATCAATCGAATCGATTTGACATTCTTTTTTGTTTTTGGTGTGTCTTTTCCACCAGTAATTGGTATTTTTTACCATGATTTTTCATATTATATTAAAATTTTGTTTTTTTAAATTTTTGTTAATAGAAAAAGTAAAGTTATATCATTTTTAGATGGGTTTCAAGTCCCCCTTTAAACATGATATATATTTGGCTGCTGTTTTTATTAGCCACATACTTGTTTGAACCAAAACAAAAGTTACTAGGATGTTACTCCGTTGTTTTTTTAGTCAAAATAAATTGTTTTCATTTTTTTTGCGTGTTTTTGCTAAAAATATAGTGTTTTGATTTGTTCAGTGCTGTTATACAACCGGAATGACTAGTTTTTTGCCTTCCATAAGTGGTGTGCGATAACCCTTTTTATTATTAGCCTAAGAGTTTTTCAATACCAACTTATTTAGGCTCACAAATGTCAAGTACATGTAGCGGTCATTTTATTTACAGGATATTATCATTCCACTTTTGTTTTTACTTTCGTGAGTTTAACAAAGGCAATATAGAGAGTTTTTGAATATTCTAAACATAAACACAGTCGAGTTATGATAATAAATAAGACAAAAGGGTCCATTAGTGGTGCAGGGTCCATTACTACCACAACCACCTTACCATATTTTAGGAGAAAATACCCTAAATCTAATTTGTTTTACAGGTTTCAAAATGGCAAATGGTGAATACGCCAAAAATTTTGCACATAATAGCCTCATTATCTGTGGTTGAGGTTATAAAGTTGATGATTTTTTAGACCAACTCTGGTTTAAAATTAAGGCCTAAGAAAGGATTGTTTTGTGGCAATTGGTAATAAGTTCGTTTATAATTTCCCTAAGTAAGCGTTTTTACAAGGATTCATTTACCTTATTTAATATCCCAACTTGTTCATTAAGCAAGAAACACCTCCAGTTTTGTCCAGAAAAGGCCATATTTTGAACCCGTTTTTAGTATAAAAATTATATTTATTGAGGGCACTACGAGACAAAACAAACATAAGTGAAGGTCACTGATTATGCGCGAAAAATATACTAAACAAAAAAACCCAAAACAACTATATTAATTTATTTACAAACTGAAATTAAAACATTGAGTTTATCTAAAAGCTCAGTCAAGAGAACTTTCTTTACTAAAAGCTTACTCATTTCAAGGCTGTAGTTTTCATCGCTAGAGGTTGGTGCAAGCCAAGGTACAAGCAGAGGTAAGAGATCCGAACTCGCTGTTTGTGATTTGAACGCAGCTAATATTTTGTAACTGTGACAGAAATAAAAACATCTTTTAAATAAATACAAAATTAATCTACTCCTTATTTTATTATTACCCATCTAAATCCTTGTGTGAAATCGAGCATTAATTGGAAAAATTAATTAACAAGGGTAGGTTTTAATTAGAGTGACATATAACCCCAATTTTAATTTGTTCTACAGAGTGTTTACTATTTAAACCACGCGTGAGTTTAAATTTTTTTAATTTTCGTTTCTTCCAAATTGAAACTTTCTTCTTAAATCCAACAAAAGATTGTGTTAAGATGATTATTGGGTAAACAAATTTATTAAAATTCTTCTTATAAATCAAACTTTGTACAAAAATCAAGGAGGGTCGGTTTAAAATGCATAAAATCAAAAATTTCAGTTAAACTTAGGGCCGTTCTAAAATAGACTAAACCCTTTTAGTGAATCCCATGGTGAAGGTTCTAAAAATTCTTTAAATCTATTTTAAACCGTAGCCAGCCCAAAAGAGTACTTAAAAATTACTAAAACTAACTAAAAAATCATCAAAATCCCGCAAAAAAAACAAGATTTTTTAACGATTTACACAAATGGCGTAGCGGTGCAAATTAGGAAAAGAAAACAGTATGGCGGCAATAATCATTTCTGGGTTTACTGAAAACCTAACCGTTTTGCGACTAAGGTGGTGCCCTCTATAGTTGTCAGATACAGTTATATTTTGAAATTAAAGGCAACTGCATTGATTATTTGGCCACAATTGTGTCGTAAAGAGAAACGTTGAAAAAACGTAAATTAATAAACTCTAGTTAATTGTCAACGTTTTGGCGTCGTTGATCCGTCGTCCGTTGCGGTGGTTGAAAACCCTACAATATTCAAACGTTGTTAGCGGGTTGTCAAATTTACAACTTTAATAACAACGATGTAGCGTTGTTTTCTCGTCCGTCATAGCGGGTGTTGCTAAAACTAGACTAGTTTTTGTACTTTATGCAACGTTAATTTTAGTGTATTTCTTAGTTATGGCAACTAAGGCAACTAAAAATCGTTACTTTAGCCCCTTTCTTTAAAACGAGAGAGACATAGCCGCTCTTCGCAAGACTCGGAAGTGTGCCTGCATCATAAGCGTGCTGCCCTTTTATTGTTCTTTCCCATCAAAATTATGCATTGCAAATATTTTTTTTAACTCTTAGGCAAAACCAAAGAAAAAAAATCGACAACTATAAATTGGTATTATAAATATTTTGTCAGATTCAGAGCGAAAATGCCTCCCCTTATTTATGCCGGCCCTTAGATCTGCCGCCCCGGCAAATGCCCGGGTTGCCCCCCTCCTAGAGCGGGCCCTGTATATATGTTATATAGTTGTCTTGTACGTTCGTGCAAAAAATCTTAAGTCTGTGTGTTTAGGGTGAACCTTTAATATTAAATAATTCGACTTTAGGTGCGCATTCCGACTTTGCAATCGCGCTGCAAAAAGTTAATATAACTTGGGCTTAATTTGCGACTTGCTGGGAAACTTGGAAAATGCGCTTTATTTCTATTATTACGGTCTTATCAGTGCACAAAGTCGGCACTATTTTTGACAGTTCGCCAAGCAAGTACGACATATTTTTAGGCATTTTACCCACCACTATTAAATTACTGCTCTTAACACTTTCCCACATAGCAATGAAAGAACATTTACATGCATAGCATATGCGTTAAACCTCCTTTTGAGCACATCTTTAGCACATTTTTGGTAGATACTATTTAAGTATATGCTATTGAGGATATCCATAGCAAATGCTATGAGTTTACCATTTGAGCAGATCTTTTTGGGTACATTCTTAAAACATGCACAGAATATATCAATTTTAAAACATTTTTTGGTCCGTTTAGCGAACATGCTATTCTGGTACCATGAAAGAACATCAAAAGAATGAGCTTTCAAATATTTTCTTGGCATATGCTAAGGAAATACTACTAAAGAAGGTTTGAGAACATCTTTAGCATATGCAAAGTATATATCACTTTTTGAAACATTATTTGGTCCTTTTAGCATATATGCTATTCTGACACTGCAAAAAAAATATGAAAAAAAATACGTTTCTAGTATTTCCTTAGCATATGCTATTAAATAAGGTAACTTTTAGAACATCTTTAGCATATACAAAGTATATATAACTTAGCATATACCAATGAAATACCATTAAAGAAGGTTACATTTAGGACATCAAACGCCAGAATTCTCTGATTAAGCTTTAATCATGATTAACACTTTTCAGTCGACCTATAAAAATCCGCCAAAACGCTTATATTCTGCGGTTTCAACCTATTTCTTTATAAGCGCATGGAACAGTGGATACAGCATTGGTCTATCAACCTGTAGGTTGTCGGTTCGAATTTCGTCGACGCGTCGCACTTTTTTTTTATTAGTTGTTTTAATTTTTTTTCTCAGGGTGTATTGTGATAGGACATGGTTTTTAGAGCTCAAAAATATTATTTTATTTTATTTAAAGCACAAGCCAATCATCTAAAAAAGAGAAGATTAAAATATGTTGGGAGGAAGGAACACACAAACGACCAATACGAAAAGAGAAACAATTAAACGATGTTTCGCCCGGGGTGACCAGCGTGGACTCGTCAGTGGATTCACTAGTCACCCTCAATCATTTAACACAATCGCACACTCTGACCTCCAACTCTGAAATACTCACACACGCCTTTCCTCCGAAGATCTTTTGATCTTCTCTTTCCACTGAAGAGCCCATGCTGGTGACCTCGGGCGAAACATCGTTTAATTGTTTCTCTTTTCGCTTTGGTCGTATGTGTGTTCCTTGTGGGACACTCATCCAATTTTGAATTTTCTTTCTTTCCTCCCAAGATCTTTTGATCTTCTCTTTTTTAGATTCTTTTCGGTTGATGTAACTGATTTGGAAGTTTATTTGGAAGTTTTTAGCTTCTTGAGCCAATCATCTATTCGCACATCCTAAGAACCTGCAAAGCATGTGATTAGGGCGGAACGTAATCTATTCTTAGCATATGCTCTCCCCCACCTAGATGTGTTACGTAATTTATGGATGGCCCCTAAAGAAAATAATGTAAAAGTCAGGGTTGGCCATGGGCTTACGCCCAGAGGATTTTATGGCTCTGAGTTTTGTCCAGGCCAACATAATTGCGAGAGTTATTATCGCTACGACTTCTTTTTCAGAAAATGCAAGGGCAGGGCCCATGATACAAGTAAAACAGATATGATATCGCACAGGAGTCGGCGTGGCTAACTAACGTCACCTGGTGAGAGACGTGAGAGACAGCATTCAGTCGCCATTTTTATTACGAGGTGGTCGTTTGTTTACAATTAGTTTTAATAATTTTTCAGGGGAAAAGATTAACAAAATGAGGCACTGTTTACACGGATGTGGTGTCGACAATCAGGCAAAAGGTTTTTCGCTTGACATTAAGTTTTTCAGATTTCCAAAAGACAAGAAAATGGAAGGTATATGGAGACATTTTTGTGGACGGAAATATTTTAGTGATAATGATTGTGAGGGTCCATGCCAAAAATTTTAGCTGCTAAAAAACTTTGTAGATGTGCTTTTGGATTTCTATAAAAAACAAATTTGTAACCCGCTACCGCCAATATTCCATTTCAAGTCCTCACCGTGTAATTTATTTCTCTTGCGTCTTACCTCGTCATACCGCTTACCTTATGGAACTCTAAATCCAGCTTTACTCCCTCATAATCACCCCCCCCTTCGTTGTTTTCCAGACTCCATTTCGTTTAATTTAAAACCTTATAGTACTTTTTGACGGAAAACCATTCCTACCTGCAACCCCCTTCCCCACCCTAAATTGTTACTGTTGAAAAAAAATTTTTTTTTAGATTCCTGACTTTGTTTCCTTTAGTTTGATATCCCGCAACCCATACTTTGACAGATTAAAATACTTATCGGATACAGGGGGGTGGTTGCAACCACCCATTCAAATTTCCCAAAAATTCAAAAACACATATACGTTAACTTTTCAAGAAGAACTTAAATGCAAATTTTTAGCTCTACATTGATTTAAAACTTTAAGTAATTGTAAGTTATTTGTATCCCTTTCAAAACAGACTTACCCCTATTTCTCAACTCCCTGTGTGAATTTTTAAAAATGCCGCAGCACGTGTTTATTTATTTTATTAGTAGAGTCTACATACCAATTTTAAAACTTATGTTGCTTTTCGTTTTTGAGATACAGAAAATCCTTTTAAAATAACAATCCCTATTTTTACCCCTTCAGGGATAACAGTTATTTATATGCCAAGGGAAGAAAGTGCCACATTTCCTCCCGCGGTTTGTTTGAATCATTAAAAAACCGTGAGGAAATGCACTTTACTCCAGAGGCATGTATCTGATTTTATCTACTACCTAATAATAGATGCACTAACAAAATAATACTTTGTTTGAAAGTTTGAGACAATGATGGGTTTGAAATTAACTCTGTGTTTCGGACTTCCATTGTCTATATTTTATTTATACACTGTGTGTGGTGTGGTGTGTGTATAAATAAAATATAGACAATGGAAGTCCGAAACACAGAGTTAATTTCAAAATAATACTTCCCGCCGATTTTTTCAGCTTTTCGGCAAATCACTACGCCGCGCCGTACGGTAAGGTAAAGTATTGTTGTTTCACAACAACTAAAAAACACCAACTAAACAACACCATGCAAACATTAAATGAAAAAATACAATCTAGTAGGCTTGTTGCTAGGACGCTAATGGTTGTTATTTGAAACAGAAGAGCGTTGTTTATTCGTCTGTGTTAGTTCGTCGATCTCAAAAAAATGGAATTTTCTGAAGAAAATCAAGATATGGAAGAAAAGGCGAAGCTTATCGTTCTGGATTTGCTACCCCAAAAATCAAGAGAAAGGTATGAAAAGGAATATGGCCTGTTTTAGAAATGGATGGGCGAAAATAACGTGAGAAAAGTTTCTAAAAGTTAGTTAGGTAGGGTTTTTACAACGTTATGCTTTTAACTATGGGTTTTAGCGGGACGTTCCTTTAACGATGCCAGTTTAACTCAAGGGCAACTAGAGGGCGCTGTTTGGAAATTATCTTGGTGTGGACAAGAATCGAAATATTATCCATTTATTTAACTATAGTATAAAATGGACACTTAACAAAAACTAATTTTATTCCCAAGACATATTCGGAACAATGATGATGTAAAATAGCTTTACAAATGCGTATAAAAACAAATGTTCCGGTCAAAAATCAAAAACGCAACTAAGTTTACTGTTAATTATTTAGTGACATATGGCTAAAAAACGCGCGCGCCACGAATCCGTTGCGATATTCATGAATTGAAGAAATTTTACAACAAAAGCATATTATTCAAAATTAAAAAATTGCATGCAAAATTGATAAAACAATAAAAGTTAATCATGTAGGTATATTTATTTGCAACCAAAAGCTAAAATTAAGCGTAAAATAAAATTTTTTCTTTATGTTTACATTTCAATTGCAACAATGGCGGAGTACGGGCGGCCAGGTTGAGGCATTCAAAATGGCGTGGGCGTAAACCAGTTGATTCGGTTAACTCGGGTTGTGGAGTGTAAAAGATTGACCAATATGTCTACTTCGGTTGTTCTATCAACCCAAACCATTACCCACTTCCAACGGAAAGAGCTTTGGCAACTAAAAACTGAAAGCACCCCAACCGCTATGAAGAGAGAATTTGTGCGATCTAGCCAATAAATTGAGGTACACAAAATAAAAGTAAGTTGCTTTGACGCCTTACGAACGAATACAAACTAAAAATGCTGAAATTTAATGTGTTGTCTAATGAGTCGCTGCGGAAACGTTAAGGAAACGTTTAAATAATAACTATTAAGCAACGATTACCCGGTTCTTTATTTAACGTTTAGATCAACTGCATTAAAACGTCTTGGGTCAACTAAGGTTATGGTTTCAACGTTTTCCTGACGTCACTATAAAGCCCAATATATTAACTACGATAGTGATATTGAAAAGGTTGCTACATTGGACATTGTAACGTGGAGCTATAACCGAAGCTACATTTAACGTTAAATTACCGTTGTTTCGTGGTTAGATAATATTCGTTTCATAAATGACTGATATCTGCACGAACCGTAACGTTAATTTTGGTGTAAAACGTGGTTGAGGTTGGCAAATTGCTGCTTGCGCCAATCTCATGGTTTTCATTCAAAGAAAGCCTCTACTTTCACAAGAGACAAAATCAACGCATTTATGAGCCAGGCTTCGGATGAATATTTCTTGCACATGAAGGTAAGCTAGACTACTTTTGATTTTCGTAAAATGTTGAGCTATAAAATTGCATATTATCGGAAAAAATAACTCAATGTTCTATTATTTTCAGGTGGCGCAACTTTTTGAAATAGCGGGAGCCTGCTGTTGCGATGAGTTGATTAACATAATGGTTAGTGACATTGATGATCGGCGCGACATAATGGTCGTCAGAATACCGAATTCAAAAACCAAGACAAAAAGAAAGTTCACAATCACGGATGACACGTTGGGAGGCGTTGCAGTGCTGGATCTGTATAGGAAATACACATCACTAATACCAAAAAATGTGAGTCACCAACGGTTTTTCCTTACCTATCAAATTGGGAGGAGGAGGAGGACCCTATTATTGAATGCAGATGGAGATTTACTTACACTCAAGCAACACGGAGGCTGGAATTCTTGTACAGTGGCCGAAGGATACATAAGCGAGTCTCTATCGAAAAAATACAAGGTTGCCAGCCGCATAATATCAGGAAATATTCTTACCAATCCCACCTGCAGTGAGACATGGAAAAATGATAGCCCGGCACATCACAGCAAATGAATAACAAAATTTTAAATACTTATTTTTCTGCAGCATTCAACAGTGGCAATAACAATGCTGGTTCAGAATTATCCTTCACTAATTAAACAAACTGTTACATTACTTTCAATAATAATAAATAATTATTTGAGAAAAAACGACTATTCTTTGTTCTGGGCGGTACGGGGAGGTAAGGCTGTCACTTTACCTCCCTACGGGAGGCAAGATATGTAAAACTTCCTAGGGAGGTAAAGTTGCATTTTCAACCCTCATATGCGGGTCGAAAATGTCATTTTCTGATAAGGTAGTAGATAAAATAATAAAAAATATCTTTTCTACTACCGTGCGAAAAATTCACTTTTCCGCACTGTTTTGCGCGCGGAAAATGCACTTTTCCGCGCTATAATGCAGAAAAGTTAACTTTATGATACTTTTCCGCACTAAACCAAAAATAAAAAAATAAATATATTGCCTTATTTTAAAAAATTTTCTTTTTTGTGTTAGGTAAACATTTTAGTCACGATAAATAAAGAGCAACATTTTCAAAATTCCTTTTATTGAGTTAATTTAATACTTAAGTCAAGCGAGTAGAAAAACAATTGTTCCCCACACGTGCGAAAACCTTTTTTTCCGCACTTAACTGCTTGACAGAACTCCGCTGCACGTCGTTCCGTCAACGGCAGTTGCTTGCGGAAAAATCGATTTTCCGCACTTGTTAGAAAAATAGCTATTTTCTACTAGCGTGCGGAAAATGCACTTTTCCGCACTAGTGCGGAAAAGTTAACCTTATGGTACTTTTTCGCACTAAACCAAAAATAAGAAAATAAACATTTTAGTCACGATAAATAAAGAGTAACATTTTCAAAATCCCTTTTATTGAGTTAATTTAATACTTAAGTCAAGCGAGTAGAAAATCAATTGTTCCTAACACGTGCGAAAACCTTTTTTCCGCACTTAACTGCTTGACAGAACTCCTCTACGCGTCGTTCCGTCAATGGCAGTTGCGTGCGGAAAAATCGATTTTCCGCACTTGTTAGGAAAATAGCTATTCTGGTATCTGGTATTAGCTGTACGTAGGTAGTTCTCTGTTCGCGCCACAAAAATCTCACCAGGTAACGTCATGCACGGATCTAGACAATTTTGAACTGCTACGTATCATACCTTTCTTTTATTAGACGGAGGTATATGTGAAATTTTCCAGCTCGGATGTTTTTGTCTTTTACATTTTATAACCCTGTATTTCTATCTTGCTTTCTTTGGATCGGCCGCTCGTTAATTCATTTTTTGACTCCCGTCGGCAAAACTCGCTGCGTATATTATCATACCTTCACGGTAGCACCATGTTGCAGACGCTATACTACGTAGGATAGCGTCATGTCTGAACGAAATACATGCTAAAGACGTGACCTTGATGGAAAAACTCAACGATAGGAAAAACTCAACGATATTGCGCTATATTCCGCGTTTGCGTGTACGTCCTATGACCAACTTAAAGTGTCTATTGTATCATGAGCGGGGCCATTATATTATCTTATAGTTATAGTGTAGGGGCATATGTTGATAATTTCTATCCTTTGGGATTTTGAATGAAGGAGTTTTGTGACTATATGGGATTGATAGCCGTTTAGTCACACTATCAAGTTTTACTGGGTGTTTTGTTCGCATCCATGTAGAAGGGGTTGATATGACGTCATCCGGGCATGGTTATACTGTATTCCATATAACTCGAGAACGAATATTTTAGAAAATTCACTTTCAAGGTTATCCGACCTTAAATGACCTTGAAACACGCTAAAACAAGATTTTTGCCATTTTTTCTTCAAAAAATCTTAATAATTCGACGTTTTGTCAGACGAACTTCAAATGTACCTCAAACTATTAGGCATATACGCCAAATGCGAATCTTAGAGTTTGATGCATTTTGAAGCTTCATGAATTTGAAAAATACCCCAGTCAAATTAACGTATTGCAAAAATAACATACTAAAGGGCGCTATTCATCAACTATTAAAGCCAAGATGAACCAATATCGTAAGAAAGATAAGAAGAGCAAGTACAATAATATTGTCAAAAAAAATTTGGCACAGTCAGGATGTGTTTCAAAATGCCTGCTGATATATTACATTTTATTTTATCCAGTTTCGTAAAAAAGCACAAATAACAAGATGGCCATCAATTCTTGTTTACTTATTGATGCTTACTATGAGCCTTACTATGACCTTGATTGACCTTGAAAATACAACGTATAAATGAAAAACAAGCTTTTTTAGGGTTTTTTCCAATTTACCACTACGCAAAACTTTAAGTGCCGGTAGTGAAATTAACATTTGATTTTAAAGCTCCCTACTATTTTTTTTTTGATCTGGTTTCCCAGATGTTTATGCTATACCACGGTAAAAATGACCTATATGCCTATCTTTTGTATCCATATTAAGCCCTTCTACACGGATGTGAACAAAACACCCGGTGGCACATGAATGTGTGACTAAATAGCTGTTAAATCCCTATCCTTGAATTTTATTATGAATGTTCATAAACAAGTATAGTCATGCCCTAATGTCCTAATTAGAATTTTTTATGATTTTTTTTTGACCGCCACTTTGGAAAATGAAATCTAAAACACCTGATCATATGGAAATCTAATGTCCATGACAAAAACACATCTAACTTCTGGTAACTCTCTTATCGGTAATTTAAATGACTGTTGGCTAGAAAAGTGAGTAGAATATAAAATTCACATAAAAACGACAGGCATATAGGTCATATTTACCGGGTTATAGCATAAATATCTGTGACGCCAGATCAAAAAAAATATATATTATAGGTATATTGGAAAAAACACTACAAAAAGCTTGTTTTTCAATTGCACATGGTATTTTCAAGGTCAGTCAAGGTCACTCATCAAGAATTGATTATCATTTTTGCTTTTTTATGAAACTGGATAAAATAAAATGTGGTTATAGGTCGCCATTTTCATATATATCAGCCGCCATATTGAAACGCATCATAGCTGAACCAATTTTTTTAAACAATATTGTTGGACTTGATCTTCCTATCTTTCACACCAAATTTGGTTTTCTTCGCCATAATAGTTGATGAATAGCGCCCTTTAGTATGATATTTTTGCAATAAGTTAATTTTACTGGGATATTTTTCAAGGTCATGAATCTTCAAACTGCATCAAACTCTAAATCGTCGAATTATTAAGATTTTTTGATGAGAAAATGAAAAAAAATCTTGTATTTTATGATTTTCAAGGTCATTTAAAGTCGGAAAAGTTTGAAATCCTCGTTCTCAAATTATATGGAATCGAGTATAACCATGCCCCAGTAGCGAAAGTTATATTTTTTATGATATTTGGCCGCCATCTTGAAATATGAAGTCATATAAATTCCTTCTACACCGATGCGAACAAAACACCCGGTAACACTTGATTGTATGACTAAAGAGCCATCAATCCCACATAGTCACAAAACTCCTTCATTTAAAATCCCACGAACTTACACATGCCCCTTCACTATTATATGATTTGTCCCTTTACGTGTCATGACGAAGAATAAGATAAAGTGTGTGCTGGGATCCAATCCGAAAACCTACCTATCTTAAAGATATTATAATGGCACATGGCCAAAAAAATCCGAAAAGTTTTACCGATTTATCGATCGCGCTGGACGTAAGCCATCGAAAATGATATATTGCCAAAAGAGGATGGTCTTTGAATAATAATGAGAAAAATATTTTCCACGCGCCACTTATACAGATCCCCCAATGGAAATTGTATAAAACATTTTTTTAATTTTAGACCTTACTTAAATACGAATTGAATATTAAGGCATTTTAGATTGCCCAATATACCAGGTGTCCCAAGGTGAGTAACCTATTAGAATATTTTGGAAACTATACAATGGAAACTTTTCAAACTTTCTATTCTAACATAAGTCCACGTAAACTATCTTCATGAAATACTCTCATATTTGCACTGTTGCCATTTGCGCGAAAACTTGGCAACAACTTTCTTATTTTAAATTGAACAACCTGTATATTTTTGCATTTTTGGATTCTACAAAATATTTTAGGTACATTTTATGTATAATGTCCTATACCTATGTTCAACTGTTTTTACAATAAAGAAGAAGTTAAAAAACCTCCAAATCAGTTACTTCAACCGAAAAGAAACTAAAAAATAAAAGATCAAAAGATCTTGGGTGGAAATAACGAAAATTCAAACTTGGATGAGCATCCCACAAGGAACACACAAAAGATCAAAGCGAAAAGAGAAATGATTAAACGATGTTTCGCCCAGGGTAACCAGCGTGGGCTCATCAGTAGTTTCACTGGTCACCCTCCACTATACATCATTAAACACCATCATACACTTTGATTTCCAACATTGAACCACTCACAAATAGGCATCGTTCCGCACTGGTACTTACTTATTCAAGTTACCTGATACGAATTCGTCCTGGCGTGTTAATATTTCCAGTAGGATTATGCTCCTAAGGCAATTAAAACAAAGAAGAAGTTAAAAAACCTCCAAATCAGTTACCTCAACCGAAAAGAAACTAAAAAACAAAAGATCAAAAGATCTTGGGTGGAAATAACGAAAATTCAAACTTGGATGAGCATCCCACAAGGAACACACAAAAGATCAAAGCGAAAAGAGAAATGATTAAACGATGTTTCGCCCTGGGTAACCAGCGTGGGCTCATCAGTAGTTTCACTGGTCACCCTCCACTATACATCATTAAACACCATCATACAATTTGATTTCCAACCTTGAACCACTCACAAATAGGCATCGTTCCGCACTGGTACTTACTTATCCAAGTTACCTGATACGAATTCGTCCTGGCGTGTTAATATTTCCAGTAGGATTATGCTCCTAAGGCAATTAAAACAAAGAAGAAGTTAAAAAACCTCCAAATCAGTTACCTCAACCGAAAAGAAACTAAAAAACAAAAGATCAAAAGATCTTGGGTGGAAATAATGAAAATTCAAACTTGGATGAGCATCCCACAAGGAACACACAAAAGATCAAAGCGAAAAGAGAAATGATTAAACGATGTTTCGCTCTGGGTAACCAGCGTGGGCTCATCAGTAGTTTCACTGGTCACCCTCCACTATACATCATTAAACACCATCATACACTTTGATTTCCAACCTTGAACCACTCACAAATAGGCATCGTTCCGCACTGGTACTTACTTATCCAAGTTACTTGATACGAATTCGTCCTGGCGTGTTAATATTTCCAGTAGGATTATGCTCCTAAGGCAATTAAAACAAAGAAGAAGTTAAAAAACAAAAAAGTTGTTTTTAGTTTCTTTTCGGTTGAGGTAACTGATTTGGAGGTTTTTTAACTTCTTCTTTGTTTTAATTGCCTTAGGAGCATAATCCTACTGGAAATATTAACACGCCAGGACGAATTCGTATCAGGTAACTTGGATAAGTAAGTACCAGTGCGGAACGATGCCTATTTGTGAGTGGTTCAAGGTTGGAAATCAAAGTGTATGATGGTGTTTAATGATGTATAGTGGAGGGTGACCAGTGAAACTACTGATGAGCCCACGCTGGTTACCCAGGGCGAAACATCGTTTAATCATTTCTCTTTTCGCTTTGATCTTTTGTGTGTTCCTTGTGGGATGCTCATCCAAGTTTGAATTTTCGTTATTTCCACCCAAGATCTTTTGATCTTTTTTGTTTTTACAATATTGTCAGTTTTCAACTTTGACAGCCCGTAACTTCGAATCAGTTAAGGATAGAACAAAACGGTTTCTACATTCCTATCTTGGTTTTCCACAAGCTATCGTTTAATACTATTTTCAACCCAGGGTTAAACTAACCTTTCGATGTTACGGGCTGTCAAAGTTAAAAAATGTCAATTTTCACCTGTCAATATTTTAAAAACAGTTGAACATAGGTATAGGACATTATACATAAAATATACCTAAAATATTTTGTAGAATCCAAAAATGCAGAAATATACAGGGTGTCCAATTTAAAATAAGAAAGTTGTTGCCAAGTTTGCAAATATGAAAGTATTTAGAATAGAAAGTTTGAAAAGTTTCCATGGTATAGTTTCCAAAATATTCTAGTAGGTTACTCACCTTGGAGGATTTGACGGGCGGTCATAGTGTCTAATATGTTTCACAATAGTCACATCTTACACTGGTCTGAGCATATTCTAATAAATAATTATTAAAAAACCAACGAAAGATGGCTGTTTCATTGTAAATCTACCAGAAAAACAAGAGTTTTTTGTACTTTTGTACACAACCAACTTCCTGAATTTCGGTTGCTCACCCAGGACGCCGTTTCGTCCTTATTTGGGACTCATCATGTACCACAATTACAAAATAATTATTAACTAAACCGCCCTGTTAAAATTTAAAAAAAATTCTCACTGTTTTAAAAAAGACATCTAATATACCCCTGGGCCCCCTACTACTAGGTACTACTATTTTTGGTAATACGACGCGTATTTTTTTAAATGTTTGTTCCAGCATAACTTTTAAGTGACTAAACCGATTTTTAAAATACGTTTCTTTTAATTAAAAACCTACTTTCCCAAACACTTTCCCGATTAAGCCGACAAAATCTATAGTGAATATATACATATAAGAAAGCTAAAAGAAACATTAGAAAAGCAAAGTAAACAGATAAATAAGCAAAATAAATAAACGGCCTATGGGCGCTAAGATTTTCAAAATTGTTTTATGAGAATTTATGAAGTTAAATAAATAGAAAAAAAGGGTGTTTTACTAAAAGAGAAAAGTTTTGGATTTTTGGCCTGCTTTATAATATAACTAACATTTCACCCGCTGCGCTGCTAGCGGCGGAATTAACAAAATAATTGGAACAACCTATATTTTAGCAGGTCAATATTTTTATGAAATATAGGGTGGGGGAGGGGTGTATGCGTATTTTTTATTTTGGGCTCCATTTTCTTCGATTTGATACCCCACAACCCATATTTTAGTACGTCAATATTTTTGTTGAATATAGAGGGGGGGGCGTGATAAAAAAGCAAAAATTAATAGAAAAAACACTTTCTTGATTCCGGGCTTCATTTCCTTCAGTTTGATACCCCGCAACCCATATTTTAACAGATCAACATTTTTTCAAATATGGGGGATAATCCCCCTTATTAATAGGGGGTTGGTAGAAAAACGCTGAAATACGTGCCCATATATTTTATTATTTTTTAAGTAGAGTCTACAATATCAATTGCTAAACCTTTGTGACTTTTTTCTTCTAAAATACGGAATATCCCTTTACTCCCTTCGAAATCGAATTACCCCTATTTCTCTACCCCGAGTTGAAATTTCAAAAAATGACAAAAAATTTACTTATTTTATTCGCACCAATTTTCAGGCCTTTGCGGCTTTTCGTTTCCGAGATATAGAAAACTTAGGGGTAATATTTTCAAAATCCTTTTTTATCGAGCGCCTAGGTCACAAACTCAATATGTCCTTAAATTTTCATAACTGAAGGGAAGTGGTTTATGGTTAACGATTATGTTCACTACCGTTCTGTTATTACTATAGATTAATAGGGACTTATCGGTACATTATAAGCTGACTTTATTAAAGGTGGCACTATTTTTGACACTTTACCCATCTGTTATGGGACTGCGCTCTTCTTGGTTGCCAGGGATATCCCAAAAATAATGTCGATTTTCATAATATTTATGCCGACCTTTATTAGGGAATTATTGAAATACGGCTGCACTGGATAGTGCCCAGTTAGCGCCGACCTTAACACAGGCTGTGCCTGGCTCTAAAAGGTGCAAATTATAGAATTATTGAACGCGCCTCTAGCAAAACGGTGACGATACGACTGTATTTCTAACCTACAAATAATGCTGCCTGTTTTCGAAATTCTGTGTTGTTTTTTTTTATATTTTGAGTAATCAAAAGCATGGGTGATGTGTTGGAAGCAGAGGTCTTTGTGGAGGGTGGAGAAAAGGACCATTTAGAGTTCTGAAGGGATTTTGTTGAACTACTTCTCGTAGCAAACAAATATTGTCTTCAACGGTAAAACGAAATATTGATTTTTGTAATTTTCTTGTGCTATGTCATCCGATTTCATAAAAATATAACTATTTTGTCCCAATTTTTGCTTTTTTGGCCGTCACAACATAAAAAATTCCCGAAAGTAGGGTTAAGGTAAAAAAAATGGCGAATAGTTGTCAAAAACGTCAAATACGGCTAGACACAGCCAAGATACGGCCCAGTATAATTCCTCCACAAATAAGGGTAGGTCCTAACAGCGTCAAAATAGTGCCTGGCCTTATTAGTGCCGGGCCCTAACTGCGTTTCAATAATTCCCTATTAAAGAATACCTGGTGCGACTGTAGACTAGACGCACGCATGTGTTTTGTCCTTGTTTAGGACTCATCAGTGTGACAAAGACAAAGGATGATATCAACAAGCAATATGAATAACAAAATAAGAAATAAATTCTCAATGTCCATGACAAAAACCCAAATATATAATGTTAGTGAAATCATGTTTTAATGAAGGAATAAATAGTAGTTTGGACCACTAGTGACTAAAATAGTGCTTTTTTCACAAGCGTTGGTTTAAATAACGAGCGCAGTTGTTGACACTATTTTTTTTAAATACCTTTATAAATAAATCCAAGAAAAACAGGAAAATACTTTTAAAAATCTCGAACGAAGAGCACTTCTTGCAACATACCATCTTTACACTATAAATCAAGGCGGCTGGTAAATGAAATAATAATCGTTTCCATAGCGATGTGCCTGTTTCCTCGGTTCATTTTTGTTGTTGTTCTTCATTGTTGCGACATTTTAATCTTTGACAGTTTGATATTTTGACGATGTTTTTAAATGATTTTTTTGTAAATACTTGGTGAAAACTAGCGGAAAAGGCTTAATTTTTAGGCAAGAATAATTAGATTTTTTCAATTTTACTATTTTCCGCTTTTTCTCTTTAATTTTGGGTAAAAACGGACAGAAATCTTTTTTTGCACCTGTGATAAAAAAAGTTTTTTTGCGTCGGTAACCAAAAAAGCCATGCTTTAGTTATCTGCAAACAGTTACTAAAATGATGTTTCTGATAAAGGTATTAAAAAAAAAGGTTTTTTTATATATGCCCAAAGAAAAACTAGATTGTTTTCCAGTAAATAATAAGCACGAATTGCATAAGGCATTCGTTTTTCCTGAAGTTTAAAGTTAAAAGTAGCCTGCCTATTTTCTCTGAAGCGAAAAGGAAAATCTCGAATTAAATACGTGGTTTGAATACAGCATAACGTTTGCATCGTTTTCGGCAAAACTAGAACAAAATGGACAACAACATGAATTCTTAAATTAATATTTATGAGTAAAAATAACTATCTAAAGCCAGTCGACTACATAGGTATTTAAAAACTTTAAATTTTGTGCTGCGGTCGCGCGCCAAATCAAATAACCCCCCAAAAACTCACCACATAATTACAAATCTATCTCCTGCTCTGTTATCCTGCTTATGGAACAACGTTCACCAGGACCTCCGCCCCCGCCCTTACACAAGCGTTTTCCTCCTGGCAAAAACCCCTATGTCACATTTTATGCTTTTTTCTTAAAAGCACGCCCAAAAACCGTCACACAATTTTGTCAAGATATATGGCATTACTGATATTTTTTTCTAGCCGATCAAAAAATAGGCGCTCGCGTACATTTTTTTTGTACGGAAAGTTTTACTTTACAATACAGGGTCGTTCTAAATATTTTAATGTTGCCGGCAGCTGTCGCGCTCTTCTTTTCAGTTCAGTCGGTCATGATTTGCGTTAAGTGAAGTTGAATATGCTTTTATGTTAATGTTGTTAATTTCATTGTTGTAATTTTGGTGTTTTCATCCGGCTTTTTAAATGACTTTAACAAAGTCGGCCCTATTTTTGACAGTTCCCCACGAAGATTAAAAGGTTTTTGACATCCACATTTTGTTCTAGGTAGCTGCATAGTATTCACAACAAGTCTGGCCTCGGGAATAATACAATAATCACTCTTCCAAAAATCTCTGGCAAAACAGAAATACAAAAAAATAGCGCCAAAACAGGAAAAATAACAACTACATAACCTAACTTCGGCACGAGGAGTTCGAACTAACCCCAACTCATTCGATGGGTTTCTTCACGGAATCGGTTACCAACTGACCTTGATATCGATTTTACTTGTACATAAAAAGCTATGATATGAGATAAAAAGATAAAAGCAAAAAATGGCGCTGGCATCAATAATTAACAAGAAAAAAGAAAAATCAGAAAATTTTATTTAATTTGTCGAGCCTTATTACAGTTTTTAAATGGCGGATAAAAATCAGCTGCTATCTTTGCGTTGTCATCAGGTCGAAGAGTGGGACAAAATTACTAGACTGTACTCACATAGAACAATTTGGATCGATATTGTATGGATATGATTTTGTGATTCAAAATATGTCCAGATGGCTACGAGATGGATATACATGGTATATTTTCGTATATCCATCTCGTGACTATCTGGACATTCCGACGCCGTTCCTTATTATTGACTTAAGGCTATAGTTTCTCCCCAGATTTTAAGTAAAAAAAAGTACAACTGTTCTTTAATTTTTTAATCTTTCGCCAGAGGGGTGATCAGTTTTAAATGCTTAACAAAAATATCTGAAGGATTGTTCAAAATTCTCAATTATTTTTTCTTCAAAATAAAAGCTCTGGTGCTGTCATCTATCCCAAAAGCCTCAAAATAATTGCGGTTTAGAACAAACCCGATTTACAAAAAAAAAATAGATAAATACTCACAGTTTCCTCTGGATTACATTTTTCCTTTTTATATTTCCTTGCTTTAGCGAAAGTAAAAAATAAGTTTCCTTTTTTCTAAAAGCCTGTGCACTCCGGAAAAGAAAACCGATCAATAAATCACACTTCATTGAATTTGGGAGACACACGCAGTTCAAGTTTTGTCCGATAGCCTGCAGAATTTATACGATTCCATGGTAACTGCAGGTGGTTTGTCAACAAACTTTAAATCGCACCGCAGTGGGACAGAAGAGTATTTTTACGTTTTCTGACAGAAAACCATTCGAGGTTAGGTTTATCTTTCAAAAATGTGTTTTCAAAAACATTGTTCTAAAAAAACCACTCCCGTGTGCGGTCGCCCTCCGAAAAAGCCTAGGGCTGCGCGGGCATTACCCCGAGTCCAAAAGAACTTTACTGGCTCGCTGGGATTATTAGAAATTCGCATAAAAACATTTGGCGCCCATAATCACACATAATTTTGTTTTTATTTTGATTCAACCACTATTTTTAAATTTAAATTATTGCGGCATAGTTTTATGTGCAATTGTACTAGTGAAATCTTGGAGTGCAAAGGATAGACTTTAGAACCTCAGTTTCAAAAGCACGCGGATACGTGAGTAGTAACAAAACAGGTCAGTAAAGCTCCATTTAGAGGTTGGAAAGACTCTTGCTAGTCCTTGACACTCCTGTTTAAAATAGAATATCTAGGATTATTTCGTCTAGCGGAAGTGTTTCCAATTCAATTATAAATGCACCTGTAAATGTGACCTTAAACATTACACCCAATTACATCAATACGTAGTTGGGTAGCGTTTCTTAGCAGGTAATTCTGAAATAAATGGTTTTCTTTTATTTTAGTATTTTACTTCGTTTTTTAGCGGCGCACAACGCGAAAAGTCAAAATAAGTAACCTAACCCCAAATTTTTTATTTGATGATGATTTCCCGTACAGTGTTGCTCAAAACAATTCCCCAGATTGTAACTACGACGTTAAATTTGAAAAATGAGTTAAATTCAAAAAGTACTTTAGGTTTTTTTAGAATTTTTAATGTTATTTTATGTCGTCGGTTTCAAAAAATTACTTTCGATTCACGTCAAAAAATCGACTTTACAGGAAAAGCCATGTCATCGCAAGTCATCTCTAACTTAACTAAAAAGAGAAACTAAAACGCAATAACTAACACGTTAAGTAGGACCTTTTGAATGTGTCTTTTAAAGTGAACTTTCCCGTACACAAAATGGTACGAGAAGTGCCCATTTTTTGATCGCTAAACTAAAAACTTATTTTAGCGACTACTTTTTTGTTGTAGTTTTTTGTGTAACTTCTGTTTTCTGCAACTACCTCTGAAAATAAACTTCTTCAAACGCTAATGGCGGCTGGCAATTACGCACAGAAGCTAAATGGAACACCCATGAGTTTCGTGGTATTGTCAGTGTCAAAAAACTGGTCAAAAAACAAAAAATATTGAAAAGTAAACATCATTTAAAGGTTTTAAAAAAATTTGATATCTCAAAACAAATACTTCTGCTCGTATTCACCAAGGCAAAAATTCCTTGATTAGGCTTTAATCGCGATAACTCACTAATCGGTGTTTAGAATGTGGTGTTTTACATTAAAACTTTGTTTGCCAAAACTCATTCCTACTCCGATTAGTGTTAATCATGATAAAATAAGCTAGTTGATATGGACATTATTTTTGTTTTATTTGCAGTTCGTAGAAAAAATATCGTGAAAAACCGACGCAACGAACAATATTTTTGATCGGTGTCGTTGGGCCTACATACCTGAGAATGATGCGCACTGATGCAGGATTCTTAAAAGGGGCGTTTTGTGCGTTGTTCCAGAATTGCATCGGAAAAATCCAACTCCTTTGTCTGTCTCTTTTCGACTTGTTCCAGGAGAACGTCGAGAGGGAGAATTGGCGGATTAGGGGGAGGTTTTCGGCACAATCATAGATATAGGATGGGGGAGTAGATACGCTTCTTGAGGAGCAAGGGATAGTGATGCGAATATAACGTAGCCTTTATATCTGCTCAAACCAGTCTCCAACCGTGCTCGCAACCAGCGTTGGACCAGAGGTTTTGCATCAATATGATGCAAATACATGTAGCCTCTCATATCCAAATGCCAACCTCACCTTCTCGTGGTACTCCCTATTTAAAACAGACGAGGCTCTGGCGATCGAACACTAGGCTGGTCAGAGCCATGCTCAATCGGAGGGGTTTTAGTCGGTAAGAATCCGACACTACGCTGGTTGTTCTGAGAGAGGGATGAGACTCTTTCGGAGGAGTGGATTGGACGGTTGGACCGGGCGTCTTATGCAAGATTTTCCCTCGATACCCCTAAAAGTTGAGTCCAAAGAAACTGTTGACTTTCATGTTCTTTTTTTATTTAATTTCTTGCCACTCAGTTTAACAAAAAAAAAGCACAACTTTTGCACGAAACCTCAGAGGCACAATCCACAACAAAAACTCAAAAGTCTATAAACACACCACGTGTTTAACAAAAAAATAAAGTTTAAAACAAAACAAGACATAACGAGTGAAGTCAGTAATAGAACCACAGATAAGAAGGACAACGACATTTCAAGAGATTTGACCCGACAGGACCAGAAAAAAGTTTATCAGGAATCTTTCTATCGACATTTTTTCAAAATGGCAGCCAATAATTTATTGTTTTAAGTGTCTACTCTGGTAATTGGATCAAGAATATAGTCGATTTTATATATTTCAGGTACGAGAAGTACAAAAAAATGTTTTAAATCGCTATGAATATCAAAGATCCTGGAAAGTTCAATTTAAGGTAAGAAAAAGTAATTTTTAATAAGGTGTTTTTTAAAATTATGGTTATAGTTCAACCTTCGGTGGCCTTGAAAAAACGCCGTTCAGGTTAGCTCTTTGGTCACGATTGTACTCTATTTTATATATCTTGAATGTGGGGATAAAAAAAATATATTAAAGTTGATACATACTCATATAATAATTAACTCACACTAACTATGATTGTCAAAATAAATTTAAAAAATGTTAATAAATTCATTAAACGTAAAAAAAAATAATTTTTGCTAGGAACTATTTTGCATAGTGAGTACCAGGGCAAGGTTCTAGTCGATTTTAGATGCTTATTTTGGAGAAGAGAATTTAAAAAAATGTGTAAAGTCACTGTGACCATCGGTGACCTCGAAAAAGCGACATAAGTTTAAGAATTATGTGTTTTCATTTTTTGAAGTTTTTAAGGTCATCCAAAGTCACAGTTTATAATATGAGTCTATATTGAAAATTAAGTTTTATTTAACTTACACTGCTGATTTTAACGTCACGAAAGGAAGTGCTGACTAGACAAATATTTTTTTGGAATCCTTACACTTAAAATTTATAAAACAGCGTACAGTCATGACCCAAAAAGTATTGTAACAAAAATTATTAATTCATAACCAAAATGACATCCTACATAAACTTGGATCACGGTTTTCAAGGTCATCGAAGATCACTAAAACTTAAAATATTTTTTTCTTATGTCTTCCTACTCGATATAAATAAAAAATCGAGTATAACCTTAGTAATAGTAAACACTTCAATAAATTCTTCAGAGCGATTTTTGATGAACTTTTTTTAGTCTACTTGGGTATCAAGTCTTTTAAAATGTGCTTCTTAACAATAATACCAAATATTATGCAGGTAGGACAATTTGGCAGTTTTTCAAAAAATTCTGCTCGTAGCTCTGAAGACGAATTACCTATATAAAGACACAGAGTCCAACAAAAACTCCAAGACAAATTATAAGGACTGTTTATCTACAAAATTAGCCAACCAACGTCTCCGTAAGCATCGGGTATCTTGAAGTAGTTCATCTAAGGCTCGTAGGAAACGAACTATTGGTTGGTATAGGAATATTAATAATAATATTAATATTAATAATATTAATAAGTAACAAAAATATAAATAGGTACTGTAGTCCCTGAAAAATGTTTCACATTAACTACAAAGTGCACAAGTTACAAGAAGTTAATATACAGCAGTTTTAAGTATAGTAACAAAGTATACAAATCGAATTTGAAACAATAATTAGGTAAGTAGAAATAAGAAAATGTTTACATAATCAGAAAAGATAATGCTTGTGAAGGAAGTAGAAAAATATTCAAACTTTTTGCTCTAAAAGCATTTCCTTTAGTTGTTTTTTAGTCCATTTAATTAGCGGACAACATTTTTAAGTTGGTAGGATGTCCATTGTACATGCGACAAACGTTATAAGAAAAGCTTCTTTTGAACATTGTAGAATTTTGCGGTGCTGTAATTAGGTTCCTGAATCTTATGTTAATATTATGGACATCTGTTCTATATCTGATTTTCTTAGCAAGATATGGTAGTGTTTTTGTTGTAATTACTTTGAGAAAAAATACCATGGTGTGCATATATCTTTTGTCTTCCATATTAAGCCAACAAACGTGTGTTCTATTTCTGTCATTTTGATCTAGAGACGAACAATAAATTTAGAATTACTCCAAACAAGACTATCAGCAAGCTGAATTTTCTGTTGAATAGAAAGACATAAGACATGATAAAACATTTGTACAGCCCCAGGTTACTTGCACAATTTGCATTAAAATTTGCATATTATTTTTTAAGTTATCTTTTTGTTTACCAAAAAATAAAACAAATGAATTATCTGGATTGACTTCTAAATTATGGGTGTTAAAGTGTTTTTCAAGAGCTAAAAGATCTTTCTCAATATATTTTTGTACAGTTTGCCACCCTGTTGGTTTAAAAGAATAAGAAATTTTTTTGTCATCGGCATATTGATGTACTTTACTATACTTTTGACCATACATTACAGGTGTAGCTTGAAAATAAAAGAGGTCCCAAAATCAAGCCCTGCGGTACTCCATTCGCGACTGGACTCTACTCCGATTGACCCAAAGACGTCTCGACATATTGGAATCTTCCTTATAAAAAACTAGTAGACAAAGCAGTCGCATCACTTGAAAATCCAACGTATTCTAGAATAGCTAGCAGAATTTCATGATTAATTGCGTCAAACGTTTTTGAGTAGTCCAACAATATAAATGCAGTACTATTTCCAATGTCAGTTTCCCTGAATAAATCATCAGTTATGTTTGACAAAGTAGTTACACAACTATACACTGGTCTAAATCCAGACTGATGCTCATGTAATATGTTAAACTTGTCCAAATATTTCCTTATTTGTTTATCCATAGCCTTTTCTAGTATCTTTTACAAACATGGTAATATGCAAACTGGACGTAAATTATTTAAATATTCAACCACATTTTTTTTGGGGAAAGGTATAACTTTTGCAACTTTCCAGTTAGTTAATGGCAATCGAAGGCGAATTTCAGGGGAAGCTACCATCAACATGGCGGCGCTCATAGTGTTTGCTAAAATACGGATGCGCGCTCGTCGGACGTCGTTCAGTTCCTTTCTGATTTCTCTGGCACAAACGTGGAAAAAACATTCGCCTGACGGTAAACTAGGACAGTAGTTCGCGAAGTTTCGCCTTTTGAGCTGCTCAACGGCAAACTGCATCTTGTTTGTTCTCATTTCAAACACAACGTGTTTGCTTATATTTCGTGTTCTTTTTGAATGAACTCTCTGGGTTTGTAAATTAAAAATTCTCCCTCGATCTGTCTGCTCTTTAGAAAATCGACAAACTTGCTGCGATATGCGTTGCTGGAGCAAGGTAAGAGCAAATTTAGAGTGTCTCTTTTGAAGGTTATTTTTTCGAGTTTGCTGAGAGGGCGTTCTTTTTGGCACAAAAGAGTCCGAGGAATTACTGATGTGTAACGAGGAAATGTTGACCTGTCCAGTGCCAAAAATCTAAAATAAATTTACGTAGAAAATTTCTAAAAGACAGTGGCGACCACAATTTTTTTTTCAGGAGTAGTTTAGTAGATTGTTCGTTGGATTGGAGGGAACGACTTATATTTATTTAAATTTCATAGTTTAAAAGGAACAAAAATAGTGGTTCGGTCGGATAGTTTCCCTCTTCCTGCAACACAACATGTTTGCTTATATTTCGTGTTGTTTTTAATTGAACTTGCTTCGTTTGTAATTTAAAAAATCGCCAAACTTGCCGAGATATGCATTGCTGGAGCAAGGTAATAAAAAGTATCTCTTTTGAAAGTTATTTTTTTGTGTTTATTTTTGGCTCAAGAGAGAAGGAACGAGAGGAAATTCTCGTAGAAAGATTCTATGAGAAAGTGGCAGCATTTTTTTAAGAGGGGGTTAGTAGATTATTGGTTGGTTAGTGTTAAGAAACAGAACCGCTACTGTATTAAAAAACAGACATTAAATCCCCCAGTAAAACCGTTAATATAAATATTCATAGAATATTCCGCGAGTATATGCGTAGAATATTCACTAAATTATATAATTTAAGTAAAATTGCATATATTCTTAAAATAAATTTTTGTATTATTCTTGGAAAATAATGTAAAATTTTTCGTATATTTTAAAACAATCTATTTTGGAATATTCATTTCAAAATAATCTTTATTTAAATGTTTTCATTTCAAGTGTATTTTAGCATGCATAGAAATAGTTTTGTGAATTTAAAATTATAAATAATAAATAATTAAAGCTATAAAATGCTCCATTCAATCAGAATATTTTTTCTAATCTTTAAGAAGTAACAAATATTAAATATTTTCAAGGACACAAATGGTATATTTATGAGCATAGTTTAATATACAAAGAATGTCATTGCGAAATATTTTTAGAATATGTTCTTGGTAACATTCTTTGAATGCCCTCCAATAGAGTACCCAAAATTACAAAATATTTTAAGTCTACATCTATAGGTACCTTAGATTAAAAAGAGACAAGATACCTGACACTTAGGGAGACTTAGGTTTTATTATTATATAGAACAATGTTTACCTTTATGTTGTTTACAATAAACAGTGGCGTACCTATTTAAATATAAATTTACACATGGATTATATAATTAAAATTTTACTATAATATGAAATCTGCAAAATAATTTAAAATACATGCAAAAAATTATTCTGCCAATTTGAGTTTTGGAAACTTCTTAACAATAAATGTTTGTAGTATAATTTTATACAAAATAAATTTATTACAAATTTTGTATATGATTTATAGCAATTTCAATTTTCAACACAATAAAATTATGGCAAACATTAAAATAAAGAAACGCATTTCATAGCAACTGGAATATCAAGAAAAAAAATATTACCCGCTAGCAAAGCAATATGTTATTGTGTTTGTTAATTTTGTTATTTTTTCTGGTCATTAGCAGAAACTTACTTATACTGACTTCTTCAGTACACAATAAAGTCAATAATGCTTAGGGTATATAGAGATATCTAGGACAGACTAAAAGATTTAAATATCAATTCAAAGGGCGAGCGCAGATGGCAACGGCGGAAGTATAAATCAACCTTAATATTCTGAAAAGAGATAGGAATTAAATATTCTTACAAACCTGAACACATGTGAATTAATGCTGGGTTTATATAGAAAAGTAAGATAAGATGAAATAAGAGATGAGCTTATGAGAAACCCTGTTGGTGTTTATACAGAAGAATAACATAACATAACATAACATGAGACATAAAAAGTTGCCCAACTTTTTTTTTTAATGTTATGTTATGTCATGTGAAATCACATTTCGTGCATGAACACGACGCCATTTTTACGAGTTTCCACCATAACCCTATTTTTATTTAAGAGTGTTTAGATGTTATTTTTGCTAAAAACGAGTTTTACTCAAAAAAGGTAAGCAAAACGTCGGATATTGATATTTACACAGGTAGAGTAGTAGTAGTATGTCATGTTATTTTCTGTATGAACAGCCATTTTCATTATTTTATGTTATTTTATTTCATGCTTTGTCTTATCTTATTTTTCTGTATAAACCCAGCTTAACTTTTATTATTGTTTGCAAGTTGGTAAGTTCATTTAAGGACTTTACCTACCTTTATTTTATAGCCTTTATAAAGAAAACCTTCAAAAATATCTTATTTGCGCATTAACTACTTCATCAAAAGTATGCTTTATTTTATCGTCTTTATAAAAAAGAAACTCAAAAAAAACCTTATAAAAACGTTCGCCACTGACCGATCTCACTTGCTCTCCCTTTTTTTTCAAAACATTGTACGATTTGTTCCAAAATATCACTTTAAAAGCACCGAAATATTCTCCTACTGGTAAAAAATCACACTATAAACGTTTTCTGACAAAATGTGGTTTTAAAACGGCTTATAAACTGCTTAAAACATCCAGAAATTTTAAAATAAATAACACGAAAAAGCTTACGTCAATAAAAATATCATCCGACCCCTGCTGCGCTCTGCCGACTTTCCCCAGCCACAAGCCAATCATGACCTAAAGTGTTTGAGACAGAATTCTCTGTCCCTATCGTTGAAACGTCATTTAAAAGGATAGAAAAATAATAATCGATATTTCTCACCTTTGTTTTGTTGTGATTTTATTTGTAAATAAACAGTGGTTATCATTTGCCAAGGAGATTTCGTTGTACCAGATATCTTGCCTCTTTTTAATCTAAGATAAGTACCTGATTATTCATTGAGCTAATTTTCTCATGCATAAAGAGAACTTTTTCATTTTTATTTAATTTATTACAGGTGTTTTTGTCGTTGTAGTAACATAAAACGTGTGAATTTGCGAGGAGCTGTATCGTGCTCTCTGGATTAGCTCTTTTGGTTAGAGTGGTTTATACATTTTTTACGACTAACAGAAAATGAAGTGGCGCACGCCGAAATATTTCTGGAAAACTTAGGGTTCTTGGGGGGGGGGGGATTAAACCCCTAAGCCCTCTGAGTATCCTGGTGATTCTATTCTTCTATCGAAAACTCACTCCAACTTCGCTGTTTGTTTGGAGAAAACTTCACTGCTTACTTTCAAAATAGGTAAAGTATAAATTACATACAAGATGTATTAAACAAGAGTGTAAATTTGAAATGAGATCAAAGGGTCGCTATTTCCCTTTGCTACATTCGTCCCAAACTTAACAAGTTAAATTAATGATATAAAGTAGTAAAGCAAAATAAGGGACCTGCTGGTACTTACCAAACAATACGTAGATAAATTAGGAGAGATACTTCATTCAAATTGGATTTCTATAAGAGGCAGATTAAAATGGTTTCATTTCCAAATTTATTTTAGAAACAAATTTGGGGAATGCCAGCGAGTTTCACAAAAATATATTATAAAAAAGCAGTCGTTTTGGAGATTTCTTTTTTTTAATCAACTGTTATTAAAATTTTCTTTTTTTGGCCAAAAAGTTGTAATAAATAAGGTTCCAGTGGACCTGCTAAACAAGTCTTAGGCCCTTTCTGTGACACCATTTTTTCAAAAAATAAAGCAAACAATAACCTTCGTGGTGTGTGTATGTTAAAAAGGCTAAAAAACTTTTCTACTTCCTACCAGGGGCCTAGTTCTTGAATCTCGAGAGGAGGAACGATCCCTCAAGAGAAGGGATCAATCCTGGAGAATGATCCCATCCCTCGAAAAAAAGATGGTTTTCCTTGAAACCTATTCGAAATTTTAGGTTGAAAAATAAACATTTTATGCGTGTGCGTGCCTGAGAAATGTGACCGACGATCCCGAGTCGGGGAAAATACAAAATGCGTTCGACGTGCAATATTCTACACAAATCTATGTCGTTCCCTGCTCAAGAGTTAGGGCCCAGGCAGTGAGGTAAATTAAAAATTCTGGTCACCAAAGAAAACATATGCAATGATGTTAAAAACGGTGGAAAAGTCAATTCGACGAGTTAAATTGATTTATCAATAGAGCGTCTTATGTTTGAGTGTTTTATGTCTGACATTTTTAACGTGGAAAATAGCAGTAACCTACTTACAGCGTGTATCGCAGGTAGGGTGAGTTATAACCAGGAGCACTGATGAAGATGCAGTATAGAAATGGAGTACCTATAACTTTACAAAAACAAAGCAATATTGGTCTTTACGACATTGATATTGAACAAAAATATTAGAGACATAAAGCTATTTGTAACTCATCGCGGTATACGTATCCGCATCTAGCCAGAACCAAGCACATTGATTGTGTCAGAAACTTGTAGCACGTTCGAAAAGAGCAGATATATGCTAATTTAAGGTGTTTCGGAACGCAATAGGTGCTGAGATACGATACGTGTGCCGTAACGATACGTGATACCTAACGCATCTCAACACCTATCGCGTGCATTATCTGTTCTTTTCGAACGTGGTACAAGTTTCTGACCAATTAATGTGCTTGGTTCTCGCTAGATGCGGATACGTATACCGCGATGAGTTACAAATAGCTTTGTGTCTCTATTGTCTCAAAATTTTGTCAGTTTATAATTTGAAATATTTTCAATGGCTATATTTTCTGAACGTTATATCAAAAAATACTGTTTTTAGAAATTTTCTTGGACATGCTAACTCATACTTTTTACTAATAAAGCCAACTGTCACAAGTTTGGTTGAAAACCTATCAATTATATATATATACAGGGTGTTTCAAATTCGATGTTCACCATGAAGATCTCCTAAACGGTAGGAGATACGAAAAGGTTTAAATTAGGGCAAAGTTGTGCCATTCTATGCTTTGATTAAAAATTAAAAATTTTTTTTATAAATTCCGGATAGTTCCGGAGATAGGCGGAAAAAACCGAAACCTTCATTTTTAGTTTTTATTTTTCTGAGCCCTTATTCTTAAAGCTGTCAAAAAACGGTCAAAACTTTCTACAGGCACTTTTTTAGGATCTAAATAATGAGAAGTCCATTTTTGAGAATTGACATTTCAGCGTGACAGGAGCACTGTCAAGCTCATTTTTTCTTATGGACACATCCTTTTTTTCTTCTGCCATTTCGTTCATAAAGGATGACAGATAAAATTTTTCAAGCTTAATTTGACAAGTCACCTGACGTTTTAGGTTTTTTGACCATCATCAGCCCAAATTTAATTTTTGATTTTAACTTACTCAAGATATTTTGGAAACCCGATTGCAGTACTTTTTTAACTTCACTTAGCATTTAAAAAATACGTTTTTTTCTTTGTTTTCTAATCTTTGAATTTACGTTGATGATGGTCAAATAACTCGAAACGTCAGGTACTTGTCAAAATGAGTTTATAAAATATCTGTTATCTTTTATGAACCAAACCAAAGGAGAAAAAAAGCATGTGTTCATAAGAAAAAATTAACTTGATATTGCCCCTGTCATACTGAAATGTCAAATCTCGAAAACGGACCTCTCATTAGTTAGACCTTAAAAAAGCGCCTGTAGAAAGTTTTAAGCGTTTTTTGACAGTTTTAAGAATAAGGGGGCAGAAAAATAAAAACTAAAAATAAAGATTTCGGTTTTTTTCGCCTATCTCCGGAAATACCCGGAATTTGTAAACTTTTTTTTGGTTTTGAGCAAAGCGTCAAATTGCGCAACTTTTCCCTAATTCAAACCTTTTCGTAGCTCCTACCGTTTAGGAGATCCTCATGGTGAGCATCGAATTTGGAACACCCTGTAAATTAAAATTTGTTTGCCATGATCCTTAATGGATAAACGATAGTCAAAACTTACAAATAAAAAATTATATTGGTAAGTAATCATTTATCTTTTAGGTGTTTTAAGAATATAATTTATCCCCTTTATACAAATTAATTACAACAAAATTTTTTATGTAGAATAAAAATACACCAAATTTCCAGTGCATTCGCCAGTGTACTGACTTTTTCACCTCGCAGGCAATTTTTATGAAAGGTTTTTTGAATACTGCATAGATTTTGGAAATATCTGTTTTTCATTAGAGATTTTTGTATTATTTAAAATTTCTAGTTAACCAAACACTTTAAGATTACCTTTTAGGTGTAGAATAAGTAATTTATTTTTATAATTTAAAATTATGCAGGGCTTACTGTAATAATACAACATGTAATCTTTTAATAAATAAATAAATATATATATTTAATTTAGCATTAAGTAAGAATAACTGAAAGTGGTTAAGAAAAGTCAGAAAAATATAGTAAGCTGATGTTTCTGCCCTACTACCAACATTTTAAAATTGCATTGATGAACTAAAAAATTTTCAAAAACTGGACATCTCATGGAGAAGTTGTATCATCGAAATCTTAAAAAAAAACAATCGATGAATGAAGGGGTCCAATCTACTACAAATTAAAAAAGGATAAAATGTATCTCTTTGTTTGTTTTCCTCGAACAATATGTTTGTATATTCTTGATATTACATTTAATCTAAAGACTATATACATTTGGAATAAAAGCGGGGTAGGATGACGGACGGAGCAAGTTAACGAATTGGATATTTACAAAAAAAAATTATAAATAGCAACCAGTTCATTTCAGCACCATTAGAACTCTTAAAAGTAAAAGTTTTATGGGTTGAAGGTAGACGGTGCTAGTAGGAATACTTGTAGTATAGTGTCTCATAACCTATAATCAGAATAGTCAAAAAATTCTAGGTAAGAATACACTTCGTTAATAATTACGCAATTGTTTGTTATGTTTTCAATGTAATAAAATGTAAATAACTCGGTAAATAATAATCTTGCTCGTTTTTTGTGTATATTTTTAATTTTTTATGAAAAAATTGACTAAGAAAGCAGTAGCGTAATAAGAGAGGGGGGGGATGGGTCACCCCCCTCCCCGAAATTTTCAGCGATCTAAAAAATGTATTTATTCTAAAAAAGTTCATGACATCTGAACAACTTTGGCAAGCACTAATCAATATATCCCCCCCCCCAAATTTTTCTTACTACACCGCTGCAAAAAAGTAAAAAGAAAACGCAGTTAAAGTCTTGAAAGTAAAAACGATAGTTTTTGATGGTGTAAGACAAAACGTACCAGGAACTGAAAAGAGTAATGAAAATATGTCCAGGGTGCCAGAAACCCCTACATAAAACCTCCAATTGAGAACTGGATTCAATGTAGAGGGTGCGAGGGATGACCTTTGCGTTTAATCGTCATCTTGCCCCAAGAGGCTTTTCCACCTAACCCGCTAGTGGGAAAAGATGATAAAAATGTTTTTTTCTGAATTAAAGTTTTTTTTTATTATTTTTTGCTAACCACCACGTTGTCATAAACGAATTTGTGAACCCCGATCAAGATATTTGAACTGTGGCGTATCTCAAACATTTGGAAAAACTTTTTGTTAATGGGGAAAATAACATTTTAGCTTAAACAGTACAAAAAGAGATTTTATTGCTTTTGCCGTTAAAAATGCAATTAACCTCCTATGTAGTTCCTGTAGACTTTATAGATGTAGGAAAGGGGAGTAGATAAAGCTTCCTATTTGCGCGAACGTTGAGATTTGTTTGGCGACCATTTTTATGTTAGCTACTTCATAATCGACACAGTAACCTTACTTTCTTTAGGTGTAAACAGCTCTTGAATTTAATAATATACCGTCGGGGAATAAGCTAATGTTAAAGAAAATTTCCATTTAAAAATAAAAGAAAAACAAAATGCACCTAAATTTGCTGACATCCCAAACTTAAAACGTTATTTTTTTAAACTTAAACAAAAAAACCCTTTTTCTTAAAACAATAACCAGTGCTGGTAATATGCCAATTGGTAGGTCGGTAATTGGCCCAGGGTTTTAAAAATATTTTTCTTGTAAATTAACTATAACAAATGTAAATATAAATATACGTGAGAATTTTTTGATTAGCGGATTGACGTCATTTTTGACTCCGAAAACTCTCTGTTGTCAACAGTTCGCATGTCAAATAATATGTTAAAAAACAAACGATCAAAAGATCTTGGGTGGAAATAACGAAAATTCAAACTTGGATGAGTATTCCACAAGGAACACACAAAAGATCAAAGCGAAAAGAGAAATAAATAAACGATGTTTCGCCCTGGGTAACCAGCGTGGGCTCTTCAGTAGTTTCACTGGTCACCCTCCACTATACATCATTAAACACCATCATACACTTAGATTTCCAACCTTGAACCACTCACAAATATGCATCGTTCAGCACTGGTACTTACTTATCCAAGTTACCTAATACGAATTCGTCCTGGCGTGTTAATATTTTCAGTAGGATTATGCTCCTAAGGCAATTAAAACAAAGAAGAAGTTAAAAAACCTCCAAATCAGTTACTTCAACCGAAAAGAAACTAAAAATGTTTCTTTTCGGTTGAAGTAACTGATTTGGAAATAATATGTTGTTTCATTTTGAGGTAAAAGTTAAAACAAGCAACGACATGACTTTTCTTTACATATTTATTGTCGCTGTCTAAAACAATGTAACACATAGAGATCCAAAAAAATGACGTCAGTCCGCTCATCCAAAAATTAAACTATACGAAATATTCTGTAGGAACAAAACTTTTTTAACTTAAGAACTAACGATAAATAAGTAATAAAAAGTAACTTATGTAATAAGTGAATAATTTAAATCTAATAAAATAACTTATTTGATTTGTTGTCTTCTCATGTAAATATATATATGTTGGATATTATTTTACTTGCAATTATTAAAAACCGAGATGTTGGATATTATTTTACTTCCAATTATTAAAAACCGAGATTATTAAAATTCTTTTGGTCAGTGGATAGTTTACTTTGCTTATTAATTAGCCTTATTACCCTCTGGACTAGTTTTTTTTGCCATCGTCAATTTTGTGCCGTCAGTTTTCTTAAAGTCTCTTTTGAATGTTCTCCTAGGAATACCAAATATTTTGAAGACTGAGTTTTTGGAATCTCCCACTTCTTATTTTCCGACTTTTGTAAGGTGACATTTGAAAAAAAAAATAAATAAATTTGTTATTTAATAAAATCATTTAGGATGGTTAATTTGTCGATGGGCACAAATTACTGGAACTTGGGGGAGTATATTAGCAAAAGTATATTTGAGGTTGTGACACTCTTTCGTAAAGCATACCATCTCATTTTTTTTTTGGATCTCTATTTGATACGTTGTTCTAGACAGCGGCAATAAATATGCAAAAAAAGTCACGTCGTCAATTGTTTCATCGGTTACTTTAAATTGACAACAACAAATTATTCGACATGCGAACTGTTGACAACAAAGGAATACGTTTTTAGAGACAAAAATGACGTCAGTGCGCCCATCAAAAAATTGGAATATATCTTACATGATTGGTTTACTTAATGGCTATCGAATGAGAATTTCAAGGGAAGCTAGCATCAAAATGGCGGCAGTCATGGTGTTTGCGAAAATTCGGAAGAGCACTCATTGAAAATCGTTCTATCCCCATCTGATTTCTAGGATCTAGACTTGCATGTCTGTGGGGAGTAAAAGAGCGCTATTGCAAGCAAAGCCGTCGGAACTCCTATACTATGAAAATTATGCCTTGATTTTCCATTTAAATTGCCGCTGATCATGAAACACTACGCTGTTAAAGTACTTCTCGTCGCACCCTTTAAACTAACGGGCAAGATGAAATTGCCAGGCGGATGTCCCTGTATAATAATTTCTGTTTAATTCCTTCGAAACTTGATACTTTTTTCGGACCGAATTATCAGATTACGGTACTAAATCAGTTGGGTACTTTTCATCTTATAAGGGAGTCTAACAAAAATATGCTTCGTGTGCTTCGGTGTTATGTTTTTAGCATCTTATATTAAGGCATGAAAGCATGGACACTGACTGAGGCCATGTGCCAAAACTTGGAGGCATTCGAGATATCTTGGATGGACCGAGTAACTAATGTGGATGTTCTGCTTAGAATAAATAAAGATCTTCAAGTTTTATTTAAGATGAAAAAACGAAAACTTGAATATTTTGAGAAATGACAAATATAAATTTTTAAAATTGATAATAGAAGGCAAAATTGATGGCAGAAGAGGTCCGGGTCGTAGACGGATGTGATGGCTTAAAAATCTTAGACCCGACGACACTTTTCCGAAAAGTAGTAGACAGGGTGCAGATCGCGCTAATGATAGACAACGTTCGAAGAGAGCATGGTACTTTAAGAAGAGAAACAAAAGTAATATGGCCGATCCAATATGGCCGGTGTAGGGTACACAAACCGTTTTTCCGTAAGACGTGATGCTAACTTAAATGAAAACATCGGCAAAGTGGAAAAAGACGCAGAATAAGCAAAACGATTTTTTTATAGAGTAATCCTTTCTTAATCGGAGAAAAATAAGCATTTTGCCGAAATTTTAACAACAAACTCAAAATTCGCAATTAAACTTGGAAATGTCCATGTACATATCTTAAAGAGGTCCAAATAAGAGTAGTTGTGCGCCAAGGTTGTATACAGACCGCTTCAAGCTACTGCGAACATAGGGCGGAAGAAGTCTAATTTGCCAGTGTACGTACATGCAGAGACACCGCACGACTATCAGTGAAGCAACCAACACTCAGGCTTCCGATCGCCATTCGCTGCCGTTCGCCGCCTTTCGCCTTGTATTTAGTACGCCTCTAACCACGGTGCTGTGTGGAGCGTAGTCAATGAAACCGGAATTTGGTCAATAAATACGCAAATTTTTATAACGTAATTTTCTTATTTTTTGTCACTGATAAATAAGAGCGTTTATTGTCAACTGCTCAGATTTGTCAGTGACGACGTGTTACAATGAATATAATAAGGAGAAACAAAATAAAAGCAAGTTCTCAAAATAAAATAATACATTCTAAAAACCAAAAAGATTCTCCCAGTCAAAAAAAAATTAAAGCAAATGTTCGAAAAGTCCTCCTTGCTCGGCTTGACAATATCCGAGCCTACTATAAAAACCCCTTCTAACGTTTCCAAGCATGTTAGAGGTGATAATTTGAAAAGCTTCTTCAAAAACAGATAGAAGTCATTAGGAGCAAGATCGGGAGATCGAGCTGGCCATAAAATAGTTCCCCGTGTACTTATAACCCGATTAGGAAATACATTATCAAGATATTCCCTAACAAGGCCAACATTGTGAGCAGAACAACCATCTTGTTGAAACCATGTTTCACCAAATCTTACACCTAACAACTGCCTAGCAGTTGGAATAATGTGCTGCTGCAGTAGATCCAAGTATCTAGGACCATTCAAATTGCAATTGCCGTTAATAAAAAATTGCCCAATTACGTGTTTTCCTACAATACCCCCCCCCCCCAAACATTTAGTTTTTGGGGATACTGTGTTCTTACGTCAAAATACAAATGCAAATTTTCCCTCGACCAATATCGAACGTGTGTTGGGTTATGACGATTTGACCATTTAACCATCTGCACTTTTTCGGCAACTTCGTAGACATCCATTTTTAGTTTTAAAAATGTATTATTTCAATTAAGAACTTACCCATCTGTTTCTCGAGCAAAGCAGAAATAAAACAAAATAATAAAAACAAAATGAATTTCCAAAAGATAACACTGCAGCGTGCTTCGAATCCACCTCGGTCGTACGGCACGGAGAGTAAATTGGACTTGATTCCCCCTATGTTCGTAGTAGTTTGAAGCGGTCTGTATTGTTTTCGCTGTTTTTTAATATCAATAGTAACAAAATAATAGAGAATGCACTTCATAACTGCGAAGAGGGTCTGACCATAAACGGCATAAAAATTAACAACATACGATATGCCGACGACACTGTCATAATAGCAGACACGCTGGAAAGCCTGCAAGAGTTGTTGAATCAAATTGCTGCCATATCCAAGGAAAAGAACATCAGAGGCATGTTAGAAGTAAATGGGCAGCAAGTCGAACGCTTGAATTCTTGCAAATACTTGGGTTGCCACCTCAGTGAGAACTGGGACAACATGCAAGAAGTTCGTACAAGAATTAAACAGACCAGGTCATCTTTTATCAAAATGAAATTAGTGTTGTGTAGTCGCGATCTTAATACCACTCTCCGAATTCTTGTGCTTCTGTGTTATATTTTTAGCATCTTATATATTATGGCGTGGAAGCATGGACACCTACTGAGGCCATTTGGAAAAAATTAGAGGTATTCGAGATGTGGTGTTATCGTAGAATACTAATGATATCTTGTATGGACAGGGTAACTAATGTGGATGTTTTACTTAGAATAAATAAAAACCTTGAGGTTTTATTTAACTTCAACAAACGAAAACTTCAATATTTTGGCCATATCTTGAGAAATGACAAATATAAACTTTTAAAATTGATGATGACAGGGTACAGATCGCGCTGATGATAGCCAAATATCACTTTTTGCAAAACGACGTCATCATAAAAACGTGGAGGCTCTGACAAGCTTTGGAGAACTCTATTTTCAATAGACAAAAGTGATATTTGCGAAAGTCTCTTCTGACCTGTTGAATTTCTCACTAAATTTTTTATATGTTTAAGCGTTGAAAACCCCTTTATTATAAGGACACACACCACATATTTTTAGCATTATTTCCGTCAATTGAAGTTGTAGCGTAGTGAAAAACGGCACGCACATGACACGCGGACAAACTTTCTGCTGTGACTAGGTTTGAGTCAAGGCGCATTTGTTTTGGGCTTGATATTTAAAATAATTTCTGGATTTAGGAAAGACCATAGCACTGCCTCCACTCTTCTGGCGAAAGTTGATGATATTATAGCAGCTGCGGATAATTAAAAAAAACTGCGCATTTTTTGCTTGATATATCCAAAGCTTTTGACATGATGTGCCATCAGTTGTTGCCTGCCAAACTTAAATATTTGGATTTTCTGGGCGATGGTCAAGCACTTAGCATCTTGCCCAGAAGCGTGTCAGATTTTTCTGATACCCCCCGGTAAATTTTTTTGAGTGCCTCCCTGATCTACTCGATATTTTTTTTTTCGACAACAAGAAAGTTAATGCATTAATGCGGAGGCCATCTTTAATGGTATTTGAGCTTATATTTTATTATTACAAATATTTATAATATATAATAAAACTAACTAAAACGAAAACCAACAAACTACAGATTTTTTCTATCAGTTTTTACGAATAAGTCAGCCTGGCTCGTAAAATCCTATAAAACAGCATAAAAATTCACCAACTTTTATAAGATTCTTTTTTTTTCTTTTATTATGGCGCAAACATTTTACTAATTACGAACAAGCTTCTTCTCTTGACCTTTTTTCTCTTGATATGACTCACACGCCATTTATGGCCCCTTCTATTGAAACTATTTGATCCAACTCGAGAGTAGGGCAGTCGTGACGCTTATCACGAGATTTATGAAAGAGAGAGGAAAGGTGCATTGTAATTAAAATTAAAATTAAAATATACACAATTATTTTTTTTAAATTTTTTGTAAACTTATATTGGGATACATTTTACTTACATAAATTAGGATGTATTTCGTATTCTTCTGCCACATCCTATTTTCTTTTAAGCAAAAAACTATAAAATTAAAGAATATACTATCTTTTGTAATTAAAATTAAAATATACACCATTAATTTTTAACCATTTTTGACATGGCACATTGGCAACATGATTTTAGTTTTTTGTAAACATATATTGGGATACATTTTACTTACATAAATTAGGATGTAGTTCGTATTCTTCTGCCACATCCTTTCTTCTTTTTGGCAAAAAACTATGAAATTAAAGAATATACCATCTTTAGTCCTAAATTAGTATAATTTTTAAATTATTTTATTCTAAATATAATTTGGTGGGGAATTTTTTTACCAAATGCCTGAAATAACCGTAAATAATTTAACCTCTTATACTAGTGAAAACACAGATACAATATCAGCATTACCCGGATTAGCTACCTTCTTTGGAAGCCAAAGGCATTGTCTTTTTAGAATGGCCCTGTTTTTGGTTGAACCATAAACGGATCTTTTTTTGAAACTTGACGCTTACAAAATTATCTGTGGTGTAAAATAGAATATATTTATTGACTACGTTAATACATTTTGTGGTATTTTGCAGCAGATCATCCCTTTAAAAAAAAGAAAAGGAATCTCAATATATTAATAAATAAAATGAAGTAAAATTAAAAACAGATTAAAGTACAAAAAACTAGTACAAACAAATATACAATTTAAATAATAAACAAAACTCAATACTTGTAAATACTAAACCACACACGATTTTTAAAGGTATTCACTGGTAGTCTAAAAGCGGTTTCTTACCAAATGTTTTTAATGACAGAATTAAATTGTTTGTATTTTATGTTCTAATTGTCTGAGGTAAATGCTGATAAAGATTTTAATTCAAACAATTTTTAGTTGTTTTTTGTTAACCTATGCTTTATAGTAACTACGTTATTTAAGTTTCGTTTTTCTTGTGACGCTTATCACGAGATTTATGAAAGAGAGAGGAAAGGTGCCATGTAATTAAAATTAAAATATACAGCATTAATTTTTAACCATTTTTGACATTGCACAATGGCAACGTGATTTTAAGTTTTTGTAAACTTATATTGGGATATATTTTACTTACATAAATTAGGATGTATTTCGTATTCTTCTGCCACATCTTTTCTTCTTTTAGGCAAAAAACTATAAAATTAAAGAATATACCATCTTAAGTCCTAAATTAGTATAATGTTTAAATTATTTTATTTTAAATATAATTTGGTGAAGAAAATGCCTGAAATATCAGTAAAATAATTTAATCTCTTATAGTACTAGTGAAAACACAGATACAATATCGGGGTTACCCGGATTAGCCACCTTATTTCAGAGCCTAAGACATATTTTTTTAGATGGCCCTGTTTATGGTTGAATCAAAACCGGATCTTTTTTTTTGAAACATGACGCTTACAAAATTATCTGTGGTGTAAAATAGAATATATTTATTGACTACGTTAATACATCTTGTGGTATTTTGCAGCAGATCATCCCGTTAAAAAAAAGAAAAGGAATCTCAATATATTATTAAATAAAATGAAGTAAAATTAAAAACAGATTAAAGTACAAAAAACTAGTACAAACAAATATACAATTTAAATAATAAACAACAATCAATACTTGTAAATACTAAACCACACACGATTGTTAAAGATATTCACTGGTAGTGTAAAAGCGGTTTCTTACCAAATGTTTTTAACGACAGAATTAGATTGTTTGTATTTTATGTTCTAATTGTCTGAGGTAAATGCTTATAAAGATTTCAATCCAAACAATTTTTAGTTGTTTTTTGTTAACCTATTCTTTATAGTAACTACGTTATTTGAGTTTCGTTTATCTTATGAATGAAAATTTTAGTTTGTTAGAAAATCGGGACGTTTCTCGTATGTTTCCTGAAAACTGAAATAGATAAAGATTGTTGGTAACGGATTAATTCTAAGCTCTGGAAAAAGTGGTCTACATGTGTCTCGATATTTATCATTATCCCGGGGATATTTCCAGATACAATTTACAGGATATAATGTAATTTTTATTAGAGGAAATATTTGTTTCTTTCGATTTAATAACACTTTCTTAGACTTCAGACTGAATATTTTATACCAAACCGTAATACGTGCGTAATATGTTTTCTAATACACATATTTTTTAATTTAATTTTTACTCAATTTTTTTAAACAAAATCATTCGTGCCAGTACCAAAGAAAATATCGCTTTCCCTGGGAGATCGGACAAAATTTACAAAATATTTTAGGCACTAGTGATATTTCTACTGGGTACTTACCAAATTTTTCTTTAATATCATTTTTGATAAGGTAGGTAAATTATCAGCTTTATAATCAGGAAAAAATCAGCCAGCTTTTTTGATGGATGAGGTAAATAATCCTGTCAATTTTTTTGAATGGTAATAATATTTAAAGTACAATAAGATCGCTTACTTAAGCATGTAAAAAAGCCAATTTACGTGTTTTTGCTTTTTAGAGATCGCGAAAACATCTTGTCGGATTTCTGCTGAAATATAGGTTGAAGTTATTACCTTTGGGATATTCCTGGTCAAAAGTATCGACCTCAGTTTCATAAATTATTCCTTTGGCTGATAAAATTGGAAGCATATATCGCTGGAAAAGAAAAAGCTTTGGATAGAGACTTTTACAACCTTTATTTGTTTGTGAATACGTATATGAGTTATATTGCCAACAAACTTTATTGTGTTTGTGACAGTCGCTTTTGAAAGCAACCGAAAAGCATTTTCAAAAAAAGTACGTTTAGGAAGGAGAATTTTCAATAGGTGTTAGGAGGCATCTTCCGTCAAAATAACTATAAAAAGTGATAGTTTCCAACTGTTCAGCGGTGCAAGAATTGGTTCACCAGTAAGGCGTACCTACTATAAAGTTACTTATATTTGAAAATTTTTGAAATTCAGGTACTAATATCTTCTGAGACATGCTTCAGTACCCTTTAGACTACGGTTTCCGCTATTTTTATAATCATATTGACAGGTGACAAGTCAGTTTGGTGTCAATATGGCCGCTAGAGGAGACCAAAGGATAGTAAACCGAAAATGAGTCAACTGGCTTTTTATTTTTTTGTTAGAAATTGATTTCAGACAAATTTTTTTTAAAATTCTGTTTTATGCAGTAGGTGCGAAATAGAATGTGTCAGTATAGTCGCGACCATAAGCACAACCTTGAATATATGACAGGGGAGCCGAAAATAGCTGTGAAAGTTTGACATGTAATATCCAAAAGCAGGCATATCATGGCCGATTTTGATTAACAAGGTGTCAATTCCTACTAAGTTGAGCAAGCTGAATCTAAAAATGCTCACCATTTTTTAAGTTTTTGGTATTTTGTGACCTTTTGTACTTTTGTCGGAACACTGAGTCCAAAAATTTAATTTAAAGTGACAGCTGTGGGGACCTGTCATTTGTTTTAATTAAGAAAGTGTCCAATTTGGCTTTTATTTAATATTCAAATAGTTTATTGGCAATATATACAAGGAAAAATCTATTTATAAGTGACAGATTTTGACATCTGTCAATGCTTGTCAAAATTACAGCCCTCTTTTTTAATTTTTTAATATTTTGTGAAATATCATATGACCGTTTTTACTTTCGTGATATCCCTGAATACAAAAATTGAAAAAAAAAGTTAGCTGAGGGGACCTGTCATTTGTTTTAACTAAATAAGTTGTCCAATTTATAGTACAGTGCCAGTGAAGTGTAAAAGTTGCTTGTTAAAATTAAAGGAGCGCCTTTATCCTATTTTCAGGATTTAACAGCTTTATTAATAAGCTGTTTTTAACTAAAAAAGAAGCTAAATTGTATACTTTTTTAAATTAAAACAAATGACATGTCTCCACAGCTGTCACTTTTGACAAAAGTATAAAAGGTCATATGATATGTCACAAAATATCAAAAACTAAAAAAATGGGTGCCGCCATTTTCTGTCACTTTTGTCTTCTATTTATTGTTAATAAACTATCTGTATATTAAATAATAGCCAAATTGGACACTCAGGATGGCGACAAAAATATAAGAGGTTATATTACATGTCATAAAATATCAAAAATTTAAAAAACTAGGTGCCGTCATTTTGATAGGAATTGTCAGATGTCAAAATGGATAGTAATTTTGGATCCAGCTTGCTCAACTTAGTAGGAATTGAGAACTTGTTGATCGAAATCGGCCATGGTTTGCCTGCTTTTGGATATTACATGTCAAACTTTGACAGTTATTTTCGGCTCCTTTGTCATAAATTCAAGTTCGTGGTAATGGTAAAAAATATTTCTTAGTGTGTCCTATATACCATACTTTAACTGCATCCAAATATCACGTGGAAAAAGTTTCTTAATATTGCTCCAGTAAATAAAAAATATGTCAATTTTGATTTTTGTATGCAGTTTTTTTAAAAACTGTATGTTTTTAAGGTCTTAGTTACAATCTGGGAAATTTTTTTTAGCAACACTGTACGGGAAATCAATTTAACTATGTCGACCTGATTTTTTTGCAAAATTTCATTGCATTCATTGCATTTGTTTTCCATGACAACGCGGAGACTTTATTTATGTTTATCCACAGTGGAACACCAGAGATTTTTTAGCACCGGGTCAAGAATTTGGGGTTAGGTTACTTATTTTGACTTTTCGAGTTCTGCGCCGCTAAAGCACATAAGTATAAAATGTTTAAGGTTGCATTTACCGGTGCATTTATAATTGAATTGGAAACACTCCCGCTACCTGATACCGACAACAGGTTAACTTAAAGCATGCAGATTTAAAAATCGGCTACTGGCGCTAGACGACATAATCGTATACTATTTTAAACAGGAGCGTCAACGACTAGCAAGAATCTTTCCAACCGTAAATGGAGCTTTACTGACCTGTGTTGTTAGTACTCAAGTATCCGTCTGTTTTTCAAACTGAAGTTGGGATCTAAAATCTATACTTTGCACTCCAAGATTTCACTAGTACACTTGCACATAACTATGCCGCAATAATTTAAATTAAAAAAAAAAATGGTTGAATCAAAATAAAAACAAAATTATGTGAGGTTATGGACGCCGAATGTTTCTACGCTAATTCCTAGTGATCCGAGCGAGCCAGTAAAGTTCTCTTGGTTCTTTCATAGACTTGGGGTAATGCCAGCGCTAGGTCTTTTTTGGCGGGCAACCGCACATGCGGAGTGGTTTCATATTTTTTTTAGAACAGTGTTTTTGAAAACACATTTTTGAAAGATAAACAAACCTTGAATGGTTTTCTGTCAGAAAACGTAAAAAAACTCTTCTGTCTCATTGCGGTCCGATTTAAAGTTTGTTGACAACACACCTGCAGCCACTATGGAATCGTATAAATTCTGCGATCTATCGGCCAACACCTGAACTGCGTGTGTCTCCCAAATTCAATTAATTATAAACGGTTATGATAGATTAATCGGTTTTTTTTCCGGAGTGCACAGGCTTTTAGAAAAAAGAAAACTTAGTTTTTATATCCGCCAAACCAAGGAAATATAAAAGGGAAAAATGTAATCCAGAGGAAATTGTGAGGATTGCTCTATTTTTTTTTGTAAATCGGATTTGTTCTAAACCGCAATTATTTTGAGGCTTTTGGGATACATGATAGCACTAGAGCTTTTATTTTGAAGAAAAAATAATTGAGAATTTTAAAAAATCCTTCAGATATTTTAGACAATTTCAGCTAATTCTGATGTTTAGTTTTCCCTGTGCACTCTGGCACAAGATCAAAAAATTAAAGAACAAGGCGTTACCAGTTGTACTTTTTTTTACTTAAAATCTGGGGAAAAACTATAGCCTTAAGCTTTTTTTTGTGTGCAAACAAACCTTCAAAACTTTTAAAATACAAAACCATAGATAGCCATGGAATATGTCGCTGTCACTGTTCATAAAAGTCAAATTCTGTATTTCCTTTTGCCAACACCAATCTCAACTAAAAAGCCAGTTAACTCCTACATTTTTATAACCAAATTGACAAGTAAAACATGGATTTTCTGTGAGTTTAGTGTCAATATGGCACCGATTATAGGCCAAAGGATACTAAAACGAAAATGAGTTAACTGGCTTTTTAGTTAAGAACGCTGTTGCCTTTTACATGCGTGAGAATTTTCGACACATTTTCACGTTTATTGGTACGCGTAGTATAATCCATTCATAAAGAAGAGAGAGTAAAAAAACAATTCAAAACTCATTTTCTCGAGCGTACCATTGGCGTAGGTGTTTTGCCAACATTTAAATTAAAAAAAAAATAGAAAAGAGACAGCAGTTAAAAATATATATTACATTTTAACATGATAGAGACATTGTTTATTATGCGTGTTCTGTTTTTGCACTATAATAAGTAGGTATGCAGATAATGCCATAATTGTTTCAGGTGCATAATTAGAGCTCTAAGTTTAAGTAATATTACAATTTTATGATTTTAAGAATTATTAAATTTTATAGAACTTTTCACATATTTACTATTACTATTTTCTTCTCTAATACCTATATACCACGGTACTTAAAATGTAGGTTTCCCCCAATTGCGGCGCCTATGAGAATAGTTTATCGCTTGACTTCTATTGTTCTCGGTTTTGGGTTCTACTGTATAAAGGATTTTTCCCTGATAGACAATTTTTAAAAGAGAAGAAAACCTGATTGATCACTCAGTACAAAATTTATCCAAATTTGCATTTTTATTACTCTCTCTTTTTTATGAACAGACTTTAGTAATTTAGCTCCACCGTAAAACTATTCGTGCTAAATATCTTTAAAATATAAAATTTACAAAATGTTATTAAAAAAAATGATGCTGTGTGTCTTACAAAGTTAGGATAAATATTAAGAACGCTATCTTAAATGAAGAAATATGTAAAAACAGCTACTTTCCAAAAATGTGATGGTTGAGATTTTCTGTCGTTTTTAAATAATCGCGACCTATCTGCAAAAGAGGCACTTATTTTTTGAAAACCCATTATAAATTTACATTCACTCCTATTTGTGTGCATTATCTATTGTCTCTGCTACCAAACAGGGCAGGACGTCCGAAAGAGCACATAAAAACTGCGCATCGTCAAAAAAGCGCATGATGAATAAAATGAAGCATCATCATCAAATGCTTAATATTTTAACAAAACATTTTTTATCATAGTATTGTTAAATAAGATAATGTGATTTTTGCGTTGTTTTGGTCGTGCGTTGTTTGGTGTGTGCGTTTTTTGTCCTTGCGCGCTTTTCTTGCGTTCTTTGGGTGCACTGTTTCGCAGTAGCGGCCAGTCTACTATTCATTCTATTCATTAGATAGTTAAAAAATACTATTAATCTACGACTAGACCTTTAAATAATTACGCCATTGGCCTCAAAGGAAATGCGTTGGAGGTGTTATCTCTAAGTGATATTAATTTAGCTTTTGGGATTTGCGCTGATTCTGATATTCTCTTAAGTCTTGAGCAGTGGTATATTAATTAATTTTACTGTTTCTCTAAATGACGGGGTGTTTTATAATTCTGATGGAAGTCAAATAAATATGAAAATATGTTTATAAAGCGTATCTAATTTGTGCAAAAATTTAATAAGTTTGTTGGCAGAACGCAGTTTTTATGGGGATTGAGGTACGTCCCAATGTTTTTTTTTACAAACTGCAAAATGATACTCTCCTGCATGAAAAAACAGGTAGAAACGGCCAAAGTGCGGAAAAAAACACTGCGCAAGTGTTAGGAATAGTATTTTTTTCCAAAAGTGACAAAAAATTATAAAAATTTAAAATAAAAACGATAACATGAAGAAGGGTCCGTTAGCAAAGCCAAAAAAATATAAATTTAAAAAATATAATTATTAACCCCCAACTACACCTCCCCATTAGCTAGAATCTAAAAAAAACTTTGGAAACTGGCTTTTTCCGTGTTGTAGGTGTAAAAAATGTAAATTTTTCTTATGTATTTACGGTTGTTTCGTTTAACAGACTTTGCCACTCAAATTCAATTTTTTTTTATTTCTACATTGTATTTAAAAATTGATTTATTTGCTATTGAAGCATCATTTTTATTGGGGTGCACACTCTTCACACCCCTAGATCCCTTATAAGGGAAATAAAAGTTGCTTCTTCAACGTTGCGGTGGAAATTTTGACGTCATTCCACCAAACCAACACCAAACGTTGGAAATATGGTAAAAAGGTTTAAAAATACTTTTATATATAGGGTGGAGACCTTAAATGGAATACAGGCCGTAGCGGGTTAAAAAATTGTTTTTCAGAAAAATTGAAAAACACATCAACTAAGATTTTTAGCAGCTAAAATTATAGGCAAAAATGTTCTGTGAACGGACTCTCAGAAAATTTTTTTTTTCAAAAGAGAAAAACCTGCTTGTGGCACCTTGTTGGAAAGCTTATGGAAAAAGAAAAACGCTCGTGTAATTTTGTTTTTAATTATTGTGTCGGACTTCAAATTTTTCGGCATAAAATTTTTATGAACCGACCCTCAGAAAGGAGTCTATTCACATACATTTTTTTTTTAATGAGAAGATCCCGCTTTTGGTACCTGGGAAAGCTTATGGAAAAAGAAAAACGCTTGTGTAATTTTCTCAAAAAATAACTGTGTAGGACTTTAAATGGAATATTGGCCCTGGGCTGGAAATTTATTTTTTCCTTTGAAAAAAATTGTTGTATGTGAATATAGGGGACATCTGAGATGAGGGTAACTTCACAAAAATTTTAGGCTGGAAATTTCATCAACGGTAGTGTATGTCCGCAAATTTAAAGTTTTGATCGGGAAATGCTTCTGTCCTTTAACAAAAAGGAACAGAATGAAAAAAGAAACGAAGATTTTCCATAATTCTGGACATACTTTTTTTTGACATCGGCACGCATAATAATAAAGACTGATCTATATAAAACTAAACGAATGCTGATAAATTTGCCAATATTTGCCCTATTTAACACCAGAAAACAATTAAAAGAAATAAGAGTAATAGTCACAGTCTACCAAATGATTTTAACTGCACTGCATGGCAACTAGCATGCTTAAAAATCCATTCCCGTTCTTTTTTTTTCAATAAAACTATCAGTCTATTATATTATTTATTATTATTTAACAGGGAAAAAAATTCCATACTAAAGTTCAAATAACAAACTATATTTGTCAGTTAACAACATAATTAATCATTTAAAACTTTATGTGCTTTTAATTAATTTCCATATTCAATTTAAAATATACCTTAAATAAACAAAGGTTATTACTATTTACTTACTCATAAGCAATTTACAAAACCAAATTTAATATATACAAATAAATAAATAATATAAATAATAATAATGGTAAATTTTCAGCGTGAGTTTGATACAAAACACGTCTTCATGCAGTTATATTCCTAAACGATCCCAAAAAATAGAATAATGTTGAATCTGTTTTTAGTTGGCCATAAAAACGTAGTAAATAGAAGCGGTTAACTTACACATAATAATTTTGGCCAACCACCGTTTGGGCAACTGTTGCTACTTGGGAAGGAATCTTATGTTATACATTAAATTAGTGAACTACAATCTCTTCGATATTTTTCAAAAATAACAAAATAATTATAGGTAAGTTATGATAATAGCAAAAAACAACATTTCACATATGGATGCCGGACTTTTTGTGAGCGGAGAGCAATGGCTGGCTCAACGAAAATCTACCTAAGCTCTAAAGACATTTTGTATCCGTATTCCGGTTGCAAACCCAAACTGTATTTGAGTTTAATATCCTCCACATTTTTGTATGGAGTTTTTATTTGATATTTTCTTAAAACTGTAGCGAGTAACATTTTCAAACTCATCATGGCATAGTTTGGACCTAAAATGGGCAATAAAAATGTGGTGAGAATATAATAATCGCTGTAAGCAGAGAGCATATAAATCTAAATAGAGAGGACACGTAACGGTAATATCCGACCAGCAAGCCAACGCGATTCACAGCGAGTTTTTGATTGTTAGCTAAATGCGCCAGGATTGACCGGGGTAATATTTATTTAAAATTAATTTATCGCTGGCATACATACTAATATTTAATGCAATTTTAAATGAATTTGTGGCTAAGCGAGCTGGCAGAAAGCTTGTATTGTGTATATTTTTCAAGCCTTTATTACTTGTTGAAAAAAAGGGTTTTTTTCTTTATTTTTTAAATATTTTGCTATCTAAGGTTAGTTCAAATTTTAATAACCCCATAATTTCCGAATGTTTAAACATGATTAGGAGATCAGAATGGGTAAGAAGGTATGTGAAAACTAATGGTCTCATATGATAAATTTCCTTGGATATTCCTTCAATGGTTCTGTTCTCCCAATCCAAAAGAGGCGGTTGTGACGTAACCGTGTCAATTCCCATCATGGGGAGTCTTCTCCAAAATTATTTTTAGAGACGAAACCTTGTAAAAATGTAATGTTTAATTTAAAATAAAAGAAAAAAACTGGCGCCGCAGGGCAACATTTTTGGGAAAGTTGGTACGTAATTTCAAGAGGGGGGTCGATCGCCTCCCTAGTTCCCAACGCGTAACTCGTCCAAATAATACGATTTTCCTGTGCGCCGCCACTGCTTTGGATCGATAAAAATAAGTAAGAGTGAAAGTGGCGCAGCAAGTTTCGAAGCCAAGAATAAAAAAACGTCACTTGGTTTTCAAGTCAGTTGAGTAGGTTTACAAATTTACCATTAGGTGTCCTCTCTATTTAAATTTATATGCTCCCTGGTGTAAGGCATATATAACTATGAGATACTATAATGGCCCAAGTGTCGCAAAATGTGTAACAATAGTAACTTTGAAAAACAAATAAAATAATGTCAAAATCAAGGTTGGCCGTGGGCAAGGTCAAAGGCGAAAAATCTACTGCGCATGCCTGACGTAGTCTCCTCGCGCCCAGACGATCTTTTTGCTCTGCGTTTTTTTCCAGGCTAACTTGATTGGGAGAGTTATTATCGCCTCGACTTTTTTTTCGGAAAATGCAAGGACAAGGCCAGGGCCGTTTCCAGCTTGTTTATGACTGCGGACAAAAGTATAAAACGCCCCCCTCCCCCTTGACACATTGTTTTGCAATTTTTCCTGTGGGCACGACACGATTTCTCATTTTTAATTTGTGATAAACCTAAAACAATTTTTTAATTACCTAATTGTTTTTTGATTAGGTATATTTTTATTTTATTATATAGATATTTAAAGTTTTCGGTACCAACACCATTTTTAATCAAGTAGGTATGTTACACTATACTGCCCTGCTAATAAAGAGAAGCATAAGCGACATTTTTTTATATTAGTTTTTAGCCTATAACTTTTTTTCTAAAGGTGGTACAATTTTTTTTAGTTTTTAGATAGAAACACTGCACTAAAGTCTACAATTTTTCAAAATAGTATTTAAAAATGTTCTTAAGATTTTGTAAAATTACACAAAAACAAAAGCCTATGTGTATTTTGCTTTGTCTTTTTGCCAAGATCCTAAGAAAAAGAGCATAATTTAATTTTCAATCTGAATTTACTTTACAGAAACGGGCTATCAGAAGTTTGTCTAATGCACCTCCTAGAACATATTGTTAGCCACTTTTCATTGAACACGGCATTTTAACTTTGCCATCTTTATTTATCTTGGAAACATCTTACTTAGTCCATAAAAGTAAACTTTACTTTTCTAATTTTCTAATCACCAGCAAGTATACGCCACTCGTCAATCAAATAATATCCCATTACCAATTCCCCACACAAGTCTAGTAAGAAATTCTATCATGTACAGTTAATTTCATATAAAATGTGTACATGGAGAAACAAAATACAACGTTTTTTCTTCGTATCGATGCGCCATTTCAAACTATTCATTTTGCACCCGTATGCCATATTTTATTTTTGATTTAAGTCAATCATTGTCAAGAATTTTTGAATTTAGTCAAAATGACTTTTTTAAAATAGTTCTGCAACTTTTGGCCTTTCCGAAATCGCAGATAATAACTCGACTGCAAGATGGATTGCCAGTAAGAAGGGTCGCCGAAAATTTTGATATTAATAAAGCCACTGGGGTTAGAATTTCGAAACGATAGCAAGAACATCAGTCTGGAACAAGATGAAAATAATTTGCGAGAGAACCCATTTTCCATAGCTGTCGAAGCCATCAACACAACTGGTTTTCCGGGTTCCCGAACTACAGCATGCAGATGAGTGAAAAATTCTGAACTTAAATGTCGCATTGCAGCAAAGAAGCCCCTCTTGACTGAGCAACAAAAACAAGCACAACTGATCTTTGCTCTCAATCACTTCTGCAGAGGATGCGGAATATTGGGACAGGGAGATTTTTACTGATGAAAAAAATTTTCAATCCTCTTCGGATAGCCGAAATATAAAAGTATATCGCCCACCTCGAAGTCAGTTTATTGAGCGATATACCCACCAGGTTAATAGAGCAGGACACTTCTCAGTAAACATGTGGGATTGGATGTCTGCTAGAGGGTTAGGTGTTTAGATTTACCGCAGTGAGATATTTGGAAATTTTAGAAGGGGTAATGGTGCCGTCAGTTGATTTTTTATATCCAAACAATGAAATAATTTTTCAGCAGGACAATTATCCTGTTCACACAGCTAATGCTGTGCGTCGCTGACCAAAATAAAAAGTGCTGCTTTGGCCATCGAACAGTCCCAACCTTAACCCGATCGAAAATATTTGGGGAAGATTAGTCAAAATAATATATGAACATAATTGGAGGCCCCAAAATGCCGAAGAACTTTTAAACGCTATACGTAATGCATGGGATTTGGTTTCTAAAGATGAAAAAAATGAAGCCGCCATTAAATATTAATTTTTCTTTTATTTCCATCTTTATATTAAATGAAACTAAAATAATTTGTTTGTTTATGAAAACGCATGCATAAAGAACTCTGTGTAGTTCGCTTTTTACTAAGTCCATGAACTTGCCTTGCTCGTGTTTATAAAGAGTTCTTTAGCCTTGTATAAAAAAAATATTTTCTGTGAGGAAAGATCCGTGGCGTAGAGCGCAAAGGGAAAAAAGTTTTTCCTCGACCAGGATTTGAACCCGGGACCTCTAGAATATCTATCTATATCAATTTATTTACAAACTTAGTCCTATTTACATTATGTACAAGTAAAATCTATAAAAAATACAGAGTCGAATGGGTAGCGCTAGCTGGTCAAACCAGGCGTTCTCATTCGTAAAAGATCGTGCGGCTGGTCTTATGCCTTAGGTCGTCTTTGTTTATTTGTTGTCTGTTTGTCTGTCTGCAGCCTCCGTCTAATGCTCATGCTGCGCTCTTGGTTGTTTTCGTCTTTTTGTTAAAAGCTAGAGACTTATATTTTGTTTAATTTTTGGGAGGATGGATTTTTGTTTCTATACAGTGGAAAAATAGCTAAAAACCACTTTATGATAATTAAATCGTGAGCGTATCACATTCAGTTTGTTTGGAACTTTGTCTTTGTTTGTGTGTCTGTCTCTGAGAATGTTATGTCTAAAACTCGTTGTTTGGGTGTTTTTTGTGTTATCTGTCGATTTCCACTTCTTGCCCATTTATTTCATGGTAAATAGGCAATCGGTGGTAAATCGGTTTGTGCTTGAAGTTGGAGTTGTGTTGTCGGTAGTGTGTAAAGTCGTGTGTAAGTGGTGAGTTTTGAATGTGCGTTTCAAAAAATTTTTGGGAAATTTCGTCTATGTATTCTGTTATTAATGGTATGTTTGTTTGTCTGTGTAGTTCGCGGGTCGTTGTGTATCGGTCCGCGTTGAGTACGTGTCGTAGTACTTTGTTTTGCATCACCTGCAACCTTTTTCGTTGAGTGTCTGATGCTCCTGAGAATACCGGAGCACCGTAGAATATCAGTCTAATGCTCTACCAACTGAGCTACCGAGGAACCGGGTATTTAACTGGCTACTCGGAAATCACTTCGTCCGATTCATTTGTTAGTAGTGGGGAGATCTTTGAAGCCTACTGCGGCTTTCAAAACCTAGACATGTTATAAAGACAAGGAGGTACACATTCACGATTATTAGTTATACGAAATTTATCTATCTATCTATCAACCAACGATACATGACATATAGCGTTTTATTGAAGGTGTCAGATGGCAAATTTCCAACTAATAATTTTAGCCAAACATGTTTACAAATTTCAGAGTAGCCAGTTGAAAACCCGTATTCTAGAGGTCTCGGGTTCAAATCCTGATTGAGGAAAAACTTTTTTTCGATTTATTCCCTTCCCTTTGCCCTCTACACCACTTTTTCCCTTTTCCTTTTCCCTTCACTATTTTCTATTGCTAAGAAGTGTTTTTTTTTGTCGCCCGTGGAACAAAACAGTGTGGCAGTTGTCCACACCGCTACGCCCCGGAAACGGCCCTGACAGAGCCGTTATATTATTTCATAGTTAGATGGTGTTAGGAAACCAATAGGAAAATCCCCCAACTTTTCTACATTTTATCATATCTCTACTAAATTTGGTTGATGGAGATTGCCCAGTTTGCCACCTACTTTGGTCGTTTAGTTGGTATTTGTCCTTTAAAGGTGTGGAGATATACATATACTTACCGGTACAATTTCTTGGACCATGAGAGAAGGGAATGTACGCTCCCGGTTTTATTTTCGTCAAGTTTTCTGGGGAAAACCTCTCGGGATCAAATTTTAGGGGATCCGGCCAATAGAGTGGTGACCGGTGAGTTTCCACTACAGAAAAGACCACGTAACTACCTCTGGGTATGATGTACTCGTCTAAAAAATAGTTAGAAGTTATTAAAGAAGAAGTAGGAAAAATTGTTGACTCAACTCAACTCAAGGAAGTAGGTTTTAGAGAAAAAGGAACATAAAAAGAAATACCCCAAGCCTGAAACAGAAAAAAGGAATGAATAGGATAACCCAATCCTGTAAGAAAAAAACATAAAAAACATGATGTAGCTCAAGCCTATACCAGAGAAAAAGACATAGAATACAATAGATTAGACATATATAAAAGCGAAACAAAATGAAATAACCCACGCAGTAGAAAAAACAAGAACGTGGAATGAAATAACCAAAACTCTGAACTAGAGAAAAAGAAACATGGAATGAAATAGCTCGAGCTTGTATCAATTAAAAAAGATAATAAAATATAGGCCAAACTTATGTAAAAAAAATACACATTTTGGGTCAAAAAGTAATTAAAGATGCAAAAAATTACCTAACGGAATATCTCTATCCACGTATCTTTCCATAAGAGTCGCTACTGGGAAAAGTCTTTGAGCTTCCTTGATCACCATTTCCAAGTATTTGAATTCTCGCAAATCAGTTGAGAGAACATCTCTATTGGGCCCAACGACCTCAACAATTTCTTTTAGTACTTTATCCTTGAATATTGAAATATAATTAGCATATTATAAACTTTATATTTAGAGAAAAAATTGTAACTGATTGGGTAGGTAAAACACCTAAACGATTTAAATAAAAATTTAACAATCCTATTAAAATGTTACATATAATACCTGAACTTCTTGATGGATACCCAACAGTAAAAATATAAATGCTAGGGTGTTTGCAGTTGTATGATATCCCTGAAATTTAAAAGGCAACAATTAAATAATAAATAAATTCTCTGTTGGTCCTATTTTCCCTCCACATTCACCACAAGTGCGGCAATTGGCTCCCTGATTTCCTCTGAACGGTTTTCCTTAAAAGGGATAAGAGAATTATTGTACTCTTGACACCTGATTTAGATTTTTTACATTAAAGCATTAAAACTCGGTATTCTTTCGTTTGTTTTCTTGATTTTTATTACTCCACTTATTCTTTTCCCGGGAATATTTTACCCTCTTGTACTCGTCGATTGTCAAGAAAAGACGTATCAAGAGACACCCTATTTCCATCATAAAGTCACGTAGTTTAATACATTTGAGCAACTGCAGGTTCTCTGCATAGGTGTATAACTTCCGTTCTGCACTGTCAGGATGCCTCATCCGCCATTCCGCAGGCCAATATCGTTCCGCGTTTTTTCAGGAGCCATTTATATTTGGTCGAATAATGAAGTGCATTTGTTTCTTTTGCTCCCCAAGTTATCTTATTGTTTATTTTTTTAGTATTTTACTTGCCGCAATTATAAAAGCCATAGTTTCGTACAGAAACTCATCGTCAGTAAGAAAACTGTTTTCTTTGTGGGTTTGTTCAAAGAGTAAATCCAAAAATGCCCTTTTTTTGTACAAATCTTCTTCTATTGTGTGATTGTATTGTTGCTTATTTAGATTCTTTTCAAATTCTTTGCGAGTCTTGATGACTTTCTAAAAAATATTTAAAGTAAATTATTTTTGACAGAATCGGTCTCTTTATGGAAAGGTCTATGGGCACATCTCGCATTTTCAAAAGGGTTAGATATGTAATTTATGTAAATACAAGAATCTGACCAACACATATATATGATCTTAACTTACTTCTCCAATAAATTGTTGGGCATTACCAACAACTTTGCGAAACTCTTTACCAGAAGGCGAATTAAAGAAAATAAAATCCAAGTGATAGAAAATATTAAATAGTCTGTCAGTAAGGATTTCAGCCGATCTAAAACAAAACAAAAAGTAATAAGTAACGGAGACTAGATATAGCTTAAAATAAAATGCATAAATATTTAGTCAGTGGTGTTTGGACCTACTTAAATACAATTTTAAAAATTGTACTTGAAATTAAGTCTTGTATAAGTCCAATAAGACTTATATGTTTATATGTAGAGTTGTAGATGAAACATATGTGACTAAAAAGCATTATTACGTTTATGAAGATTACTTCTACGTTAAATTGAAGACTGCAAAGGCTGCAAAGAGGGGGGAGGTATGAGGTGATCTTCTTGTCTAAAAACATTCAAAAATTGTCATTCCTTCTACTTTGACGTAAGTCTTGGTCGTAGGAAATTGTAGAATTTTTGCAAAAACCAAAATAAATTATTTACCTAGAAATCCACTTTTCAAAGTCTGGATTCTGTAGTTGGGCACCAATTTTTACGTTCATTGCAGTCTCTAAAAAATGAAATAATCTAATATAACATTTTAATTGCCTGAAATTGCTGTTAAATTATTTTAATAATTGGAGATGTTCAATATACTTTCAAACCCTAAAGCCGATATTATGTTATTCATTTTATTTCAGTTTTTACACGGAAAGTTTTATTAACAAAACCATTAGGCACGTGGTAAAGTAGTAAGTAAGTTTATAGAGTGTTGATAACCATATACCTAAGCCACACCGGTCGCGATTATTTTCAGGTGGGCGACCGCAAGGAGTCCCTGCTAAATTTTGCTACACATAACCTGTAGCAACTGTTTATATCCCCAGCCCACTGTTTTAATAATTGCCAATCCTTCCTCGCACAAGCTATGATTTTAACTGCGCCCAATAAGTAGGTTGTGCTTAAGGAATGAATTAATTATCATAATTATTATTATGTATTCGTATTATTTATTTTAAGGAACTTACCACAAATTATATCCAAAGTGCACTTTGATATAGGATAGATGGCATTAAATTCTTTGTTTCCCACTGCCAAATTTTCGAAAACCTGGTTTAAAATTTTAGCTTGTTCATTGAAAATGTCGACAAAATAATTCAGATTCTTTAGTCCAAAAGCCGGCATTATTAGTCTTCGATGTTTTTTCCATTTCGGGACTATAAAAAGATAAATGTACAGCTATTGGAAAATCCATTCAGAAATCATGACTTGCATGCGTTTTTTCTAATTTTTAAATCTCAAACTTTTATTAGCATGGCCAAAAAAAATGATATTTTATCAGTTAGGGTCAATTCCACGATAACGCGCCAGTAAAACATTGATGTTAGATTAACTAACGTTCTTTACTTAAGGATAATTGTGACTTATCGGTACATAAAGTTAGCATAGCCCATAAAGGTATAAGTTTACCTACGACCAATAAATAATATTAATTTTATGACCATCTCAACAGGATTTTAATGGCTCCTGATCCATGAGGGACGGTCCCTATCACTAACGCCGCATTGCCTCGTTGAGTAGCAAGGATACTTTTTTGTGTTATAAAACTTTTGCTCCTTTTTGAGGGAATCAAGCTATTTATTGTTTTATGCTTTGTGATTATGTTATTTGATTATTATTTATTTATTTATTTTATTTTAACCGTTTACCTTCTTTTTAGTTATTGTTATATTAATAAAATCTTACATAAATAAAACTTCAAATTAATTATAAAGCTTAGACCTAAACCACAAGATGGCGTGACAACCCATGAAACTTTATTTTATAAGAGCACTAACTGACGCAAAAATGTGTAATATTTTTCTATATTTTTAAAACAATAAATATTTTATTAAACGTAAATAAATCCAGGACCCAACCAAAAATAAGACTCGTTAAATTGACATATTGCTCATTTTTAAGAAAAAACACCTTGTTTTTAAAAAGATATATGAAAAGGCCCTTACTAACCTTATTTGTTTTGACGTTTTGGATAGAACGCTGTTAACTTAAGAGTGTTCGCATTTGATATTTTTAATATTTATGATGATACACTAACTCGCATGTTATGGTCATTACACGATAAATTAAGACACTCACCTGCGGCTCGCGTCTCAAACTTTATCTTCGTGTTTAATGACCATCATAACATGCTTGTTATGTAAACTACTATTACCACAGTTGCGTTTAGATATGATAATTTGGCGATGATGCAGATTTTTTATTTATTGGTACATTTATTGGTAAATCTCTAATTTCTGTACATTGAATATTTTTTGAACCAAAGAATATAAATACCTAGAGCCTTATATAGTCAATATACATATTGCAATACCTACAGCTATCAAGTTGAAGTGCCCAAACATTTTATCTCTAAATTTTTCTCTTTCATCACTCTATCAAAATAGCAATAGCAATAATATAAATAAGGCAGTCGTATTATTTTTATTACCCATAAACAAAAACTTTGTAGGTACCGGCTATGTAGTAATCTAGAACTCTATTTTTAGCCATCCATACTATAGTATAGGCTAATGGGATCGGCAAAAAGAAATACCTAAATATAAAATTTTTTGATGATGTGTGTCTGTTTGTTTGGGAGACAATTAGGCAAAATCCACTGAACCGAAATTTTATGAAATTTGGAAAAATCGCCATTTATCCCCCTGACTATAATTAGTTGTTTATCTATACATATAATAAATATCTGAAAGAACCAATTCTGTAAAAATGCGTTTTTTCTAATTTTTAAATCTCAAACTTTTATTAGCATGGCCAAAAAAAATGATATTTTATCAGTTAGGGTCAATTCCACGATAAAGCGCCAGTAAAACATTGATATTAGATTAACTAACGTTCTTTACTTAAGGATAATTGTGACTTATCGGTACATAAAGTTAGCATAGCCCATAAAGGTATAAGTTTACCTACGACCAATAAATAATATTAATTTTATGACCATCTCAACAGGATTTTAATGGCTCCTGATCCATGAGGGACGGTCCCTATCACTAACGCCGCATTGCCTCGTTGAGTAGCAAGGCTAATTTTTTGTGTTATAAAACTTTTGCTCCTTTTTGAGAGAATCAAGCTATCTATTGTTTTATGCTTTGTGATTATGTTATTTGATTATTATTTATTTATTTATTTAATTTTAACCGTTTACCTTCCTTTTAGTTATTGTTATATTAATAAAATTTTACATAAATAAAAGTTCAAATTAATTATAAAGCTTAGACCCAAAACCACAAGATGGTTAAATTGACATAGACTCGTTAAATTGACATATTACTCAATTTTAAGAAAAAACACCTGGTTTTTAAAAAGATATATGAAAAGGCCCTTACTAACCTTATTTGTTTTGACGTTTTGGATAGAACGTTGTTAACTTAAGAGTGTTCGCATTTGATATTTTTAATAATTTTCAATATTTATGATGATACACTAACTCGCATGTTATGGTCATTACACGATAAATTAAGACACTCGCCTGCGGCTCGCGTCTCAAACTTTATCTTCGTGTTTAATGACCATCATAACATGCTTGTTATGTAAACTACTATTACCACAGTTGCGTTTAGATATGATAATTTGGCAATGATGCCAGATTTTTTATTTATTGGTACATTTATTGGTAAATCTCTAATTTCTGTACATTGAATATTTTTTGAACCAAAGAATATAAATACCTAGAGCCTTATATAGTCAATATACATATTGCAATACCTACAGCTATCAAGTTGAAGTGCCCAAACTTTTTATCTCTAAATTTTTCTCTTTCATCACTCTATCAAAATAGCAATAGCAATAATATAAATAAGGCAGTCGTGTTATTTTTATTACCCATAAACAAAAACTTTGTAGGTACCGGCTATGTAGTAATCTAGAACTCTATTTTTAGCCATCCATACTATAGTATAGGCTAATGGGATCGGCAAAAAGAAATACCTAAATATAAAATTTTTTGATGGTGTGTGTCTGTTTGTTTGGGAGACAATTAGGCAAAACCCACTGAACCGAAATTTTATGAAATTTGGAAAAATCGCCACTTATCCCCCTGACTATAATTAGTTGTTTATCTATACATATAATAAATATCTGAAAGAACCAATTCTGTAAAAATCGGTTTACGGAAACAAAAGTTATGGCATTTAAAGGAATAAAAGCGGGAAAAATGGGTAAAACGGCAGGCAAAGCAGCGCGGCGTTGTTCAGTGTGTAATAAAAGTAATATGTCTAGTGGGTAATATAAGTAATATTTGAGGGAAAATGTTCTTTAAAAAAGTTTCTTTTAAACAGTTTTATAAACAATTTTAGAAAATTACTAATTTGACGTAGAGGAGGGGAGAGGGGTAATATAGCGCCGCTGTTTATTTTAGGTAGGTACCATTATTAATTATTAACTTCGGCTGGTCAGGGGATAGGGACATAAGTAAATATAATTACTTTGTTCATTTATTGAAAATATCGACTGTCTGTGTTCATGCCATCTCTTTCATGTGCGCCCAAAAATATCTACCTATCTCTGTGTGAGTTTTTTTCACTACAACCACCTTGTACCCTTGATAATATGGTACTATAACTTTTCTAAAGGTTATTACTAAGGCAATATATAAGATTAAGAAAATAAATTATTTGATATAATTTGTCCATGCAAGCGAAGTAATGCTAAAAGTAAGCGCTTTTTGTCACTTAGAAAAAAAGCTCTAATTTCTTCGCAATTATAATAAACCAGAATGATTAGTCAGCGGATCAGATATGACTACTATAGTAACTTGTTAATTTATCGCTAATACCACTGAACACACTATTGACTGTATGTATGTATGCAAATACAAAATTACCACATTTTTTTCTTCCCCAAGTTTTATTTTGTCAATCTTTGGTACCCAATCAACCCTAATTTTAAAACTAAAGCATATTTGAACTTATATTAAGAAAAAAACGGAACTTTCTTGGTTCATGCAAAAGAAATATGTAAGGTGCATCTTTTAACATGTTCAAAAATTTTGCAAGAGGGTCTATTATCACCAATATTTGTTTAAAACATTAAACAAGGTAAATTATATTAAAAAGCGTGTACCAAAAAATATTGTTAATTATTTATCTGTAAAATATACTGTTCTGCATTATCTATGGAAAAAATTCACTGCAGCTGCAATGCAACGACGACTACACTACCAGTCTAACTGCACCTTAATAAAACATAACGACAGTCAAGTAGGCTTAGGCTTGTGATGTCAAAATCGTCTCTGCTATACGTCACGTCGACAGCTATTTCTTAAACGTGCTTCTTTAGTTCACAATGATTAAATCATGGCAGTAAACAATCAAGAAACTAATTTTCCTATGGTGTTTGTAAATCTTGCTCTAAACTAGGGGACATGTTTAGTGGAAAAAACTGAATTAAATCCCCATCAAGAAAACCTTTTCTCAGCTATACAGAAGATTTTGAAGGAAGATATCCCATCATCCTTTTTAAGAAAAACCAGAATTCAGCAGAACAAAATTGCATCCAAATATTACATCTATTATATTAAACATAGACATCTGATAGAAGTGGAAAGGGAAGATAACCATTATCCTTGTTCCAACCAGAATTCCAAAAATATTTAGCCTTAATGAAGGAAATATTTGGTAAATAAATATTTGTATTTATTTAGTATTATAAAATGAATAAAAACATTAAATACCAAAATTTGACCCTGAATACTCATTTTCGGATCATATGATAGCTGTCAAGAAAAAATTTCCACTTATTAATTTTGTTCGCCTAGCTTGGCAGGAGGAGAAAAATTTGAAGGTTGTCGTTGGTAACTGTCGAAATGAAAGTGTGTGATTGGCTTAGAATGACAGGTGTGAAATTTTCAGTTAAAAAGGAAAATTTCCTCTAATATAAACTAAATTAGTTTCTGGAAAAATTGCAATTTCCACATCAATTCTTGGAAATTTAGCAGTCAAATTTCCATTTAAATATGCACAAGGGAAATTTCCTGTAATCTAAACTAAATTATTTCCTGGAAATTGCATTTGGAAATATCTCCGATGTATTTCCATATCCAATTTATAAAATCGATCCAAGTTCCACTTATCAATTTTTGGAAATTTATCAGTTAATTTTTTTTTTATATACTGGGACTTTCCATCCATAATAGGATCAATGCCCAGCTTCAGCCAAGTTTTTGCAAAGTTAAAGACAAACACAAAATATCCATGCACCTAGCCGGGATTCGAACCCGGAACTTTCCGTGCGGCAGGCAGATACGCTGCCCACTGCCCTACGGCGGCCGGCGGATAAGAGAAGCCCACTGTCTCCGAGGTGAACTGTCTGAAAAGATTTACAATGAAATTTATCAGTTAAATTTGCGCAAGGGAAATTTCCTCTACTATAAATTAACCTATTTCCTGAAAATTGCATTGTGAAATATCCCCAGGATACTTACAGGTCAATTTTTAAAATCTATGCAATTTCCGCATCAATTTTAGAAAATTTACCAGAAAAATTTCCAGTTAAATTTGAGCAAGGGTAATTTCTAAAGTAATTTATCCTAAAATGACGGCAACGTTTATCTAAAAACAAATTAAACTCATTCGTACCTGCTGCCGTAAAAATGCCAGGGCCAAACAAGGGCTCCACAGTCCTGTAGCTGTCACCTTTCGTAAGGGTGAATTTACTATTAAGCAAAATATCAATGTATTCCGGTCGGAATATGCCAAAAACCAATTTGGGCCCAAACCAAAATTTTATAATACCCTTGGGATACTTTGTGACGAAGTAGTGAAGTTTGTCTAAAAAAAAAGAATACAAGTCATCCCAAAAATTAAAAAAAGTAGGCAATTGGCAATATTTTGGCATTGCTAACCAAATGTCACTAATTGTGTACTAGGTTAACAGAACAAAAATACCCAAATATTTTACTTTTATTGGCAACCTTTAACAGCAAGATGGTAACTTTTTGAGGAATTTTGTTTTGCCAACCCAGTAAAATTTAGTTTTTAGTTAGTTTTTAGCAAATTAGCATATTACACTGGGCGCACTGGGCAACAAATTAAAATTTTGTAGGTCGTGGGTAAAAATAGAGTTTTTCCATTGTTTATGACTAAAATAGAGCCAAAGTGTCTTAAAAAACTTTCCTAGGTTACACGCCATAAATATTATAAAAACTACTTATCTTATGTCATTTAGGTCGTGAAGAAATTCTGAAAGTTGTTGGTCATAAGACCCAACATAAAATTCACAATGGGGTTGGAGCAAAATTGTCAAATTCCATTTCTTGATGCACTTGTCAAACGAATATAAAGCGACATCAGAACAACAGTCTATCGTAAACCCACTCACACAGGACAATATTTAAATCAAGGTTCAAATCATTCTGCTACAACCAAGCGAGGCATAACAAAAACTTTGTATAACAAAGCCGTTCAAATTTGTAACAATTCTCATGACTTGGAAATCGAAATAAGAAACATTAAGAAGGATCTACAGCAGAATGGTTACAGCCTTAAACTTTTAACATCTACTATTTCTAAATTTTAGCAAACAAGACAGAGATTACAAGACCAAAACCAGGAAAATGCATTACAATTTGATACATTACAGGAGTATCAGAGAAAATTCGAAGAGTACCGAACAACTTTAATATTAAAACAGCTCTTAAATCTAATAATGCAATTTGAAGCCTTGTTAGTAAATCAAAACCGGAGAACAAACCAAATAAGGAGTGTATTTACCAAGTAGTGTAGTGAATCATACATAGGCGAAACAAAAACACCACTATCTGTTAGGCTTAAGAAACATCAGACGAATACCGAAAGAGGTGAAGCAACGAAATCAGGAATCGCCTAACATGCATGGTCAAAACAACACCGACTGAAGTGGACAAAAGCAAAGGTTTTGCACAAGGAATCACACTGGAAGAATATTTCTTGAAGCTGCCTTTATTGGGCAGAATCAGGGTATTTTCAGTAAACCAAGTGTTGAATTTCCAAATATTTGGAAGCCCCTCCTTGGGCGGAGCCTACTTCTTAAACTTTATGGTTGACTGATTTCCCATAGTACGAGGTGGGCCATAAAAAACCGGAAAAAATGTTTTTCGTTGTAACTTTAGAACCAAACCACCGATTTTAATGCAACAAACTTCTCTTTGCAGGGAATTGACCAAAACTTTGAGTGAAAATATTTTTTTGTCCGCCATCTTAAAATCTAAGATGGCAGAAAGAAACAAACTTTATCTTTCAAAGAGTCACGTTTATTCTTATGTTACGGAAGTTTAGCGACTTTTACTCAAAATCCTGCTCAATTCCCTGCAAAGAGCAGTTTGTTCCATTAAAATCGGTGGTATGGTTCGAAAGTTATAACGAGAAACATTTTGTCCGGTTTTTTATGGTCCACCCGGTATATAAGTACGTAGTCTTAGGAGTAGATTGTAGTTTGCACCTGAAGACGATCAGAGATTGTACTGATCGAAACGTGGTGTATAAATAAAATATAGACAATTGAAATGCGAAACACAAAGTTAATTTCAAACACATGATTTTCTCAAACTTTTAATAAAGAAAGATCCCTATTCATATCTTTACCGAAATTTGTAAATAAGCTAAGTTTGATATGTACCGGCGGACGTAATATTTTATATAAAGGAACTATATGATTTTTCGCAATATTTTAGCTCGGCTATCCCATTCGCATTGAAAACAACAGTATTTTGTATACCCCAACTGCATGCCAAGTAAAAGCGCTACTACCTACAAATTTGCCAACCATATTTGTTATATTGCAGAGTTTCCAACAATAGCTTCATATTCGGATATGGTTCTTTCATATAAAACCTAGTAATAAAACAGAAAATAATAATTACCTAAATTCCAATACACACAGAAAAATAAATTTCTCAGTCTAAAGGCGGGTTTACCCAACTTTTCATATTGATAATTTACAACCTAAGCACAATTTTATTCATAGTCATATTACATTATTCTCAATAGAAATGTTTACATAAGTTTTCATAGTTATAATTCACAATTCATAAGCACAGTGCATAATTCAAAAGTTAATTTTAACTTTATGCACTATCAATATGAAAAAAACAAAGAAAACATTTAATGGTTGATTTCAAAATGAGAGTGATTGATTTTAGACGATATTAGAAAACAGAAATTTAGCAAGAAGGAAAATTTTTTTTTGTTCTTCTTTTTTGTCAATTTTGTATGTTAATTTTAAAAATTAAACAGGTGCTGTTAAATTATGTACTAACACTAAAATTGTGCTTATACACTATGAATTAAAGTTATGAATTATCAATATGTAAACCCTCCTTAATACATAACAATAGTTCGTTCGTGGACAGGTATACTGCCCGTATTTACGTCAAGCAAGTCAAAGTATTGCTGACTCTTTTTTTGTGTTGCCTAGTGTTATCAAGGAGAAAACATAAACAAAACTCAACTTACAAACTAAAAATTCATTTTCTCCAAAGGATGAGTAACGTATGATAAAAATAGCGGCAATTGTTAAAAAAAACCCAAACACAAATATTATCATTTTTCAGAATTTTGAATCCCAAGCAATAATTATAGTCAATTTATATATATATAGCGTGTGCGAAAATAACGGCACCATCTGAAAAACTTTTTTATTATCGACTTGAGCAAAAAAAGCTATCCTTCATAAAAAATTTTGCATAACCTCAAAAGTCTAAAACTGTAGAAATATTACAGATGTAATATACAGGGTCATAAAAAAATAGATATGCAAAAATGTATTTAAAAAAAGTTGTCAATTTTACGTCAAAATGTAAGGGAAGTTTGAAGAATCCTATGTGACTAAATAATGGAAACATCATACAAAAGTACTTAACAAAATACAATATCTATTAAGAAAATACAATACAAAAATGTTTTGCCAAAATCAATATTTCCAAATTATCGAATTATCGAAATTTGATAATTATTTATTATTTATTATCGACTTTCTATGCACCATTTTAGAAAGAGGTTCGTAACTACGCCACAATTTTAAAATTTTTGACGAACTTTTCAGAAACTGACCAACATACCAACCTGCCAAAAATAAATCAAATCACATCAAAAGTTATTAACCATAAAAAGTGTGAAACTTTAATTTGTCCCACGTTGTAGGAAAATAGAAATGGTAATAAATCAACAGGTCGCAAAAAGTTGCAAAAATTATTTTTTTTATTGAGAAGCCATAAAATCAGAGAATAAAACTAGGTATAAAAAAATATGTATCTATATGTAGAACACTTAGATATTTTTGGTCAAATTAGTACTTCGTTGCAAACATTTGCACCGAATTGTAATAAACCAAATATTCTCGCATCCCCAAATGAATGACAGAAAACTGACGGCTTAAAAAAATCAAAAGAAGTTAAAAAACCTCCAAATCAGTTACTGCAACCGAAAAGAAACCAGAAAACAAAAAATCAAAAGATCTTGGGTGGAAATAACGAATATTCAAGCTTGGATGAGCATCCCACAAGGAACACACAAAAGGCCAAAGTGAAAAGAGAAATGATTAAACGATGTTTCGCTCTGGGTAACCAGCGTGAGCTCATCAGTGGTTTCACTGGTCACCCTCCCCATACATCATTAAACAACATCATACACTTTGATTTCCAACCTTGAATCACTCACGTGCTATGCGTTTATTAATTTAAGATGTTGCAACTTCAGAAAAGTGTTTAAGAAAATCGTAATTATTAGGTATAGGTTTTGATACAAATAGTATTTTTGTTTTCTGTCATGTCACTCATATTTTATGGTGTGTGTCCTGATATAGTTTAGAAAAAAATCAATATATTTTCAATTAATGAGGGAAAGAGAAAATCTATGTAAACAGTATAAAGTCAGAAATACTACTTTATATGGTAAATAGGACGTCGGGATAACGTGCCCGTTTACAACCCGCGACGACATAAGTCCTACATCAAGAGTAATCATTGCCGTCGCCGTGTACACTGGATTAAAAAAAAAACGCATACATGCAGTCACAAAATTGACCTTTCTAAAAGTGTATAATATACAGACCGCTTCAAGCTACTGCGAACATAGGGGGAATCGAGTCCAATTTACTCTCCAATTTACTCTCCGTGCCGTACGACCGAGGTGGATTCGAAGCACGCTGCAGTGTTATCTTTTGGAAATTCATTTTGTTTTTATTATTTTGTTTTATTTCTGCCTTGCTCGAGAAACAGATGGGTAAGTTCTTAATTGAAATAATACATTTTTAAAACTAAAAATGGATGTCTACGAAGTTGCCGAAAAAGTGCAGATGGTCAAATGGTCAAATCGTCATAACCCAACACACGTTCGATATTGGTCGAGGGAAAATTTGCATTTGTATTTTGACGTAAGAACACAGTATCCCCAAAAACTAAATGTTTGGGGGGGGGGGTATTGTAGGGGAACACGTAATTGGGCCATTTTTTATTAACGGCAATTGCAATTTGAATGGTCCTAGATACTTGGATCTACTGCAGCAGCACATTATTCCAACTGCTAGGCAGTTGTTAGGTGTAAGATTTGGTGAAACATGGTTTCAACAAGATGGTTGTTCCGCTCACAATGTTGACCTTGTTAGGGAATATCTTGATAATGTATTTCCTAATTGGGTTATAAGTACACGGGGAACTATTTTATGGCCAGCTCGATCTCCCGATCTTGCTCCTAATGACTTCTATCTGTTTTTGAAGAAGCTTTTCAAATTATCACCCCTAACATGCTTGGAAACGTTGGAAGGGGTTTTTATAGTAGGCTCGGATATTGTCTAGCCGAGCAAGGAGGACTTTTCGAACATTTGCTTTAATTTTTTTTTGACTGGGAGAATCTTTTTGGTTTTTAGAATGTGTTATTTTATTTTGAGAACTTGCTTTTATTTTGTTTCTCCTTATTATTTTCATTGTAACACGTCGTCACCGATAAATCTGAGCAGTTGACAATAAAATGCTCTTATTTATCAGTGACAAAAAATAAGAAAATTACGTTATAAAAATTTGCGTATTTATTGACCAAATTCCGGTTTCATTGACTACGCTCCACACAGCACCGTGGTTAGAGGCGTACTAAATACAAGGCGAACGGCAGCGAACGGCAGCAAATGGCGATCGGAAGCCTGAGTGTTGGTTGCTTCACTGATAGGCGTGCGGTGTCTCTGCATGTACGTACACTGGAAAATTAGACTTCTTTCGCCCTATGTTCGCAGTAGCTTGAAGCGGTCTGTATACGGACTACCAGCTAAAATGCCTAAAAACTTCAAAAGTACGACAATTTGTCATATTGTTTAAAAAAGGTCTCTAAAACTGAAAATATTTTTTTACTTAAATTAAAGGCAACCAAATTTATATATTAAATTTTGTGTAATACTAAAAAATCGGCAAAAATAATGTTTTAGTAAAGTCTTTATTAAATAATATCAAATTATCACTCGAGTAACGGACGAAGGTTGTTCTATAAAGAGGGCGGTAAGCCATTTTGGAGTTGATAAAATAACAATAATACGATGGAAACAGCACTGGATTGAAAACAATTCGAGTTAATACTAATTAGTTTAACTTAAAAAAGAACTAAAATAAATAATTTAGTATTTAATAGGATCACCATTTTTCTCTATTACAAGCTGCAAACGTCTGGGCATTGAAAAGGTTAAATTTTAGAAGCTGAAAGCTGATCCAATGCGCCATAAATAGCATCGCTAACTCTTCAGCATTCAGCAAAATTAAATTAAATTTGTAATGACGTAATAATCAATGACTTTATAGCGGCGAAAAATGTTTAATATTTGAGCCAAAAATGTTGAACTTGTTTACGTTTTACGGGTAAAGGAACTAATGCCAGATTTGTATGTTTCCAATTAACAAACGTAAAAAATAAACGACTACTTTTTTATATTTTTGAAAGCCTGTGGTTGAAGCACTTCTTTCCTAGTTTTTCAGTTTTTCTGTCACCGTGTAATAATAATAATATGTGCTCTGTGCTAACCAAGCCTTGGCCTGAGTTAGATATCAAAAATTATTTTTGAATATAAAAATTAACATTTGCCTTCTATCTAAATTAAAAATAATTTAAAATTCTAAAAAAGATTGTCAAGTAAATTAGAGATAAAAAGAACATACTTACTGGCAAGAAAAAAACATCCTTACTGGCAACAAAAAAACACTAACCTAAAAAACCAACTAAAAATATGGAACTAAAGAAAATAATTAAAGTAGTAGAATGTTACCCACGAGTGTGTTACCCATGAGTATAAAGACTTGCCGTGTATATACGATAACAAAAATATCAATTTTATTTGGATCAAAGGAAGCATTTAGTTGGAAATTTATTGGTGGGTAATTATAAATTATTTCCTGCACATCCAGTGGACAGGTTACAAAGGTTTTTTGAAATTAAGTACGTTAGTATGGGACGTTGAATCTGTTTAACTCACTAAAAGAAAGTAATTATTTAATGTTTGCTAACAACTCGTCAAAAAAATGTTTGCTCATCAAACGCAGGGTGTAAACAATAGTTTCTGGTAGAACAAATAAGAATGCGGCTTATTTTTTTATACCTTTGTATATTTTACCAAAAAAAAAACCGAGAAATATTAATAGGACTAATTTTTTATAACATTAGGACGATAAAACATTATCAAATCTCCCGTGTAAACGTAGTAATACTATTACCGTTACCAATGCTCTAATTAGGTGTTAAGATATACAGGGTGTATTCTTTAAACGGAACGGTGCTTCTAGCAGGTTAGAATTTGGTTTTATAAAAAAATCCAAAAACATGTCAACTGAGATTTTTAATTTCTTTAATCGTGCTATCGTGGATTTTTTTATGTCGTTTTGTTTACGAGGTATTGCTGAAGAGAATTGTTTGCAGATTTCAAAAATTGCAAAATATACAGGGTGTCCTATTTAAAAAAAATTAAAACTTCCCATACCTCCATATAATATAAATGGAGCGTTATGAAAAATTATTTTTTATATACCCTCATCAAAAATATGATTTTAGTAATTAACTGTCTGCAGATAAATAAGGTTTTTTTGGTTACCAATGCAAAAAAAAATTTTCTTTTCATGGGTGCAAAAAAAGATTTCTGTCCGCTTCTTACCCAAAATTAAAAAGAAATAGCGAAAAATAGTAATATTCGAAAAATCTAATTATTCTTTACTTTTCATTCATTTCATTTCATTCATTCATACTTTTAAAAGTATTTTCCGGTTTTTCTTGGATTTTTTGATAAATGTAATAAAAAAAATAGTGTTAACAACTCTCGGCTAAACTGTGCTTTTTTCTACTCGCGTTTTTAAATACCTCGCTGCGCTACCAACGCTTGTAAAAAAAGCACTGTTTTAGCTACTAGTTGTGAAAACTACTATTACGTCAAGCTGAAAAAGAAACGGTTTATCCATTATTTTAGAATGCTAAAATATTCAAAAATTAGCTATCGGTTACTCAATCAATTTCCACCAGGAAACACAAATGGGGCAAAAGAGAAACATATTTCTTGTTTAGTTCAACCATTAGCGATAAAAATAGCCAGTAAAAATAACAAGTGCGAAAAATTCATTTTTTTCGCGTGGCACTGCCTCATTGCCCGAACCGCAAGCATTAGGAATAATTGTTTTTCTAAAAGCGTGAGGAAAATAGTATAAAAAAGTCAATGGGTCCATTTTAAAATTAAGAATTATTATGTTGGGAATTTGGAACCTTTGGTTGCACTAAACAAAATTATGATTGTTTTCCACAAAACCAAAACTACACTTTTTGTTGGCCAAACGAGACGCTCTATTCAAACACGTTTTAAAGAACACTTAGCACACTTAAAATAAGGAAGAACAGAAAAGTCAAGTGTGGCCGAGCATGCTTTTGAAAACAATCATAGATTCACATTAGATAACCTAAAACTTCTAAAAAGTGTACCAAACAAAAGACTTTTAAATGCATATGAAAGTATGGAAATCATTAAATTCAGAAATAGTTTAAATAAAGATAGAGGACCCATCCCGTTTAGTACACTTTATTCTTTGGTTGAGGGGAGATAGGATTCATTGTTTATCGTCTCCTGATGATGCTAACGTTGTTAGCGAAACGCGCGTCGAGTGCAAAAAAGTGTAGTTTTGGTTTTGTGGAAAACAATCATAATTTTGGTTTAAGAATTATTGTTTAAAAAATTTCAAAAATTTGAAAGCAAAAAGAAACCCGCCTTTGACAATAAACAAACTACTAGTTACCTATACCAACCAAGGCATTTTTAAGCCAACTGACGTGTGTTGACAATGAAGTGGTTTTGACGTTACGGTACGCAAAATTTTTCCGCACTAGAGCGCGAAAGTTTTTGAGCAAACCTGGGAAAATTTAAACACACACTCTACAGGGTGTTTGTTTACAACTGACACACTCAGTATCTTTTTTATTATTGAAAATAAAGGGTAGTTCTAAATTTAAAATTTCTTGGCAAACTGCAACGAACAATATCTCTTGTAGTTCCTGAGATATTTGCGTTTAAGTTTTAATAATTGTCAAAATGAAAATATATTGGAAATGACCAAGTGATCAAGCTACCAAGGGGACCATAAATGTATTTCTTTATTTTAACAATATAAACTTAAAAATCTAGTGAGCTTGAAAAAAAACGATTGAAGGCAATGATCAGATGGTCGTTTTTAATGTATTTTATTAAAATTTTAAACGCATATATCTCAGAAACTACAAAAGATATTTCAATAGTGTTTGATGTTTTTATAAAGCTAATTTTTTGAAAAATTAAAAAATGCAGAAATAGTATTCTATTTAAAAAATAGCTTTATTGCCACCCCCTGTATACCAAAGGGAACAAAAAAAAATGTTATAGCGCCTAAGTTCGTTGCAATTTGCCAAGAAATTCGTGAATTCAAAGCTACCCTTTATTTTCATTAATAAAAAAGATACTGAGTGTTCCCTTTATAAACAAACACCCTGTACAAATAATTACTTATTCGCTTAGTTTTATTGTTTATACTCAAATTAAAAAAAAATTATATTAAAAAAAAGTACTTATTTTTTTTTTGATATCAAGCAAAAGGTAATTTATAGATTTTATTTTGGTGAAAATTCACAATTTGGCAAAGTATTGTTCGTTTTGACTTGACAAGGAGAAAATGAGCTTCCGCTGAACTTGTTTTTCCATGGTTTATTTTTTTATTTTCTTATTATTAAAATGGTTGTTGAAAATGTTAATACTATGTTAGATTAGATTAGAATGGGGTTGTGTAGACACCTGTCTACCTCGACCTTCTCAGATCTATTGTAGTTCCCTTTCTCCTTGCTTTGCTAGAACTACAAAATAAGTTGCAGCCCCGTCCTTGTCTTGAAACCCAGAAGCTTTGCTAGTGTGCCCTGTATATAGCTTTCTGGCCGCGGATATTCTAGGTCCCCCAGTAAGGCTCTGGTTCTACCTAGGCCTTCATATTGACATAGGACATGTAATGAAGTTTCTTCCTCTTTCTTGCAGAAGCGGCACGTAGCATCTTCTACCAATTCCATTGCATAAAAGTGCTATTTGTCTGACAAGCTTACTCTCCTTACTAAGAAGTTCTCCAGTTAGCTTTGGTGAACGTTCTTTAGTAACCTGTTTCGCCTGTCTTTGTCAAGGCGTTTGCTTCCACAGACCGTTTGTCTCTGGCTTTAGCGATCCCACAAACTTTATTGCCGAGTCTTGTCTGGCCAATTTCCAGGGTGTCTCCGATGGCCTGGAACCCAGGCTAGTGTCACCCTTTTGGTGCTTGCCAGCCTATTTAGAGCTGTTCTGCGGTTCCAAACCAGTTTGGACGTCACTTGCACTACTACTTTAAGTGCAGCTTGGCCATTTGAATATATAACTACCGAATGAGAGTTTTCCTCCAATCTTTGTCAAGGGCTTATGTGCAGGGGAATAACCAGCGCCATGCGGACGACACCTATCCAAGCCCTCGAGACCATTCTGGGACTGCCTTCGCTACCGACTTGTATCAAGAAGGAAGCAATGGCGACCCATTTGCATCTGAGGGACTCTGGTCAGTGAAAAGGAAGAAGGAAAGCCGTTGGCAACTAAGGGTCGTCCAAATGGCCACCAGGGAGATGCCACTTGCGTTCTTTAAGCTCAAGGCAACCCGATATTTCAATAGTGTTTGGTGTTGTTGTAAAGCTAATTTTTTGAAAAATTAAAAAATGCAGAAATAGTTTTCTATTTAAAAAATAGCTTTATTGCCACACCCTGTATACCAAGGGGAACAAAAAAAAATGTTATAGCGCCTAAGTTCGTTGCAATTTGCCAAGAAATTCGTGAATTCAAAGCTACCCTTTATTTTCATTAATAAAAAAGATACTGAGTGTTCCCTTTATAAACAAACACCCTGTACAAATAATTACTTATTCACTTAGTTTTATTGTTTATACTCAAATTAAAGAAAAATTATATTAAAAAAACGTACTTATTTTTTTTTAATATCAAGCAAAAGGTAATTTATAGATTTTATTTTGGTGAAAATTCACAATTTGGCAAAGTATTGTTCGTTTTGACTTGACAAGGAGAAAATGAGCTTCCGGTGAACTTGTTGATTTTGATGTGGTATTTTTCAAGTTTTTTCATGGTTTATTTTTTATTTTTCTTATTATCAAAATGATTGTTGAAAATGTTAATACTATGTTAGATTAGATTAGAATGGGGTGGTGTAGACACCTGTCTACCTCGACCTTCTCAGATCTATTGTAGTTCCCTTTCTCCTTGCTTTGCTAGAACTACAAAATAAGTTGCAGCCTCGTCCTTGTCATGAAACCCAGAAGCTTTGCTAGTGTGCCCTGTATATAGCTTTCTGCCCGCGGATATTCTAGGTCCCCCAGTAAGGCTCTGGTTCTACCTAGGCCTTCACATTGACATAGGACATGTAATGAAGTTTCTTCCTCTTTCTTGCAGAAGCGGCACGTAGCATCTTCTACCAATTCCATTGCATAAAAGTGCTATTTGTCTGACAGGCTTACTCTCCTTACTAAGAAGTTCTGCAGTTAGCTTTGGTGAACGTTCTTTAATAACCTGTTTCGCCTGTCTTTGTCAAGGCGTTTGCTTCCACAGACCGTTTGTCTCCGGCTTTAGCGATCCCACAAACTTTATTGTCGAATCTTGTTTGACCAATTTCCAGGGTGTCTCCGATGGCCTGGAACCCAGGCTAGTCTTACACTTTTGGTGCTTGCCAGCCTATTTAGAGCTGTTCTGCGGTTCCAAACCAGTTTGGACGTCACTTACACTACTACTTTAAGTGCAGCTTGGCCATTTGAATATATAACTACCGAATGAGAGTTTTCCTCCAATCTTTGTCAAGGGCTTATGTGCAGGGGAATAACCAGCGCCATGCGGACGACACCAATCCAAGCCCTCGAGACCATTCTGGGACTGCCTTCGCTACCGACTTGTATCAAGAAGGAAGCAATGGCGACCCATTTGCGTCTGAGGGACTCTAGTCAGTGAAAAGGAAAAAGGAAAGCCGTTGGACACCTAAGGGTCGCCCAAATGGCCACCAGGGAGATGCCACTTGCGTTCTTTAAGCTCAAGGCAACCCGAATTCGCTGGAGATTCAATAAGAGGTACAAAGTCGAAATATCCAATAGGGAATTCTAACAGAGGGAGAACCTCCACCAACAGTTCAAGAGGAACGCTGTGATATACTACACCGATGGATCCAAGCTATCGGAGAGGCCGACAACAGGGGCGGGGGTCTACGTGCAAGACCGAGAAATTCGGATGAGCTACCCGCTCAGAGAGCAAGCTACGGTCTTCGAAGCCGAGGTATACGCCATTATAATGGCGGCAACACTAGAAGAGTTTTGCAATGGTCCGGAGGAGCATGTGTAAATATGGCTCCTGGGAAGGACACAAAAAGATATTAAAGTACTGACAGGAATACTGATCGGCCGCAACCGACTCAGTAAGCATTCGCATCGGGATCGGGAATGAGACATCCCGGCACCTTGTTGCGGAGTGCGAAGCATACCAAAGGATGAGGCATCAGGTACTCGGACAACCGAACCTGGATGCAGAGGACCTACGAGCTCTCAAGTGGGCCAAAGTACTGAACTCCGTGAATAGAATACGAAGGCCCGGAGAGCCCACTACCGTTCAAGCGGTACAGGTGGTGGATTAGGACGCTGGGCTGGGATAAGGTAAAAGGGACCGATTGGACCTACTTGCCAGGTCTTGGGCCGCCCATGATGATATTAACAACGAAGATTATGGCAGATGTTTGCCTAAAGTGAGATGGACATACCCCAAAATTTAATTACATATAAAAATTAAAATCTTTGACCTAGCTATTTTTTGGACGGATATTTTCGGGGGTAATTCTAATTTTTTTTGTGCAATCTTTTATGTTTTGATACCAATTTAATTTTAAAGATGCCCCATATCATAGGGGTCGCATATCTAGTTTTCGAGGTATCTGCAATCCAATTCTTAAAATGTTAATTTTTGAAAGTCATTATCTGTCAGGCTAAATAAGTAACCCAATAATGTTGGTTTTTTTGAGAGAATTTACACTTATTGACCACCTCAGACAAAATCCTTTTGCCACATCCGTTAAAACACCTATTAATAGGATTAAAAAATCTGAAACTTCTTTTCGAGTTACTGTAAAAAAACTTTTTTAGTGGAAGAACAAAAACAGGCCAGGGTTATTTTTGCATTAAATAATGATAATGATAACTTCTGGGAGAGGGTAGTTTTCACAGATAAAAATATGTTTTAGTCATCTTCGAGCAGCAGAAGAATTTTAGTTTAACTTCCACCAAATTCTAGGTTTGATGCAAAATACACCACCCAAATTAAGAAAGCTGGACATTTTTTCATTTTTAGCGAATCGAAGGAAGATTCATCAGTCAACGATAAGGACAACACAACTGTCCCATGCACACGGCTAATGTTGTTCGCCAGTGGTTTCAAAACAATAATATTGAAACTCTTCTTTGGCCATCCAACAGCCCTGATCTCAACCCAATATAATATATAGGGCCGACTTGTCAAAATTATTTATGAGAGAAACTGGAGACCACAAAATGCTGAAGTGTTAAGCGATGCAATTCATCGCGCATTGGAGGTACTCTCAAAAGATCATAAATATTTTCAAAATTTGAGTTCTTTAATGCCCGGGCGTTTCCAGAGTGATACTGAAAAGAATAGTGCGCACACTAAATACTAATTTTTGTTGTTGTTTTAAGTAATATTTAATATTTAGTTGTTTCCAATCCCTTATAATAACAATAATACGTCAACTAAAATTTTCGTCAAAAAGTTTTTGTGAACGGATCCTCAGGGTCTATTTACATACAACTTTTTTCTTAACCCTGGGTTAAAAATAGTATAAAATGATAGCTTGTAAAAACTGTTCTGCTTTATTCTTAACTGTTTCGATGTTACGGGCTGTCAAATTTAAAAAATGTCAATTTTCACGTGTCAATATTTTAAAAACAGTAGAACATAAATATAGGACATTATACATAAAATGTACCCAAAAAAAAAATATACAGGGTGTTCAATTTAAAAAAGTTGTTGCCAAGTTTTCCTGCAAATGGCAACACTGCAAATATGAGGGTATTTCATAAAGATAGTTTACATGAACTTATGTTAGAATAGAAAATTTCCATTGTATAGTTTCCAAAATATTCTAATAGGTTACTCACCTTGAGACACCCGGTATGTTTGTTCGGATGGATTCTTGCAACTTAATTTTGACCAAGTTTCCGACATCCGATCGGCTTCAAATTTAGCACGCTTATATAGTTGCGGTGACAACACAAGAATATAGTGTGATAAAATTGACAGCTCCCCCCTACTTGAAAAGGGTGGAGTGGGGTACAGTTGAAGTACGCCTGATTTCGTTTAAATTTGGTGTGTTGGGGCACTTGAGGATGGAGATAACGAATTTTTAATCAGATTTTGAAAATTAAATATGGCGGATTTAAGATGGAGGATTTTTGGTCACCTTTTGCTAACCTATTTTAACTTATACACATCCGATTGTCTTCGAATTTGGCATGCATTTATAGTTTTGGTGACAATATAATAATATGTCATTATTAGGCATCCTTCCCCCCTACAAGGGAAGTGGAGGGGAAAAAACACCTTTGTTTGTCCGATTTAAACCAAAATTGGTATACGGAGGCTCTTAGGGATAAGGCATTCGAAGTTTTGATAAGATTTTCAAAACTAAATATGGCGGATTCAAGATGGACGATATTCGGTCATGTTTTGCTAGCCAATGACTTTCCACATCGGATTATGTTCAAATTTGATATGCGTTTATAGTTGCGGTGAAAATACAATACTACACTGGAGATCTACTGTTAAACAAAAATACAAAACAATCAAAAAACAAATACATAGGCAAGTAAAACTTGAAAAAAAAGCGTATTTTAGTAACCAAATACATAATGCTAAAAACAAAACAAAAAAAACATGGGATGTAATTAATAGTCTGAATGGTGGCAGTCAGCTTAGGCCTCAGATTGGATGTGTTCTGGATGATAGTGTCCCCTTGAGTGAGGAAAAAGATATCGCCAATGCGTTTGGTAGATATTTATCAACAGTGATCCAAGAAACACTTAGTAAAACTTTTGGGTCCCAATTGTCAAATAATTGTACTATAGGCAGAAAAAATTATAATACCATGTTCTTTTCACCCGTCAATCACGAAGACGTTTCTCAGGCAATCAGAGCTACTCCAAGTAAGACATCAACAGGTTTTGATGAGGTACCCATTTATTTACTTAAAAACTGTAACAGAAACATTTATAAATGCATAGCGGAGCTGATGAATATATCCGTAAGTCAAGGAAAGTTTCCAGAACTACTTAAAATTGCCAACATATCACCAATATATAAAAGAGGTAATAAAAAATTGCTAGAAAACTATCGTCCTATTTCTATTACAAGCTGTATCAGTAAAGTATTTGAAAAATTAATGTATACTCAACTAACGTCTTTCTTCAAAATCAAAAAATTTTAAGCAAATTTCAACATGGATCTAGAGCAAACCACTCCACTGAAACTGCAACGGTGAAGTTTATTCAAAATATCTATAGCTATATGGATGTGGGCGAGTTTGTTGTAGGGATTATGTTTGACCTTACGAGAGCGTTTGATACTATTACCCCCAAGTTCGCTTCTCTTAAAATGGACCAATTTGGTATCAGAGGAAACATCGATAAATGGCTGACATCTCTTCTTACTAACAAACAATTTAGAGTAAAGATTGACAATAACTTATCAAACACTTACAAGTCTTAAATTGGCACCACCCAGGGTAGTATCCTTGGACCACTGATTTTTCTTATAAATGACCTCCCTGAGCATATTAAAAATGGAGTGGAATAACTCTGATGTATGCTGACGAAACTACAATTCTTATATTTGGTCAAAGCGAAAATGAAATATTGGAAAAGGTCAATCACGTCTTGCTTGCATTCTCAAACTCGTGTTTATCTAACAATTTAATTATTAATTATAAAAAAAGCAGTTTGTCTGGAATTTAAAACCAAATCAAGCAAGGCACTTGATGTTCAATTTACTTTTAATGGTGTTCCCATTCCTTTTTCTATTAGTGCTAAATCGCTGGGGGTTACTTTCGATAGCAACCTAGATTTCAACAAACACATTGACCAGCTCTGTTCCAAAATGAAAAAAAATATATACGCTCTTACTTGTTTGAAAAACTCCGTTGGCAAATCCACATAACTAACATCTTACTTTGCAAACGTGCACTCCATTATTGGAAAAAAACTAAAAAAAAAATTTTTATTAAATAAAACTTTTAAAGAACAAGCTTTTACTAAATGCACTCAAAAGTAGAAAATAATTTTTTGTCTTTCTTATACCATAATAAAAGTGATGGGCGCAAATCAAAAATTTGAACTTTACGGTGACAAAGAGAAAACTACAAAAGAAGAACTAAACTCTTCTTCTGTTCGAATGATAAACATAATGCTTTCATCTTAAGAAGCTGAGAACGAGTGAGATTGCCGTGCTTGCCAAGCCTTTGAAAATGTCCTTAGATTATAGAGTAATACAACTGTTTCTAACGTGAATCGTCGATGTGACCGATATACGATACCTAAAGCTAACATTTTTAATTTGCGTCCATCGCTTTTATTATGGTATAAGAAAGATAAAAAATTATTTTCTACTTTTGAGTGCCTTTAATAAAAGCTCGCTCTTTAAAAGTTTTTATGAATAAAAATTTATTCATTTTATATTATTGTCATTTTATCAACTGAGTGGCCGATCTCCTTATAGACCAACCGTTTTCTGTAACTCGAGTGATAAATACTCTTTTGGTATATTTGGTATCATTAAATAATATAATTATAAATATCCGAGATTAACCGCCACCTGCGGCGACATTTTTTGAAATGCCCATTAGCAAAAGAACCAATTAATTTTAAAGATCCATTAACTTTCAACGACTTGCGCGGACTAATTTTTGCGGAACTTTTGCTAAAATTATTTTTAGCTACCTGATAGTACGTTATTATCGCCATAACCTTTAAAATTTCATTATTTTTTTCTGTTTTAGATTTAAGAGATCTGTAGAGGCGGATTCAGGATTACGTAAGATAGCACCCGCTTCCCATCTACGACTTTCTTGTGAATGCTCACTCACACGTCACATGATATCAATATGAAATGTTATGTCAGTCATGTGACGCGTGAGCGGGCACGCACGAAAAAGTCGTAGGTGGGAACCGGGTGTAAGCGGTACAAGGTATGCGGTAAGCCGCAAGGAAAATAAACAATAGCAAATGCATGCTGCTCTTATCGCTTACTGCTTGCGGCTTACCGAACACTATGAACAGCAGCATGCGTTTGCTATGGTTTATCTTCCTGGCGTCTTACATCATATCGCTTACCTTACGGTACTCTGAATCCGCTTAAGGTAAGCTGTATGAGGTACTGCCAGTAAAAAGTCATGTTACTATGTATAGATAATGCCATGAGTGCCCTATACCTATCATCTCGGTACTCCAGTTGATTCTTGATCCCTTCGAAAAGGACCATGACCGTGGGCTTGGTTAGGCGAAATCCTCTAAAAAAATCTAACTCTGAAAGAGCCTACGGGGAAAACCCATGTCTACAAAGTCCAGCACTTCCAATTAGTCCTCCAGAATATCCTCCACAAGAACTTCATTAATTCATTCATGTCGAGGTATTCCATTTTTCACAAAATTAAACAAATAAAAAATAAAAAAAAATAAAAAACATGAAATTAAAGTTGTTTTAATTGGCCGATTTTGGCCAGTTATCTAAATATGCTATGGACGCTTAATTGCTCATTAATACCGGCGCAAAATACATAAATCACTAACGGTACTTTAAAGGACCATTAGCTTAAAGCCCCATTAAGAAAAAGTCGCTGCAAGTGGCGGTAAAATATTAATTTTAGAAAAAAGACGCTGAACTTAAAACTCTCCTTTGCGTTCCTTAGTCGGGTAATAAGGTTATTTGTTTTAAACTTATACATTTCTTTGATTTAGAATACCGTAATACCGAATTTAATTCTATGAGATATTACAAGCTGGTGGTGTGTTTATTTATGTTTATTTTATATTGGTTCAACATTGTTTTCTTTATTTTTTGCAATTTACAAAATTACTCAAAATCAATATAATAAAAAAATATGGCGGTCGAACGATGTTTGACCTGAGAACAAGAAATTAACACATTTCTCAGGCTATATTATTGGCGAAAAAATGGTAAGAATTTATTTAGGACTGGTTTACCGAACCTAAAATGCTCTTGGGTAAAGTTTTGTAAGTAAAATACAACTTAACTTATTTTTTAATCGAATTTATTATTTTTATGTGCCAAAATGAAAACAGAAGTACGCGAAACTCATTTTGGTTGGTTGCTGATAGAGAAAAATTTCCAATAAATATTTTTGTCCGGGTCATGATGTGAACAATAACTTAGGTACCTACTCCCGGGAGCGTTTCTCCCCCCCCCCTGACTGGCGACGATGACGCTGTCACTGCACCCAAGTTATAAATTGCTAAAAATTAACTCTGTGTTTCGGACTTCCATTGTCTATATTTTATTTCTACACGACGTTTCGATCAGTACAATCTCTGATCGTCTTCAGATGCATACTACAAGTTGGCTCCGGCCAAGGAGAGGCTTTCAAATATTTGGAATTTCAACACTTGTTTTACTAAAAATACCCTGATTCTGCCCAATAAAGGTAGCTTCAAGGAATTTTCGTTTCTTGCAGTGTGACTCCTTGTGCAAAGCAAAACCTTGTTGTTTTGATCCTGCGTGTTCAACGATTCCTGATTTTGCTGTTTCACCTCTTTGGGTATTTATCTGATGTTCCTTAAGCCTAATAGATAGGGTTCTTTTTGTTTCACCTTTGTATGATTCACCACACTTAGAAGGAACTTGGTAAATGCATTCCTTATTTTGTTTGATCTCCGGTTTTGTTTAACTAAGAAGGCTTCGAATTGTTTTATTAGATTCAAAAGCTGTTTTTATATTAAAGTTGTTTGCTACTCTTCGAATTTTCTCTGATACTCCTTTAATGTATGGAATTGTAAGGAATGCATTTGCCTGGTTTTGGTCTTGTAATCTCTGTCCTGTTTGTTGAAATTAAGAAATAGTATCTGTTGTAAGTTTAATGCCATAACCATTATGCCGCAGAGATTTCTTAATGTTTCTTATTTCGATTTCCAAGTAATGAGAATTGTTACAAATTTGAGCGGCTCTGTTATACAAAGTTCTTATTATGTCTCGTTTGGTTGTAGCAGAATGATTTAAACCTTGATTTAAATATTGTTTTGTGTGAGTGGGTTTACGGCAGACTGTTGTTCTGATGTCGTTTTCTACTCGTTTGACAAGTACGTCAAGAAAAGGAATTTGACAATTTTGCTTCGACTCCATTGTGAATTTAGTGCTAGGTCTTATGTTATTTAGGTGGTGAAGAAATTTTGAAAGTTGTTGGTCATTCCCGGACCAGATAATAAAAGTATCATCAACCTATCTTACCCAGAGCTTAGGTTTATATGTTGCGGTATCAACCGCGTATGATTCGACCATCATCCTGAGCATAAAACCTATATTTCATCTGAAAATAAAAGTTATGTAGATACCACTCCAACAACTCCATCACTCCCTCTAGTGGCAGGCTGGTACGTTCATAAACGGGATTTGTCATCAGCCAGTCTTTCTCTAATAATATCTAGCGATTCCGTTATCGGGACCTTCGTGTATAGACTTTCGACATCAAGCCTGACAAATCTATCCTCGGGTCCAAAAACAAAAGATTTAAGAATATTTACAAAATGGTTGAAATTTTCTACAAATGAAGTGGTCTTGCCTGCAAGAGGTTAAATAAGTTTCAAAAGGAATTTAGACAGATTGCTTCTTGGAAAATTTCTGGAACTTGTGATTGGGCGTAAGGGCATTGCATCTTTTTGAATTTTGGGAAGTCCGTATAGATGAGGAGGCTTGCTATAATGTGGAGTGAGTTGAGACCTTGTGTTGTCCGGAATATGTCCGGAATACTTTTTAAATTCTATAAACCTAACTTAATATTGATTGATTATAAATTGGTGTCATTTAACTGGTATAAAGGTTGTTAGAACGTTTTCACCACTTGTTTACTTTTGGCATAATTATGAATTTGCAGCTTTCTATTCCGGGGCAGTTTTGTCGACAGAGAAATAACATTAATGCAATACTTTTTTTTAAAAGTTCCAATTTTGGAACGAACTTTTTACCTAATTTTTTTTAATTGAGGCTTTTAATTTTTGTGTTCCTGTTGTAATTACATTGACTAGTTATGTAAAACAACGGGTTAATTTTATACATACACTTTTTATGCAGCTAAATAATTACTACATTACATCACTTTGTAATATTCTAGATGGATGTCTACAATAGTACAACAATGTCATCTTAAAGTAACACTCGTGGTATATCGGACAAAGCGTTTTTGTTACTCACTTCATTACGACCAGGGCTCCAATGTCTAATGGAGAATCCAGACACCTAGATACCTGTTTCATTCTTATTAGGAATCATCAGGGAGTCATGGGATTGTGCCTGGCAGTTGAAACTACATAGGAACCATGCACACCTTTCGAATTTAAAACAAAAAGTTTGTAATTCGCGGAGACGTAGTACATGTGTGAGCCACCTGTCGAATAAACCGAGAAACAAAAACATCAAAATTGAAAAGTGCAGAAGACCGTAAATACAGAATCCTGTATCTTTCAGCAGGTTATAAAGAAGAAACCAGTAAATTATAAGGTCACTGTATTAATTAACACTCGTGGCATATCGGACAAAGCGTTACAGTGACCTTATACTTTTACAGGTTTCTTCTTTATAACCTTCTGAAGGGTACAGGATTCTGTATTTACGGTCTTCTGGTTTATTCGACAGGTGGCGCACACAGGTACTATGTCTTCGCGGATTACAAACTTTTTGTTTTAAATTCGAGAGGTGTGCATAGCGCCTGTGTAGCTTCTACTGCCAGGTACAATCCTATGACTCCCTGATGATTCCTAATAGGGATGAAACAGGTCTGTAGGTGTCTGGATTCTCCATTAGACATTGGAGGTCTGGTCGTAATGAAGTGAGAATCAAAAACACACAGGTACTACGTCTCCGCAGATTAAACACTTTTTGCTTTAAATTCGAGGGGTGCGCATGGTGCCTATGTAGCTTCAACTGCCAGGTATAATTCTATGACTCCCTGATGATTCCTAATAAGGATGAAACATGTCTGTAGGTGTCTGGATTTTCCATTAGACATTGGAGGTCTGGTCGTAATGGAGTGAGAAACAAAAACACACAGGTACTACGTCTCCGCGGATTAAACACTTTTTGTTTTAAATTTGAGGGGTGTGCATGGTGCCTATATAGCTTCAACTGCCAGGTACAATTCTATGACTCCTTGATGATTCCTAATAAGGATGAAACAGGTCTGTATGTGTCTGGATTCTTCATTAGACATTGGAGGCTTGGTCGTAATGAAGTGAGAAACAAAAACGCTTTTTCCGATATGCCACGAGTGTTACTCTAATTTTTATTTGCGGACACGCGATTCACTTTGTTGTTTTTTAATGTCATTTTAGTTTGTAAGCCGGAGGTCTTCTAATTGTACCTAATGTGTCGTTTCTTAAAATTAGTTAAGAGAATTTATGGAATTTAATTTTTAAATTAAAATTAGTTTTGAGGGAATTGTTAGATTTTGAAAATTTTAACGGCTTAGAAGAGAATTTTTTTTTATAATCAATTTACATAATGGTTCTCAATATTACTATTTGGTAAAATTTCAAAATCGCGGACGGTTTTCAAACCCCTTTTAAAAAAAATTGTACTCCGTTTGAACACTTTGAAATTATCGCTGTAAAATCCAGCTTGTCTCCGACCGTTGTTGATATTTTCAAATATTTATAGGCGTATTAGGGCGGGTTGAAATTAACTACGTTTTATAACAATACACCATTTTAAATTTTGACAATTAATTTTCAAAATCGCACCGTTATTTCACAGCGTTCAAACTTAAATGTCCATAACTTATGATCTTTTATCGAAGATAGAGGGAATAACAATAAAAATAATAAAAAACAAATAAAATACACAATACAAAACGAAACAATACAAACCAATCAAATTGTGAAATATGTAAATTCCTAAGAATAAACGGAAAAAAAATTACCATGTTGCACAGGATAAAAAGCGAACACTTACACTTACATTTAGCTAAGCCTTTTTGACTAGTTATTTTGACTTAATTATATGCCCTAAATATTCGTCTATAGTATATGGCTCAATATCACAGATATAACTAAAGCATGCTTTTTTAAAAGCTTTTATACTATTTTTGCTTCTAATACTACTTGGCAATTTGTTAAAGAATTTCACAGCGGCATATTGCGGACGTTTCTCAGTTAACGCCAGCATAATAATTAAAGAAATCTATTTGAGTATTATTCCTTGTTTTATGGTTGTGAGCCGGTTTAATTTTTTGAAATTCTTTAATGTTTTTTCTCAAGTACATAACACATTCAAAGACCAAAACTGTTAAATACTTGTTCGATCTAAATAAGTTTCTACAGGTTCCGCCAAAGTCCGAACATGATGCGCATTACTTTTTTTTGTTAGATAAAAACTGCCACCCCATAATAAAATGCCATATTTCAAGTGTGAATAGTATATTCCATAGTAGATAACCCTGAGCTTTGACATAACTCTTATCGCATAGCTTGCTCTACGTAATTTTGGACAAAGATCTTGTATGTGTTGAGAAAAGTTGAGCTTACTGTCAATAACGACTCCTAACATTTTGGTGTTTTTTACAAAGTCTATTTCTTTTTGATTAAGTAAAACTTTTGTATCAGTAATATGTGTATTGATAGTTATTAATAAGATTTTAGTTTTGTCCTCGTTTAGTATTAGTTGGTTTTTATTTAACCAGTCTTTTGTTTTATTTAAGACTTGAGCACATCTGTCCTGAATGCTTCCATTTTTTTTAATGGGCACTACAACATTAGTATCGTCAGCAAAATTAGCCGCAAGATCTGGATCTTTATAAAGCATGTCAAGATAATTTAAATAAATTACGAAAAGTAGTGGACCTAGAATGATTTCCTGTGGCACTCCAGTTAACATAATTGTAAAATGTGACTCATAGTTTTTACCCACAGTACTTTTAAAGAATCTGCAGAATTTGCGTTATACCGTATGTCTGAAATTTGTTTCATAGAATATTATATTTTATCGTGCCAAACGCTTTCGATAGATCTAATAAAATACCGCAAGCGGTTGACTTTTCCTCTAGCGTTTGCAATTTTTTTTTTATTAAAAGCAATAAGTGCCGTTTCAGTAGATCTTTTTGGGATGAAACCGTGTTGAAAATTTTAACAAATATTGTATTTTTGAAAAAAATTTAGCAGTCTTTGATGAAGAAAAAGCTCGGAAATTTTCTATACTTACAATATCTTCACGACAATAAATTTCTGATCCTCCATGTTTGCCTGCTTCTCCACAAAAAAAGAAAACCAGTGAATATTCGCCAATTGCCATGGCATGTAGGGCATCTTCGCACTGCCAGTGTTCAGTCAAGCACAAAATTTATGATTTTTGTAAGGTCTGGAGCAGTAGTTCTAGTTGATTTAGACCACTTCCCAACGATTGAATATTATGGTGAAAAATATTTAGAAACTCATGGTTTTATCTATCTTTATCTTCTCTCCATTTCGATGGTTTTCAGGGAGAATTTGGCAGACGGTTTGGTGGTTTACGTCAGTTGGATTTTCTGCTGGTTTACTAGAAAAAAAGCATTGACGTGGTTAATGATAGCTTACTGTTGCCTTTTAATTTTTTTCACCCCTAGAAAAAAAAAAGTCATGGTTTTATTGTTTGCGTACACTGAGCAAAATTGTGTTTTTTATAACGGTTTAACAATGGTGTATTTCCTAAAAAGTGCGAAAAGTGTCACTTTTCAGTACGCGGTGGACCGACTGACGCGTAGCGGAGTTTGATGACCAGCAATCAGTAATAGTAGTATAGCAGCGGCCCGTGAGCCTGGCAATTAGGCCTCTTCATGAGCCCTTTCTGCCATAGCCAATTTCTTACACCTATGCCCCTACTTCCGCTGCCACTGTCTCTCCGGGCCTCCCTGTCTTCTTTACGAAGTTCAGTATGTCGGCCCACTTCTGATGCCTTGGTCTAGCATATGCGTCGCACTCTGCTATTAAGTGCTGCGCCGATTCCTCTTCGAGCCTGCAAGCGGAACACACGGGATCTCTTGCTACTCTCATTTGGGTCATATGTTTGTTTAGCCGATTGTATCCAGTCAGCATCCCTGTCAGCAGTACAATGTCCTTTCGGGTCTTGCCTAAGAGACATTGTTTTTATAGCGACGAGCAATCTTCATAGACACCGGCCTCTTGTGGTCTACCGAATGTGCACGATTCATCTTCTCTGGAGGATGCCTAGGGATTAAACCCCTCCGCTGTAGATTTGGTCGAAACAGCGGAACCATTCTCAGGAATATAACATCACTATTTCGCCGTTTATTTTTTTGGTCTCTTAGGTGCGTTCGTCTTCGTGTATAATTTTTAGTATCGTTATCATATCATGCATGTTCCTGGTTCCATTTATCTACGGGTTGTATCATTTCTTTGAAGAGGTTCTCTATAGTCATATTAGGTCGTGTCTTGTTGTTTGGCGGTACTTCTTAAATCTTGGACAGTAAATTAACTTCTGTTCTGCGTCATCTATTATCTGACAGTACCGACATGTCATCCGTTTTCCCTATTCGCTTTGTGTATGTTCTACAAGATCCATGTGCCGTGAGAGCTTGTGTCACATCGTTCGCCCATTTGTTGAGCTCACTCTGTACCTGTTTTCTTGTTATTTTCAGAAGAGGTTTCGGTCCAATATATTGGGTTTCGGCTCCTAGTTTGGCAAGTTCATCCGCTTTCTCATTGGCATCCCCTCATGACCTGGGACCCACATCAGCATTACCCTCTTGTCTTGAGCCAGTGTTTACAGTCTTTCAGCGCACTTCTCCACCAGACTACTGACGATTTTGGGTGCCCTTGGAGCCTTGAGGGCAGCCTGGCAGCCACGATAATGGCATATACCTCCGCTTGAAACACCGTAGCGTGATCTCCAAGTGGATAACTTTTCTGAACTTCCAGGCTTTGCACGTATACTCCTGCGCCTGTTGTCTACCTGGCTGACAGTTTAGAGTCTTCCGTGTGGCAGACCGTCGCCTCTCTCCTTAATTTCGTTCGGCATTCTTCCAGAGTGTATCCAGACTTTTCCAGAGTCTTTCTAGAGTTTTCCCGAGTGTATCCAGACTTTTCCAGGGTCTTTCCAGACTTTTACAGAGTCTTTCCAGACTTTTCCAGAGTGTATCCAGATATTTGCAGGGTCTTTCCAGACATTTCAAGAGGGTATCTAGACTTTTCCAGGATTTCAAGACTTTCCCAGAGTGTGTCAATACTTTTCCAAGGTCTTTACAGACTTTTCCAGGGTCTTTCCAGGCTGTATCCAGACTTTTTTAAGGACTTTTCAAACTTTTCTAGGGTCTTTCCAGACTTTTCCAAGGTCTTTCCAGACTTTTCCAGAGTGTATCCAGACTTTTCCAGGGTCTTTCCAGACTCTTTCAGAGTGTATCCTGACTTTTCCTTGAGATTCTTTCGAGTAGAGGGACTTTTCCAATTATACGTGCTATATATATATAAATTCAGACTTTATTGTTTCTAAAAATATTTCCTTTACATTTTACATGTGTTCTATACAGACCGCTTCAAGCTACTGCGAACATAGGGCGAAAGAAGTCTAATTTTCCAGTGAAGCAACCAACACTCAGGCTTCCGATCGCCATTCGCTGCCGTTCGCCGCCTTTCGCCTTGTATTTAGTACGCCTCTAACCACGGTGCTGTGTGGAGTGTAGTCAATGAAACCGGAATTTGGTCAATAAATACGCAAATTTTTATAACGTAATTTTCTTATTTTTTGTCACTGATAAATAAGAGCGTTTTATTGTCAACTGCTCAGATTTATCAGTGACGACGTGTTACAATGAAAATAATAAGGAGAAACAAAATAAAAGCAAGTTCTCAAAATAAAATAATACATTCTAAAAACCAAAAAGATTCTCCCAGTCAAAAAAATATTAAAGCAAATGTTCGAAAAGTCCTCCTTGCTCGGCTAGACAATATCCGAGCCTACTATAAAAACCCCTTCTAACGTTTCCAAGCATGTTAGGGGTGATAATTTGAAAAGCTTCTTCAAAAACAGATAGAAGTCATTAGGAGCAAGATCGGGAGATCGAGCTGGCCATAAAATAGTTCCCCGTGTACTTGTAACCCGATTAGGAAATACATTATCAAGATATTCTCTAACAAGGTGAGCGGAACAACCATCTTGTTGAAACCATGTTTCACCAAATCTTACACCTAACAACTGCCTAGCAGTTGGAATAATGTGCTGCTGCAGTAGATCCAAGTATCTAGGACCATTCAAATTGCAATTGCCGTTAATAAAAAATTTAGTTTTTGAGGATACTGTGTTCTTACGTCAAAATACAATAAAAATGTATTATTTCAATTAAGAACTTACCCATCTGTTTCTCGAGCAAGGCAGAAATAAAACAAAATAATAAAAACAAAATGAATTTCCAAAAGATAACACTGCAGCGTGCTTCGAATTCACCTCGGTCGTACGGCACGGAGATTAGATTGGACTTGATTCCCCCTATGTTCGTAGTAGCTTGAAGCGGTCTGTATATATGCATATAGTGCCGTTAAACTAAGATTTTTGTCCATTAATGACGCAAAAACGGCTAAACCGATTTGCATGAAATTTGATAGGACAATGGGGTGTGACCTGGATCTTAACTTAAGCTACTTTTTATTTAACATTTCGTTCTATAACTCGAGATATATGGCACAGAAGATTGAATTTTTCAAGAGTTTTTTTATGTGATATATATATATATATATATATATATTTTTTTTTATAAGCTTTTCGAAGAGATATCATCACATCACAATATTTTTTTTTTAGATGAAGTTTTTTGGGGGTAGCTCCGAAGGGTGTAATAGGGGAATGCTCCATAGGGGTCTGCGCGTGAACACAAGTAATGACTGTGTAAAATTTTGTTATGATTGGTGCAGGAGCTTTTGAGTTAGAGTGGCTACAAATTAGGCGACAGACAGACCGACAGACTGAGAGACCGACAGACCGACATACCGACAGACCGACAGACAGAGCGACGGCGTTATCACTATTCGGTACCTCAAAATTCGTGGAGGATCATGAAAATCTCGAAGTGCGATTTTTAGATGATCACATTACTTCCCTTAGCGAGGAAAGTAAAAAGTTATAAGAAAAATGTTAATAACTGTTTAACTATTGTTTATTATTAATGTTGATGCTGAAATTACAATTAGATGCATTCTGAAGATTTATTTGCTAACAACTTCTGCTTTTCATGTAGATAAAGCATTGACACCGAAAAAAATAAATATTGTTAAATTTTTAAAAGGGTGCAGCTAATTAGTGCCAAAAAGTACCTTTTGCATGGCGTACGAAAAAGTTTAACTTTCAAAGCTAAAATTCGCGCGAAAAGGTGAATTTCCGTACGCTCGTAAAAAAAATAGTTATTTATCTAACAAGTGCGGAAAGTGATACTTTTCCACACGCGCCGGCAGTTGCACGAATAATGCGAAGCGAAGTTCGAGTAATCCGTCAAAGGCGGAAAATATACTTTTTGCACGTGTCAGGTAAAAAATTATTCCTACTTGCGTAAACGCAAGGTGCCCGGGAAATGTAACTTTCCGCACGCAAATGCGTGGTAAAATTCCACTTTTACGCACACTACCAGAGAAAATAAAATTTACTATTTTGAAAAATGACAAACTATGACACACTGGATTGAATTTTTGTTTATTTAAACGCTCCATAAATTATTTTAAATGGGTTAGACTCGTGAAATGAATGAAAAAGAAAATTAACTAACGGAAATGAAAGGCAATTTCATTTTTTAAATTAAATTTTTTCGCTGAGTAAACACCACTTCTGAAGTTTTAAAAGTTTAAAAATCTTTTACATAGATTCTAGAGGACTATTCAATGAAAGAACGTATGTGACTTTTTTTGAAAAAAACTCAAAAACAACTTTTATAAGTATAAACCTCGTTATATGTAGCGATACACATGAATATAAATGTGTAAAGGTGCAGTTAGGCTGTGGTAGTGTAGTCGTCGTTGCATTGCAGCTGTAGTGAATTTTTTTCCATAGATAATGCAGAACAGGATATTTTACAGATAAATAGTTAACAATATTTTTTGGTACACACTTTTTAATATAATTTACATTGTTTAATGTTTTAAACAAATATTGGTGATAATAGACCCTTTTGCAAAATTTTTAAACATGTTAAAAGATCCACCTTACATATTTCTTTTGTATTAATCAAGAAAGTTCCGGTTTTTCTTAATATAAGTTCAAAAGTAATAAATATATAAATATATAATAAATTACCAATTGGGTACCAAAGATGGACAAAATAAAACTTGGGGAAGAAAAAAATGTGGTAATTTTTTAATACAGTCAATAGTGTGTTCAGTGGTATTAGCGATAAATTAACAAGGTAATATAGTAGTTATATCTGATCCGCTGATTAATCATTCTGGTTTATTATAATTGCGAAGAAATTAGAGCCTTTTTTCTAAGTGACAAAAAGCGCTTATTTTTAGCCTTACTTCGCTTGCATGGAAGAATTATATCAAATAATTTACCTTCTTAATCTTATATATTGCTTTAGTAATAACCTTTAGAAAAGTTATAGTACCGTATTATCAGCGGTGCACGGTGGTTGTAGTGAAAAAACTCACACAGAGATAGGTAGATATATTCGGGCGCATATGAAAGAGATGGCATGAACACACCAACTTTAAGCATGGGATTTATGTCGTGGAAATGCAGACAGTCGATACTTTCAATAAATAAACAAAGTATTATATTTACTTATGTCCCTGTCCCCTGACCAGCCGAAGTTATTAATTACCTACCTACAATAAAGAGTGGCGCTATATTACTCCTCTCCCCTTTTCTACGTAAAACTAGTAATTTTCTAAAATTGTTTATAAAACTGTTTCAAAGTAACTTTTTTAAAGAACATTTTCCCTCAAGTATTACTTATATTACCCACTAGACATATTACTTTTATTACACACTAGACACCGCCGCGCCGCTTTGCCTGCGGTTTTATTAATTTTTTCCCCTTTTATTCCTTTAAATGCCATAACTTTTGTTTTTGTAAACCGATTTTGATGAAATAAATACCTATGTGTTGCCAAGGAACACAAGGAATCCAATAGTGAAAGTCCCATAAAAATCGGCTGTGAGGTCTATGCGTGATGCTGGAACAAACAGACATACATACAGACAAAAATTGTAAAAATTGCATTTTTGGTATCTCGTGTGGTCAAACAATAAAATATAAAAGAAAAAGAAATGGTCCTTTTAAAGATTTGATATATGTATAGATAAACAACTAATTATCTGCCAACCCATATGTTAAAAATTTAAAAAAAACTATATTTTCTCAATTGTTTCATATCCAAAATAAACGACATATTTCTTTATTTACTAAGTCGAGTGAAGAAAATACTACAAAAGGCTATTATTGGCGCCCCATTTGGGGGCGCATCCTAATTAGATTTTTTTTTTAAATTTACTAGATATTAGATAAAAGAGAAATAGATTTAAAGCACACCTCGATTTTCTTTTCCACTCAACCGTCCGTAACGACAAAATATGTTTTTTAAAATTGTTAACACATGTGTTGACAGATGTCAGAAAAATTTATTTAATCGAATTTCTTTTTTAACAAGCTTTCCAAAAAGATGCCACAGTGGTACATCCTCATGAAAAAACTGTTGGTAGGCCCTGGGCCTTCAGAGAGGGCCCCCAAATGAGCCGCCAATAAAGTCCTTGTGTGGTATTTTCTTTATTCCGCTTAGTAAATAGAGAAATATGTAGTTTATTTTGAAGCTAAAACAATTGACAAAAAAATTGTTTTTTTAAAATTTTTGACACAGCAGATGTCAAAAAAAAACTAGTGTTTTAAATTTATGTTTTAACAAGCTTTCCAAAAAAGTGCCACAAGTGGTACCTTTTAATTGAAAAAAAATAGATGGTATGCCCTGGGCCTCCAGTTGGGGGGGGGGGAGCAAATTTTTTTTTAACATAAGCGAAACGACCGTAGCTTTTTTTAAAATCGCTTCACTAAAGCCGCTAAAAGCACCGTTCCATTTAATGACTCCATGTATAGGGTCAAGTGGTGTAAAAATTTTATAAAACATTTGCGTTTTTACTGTTTTTTTTTTATAAATTCAATAATTTCATGAAAGACCTATTCCATAAGGTCATTTAGGAGAGTAAAAGAATAAAAACTGTTTTTTTACCCTGCCTTTTGCCTGAAAATGACACAGGGGACGGGAAAATATGATACAATGCAATTTTGTGCACTTTTTAAATGCGAAAGATCTACAGGGTTCCTAAACAAATCCTTAGGGGGCCAAGCAGCCGTGTATAAGACGCAGACAAATGGAAAAGCACATTAGGCAGAAAAGGATGGGCATGGGGCGATGTTGTCACTACATCTTACACGTAGTAAATCCATTCCAGGTTGTTGTTTTCTAATGTTTTACATTTTCATACCTTTAGGACTGGAATAAAAATTGTTTTTGCTCGACTTTAATACCAAACTGATGAAAGATATCGTCAAAAAAATATTTTTCGGCTTTTCATTTTGTAACCATTGTCCTTACGCACTGTTTACAGGCTGGGGAATGAGATACATGCAAATGCCTAACCTAAAGCGTTCATACACGGCCGGAGAAATCGACTGAGATATTTCCGTAGAAACTTTATCAAGCAAATAGGACGGGTTGACGCCTTCGAACGTCCAACCCGGGTTTTGCACTTTGATTCGAAATCAAAAAGGAGGAACAGTCAGATGTGTGGCCGTGCACAAATTACGTAACGGTGATTCTACCAATTTTTGACCCCCTCCCTATGTAATGTTTTGTAACGGTTTGGCACGCCACTCCCCTAATATTACGTAACGCCCCCCAAAAAAAAAACTTTTCACCTATTTTCATTCCAAATTTTCTTAGTTTCACACAAATGCAAACGCTGTCAAAAACCCCCCTCCCCCCTACGTAACGTTTTGTAACCCCCCTCCCCCCTATGACCATTACGTAAGATAAAAAATGTAGTGTAGTGTAAAATATCAAATGTAGTGTAGGGCCAGCTTTATTTAAAATCAATAATATCGCAAGCAAAAAGCTCTGCAGGAAAAACAGCGCCGTTTATTGATTTCTTTGGCTGCTAGTGCTAGCTGCATGGTTTGGCCGTTTCCGGATAGATGTCACTAGTAGAACAGAATGGAAAGAAATTTAATTAAAATCGAAGATATTTCTTTCTAATGTTAACAACCTCACGAGTTTATCGGTCAGTATCGTAAATAATGGACCCTGCCGCCTCCTTTAAGCAAGAAAAAGCTGTGGTTTGGACCTGAAAATATCTAATTTTTAATTAGATTAGATGTTCAAATCTGTCCCCTTCTTGAACCTCACAATATCCCAATCTATTGTAAAACTTTTGGTGCGTAGCAGTTAACATTTCAGGGATGATAGAATTGCCCGCCTCCAAAATTTTCGCCCTCAACTCCTGTATAGTCGTAGGCCGTAAGTGAGGGTGTTGGAAAATTTTGTCGTGCCAACAACCCCATAGGAAAAAGTCATTTGGCGCAAGATCTGGTAATCGAGGAGGCCATCAGATATTTCCATACGTGGAAATAATTCCATCACTAAATACCTGACGAAGGTAATTTGTAGCCAGCGTGAATTGTGGAATGAACAGCCATCTTGCTGAAACCACAATTCGTCCAAATTTATGTTGAGTTCCTTCAATCGTAGTAAAACCTGGTGTTGGAGAAGATCAACATATTTTTGGCTATTCAAATTCCATTCAATGAAAAATGCCCAATAATGTGATCCCCGACAATACCGCTCCAAACATTTAATTTTTGAGGATGTAGCGTTCTAACACTTGCGTGCAGATGTTTATTTTTGCGGGACCAATAGCGGCTATTTTGTGGATTGTGAGAGCTATGAAGTTCAAATGTCTTCTCGTCACTAAACAAAACTTTTGATAGGAAATTTTCCTTCCTGTCACATTTATCCCTCATAACCTCACAATATTCTAACCGTCGAAAATTATCACCTGGTTGCAATTCCTGCGACTTCCCAATCTTAAACGACTTGTAGCCGTATTTTTTTAGGATCTATTGGCAAGTACTGTTGGGAATCTCCAGTGCCTCCGCAATCGGTTTCGTCGAACATGGTTCATGTGCTTCAACGTAAGCGCATACCATTTCGTCTCGTTCCACCCTGTGTGGAAGAACGGGATGCTCTGGTATTTCGCCGTCGTGGTAACACTTTCTACAACCATTTATGCACCCGTACCTTTCAAAACGATGATAAATGTTGTAGACAGTTTGAGCCACAGGGACCGCTCGATCTGGAAACGCAAAAACAAAAAGCACAATGACCTCGTCCGCACTGTCACTTTTTATGTAGTTTTTAATAATAAAAATATTTTCTTCTCGAGTATACGGCATTTTAAAAACACAAAATTTACGAAACTGAAGCGACTCGAAAGGAAATAAAAATGCAATGCCTGTGAATCCCAGTTTTTCCTCGATCATCTCATGGTGTGGCCGCCATCTAGCGGAATTTGCAGACATCTTGTCAACTGTTATTATTGCAACTATGATGCTCATGCTCACAATGAAAGAGTGGCGACAATTTTTTCTCATGAAAGCAGTCCGGAGATAATAACAAACTGGCACCATTGCTCAATATACCTGTTTCTTTTGTGCGCGCAGAACTTTCTATGCCATTTCTGTTTGATTTACTGAAATCCTATCCCTAAGGAAAATCTTAGGAACCCTGTATAAGTAATGGTAATTTAAAGCTTAAAATATTTTAGCATAATTTAAGGGGTAACGTTTTTTTTAGGCAATTAAATTTAATTTTCACATTTTTATGCCATGATTTTGCTCACATTTTAAAGCTTTCTTTCCGAACTTTTGATTTCTAGAATAAAATACTTAGATTTTTCAAGTTTACAGTGTTTTTTAAGCGTTCAAAAAAAATCCTTCCAAACAACATTTTTTCTCTGTTAAAATGAAAAATATTTAAGGTTTTTGAAGAGAGACAGCAGGCTATAAAAAAGTAGAGAAAGATGTCTGTCATCTTCAGTGGTATCGTGTATATGATTTTTATTTTAACATTTTTATACAAAAAACAGCATAGACATAAGGTAGTAATAATTTCTTTCAATGAAAGTTCTTTCCAGTCTTTAAATAAATCTGCACAAATTACATTGGAAATGGTTTTCGGCTAAATGTCACAATTTTTTTATGTGTTGTAGTCCTCGATCAACAAAGCACAACAATAAAAGAAACGAGATAGGGAGCAGGATTACTTTCTGAGATATGGAGCTTTAAAGTTGACGTGTTTTAAAGCTATATTTCTGGACATGGTCCAAGTTTTTTTTCCCACAACAATGAAACACCCTTTCCTTCCATGTAAAAATATTTCTATAAGGGTTCTTTGGTACCACCAGAAAAGTCACTGATTTGTACATTTTAAAAACGAAAGAAAATGACCCTATTTAAAAAAATGAAAATTTTTATTTTCTTTAAAACAAACGGCCAGATTTTAATAGTTTTTACATATCCTAATTAAGTAATGCTAGTAAGCTAAAATAACGTTTTTGCTTGAGTGGTACCATTAACTGGAAAAATGGAAGGTACCAATAATGCTTTTTAATATTTTTGAAATATTGGTGAAATACGAAACGTGATTTAAAATAACTTATGTGTAGGTTATACAAACTTTTTCTGGACAAATCCAATTTAAAAGCTTGATACGAACATGTTGGAACCGATAGGTATCCATTGGTACCTGTATTTGACCAATCAAATTGCTCGTGGGTTATATGCCTTTAGGCTAACTTGGGGTTGCCGTTAACGAATATAATAACATTTTTCCAGTTGTTTACACTGTGTTCTCAATAGAATGCGTACAATTAACCGGCAGCAAATGACGCCGTTACTTAAGCAAGTTTGACGTTGTCAAGCCTACCTTGATTTTTTAAAAAATACAAAGCCACCTCATTCCGCCATATTAAACATATCTTAAGAGTTTTAACTTTTGGCACGCAAATGCATGCGTAAAAACCAGTTTTCAGCACTTAAGTAGGAAAAACACTTTACCGTATTCTCCTAGAAAAACAGCAATAGTAACCGCAAAAATTTTATCAAATTCGTTACCGGCGACCTCAAGTTAGCCTAAAAGCATATACCACATGAGCAATTTGATTGGTTAAATACAGCTACGAATGAGTACTTATTGGTACCGACATATTAGTATTAAGCTTTTGGATTAGATTTGTCCATAAAAAGTTTTTATAACCGACCTATAATATATTTAAAATTACTTTTCGTATTTCTTCGATATAAAAAAATGGTACCACTCAAGCTAAAAATATTGTTTTAGCTTACTGGAATTCTTTCTATTAACATATGTAAAAATTATTAAAATCTGGCCGTTTGTTTTAAAGAAAATGAAAATTGACATTTATATATAAACGGTCGTTTTCTTCCTTTTTTAAAACTAACAAATCAGTGACTTTTCTCACGGCTGTAGAAACCTTGGATTGGTAATACCTATGGGAAATTTTCATGAAAATCACTGCCGCGTGTCTTCCGACATTTTCGCCGCCATGTTGTGGAGATTTGGGTTGGCGACATTGGTTTCCTTAATTTTAAATAGTAGTGTGTTTCATTGAAAGGTTATTTTTGTTGTTGTTTTTTAATACAAAAAAAAAAGTAAAGAATCAAGTCATAAACAAATGCTCCAACGGTCACGTCATTTATCTCTCTCATTTGGTCTGGAGTATGTGCAGGTACTGTTAAGCCACATGTTATAAATTGTAATAAACGCTGGGTTCAACCATTGCTGCTGGCGCTCCCGCTAAAGATACACCTTGATTACGTTTTTAATAAAAATAAATTAGTTATATACAAAATGAAATATAATGAAATACCTATAAAACTATGTGGGGGGGGGGGGTGAGGGGAGGGTTTATTAAAACAAAAAGAAAAAGCAGAAAATACTTAAAAAAAAAAAAATTTAAGACGAAATGAACAGTACAAAATAATTTTTTCTATCTTCACATAAGTCGATAATCGGAAAACGTGAGGCGCTTGCCATAATGTCAGTAATAAAAAATATACTTCAAGGTAAAGTATATTTGCTACTATAATTTGTTAAAATATCATCATCATACAGTTAATATCATTAGGATATTTTTGGTCAGTGTTTTTGACTTTTCACTATAGTTGTCATTATTTTTGCGACTGCGCAGTTGCTAAATGTCATTTCGTAGTGGTTATTAACCATAACGGAGTCCGGTATATAAGGAAGAATAAAATTATAGTTATCGTTATTTTTATTTATTGTTTTCGCAATATTTTTGAAAAACCTATTTATAAAATTGCTAAATTTTCCGAAAAGGTGCTTATCATCGCCTTCATCTTATTTAATTCGAAGAAAATTGGTAAAAAAGTAGATTATATTTACCGTCAACTACAAAAGCGAAAGAAAAAAGTGGTTATACCGACCCTAAAATCAGTTTAGTGTTTAAAACGGCTTTAGTGGTATTTAGACGAAAAAATTTTTAAGGTCAGAAAAACGGCATAGATTTGACAACACTGCTTTGCTATTTTTTTGAAAGATCAACAATAGGTGGCATCACTAATACCATTTCATCATCATACAGTTAATATCATTAGGGTATTTTTGGTCAGTGTTTTTGACTCTTCACTATAGTTGTCATTATTTTTGCGACTGCGCAGTTGCTAAATGTCATTTCGTAGTGGTTATTAACCATAACGGAGTCCGGTATATAAGGAAGAATAAAATTATAGTTATCGTTATTTTTATTTATTGTTTTCGCAATATTTTTGAAAAACCTATATATAAAATTGCTAAATTTTCCGAAAAGGTGCTTATCATCGCCTTCATCTTATTTAATTCGAAGAAAATTGGTAAAAAAGTAGGGTTATATCTAACAAAAAAACTTAGATTATATTTACCGTCAACTACAAAAGCGAAAGAAAAAAGTGGTTATACCGACCCTAAAATCAGTTTAGTGTTTAAAACGGCTTTAGTGGTATTTAGACGAAAAAATTTTTAAGGTCAGAAAAACGGCATAGATTTGACAACACTGCTTTGCTATTTTTTTGAAAGATCAACAATAGGTGGCATCACTAATACCATTTCATCATCATACAGTTAATATCATTAGGGTATTTTTGGTCAGTGTTTTTGACTTTTCACTATAGTTGTCATTATTTTTGCGACTGCGCAGTTGCTAAATGTCATTTCGTAGTGGTTATTAACCATAACGGAGTCCGGTATATAAAAAAGAATAAAATTATAGTTATCGTTATTTTTATTTATTGTTTTCGCAATATTTTTGAAAAACCTATTTATAAAATTGCTAAATTTTCCGAAAAGGTGCTTATCATCGCCTTCATCTTATTTAATTCGAAGAAAATTGGTAAAAAAGTAGGGTTATATCTAACAAAAAAACTTAGATTATATTTACCGTCAACTACAAAAGCGAAAGAAAACGGCTTTAGTGGTATTTAGACGAAAAAATTTTTAAGGTCAGAAAAACGGCATAGATTTGACAACACTGCTTTGCTATTTTTTTGAAAGATCAACAATAGGTGGCATCACTAATACCATTTCGAGTGAAATCGTGCAGTGTTCAGAACGCGGTGGGAACACCAAATGTGAGGAAAAGTATATCTTATTTTAAAGGTTTCGATGCTCGGCATTATGCTCCAGGGATTGCAATGTCTCGAAATTAAAAAGAATCAAAAGAAAAATCATTAATCAACATCAAGAAAAATAACAAATTTCCGTGTTGTTTTTATCACTTGACACGTATCAATTTACTGGCTGAATGTTTCATTAGTCAAGTGACCGGTGGCTATGTGGAACCTGAATTCCAATACTCCAATCGAACTCACTTCAGTTTCCTTGGGTCTACTAAATTACGTGACCTTGGCGTTCCAGAATTCCGGAAAAATATTGCTTACAAAGAAAAAAACCATAGCTTTTTTTTTATGTATTTTTTTCAAAAAATAAAAAAATCAAAAAATTGCTCTTACAGATATCTGTATTATCGACGAGGCTAAAGAAAAAGCCAGGTAAGATTTTTGACTATTGTTAGCAGTGTTTATTTTATTTCGAAAATGAGAGAGTCCAGCAAAAAACTGTCTGGATACGGTTGTGGGGAATTCAAAAATAAACATTCCAGCCAAATTTCAACAGACTCCGTTTTCTCGTTTCCGATATTCTGCCCGGTAAAGATTGACCCAAAAACAGCAAGGCAGTGTTGTCGTTTTTGTGGTCTTAAACCGTCCTTACATAAACCGGCTTTAAGAAGCTCGTATAAATCCAATTTTTTGATGAGCGGACTGGCGTAATTTTTTTAGATCTACATTTGATACATTGTTTTAGACAGCGACAATAAATATGTAAAAATATGTCATATCGTTGGTTATTTCACCTGTGACTTCAAATTGACAACAATAAATTATTTGACATGCGAACAAAGAAATACATTTTCAGAGGAAAATATGACGTAAGTACGCTCACCAAAAAATTGGACTATATCCGTTTACATAGATTTAATATAACGCGGAACCCAGCACTGTCCCTTGAGGGATTCCAACTGATGTTTCTTGTTTGTCACTTAGATAAGAGTGATGTCACTATTTTTTAGAAATGCGTACAATCCACTCAAAAAGGCCGCAACTGACACTTTTCATAACATAATCAATTTTCCACTTGTATCTTCCTTCAGGAATAACGCTGGGCCATCCGTTGCCATCAATGGCAACGTTGTGCATGTAGTGTGGGCCCTGTAATTAAAAAAAATAATATGAAGGTTACAGTTTCTTCTTTTATCTTGAACAGGGAGCGGCATAGATCGATGAAGAATGATCACATGGAACAATAACCTTATATTCTTGAGCGATGGTTTGATCTTACGGATCTTATGGAAATCATATATTCCGATAGCATGACCCGAAGCCGGGAACATCGTAAAATCTAGTGACCCTTGCGCAATAAAGAGGTTTTTTAATGAAATCTATTGTCTCTTATACTGCTTTTCAACCGTGGTATAATTTTTCAGAATATATGTCCGGGACGCTTATTCTTTAATGTTCAGGAGGAGAACCTTGCGCAAAGTGAGTAAAATTTTCCGAAAGAATGCAAACAAGGGTCAAATTGAAGCCCACATTAAACTTATGCCATTTATTTAGAATATGCATTGGTATTGAAATTAATTTTAATTACATTACTTTAAATGACTTTGCTTTGTCTCTGTTTTTAAAGCCTATGGCTTTTCCAAAATCATACCTTCCTACTCATTATACCTACATAATTAAGTGTATTAAAAGTTAAACTGTTGTTAAAAAAAACTAGAGTTTCGAACTTCCATTCCAATATAACCAGTTCTAGCAATTCTCCGACTTCTAATCTTACTAAATATCTTTTACTAATCATCCAGCCTCTTTAAGGAAAGTCATTATCATTCGTCAAAAATTCAAAGCACTTCGTGGACCTCCTTAGAGACATCAACCTACAACCTGACGACCAGTTTCTTAGTTTTGACGTTGACAGTTTTTTCACGAATGTACCACTGAAAAAATCACTTCAAATCATTGAACAGAAGCTATTCAAGGACAAACACTTCTGTGATAGAACCAATTTACCAATCAACGTCATTATGAATTTGTTGAAAAGCTGTGTGCAGAATTCTTTATGGAATCCTTTGAAGAAAAAGCTCTGCAAACATCATGGCAGAGACCCAAACTATGGCTAAGATATATGGACGACATATTTATCATCTGGAAAAAGAAAAACAATATACGTGAAAAATTTTTCAATCATGTCACCAGCATAAGAAGTTGCATCACATTAACTCTGGAAAAAGAAGAAAATTGTCCGTTCCCTTTTGTCGATGTTCTAGTCACCAAAAAAAATTCAACCATAACCACTTCCTTATATCTCAAACCAACTCATACTCGACAATATCTAAACGTCAAATCAAACCACTCCACATCAAACAAACTGAGAATTGCAAAATCTCTTATAGATCGAGCCACCTACATCTGCAATACAGAAAGAGAAGGCAAATATTCGATCCGATCTGCGAACGAACGGTTTCTTCAACTACACGATCAATGAAAATTTTCAAACCATACCAACACAAATGATGACAGACGTAATTACTGAAAGGAACGCAAAACTTATAATTCCATACATCAAAGGGATCTCAGAAAAGATAAAAAGAACAGGTAACCAATACCATCTTCAGACTGTCTTCAAAACGACCACAACAATAACAAAAACTAAACCACAATGTGGGGATATCTATATCGAAGAAACCAGCCGCCCCACAGAAGTTTGCCTTACAGAACACAAACGTAAAACTCGACAAGGGGACACAACTGGATCAAAAATAGCTCAACATTGCTGGAAAAATCAACATTATATGGAATGGACAGAGGCAAAGTTCGCCGCCAGGGAGGAGAATATATCGAACACTGATTAGTTTTATGATTCACTGAACACATGCTAGTATACAGAGCGTTTCAGGCTACTGCGAACATCGGCCCCGAAGAAGTCCAATTTGCCAGTGTACCTACACGCAGGGACACCGCACACCTATCAGTGGAGTAACCAATATTCAGACTGGCGATCACCGTTCGCAGCTTACGTTTACTACGCTTATAACCACGGTGCAATGTGAAGTGTAGTCCATGAAACCGGAATTTGGTCAATAAATACGCAAATTTTGATAACGAAATTTTCTTGTTTTTTGTCACTGGTAAATTAGAGCGTTTTATTTTCAACTGCTCAGATTTATCACTAATAACGTGTTACAATAAAAATAATAAGGAGAAACAAGATAAAAGCAAGTTCTCAAAATAAAATAATACATACTAAAACCCAAAAAGATTCTCCTAGTCAAAAAAAAAATAGAGCAAATGTTCGAAAGGTCCTCCTTGCTCGGCTAGACAATATCCGAGCCCATTATAAAAACCCCCTCTAACGTTTCCAAGCATGTAAGGGGTGATAGTTTAAAAAGGTTGTTCAATTTTAATCCGAAGTTCTTTTAAATTATTGGCCTTTTCATGCCCATAAACTTTATTTTTGAAATAACTCCACAGATAGAAGTCATTAGGAGCATGTACTTATAACCCGATTAAGAAATACATTATCAAGATATTCCCTAACAAGGCCAACATTGTGAGCGGGACAACCATCTTGTTGAAACAATGTTTCACCAAATCTCCCACCTAACAACTGCCTAGCAGTTGGAATAAAATGCTGCTGAAGTAGATCCAAGTATCTAGGACCATTCAAATTGGGATCAATAAAAAATGGCCCAATTACGTGTTCACCTACAATACCCCCCCCAAACATTTAGTTTTTGGAGATACTGTGTTCTTACGTTAAAATACAAATGCAAATTCTCCCTCGACCAATATCGAACGTGTGTTGAGATATGACGATTCAATAATGGAAAAGTACTTTCATTTGTGAAAAGAATAGATCTCAGAAGGTTTTCATCATGATTAGCCCTTTCCATCATTGTTTCGCAAAATTCCATACTACGATAGTTGTCCTTTGGAAAAATTTGATGCGATTTTGACGCTTTGTAAGAATGATAACCATTCTTTTTGAGAACACGTAAGACAATGGCTGAAGACGTATCAACTGCTTCGGCAATTTGGTGGCTAGTTAACTTTTGATTGTCCTTCACTGCAGCGCAAATCATCACATCTCGTACTTCCTGGTCGTCGTTCAAAACCGTAGGTTTTTTTTATGATTTCTTGGCGCTACACAACCAAACTTTTCAAAATTCTGCACAAACCTATAAATTGTTGATGAACTAGGTTCTGGGCGATTTACAAAATTCTCCAAAAAAAGTTCTTGAATAAGTCTCAATGGTCTGCCTTGATAGTACCATTTGACCATCTGCACTTTTTAGGCGACTTCGGAGACATCCATTTTTAGTTTTAAAAATGTATTATTTCACTTAAGAACTTACCAATCTGTTTCTCGAACAAGGCAGAGATAAATAAAAATAATAAAAAGAAAATGAATTTCAAAAAGAGAACACTGCAGTGTGCTTCGACCTCCCTCAGTCGTACGGTACAGAGAGTAAATTGGACTTGATTCCCCCTATGTTCGCTTAGTTTTTTGTTAGTATTTATCTGATGACGATTGCAGATATATGGAAGTTTACTCTCATATGCTTAAACAATTGCTAATCTAAAATACTTTACCTTAGGGATGGGACATTTGTTGAAACTAGCATATTGTAATATTTTTTCAGATCCAAACTTATTCAGTTGGAAAACTGAGCACAGCTCAACCGTCCAACCTAGAGGAACTTTTCTCCATTCATTCGATTTCCAAACATAGACGGTGATTTTATTCTAAAAAATACTAATTAATCAGTTATTAAAATAAGTGTCTTATCATCAATTGAATACTGGTATTCACTTAAAAGTAAAAAGTTAAGAGAATGGAAGGTCAACACTAGTTTACCCCCAAGCAAAATTATTACAAATATTAAAAGAGAAAAAATAATTATTGTCCCATCTATCACTTTCTGGGCAATTGCACAGAAAATTCCTTAAATCTGGATTAGGCTAAATCCGAATTTAACAGAAAATCTGGAGTTAAGAAAATTTACTTGCACCAAGCCAGATTTAACTTTAAAACGCAGAAAAGCTGGAAAATCCGGAAAATTAATTAAAATTACGCTTTTAAAAAAAGGCTAAAGTTACGATAGTCACGAAAACCCGTTTTTCGATGATTGTGTTTGCCATCAAAAATCTGTACTACCAGTTTTATACTAAATCTGGATTAAAGAATTTTAGAGCCCCTTTAAAATCTTAAATTTAACTCCGGTTTTAACTCCGCGGTGCAAATGAACATTAGCGAGTTTTCCATTTCGTCGAGTAATTTTTTTTACTTACTTTAATATCGCCAGGATACACAGTTTGTCCGTAGGTAAAATTGACAGACAGAACCTTGTGAATTCGATCAACTTTGTGAAAATTTAAATAGGTAAAGCTAACCAAGGCTGAGCAGTCATTGGTTGTGTTTTCAAATTTGACGAATTCTGTTTCCAGGCGAAATGATCTCTAAAATGTAAACGGGGTCAAAAACAATTAAATGAAAACAACATCATACTGTACTGATGAGTACCACTACCTTCGACTGGTTAGTAAAACTCACTTATATAATCTCAGGTCAGATATGAAGTTTTGAACTATCATACATACAATAAATTACCGGAATCCATAAAAATCTTTCAAACAGAATTTTTTACTTTTAAATTATTTTTATACAATTTAGGAATACTTGAGAAGCAATTTTGTATAAGTACAATTTCAAACCTACAAAGACGCATATGGGTTATTTTTGTTTTAAATATTTTTTGTGGTTATTATTGTTTGTCCAATTATAATAAAAGGGCAATTGTTTATATTCCTTAATGTTGCAATTTAGCTATTAATATATTTAGATCTAATTTTAATTTACTTTTTTTTAATGTTTTTATGTCAAGCTCTACTATACTTTACTTTACTCTACTCTTACTACTCTTAAAGGCATATTCAGAGTTCCGTAAGGTAAGCGCTATGAGGTATGCAGTAAGCCGCAAGGAAAATAAACAATAGCCATCGCGCGATCTTACCGCATGCGGCTTACGGAACACTATAAACAGCAGCATGCGTTTGCTATAGTTTATTTTCCTTGCGTCTTACCTCATACCGCTTACCTTACGGAACTCTGAATTCGCCTTAAAATTTTAAGAGAATACTCGCTATACTTTTGATTTCCTCTGTTAAACCCTTTAAAAAAAAAATCTTTTAATAAATCACGATAAAAAAAACAGGAACTACAGTTTGTTCAGAATCCCCAAGCTTGAGTGAAGTAGAAAACGTTTAGTAATTTCAGGATATGTCAATGTATTTTTTAACGTCCTTTGCTGTTCAGGAGGAATAAAATTGTTGAATAAATACAAAGCTCTCTTTTAGGCCCTCACTCTGGATTGGTTTTAAAGTGGGCATAAAAAAAGATTCTTTAAATATCGAAAATTTTTAAATAATTGCCTAATAATTATAGTAAGATAGTAACACTTACACTTTCTTGAAAATAAAATGATGCGCATGACACAAAAACCAAAAGACATTTTTCAAAAGACATTTTTGTAAAAACTGTACATTATGGCTTCAAAAAGTGGTTGCTACGTTACATATGTAATGTTATATTAGATAGAGCTTAGACTATTTTTAAAGCTGGTTAATTGTTAAACAGTGGCGTATCCATTACGGCTCTGATTCTTATTTTTATATTATTATTTTCTATTACAATTGGTTCGACACTAACCTCGGGTGTAACTTTATTAGTATTTTCAGGACATCCTCTCACAGAAAAGGTTGGCTTTCCCATAGTTCTGCTCGGTGTTTGATTCCAGTTCTTCTCAGATCTACTTTTCTAAGCAACGTCCTATACCGAGGCTTTTGTTATTTCAAAATGTTCATTGATCTTAACTGTCTTTCTGATCATTGCTGGATACACCCATAGGTCCCAACACCCATAGTCAAGAGTTACCTTGTTGTGGTTGGGCAGGGTTAAAATGGGCAGTCCCACACTAATAGCGTTTCCCATTCACTGGTGCGCACCCTTTTATGCTCAAAAACTTGAAATTTTTGGAATTACGATGAGGTTTTTGGAAATACATCATACTGTTCCACGCACCTCGTTTTAATGTCGTTTTTTGGATGCTTTGAAGTTTTTAATTAACGTTTTTGTTAAACTGCGGGCGACAATTTCTTCAATGAGATTTAATTTTAAATTCGATTTTCTCCATTAATTATTGTTTTTTTCCGCTAAATGCATAAACGCGAATCGATTATCTTTCCATTGGTTTTTAAATGCGCTGTTATTGAAAAACTTGAGAGTATGATATACTTATTAGGAATACGAAGCCCAAGTAACAATGTTTAGTTACCTTAGTTGCCATAACTAAGAAATACTCTAAAATTATCGTTGCATAGAGTACAAAAACTAGTAATTTGTGCAACGACGCCACACCGTTGTTACTAACTAAAATAAATGTGGCAACAATCTAACAAAGTATATGTTTACTGAAATATTGTGGGGTGTTGAATGACCGCAACGAACGACGGATCAACGACGCCAAAACGTTGATAATTAACTAGAGTTAATTTACGTTCTTTCAACGTTTCTCTTTACGAGACAATAGTGGCCAAATAATCAATGCAGTTGCGATCAATTTCAAAATATAACTGTATCTGACAACTATAGAGGGCACCTGCTTAGTCGCAAAACGGTTAGGTTTTCAGTAAACCAAGGAATGATTATTGCCGTCATACTGTTTCCTTTTTCTGATTTGCGCCGCTACGCCAATTTTCTAATTTAAAATCAATTATATCAATAAAAATATTATCCATAGTAGTCGCTTGCAGCGACATTGTTGAAACGTAGCACGCGATTCTAGTCGCAGGCAACGTCAACACAACTCAAAAAATCTCCGCCAAACTGGTGCAAAAGCGAGTTGCTGGAACGTTTATATGCCGTGTTCACGCAACGTTAAGTGGACTTTGGCAACGTTAAAACAAACAAATTATTTTTTGGGAGTATAGGTCGGATACGTGGGGAATCTGCCCATCCAAGGCACCCCACTTTTTGCTTGTTTAAATTTTATCAAGTAAAATTACGCTTATAATTCTGATCCTAAATTCAGACGAAAAGCAATTTTTTTAAGTACTGTTTTACTTATTCCACGAAGCTTGAATTTACACTTTTCTAGCGGCACTTTTTTATTTTTCTTTTTATCGTCTCGATTTCTCTTTATCTAGCGGTACAACATCACATCTTGTGTGGTTGCTATGGTGATATCTTTTATTGATAAGGTCACTGCACTTAGGTAACATTTCAGTTGTTATAAGATTTGCGGCAAGATTTCCGCCACCCTAGGTTCTAAATTGTTGCATTAAAGGTTCTATAAAGGTGGCTAGAACGTTTTCGCCGCTTGTTTGCTTAGGGTAATGAAAAATGTTACTTGGGTGGATCCAGCGATATTTGCTTCTCTAACTTTTTACATAACGCAACTCTTTCTTTATCTTTAATTTTATATTAAGTTGGCAAAAATACACAAAAATAACGTGAGAAAACTAATCGCGGACACATGTTTTACGTTTGACTTTTAAAAATAAGTTCGTTTTAGAAATATTGGACGTTTTCTGTATACGGTCACCCTATTAACGCAGAAATTAGAATTATGAACTATGGTATAATTGCTTGCTTACCCTTTACCACCTTTTCTGGTAAATTTAATACTATAAATGAAAAAACTATAATATTCTGTTATCATTATGCCTCAAAAGTCTTAAAATTCAGACCTAGGACGGCGCCGTTTTGTCCTTATTAGGAACTCATCAGCTAGGTGTACCACAACGACAGAGAATTTCGGCACCGCTTATGTGCGAAAGATTCCGGCTCAAGCGGAGATAATTTCTGTCGAGTACCGACCCTCTGTGTGAACCTCCGACAACCAAGAATAGTACCCACAGCATAAGCAGTGCAGGTGCATGGCTTAGTATGCGATTATAATCGCAAAACAACCGAAAGGTGCCGTACTGCACGATTTAGAAAAACAAACGGAAGATGGCAGTGGCACTGTAAATCTCACGAAAAAACAAGAGTTTTTTTGAATTTCGATTGCACTGAAGTACAAAAAACTCTTTTTTTTTCGTTAGATTTACAGTGCCACTGCCATCTTCCGTTTGTTTTTTTAAATCGTGCAGTCGGCACCTTTCGGTTGTTTTGCGATTGCACCTGCACTGCTTATGCTGTGGGTACTATTCTTGGTTGTCGGAGGTTCACCCAGAGGGCGCCATGGTCGGTACTCGACAGAAATTCTCTCCGCTTGAGCCGGAATCTTTCGTTTGTTGTTTAATTATCTAATTCAATGTAAGCAGTAAAAAAGCCTATCAAAAGATAAAGATTTGTCTCCAAAAATCCCGATTTTTAGAAAGATCGCTGTGAGTCGGAACGCTGGCAACACTGCACAGATCCAATTTGTCGTCAAAAGCCAAATTCATTTGTGGCAGCTTTAGGAAAATTTCAGGCGTAGGCTGCTAAAAAATAACACGAAAACCCACCACTAGATAGTTTAAAATTTTCAAAAATTTCTTTGTTAAAATAGGAAAAGATTCTTGGGAGAAAAAGTAGCTCTGATCCGCCTATGGGAATTATTGATGTTTTATTAAAAGGCTTTTAATAAACAACAAAAAATTGCCTTAACTGTCCAATTTATTTACGGTGGGTGCACACGAATTAGATGTTAGATAAGAGAGAAATTGTTCGATTTTGTTTGTTTGGTTTGTTGAGGGCAAATAACAATAATTATTCAAAGGATAACGCAGTTTTTTAGTGGAAACGGGGCTTCGCATCTATTTTAATGTTGTATATATTGTTCTAGGGACCGTTTTTTTTTCATTGGCCCGACCGCCGATACCTAACAGGAGAGCCTGTCAGAGTTTGGTATGGCTCACTTAAGAACCAGCTTATTCTAGCCAATTTAGAGAAGCAAATTGTCAATTTCAAATATTTTGACATATTTCAAAAACTGTCAAAAATACCTGTCAAAAAGATTGACAATTGTCACACCGTAACTTAATTTTTGGGAAAAATACGCAATTTTTATATCGATTTATTGACCCAGTAACCATTTTTATCAACTTGAAGCCACCAAGTCCAAATAGCCAAAAGCTTTGATATCTCAGCTATCCTAGGAAATGTGAAACTAGAAGACTTTTTTCTTGATGACATGGACAACTCGTTTAGGTTACTTGACATGAGGTCACGGTTACTTTTACAAATGAAAAAACCATAAACAATCAATAAACCTCGCATTATCCCAGAGACCATAACCCCTAGGCTGGTAGCATAGTCTGTTTACTTAGTTACTTTAGTTTAAGTTTAGTTACTTCGAGGAATTTAGATATTGCGTCAGTTACCCTGGTTTTAAATTAAAAACACGACGACGACTGAAAAAACAAACTGCAATGGTTTCAAGACCATACAGTGTGACAAAATTATTTGAAGTATCACGTACTATATTTTTTCTATTTCCGTGGGAGGAGTATCTACTTTCCGCAATGAGTGCGAGAATGAATTTATCACGAGACATTCTCGCACTTACTTTTTATTTGGCAGCCTGAATCGTTATAACAACAAATAAAAATAAGCCTCTCAGTGTCAGTCAAAAACACTACCTTGTCAAAACCAATTTTGATGTCGCATTTTTTCTTTAATTTTTTAAAGATAAAATTTAAATAAGAATTTTTCCCCAGTTGAAAAAATTTTGTTCCTAACAAGTGCGAGAAGCGTCATTCCTGCACTATTTCTTACATGATGTCGTATCCGTTACTGTGGATATACCTTGCCATTTGCTGTTTTAAAACTAACGAACTTTTTTTGCGCCAGAAAACGGAAAAAATGCAAAACTAAAAGAAATTAGTAAAATATTAATGTTCCTGTCCCCGCACCCGCACCGAGGTATTTAAAAACGCGAGTAAAAAAAGCACAGTTTATCCGCGAATTGTTAACACTATTTTTCTTAATACCTTTATCAAAAAATCCAAGAAAAACAGGAAAATACTTTAAAAATCTCCAACGAAGAGCACTTCTCGCAACACACCATCTTTACACTATAAATTAAGGCGGCTGGTAAATGAAATAACAATGTTTTCCATAGCGATGTGTCTTTTTACTCGGTGACGTTCATTGTTGCGATCTTTGACAGTTTCTATTTTGACGATGTTTTTAAATGATTTTTTCGTAAATACTTGGTGAAAACTGACGGAAATGGCTTAATTTTTAGGCAAGAATAATTAAATTTTTTCAATGGTACTATTTTCCGTTTTTCTCTTTAATTTGGGATAAAAAACGGACAGAAATCCTTTTTTGCACCCGTAATCAGAAAAAAAAAGTTTTTTTTTTGCATCAGTGACCAAAAAAGCCATGCTTTAGTTATTTGCAGGCAGTTACTAAAATCATTTTTTTGATGAAGGTATAAAAAAAGTATTTTCCTGTTTTTTTTGGATTTTTTGATAAAGGCTATTTTTTTAATACCTTAACAACTCGCGGCTAAACTGTGTTTTATACTCGCGTTTTTAGATACCCCGCTGCACTCGTTATTTAAACCAACGCTTTATTTTAGCCACCAGTTGTGAAAACTACTATTGGGCGTACCCGAAGTTTTAAAAATGTCACTATTTCCATCTACCATTTCTTGGAGTAATCGGTTGAATCATGATTTGATAAAAAACTTGGAACTATAACAAACACAACTAACTCTGTGTTTCTTAGAAGAAGAAGAAGAAGAAGAAACATTAAGAAGGATCTGCAGCAGAATGGTTACAGCTTAAAACCTGGCAAATGCATTCCTTACCATCCCATACGCTAAAGGAGTATCAGAGAAAATTCGAAGAGTAGCGAAAAACTTTATTATTAAAACAGCTTTTAAATCTAGTAATACAATTCGAAGCCTTCTTAGTAAAACAAAACCGGAGAACAAACAAAATAAGAAATGCATTTACCAAGTTCCTTGTGAGTGTGGTGAATCATACATAGGCGATACTAAAAGATCACTATCTGTTAGGCTTAAGGAACATCAGACGAATACCCAGAAAGGTGAAACAACGAAATCAGGAATCGCCGAACATGCATGGTTAAAGCAACATCGAATGAAGTGGGCAGAAGCCAAGGTTTTGCACAATGAATCACACTGGAAGAAACGAAAATTCCTTAAAGCTGCCTTTATTGGGCAGAATCAGGGTATTTTCAGTAAACCAAGTGTTAAAATCCTAAATATTTGGAAGCCCCTCCTTGGGCGGAGCCAACTTCTTAAACTTCAAGATTGAATGATTTCTTACATTATATAAGTATTTAGCCTTAGGAATTGATTGTAGTTTGCACCTGAAGACGATCAAAGATTGTACTGATCGAAACGTCGTGTATAAATAAAATATAGACAATGGAAGTCCGCAACACAGAGTTAATTTCAAACACATTATTATATCAAACTTTCAAACAAAACAAACACAACGTGTTACTTTTGTGTATTGCGTGCGAAAAAATGGTCTCAGGGCGTTAAGTACCACGTTAAGCCTTCCAAAACGCTGGCGTTTTATTGTGCACACTTTTTTAGTTGATCGTTGCAGTCATATAGGTCTCTTTCCATAAGCGGCATAAAAACCAATCTCTATATGAAGCTCGACATTTTCCACCACATAAAATGAACTGAAAGGAGCGCACACATTTCATTTTTACTGGTTCGCTGGATTTCGATGATAGCTACGTAAATATTCCTCTGCGAAAACCTTCAGACGCCACGGTGAAAATTATTGAGGCCCCGAACGAAAAAAATCTTATAGTATCCAACCAAACCAATTTATGTGTTCGATGATATGGTTCAACAAGAAAGGATCTAGAATAACATCCGTAATTTAATTTCAAGAAAAAAAAAATTTAAACTAAAGGTTTCGCTCATAAACTGTTAATTGGTAGGTTGTATCAATACCTTCTCCACATAGGCCAATCAACTCCTACTATTTTAGTGTCCTTTTCTCGATCTTCGCCGCCGTATTGACAGAAAACTAATAGATTTTCAGTCACTCTTGAGTGAAAATGGCGGCGAAGGTGGATTAAAGGACACTAAATCGGTATGAGTTGATCTGCCTGTATGGAGAGGGTACTGGTTGTATAGTTACAGGGGCAAATCTGGTTGCCTATAAATAAATTTGCTTTTGAGCTTTTTTAACTAATTACGTATAACAAAAACGATAACCTAATAGAGAACTTTTGCACCTTTTATGAACTTTTGCATCTTTTATGCAGATGTATCTTTTGCTAGATGCATGAAATCTAAAAGCGTTCACACTGTGCATCAAGAAATGACATTTTTAGCTAACGGAAAGAAAAAAATCAGACAACAAATAATTAAAATTTTAAGAACTAAAACCTAATCATAGTTGAACAGCTGATAATTGATAGGCCTTCCAACATAATGTTTTTGTTATCACAGCAAAATTCACTAGAAAATTCCCCAAAATGCAGGCATGCATCTTTTGACAAAAATTAGAACAAGTTCTATTCCATACGTCTTGAGTCCATTATCATTTAGCGGAAAACGCATGCAACTTCTCAAGATGCATGGGGAAAATCTATAGTTTTTATTTATAGAGCTTTAGGTAGTAGTAGTAGTAGAGAAGAGGCGGTTCTGCCTCACCCCGAGCCTGCCCCTAATCCGCCGCCTGCACCACTGGTCTGGCAGTCTGCTCTTCTGGTTTTACTGTTCTTTTTGCAAAGTCCATTATTTTATCCCATTTGAGCGCCAGGGTTGGGGAACCCGGAAAATACCTGGTATCTCATCCTCTGGTATGCCTCGCAGTTCGCTATAACATGTCGAGATGTTCCTTCTGCCCGCCTGCAGGCCCGGCAGGTCGAGTCTTTTTCCACCGCGATCCGGGTCATGTGCTTCTTTAGTGACCTGTTATGATGCCTGTCAGCAGACCAGCGTCCCTTCGTGATCTCCCTAGAAGCCATTTTTGTCTGGCTACATCTGGGCCTTTCACGAAGTCCCTGGTCTGTCTGCATCCTGTTTCTCCTCTCCAAGCGGTCGCCATGGCATCGTTGGCCCATTTATTGAGTTGACTTTGCAATTGCCTCTTGGTTGTTCCTAAGAGTGGTTGCGGCCCTACATACTGGGCTTGTTTGCACACGACTTAATACGTTATTTATTATTATCAATATTTACGAAAATAATATTTGTCCAGTAATATTTTTCATTTGAAATATCTTATTCTTGTGTTATTTAAAATGAATTTTAATTATTGATAATCTTTTAAAACCAGGAAACACAACAGAGGAAAGGCAGATTATGATAAACAGATCGGAGTCACTTGTCAAAATTGACACTTATTCTTACAATTAAAAAGAATAAAAAACATATTTGCATTCAAAAATTAATTTAAATATTTTTTTTTACTTAACTTTTTACTGTGGGCAACCATCAATTATAAGAGATACGTTATTTACCCGCAGTTAACGTCAAACTTTATTTGTTAGTAAGGGATTCCCTTATTACCTCGTAACTGCCAATGCCCAAAATAAGCGATAAAATAAAAAGGCATCAAAATTATACATGCAATTTTTTTAGTTTTTTATTTTTATTATTTTAAAAGACACGAATATATTTTAATCGATTATAATTTTTCCGAACCTTAAAATTATTAGTCTTATCTTCGTCCACTAAAAGATAGTATATAATATAGAGTGTCAGTTAATTTAGTTTATTGTTTATCGTCTCCTGATGATGCTAACGTTGTTAGCGAAACGCGCGTCAAGTGCAAAAAAGTGTAGTTTTGATTTGTGGAAAACAATCATAACTTTGTTAAAACTGATTAAAATAACTCACTTTTGAAAATCTAAAAAAACCGCTTGCCAGGCTTGACAGACTTTGATAAGCAGTGACAAAAACCGGCAGGTACAAAATTAAAATTGTGTGAAATATATTTCGACATTGAAAAATGTTCTGTTTTCTTTTATGATCATATAGAAAGAGATAGACGGGGCAAGGTAGGTGTTTAGTTAATACAAGCGTTACTCTCACTCTCCACCGCAATGCGCTATGCGCTACAGGAACGTAGTTCCTGCGCGACACTATCTTTCTGTTAGTCTCCGTAAGTTATTATGTTGTCTCTAACCCGACCCACAAATTGATAGAAAATAATGCCTGATCCTTAAATGAGCAGAACCACAATCCAACCAAATCGCTACTGGGCATGCGTCAAATTTAAATCTTTAGAGCTTGCGTCGTTGACAAGTATCTCTATTTGGAAGATGACACGGAAATTTTTTTAATTTAACGATTTTATTTAACTTCACAATTTCTGGCGTTCTAACTGTCTATCAAATCTTGCGATTCATTTTTGTAATTTTGGTCCAATGACAATACAATATTATGAAAACATTTGGGGGTAGGGGGTGGTTGAGGGATATAAAGGGGGTACTTCGACTCTTTCCTGCCTTTAGCCTGGCAACGTAGCAATTGAATTTGTGGCTATCGTCTCAAATAATTTTCGGACAGATTGGGGTTCTTGAATTTTGTGGTTTGCCATTATTATGTTTCTATTAAATTATTTTCGTTAAAAATATTCTGTGACATTTTGTGTTTCTATAAAAATATGTTTGGTTTAAATTTATTTCTATGCATAATTTCTTTTAAATTCTGACAAATTATGTTTCTGCCAAATTTGGTTTTGGGTTTCGTATAGGGACCCTCTGATCAAGAATGCAGTTTTAGATGATGATTTTGATCGAGAATTGATTTTACAACGTCCGTTTTAATATTTGACTTTTTGCAAACATGTGCCCGAAAATTTGTAAAGTTGCCAAAAAACCGCACACTGTTTACCAAAGGTTATAGAAGGCTTACATTACGGGACACGAGTTGTTATTGCACACACACAGGTGTATATTCTTCTGATTTCAGGGTTTGTTTTTGAATATGACCCAATTTTCGAAGTTTGCAAGCAATTTATTAGGGAGTTTTTGGGCCATCGAAAATAAAATTAAATTGCTTATTTATATTTGGTACAAACGCATGCAAAATAACCCAAATAATGCTGAACTGAAAAATGAATTTTTAAACTATAGAAACCAACTAAAAACTTTAATTAAAACTCAAAAAACAAATTATTATAAAACAGAGCTTGCAAAAAATCCTCAAAATAGTAAACATGTATGGAATATTATCAAAAAAGCAACTGATAGTAAAACAAAAGATGAAATTAACAACTTAACAAAAAATAATCTAGATATTTCAAACGCGTAGATATTTCAAAGCAGGAGATAAAAAAGACATTTCTAATTATTGCCCTATTTCGTTAATTACAACCATCTCAAAAATCTTTGAACTTGTAGTAAGAAAGCAGCTTACAAACTTTTTGACGAAATTTAAAGTCATATCAGAAAAGCAGTTTAGATTTCAAAACAATAAATCCACAAACGACGACTATGTGTCCTCTATCTGAAAAAAAGCCTTCGATACTGTTAGCCCTGTTGAATTACTGCAAACGCTAAAAAACTGTAGAATGAGAGATCTCACGCTTAACATGGCGAAGAGGTAAATAGGGAGTTCATCAAGTTTCAAAAAACACGTTATAGAGTACCGCAGGGTTCGGTACTGGGTCCTTTGCTATTTACTTTATATTTAAATTCCATTTTCGATTTAGAACTAAATTGCTTAGTTCTTTGTTTTGCAGATGATACTGTGTTAGCTTTCAAAGGAAAGACCTGGAACGAAGTGAAACAAAGAGCAGAGAATGATCTGGTATGAGTAAAGACTTTTTTTGATTCAAAATTATTAACTCTAAACTTTAATAAATCCAAGTATGTTCCTTTCAGTTGTTATGAAAATGGGTTACCCAATTTTGATACTTTAGAGATTAATCTAAATAACAAAAATTATTTAATTAAAAGGGAGCTTGAAATGAAGTACCTTGATGTCATATTGGATTGCCATCTTCGGTGGAACAAACATACTGCATATATGCTTTTTAGATCGTTACTATATAGATTTAGAGCCCCTAAAAATATCTTCAGCATAAAAGAATTGAAATTTTTTTATTACGCATTAGTTGAATCGCGCATAAACTACGGGATGTTAACCTATGGGTCTGCCAAGATTGAACACCTGAAAAACTTGGGGATAACACAGAAACAGTTTCTAAAAATAATTTACAATAAAAGCTACCAATTCCCAACCGATAAACTATACAAAGAAACAGGTCACTTTGATATAAGACAATTGTATTTTTTATACTCATCCGTTTATTATAAGAAATCTTCTATAGCTATTCCTATTACTCATGGGCAAAATACTAGGTACAAAACTTACAAAATCAAAACACCAACAGCAAGAAAAGCTATAGGACAACGTCATTTTGATAATAACAACACCCAACAGAAAACCATATTTGGGATCATGTCATCATGTTTGACCAATCGCAGGGCTAATTCTTACTTCTTGTTTTATTTTATTTGCTGTATAAACCGAGAATAAGGGTATAAATAAATCTTCAATTTGGGCTGATATGAGATGGACTTAAGTTTAATCCTCGCCATATATACATGGGATTTTTTCGAAAAAGCACAAATTTCCCAATTGGAAAAAAATAAAAAAATAATCTTAGCTATAGCAAAATTCTCACTGATTTTTATCGCGTTTTTTTAATTTTCGATTGCTCATCGAACTCAAAAACATCGAACGTTAGATAAAAGTCATATTTTATTTGTCAAAAACCCGATGACATCGGTGAACAAAATCTGATGAACCATTAGCCGCTTCCCTCCAAAAAAGTATGAATATCACATGACCCGCTTTAATCGTCATGTCCACGCTTCTTTAGCTAAGGACACTGACAGAAAAAAATCAACTCTACTCTTACTAGTAAAATTGCCATCACAAACGTTAAAATCCCACTGAAAGAAGAATTTATGAAGGCTTTTGATATATCGAAAGTATAGTCAGCTAATATATATTTTTATGCGTGCATCACCAACTTCGTAATAAGCATTCCACTGGATCAAAACTTTATTATCCAGCATATGCCCTATGGAGAAGGAAATTAACTTCCATTATCCATTATCTTCATATGCCCTAATTAGAGCTTCTATCCGTTAGAAAAGGTATTGATATATTTTTTATAATTTTATCGATTACTTCGAAAGTTCTATTGTGGAAGGTCTTTTGTTCGAATAGAGCCAATAAACTCAATAGATTTTATCAGAGAGCATATAAATCTAAATAGAGAGGACACTTGAAAACCAAGTGGCGCAGCTACCGTTTTTCTTGGTTCTTGGCTTCGAAACTTGGTGCGGCACTTTCGCTTTCGCTCTTGCTTATTTTTATCGATCCAAAGCAGTGGCGGCGCTCGGGAAAATCGTATTTTTTGTACAATTTCCGCCCTATTCTGGGCGTAATAGAACGATCATACCCTGAGAAGTGATCAATCGCACAAAAGTAATTCGAAGGACGCGGACATAAAGGGCAAAATTAAAAAATGCAAAATGTATCTAAATTTGCCCCTATATGGTTGTCAAGATACTAGGCGAATAGTTGGGAAAAGGATAAACTATGCTTTTTGCGCGTTTGACATTACGGTCGCGATCACAGACCTACACCATTAGACCCTGAATGCTATGCTAATGCCCTGGCTCCTACAATAACAATGTATCTCGCAAAATGTATCGCCGGAATTAGGCGTTCTCTTTCTCTTTATATAAATTTAAAAAAATATTTGTAGTCATCCCAACTCGCACTTTATACAATATCTTTTCCTCAAAGAGCAGGAGAAAAATAGATACAACGTGTCTGAGCAAGTATGCGGTGTGAGAATGATTACATGTATGTAGTATATATGAAGCCTTGTTGCCAACTTGAGGTTAATTTCTTGTTGGTTTTGAAATTTCAGGAAAATCTTGGTGCTTTTTTACCACTATAAACAGCTACATTCAAAAATATCATGAAAACAATGTTTATTTATTTAAAAACTATAATTACAAAAAAAAGATAAAAAATAAACTTATAAAAAATAAAAAGCCCATATTTTTTCCAATACTCTCAACGATCCCTAAACAAGAACTGGCAAGTCGCAATACCTTGCCATCTTCTGCGCACTACCTGGTGGTTTGCATTCATTATATATGTTTTGCAGCGTTGCATACCGACCGTGTCCAAATATTTCTGATTTCGAAACGTTTTGTGTGGTTTTTGTGTTTTTTATAAACTTGTGAAGTTAAAAACTATAGGATGGTGCGGGAGTGCACCGTGTGTAAACGATTGGAACACCCAAATCAAGGGATTTCGTTTCAAAGGTAAATGTCAAAATCAGCTGTAGGTTTGTTGTGATAATTACCGGTCAGTGTCGTCCTTTACCTATTTTCAATTATTGGTATTACCGTTTTTGCTAATTATGCAGTATACGGTTTTCTACCATTTTTGATTTTTTTATGAAAAATTCTTTATAGAGGTACCTACTAGGGTCCCTAGGACCCCAAATCCGCCGGCGCCGGTTTTTTTTAAGAGAAAAAAGGGTGCCGGGGGGTTGCAATGCATTTTTTTGATTGTTTTGTTGGGTTGGGTTAGGTTGAGTTGGGCTAGGTTGAGTTGGGCTGTGTTGGATTGGGTTATTTTACTGAAAATTTAAAAAAAAAAAACTAAAAAAAAATTTAAAAAAAACCACCGGCGGATTTGGGGTCCTAGGGACCCTCTAGTAGGTGCCTCCATAAAGAATTTTTCATGAAAAATCAAAAATGGCAGAAAACCGATACTGCATAATTACGCTGTTATTTTAATATGCTTTGTTGTTAGGACCAGCACCCTGTTTACCCTCTGTGCAGGTGTGCTCAAGGATACATATAATTTCTTAACAAAGGCAAAAATAATATATCAAAATATTATTATGTTTTATTGTCTGTTTATTCTGGTATTTTCTTATTTTAGTACTAAATTTAGAAAAGCAGGTACCTGACCACATACCTAAGGGTTTCAATTTCTGTGTACCTATGTAAAATAACAATGGGTAAAACGAAATTGTTAAGTATAGCAAAATATTTTAATTCTCAAAGCTTTAATTGAATATTAGTTTTAAAAAAAGAGTAGGTATTTTATTATATTTTTACTTTTATCTTAACATATTTTATATGACATATTTTAAACTTTTAATTATGCAAGTGATTTAGTAGATTTCATCAGGGGTTTAATTTAAACATCAGGTTTTGCCTTTTTCCTTCAGTTGATAGAAAAGACTATTAAACAACTATTGCCCTCAACCTTGTGTTAAAGTTATCTTTTGATTTTTATGTTTTTTTGGTATTGCACCAGCAAATTTTACAATAATTATTAAAATTATCACCTACCTTATTCGCTTTTACTCACCATTAGCACTTAAAAAAATATTTAACAATATAACACAATTAAATTGGTTTCGGGTTTCTGAAAGGGTGACAAGAAAGGGGTGGGTTTTTATAACTTCATCCAAAAGACGATTTTTGTGTCAGTAAATTACAAAAGCATGGTTACCGATGCAAAAAACTCGTTTTTTTAAATCACTCGCTGCGCTCGTTAATTTAAATCAACGCTCGTAAAAAGAACGCTCTTTTAACCGCTAGTTGTCAAAACTACAAATTACTGCTTTTGTGCAATTAACCCATTTTCTTACATATTTATTAATTTTTCGCCGCTACTGGTAGGACTAGGACTAGGACATACGGCTACAAACATATACATGTTTTACCGCAGTGTTGCCGAGCAACGTTCTGAAAATCATTTTGTCCTTTTTTGGCACACAGGCTAGCTTGGGGGCAAAACAAATAAGAATTTATGAATGGGATTCAGGGTCTATGGTTTTTAGGTCTGTGGTCGCTATTCTTCAAAAACCGTCAGAAAATCTCGCCCTTAAAAAATATCTAACGATTTTTAAACACAAGTTTACACTAACTGATTTTTTGTTAAAACTTGTTTGATAATATTCCTTAAAATTTAGTTTCTTAATACTGTTCCAGCAAATAAAACATATGTCACTTTTAATTTTTGTAAGCAGTTTTATTAGAAAACCCTTTTTTTATTTAAAAATGTATTTTATCAAGCTTATTTTTGTGTGTAAAGAAACCTTTAAAACTTTTAACATACAAAACCATAGATAGCCATGGAATATGTCGCTGTCAGTGTTCAGAAAAGTCACACGAATTCTGTCTTTCCTTTTACATGGTGAGAATTTTCGACACTTTTTGACGTTTATTGGTATGCGTAGTAGAAATTCAGCTCCACCGTAAACTAGTCCAGCAGAATACCTTCAAAATATTAAATTTACAAAATGTTATTAAAAAAATGACATAGTTTCTCTTACAACGTTAGGATAAATTTAAGGACGCTGTGCTTTTATTTTAAATGAGGCAATAAGTAAAAATCGCCACTTTGCAGAATCGTTACGGGTGAGATTTTCTGTCATTTCTGAAGAATCGCTACCTACGTATCAGTATTCAACATCAAATTTCAAATAGAATATGACAGTATTCAATTGTTAATATATCAAAAACAGTTGAAGATCGACATAGGGTACGTTATATAAAAATGCTTAGAGTTTCAAAACAGAATGCAAAAATGCAATAATATACTGGGTGTTTCATTTGAAAGTTTCGGTTGGCATTCTTTTTAATATACCCTATAAACATAAACATATTCTAGTATACTGTAACATTTATATATTGTGTCCATTACTTTAAAGTAAATTTGATTGTTCTAAACTAACATTTTTAGTTTAATTTTTTGAAGTGAGCTTAAAATTAAAATATCATGTGACTTTAACTGTTACCAAAATTATCACGTGACTCGACACTTTCAAATAGTCACCTGACCATCAGTGCTATATTCAAACTGTATTTGACATCCCAACATTTTTATCTAAATAAAACCCATTCAAGCTCCAATCGTCTTCCAATCTACATGTCCATCACAAATTTAGCTAATTAATAAATATATATCTTTTAGCTCTTAAAAAGTCTAAGATAAATGTGAAAATTCAAACGATCATCCTGTAGCCAAATAAGAATAAATTTATCTTTTTATTAAAACTAAATATTTTGTACGATTAAATTATAATGTGGAAGTTTTTTTTAATATCCGCGTTTTTACAAAAATCGACCACTGTGCGAGTCCTACTCTAAAAGATGGTCAAGTTTGCCATAGCATGCGCATTAGCGAGTTCGGTCACGTGATGGTTTCGTCCAATAGCGTGCTCTGAAATAATACGAGTGACGTTTTTCACACGAGCTTTCCTACAACTCCCAACTACTGTGTCTAGTCGAGAACGGCTTCGCTCAAAAATTGTTGTTGTTTTAAGCGCGTTTATTAGTTGAAACTACTTTTCTTCTCTCAGGCGAACGATCACTTCCTATGACTTCCAGAATTGGTACCCTGACCAGTGTCGGTGCAGCACAGGTAGCGAATACACAGGGAGGTGATCGACCCCCTCTCTGACGCGGCGCCAGTTTTTTTCTTTTATTTTAAATTAAATATTACTCTTTTACAAGGTTTCGTCTTCGGCGGTCACATTTTTTGAAAAAATCATAAAAACAATTTTGGAGGAGACTCTCCATGATGGGAATTGACACGGTTACGCCACAACCATTCTTCTTACCCATTCTGACCTCCTAATAGCAATATATTTAAAAAATAAATAAAAAACACCTATTTTTTACCGGATAAAACCTAAATTATATGCTCTCTGCTTTTTTCTACATTATTACAAGCGATAAAGGCTTGAAAAATATATACAATAAAAACTTTCTGCAAGCTCACTTAGCAACAAGTTCATTTAAAATTGCTGTAACGGGTTTATTTGCTGAAACATCTTTCCTTTGGAATTTACCTTGCATAAATCTCTAGTGTGTGATGTTCTAACTGTATTGTGACATTACTGAAGGCACTCTTAACATCTCTTACTTAATTTGTGTCATGATTCATTATAAAATATTTTTGCTAATATAAGTAATTCATCAAAAACTACCTTTATCACAGGTTCCCGAGGTCAGGAATATTTGTCCTTTTAAAACTTTAACGTTTGAGTTTAGAAAAATAACTAAATAAATAGAGAACCTCTAGCCTTAAGAAAATCTCTTTTTTTTTTGTCAAGGAAAAACTCAGGAAACATTTATCCTTTTCATTAACTTTTCCTATTTATTTGTAAACAAATAACCTCAAATGTCATAAGTGTCACTAAAATCTAGGGATTTTTGAAATATTTTTGGTTATAAAACCATGTGGAAATTTCTTTCTTTTTTGTGGCTGTCACAGAGGAAGAATTGTAGCTGTGAAATAGCTGATCTTTAGATGCACATTTATGCAAAATTATCAGAGCTAGAGCCTGTTAGATGTTTGATAAGCTAGCTTTTGACTGTAAAGGTCGATTTGAACAATTTTGCTAATAAATATTTTGTGCCGTCACTGGGTTAAATGCCAAACAAATTTCTACAACCACCATTTTCTCACACCATCAAGTAAGTTTTTTCTTATTATTTTATTTCTAAACTCTTACAAATAAATTAACAAGAGATATCAAGCCTAAATTAATGCCTAAAAATACCTGATTTTAACGCTGATTCTCCTTTATTTAGAGGCCTGTTTTCACTGCTTTTATTCATTGCCTTTCACCCGTCATAAGCTGTAATTCAGGAAGTCAAGCAGCCCTAAGTTTACTGCCAGATCTACGGGTACCTTTGTAACCAGCCTTCTCACACCCTCGCACTGGATAGTCGATAAGTATAAACTAACCAAGAAAATTCAGACATAACTATAAGGTAGCTGTACTTGATGTAACTCGCATACTGTTTTTTCTATGTAAACCAATACCCTGCCTGTCATTAGATGAACTCCTAAAGTTAAGTTGAATTGCTGGGAAAGTCTAGAGACACTGTTAGTGGCGTTTGAAATATGCATAACTTAACCCCCAAATTTGTTCAGTTGCGGTATAACTTTCCAAGAGTGAAATCACTTTAAGATCAAGCACCTTACGGTATCGGTACTTTAACTAGCGGCTTTCGGTCGATATATATGCTCCTTTGTATCATAAAACCGGGGATCAAGAGGTTATAAACTTCACTTAGAAAACTCTCTGTAAACCGAGGTTAACCAAGGTATTTTTCATGGGCACTCTTGGGTTGCCCAAAGGGAACTAAAATTTGTTATCATTTTCAACAAATGTACCTCACCGAAATTATGATTTTTGTCGAATAAAACGTGACTATTTATTAAAATAACTTGCATTTATTCATGCTTTGGATTTTTGACGCACGACGGCCTGCTTGAATGAGCCAAATTTTAGCGCTGACTCTGGCAAGTTACCGGCCCCTTTCGCTCGTCCGTTTGGGTAGTAGGTAAAAAAGAGAGGGATGTCGGTGAAGGGCAATCAGTGCTGAAGCGTTTTGGAACTCGTTCAACGGAGCATCTTTTATTATCTTGGGAAAAAAAAAGGATAATAACATTGCAATAAATATAAGTATGTACGCCAGTGATAAATCGATATTCATTCAACGCGCGGGATTATTGACGTTTTAATTTTAAATAAATATTACCCCGGTGCATCCTGGCGCATTTAGCTAACAAAAAAAATCTTGCTTTGAATCTCGTTGACTTGCTGGTCGGGTATTACCATTACGTATTCTCTCTATTTATGCTCTGTGATTTTAGAAAGCCACCTACATTTTGTTAAAAAGCATTTATTCTACGTTTATTTTAAAAGAGTGGAGTTAAAAAAATTAAATCAAGAGGGTTTTAGCAGGTATAAATTTAAAAAAACACGCACGAGCGGTGCTCATCATCAGTACTGATGAGTACCACTATAGTGCGAAACTCGTGTCTGCGTCTGCTATTCTGCTGTTAATATTTTGATTTATTCTTACTAAATTCACTTTACTTTTTGACCGAGGTCCTTTAAAATAAAGATTTTTGTTATCTAGCGAATCATAAAAAATAGATTTCTGTAAAAGACAACCAATTGCTAGATTGATATATCGACAAATATACCCTCTATTAACGCCTTTAATCACCATGGTATTTCTTCCTATATCTTATAAGAATGACGCAATTTTATCTCTTTTTTTGTGTGTGTATCACCCTGTATTGCTCTATTTTTTAATTACAGGAACAAGCACTACACAATATGTGGACATGACGTGGCACTTGCAGAATGAAGAGCTTGGTTGGGATAATGTGGATAGTACTGGTACTAATTTCAGGTATTATTTTATATTATTATTAATATTGTTGTTACCTCTGTCTATAAAGGATGGACTTACGGCCCCTTTTAGATACTCCCTGTATTTTTTATTTTACTAATTCACATATTAACATTTGAGTAGGTGAACAGTTTGTCTTAAAACAGAAAAAATTTTCGGAATTTTTTCAAAAATTGCGTAACAAAATTATGTTTTATTGTATATTTTACACACATTAGTGTACATTTTATACACAATTGTGTAATAAGTCTACACTCTTATGCGTTAAAGAAATATTCGTTTGGTCATATGAAAAGAAAAACATTCGTTTGCGATAAATAAATGTTTTTTTTTAGTGACCAGATCCACAAAATATCAAAAATTAAACAAATTTTAAGAGTTCATAAATTATCAACATCTACAAACACAACAACTCAATCTATTTGTGAATTTTTGCTCCAAACCACATATCAATATCGAACTATTTCCGGAAAATAAGTCAACCATGGCGACCTTACATCCGTTTGAAAATAAAATATATCGAAAACACTTTGCATTTCCATATTTATACCAAAATGTAATTATTTGATTTTTTTTACTCTTACGTAGGGAGGCAATTTAAACTTTAATAATTTAAAAACCAAACTTCCAACGTTACCATATTGAAAAGGCGCTAATATAAAAAAAATGCTTTAAAAACAGATTAGAGCGCTACAAGAAAGTGAAAGAACAGGAAAGGGACACAAAAGTATTTCTAAAATACAAAAGTTGTTATAATTCGGTAATTTCTTTTCTATCAAAGAAACCAAATACCACAGTCAATATACTGTGCAAAAACATACTTAAAAGGGCTACATTTCCAGTTACCTAAGTATAATTAATTTTCCGGAAAATTACCAAGGTAAAATATTTTTTTATACATTCATCAAATGCAAAAAAAGATTTCTGTCCGGTCTTTATCCAAAATTAAAGAGATATAGCGGAAAAATGGTAATATTAAAAAAATTAAAAGAATTTACGAAAAAATCATTTAAAAGCATCGTCAGACTATCAAACTGTCAAAGATTAAAATGTCGCAACAACGAACGTCACCGAGTAAAAAAGGCACATCGCTATAGAAACCATGTCATTTCATTTACCAGCCGCCTTGATTTATAGTGTATAGATGGTGTGTTGCGAGAAGTCCTCTTCGTTTGGGATTTTTAAAATTATTTTCCTGTTTATCTTGTATTTTTTTATAAAGGTATTAAAAAAAAATAGTGTTAACAACTCGCGGATAAGCTCCGCTTTTTTTACTCGCGTTTTTAAATACCTCGCTGCGCTCGTTATTTAAAGGAACGCTTGTAAAAAAGGCACTATTTTACCCAGTAGTTGTGAAAATTACTATTTTGAACAAAAAAAGCACCTTTTTTGTAATTCGTCCTGTTCAAAAAATTTTCTTTTTAGAAAGTTTAAAAAAGTGTATTTTTTTTAATAAGAAAATAAGCAAATAAATTTGCATTTCCCATCGTGGAGTTAAATATAAAAAAAGAATTACACCAAAAGTAAAAACTTGTTGATTTTTGGTCTGCTCCACCAGTTCTACTACTAATTTTATTCATGACTTCTTGTTCTTCTTCATCTAAAAAATTTATGGCACACTGATAAGCTCTATGAACGACGAAACCCGTGTCTGCGTTTAGTCTATGTATTTATGCTATGCTGCTCCAATGTATACAAAGTGTCCCAAAAGTCTGGAATCATGGATTTTTTGAGAAAACTATGGTTTTTTCCAAAAAAAACTTATGTATAGCTTTTTATACAGGGTGTGCCAAAAATAAAATATGGCACAAACCGAGGCACAAATAATCTTTTCTTAAGGTGGACACCCTGTATATTATGTCATTTTCTGAATCCTTAAAAAACTAGCTTTTTAAAAATACCAAACACTTTGCTGCCGTCAGATGGAAAAATGCTGTATCTTGAAAACACCTGTTTTGAGGAAATTACGTCTTAAGTTTTTTGAAAATATTTACTAAAATATTGAAACCATTAATTTAAAATTAATAAGGCTTTCCTTTTAAATCAGATGGGAGGTCGCTTTGAGATAAATTAAATTAGCAGTGTTAGGCTAAAACGCTGTAACCGCCAATACAGCGTTTTACCATCTGACGGCAGTTTGGGTCTATCTTTTATAAAGTTATGATTGTTTACCACAAACCAAAACTACATTTTTTGCACTCGACGTGCATTTCGCTAACAACGTTAGCATCATCAGGAGACGATAAACAATAAACCTAATTAACCTACACTCTATCTTATACACTATCTTTTAGTGGGCGGAGATAAGACTAATAATTTGTCATTGGTCACGCTTTATAACCCTATCTCCCCTCAACTAAAGAATAAAGTGTACTAAACGGAATGGTGCCTCTATCTTTATTTAAACCATTTCTGTATTTAATGATTTTCATGATTTCATATGCATTCAAAAGTCTTTTGTTGGGTACACTTTTTAGAAGTTTTAGGTTATCTAATGTGAATCTATGATTGTCTTCAAAAGCATGCTCGGCCACACTTGACTTTTCTGTGCTTCCGTATTTTAAGTGTGCTAAGTGTTCTTTGAATCGTGTTTAAATAGAGCGTCTTGTTTGGCCAACATATTTTTTGTCACAATCCATGCAACTAATTTCGTAAATTCCACTTTTTTCTAGAACTTTAGTTTTATCCTTGGGATTTCCTAGTAAACCTCTTATTGTGTTTCCGGATTGATATACTAATTTAAGACCGGTGTTAATAAATAGTTTTTGTAATCCTTTTGTATAGTTAGGATTATAAGGAATTGATACAAATTTAGAGTCGGAGGTATCTTTTTGTCTGAAAAAAGTGGAATTCCGAAAGGTCTTTTGAAAAGAGTGGCTATTTATCAGCTTATTATTAAGCCTTCGTCGTAACCGTTTACGCCAGCTATATTCCTAATCCCATTCATTTCTGCTTCAAATCTTTCTTTCTAATCTATATGCTAAAAAGTGCAAACTTGCAAGCTAATGTTGTAAGCAAGTCAAGTCAAATTCCAATTTATTTTTATTTCTTATAACTGAAGTGTCTAGAAATGGCTGTGTACCGTTGTTCTCTGTTTCATAAGTAAATTTAAATGTGGGAAATTTGTTATTTATTTTTTCCATAAAATTTTCAACACTAGTTACTTTAGTGTTGAATGCTGCAAACACATCGTTTACATACCTGAACCATACTCTGGGGAAATACTTAAATTATTTACTTATATCTGATTCAAATTTGCTCATAAAGAGGTTTGCAATAAAAGGTGATAAACTATTACCCATTGTGGTTCTTTGTAATTGTTGGTGGTAGTTATTTTTATATTGAAAGTAATTTTGATTCATGCAGAGTTTTGTTAAAGAAAGGTATTCTAAAGTCTGTTTGTCTTCTGGATTGTTTTTTCTTAGTAGTTCCTCCAAGTATTGTAAGGTATTGGGGATATGGGTAAACCCCGCGTGGGTTTCAATTTTTTAATTTTCTCTTCTTCTAAATTGAAACTTTCTTCTTAAATCCAAAAAAAGGATGTGTTAAGATGAATATTCAATAAACAAATTTAGTTCTTCTTATAAATCAAAATATCTCCAAAACTCAAGGAGGGTTGGTTTCAAATGCTTAAAACCAAAAATTTCACTTAAACCTAGGACCGTTTTAAAATACACTAAACCCTTTTAGTAAATCCCACCGAAAGTGTTAGGTGTTTAGGGTTCAGAAAATGATAGAATGTACAGGGTGTCCAATTTAAAAAAGTTATAAGTAAAGTTTGTGCCATATTTTATTTTTGGTACACCCTGTATAAAAGAGTATGCATTTTTTTGGACACCGATTTTTCTACCTAAAATGTTCCTATGTCATGTTTTTTTTGAAAAATCCCGTAGTTCTCCGAAAAAAACCATTATTTGTTTTTTGCTAGCTACGCCGGTACCCAGGCCGGACGTCAACCGATTTTATGGACTGGTTCCGAGACCAATTAGTGGTAGAACTGGTTAGGTAGAGCAAAAATCCAAGTTTTTTCTTTTTCTCTTATTTAGAACTCAAATTCAGCAAAATGTTAAGTTTACCACATTTTTCGTGAAATATATCTCATGTTTTATTCTTCTATCGGAAAAACTTTATTCACTAGGGAAAAGAAGTGAATTTTTTTATTTCCAAAGCAATCCGAATACTTACCAATTATTGTGGCACAACAGTGTCTAAATGTACGTAACATGATTTGCGTTGCCTGAAAAATGCTCCCAGACACTAAAAGAGTTTTCGAATTTCACGTGTGTCCTCTGACACTTGCATGTCCAAAAAATAAAAGGAAAGCTTCATACAGTTGGAGCTGGTTTTATTTGAAATTTAGTATGGTTTTAACATAACTAAGGTCGGGGGTGAGTTTAAAACAAAGGTTTTAAGGTATGTTTTAGGTCTTTTTAAACGATTTATTTAACTTCACAGAGCCTCCTGGGGCTCTATTCGGGGCGTAACAGAACGATCATACCCTGAGAAGTGATCAATCGCACAAAAGTAATTCGAACGACGCACAGTGGTCGATTTTCCGGAAAACGCGGACATAAATGGAAAAAATTAAAAAATTCAGTTATATCTAAATTTGCCCCTATATGGTTGTCAAGATAATAGGCGAATAGTTGGTCAAAGAATAAACTATGCTTTTTACGAGTTTGATATTACGTACCAGTATTCAACATCAAATTTTAAATAGAAGCCCCAGAGTATGACAGTATTCAACTGTTAATATCTCGAAAACAGTTGAAGATCTTCATAGGGTACGTTATGTAAAAATGCTTAGAATTTCAAAACAGAATGCAGAAATGCAATAATATACTGGGTGTTTCATTTGAAAGTTTCGGTTGGCATTCTTTTTAATATACCCTATATACATAAAAATATTCTAGTATACTGTAATATTTATATATTGTGTCAATTACAAAGAAAGAAAAAAGAAATTTTATTCATCTAAACCAACATTTTTAGTTTAATTTTGTGAAGTAACCAAAATTATTACTTGACTGGAAACTTTTAAATAGTCACGTGACCATCAGTGCTATATTAACATTTTTGGCTAAAAACCCATTCAAGCTCCAATCGTCTTTCAATCTACATGTCCTTTGTAGATCCCCCCTCACACCACCATCACAAATTTAGCTAATTAATAGAAATATATCTTTTACCTCTTAAAAATTTCTTAAGATAAATGTGAAAATTCACACGATCGTCCTGTGTATCGGCTAAATAAGAATAAATTTATCTTTTTATTAAAACTAAATATTTTGTACGATTAAATTAAAATGTGGAAGTTTTTTTATTATCCCCGTTTTTACAAAAATCGACCACTGTGTGAGTCCTACTCTAAAAGACGGTCAAGTTTGCCATAGCATGCGCATTAGGGAGTTCGGTCACGTGATGGTTTCCTCCAATAGCGTGCTCTGAAATAATATGAGTGACGTTTTTCACACGAGCTTTTCTACAACTTCCAACTACTGTGTCTAGTCAAGAGAACGGCTTCGCTCAAAAATTGTTGTTCGAGGCAGCTCTGCGCGTGCCCATAATAGTTTGGTGATTATTCGATCGTCTCGTCACTGCTTTTAAGCGCGTTTATTGGTTGAAACTACTTTTCTTCTCTCAGGCGAACGATCACTTCCTATGACTTCCAGAATCGGTACCCAGGGCTTTTTATCACTCTTTCCGTGGATTTTAATCAAATTTAGCACAGTAATGTAGATCTGACGACAGTAAAATATTATGAAAGGATGTTTGACGGGTGTAATTATATTGAATTGAAAACGTCTTTATTGTAATATTATTTTTACAAAGGTAAAGTCTAGCTCAACGGCCATGAAAAGTGATAATAATGTTCAAATATTTACTTGTTTAAATATTTTAAATAGGATATGAAAAAATAATATTATACAAAGTTTAGAATTAAAGTTTTGCACAGATATAAATTAAGAAGAAAAACGTATAGTAAAAAATGCTAGGTAGTTAAGTAGGCACCACCTTAAAATTTGAAGGAATGTTTCTAATAATATAAGGAGAAGGATTAATTAGCGCAGTCAAGCCACACCCCCCCCTCGAAATATATTCGAGTTTTTATATTCTTATAATTTCGAACCAATTTCGAACTAATTTTGAACCACTTTTAAAAATTTTGAACCACACTCCTTCCTGGTTTTTTTAATATGCAAAATGGGAGGTGCAGCCGGACGTCAAGCTGAAAAAAAACCAGGAAAGAGTGTGGTTCAAAATTTTTAAAAGTGGTTCAAAATTAGTTCGAAATTATAGGCATATCGAAACTCGAATATCTTTCGGGGGGGGGGGGGGTGTGGCTTGATTAACCTGATTAATTAGCTATTTCTTTGAATAAATTTCGAAAGATGTCAACAGAATCCTTATCATTTTTGTATATAGCTGGGATATTAATAATAATATATGACATTGTACATAAAGATACGCTGAAAAATGGCCAACCGATGCCGAGGCATGGTAAATGCGTTCACTGCTCTTAAATTAACACTATGAATACGATTTCGAGGTATAAATTTTTGACGAAGGTAGAGGGCAGGGTAGGTAGCAAGTACACGTCGAACAAAACACAAAACCCTAAAACAAAGTTATGATTGTTTTCCACAAACAAAAACTACACTTTTTTGCACTCGACGCGCGTTTCGCTAACAACGTTAGCATCATCAAGAGACGATAAACAATGAACTAAATTAATCTACGCTCTATCTTATATACAATCTTTTAGTGGGCGGAGATAAGACTAATAAATTGTGATTGATCACGATTTTTAATCCTAACTCCCCTCAACCAAAGAATAAAGTGTACTAAACGGGATGGGTCCTCTATCTTTATTTAAACTATTTTGGTACACTTTTTAGAAGTTTTAGGTTATCTAATGTTAATCTATGATTGTTTTCAAAAGCATGCTCGACCACACTTGACTTTTCTGTTCTTCCGTATTTTAAGTGTGCTAAGTGTTCTTTAAAACGTGTTTGAATAGAGCGTCTCGTTTGGCCAACATATTTTTTGTCACAATCCATGCAACTAATTTCGTAAATTCCGCTTTGTTCTAGAACTGTAGTTTTATCCTTGGGATTTCCTAGTAAGCTTCTTATTGTGTTACCGGATTGATATACTAATTTAAGACCGGTGTTATTAAATACTTTGTGTAATCCTTTCGTATAATTAGGATTATAAGGAATTGATAAAAAAATTTCCGAAAGGTCTTTTGAAAAGAGTGTCTATTTATCAGCTTATTTATTAAGCCTTCGTCGTAACCATTTTCGCCAGCTATATTCCTAATCCTATTCTTTTCTGCTTCAAATCTTTCTTTGTTTAAGGGGAAATTTACTAATCTATATGTTAAAAAGTGCAAACTTGCAAGCTTATGTTGTAAGCAATGAAAATAGTCATTTGGAATATACCTGTTGGTGGCCGTGCCTTTTCTGTATAGGTCAAAGTCCAATTTATTTTTATTTCTTATAACTAAAGTGTCTAGAAATGGCAGTGTATCGTTGTTCTCTGTTTCATAAGTAAATTTAATAGTGGGAAATTTGTTATTTATTTTTTCCATCTCTTAAATTAGTATATCAATCCGGTAACACAATAAGAAGCTACTAGGAAATCCCAAGGATAAAACTACAGTTCTAGAAAAAAGCGGAATTTACGAAATTAATTGCATGGATTGTGACAAAAAATATGTTGGCCAAACGAGACGCTCTATTCAAACACGTTTTAAAGAACACTTAGCACACTTAAAATACGGAAGAACAGAAAAGTCAAGTGTGGCCGAGCATGCTTTTGAAAACAATCATAAATTCACATTAGATAACCTAAAACTTCTAAAAAGTGTACCAAACAAAAGACTTTTGAATGCATATGAAAGTATGGAAATCATTAAATCCAGAAATAGTTTAAATAAAGATAGAGGACCCATCCCGTTTAGTACACTTTATTCTTTGGTTGAGGGGAGATAGGATTAAAAATCGTGATCAATCACAATTTATTAGTCTTATCTCCGCCCACTAAAGGATTGTATATAAGATAGAGCGTAGATTAATTTAGTTCATTATTTATCGTCTCCTGATGATGCTAAAGTTGTTAGCGAAACGCGCGTCGAGTGCAAAAAAGTGTAGTTTTGGTTTGTGGAAAACAATCATAATTTTGTTTCAGTTCCTTGATGTTAGACGACTGCAACACGTGTTTTGTGATGGCCGTAAATTCAGAGCTTTGTGATGAAAACCGATAGAAAAACATGGGGTTTTCAGATTTATAATTTATTCTGGGGTCAATACAATTTTATGAAAAAAAAATCGAGGGTAGGGGATGATTAAGGTGTGTAAAGGGAGTAAATTCATAAATTTGAAAAAAAGGAGATACATACATGCGGTTGTCATATTTATTTTATAGTCTGATTCAGTAACAACGCGAAAGTTATCCACCCAAGTCAAGGTCTGTAACGCGCTTTGTGGCACTGGGGTGGCTAAAAATGAGCGTTACACCCTCAGAATGCCGGCACACCCCGTTGTATACGAGCCATTTCTTTCTACACGGACTTCTGGAAGGGATGACCGAATATTTGTCCGCTCTTCGTAGGAATAATATGAAGGCGTAGAAGGGCCACACCAGTTTAATTTTTTTTTTCGTCTTATATCTCGTAACTTTAAAATTCCGTGTTACTAACTCGAAATTTTAAACTTTCGAGATTTTGGCCCAAACTTTTGAGATAATATCACATAATTTTAAAATTTCGAGTTAGTAAAAAGATCTATGTTGGGAATTTGGAACCTTTGGTTGCACTAAAACAAAATTATGATTGTTTTCCACAAACCAAAACTACACTTTTTTGCACTCGACGCGCGTTTCGCTAACAACGTTAGCATCATCAGGAGACGATAAACAATGAACTAAATTAATCTACACTCTATCTTATATACAATCCTTTAGTGGGCGGAGATAAGACCAATAAATTGTGATTGATCACGATTTTTAATCCTATCTACCCTCAACCAAAGAATAAAGTGTACTAAACGGGATGGGTCCTCTATCTTTATTTAAACTATTTCTGGATTTAATGATTTCCATACTTTCAAATGCATTCAAAAGTCTTTTATTTGGTACACTTTTTAGAAGTTTTAGGTTATCTAATGTGAATCTATGATTGTTTTCAAAAGCATGCTCGGCCACACTTGACTTTTCTGTTCTTTTGTATTTTAAGTGTGCTAAGTGTTTTTTAAAACGTGTTTGAATAGAGCGTCTCGTTTGGCCAACATATTTTTTGTCACAATCCATGCAAGTAATTTCGTAAATTCGATTATTTCGAAAGGGTAGATAACCTAATAAAAAATGGACCCTACAAACAAGTCCCAAAAAACCCCTTACCAAAAATGATTAACGAAGTAAAAAACACAATTAAAAAATGTAACAATATTATTACTGGCAATATTAAATAACAACTACAAATAAGCAATCCCACTATGCCGAAACTGTATTATCTTCCGAAAATCCACAAGCCTGGAAAATCGGTTAGACCTATAGTTTCTGCTGTAGGATCACCTACTTACAACATTTCGAAATGGCTAGCAAACGAGTTTGAAAATTTACCGATAAAGGAAAAAGGATTTTCTGTTCAAAATTCCCTTGAATTTATCAACAAAGTTAAAGATATTTCACTCCAAGAAGGTGAAATTTTAATCTCGTTTGATGTTAGTTCGTTGTTCCCTAGTGTGCCGATCCCCAATACCTTACAATACCTGGAGGAACTACTAAGAAGAAACAATCTAGAAGACAAACAGACTTTAGAATACCTATCTTTAACAAAACTCTGCATGAATCAAAATTACTTTCAATATAAAAATAACTACTACCAGCAATTAGAAGGAACCACAATGGGTAATAGTTTATCACCTTTTATCGCAAACCTATTTATGAGCAAATTTGAATCAGATATAAGTAAAGAATTTGAGTATTTCCCCAGATTAGGGTTCAGGTATGTAGACGATGTGTTTGCAGTATTCAACACTAAAGTAACTAGTGTTGAAAATTTTATGGAAAAAATAAATAACAAATTTCCCACTATTAAATTTACTTATGAAACAGAGAACAACAGTACACTGTCATTTCTAGACACTTTAGTTATAAGAAATAAAAATAAATTGGACTTTGACCTATACAGAAAAGGCACGGCCACCAACAGGTATATTCCAAATGACTCTTTTCATTGCTTACAACATAAGCTTGCAAGTTTGCACTTTTTAACATATAGATTAGTAAATTTTCCCTTAAACAAAGAAAGATTTGAAGCAGAAAAGAATAGGATTAGGAATATAGCTGGCGAAAACGGTTACGACGAAGGCTTAATAAATAAGCTGATAAATAGACATTCTTTTGAAAAGACCTTTCGGAATTCTACCTTTTTCAGACAGAAAGATACCTGCGACTCAAAATTTGTATCAATTCCTGATAATCCTAATTATACGAAAGGATTACACAAAATATTTAATAACACCGGTCTTAAATTAGTATATCAATCCGGTAACACAATAATAAGCTTACTAGGAAATCCCAAGGATAAAACTACAGTTCTAGAAAAAAGTGGAATTTACGAAATTACTTGCATGGATTGTGACAAAAAATATGTTGGCCAAGCGAGACGCTCTATTCAAACACGTTTTAGAGAACACTTAGCACACTTAAAATACGGAAGAACAGAAAAGTCAAGTGTGGCCGAGCATGCTTTTGAAAACAATCATAGATTCACATTAGATAACCTAAAACTTCTAAAAAGTGTACCAAACAAAAGACTTTTGAATGCATATGAAAGTATGGAAATCAATAAATCCAAAAATAGTTTAAATAAAGATAGAGGACCCATCCCGTTCAGTACTTTGGTTGAGGGGAGATAGGATTAAAAATCGTGATCAATCACAATTTATTGGTCTTATCTCCGCCCTCTAAAGGATTGTATATAAGATAGAGCGTAGAATAATTTAGTTCATTGTTTATCGTCTCCTGATGATGCTAACGTTGTTAGCGAAACGCGCGTCGATTGCAAAAAAGTGTAGTTTTGGTTTGTAGAAAACAATCATAATTTTGTTTTTAGTAAAAAGATAATAACACGAAATTTTAAAATTTCGAGATAACAACACGAAATTTTAAAATTTAGAGTTAGTAACACGAAAATTAAAAGTTTCGAGATATAAGACAAAATTTTAGAAATTAAAAAAAATAAAACTGGTGTGGCCCTTCTACGCCTTCGCAGAATAACAATATAAAGTCAAAATGAAGAAACGACAACACGGAAAAAAGTATACTTGAAAAAGCAAGGAAAAAGTATCGTGAATAATTATACATCCTGCATTTTGTTTCTTTTTGATTAAGACTAAAAAGTAAGAAATAAACATTTTATTAAAAAATTCTTCTAGAAAGTAGAAAATTTTGCAGATCTCTGTTTACTACAGTGTAGATTATCAATAGCGGTAATGGCTCATTATATTCGATGTAAAATCGATGTAAATTCGATGTAAAATTTTAAATTCGATGTAAGATCACGCCACGATTTTATATCGAACTTAAAATTGATCTTTAATAATCGGGCCACGATATTATATCGAACTTAAAAATAATTGTTTGTTAAATCTAGGCTATCTAGCTTTTACTTTACTACCGTCTACTACGTTTTTAAATCTTGTACCATATGCTTCTGTTGGCCTTTTAATTTTTGGACATTTTTTGTCTGCGCAAAAACAATATTTTTTTTATACCTTTATCTAAAACATGATTTTAATAACTGTCTGCAAATAACTAAAGTTGGTTACCGATGCAAAAAAACTTTTTTTTTGATCACGGGTGCAAAAAAAGATTTCTGTCCGTTTTTTACTCAAAATTAAACAGAAATATCGGAAAGTAGTAATATTGAAAAAATAAAATTATTCTTGCCTAAAAATTAAGCCATTTCCGCCAGTTTTCACCAAGTGTTTACGAAAAAATTATTAAAACATCGTCAAAATATCAAACTGTCAAAGATCAAAATGTCGCAACAACGAACGTTATCGCGTAAAAAGGCAGATCGCCATGGAAACCATTGTTATTTCATTTACCAGCCGCCTTGGTTTATAGTGTAAATATGGTGTGTTGCGAGTAGTTTTCACAACTAGTGACTAAAATAGTGCTTTTTTTACAAGCGTTGGTTTAAATAACGAGTGCAGCTAGGTATTTAAAAACGCGAGTAAAAAAAAGCACAGTTTAGTCGCGAGTTGTTAACACTATTTTTTAATACATTTATCAAAAAATCCAAAAGAAACAGGAAAATACTTTTAAAAATCTCGAACTAAGAGCACTTCTCGCAACATACCATCTTTACACTACAAATCAAGGCGGCTGGTAAATGAAATAACAATGGTTTGTGCCTTTTTACTCGGCGACGTTCATTGTTGCGACATTTTAATCTTTGACAATTTCATATTATGACGAAAATTTAAAATGATTTTTTCGAAAATACCTAGTGAAAACTAGCGAAAATGGGTTAATTCTTAGGCAAGAATATCTAGATTTTTTCAGTATTACTATTCTCTGCTATATCTCTTTAATTTTGGGTAAAAAACGGACAGAAATCTTTTTTTGCACCCGTGATCAAAAAAAAAGTTTTTTTGCATCGGTAACCAAAAAAGCCATGCTTTAGTTATCTGCAGACAGTTACTAAAATCATGTTTTTGATGAAGGTATAAAAAAAAAACCATTTAGTTATCGACACACAGTTACTAAAATCATGTTTTTGATGATGGTATAAAAAATGTATGTTTCTGTTTTCCTTGGATTTTTTGATAAAGGTATTAAAAAAATACTGTTTACAACTCGCGGCCAAACTGCGCTTTTTTTTACTCGCGTTTTTAAATACCTAGCTGCACTCGTTATTTAAACCAACGCTTGTAAAAAAAGCACTATTTTAGTCACTAGTTGTGAAAACTACTCGCAACACACCATATTTACACTATAAACCAAGGCGGCTGGTAAATGAAATAACAATGGTTTCCATGGCGATGTGCCTTTTTACGCGATAACGTTCGTTGTTGCGACATTTTGATCTTTGACAGTTTGATATTTTGACGATGTTTTAATAATTTTTTCGTAAACACTTGGTGAAAACTGGCGGAAATGGCTTAATTTTTAGGCAAGAATAATTTTATTTTTTCAATATTACTACTTTCCGATATTTCTGTTTAATTTTGAGTAAAAAACGGACAGAAATCTTGTAAATAAAGCACTACTTTAGCCACTAGTTGTGAAAACTATATTTTGCGACACTTAACAATAAAAAAAAATTGCATTGGTAGCCAAAAAAGTAATATTTTTGTTATTAGCGGCTTGTGAGCAAAATCGTGTTTTGGTTGAAGGTATAAACAGAAGCTTTTTTGCATCGGTAACCAAAAAAGCCATGGTTTGGTTATTTGTGGACAATTACTAAAATTGTGTTTGTGTTGTACACATTGTATTTCTAAAAATGCTTTATTTTTGTCTTTAATAATATAATAGTCTAGAGAATTTTATGCATTTTCATAACCCTTGGAATTTCGGTCATTTCGCAATAATAAAAGGAACATTTTATCTAACAAAAAATTTCATATGCTCTCGGAATGCCTACCTAGATGCGTAAGAATTTGGAAATTCAGTGGCCATATTGACGAAAGTTTATTTTAAATTTAAGAGAATGTTATTTGCCCCATATACAGGATGAGGGCAAAAAAAACCCCTTTGACTAGAAAAGTCAAGGCAATTATCAAAAATTATTATTTATTAAAAACTTAAAGAGTGATCTAGGAACCTAAAAATTTTGAAGAAATGTGCTGATGGCTTATTTTCTAGAGACCTCAAACTTGTGTTATTTGTCTTACTTTTAATCCCGCTTTTTTACCTTTGATGATGATGATGATTATTCATTTGTGAGTGTGCCAGTCTGGCACTGTCCACTACGATCACTAGCGGTTCTATTGTGGCTCTATTTTGACATTGGTTTTTGCTACAGAATAGCGAAAGAATGTAAAGAGCGGTAAGAATCATAGAAGACCAAAATGATCCTATTCACCAAAAATAGAAAACAAGAGGGATTCAGAGCTACCATAATGTACGGCAGACCCCTAACTTTGGTATCACAACTTAAGTATTTGGGGGTGACGCTGGACAAGTGACTCAATTGGAGCGAGCATATTGCCAGAATGACTGTTACTAAAGTCCAGGCAACATTGTGGCAGTTACGCCGAGTGGTCGGTCGAACCTGGGGCATTAGCCCGAGAATCCTACACTGGATATACACGGTCATCATAAGAACAAGGATCCAATACAGATCAGTGATCTAGTGGTCCGCTGTAGAAAAGCTGACTATATCCAAAAAGCTCACGAGCTTACAAGGGCTCTTATGTAGAGGGATAACCGGCGCAATGAGGAAGACCCCCATCCTACCCTGGTAAAAATCTTCTGTCTCCCCTCGCTCCCATCTTGGATCAAGAAGGAGGCGATGGCGACGCACCTGCGATTAAGGGACCAGGGACTATGGAAGAGCAGGGAGGAAAGAGAGGGCCATCTGGCGGTCGAAGGACTCGCAACGAAAGAGTTGCCCTTTCTAAGACTGCCAGTGAAAGCACCACTTAAAACATTGAGGTTCGATAAGAAGTAAAAGGTCACAATACCAAAACGGAACGACTGGTAAAGGGAAGAATTCCGAATGGAATTAAGCAGTGAGGCGACGGTCTGCTACACGGATGGCTCTAAACTGGCAGAGAAAGAACAGGCACAGGAGTGTACGCGGAAAGCCTAGAACTTCAGAAAAGTTATCCACTTAAAGAACACACTATGGTGTTTCAAGCGGAGGTATATGCCATTATCATGGCAGCAACCCTACCGGAGGTGAAAAATGGCAGGAGGGACATAAACATATACTCCGACAGCCAGGCTGCCCTCAAGGCTCTACGTGCACTCAAAATAGTCAGTAATCTGGTGAAAGAATTCGCTGCAAACACTGGTTCAAGACAAGAGGATAACAATGATGTGGGTCCCAGGTCATGAGGGAATAGCGGTGAACGAGAAAGCGGACGAACTTGCCAGACCTCTTCTGGCAATGACAAGGAAAGGGGGTATGGCAGAAAGGACCCATGAAGAGGTCTAATTGCTAGGCCCACGGGCCGCCCCTTTACTACTACTACTACTAGTCCTACAAAATATTCAGCCCTTTAAAGATGCTCGCAACTTCCTTTGGTGAAGCATCTTTCAGATCAGGTTTACCCAAAATACGTTGACGTTGACGTGCAATGGCCGAACATTCATACAGCACATGTCTGGCCATCTCGTCCTCCTCCATACAAAGCCTACATTCGGTGTCCTCCCTTAGACCCATTCTGTGTAATGGTACTTTCAGCCTGCAGTGTCCGGTGTATAAATCAACCATTGCATTATCCGGATCTCCTGCCTGGTCAGCTCAATGAGTTTCCCGGCCCTCTTCCTGCAAAGATGTGCAATGAACTCTTTGGAATGTGCCAGTCCCGGCAATTTTCTTCAGTATTGTTGGAATTCTCCATCCAGCTTGAGAGAGCAGTGTTGATTGTGTTGTATGCTATTCTAAGGGCTGATTCGGGGCCAACGAATACAGCGGAGGCCGCATTTCCCCGATGCCCAGAATGTCCCGGAATTATTTGTTTTTAACTAAAGGGATAAAAAGGACACTTTTATTTCTAAGGTGCGAAAAATCAAAATTATTGAATATATCCAAAATTTCTTCTAGACCACCTTAAGACACCCGGTTTATCTCATTGCTTGTCGACAATACATCCTATAAAAAAGCCATAAAATGTTCTGATCTATTGGAAAAACCTTTACGTCTTATTTGGTCTTTCTCGCGGTTATTTTTCAAGACTTGGCGCTGTAAAATGCTCGAACTAAGCCAATAACCTCAGGCGCATATATTTTTTTGTGCAAAGAAAACCCATTTTCCCAAAGGTCAACTTTTAGCAGACGGTTTTTGTGGCTTCCCTTTTCATATACATATAAAAACTAGGGTATTAAGAGCTAATATAGTCAAATCCTTTTTGTACTACAAGAGTCGCTAATAAATGGCCTAACAATGGTTATTGTATAATATTAGTCCACAACTTTGCATTTTTGGTCATTTATATTTCTGAAACTTTTTTTGTTTGTAATTTTAAAACTATAAGGGGGGTCAAAAAAACCGTACATTTTTTTTTGGTTGTGGATTTGCCGTAAGCTTGATTTTTATGATTTTAGCTTCTGCGAAAAGCTAAATCTTCAGACTATATGAAACTTTTCCCAAATTTGACATTTCGTTAAAATCCAAGATGGTGCATGATTTTTAAATTTCTCCATTTTTAACGCCCCTCGCCAAAATTTTATGTGCTCCACTGTACCCGATTTTAGACATTTGCCATAAAGACACATCTTTGTCGTGCACAGAAAGATATCACTTCTAAAAATCGGACAAGAAGTAATAAAGCCATGATGAACCTAAAGATAATTTAGTTAAATACCTGTTAAATTATTTTTAGATGTGCTAAGATAGATAGGACTGTAAAAACTTTGATTGAAAGAAATTAATACCACCTTATATCTTACACACTTTACGCTTTGAGCAATTAAATTTTTAACAGAATAAGAAATAAATTCCCAATGTCCATAGTGGAGTTAAATATAAATAAAAAGTGAGTTTTGCCAATAGAAAACTGTTGGATTTTTCGACTTCTCCACCAGTTCTACCACTGACTGGTTTCAGACACAGTCCATCCACCAGTCGGGAATTCTACTATGACGAATCGATAGCAAAAAAAAACGAACTTTATAAAATACAACGGAGTACCACAAGAATACATACCGAGTGCGACACGGAGACTACGCAGACCCGCGTTTCACTCTTGTTAGAGATCATTAGTGCGACATAAGTTTTTATAGTCGAATAATATGAACGATCTAATCAACAAGTCATGGACAAATCTTCGGCACAACATTAGTTATCAGAATGAGAAATAAATTCCCAATGTACATAGTGGTATTAAATATAAATAAAAAGTGAGTTTTACCAACAGAATACTGTTGGATTTTTCGCCTTCTCCACCAGTTCTACCACTGACTGTTTTCAGAAACAGTCCATCTATCAGTCGGGCTTTCTACTATGACGAATCGATAGCAAAAAAACGAACTTTATAAAATACACCGGAGTACCACAAGAATATTTTTAATTAAATTTTTGCTGTTTCTTGTATAAAAATGGCAAAATAAAAATCATATGCACTCAAGATGACTCAAGATTTTTGAACGCTAAAAAACCAGTGAACACTTTAAAAAAGGAGTGTTTTATTCTAGAAATCGAAAGCTTGGGAGCAAAGCTTTAAAACGTGAGTTAAAACATAGAAAACTTGGTTAAACAAAAACGTTACCCCTTAAATTATGCTAAAATATTTAAGCCTTGAGTAACCATTATGGCTCTACCACTTACAGATTTACAAAAAGAATTTGTCCAATAATATTTTTCGTCTAAGATATCTTATTCTCGTATTTTGTAACGTGAATTTTAATTATTAATAATCTTTAAAAACACGAAAACACAACAGAGAAAAGGAAGGTTATTATAAATAGAACGAAATCATTTGTCACTGTTACCAGTGCAAGTCAGTGTTTTACATTTCTTAAGAAATTGTAGCCAAAGAAAATGATTAGATAAAAATTGTTACCTATTTTTACAATTAAAAAGAATATAGAGAACATATTTGCATTAATAAATTAACTTAAATAATTTATTTTCTATTCAACGTTTTACTGTTGACAACCATGTCATTAGACACATAAAGTAAATATTTTAACGCATCGGTATCGGTATACGTATCGCGTTCGAAATAAAGCCAAAATACACTACATTTTTGACTTGTTTATGCGATGTTTCGAACTATGCCTGCTTTTTTGAAAGGTGCGATGATAGAACTGCTTACAGCAATCGATGCGTGCGTTGGGATGTACGTAACGATATGTTCATCACTTCGTACGCATCGATTGCTGTCAGCTTATGTGTCATCGCACCCGTCAAAAAAGCGGGCATCGTTCAAAACATGGCATGAACAAGTAAAAATGTAGTGCATTTTGGCTTTATTTTGAACGCGATACGTATACCGATACCGATGCGTTGAAATATTTACTTTAAGTGTCTATTGGTTAGTAAGGGATTCCGTTATCACCTCGTAATTGCGCATGCAGAAATAAGCGATAAAGTAAAAAGGCATAAAAATTATAGGTGCAAAAAGTCTCTAATATAATCAAAGTCTCCTAAGCACCGGGTTTCGTTAAGTAGCCCATCTAAGGTTATTTGCGGACTGATAGGAAACTATAAGGGAAAAATATTTAAAAATGAGAACAAATCAGTTTTTTCGTTACCACCCTATGCTTTCAAAAAGTCGAATACAAATACAAATTTGCTCAGTCGAAATACCTTTCACCTAAAAGAGCAAATTGCAACCCCCAATCATTGCATTAATGCTATTCAGCCAATTTGTAAAATGTATGAGTCGCGTATCGGAAATTGTATCCACCATTGACTGATAGACAGTATGACAATTTGAGTTATAGCTGATATTAACAGTATGAAGGCATTGACCATATTCCAAAGTTGACGGGTTCCTGATTCAGACAAGCCTATTTTTTGTGGTGTGGTGGTGCAGTGATATGGAGTCTAGTACTGCGCATAAAGAAGTACAGAAAAATGTTGATAAGAATGTAACGACAAACCCTACTAAGAGTAGCCTACCGAACGATATCAACGGAAACTATTCAGGTTATAACGGGAATCCCGCTCATAGACCTAATTGTCGAAGAAATTCTATTTAGAGATAAAAATTGCCACAGTGAAGAAAACAAAGAAACTGCAAGAGAAAACACTGAAGTCCTGGCCAAAATGGTGAAAAAGGTCAATCGACGAGAAGAACTATTCCCGACACTAAAACAGGGGTAGACTGCAGCGACAAAAAAATAGATTACTATATGACACAAGCTCTAACGGGATATGGATCTTTTGGGACATACACAAAGCGAATAGGGAAAACGGACGAAATATGTCGATACTGTCAAAAAATAGATGACGCAAAACATACGTTAATTTACTGTCCAAGACTACCGCGAAACAACAAGACACAATCAACAGATAGAGAATATGACCATAGAGAACCTTTTCAATAAAATATTACAACACGTAGATAAACGAAACCAGGGATATGATATAATAAGAACGATTCCCACCTTGCCTTATGTCTTAAGTATATCTCTGCGAGAATGTAATTCTTTAATAATTTAAATATTGTTTATTTGTGGAAGATTATTTAAATTTTTTGTTTGTTTTTTATTTTATTGTTTTTATTTAATTTTGTTATTATAATTCTTCTTTTATTTTTTCTTTTGTTTCACATTTATATTTAATCTATATTTAGATTTAAATTTATTTTTCTGTTATTTTTAAATTTATTCTTATTTTAAAGAATATTTAAAACATTAGGTTTTCTCTTTTTTTTCGTCCGTCAATAAATAAATAAAATAAAATATTCAAATCAAACACGAAGACGAACGCACTTAAGAGGTCAGCCCTGGGGGTACCAAAATGTACTATAAAGTCCCAGGTCAAACTCTGGATAAGGGAAAAACATGAAAGCCACTATCTAGAAAGACAGGGGGTCAGACACAGCAGAGCCTTTATCAAAGGCCTGAGTGCCAAACTCATGAAAGACCTGCTAAGTTACAGTAGGATGCAAGTGAGAACTATAATAGGAATCATGACCGGCCATATGGCGGTTAAAGTTCACCTAAACAACATGGGGCTGTATTACGGAGACCTGAAACCGGAAACAGTAGAACATGTAATATGCCAATGCGATCGCAACAGACATCTAATATTTGTAGAGGTTAAACTAGACCCAATATCGACTGTTGACTACTCCTTTACGGACCCGTACAAACTTGCACAGGGAACAAAATTAATGAAATGGTTAGCTTAGGAACTAAGAAGGTGCATAATAAGTCAATAAGAGCTGCAGTGCAGTGACTGTAGCAGGAAGGTTGGGGTCAAAATCGAGGGGATTTAGTTGGTAGGAATCTAGACTAAGGACCGGAACCTTTTCTCGGAATAACAAGGAAACAGGTACAGAGTGAGCTCAACAAATAGGCGAACAATGAACTGAAGACGTCCTGGAGGCAAGAGTCAAAGCGCAGACAGTCCAAGGTATTCGTGGATGGTCCGAATGTAGCCAGAACTAAATGGCTCTTAGGCAAGACCCGAAAGGACATTGGACTGCTGACAGGGATGCCGACTAGGCACAATCGGCTGAACAAACATCTGACGCAAATAAGAGTAGCAGGAGTTTCCATGTGTCCTGCTTGCGGGCTCGAAGAGGAATCGGTGCAGCATTTGATAGCAGAGTGTGATGCATATGCCAGATCAAGGCAGCTGAAGTGGGGATCTCCCACGATAGAGGAAGAAGAGCTGCACGCGCTCAAATAAGCCGATATACTGAACTTCATAAATAAGACAGGGAGGCCCGGAGAGAGAGAGGTGCAACGGAAGTACGGGCATAGGGGTAAGAAACGGGGTATGGCAGAAAGGGCTCATGAAGAGGCATAATTGCCAGGCCCACGGGCCGCCCCTATACTACTACTACTACTGGTAGGAATCTGACACTACCTAAGCTCTCCTGGTAATGACTCTAGCAGGAAAAAAAATGCACCTAAGAGAAAAAAAAATATTGAACGACGAAATAGTGACGTTATATTCCTGAGAATGGTTTCGCTGTTTCGAGCAAATTTGCAGCGGAGAGGTTTAGTCCGTGAGCGCCCTTAAGGGAGGACGAATCGAGCATATTTGGCAGAGGCCAGTGTCTATGAAGATTTCTCGTCGCTATAAAAAAAGCCCATTTTTTGTGTGGCGTTTCTTTTTTCCCTGAATTTGTTTTATTATGCAGCATCATCAATTTAATCTTAAAAGGGTGTGACTGAACTGATCTCAGTTTATAATAATAACTAAAATTGAGTTGAAGTTTTTGTTTGGGTTTTTGCAAAGTTAATTTAAATTTCCAGTAATAACCCCCCCCCCCTCTTCCAATAAAAGCTTGAAAAAGTTCGGTCAAAACAGGGTTGGATGCAGTTCCTCAAAGGAAATCTTTTGAATGTGAAATTTAAAAATTTTGCCGAAATTTATAATATATCCAAACTTTATTTTAAAAATTTGTAAAAGGGTGGCACAGGCAAAAATTTTGAAATATCCTTCTATATGATTTTAAAATTTTTTATGAAAAAAAGTTTTAGCAAAAGGCTGGGTGTCTTGTTGTACTGGAGTAAAATTCCTCCATCATTTCAATTACTCACGCACTGCCAAAATTACCAGGTATTCGCCCATATTCCAGTGCCCTAATAGGTACTTCAATATCTAATACGTCGCTTAAAATATTTTCCTTAAAAACGACAAAAAATATCGTAATCTAAAATGCCCTAAAGGGACCTTCTCAATACCTCAAAATTTGCCACCAAAACAAGTTAGCAAGCGAACTCAATTTCCTATCGCACATTCCGCCACCGAAACGACGCGCACTGAGTGCCAGTAAATTTTTGCAAATTTCCTGCAGTTGTTATTGCTTTTATTATGTATTTTTGGGGCTAGTTTCGTAGTTTTTAAAATATGTGCTTAAATTATTAAAATTTTGATTTTTGAAGTATAGACCTCTTACTATACTACGTTATTATTATTTGAAATATTTTAAATGTTTCTTTGAACAAGTATTAAAAACAGTTTAACTCTTTTACAATTTTTATATAGTTTTAGATTTATTCTTTTTGTCATGATAAAAAAATGGCAAAAGGGACTTAAAAAAGAGTTTATATTTAATTTTAGAACAATAAACAGTTTTGTGAGCTGTTTTTTATTACAATATAAATAAAAAACGTTACTTAAGTTTCTTAAATTTTATTTACGTCCTAAACATTTATGGTCAAATTATGTTTAATATTTTGGTGTCTTTATGAGGGTACTTAATAAAGGATGTTCTATCTGAATTGGTCAATGAATTTTTATTTTATCAGAACATAAGTTGCCAATTATTATGCTAAGAAAGATGCCCTTATAAAACTTGTTCAAACTTTTTTTTGTATTAGTTTCCAACACCTTATGCATAATGACTTGACCACGAGCGGTCAGAGAAAGTAAAAAAGGTTAAACACAAAAAGGCGAGAAAAGGAGGGGACTAAGGTAATTTTATAGATGAACATTTGAAAAATAAAAACTTATAAGTACTCAAAAAATACCCAAAAAATATACATTTTGGTTTTTTAATTAATAATTTCTTATTCGGAGTAAATTTAAGAGGTCATGAAGGAAGTTAGGGCCACAAAGGTTGCTTAAAAAACAAAAGGTACATAGAATAAGGAGATATTTTTTAAAACGCAAAATTTGGCAAATAACTATATCCACACATATAGGGTATTTAAGGGTTAATCTAACCTACTTACACTTGTTTTATCTCAAATTAAATATAATGTCATTGCCTAAAAAAAAGTCAACACAATCTTCTTAATAAATCTTATAGACACTGCCAAAAAAACTGAAAAATTTTACCTTTAAAGTGTGATTTCACCCTTCCCCACGCATGTGTTGAGGGGAGCCCAATACATAATCAAGTATATTCAAGTTTTATCGATAAACGGACCTTCGCACAAAGATTTGAACACCGGTAAGCCCTCACAATGCGTATTTACTCCATCTTTTAGACAATTTCGTTATAATTGCTACTTTCAAATACATTTTTGCCAGAGAAGTCAAATTTTAAACCACATAATGCTGTATTTTTAGCTGCAAAAAATATTCTTCAAATAGCTGTGGCAACATTTTGATGACGTTTTCAAAACGTTTTTGCTGTGGAAACATTGTCCGTGTTTGCACAGCACAGCACACTGTGTTACTTGAATCCTATCCATTTAAGTGTATAGGTAGTGGAATGCTTTAGCTATTATAGATTACGATGCCGAAGCAATATCAGGTGATTTTTAACGAGTTTGGAGGCTTCGATAAGTCTCTGCCGTCTCCTGCCACGCGATCCTGCTGGTCTTAATCTAAACTTAATGAACGGTACTTTCCTGTGCGGGCTGTCGCAGAAATGGGTTTCTGAGATGCTTGCATCTATCTTATTTCCTGCGATAAAATAAATAGTTCATGACTGAAGAAACGCGTCGTCAGAAGTCAGCATACACGAAAAAAAAAATAAAAAAAGTTTCACTTGAAATAAAGTTATAGTCCACTTCCTCAAGTCCAAAAAAATTTTTGATTACCATTACCTTGAGGTATTCTATATGAGTTTTTATGTCCAACCTATCCCAGTACAGGTCGCACCACGTTTTTTTAGTCAGGGTGGCGACTCGTGGGCAACCCATAGGTGGGTACTTAATACAATATTTTTTTAAAGTTTTTATACACATGAAATAGTTATGATGTAATACAATTTAGCCCCTTTACAGCTGGTTTTTTTAGGATCATTTAATAAAAAAATCCTTCTGGTCGTAATCTAAACTGAATGAACGGTACTTTCATGTGCGGACTGTTGCAGAAACGTCTTTCCAAGATGCTTGATCTATCGTGTTTCCTGCGATAGAAGAAATCTTTCGTGACTTTTGGAAAAACAAATTGGCGCTACGAAAATTCTGCATTCGCTGTAAAAATAAAAGAAAGACTTGAAACTTATTTATATTATTAAGGTACAGGGTCCTCCGACTCAGGCCTTAAAAAATTTGACTTGACTGATAAAAAAAGATTAGTGAATTTACACATTCAATCATCAACTGGTTGCTCATCATAGCGAAACATCGTTTAGTTATTTCCTTTTCGCTTTGGTCCTTGGGGAGTTCTTGTGGGATACTCATCCAATTATAAATTTTTATTTTTGAACCAAAAATTTTTTCTTTTTAGATTCTTTTCGGATGAAGTAACTGATTTGGAGGTTTTTTAACTTCTTTTTTTTTTTCTTTTATTTTGTTAGACATAAAACCTAGAAAGTTTTAACGCTACCCAAGTAACATTTTACCGCCTATAACCACATTCTGACCAAGATTAACGTTGGACTTGGTGCTCGTGTTAGTCATTTTGCCAACGAAGAGTTTATACGTTTAAACAACGGCGCATTATCTACGTGTGCGACCTCCGTTAAATACCGACGTTGTTGAAAGATTTCCACAACGAACTGAGAAATGGTAGTGTATTGGGACTGTCGGTGACGTTATGGAAACGACATCTAATTAACTCGGGTAGATACACAACGTTTTTAAGTTTAAACAAAGTTAAGGCAAAAAACTATTTAGAGGTTTTAGTTTTTGTTAAAAAAAAGTTAAAAAAAAACAACTTTGGTAGATGCTGTTATGTTACTAATGCTGGATCCACAGTGTCACTTCCTGCCGCTCTTTATTTCCCTGTTTGTTGATAAGAGTGAGATGGAAAAAAAGATGACAAAAAACGAAATGGGAGTCCGCGGCAAGAAGTGCAGCACCAGAATATATCTGATCTTTGTGGATCTTTGTGGTTTTATGCAAAAAAAAGAAACAAATGGCTGGCATCAACGTGCCGATGGCCTGTCTCTTCCGTTTATTGGGCGTGTAAAATACGACTAAATACGACTCCGCCATTTTTCGTGATTTACGGTTTGGCCCGCCATGATTCTTGTTAATTGTAAGCAAAACAAAATTTTAAAAATATTGCTAAAATTCGCTTAAATATACATTTTAAAATATGCGGGGGACCTAGACCACCGCTCACATTAAATATTGGGCGTGTAAAATACGACTAAATACGACTCCGCCATTTTTCGTGATTTACGGTTTGGCCCGCCATGATTCTTGTTAATTGTAAGCAAAACAAAATTTTAAAAATATTGCTAAAATTCGCTTAAATATACATTTAAAAATATGCGGGGGACCTAGACCACCGCTCACATTTAATATTGGGCGTGTAAAATACGACTAAATACGACTCCGCCATTTTTCGTGATTTACGGTTTGGCCCGCCATGATTCTTGTTAATTGTAAGCAAAACAAAATTTTAAAAATATTGCTAAAATTCGCTTAAATATACATTTAAAAATATGCGGGGGACCTAGACCACCGCTCACATTAAATATTGGGCGTGTAAAATACGACTAAATACGACTCCGCCATTTTTCGTGATTTACGGTTTGGCCCGCCATGATTCTTGTTAATTGTAAGCAAAACAAAATTTTAAAAATATTGCTAAAATTCGCTTAAATATACATTTAAAAATATGCGGGGGACCTAGACCACCGCTCACATTTAATATTGGGCGTGTAAAATACGACTAAATACGACTCCGCCATTTTTCGTGATTTACGGTTTGGCCCGCCATGATTCTTGTTAATTGTAAGCAAAACAAAATTTTAAAAATATTGCTAAAATTCGCTTAAATATACATTTAAAAATATGCGGGGGACCTAGACCACCGCTCACATTAAATATTGGGCGTGTAAAATACGACTAAATACGACTCCGCCATTTTTCGTGATTTACGGTTTGGCCCGCCATGATTCTTGTTAATTGTAAGCAAAACAAAATTTTAAAAATATTGCTAAAATTCGCTTAAATATACATTTAAAAATATGCGGGGGACCTAGACCACCGCTCACATTAAATATTGGGCGTGTAAAATACGACTAAATACGACTCCGCCATTTTTCGTGATTTACGGTTTGGCCCGCCATGATTCTTGTTAATTGTAAGCAAAACAAAATTTTAAAAATATTGCTAAAATTCGCTTAAATATACATTTAAAAATATGCGGGGGACCTAGACCACCGCTCACATTAAATATTGGGCGTGTAAAATACGACTAAATACGACTCCGCCATTTTTCGTGATTTACGGTTTGGCCCGCCATGATTCTTGTTAATTGTAAGCAAAACAAAATTTTAAAAATATTGCTAAAATTCGCTTAAATATACATTTAAAAATATGCGGGGGACCTAGACCACCGCTCACATTAAATATTTGGCGTGTAAAATGCGACTAAATACGACTCCGCCATTTTTCGTGATTTACGGTTTGGCCCGCCATGATTCTTGTTAATTGTAAGCAAAACAAAATTTTAAAAATATTGCTAAAATTCGCTTAAATATACATTTTAAAATATGCGGGGGACCTAGACCACCGCTCACATTAAATATTGGGCGTGTAAAATACGACTAAATACGACTCCGCCATTTTTCGTGATTTACGGTTTGGCCCGCCATGATTCTTGTTAATTGTAAGCAAAACAAAATTTTAAAAATATTGCTAAAATTCGCTTAAATATACATTTAAAAATATGCGAGGGACCTAGACCACCGCTCACATTAAATATTGGGCGTGTAAAATACGACTAAATACGACTCCGCCATTTTTCGTGATTTACGGTTTGGCCCGCCATGATTCTTGTTAATTGTAAGCAAAACAAAATTTTAAAAATATTGCTAAAATTCGCTTAAATATACATTTAAAAATATGCGGGGCACCTAGACCACCGCTCACATTAAATATTGGGCGTGTAAAATACGACTAAATACGACTCCGCCATTTTTCGTGATTTACGGTTTGGCCCGCCATGATTCTTGTTAATTGTAAGCAAAACAAAATTTTAAAAATATTGCTAAAATTCGCTTAAATATACATTTTAAAATATGCGGGGGACCTAGACCACCGCTCACATTAAATAATAGATTTGTAATGTCATGACTAGTTTTTGAATAGCAAGAGTGAGTCTAGAGGGCGCTAACGTTTTCTGGTAAACCCACGACGTTAAACGGACTCCCGCCGACTGTAGTTAGGGCTGCAACATTGCTACGTTTTTAGAATGTGCGCAAAACGTTGACCGGCCAACTATCTATCTCTGTGTGAAGGCCTTAAACCCGATATTTTTGTTAGAGGCTTAGTGACCTGATCTGGACCACAAAATAAATTCTTGAACGTAAATAATAAAAAATAATTTTTATTATGTTTTTAAATTTATTTTATTTTCAATAATGTATTTTTCGTGCTCACTTAAAAATGTCTTCAATTTTAATAAATCCCCAAAATTTTTAAAATAATTCCAATAAAAGAGCATATTAAAAAACAAGGTTTAAAAGTGACTCTTTGCATTCCAGCGAAACATGTAGGTGAACTGGACCGAAGGCGAGGTCCACAAGTCAAGCAATTATCCAAAGAGGTTCCCAAACAAGTCTTTTACCGTGCGCGTCAGTATGCGCAAAGTATAACGATTTCCGGTTGAAATTTCCGTGTGCAGAATCACATTTTCTAAAGCAGTCGTATAAAAAAATAATTACCAAATTTGCTCAACATTTTGTTACTCAGAAAATTGTGCCAATTAGCACCAAACATTTTCTTGGGATCTTCTTCTATGTAGATAATTTAGTTATAGAATGCTGGAAAGTGTCGAGTAATAGTAGTTTACATAAAAAGCATGTTATGATGGTCATTAAAAGCGAAGATGAGCTTAATTTATCTGAGCGTGTAATGACCAAAACATGCGAGTTAGTGTACTGTACTTTACTATTAAAAATATCAAACTCGCACACTGTTAAGTTAACAACCTTCATATCTGTCATATTATGACAAAACCTTTTATGATCTATCATATTGGTGAATAAATAAATTTCATTTCTTTCATTTCATTTCATAACCTGAAGTTTCAATGACGTTCCATCTAAAACATCAAAACAAATAAGGATACCAAGGGACTTTTCATATACCTTTTTAAAAACAAGGTTGTTTTTTCCTAAAAATGCGTAATATGCCAATTTAACGGGACTTGTTTTTAGTTAGGTAAATTTACTTAATAAATATTTATTGTCTCAAAATTATAGAAAAATAATTCACGTTTTTTTTCGTCAATTAGTGCTCTTATAAAATAAAGTATTATCGCTTGTCACGCCATCTTTTGGTTTACGTTTAAGCTTTATTATTATCCTAGGAGCGTAAATGCGTTATATTAAAGTTATTACTATTATTCGTTGGTCGTACGTAAGAATTAATATATTATGGTTTACTAATTCTAATTTTTACAGTAAAAACTTACATTGTTGTTAAAGAAATTATCCTCTCCAAATCAAGAAAATATTGTCATAACTTTTCTGAACGCATTAATATTAGGATCCCAAAATTATTACTTTTGTAACAATCTTTTTACCACTTATTTTAATTAAATTTGATGCTCTCGAAAACATTATGTCAAGAAGTGTTGAGGACCTGGGTCTCGGCCTAGATGCACTTAATGATTTAACAATACAGCCACAAAAAGTGTTGGTGGGTAATAAACCTGAACTTAAACGCGATTCTCTTAACTAATTTTCACTCTTTTTCAAAAAAAAAATAAATGGGTGTTTTTTTAGAGTTTTCAAGGGTCCCACCCTGTACATTATTCTGTATGATATTTAGCACAAAAACATTAAATTAGTGCTTTGAAAGACCCTTAATCTTAACCCAAATATGTCATTAATTGACACCACATTTCCATATTGCAATTAGAACGGCAAGCAAATCCAATTAATATGCAAAACTTTAATGCTTTCAACTCCTGTTTGCCACGAATTTCAGATCGAGTGTCCTCTGAAACATTTTCGAGGGTCGCCTCGCTGCCCGTCATACGTATGGGGTGCGTTCAAATTGCTGACGCTCGAGCGCGCTCTGTCCGTTCAGATTGCCTGGATTCTTCTAGAGGCCCTGTATACGTCTTTTGACAGTTATTGTTTTACTGGAGGTGGGAAACTCATATTTAGCTCTCTTTCTAGTTTTTTTCATATTTGCAAACGGATTTAATGAAATGGAATGATGTTTTGTTGTCTCTTTTTATAATTTCCCCAGATAGTTTTTGAAAGATTGATTTTTTTTGGTTAGTGAAATATATCAAACTTTGACAGAAAAAAACAAAAACAAACAGTGAATACACACGGTAGATATTAAAAATGATATTAAAAATGATCTATTGTTCTATATTTTTGTTACTCTTTTTCTTACAATAAAACACGGAAACATAATATGTTATTTATTAAAAAAGTACATGCTAAATGCATAAGTTTGTGCCTACTGCTTGTAGCTCATTTACCTCGCAAATTCGGCTATTTTTTTCCAGCATGTTTGTCAACGGAACAACAAAAATTCGTCGAGACTCGTGTTGTTACAGTTTTTGACACAGCAAAATTCCATTTTTAAACCGGACGATTCTTAATCAAAACGACACTGACAAAATTATTTATTGTCAGGGGTTACCAACTATCATTTCCAACACACAACTTGTTGTTAAACATTTTTCTAACAACCACGGATGTAAAAAAGAAAGGGATTGATAATACTCTTGTGTGAAAATCACTGCCGTGTGTCTTCCGCCATTTTCGCCGCCATGTTGTGCAGATTTAGGTTGGCGACATTGGTTCCTTAATTTTAAATAGTAGTGTGGGAACAATGACTATCAACAGTGTCAAAAAATGACGTTTCTAGAAAGGTTATTTTTGTTGTTGTTTTTTAATACAAAAACGAAAAAGTGAAGAACCAAGCAATAAAAACCATTTAAAAGACAGACAAATGCTTGAACGGCCACGCCATGATAATCTCTCTTATTTGGTCTGGGGAATGTGCAAGTTTTGAACAAATAAATTACAACATGAAAACATTACCCCCAATTTATAAACTCAAAGTGTACTGTCAACCATTGCTGCTGGCGCTGCCGCTCAAGATAAACCTTCATTAAGTTGATCTGAATCTTAAACAGGAACTAAAACGTCTAGGGACAGATATGCGCCAACAGTTTATAAATCCGAGGTTGTTATAAGTCTAGAAGACAAGAAAAATTTGTTTGATAATAGCATATATGGATCAGCGGAAAACCAGAGCGATAGCAAACGATCACAAAAAAGTACATCTTTGGCACATCGAGTTTTACAATTAGAACAATACTTCATGAGTTTTAAAAAGAACATTAAAAAAATTAATTTTAATATGTATTTTATCAGTATATTTTTTTTTCTTTTTCTTGTTGTCATTTCCATGTGTTTGTAACTTTCTATATGGAATTTTTAATTAAGTAGTTTGTTGCTGTTGCCAGTAATTTTTATTTTAAGACCAGTAGTTATAAGATTTTTTACTAGTTTACTAGAAATAAAGAAAAATCAATATTTATTTTTTAATCTTTATTAACAAAACCTTAATGTTAACATTGTTTAATATCTAATGGAAACTGGCTTTCTGTGTGATTTTGCTTATCTTGATGAAAATCTATCATTGCCCCGTAGCAACAAATCACAAAAATGGCTAAAAATGTTACAATAGTTTTTGTTTTCAAGCATGTTTGTTAAATACTATCACACTAATATAAGTGGCAAAATAACAATTGAAATTTGCCTTTTGTTAAAAAAGTCATTTCTTGGTCATATGAATTTAATTTATTATTTTTTATGTTTGTGATGCCAGTGTGACGCAACTTATATTTTTCTGTTACTTATTCTAATACTACAATTTGGTTCATAAATATTATTTACATTTTCACAAAAAGTGCAACAAACTGATTTTAGGGAAAAGCCAGAATACCAAAATGTTTAACTTTGAACGCAGTATCTCAAAAACCACATACCAGGACCGGTATTCTCGTAACTAAATACGCTCGGCGTTTCGTACTCGCTGACCGTATGATAACGTAATATTCGCATACCACGTGACCAAAGTAACAAAAATGGTATTCACGTATATTGAACGCAAGGCGTCGACGAAGTGCGCTCAGCGCGTGGCGACCGTTTGAGAAACACCTACCATTTGCCACAATACTTTGTAGAGTGCTGCAGAATATATAGTAGTTTTTTCAGTTTGCGTTTTTATTAATAATAAGAAAAATAAAAATCTCTTCTGCCAGACAGACCGAACCCAATTTTTTTCTGTGTTATTATAGTAGCTGGGGGACGGGTGACAAACAAATACACATCAACCTTACTATTCGATGCTCGATGTAAGACAACTTTTTTTCCAAAAAATTGCAACAAAAACTTTTCTTATTAAAATCGACATCGAAATAATTGAGCATCCGTATAATATTAGAAACAGAAGCAATCAAAAATCTGTAAAACCAAGGGTAAAAAAAAGCCATTGGTCCGCGGTGCTTTTTGTATCTTTCATCGAATGTGTACTAAAAAAAATCTGGTTTTGTTAGGCACATGCCCACATTAATTGTTTTCTTTCAAAAATAAACTAAAAACTTCCATAAAATATGAAATTAGGAAACATGTAATAAATAGCTTAATTGATATAAAAAATAATTAGTAAACAATATAGGTAACTATCTTTATTTCTGTGTTTTCGTCTGTATTTTCTTTACTTTTCTGAAATATCAAATTTTTTACACTAATTATCATTTTTATGTTTTTTATCTTTTGTCATTTTATTTATTCATAAATGTACTAAAAATTATTATTTTCTTTTTTTAATTCAACAGTTTCATGAAAACATACATTTTTCCACGCGCGAGGTGTCTCTTGTGGATGTAGGTATGAATTCTGTGTTTGTTGTTGAATTGGTTAGGTTATTTTTTGGGTAACAAATACCTTAGAGATTTATTTTCTGTTTCCTAAAATGTAGAATACGCATGTTAACTATAATTATAAGGTATAACTTACTAGATATATAAGTAACTATTGTGAAACCGTTTTAACAATAAATGCTACATAATAAAGTATCAATATCAATATACGACCGTGCCGGAAACACTACTTTCCCTGACTGAGAGCCGGAATAAATTTAAACTTTCCCGCACTGAGTGCGGAATTTTTTTGTAGGTGTGCGGTTAAGTCTCGGGATAAACTTTTTCCTGCACACTGTGCGGGAACGTGCTACTAGTTTATATCACAGGGCGGGTTTAACTGAGCTAAACCAAACCATCAAGGATCAACATGCACTTGTGCAAGTCACCATTTGATTTACCCTTTTTGAACTAGGGATCGAAATCGATCGAAAAAAAGGAGCGACAAGTCTAACAAGAAATAAAAATGCAAAATTCGGTGATGCCAAGATGTGCTAAGCGAATTTGATTCTGTCTGCTCGCAGGGCAACGCGTTCGGCAGAGCGAATACGAAAAGTCGTTGGTCAGCGTGCCGCTGAGCGCGCTGTTCGCTATTCGTTTTGCTTAGCGACTTCAAAACGTTACGTATTACGAGAATACCGGTCCAGATCACTGTGGAGCAATGATAGATTTTTATCAGGACAATGAAACCTACAACATATGCAGTTTTGAACAAAATCCCACATCCTTTATAAAACATAAGAGCTACAAAAAAAATGTTGAATGCTGAAAACTTACCAAAACTCAAGGATATCTTAGTAATAACTTGTTAACTTAGGGAAGGTATGGTCGACACAGTTGTTAGTTAATAGGTTTTTCCGCCAAGGTCTTCAAATATTGTAAAACTCCATGCTCGACTCCATGTGCCGAAGATGTACTTTTTTTGTAATCACTAAATGTTGCTTGACTTTCCATGGCTCTGGCTTTTAGCTGAGAGATATATGCTATTATCAAAGTCAGTATCTTCCTCTACTCATTAATTTTGTATTACTGTATCAGGTTGGTGCATCTGTTCTTAGCTGTTTTAGTCCCTGTGCAGATTCAGATGAACGTAATCAAGGTGTATCTTCAGCGGGAGAGCCAGCAGCAATTATTGAACCGAGCTTTTATTACAATTTATAACGTGTGGCTTAACAGTACCCTTGTTTATAAATTGGGGGGCAATGTTGAGATTTATTTGTTCGAAACCTGCACATACTCCAGACCAAATGAGAGAGATGAATGGCGTGACCGATGGAGCATTTGTTTATGACTTGTTTCTTTACTTTTTTGTTTTTGTATTAAAAAACAACAACAAAAATAACCTTTCAAAAAAATGTCAAATTCAATCATATTTTGATTTGACACTGTTGACAGTCAGTGTTCCCACACTACTATTTAAAATTAAGGAAACCAATGTCGCCAACCCAAATCTCCACAACATGGCGGCGAAAATGGCGGAAGACACGCAGCAGTAATTTTCATGAAAATTTCTCATAGGTATTAGCAATCCAAGGTTTCTACATCCGTGCTAACAACTGTTAAATCCAGTTGCTCGCCTCTGATAAAACAATAACTGTCAAAAATCGTATACAGGGCCTCTAAGTTCTTCTACACCCCACAAAATGAAAACATAATACAATATTTATACGCAACGCATTTAAAGAAAAGATCACTCATTTTGCTGTTGTAAAAGATATTTTTTATAGACTTTTTTGAAACTTATTAGGCTTGGCAAGTCTTCAATTTTTTGTGGCAAAGAATTAAGTAGTTTTGCAATGTCATGGTAAAGATTTTTTTAAAAAATGGTGTTTTGTATTAACGTGTAGTAAGCATTCCCTTTTTTCTAATATTGACGTTGTGGGCCTCAGATCTAAACAGATTTTTTTTTAAAAGGTCTTTGGGTTTTTTATTTTTTAAGATTTCATAATAAAGACATGCCTTGTGCAGTTTTATTCTGTTTATCTATTTTACATTTTTGTAGTTAAATTCGTTTGTAGTTAACTCTTGAGCTAAAATTACCTACCCAAGGCTATTCGTAAAAAGACATTCGTGATTTTTTTTGCGAAAAATTGGACGAAATGTTTATTTATTTTTGCAGGATGTTCCGGTAATCCAGACGCCAAACGTCTCTACGACGATCTCCTGTCAAACTACAACAAGTTGGTGCGTCCGGTAGTCAACGTCACCGATGCTCTATCTGTCAAGATCAAACTCAAGTTGTCCCAGCTTATTGATGTTGTAAGTTAAAGCTTACTAAAATTACTTTATCTCTATCTCTAAAAAGCAACAAGCTGCCAAAAAAAGGCACGAACCTAAAACACAAAACGTTCCAGGAATATCCTGATTATGTGTTTCAAATATTCCAGCAAGTTCATGGGATATCTTAAGCACGCCTGTTATTAAACATGCAACATATACAGGACGACCCAAGAATGTTTTATACAAGTATAGTCATAATTTTTTTGCATTGTATGCAATAGGTATTTTTCTTGATTATTACAAAATTCACATTCTTAAAATATTAAAGACAGGCTATTCCAGAAATATTAACTTTAGATGCTGCAAATGTTATGTACACTAACTTGCACATAAAATGCGTACACAAGCAGAAAAATGTTAGTTTTTTTTAAACAGTGTAACTAGCTGTTATTTAAGCACAGCTTTAGCTCAGACTCATTCTCATACAGATAAAGGACACTCACAATACTGAATTCTGTATTGAGGCCTCTGATCTCACGAGGCTTTAATATAGAATTCAGCTCACTGTTCCGAGATCAGTGGCCTGAATACAAAAATCAGCGCACTGTTGCTCTTGTAACAAGTTAGAATTTTTATTAGGTGAAAATATATATATCGTCTTCAAATTCATTTATTGAGTAAACTAAAAAAAAATAATATTAATATCCGGTGGCAGCACCATTTTTGTCCAAAACTTTTGGTATACGTCGAACCATCGAATTTGATAAGTTTCGACAGTACTGAACATCGTCAGCGATCTCGTCCCACGAATATGGCATCTAGGAGTTCTTCGAGGCCTCCAATTTCTTTGGTAAATGATCTTTACCAATCTTCCCCACACATTTTCCATCGGATTCAGGTCTGGACTGTTCGATGGCCTTGCTAATACTTCAATGTTCTGGTTTTGGAACCATGTGTTGTAAACATTGGCAATGTGCACGGGCAGTTATCATGCTGGAATATGAATTGGGTCTTTGAATAGAGCACTTCAACCGATAGCAATATGACGCCCGAAAGAAGCTCCAGCTAACGTACTGCAATTAACCGTCCATCAATCTGCCAACATACCCTCAGCCCCCATGCACTAACCCAGCCCCACATGTTGACGGAAAAATGACCCGCCCTGGTTATTTAATTTGTGTATCGCTCATCGAGCCGAGAGTGTGGATGCCGATAAACTTTAATTCTTCTGCGATCTCAGAAGGATTGGAATATTTTTTCATCGGTAAATATTACCCGTGCCCAGTAATCTTCATCACGGTGATGATTTAGGGCAAAAATTACTCTGGCCTGTTTTTGCTCTTGAGTTAGTTTTGGTTTTCTTGCAGCAGTACGGCAACGTAACTCTGACCCTTTTATTCTCCTATATGCCGTGGAGCACGATGCAGGAAAATTTGTCACTGAGACTGCGTTCACTGCGGAGTGGAATGGATTTTCCCTCAAGTGAATGAGCAACGCTTCGTCTTCTTGTTCACTAGTCTTTTTAACCTTGCCAGTGGCTTCTTTTCTTTCTGTGTGTAGTCAGCCAACAGCTTCTTATTCTGCAAACTGTGGCTTTGTTAACACCATAGTGGTCAGCCGTTCTTCTCACCGATTACCGGTCCTCACTAAGTCGCGTTATTATTTGCGTTTTCACAAATGTAGACAAATGTCTCGGCATATTGAATCGCAGCTGACAAGACTTGATGTCTGACCTATTTAAAAAAAATAAAAAAATTATATCATTTTTAGATGGGTTTCAAGTCCCACTGTAAACATGATATATATTTGCCTGTTTTGTTTATTAGCCACACTTCTTTGAACCAAACCAAAAGTTCCTAGGACGCTACTGCGTTGTTTTTTTAGTCAAAATAAAATGTATTTGACTTTTCTACGTGTTTTTGCTAAAAATATATTGTTTTGATGTGTTCAGTGCCCTTATAAAACCAGCATGGCTAATTTTTTGCCTTTTATAAGTGCTGTGCGATAACCCTTTTTATTATTAGACTCAGAGTTAGGGGAATTTTGTCACTACCAACTGATTTAGGCTCACAAATGTTAGATACATATAGCAGTCAGTTCATATAACTATCAGATAATATAACGGTCCTCCCCTTGCTTTTCCCGAGGAAAATACTTACTGCTCTTCTAATCAAGTTGGCCTGGAAAAAAACCCATAGACGTAATGGGCAGGCGCGTAGATTGTGTTAGTAGTGAAAGCAACTGACAAAAATCTGAAAGCAAAAATTAAGGTTTATGTTTAATATTTTTGTTTATTTTTGGAAAATTTATTAAAAGAGTGGACACTACCGTAAAAAAATCGAAAAAGTGTTGTCTCTTGTTTTCCTTAATAATAAGGCACGCAATCACAGAAAATACCGCCACAAAATTTTAAAACAAAAAAACTCCACAATAACATAAACAAAATGGCAAAACCATACCTCGTCAAAAATGTAAACTTTTCAACAATGCCCAGTTTTCTCAGGAAGTGGGTTTGGCACTTGGGGCCATGCACTGAGAAAAATGGTGGGCTACGAGAACTCAAATATGTGTTCTCCTAGACCCAGCCGTATTACCAATAGAGGACAGCCCAGACCCCTGGGCCGTGAGAACCAAGTCCAATGGAATGCAGGGTTCGTATGTTGTAGTAGCCCAAAATTGGCTATTTGGCCTGCCAGAACTCAACATCTAGGTTGTGGTGACTCATGATCTGGGCTGGGAGAATCCTGCCTTTGGGCTACCAGAACTCAGCATCTGAGTTGTAGTTTAGTCGGGGTAACTTTGAACCATTATGGGTAACTTTGAGCCACTTGTAAAGTTTAGAGAGATGAAAAGTTCAAACATATAATTTTCCAAGTTGCTCAAAGTTACCCACAGTGGTTCAAAGTTACCCCAAATGACTCTACTAGTATTTTGAAAAAAAAATAAAACTTTTTTTTATACTACAAGGTTAAAGATGTTTTAGTCGACGAAATAAATGCGAATGCAAAGAAAAAAATCCCAATTTTCATCTCCAGCAGGAACGCTACTAGAGATAAAAAAAATACCGTCAACTAGGGAGCATTAAATGTGGATCTTGTTTTTCTGAAAAAAAAAAGATTTTGTGATTTAAAAATAAAACAAAATCCAACGAAGCCTTGACTCTCAAATCGCCCCGGCTGACTGTATACAAAATATAATGAATAAATAGCTAACTATACATCGCTATCCAATATAAACAAGTATAGAATTTTTGACTCTTGACCTAAGATTAAAAGGGCATTCAAAAGAAATCACCACTTTTTCTGACAAATTTGATATTAGAGTACTTAGGCGTTGTTGAAATGTATTTTGTTACTTTAAATGAAACACCCTGTATTTTGTTTAATTGTTATAGCTAAGCAGGGTTTACCCTTACAAACAATGCTGAATAACTCAACAACTGAACGAAATTTTTTAAAGCACACATTAAACAAGGTGTTACGTTGAACATAACAAAACATATCTATGCAATTTGTAAATTATAAATGTCAAATTTTAGATAAGACGATAAGGTTTATAATGGACCCCTTACATAAAAAAAATTTTTAAAAAAATAACTAAAATATAGCGTTTGAAAATGTTTGACTGTGAAAAATATAAACAAAATCAAATATTTTAATATAAACATGGTGTGTTAAAAACAAAAACTAAAGGCTGAACAACTATAACGCTAAAGCCGTCCCTAAGTCTAATTTGCTCAGGAAAATGACAGAAATATATATAGTTTGTAAATTAGGCTTAGGAAAGAGTTATCGGCGTTAGTAAATCTCAGCCAAACTGTTTAAAATACAAACCAGACCCTATACATTTTGCACTCCACACTTTCATATTATTTAGAAAATACAATAAAACACGTTAATATTTTTCACTCGTGAACCTGCCGCTGTGCCGGCCAGGATACCTGCACATATGACCTACACTAGCTACATCACAACTGAAAATGAAGCTAGCAACCGCCAGCCAAAGCAACCCGCAAGCCCGAATATGTGCAAAACTCGACATTTGGCAAGTACCCCCTATAATAGGATTCACATGTTTAAATCCCTGGGTTTTATTAGACGGCGGAAAAAATAAACCATGATTATGAGTTAAAACAATTCAGGTCCTGAGTTATCGTAGCCCAGACCGTGAATTACCACAGACCCAAAAAGTTAAATTGATTGGTTTGGGACAACCATACCGTGTGCTATAGTAACGCACGGTGTGAGTTCTGGTAGCCCCAAATATTCAACCCACGGTTTGGCCCCATAAAGGTATAACTTATATAGAGACAGTATGTTTACCACAATTGCGATCAGATATAAGGTAAACAATTTGGCGACGATGCCAGATTTCGCTGAAAGTTGTATCTACGCAAGTGTTGTTTATACAAACACATTATTTTTATTACTTTTTTATCATTTACCTGCATTTATGCAAATTCTCTGGTATGTTTTTTAAAACATGGAGAAACACCTTATCTTATTCACATACATAAAGAAATTGAGGAATATATAATATATAATATTGCATTTAAATTTCTTTGAATCTTCACAATTTTAAATCAATAAAGAATTTATAATGTATAGGTACGTGTTATAATACTTGAAACCTTATTTCTTCGGTCGAAATATCAGATAAAATACCTGAATTTTGACCGAAAAAGTAATTATTTTTATTTTCCAATATATATCGGGAATTAAACCTACAACAACCTGGCAACCTCGCATTTGTGGCGGGTCAGCTATATAATCGTGTGTACTCTGCTCCATTCATTATTTGTAGACGCAGTTGTCGTTTTAGTGGAATTGGGTGTTTGGTATATTTTACAGATTATTGGACAGTTTTTAATATTTTTTCGATAGATTTTTCAGTGTTTGTGACAATAGTGATATGGCAAAGTGCGTGGTGTGCCGAAAAGTGGAGATTGCAGGTCAAAACCACGTATTTCACAGGTTAGTTATCATATGTTTTCCGACGCCATGTTTTCATAGGTCGCCATTGGCGTGCAACTTGTGTTTCAATAAATTTAAAATATAATTAATAAATATAGAAAAGAAATAAGTTTTTTTAGGATATTTGCGTATGGTATTTATTTATAACTAGCTACTTTCATTGTTTTAATATTATCTATAGTTCATTTTTTTTGCCAAGGTTTTTTTTTTATAAATAGTGCAATTAATTAAGCATTCTGGGTATAAAATATGATGGACAAAATAGGTAGGTAATGCTGGGTTTATACAGAAAAATAAGATGCCCAACTTTTATCTTTTTATGTTATGTTATTTATGTCAAGTGAAATCACATTTCGCGCATGATCACGAAGTCATTTTTTATGAGTTTTCACCATAACCCTACTTTTTTTTAAATGTTTGGATGTTATTATATGTAAATATTATATACGTAAGGATACTTTTCTATGTGTTAAATAAAAATGATATTAATATACTTTCCTTTCCAGAATATTTCTTTTATTTTTAAATTTTCCACATTGATTTAGCTGTTTTTACAAAACGCTGTGTATATTTTTTTACAATAGTTATTTACCTAACAAGTGCAGAAGGTGAAACTTTTCTGTACGTGACGGAAATCAAGGGCGAAAAAGCAACTACGCACCTGTTTAGTTTCCTGCTTGCATAAAACACTTGGAACTAATATTCACGCTGTGCCTTTTTCTTACGAAAGTGCGGAAAGTAGCACAAAGTACTTTGCTTTTCCGCACTAGTACTGTAAAGTTACTTTTTCGCTCTAATTTTTTTATATTGGAAAAAATTTAAAATGAAGTACAAAATATAACGATGTTCATTAACGTTTTGCTTAATTTTTTATTCAACAAATAATTTCTAATAAATCAGCGACGATTGGTGGCTCGTAGAAAGAACATTGTACCTAATACATGTGTAAATTGACTTCCGTTCTTGACGGCTTGACCGAACTCCTCTACGCGTCGTTCGGTCAACTGCTTAAAAGTACCACTTCCCGCACTAGTTAGGTAAATAAATAAGTATTACGTAGGCTAATTTTTTAATAAAGTTCTACAGGACCTCCATATTTTGTGTATGACTTTACATTTTATAGATTAAAAACATTTTTTTATACTTTTTTGCATCGCATGCGGGAAATCCAAACATTTCGCATAAAATGCGTGCGAAAAATCAAGCAATCAGGAAACATAATTGAGAACCTCCCCATAACTCGGTATCCACTTTTAAGTATAAAAAAAATTTAAATGTATTTTCATAAATATTTAACAAGTCTAAAAATAAAGACCACCTTTTTTCCATTTATAAATAACGAGTCGCTCCTGTCTGCTGCTAAAAGTTTGGTGGATGCAGTATGTGTGAGGGGGAGCATGCCTGGTGCAACGTTGCCAGTGGAACATAAAATGGTTTTCTCTAAATCTAACGACTGGTCGCGTTTCAAAGCGATTTATGAATGACTTGATGGGTCTATTTTAGTTGAAAGTCTTTGTTTGGCCCCGTTTTCTAAGTGTGGCCTCGTGTAACGGGTTTACCTTGTGGATTGAAATCCTCGAGTAAGGTTAAACTTGCGGTTGGAGAGGTTTTATCCATAATATAATAAATAAATTCAATTAAATAAAATCAAAGTTTTCGGACAGATAATCTATTTGTCACTGTCAGTCAAATTAATACCTTATCATTAAATTATTGTAAGTTCACTACGACACAAGGCATGGATTTGTTAGTGCATGCGCAAACAGTTTCAAAGCCAACCGCAATTTTTAATATTCTCCTTTGTTTTTCAATTAAACATTTTGCAGCACTTGGGCCCTTATAGTATCTCATAGTTATATGGGTGATTTTCTTTATAGGCTATTATTATTCTACCTATTTTTACTTCCGTGTTTTTAGGGTACACAAATATTTTTATGTTTTTTCATTTATACCTATTATAATATGTTCCCTGGCCATTTAACATTTTCAGACATTCCATGCAAGGCTGTCTAAAGTTAAATTTAAAAGCAAAATCGCCAATTGATATTAGAAGTTAATAGGTACCGTTGTTTAAGTAAGTTACTGGGTTTTACTGATGACAATTAGTTGTATTCCCGCTTTTTGTCTGATTTACAAACTTCGTAATTAAAATCAACTTAACAAGTAGTTTTTGTTGCAATCATGTAAGTTTGTATAATTAATTTAAAAACCGAAATTCTTACATGTTGCAAAAATACTTTGTTTTATTTAATTTTTGTACAGTTACGCGCAAAATAAATGCAGCATTTGTATTTTATATTGGATTTTCCTCTTTTTCTTGTGGTTCCAAATCGGTTCTAGGTTTTTCTAAGATTTAAATAATAAATTTAGTTTTGTAAAAATTAATTAGGTACTGCAAGCGTATGTAATATACAGAATAGAATTTGGTTGAATAAAAAAATCCGGAAACACGTCAACCGAGATTTTTTAATTTCCTTTAATCGTGCTATCTTCGCTTTTGTCTGTGTTATTTAGTTTACGAGGTATGGCAATTTTTAATTTTGTTTAATAGGACACACTGTATATTTTGCAATTTTTGAAATCTGCAAACAATTTTCTCTTCAGCAATACCACATAGTAGGGTCTATCTTTTGCGATAATCAAGATATTTTATCTAAATCTGTATGAAAAACTTCGATATTCATTCAAATACCCCCCGTAAAACACACAGTTACGGGCAAAATAAATTGCAGCATTTGCATTTTGTATTGGATTTCCTCTTTTTTTTGTGGTTCCAAATCGGTTCTAGTTTTTTTTTAAGATTTAAATAATAAATTTAGTTTTGAAAAAATTATTTAGATACTGCAAGCGTATGTAATATACAGAGTGAATTCTTTAAACGGAACGATGCTAACCCGCTAGGAGCACCGTTCCGTTTAAAGAATCCACCCTGTATGATATAGGTGAGCCACAAAAAGCGCACTTTTTCAAATGATTAAAACTTCGCGAGAAGATTTTAACAATATTAACCATTTTAGAAAGCCAAAGCTCAAAACTTATAGATTCCATGTCAAATTTGACATCGTTTAAAAGATAGGTATTTTTGACCAAGTAGATATTTTTTTGTGCAACATTGGATTAAATTTTAAACATTGGTAGAACCATAGAGAAAGTAATAGTTACGCGAGAGTGACCGATACTGTGTTATACTTGAGGAACATTGTTTATCGGCGACACGATCGCAGCCAGTGGCTACAGGAAGGAACTACTTGTACAGCCAGGCACTTACTTTTTTAATAATAAAAAGATATGAAAAAACTTAACAGGCGCAGTTTTTCCATATTTGAGCTCTATACAAACTTTAACCAGCTTTGTACTGTTTCATGCAGCTAAAAAATTTTCTTTAGTTTACAAAAAGTTTTTTGGACTCTTTTGAGAGTCTAAAATAGGAGGAGGGGGTTATAACTATGTTGAGGAATATTATCAAATATTAAAGGTAACAACATTTTATTATGTTATTTTCTTTTATTAATTGGGAAAAAATCCCAGTATAAAAGTCTTACAGATTTTACAAATGTTTTAACCGAAATCTCTTTTTTTTTTGTTGTATCCTTTAACCTATTATATTCTTGTTGAACCCCAATATTCGGCACTCTTCAAATAGTCCAGCCTGATTTGAATGGCATTTTAGACTTTGCAATAAGTTGTTAATCCACTATATAGCTAATCCCATAAACTCGCGAGATTTCCAACCAAAACTAATTAAAATAACTCACCTTTGAAAATCTAAAAAAACCGCTTGCTGGGCTTGACAGACTTTGACAAGCAGTGGCAAAAACCGGCAGGTACTAAATTAAAATTGTCTAAAATATATTTTGACAATGGAAAATGTTCTATCTTTCTTTCATGAATGGTGTTGACTTAATACAAGCATTACTTTCACCCTCCGCCGCAATGCACTACAGGAACGCGGCCCTATCTTTCTGTTAGTCTCCGTAAGTTATTAGGTTGTCTTTGGTTAGAACGTCACATTCTTTTCAAGCAGAATAATGTACCATTTAAAAAATTTGATCAAGAAACAAGGAAGTTTAAAGTTTTTAAATGGACCAAAGTTTGCCCCAGTTTGTCTTAAAACATTGAAATTTATGGTACAAAAGTCCAAGGTTATATAAATTGGTCAAATTTTGGAAATGACATGGCCATTCAAATAGGTCGATTTTTTCTTAATAAGCTTGATAGTGCAGCAAAACCCTGATCTATTTAAACATTTTAAACTTTCTTATTTCTAGGTCGATTTTTTCAAACGTTAGTTCGATGTGCTAGGCAAGAGTGTCGCTCTGCAACCAGTGTTTAAGATTTAAAAGATTTAAACAATGGCTCACAGGAAAAAATGTTTGGGAGGGTCAAAAATAAATATTTATTAAATGGTTCTGGCATCTTGGATTTTCACAAAAATGTTAAATAGGATATCGAATTTATAAAGTTTATTGTCTTTGTTTTCTAATAGTACATTATAAACCTAGGGAAGGAGGCGGCGAAAGGTTTGTCTCCCTACGGTTGGGCGCTACAATTCGCTAAGGGATTAAACGACACTTTAGTCCCGAGGTTTATATACTATTTTATGCACTTAGGAAAAGATCTTTGTTAAAATTACTTTATTTCTACGCCAAATGCTTCGTCAACTACAAGAAAGGGTGCTAAGAATAAAGTCTTGGTCAAGAGGAAGTGCTGTTTGGCTTGACTTGCCATAAATTTTATTATAATTTTCCAGGGATTAGTTTTTTTTTAATCCCTGAGGGATTAAATTTACTTCTCATCCCTAAGCTAAAAGAGGTATTAAAAGTACCTATTTAATCCTTGAAGTGCATAAAAAGCTTTATATTATTAATATCGGACAATTTCTCGCTTAATTAGAATTATTTAAAAAAGTGCGATTTTTTGGTTTTGCCTCATAGTGCCCTCATAAATATATTTTTTGTGCTGGAAACGGGTTCAAAATATGGCGTTTTTCTGGACAAAATTGGAGGAGTTTTATTAATTACTTAATCGCGATTGGCTATCTTCTTTTTCTCCCTTGATCCCACAAAAATGAACAAAGAGGAAGCATGGATTAGCTAAACTAATCCGAATATTTTTACGGTGCATCTGAGGATAAATAAATCCTTATAAAAACGTTTACTTAGGGAAATTATGAACGAACTTACTTACCAATTGCCAGAAAGCAATCCTTTTTGGAGGCTATAAATTTTAACCACCCCCCAGAGGTGGTCTAAAAAATCACCAACTTTATAACCTCAAAGACAGATTATGAAGCTACTATGTGCCAAAATTTTGGCGTACTCACCATTTACCATTTTGAAACCTGTCAAAAAAATTAGTTTTAGGGCATTTTCTTCTAAAATATGGTATGTTTTGACAAAAAATTCAGCAATAACAATACAAAATAATCAATCAATAACTTTGTGTCTGGTCTGTATGGGTACGTGTTTTTTAAAAATTGGTTTTAAAATTTAGAACCCCCCCCCCCCCCAGTTGTAAATATTTAGACCTGTATGGGGAACTATTTTAGATCTTAGTAAATCCCACTGTAAATTTCTTATGTTCCCCCTCATTATGGTCTTACATTTAAAATTTCAGGCATTAAATTTAGCATATCAAAGAGTCGATTTTTCAGTGTTTGCTTTTAAGAAAGTTATTTAAAGTAATGCTGTTTCAAAAAAGAAACTTTGTTTATACCGTCTTTTAGGAAGCGTCGCTTAACACAGTCCTACATTACTAATTAAATAATCCAACCACTATCATCTACAGACTACCTTGAAACTGTTTTTGTAAAAACACTTACTTCGTTTATACGGGCCTCTTAAAATGCTTTTATATATACAAACCGCTTCAAGCTACTGCGAACATAGTGGGAATCAAGTCCAATTTACTCTCCGTGCCGTACGACCGAGGTGGATTCGAAGCACGCTGCAGTGTTATCTTTTGGAAATTGGAAATTTGGAAAAACAGATGGGTAAGTTCTTAATTGAAATAATACATTTTTAAAACCAAAAATGGATGTCTACGAAGTTGCCGAAAAAGTGCAGATGGCCAAATGGTCAAATCGTCATAACCCAACACACGTTCGATATTGGTCGAGGGAAAATTTGCATTTGTATTTTGACGTAAGACCACAGTATCCCCAAAAACTAAATGTTTGAGGGGGGGTATTATAGGGGAACACGTAATTGGGCCATTTTTTATTAACGGCAATTGCAAGTTGAATGGTCCTAGATACTTGGATCTACTGCAGCAGCACATTATTCCAACTGCTAGGCAGTTGTTAGGTGTAAGATTTGGTGAAACATGGTTTCAACAAGATGGTTGTTCCGCTCACAATGTTGGCCTTGTCAGAGAATATCTTGATAATGTATTTCCTAATCGGGCTATAAGTACACGGGGAACTATTTTATGGCCTGCTCGATCTCCCGATCTTGCTCCTAATGACTTCTATCTGTTTTTGAAGAAGCTTTTCAAATTATCACCCCTAACATGCTTGGAAACGTTAGAAGGGGTTTTTATAGTAGGCTCGGATATTGTCTAGCCGAGCAAGGAGGACTTTTCGAACATTTGCTTTAATTTTTTTTTGACTGGGAGAATCTTTTTGGTTTTTAGAATGTATTATTTTATTTTGAGAACTTGCTTTTATTTTGTTTCTCCTTATTATTTTCATTGTAACACGTCGTCACTGATAAATCTGAGCAGTTGACAATAAAACGCTCTTATTTATCAGTGACAAAAAATAACAAAATTACGTTATAAAAATTTGCGTATTTATTGACCAAATTCCGGTTTCATTGACTACGCTCCACACAGCACCGTGGTTAGAGGCGTACTAAATACCAAAGGAAAGTCATGCAAGTGGTGATCGCAAGCCTGAGTATTGGTTGCTTCACTGATAGGCGTGCGGTGTCTCTGCATGTACGTACACTGGCAAATTAGACTTCTTCCGCCCTATGTTCGCAGTAGCTTGAAGCGGTCTGTATAAAGACGGTTTAAAAATTTTTTTAGTATAAACAACACTAAAAACGTTTTAAAGTAACACCCGTGGCATATCAGACAAAGCGTTTTTTGTTTCTCACTTCATTATGACCAAGCCTCCAATGTCTAATGGAGAATCCAAATATTTACAGATCTGTTTCATCCTTATTAGGAATCATCAGGGAGTTAAAGGATTGTATCAATTGGGGGTGGTGCTAGTGTGAACGTTATCTCCTTTTAAGTACAAGTACCACGTCTCTGCGGATTACAAACTTTTTAAACCTATTTTAGAGTCGGTATAAACTTTTTAAAACGCTTTGCCCATAGAGAAAACAATAATTTTGCCCTGGTTCTACCAAAAAATCAGTTGTTAACTTAATGGTTTCATTTTTTTTAAACTGACATATATCAATCAAAAAAAGCGTTTTTATTCAATACTGTCCTCACATAAAACCGGTTTTAGGTGTATATAAACGTAGTAACTGTCACAGCCAGTTCCGATCCGATCACCTGTCTAGAGCAGAAGTTTCATTGGATGACCGATAAAGTGAATTAAACTCCATAACTTGGAAAAAAAATGCTTGTCGCTAGGCTATTATTCCTTCTGTTCCTGGCATTTATTCTATTATGTAAAGTAGAATCATCTGCAAGGGGCAAACTATTTTATTAAAAATTTAAACTCTTTCCACTATGCCACAAAGTAAAATAGGTATAGAGGACACGGCACACCAGTTGGGCAATACCTGTCACTTAATGTGGCGGCTATTATGGTTAAAAAATTACCACAGAGTCTAACTATATACCATTACTAGAAGCACGAAAAAACTTTATAGTCCGAGGCTTACTTCATAGTTGTCACATTTAATTATTTTCATATTACTTTTACGAGGTAAAGACTCTACTAATATTAATTTGGTTGCAATTCAGTAGCCCCGACTCAAAACAAAACTACAAAGTTATAGAGTACAAGGTCGCCTATCTACCACGTAGTAAGAAATAGACGTGCATATAGTGCACATATCAATGCACCATCAACTGGATGCGCGAGGCCGCCATGTTATTTACTTGTAGTAGGGTCGTTCTTGAAAAAAGGTAACATTGCATGTAATTGGTTTGTAAATCTAAAAGCACTTACCTTTTGAAAACAAAGTAGGAGGATAGTTAGAGTACTCAAAGGCCAACATTATCCAGCAGTAATGAACTATCCAAGAAATGTCTCCATGGAAAAAAGTTGTTCACGTGGTGTCATCTGTAATTTTCAAAGTTAATAGTTTCAGATATAACAAAAAAACACTTTAGGATCATAAAATTTATTAAGATAATGATTTAGATAGATAAAATCTCAAAAATTTAAATCCTAAAAAAAATACCTTGTTATAAGTTTTTTGTCTTCATCAAAAAACAAAAAAAAAACACGTGTAATTGATTTTTTTTAAATCTGGCATCACTGCATACAACACCCAACTCATTTACCTAAAAATGGAGAAGCACGGAAGACACAGTTTAGTAGTGTAACCTGAACTGTGTTACATAATTCAGTTTTTGTGAAATTTTGGGGGTTTTAAAACAGTATTAACCTTTTTGCCGAGATAAATGTTACACGTGTTTGTATATATAGGGTGAGCCACAAAATTCCGCACTTTTCGGATTGACTATAACTTTTGACATAAGTCCTCGATGTTTAAAGATATTGTTTTTTTAGAAAGATAGAACGTGAGACTTTTTCGATTCATTTGAAAATTTAAAATTTCTCAAAAATCCAAGATGGCGGACAGTTTTTAAAAATGTGTAAGTTTTACACCCCTTGACAAAAATTTATGTGCGATAATGAACTAACTCTAAAGCTTTCACTACAAACGCTCATTGTTTATGTGTATATTGACGTATCATTTAATTAAATCGGTTGAGAAATGAAACAGTTATAACCTTTTAGATTATGAGTGTTTGGGCTTAATATTGGAAAAAAACACAAAATTATTTATTTTTTTTATTTGCTATAACTTTTGACCTGATCACTTAATTTAAAAAAATATTGTTTAAGGAGACAAAATATGAGAGATACGTCCGTTTGTTCAAAAGTTGACATTAAAAAAAAATCACGATGTCGGATAGTTTTAAAAAGAGTTAGGTTTATTATTATTTTTAAAATAAGACACTGGACAAAATATAAATTAGTTTTTCCAAATCTCCATTTTTTCTTCGTTTATCGAGGTATCACCCTATTAAATCGGATAAGAAATAAAAAAGTAATGGGTATTTAGATGTGTTTTCTTAATTAAATAATTAGGTCAAAAGATATAGCAAATGGAAAATGTATGTAATTTTGTGATTTTTTTTCAATGCGAAGCCAAAACACACAGTCAAAAAAGTTATAACTTTTTTATTTCCCAACTGATTTAATTAAATGATACTTCAATATACACAGAAAGTCTGGCAAAAGCACCACAAACGAAAAAGGAAATAGACAAAAGAGAGAAAAGCACAAATCAAGTAAGGGCATATTATATATAAAGCAACATATTATATTTACTTAAAAAGTGGTAAATAAATTTTTGTTTTTTAAAAAATATTACATCAAAATGTTATAATTTTTCAAGAACAACCCAGCTATAAATATTCTTGATTTTGGTAAAATAGGTATAACTCAAAAACAACTCAAGATCTAGTGAATTTGTATCTCGGCCATATAGCACATTTTAGTCCAACCAACTACAGCAACATTTAATAATTAGCAATATTCAAAGAACCCTAGTTTGGTTTTTTGTAAATTACAACTTGAAATGTTACCTTTTTAAAGAACGACCCAGTAAACTTGGGATTCAAATCTAAATATAAAAATACCTCATTAAATTACTGATTAGCAGTCAAAAAATTAATATTTAGTTAATAAAACATCCTAAAACTGGAAAGACATGTAATTTGGAAATCGTAACCTCAAATAATTCCGATTTTTTATGCACATTTTAGATAAAACTAGGTCAAAACTGGGGGGTGCGCCTTTTTTTTTAATCAAAAAATCAGCATTTTTAATCAGCAAAGTGCTACGCGTTTATAAATTTAAGATGTCGTGACTTTAGAAAAGTAGTTAATAAAATGGTAATTATTAGGTATAGGTTATGATTTAGATAATATTTTTGTTTTCTGTCATATATTTAAATATTTTATCGTGTCTGTTCTGATATAGTTTAGAAAAAGATCAACATAATTTCAATTAATAACGTGAAAAAGAGAAAACCTATGAAAACCCTATAAAGTCAAAAATACTACTTTATGTGGTAAACAGGACGTCGAGATAACGTGCCCGTTTACTACCAGTGACGACATAACTCCTATATCAAGAGTAATCATTAAAACGTCCCAATACATTCCCAAAAACGGTAAATACCTTCAGGTATAGTGTAGTGGTAAAACCGTCGCCATGATATGACGCCACAACTCTATAGAGATAGGGCGTGGAGACGGCCACCACGTCGTGACTGGTTTTATTGCTAGGGTATTGAAGGTCCTGTGTTGCCTGGTGTGTCTATCCTTATTCTTGCCCAAGGATTCGGCAAAAGGTGATTTTCCAACCGGAGTGCTCGTACAGAGTCAGTGGCGTAGCCAGTGGGGGGTTTTGCGGCCTCAGAAGGTTCAACGCAATCTACAATAAATTAATCATGATTAAGGGCCCCACTTTTTTGACCTTTTACTCCGGTTTGTGACATGTGTTTGGTGTGATGTCTTAAATTTTAAAAAATTTTCCTGCGGTGCTATGACGTCATTAATTGTTATAATTTTAGTTTAATTCTAAGGAATTTTTATCACCAGCATTCAAAATGTGTAATAAATGGCATTCTTGATATAATTTTTGTTAAAATTTTCATCTGCGGCATATTTATGATTTGGCAACAAGTCTATATATATATAACCGCAACCCCCCTAATCTCATCTAACCAAAACCACTTTTTCAAAAATACTTTACAAAAAAAGTAAAAGATCAAAAGTTTTTTTGTCAAAGTTTTCGCCTGCGGCGACATACAAATATTAAATAATTTTAAGCAATTTTTTTGTCAACTACATTTGAAATGCGTAAAAAATAGCATTTTAGTGTATTTTTTCAAAATTTTTTTAAAAAATCTGCCAATAAGACTGAATGAGACTTGCTTTTAAAAATAAGATTTTTGTTTCGTATACAGACACTCAGCAACTATTAAACAGCCCCTCTCCCCTCCCTTCAGTTCAAGAGCTTAAGCAATAAGCGCCTACTTAATTATTGAAAATTTGCCAGTTAATTTCTATTAAATGATGAAACCCTCCCAGAGTCGATTTCTGGCTACGCCACTGAGAGAGTGATAACCGAAACGCAATTTACTCGAGAAATAACATTTGAACCTTACTTTTTTATTTGAGATTCAATATTTTTGAAATTGGACAGCCGCGAGCTATTTGAAAATGACGAGAAAACAGAACAGAATGTTAATTAAAAAAGTCCAGTCGTTTGTAGCTAGCCTTCAAAATTATTTTTATTTTGGTAACTTGCTCCTCAGTATAATCGAGGACCACCTCCAGTGCAGTGGCGGCGGGATAGGGAGGCGCCCCCCCCCTTAAAGGTTTAGAATCGAAATGTTCCATTACATTACATATTTTTATCGGAGAAAGTGTGGCGGCTCATATCCACATCTATTTTCTATTAGGCCATAATTTATTTAACAGTTTCTTTATACAGGGTTCCTAAGCAAATCCTTAGGGGGCCAAGCAGCCGTGTATAAGACGCAGACAAACGGAAAAGCACATTAGACAGAAAAGGATGGGCATGGGGTGATGTTGTCACTACATCTTACACGTAGTAAATCCATTCCAGGTTGTTGTTTTCTAATGTTTTCCATTTTCATAACTTTAGGACTGGAATAAAAATTGTTTTTGCTCGACTTTAATACCAAACTGATGAAAGATATCGTAAAAAAAATATTTTTCGGCTTTTCATTTTGTAACCATTGTCCTTACGCACTGTTTACAGGCTGGCGACTAAGATACATGCAAATGCCTAACCTAAAGCGTTCATACACGGCCGGAGAAATCGACTGAAATATTTCCGTAGAAACTTTATCAAGCAAATAGGACGGGTTGACGCCATCGAACGTCCAACCCGGATTTTGCAATTTGATTCGAAATCAAAAAGGAGGAACAGTCAGATGTGGGGCCGTACACAAATTACGTAACGGTGATTTTACCAATTTTTGACCCCCTCCCTATGTAATGTTCTGTAACGGTTTGGCACGCCACTCCCCTAATATTACATAACGAATTCAAGACCACTACCCCCCCAAAAAAAAACTTTTCACTTATTTTCATTCCAAATTTTCTTAGTTTCACACAAATGCAAACGCTGTCGAAAACTCCCCTCCCCCCTACGTAACGTTTTGTAACCCCCCTCCCTCCTATGACCATTACGTAATTTGTGCACGGCCCCTGTAGTCCCAGTGGAGGAGGGCGAGAAAATTGATATTTTTTTCTTAAAAATTATACTCTTTAGACCTATTTTTTGCGTTCCCGAAATTACGTAATTTTTGAAAAAAATTGTAAGCGGCGCCATTTTTATTTCGTGCTTTGTTTTTGTAACATTTTTGCGTTCGGCTAATTTAATTGAAAAATTTTTGCCTGCGGCGCCCTTTATCTTCTCACTCGAAACCAAGATCCCCCGTTTTAGGAAAACTGATCCCGTCTCTGTTTCTAAATTTTTTCGAATAAAAGTAGAGTATGACCATGGGGGAAATAATTTTTTTCTACGGTATGACGAAAATTTCGGGAAAGTTGAAGAAAAAAATAAAAAAAGTGGCAGAGCTCAAGTTTTTCGTAAAAAAAACGTTTTTTGTAAAGAAACAGAGCAAAATAAATCTTTTTACCTCTTTTTGGGTGTTACAAATATTGGCAGCCCCTTATTTTTCTCTTTTACCCTCCCGCTAGTTTTGAAGAATTGGTTCGCTACATGTTTCGAGATCATAAAACACCTCGAAAATATCAAATGTAGTGTAAGGCCAGCTTTATTTAAAATCAATAATATCGCAAGCAAAGAGCTCTGCATGAAAAACAGCGCCGTTTATTGATTTATTTGGCTGCTAGTGCTAGCTGCATGGTTTGGCCGTTTCCGGATAGATGTCACTAGTAGAGCATAATGGAAAGAAATAATTAAAAGCGAAGATATTTCTTTCTAATGTTAACAACCTCACGAGTTTATCGCTCAGTATCGTAAATAATGGACCCTGCCGCCTCCTTTAAGCAAGAAAAAGCTGTGGTTTGGACCTGAAAACATCTAATTTTTAATTAGATTAGATGGTGTGGCCGCCATCTAGCGGAATTTGCAGACATCTTGTCAACGGTTATTATTGCAACTATGATTTATGCTCACAGTGAAAGAGTGGCGACAATTTTTTCTCATGAAAGCAGTCCGGAGATAATAACAAACTGGCACCATTGCTCAATATACCTGTTTCTTTTGTGCGCGCAGAACTTTCTATGCCATTTCTGTTTGATTTATTGAAATCCTATCCCTAAGGAAAATCTTAGGAACCCTGTATTGCCTGTACATAAGAGCGAAGATCTGATGACTTTTGAACAAATTTCTATGGTTACTAAAACCCCTAGCCTACAATTCTGCAATTTCAATAAACTGTCTTTTTTGATCCATTTTCTTCTGTTTTGACCCACAAAACGTTTATAAACAGCAGAAAAATAAGATAGGGCAAGTTTTTAAATCCACCGGTCAATGCACGGGTGCCAAAAATAGAGCAAAAATTTATGTTGTCCACCGATATAGTTTTTAAATCTCTGATGGATTCACCGATTGTTAGCACCAATGCCCAATATTGTCCACCTACCCAAAAGAGTGTGGATGTTGTAACCTCAAAAACTACCAGCTGAGTTTTATTGTTTTTGAATTAAGAGAGAACATAAATTAAAAAGAGTGGCTACATAAATGGTCATGAAACTCTCTCAAGAAACTAATTTGAGGAACTGGATTTAATTTTATCTTTGAGACGAAAAAATCATTATCAACAAATATCATTTAATAGACTTTAAATCCCACAATCCATGTCGTTTCTCTTTAAATTAAACAAAATCTAAAAAAAACGTGGTTATGTTAGCATTTGTCAATTGCATTCGTAGTTTTTTTCGGTGGAATATTTGACATCCATCGGTGCTGAGGCCACTCCACCAATTTCACCAAACTGATACAATCGAAGTCACCAAGTCGGTGAAGTTCAGTGAACTTTAAAAACTCGCCAATATAAATGTTATCAAAAAAGTAGGGTTATGTTACCCAAGCAGCATGTTTTCGACCTCCGACTGTTTCTGACTTGGTCCGACGTCAGATCAAGTAAAAATTTTAGTAGCCTGTTAACTTATAACTACTAGTTTAGTTGACCACGTAGTCTTTATTAAAAAAGTGTCGTCGGTTGCCGACGGTAAAATAAAATGACTTTGTAAGGACATCGGCGACATGATTGTATTAACTACGAAATATCTAAACGTGACGTTGGTGGAAGAACAAGCCAGAAATAGTCCAAAAAAATCGCCCTATTTCGTCGTCAGCCACAATTAAGAAAGAAGAAAGAAGACCCGACGCCATAACTCTTGTTTTTGAGAATTTGCACTGAAAGTATGCCTAAAAGAAGAACAAAAAAAGAAAGGGCATTTAGGCATACTAACACATTTTACAGGAGGCAAGCTAAACAAATAGAGTATTTAAAATGTAGGAGAGATGACCCCCCCCAGGAGCAACCAGCAGATCAGATAAATCAGGTAAAAGAGAACTTAAACAAGATTAAAGTTGGGTTTATATAGGAAATAACATAAGATAAGAAATAAGAATAAGCTATTTGTCACATGTGATCACCTGGCTAGAACTCTGTTTTCTTTAGTTTTTTTAAATCATTTTTTAGATTTTTTTGTCAGGATTATGACAAGGAGAAATGACCGGTAAACTTCAAGTCGTGCTCTGTGCAGGCACAGACGTCGAATTCCGATCCTGGCGCGCGTTAGTCGGAACACGACTTATACCCGTTTACACAGCTGCCTTAGACAAAGGTTAGGGAATACATAGTGAACGTACTGACTGAAGTGCAAATGTGGGCCCATTAGGTGTAACAATTATGGAAATCTTATCGGAATTGGTCTGATCAGGTTGAATTTGGTATTTCGTCAGAAACGCCATGACATTAAAGCAGAAATAGGCTCGCCATTGTGAAAGCATTTTTGATTTTTTCTTTTTTAAGCAATCAAACCAAGCTTTGTAAAAAGTTTTAGTAAAATTTGAGTTAGATTATGCGGTTGAACCTTTTTTTGTGAAAAATCTTCAAATTAAAAAAATATATATATATATATAGGTACCTTTTATATATTTTTATTTATTTATTTTTTGTATTTTCAAAGAATTTTGAGAGCGGGTTAATTTTTTTCAACAATTTTTGTTCATGTTTATCGGTAAAGTGACCTTTTGAATGGTCAAAAAGTGCTACATAATATAATCACTAATTGAGAAATATTTAAACATTTATTAATTTTATGTAGTAAATGTCTGGCGATTTCAAGAACTATTTACTTCCAGTCAAAATTAAGTTCAGTGGCCGGAAAATTCTAGGTGTAGAAAACATATTTCATTTTTGTACTAAAAATGTTGTTGGTCGTCGGATTGAGCAAAATTTTGATGCTCCATTTCAGTGCAAATGCCGGTCTTAAGGCCGTCGTCATAAAGTCAGTTTACAACGTCGGGTTGTGAATGCCGCCGTCAAAGAACCGAAATGCGACGTCCAAATGCTGATTGGGTATGGTCAGTTGAGAATGAAAAAATGCAGATCCCAGGAAAAAATGGTGGAGATTGCCAATTCGCTTTAATTTTTCTTTGTTTATTTACAAACAAAAACTTCTTTGTAATATTAGTGTACTTAGACAATATTGGTATATTTTTCCATTTAAATGGCTTTCCTCGCTTTTGTACGTGCCACTAAAAATGAAGGAGAAAAGGCAAAACCGAATAAAAATAAATGCTGAAAACCTGCCGTTTCGTCTTCGACTTCTTCTATCACGTTTCACGGGATAACAAGTACTTAGCGTTGTCTTTAACTGTCTTCTATATTGCTTCCCTTGTAATAGCACTATTTTGTGTTTTATTCAAAAGAAGGATAGATCGATAATACGTGTTTTAGACACTTTTAGAGAATTATTCCATTCTTACCGAGGCGGGAGGACATTTGGGATAAAACTTTCCCCTCCCCTTCCCGAGAATCCTGGTTATGGTCACATTTTGACTTCAAATTAAATTTGTTTTTATTATTTATCCTTAACACCTACCCCCACCCCAAAGTCAATTCCTGAGTGCGCCACCTGATTATTGGAACGCTAAAGTCGAATTGCCTCAAGTCATTTTTGGACACAGATTTAAAAAAAAATGAAGCGAAGCAACAATCTATAAAATTTTGTCCTGTTGAGGAAAAGGATCAACTGCAATAATAATTAGGTCACATTACCTCGATACTCATAATTATGTTAACAGTGGTCTTCACAGTTAGCATAAAGTGGATATGCAAGAAAAATAATATATATAAACTTTGAACTATATATTTTTGAGGTAGACAACAAGAAATTCTAATTTTGATAACAAACTTTATATCCTTACATAATTTTCTTTTTAATGATACCCCATGTTAGATGGTTCGCATATCCAGTTCTCGAGATATCTGCAATCAAAATCTTAAAATTTTGAATTTTTGAAAGCCATTATCTCAGAAACTAAATAAGATACCCTATGATGTTGGGTGTCATTTTAAAGGATTTTTGGGACATGGGGTATCTTTAAAAAGCAAATATTGTTGTGTGTAAAAACCCGGAGATCGCACAAAAATAATTGAAGTTGAAAATAACTACGCTAAAGATTTTAATGGTTCTATTTCACTACAATTAGGGTTATCTCTATCTCCAAAATATACACAAAAAAAGATTGAATTGAGCCAAATTAATATTTGTTTCCCATTGTCAAAAAAAATATTTATTTAGTTTAAACAAATATTTATTTGATTCAAATAAATACTTTTTTTGAGTAGGGGAAACAAATATTTATTTGGCTAAATTAAATATTTTTTCTGTGTATACTTTAAAGTTAACATATCTTTAGTTAGCTTCGTTGCAAGTTCTAACGTCCATTAGGATTGTGCCAAGTCGACTGTAGGGTAAAAAAATGTTTAGTAAAAATAACTTTTTTATTTTTCAGAATCTTAAGAACCAAATTATGACGACTAATGTATGGGTAGAACAAGTAAGTTTTTATTTTTTTTTATAAATGTTCAGTCATCTAAAGAAATTTTTGTCTCTTTTTAATATCATTAAGATAATATCTGAAATCATAAAATATCTCTCTCTAACCTAAAAATATCCACTTGCAATTCCGTCAACTTCAGCTGACGAGAATAATGCTAAAAATATTTGAAAGTTTGAGACAATGATTTCTTTGAAATTAACTCTGTGTTTCGGACTTCCATTGTCTATATTTTATTTGTACACAACTTTTCAATCAGTACAAACTCTGATCGTCTTCAGGTGAAAAATACAATCTATAACTAAGAATACGTACTAATATAATATGGGAAATCACTCAACGGTGAAGTTTCAGAAGTTGGCTTCGCCAAAGGAGAGGCTTTCAAATATTTGGAATTGAATGAAACAGAGCCGTTCAAATTTGCCACAATTATCATGACTTGGAAATCGAAATAAGAAGCATTAAGAGGGATCTACAGCAGAATGGTTACAGGCTTAAACAAACACTATTTCTAAATTTCGGCAAACAGGACAGAGATTACAAGACCAAAACCAGGCAAATGCATTCATTACAGTTCCATACATTAAAGGAGTATCAGAGAAAAAAAAAGCTTTTAAATCTAATAACGCAATTCGAAGCCTTCTTAGTAAAACAAAACCGGCGAACACACAAAATAAGGAATGAATTTACCAGGTTCCTTGTGAGTGTGGTGAATCATACATAGGCGAAACAAAAAGACCACTATCTGTTAGGGTTAAGGGATATCAGACGAAGACAAGCCATCTGTCTAAATTCCTTTTGAAAATTATTCAATCTCTTGTAGGCAAGACCGCTCCATTTGTAGAAAATTCCATCCATTTTGTGAATATTCTTAAATCTTTTGTTTTAAAGTCTATACACGAATGTCCCCATAAAGGAATCGCTAGATATTATTAGACAGAGACCGGTTGATAACGAATCCTTTTGTGAATGTACCACCCTGCCGCTGCGCGCTGGAGCGAGTGATGGAGTTGGTGGAGTGCTGACTACATAACTCTTATTTTCAGGTGAAAGATAGTTTCGTGCTCAGGATGACAGTCTGCCAATGGGTTCATCGCTTTCGGTAATGATGGCCAATATTTACATGAAGAGGTTCGAATTACACGCGGTTGATACTGCAACATATAAACCTAAGCTCTGGCTAAGATGTGTTGCTGATACTTTTATTGTCTGAACCGGCAATGTCCAACAACTTTTAGAATTTATTCACCACCCAAATAACATAAGACCCACAATTAAATTCACAATGAAGCTGGAGCAAAATTTTCAAATTCCTTTTCTTGATATACTTGTCAAACGGGATACAAAGGAAAATATTTAAATAAAGGTTTAAATAATTCTGCTACAACCAAACGAGGCATAATGGGAACTTTGTATAACAGAGCCGTTCAAATTTGTAACAATTCTCATGACTTGGAAATCAAAATAAGAAACATTGAGAAGGATCTGCAGCGGAATGGTTCTTTATAATTCTTATTCTTAATCTTATAACATATACTATTTCTAAATTTCAGCAAACGGGCAGAGATTAGAAGATCAAAACCAGCCAAATGAAAATTTTAAGAGTAGCGAACAACTGATATTAAAACAGCTTATAAATCTAATAATACAATTCGCAGCCTTCTTAGTAAAACAAAACCGGAGAACAAACAAAATAAGGAATGCATTAACGAAATTCCTGGTGAGTGTGATGAATCATACATAGGTGAAACAAAAAAGGCCACAATCTGTTAGGCTTAAAGAACATCAGACGAATACCCAAAGAGGTGAAACAACGAAATCAGGAATCGCCGAACACGCATGGTCAAAGCAACACCGAATGAAGTGGACAGAAGCAAAGGTTTTGCACAAGGAGTCACGCTGGAAAAAACCAAAATTCCTTGAAGCTGCCTTCATTGGACAGAATCAGGGTATTTTCAGTAAACCAAGTGTTGAAATTCCAAATATTTGCAAGCCCCGCCTTGAACGGATCAACTTATTAAACTTCACGGTTAAGTGATTTCCCATAGTATATAAGTACCTAGCCTTAGGAATAGAATGTAGTTTGCACCTGAAGAGGATCAGAAATTGTACTAATCGAAACGTTGGGTACAAATGAAATATAGACAATGAAAGTCCGAAACAGAGAGTTAATATCAATGCTGAAAATTTTGCACAGTTGGGTAAGAAGATTATGTTTGAATGTGTGGTGTGTGTCTTAATAATGAAAAGTTTTTCAACGCTTAAACGATAAAAAATTTCCTGAGAAATTCAACAGGTCAAGAAAGTCTTTCGCAAATATCGCTTTAGTCCATTAAAAACAAACTTGTCCAATCAGAGAATCCACTTTTTATGATGACGTCATTGGCGGATTTGCAAAAAGTGATCGAAGAATCGAATTATATTACAAATAGGCTAAGTTTTTAAAAATTGTTTCCCTTACTTGAAACTTCACCGCAAGCCACTGGTTAAATCCTCTCAACCCGCCTACCTTTCAGTGAGAGCGTTATGTAATTTAGACCGGTTATTTCAGGCATGGTACGACTACAAACTAACATGGGACCCAAAGGAGTATGGAGGAGTCGACATGCTTCACGTGCCTAGCGACCACATCTGGAGGCCTGATATTGTGCTGTACAATAAGTAAGTGTATATCATAACAAAGAAAATGCAACTACCGTTTATCAAACCAGGGGGCCGATTTAGCGCATCTAGACAAATATTTGTCGACAACTACTATTGGTACAAGCTACGCCGCAAAATCAAATTACTACAAACAAGAAACTATCAAGCAGGCCATAACTGATCGGACCGAAAATGTCACAGCAATTTATTGAAATATTTTGTCAATTTGTAATATCTATTAATTGATTTCAAAATTAAAAAAAAAATATGGTCAACACGAGTCTTGCACTCGCGATCTTTTGCAAGAGTCATCGTCAGGTTCCTTCAATCGAGTGTTAGAAACACTTTTCGCTCGGCCACCATCTCTTTTCACAAAACTTCCACCAAATTCAGTATATTTTAGGCTCAAAAGACGAGCGTGGCCAACTTGATTAAAAATTGTGGCAAATAAAGTGGGGATTTTTATAGGTAGAGACAAATAGTAGATAAAAATGTGATAACACTGCTTAAATCATTTTGATAATTAAAAGAGTAATTTAATGCTAGTCAGTATCCTCTCCAGATAGGCCGATCAACTCATACCGATTTAGTGTCCTTTTCTCCACCTTCGCCATCATTTTGACTCAGAAGTGACAGATAATCCATTAGTTTTCTGTCAAAATGGCGGCGAAGGTGGAGAAAAGGACACTAAAACGATAAGAGCTGATCGGCCTATGTGGAGAGGGTATTGTGCTAGTTATACTTAAAACTAAAATATATACCTACTGGAGAGATGTGGATAATTATTTGAATGAAAATTATTTGTGTGTATACCTTATCTCAAAAGAAATATTTGAAAAATTGTTTGTCTTCTAATCTTTCCTTTTTTCTCAGATTTTTTCTATTCCTTTTCAAAAACACCAACACATAAAAGACTTTTTCTGAAAATTTTAAATCATTTTTCTCGTAGTTTTTGGTCTTTTTGCATTGCTTACAGTTTAGTTAAAAAATAAAAATGTCAAGAGTTCGCAGTCGCCTACAATTTCATCATTTAAACGACTTCGAGAAAGGATGCATCGTGGGCATCAAAGAGGCTGGTTTTAGTTCGGAAATTGCCAAAACGATTAATGCCAATCCATCAACAGTATTAAAAGTTTGGACATGGTGGTACAATAATGAGACTTATAGTCGTCGTGCGGGTTCTGGACGCCCTAGATTATTATAAGGTCGTTATTTAGAGCATCTCAGACTTCTTGCTCTCAGAAATCGACGGGACAGTATACGCCAAGTAAGAGATATTCTAGTTGCAGCTACTGAACGAGTGTTTTCAAGGATGAGAGTTAATCGAAGATTGCTTGGTATGGGGCTGAGGGCTTACCGTGCGCTTTTGGTGCTACCTTCGACCCCACAACATAAGGATCGCCGCTGGGAGTGGCGCAGACCTCGGCAAAACTGGAATGACGAATGGAATACCATAAGCTTCAGCGACGAATCCAGGTTTTGTTTAGGCGAGGGTTAGGTGATTTTAGGAAGCAGATCACCTCTAGTCCTCATTAACGGCAATCTGACTGCTTGGCAAATGAAGTGCAGTGCTGCAGCCAGTTTTACATCCCTAACTACAAGCTATCCCAAATGCGATCTTTCAACAAGATAATGCCAGACCGCAAATTGTTCGTGAAACAATAGACTTCTTACATGAACTTGGCATAGAGACTTTGGAATGGCCAGCGAGATCGCCTGGTATGGATTATGATAGGGCGCAATCTTAGTCGATTACCATATCTCCCGGGAAACTTAGATGAACTTTGGTATGCCGTAAGGAGGATTTGGATGAGTGTTCCTCAATATGATATAGACCATCTTATAGAAAAACAATAGAACAAACGAGTGCATAAATAACCATGGAGGAGCCACTCATTATTAATTTTTTGATGTTTATCATGGAGGAATCTTTTTGGAAATGTAATAAATTACTAAGAGCATCCTGATGTATTAATATATAAATAAATTACTTTAAAAATATTTGTCCTTTTTGGTGTTGAATTTTTTTAGTGCTCCAGTATATTAAAAGTGCAGTGGTGAATTTCAAAAAAATACGATGAAAACTTTTACAGTATCATGGTTAAAGTCGGTCCAAACTGAACAGGTAAACTTAGTACAGAAGTAGCAGCTAAAAAAAATGTCGACAAGCTGGCCTTGTGACAAAATCAAATTACTACAAACAAGAAACTATCAGGCAAGCCATGGCCGTCCACCAATCGATCGAACCGAAAACGTCAGAGTAATTTTGAGGTTATATTCTTATGTGAATTTATTATTTTTCAGCGCTTTTTCATTCCGAGTTTCGTACTGGAAGAGGTTGGAAAAATATGAAACGCCTCGAAGAATTGCAGTTTTTACATCGTTCTGAAATAGATTTTTTTTAATTTGGTGGGTTTAATTTTGTATCTTATGATAAACCTGGGGTTGCCATAACAAAAAATTTTACGCGAAAGCAAATTTGCCAAAAGAGAGTTAAGTTATGTTGTCTGTCAAAGCTGAAAAATGTGACAATATTTTAAAAACAATTGAACATAGGTATAGGACATTATACATATAATGTACCTAAAATATTTTGTAGAATCGAAACATACAAAAATATACAAGGTGTTTTTAAAATGAAAAAGTTTTTGCCAAGTTTTCCTGCAAATGGCAACACTGAAAATAGGAAAGTATTTCATGAAGATAGTCTAATGACTAAACTTTGATCTCGCTCCTTATTTTTATCTGAAAACTTATTTTGCGTACTTTACTTTTAAATAAAGTAGTTTGGAAACTGTCTGCAGATAACTAAAGCATCGCTTTTTTGGTTACCGATGCAAAAAAAAATTTTTTTTTTTATCACGGGTGCAAAAAAAGATTTCCGTCTGTTTTTTACTCAGAATTAAAGAGAAATAGCGGAATATAGTAATATTGCAAAAATCTAATTATTCTTGGCTAAAATTAAGTCATTTCCGCCAGTTTTCACCACCAAATAATTTAAAAACATCGTCAAACTGGCAAAGATTAAAATGTCGCAACAATGAACGTCACCGAGTAAAAAGGCACATCGCTATGGCAACCGCATTGTTATATCTTTTACCAGCCGCCTTGATTTAAAGTGTAAAGATGGTTTGTTGCGAGATGTGCTCTTCGTTCGAGATGTTTTAGAGTATTTTCCTGTTTTCCTTGGATTTTTTTTAATAAAAGTATTAAAAAAAATAGTGTTAACAACTCGCGGCTAAAATGTGCTTTTTTTACTCGCGTTTTCAAATACCTCGCTGCGGTCGTTATTTAAACCAACGCTTGTAAAAAAGCACTATTTTAGCCACTAGTTGTTAAAACTACTATTTTTAAATTATGTTAGGCAACGTCTTGTAAATACATGTTTAATAAAGTTGTTGAGAGTCGGCTTTAGCCGCTTTAAGGGTCGATGATATTTCAAAGCCGCTTCGGGATGTGCTGTGTTTGTCGATATAGACCGACGGTTCGAATTTTCATGGAATATTTAACCCTAATGGAAAATTGGAAGTGATATGGAATGCGAAATATCTAAAAAATCGCTCAACCAAAGAATGGACGAGTCGTGTTTCTGGGAGAAGAATAAAACCGGATTTTTAAAAAAACACTACAAGGGCGTACAAGCACCATTTAATTTTTTTTTAAATATTTTTACAATATTCGGATTTATGTTAAACTTTAAGGAATTCCTTGGAAAAATGCGAAACTATGTCAAAAATGCGGACCCTCACAAAATTGTAAGGATTTCCGTCAAATAATAGGTATATGGATGGAATAGGAACGTTTAAAATTTTGACAACTTTGACAGCCGCCGGGTAGTGTTTAACAACCACTACCACTACCACGTATCCGTTACTTGGCTTAATTTTACAAAATAAGTGTTTTATATATTGGAACCTGGTAATATTTTATCATTTTTAAAATTAATTGCGCCAAAATTCTCTAAAATTAACCAGAAAAATAACCACAACGACAACGAAATGGATTCGTAGCTTACGGCAGTGGTAGTGGGTAATTACCACAATGACCTTTAGCTATTACGCAGACGCAGCAGCGTTCCAAAATATCCCTAATGTGGAATTCCGTAAAATGTTAGGGACTGGCACAAAAGTACAGAAAAAATATACGTGAGAATATACCTTGTGCAAATTAATAACTGACATGGCATATGTCAAAAATTTCCACGGAAATCGCATCTTATATCTTTATATTAGATTTTCTAATGTTTTAAATTAAATTTGTCATGCGATGAAAATATGCACTTTTACTCGGTATATTCTCTATCAGAATATCGTATCATCATCATAGGTAATCACTCGATACTGAGTATGATTTTCCTCTATTCTGTATCGTCGCTATCTGTTGTGCGGTTTTTGATGACTATGTAAGCCAATTCTCGAGTCGCACGCCCTTCCACAATCCTAGCACACCCAGTCTCCGGCAGCAGCCGGGTGTTGTTGGTCATCCATTCTTCCATTTTGTAGCTCCTTTCTACGTTCACTCTTTTCCGTCTCTAGTCTACGACGTTGCTCTTCAAAAGTTTGTGCTCCCTCATGGACTGTTCGGCGTGATGAAGCCCTATCGTTTGCCGTGGTCTCGAAGTTGTTTATATCGATATGACCCTTCATCATATTACCTTTGAGAACGTCTTTGTACCTTTCTTGTTGACCTCCTTGATTTCTCTTTCCCTCCTTCAGACCAGTCCAACGAAGCTGGTTCTTAAAGATAAGGGCTTCGATACTAATTGTTCTGGCTTCTTCTAAAATAGTTATGTTTGTTCGTCGTTCTTGCCATTTGATTCTCAGTATTCGTCTTAAAAAACATTGGTGATATTTTTCTAGTCGTTTGATATGCCTTCTATAGGTGGTCCACGTTTCGCATCCGTATGTTAGAGTTGGTATTATAACTGTGCTGAAGACACAAAGCTTGGTCTCCGCATTGATGTCGTGATTGTTGAAGACTCTCTCCGAAAGCCGTCCGAACGCTGCGCTAGCACATTTTAGGCGATGCTGTGTTTCTGCGTCAATAGTTGCATTTGATGATAGGTGGCTCCCAAGGTATGGGTAATGTTCCACGTTCGGCAGAGGATGGCCATTTATGGAAATGTCTGGAGCTTGGGGATTCGTACCTGGTTCTGATTGGTGAAGAATTTGCGTTTTGGCAAGATTATAATTATCAGAATATAACGTATTCATGTCAGATTTCCTTCTCAGAAATTTTTGAAAATTTCGTTTTTAGCCAATTTTTTTCAACAAAAGTTTTCGTGCATGACGCCAGGAAAAATCTCTTACACCCGGTTCCCACTTACGACTTTTTCGTGGGAGCCCGCGCGCGCGTCACATGACTGTCATAACATTTCATATTGACATCATGTGACGCGTGAGTATGCACTCACAAAAAAGTCATAGGTGGGAACCGGTTGTGACCCTATGGGTTTGAGATTTTTTCAGATCGCATGCACTCAAGCTCTTGTTAAAAAATTGGATTCAAACAACATTTCCAAAAATTTCCTGGAAATCTGACACTAGGTATATTAATACTGGTAATAATAGTAATACTGAAAATTTCGTTGTAGAATTTCCTAATATTACACAAGCAGCAATAAAAAAATGGGGACCTCACCTTATTCGCTTTCCTAATATACTCACAAAATCAAACTTTTATTTATAAAAGATATTACGAACACCCCTCCAAAACTTGACATGGAACTAAACCTGCATTAAGAGGCATCACAGGCAAATGGATTGCTTTGAGTCTATGCGCACCACCTGTCAAACAAACTGAAAAATCAAATTCAAATGCAAAATTCACATTCCCGAAAGCTTCCCCACATCCATGCCATTAAATTTATATGGCTAAATGCCTTTTCTAAAATGTTTTAAACATTAATGATAAATTGAGACCAACATAGAAGTTCTGACTTATTTTTACCAGAGCCGCGTTCCAGCTGGGGCAGCCACGCTCTTATTGGGCGAGGACACAACCCTCTCAAATGAAATAGGCCTTTTACATACGAATTAACGTAGTTAAAATAAAACATAAAGAATTACAAGAAAACAATGCACCAATTACCTTTTTTTAACTATTTTATAAACAAAATTTGAGACAAATGATAAGAAAAAGCATTAGTCTATCTGATGTGTAGGAAATAGTTATTTATCTAACAAGTTCGGAATATGGTACTTTTTTGCAAGCTACGGCAGTTGCACAAACGACGCGGAGCAGAGTTGGGGCAAGCCATCAAGGGTGGAAAAGGCATTTTCCGCAAGATTTAGGTACAATGTTTTTCCTAAGAGTGTTTTAGTCCATCTTATTTATAAAAAATAATGTTTTTTCATACCTTCATCAAAAACATGATTTTAGTAACTGTCTGCAGATAACTAGAGCATGGCTTTTTTGGCTACTGATGCAAAAAAACTTTTTTTTCCATAGCGATGGGTCTTTTTACTCGGTGACGTTCATTGTTGCGACATTTTAATCTTTGACAATTTGATATTTTGACGATGTTTTTAAATTATTTTTTCGTATATACTTGGTGAAAACTGGAGGAAATGGCTTAATCCTTAGGCAACAATAATTAGATTTTTTGAGTATTACTATTTTCCGCTATTTTTCTTTAACTTTGGATAAAAAACGGACAAAAATATTTTTTTGCACCCGTGATCAAAAAAAAAAGTTTTTTTGCATCGTTAACCAAAAAATCCATGCTTTAGTTATCTGCAAACAGTTACTAAAATCATGTTTGTGATGAAGGTATGAAAAAAAGATTTTTGTTAGTTTTTTACCCAAAATTAAAAAGAAAGAGCGGAAATAGTAATATTGAAAAAATCTGATTATGCTTGCCTAAAAATTAAACCATTGTTTCTTAACAACTCGCGGCTAAACTGTGTTTTTTTTTACTCGCGTAATGCTTGTAAAAAAAGCATATTTTAGTCACTAGTTGTGAAAAATACTATTTTTGATCACGGGTGCCACAAAAAGATTTCTGTCTGTTTTTTACCAAAAATGAAAGAAAAATAGCGGAAAACAGTAATATTCAAAAAATCTAATTATTCTTGCCTAAATATTAAGCTATTCCCGGTAGTTTTTACCAAGTATTTACGAAAATATCATTTAAAAACATCATGAAAATATTAAACTGTCAAAGATTAAAATGTCGCAACAATGAACTTCACCGAGTAAAAAAGCACATCGCTATGGAAACCATTGCTATTTCATTTACCAGCCGCCTTGATTTATAGTGTAAAGATGCTGTGTTGCGAGAAGAGCTCTTCGTTCGAGATTTTTAAAAGTATTTTCCTGTTTTTCTTGGATTTTTAGTATTGACAACTCGCGGCTAAACTGTCCTTTTTGACTCGCGTTTTTAAATACTTCGCTGCGCTCGTTATTTAAACCAACGCTTGTAAAGAAAAGCACTAGTTCAGCCACAGTACTATATTATAAAATAATAGTTACATTTAATTAGTCCTAAATATCTTCTTTCAGTACTAGTGCGGAAAAGTTACTTTTCATACAATTTTACTTTTCCGCACGATTATTTGTTTAGTAAAATGTTAATGGTTAAGGCTATGAATTTTCTTTAAAGTGAAAATCGTGCGTCACATTAAAAATCGTGCTGAAAAGAAAAACTAAAGAAATCGTGCGGAAAAGTAAAATCGTGCAGAAAAGTATAACTTTCAAAACGAAAAATCGTTCGAAAAAGTAACTTTTCCGCATCTCCCGTATTTTAAAGATTTCTTTGAGGCCGTTGGTTTTGGTAGGCTATTACAAAAAACTTTAAGATGTAAAAATTTTTTTAAAAAAACTATAATTTGTCAAACTTGTCAAAATGACATATGGATAACACAGAGGTATTTGGAATGCTTTTAAGTCTTTAGGTAAGATGATATACACATTTGATTTAAAAATCAAAATTAACCTCGTTTCCATGGACACTGTAATGTGTCAATAGTTCACGGTCTATGTGCCTGTTCCCTTGTTACCCCGATATAGTAAGGGGACAATTCTGGGTCCCTTGCTTTTTACTTTATATGTAAACGACTTGCTTAAATTAAAAACCATCGGAAAAAAAATAAGCTTTGCTGATGACACCGCCATTTTCTACAAGTCAAAATCTTGGGAAAACCTTAAACTATTAGCGGAAAATGATTTTAAAACAATAAGATCTTGGTTGCAAAAAAACAAACTAACTTTAAACTACGAAAAAACAAAATATTTGCCTTTTGCAATTCATAAAAATGCTTTACCCGAATTTAATTTACTAACAATAGAAAATAAAGAACAAATACCAGAATCAAAATCTATAAAATATCTAGGAGTAGTAATTGATAGACACTTAAAATGGGATCTGCAAATAAAAAATGTGGTGAAAAAAATCCGGGGATTACTACCTAAATTTAGATATCTCAACGAATTTCTGGAGATAGATCAACTTAAATCGCTTTATCTGTCTCTTGTACAATCTCATCTCTTATATGGGATTCTGGGATGGGGAGCGGTAGCAGACTGCCACTTAACAATTCTTGAGATGACGCAAAAATGGTTTCTTAAATTAATTTATGGCAAAAGAAGAACATATCCTTCGGACCAGCTTTTCCAGGAAACACCGATTCTCGATATTAGACAACTGTACTGCTTGGAGCTGCTTAAAAACATACACAAAAAGAAAATAAAACTTACAGAAAAAGTGTTACCATACAAAACCAGAAATAAATCAAATGTTGAATATGTTCAGGCTTCCAAAACAATAACGCAACGTTCAATCAAATACTTTGCCCCAAGAATATTAAATAACTTGCCTACTGACTTCAAAAATATACTAAAATTTAATGTTTTCAAAAAATTAGTCACAAATTGGATAAGAGAAAGTAGAGAGATGTATAACAATCTAATTAACTTAAATTATATTAGGTAATCAGAAGTAAGATGAAGGTTCTCTAAGTTTAATTTTATATGTAAAATCTACCTACTCTAAAATTTTATCATCAATTCGAACTGCTGTGAAAAAAAAACTATTTATCTAAATAATATGGTAAGTCAACAAGCATGTTTATGCTTTTAAGACATTTTTGTGCGTTTATTTTTGCATTTTATTTATACTAGGATTGTAAAATGTTTCTTTACTAAAATAAACGTATTATTTATTTATGTATTTATTTATTTATTTATTTATTTATTGATCTGTAAATGCTCTTGGTACTTTTTAAAATAATATTTAACAAAAGATAAATAAAATATCACTGACATAATTTTTTTCTTACCCTCTCTATCTACAATAATGGCTAATGTTTCCGTGTAATTTAATAACTGTCTACCATTTATCCACTGTAATTCGAGGGGTAGTGCCAGAATCTTAGGGATTACTGACCTATATGATTTATTACCAAAGAAAAAAATAAACACCAATTTGAAGTCACAAAAGCATACCTTAACGAGCAATTATTTTGTTTGTATTCGTTATAATAACGAGATGTTTTACGTAACTCCCAAGCCTCGTAACAGTGGCGTAACCAGAATACAAATTCAGAATACAGGGTTATCCGTTATAATTGTTATCCCCTCTATTCTCTGTTATTATGTATAAAAAATGAATACGACTGTTGAAGAAAATTTTTAGCAAAATGGGCAGTGTATATTTAGTAAATAATTTATTGGTTATGGTACATAGTGCAACATTAATTATTAAGTTGTCTTCTATGCAATTTTCCATTTTAATAAGGTAGTTTACATAAACTAGAGTTTCGGAGTAACAATTTTTTTAATATTCTCATAAATGAAAACACACCTGAGCTTAATTTACGAAAGAGAAAAAACTTACGTTAAACAAAAGACAAATTATAGAAAAAAATAAACATAATTCATATATGGTCATTTATCCATCGGCATCTATAATTGCTTGGAGTCTTCTATTTATCCGCATGAATGGTGCTAGAAAGTCATCCCTCTGGGATAATTCCTCCCAAACTTCTTCGATACGATTCCTCAAATCTTCGGGGTTTCAAGGCAAACAATTTCTCTGGTAAAGTTTTTTGGTCATGGCCCTCCACACATTCTTCATAGGGTTAGCATTTGGGCTATAGCTTGGTCATTGTAACAGTTCTACGTTATTTTCTTAAAACCACTGCATGACATTATTGGCAGGGCAGTTGTCCTTCTGATATAATAAAGTCATTTGCTGGATATAGATGCTGCACACTAGGTAACATTACATTCATTTGACCAACAAACCTATCATTAATTCACCATGCGACTCCCATTCCTCTTGAGGAAATCCACCCCCCGACGTTCACGCTAAAATAACCTGCAGCTAGAAAATGATTCACGTAATGGGAATCAAATCTCGCATTACCTGGTGTGTATACTTGGATCTTCCCCTTTTTCAATGACTGGAAAATTTCTTCGTCTGTAAATATCACACGGTCCCAAAAATTTTGCTCGTGCTTGCGATGATTTAACGCAAGGATTACGCGGGCTTGTCTTCGTTCTGGATTAGCTCATTTTTGTTAGCCGCCATTCTGCATTTTAAAGGAGAATCTTGATTTCTTTGCCACGTAGTTGTTTTTCGTTCAGGAACCCATTTTGAAAAGATAATATTTGTGCTTCCTTTGCATTTTGAAAAGGATTCTGTTCTAGTTCCCACAGAAGAGGCTTCATCGGCAGTGCTGATTTTTGGTCTTCCTGAAGCCTCCTTCCTTCTCAAAGTCTGTATGAGGTCTGCTAACGTTAAAATGATTAGAAACTGCTGCTAGCGATCAACAGTCCTCGAGTTTCATGACAATCCTTGCTTTTAGCTCTAGGAGCCATTTTTTAAGAACTTGCAATTAACATGCGACAATGTCATAATAAAAAATATGTCAGTAAAGACCGAGTCGAGTATAAACTGGTCCTGCTCAACATTCTCAAAAATCAGTCTACACTGGACCAAAAAAAAAGAAATACATTGACCCAGTGTATTTTGTATATGATTTTTGGTCCTATGTAAAGTTTTATTAATATCATAATCAAGTTTACATAAATTTTATAGCCAAAACGAGTTATTGATTTTACTGCTGCAAGACACTGTTTCAAAAAAAAGTTGTTACAATACAAAGAGTCTTTAAGGATGATTTTTATGAAGGTTTAATAGCTTTTAATTACACCTAAAGACGCAATTACACAGACGAACATGCTCAAACAAAAGCTCGTGCAAAAGATCTAAAATTTTTTGCGTGAACATTTTTGTGAGCTTTTCTTTGAACATTTTTTTGGGGTAAATTTTTGAGCAAATTATTGCTACCTGTTTTGGAAACATATTTTTAAAGATGAGAATAAATAAAATTTCACACCAGTGATCTCAATTCTTTAAAAAAATGGAACACCAACTTTTATTTTAAATTTTTGTGAAAAAAAGCCGACGTCAACCGAAACATTATTCTTGGCTATCAGTTTTGTCACATGGATTAGGGTTACTTATAATATTTTTTTCTTAGGCTTTTTCCCGGATTTTTTTGCCCGGGGTTTTTTTTGGGATTTTCTTGCAAGTTTTTTTTTGTTTCCAAGGGTTTTTTTCCTAAATTCGAAAAACAACCCAGAAAATTTTTCTTTTCCAAAAAAATTTTGAGTTTTTCAAATATCGGCAAAAACTCAAAAATTGCACTTTTAAGCGGTGATCCGCGCCTCACGACTATGAGGAGTGGTGTAGAGGGGATTTTTTTTATAAACATATTTTTGTAATTGTACTTTACCCTTAGCTTTGATTGTTTTTTTTTTAATTACTCACACCAGATTTACCTAGTTAGTTTAAGGCCCCAAGGGTTGCTTAAAAAAGCAAAAGGTTCATGAAAATGCTAAAGATAGATATTTACTGTCAATTTAATGTAATAATCAAGGTCGATTACTGACACTGAACAAACAATATGCAAAGGAGCAACATTCCGATTCAAAAGTCTAGTCTATTACTGCTAAATTATATTTTTTAGACAACGGTCGGGATCGTAAGGCGCAATTACACAGACGAACATGCTCAACAAAAGCTCGTGCAAAAGATCTAAAATTTTTTGCGTGAACATTTTTGTGAGCTTTTCTTTGAACATTTTTTTCGGGTAAATTTTTGAGCAAATTATTGCTACCTGTTTTGGAAACATATTTTTAAAGATGATAATAAATAAAATTTCACATCAGTGATCTCAATTCTTTAAAAAAATGGAACACCAACTTTTATTTTAAATTTTTGTGAAAAAAAGCCGACGTTAACCGAAACATTATTCTTGGCTATCAGTTTTGTCACATGGATTAGGGTTACTTATAATATTTTTTTCTTAGGCTTTTTCCCGGATTTTTTTGCCCGGGGTTTTTTTTGGGATTTTCTTGCGAGTTTTTTTTATTTCCAAGGGTTTTTTTCCTAAATTCGAAAAACAACCCAGAAAATTTTTCTTTTCCAAAAAAATTTTGAGTTTTTCTAATATCGGCAAAAACTCAAAAATTGCACTTTTAAGCGGTAATCCGCGCCTCACGACTATGAGGAGTGGTGGAGAGGGGATTTTTTTTATAAACATATTTTTGTAATTGTACTTTACCCTTAGCTTTGATTGTTTTTTTTTTTAATTACTCACACCAGATTTACCTAGTTAGTTTAAGGCCCCAAGGGTTGCTTAAAAAAGCAAAAGGTTCATGAAAATGCTAAAGATAGATATTTACTGTCAATTTAATGTAATAATCAAGGTCGATTACTGACACTGAACAAACAATATGCAAAGGAGCAACATTCCGATTCAAAAGTCTAGTCTATTAGTACTAAATTATATTTTTTAAACAAGGGTCGGGATCGTAGGGTTGTAAAAGTGGGTAATAAACGGGTATTATTTAGACCGAACGTGCTTTTGTTAATATATTTGAGATTTAATAAAATGTATATAGGTTTTTCCATTTGACTTAATTATTATTGTATTGTGTTTTAAACTAGGAAGTCAAATAAGGAGATATTCTTTTAAACGTAAATTTTTATCATTACATTTTACTGGCATATCCCCTATAAAAATCAGATCAATCGAAGTTGCTTATGAGGTAAAACGTGAATTTCGACATCAAATCGTTTTTCCGTCGGAAAGCACTTAATTAAACATACCTTGTTTTAAAACTTAGTCTTTCTATTTTCAGTTAAGTTCAATGAATTCCCATAAAACTATAAAATTTAAATTTGTAAGAAATTTTTATTACCAACATTTCTTCAAACAAATTTTTCTTAAAATTCTCTCCAAAATTTACGTGAGTCTTTTTGTACGAGAGTTTGCTCGAACTTTTCTTTGAACATTTTGCTTAAGAGGCTCGTGTAAATGTTTGTCGGCATTTCAAAATCAAAGGAAAGTTTGTCTGTGTAAATGCGCCTTAAGAATGAATTTAGTAAAAGACTATCAGGTATATAAATTTCATAACCTTGTTTATGTATTTTATATGCCTAGTTCATAATTTTTCATAAAATCATTAACATTTTTTGTTTATGTCATATGCTCTTTTATTATTCCCATAACCTGTACATACTATTAATAACAACTCTATAAAATGTCAAGAAACATTTTTCATTGATTTTGTAACTTCCGTTTATTAATTTCATTACTTTATATGACAGATTTTATAACTTTGCTCCGATTTTTGTAAAAGCTACGTGTTATTGACGTACAAATATCTATAAAAAAATTAATAAACGCCTGTTATAAATACTATGTACGATATGTTTTTCAGTGTATGCCGTATTCACTTTTTTCGAACCAGCTGTACAACACTCAATTACTAAACCTTGGTTTTAAAATTTTAGGATCCCCCTAGATGTCAGAATTTATTATTTTTTGGTATTAGGGTCGGGATTCTTCAAAAACCGTCAGAGAATCTCGTCTTTACAAAAATTCTGACGATTTTTAAATACAAGTTTACATTTAACGCTTTTTCGTCAGTACTATTTACTAATATTCCTTAAAATTTAGTTTCTTAATACTGTTCTAGTAAATAAATAATATATCACTTTTAATTTTTGTAGGCTGTTTTTTTAAAAACCCTCTTTTTTATTTAAAAATATATGTTATTAAGCTTATTTTTATGTGTAAAAAAACCTTTAAAACTATTAACATACAAAACCATAGATAGCCATGGAATATTTCGCTGTCACTGTTCAGAAAAGTCACACAAATTCTGTCTTTCCTTTTACATGGTGAGAATCTTCGACATTTTTTGACGTTTATTGATAGTTGTGTCAACAATTTAGCTCCGCCCTAAACTAGTCCTGCAGAATATCTTTAAAATATTAAATTTACAAAAGGTTATTAAAAAAATGATGCAGTTTCTCCTACAACGTTAGGATAAATATGAAGGGCGCTGTGTTTCTATTTTAAATGAGGCGATAAGTAAAAATGACCTATGTACGATATTGCCTTAATTGTCAAAAACCTCGTAGGCATAATTGTAATTTAAATTTGAAATTAAATAAAACATTACTCTTAAAATAGAATTTTCAGTTTGAGCCTTAGAAGATTGAACTACTAGAAGTAGGCTGTTCTGTCTGGTTACACTGGTTGGTTTAGTGTAACATCTACAGTGGGAAAAGGGGAGAAAGAAATCTGTGTTGCCAATTTTAATAACAAAATTATGCAACAAAAACTTTAATTTGGATTATTTTTTGACGCTTATTTATTAATTAATTAATAAGGTTTAAGATATATGTTGAAAAAGCTAATATACAAAATATATAATACTCATGATTTATTGCAATTTTAATTCAATATTTAAAACTTTCGACGTTTTTTCCTTAAACATCTTCTTTTGTAGTAAACCTGGCAATATTGATTGTTTGTTGCGGTTTCTCGTTTTTTCCTGGAATGTCATTATTGTTTTGAAAGTGAAAGTTTCAGCACTTGTCAATAGTGTTTTCTTGATATTTTTGTAAAAAGTTTGTGGCGAAAAATGGTTCAGAAGTGTATTATTATATGCCAGTTGAAACAGAAGCCGGGGGACCGCAGTATTTCGATTCACAGGTACGTTAAATTAAAATATTAACTAAATATTAGGGTAGAATTCGTCATATTTGGCCATTCTTGGTAAACAAAGGCAGGAAATATGTGTTGCCGGCTTGTCATTAATTTCATTGTGAATAGGGATTTCCATAGCACCTTTTTTTTATTTTTATTGTTGCACATCCTACTTGAATATATTTTTAGTTTTTTTTTATAGAAACATACTATATCTAGACCATCTAATTAAACGGAAGTAAAAATAATTGAAGGTATTTTTAATAATATTAAAAACAGGAAAAAACGTGTTAGGTTAACATGATAACAATGGAATCAAGATGTTGAACTCAAACACCCTGCCCTAGGTCTGAAAAAAAGCTCCTTTTAGTAGTTCAATGTTCTAAGGTTCGAGCAGAATCAGAAGGACCTGGGAGCATTAAAAGAAATTTGTGAAAAAATTTGCTGTAGAGAGTAAAGCAAGTTTGAGGCGAGGAGACCCCCTTTTCGCTGCGCCACTGCTCGTAACTTATCGTCAGACGGAGAATGTGCAAACAAACAATCGTTCCCAAGCAAAAAATTTCCTTTTTCCTTTAATTTAATTTCTTTGAAGGGTCTTTTTCGCGCTAAATCAGTAGCAATCAATTTTACTTCGTTTTGTACTTTCGCCTGAGTGCGAAATAGTACACTAATTTATCAGGATGAAAATTTGGTTGCCATTAGGTGTCACTTACAGATGGAGGCAATTTCAAAAAAGGAAATTTCAGAATTAGGTTTTTTGTTTGGTATAATTTAGCATCCTAATGCTAATAAATGACACACAATTTTTTTAGCTTTCCTATATAGCAGAAGTACATCCAGTGGATATACAATATGGATATACATGAGTGGCAAATGGATATCTCACGTGTATATTGCAAAATACATCCATTGAATATTCCGTGTATATTCAAAGAACATCCATCAGAGGTGACTATTTATCACAATTGGATGTCCATTGCAGCTCTATCAATGTACTCTCTCAAGCTGCAAATATTTTTTTTTATTTTCCCATGTGCAACACTGACTTTTTGATATAAACTTTTAATAGAATTGTCTATTTTTTACTAATTCAAAATATAAGGTCACTAAAAATAAAAACCACATTTTAAAAAAGCAAAAATGTTTTATTAGCTAAACAAAAGCTACATAGTAATTGGTCTATTCGACAAGCTGATTATGAAAGAAGCAAATCAACGATAGTAACCATAATAAATCGATTTCAAGAAGAAGGATCTATCCCTCGAAAGGAAGGCACCGGTTTGACGAGTTACTAGCCCAAAACAATTAAAAGGCCAGATCAAGTTAACGAAATAAATTTAAAAAAATAACAAAAGTAAAAACATATAAAAAAACCTTATTTTTAATAACGCTAATTCTAAATAAAGCGACATGTCCTCTAGCAGATATCGAGCTCCAAACATTCATCGAAAATTTTCCCGCACGGTCTTCGTTTCCAGCAATATATCGTTCTTCGTATCGGGTTCTTGGTAGTCGATAAACCAGAATTTGGTTTTTATCGCTGTTGGACTTAAAGATCTTCTCATCTGTGAAAACCACCTGCTGCCAAAATTCTTCGGCCCTCACTTAATTTAATTTTTTTGCCGCAATGCGACACCTTGTCCTCGAACGTTTAATCAACCTGCCTAATGTTGTTATGGATGCTGGAAAATTTGATTAAATTTTTACTTCTTTCGCTTTGGCAAAAGGATGATTTTCCAGAAAATTGATTGCTTCTTGGTCTTCCTCAGGGCTACTAGCTTTCATCAAACCGATGCCTTCCTTTCGGTGGATGCTGCCCTCCTCTTGAAATCGGTTTTTTATGTTTACTATCGGAGACTTGCTTCTGCCATAATGAACAGTACTTGCCGAATAGATCAATCACCGTTTAGTTTTGCTAAGATTAGAGCTTTATCAAAATTGGAAAGATACGGCGGCATTTTTTTAAATTGGAATGACACTGATATGCAAAACATGATGTTGTCAGAACTATGACATTGTCACTTATAGGAAGACAATGCCGTACAACAGGCTGCTAACTTCTGCTGTACCAGTTTCATGCGGAGAGAAGTATATATCCATTATATTTTGTACATTGATTTTTATTTAGACAAAACCTAAGTCTGAATTTTGACAGAAATCCCTAGATTGTTGCGGTGCGAAATTTGAAGATAGTTAGGTTTTTTCTGACAGAGATTTTGGAGGAAACAGTATTTGTTAACATTGTTCCCATGGAAGACTCGTAAAAATAAAATTATTTAAAAATAGTATACACATAAAAATATAACCTCAAAATTACTCTTGACATTTTTGCGGCGTAGCGAGCTTGTACGATTAGTAGATAAAAAAGATGTCGACAAATATTTGTCTAGATGTGCTAAATCGGCCCCCAGAATACATAATATTGTTTATTTCGATTTATAGGTTGATTTAAAGTAAGCGGGTGCCTTTCTCGATATATCCAGTTTCACTTGTGTCTGATTTGCTTTTTGCTTTTTTTTCTATCCCTTTTTGTATTTAAAGCGACAATTTTGTTTCTGGACATTTCATTGCTCCTGGAGAGAAATAGTCTCTTGTCTAAACTAAACTAAGTTCTGCCAGTAGCGTAGATGGTTATGATTTAATCATTTCCCTTTTCGCTTTGATCTTTTGTGTGTTCCTTGTGGGATGCTCATCCAAGTTTGAATTTTCGTTATTTCTACCCAAAATCTTTTGATCTTTTGTTTTCTTGTTTCTTTGCCTTAGGAGCATAATCCTACTGGAAATATTAACACGCCAGGACGAATTCGTATCAGGTATCTTGGATGAGTACCAGTGCGGATCGATGCCTATTTGTAGTACTTCAAGGTTGGAAGTCAAAGTGTATTATGGTATTTAATGATGTATAGTGGAGGATGATCAGTGAAACTACTGATGAGCCCACGCTGGTTACCCAGGGCGAAACATCATTTAATAATTTCTCTTTTCGCTTTGATCTTTTGTGTGTTCCTTGTGGGATGCTCATCCAAGTTTGAATTTTCGTTATTTCCACCCAAGATCTTTTGATCTTTTGTTTAGCAAAAAATTTGTCAAACAAAATAAAGCCAACTACAGATCCAATTACAGACTTAAACTCTATTCAAGTTACAAAAGAGTTTTTTTTTTACTCCCAGTATTGCCTGCGAGTCAAAACAATTTTTTTCTTTAATAAAAAATAAGAAAGCATCTGGCTGGGATAAACTCTCTTTAAAAATTTTCCGACATCTTCTTGATATAGCGTTGGAACACTGGCATATTCAGTCAAAAAAAGCTATTATTATTCCTCTCTACAAAGGCGGTGACAGAAATAGCCCCACAAACTTTCGCCCAACAGCTTTCCTACCGACTTTATCAAAGATTCCTGAAAAGCTGGTGCAAATTCGTGTTGAAACCCACTTGGAATCTGAACAACTTATGTCCGAGCAGGAGTTTGGTTTTCGCGCCTCGAGAAGTCCGGGCAGCGCCATCTTCAGCCTTCTGGAACACCTATATTGTAAGATAAATACCAAAGAAAAGGCTACTGCAATGTTCTGTGATCTCTCGAAGGCGTTCGATTGGGTGGATCACAGAATACTTCAGCTCAAACTAAAAGCCTATGGTTTTCGAAGTGTTGAGCTGGGGTGGTTTTGCTCGCTCTTTGGGGGTAGAACTCAGACTGTCCAATTTAACAACACCTATTCCAGTGAGCAACAAATAAACACAGGAGTTCCTCAAGGGTCTGTTATTGGACCTCTGTTATTTAGAATTTATATAGAGGATTTGCTTCATCTCAGGGTGCATGGCAAGTTGGTGGTATTATTTAATGATATAACAGTGGTCTGGAGCAGTCCCGTTGCTAGGCGGTTGGTTGAAATAATTCAGTCTAACATTGTCACAATTAAAGAGTAATGTGACGTTAATCTCCTTAGTTTTAATATCTCAAAAACCAAAATTTTACATTTTAAGTGTACTATGGGTGAGAAAATCTTGGAAAACAGTGCGATAACAAACTCAGAGGAAAGCAAATTTTTAGGTGTTTAGAAAAAACATTAAATTCCTTTGTAGCAGAACTTCTTCTGGCTGTTATGCATTGAGTGTGATCTCAAACAACCTTGGATTTTCAGTAGCAAGAACCTGCTACTTCTCCTTAATAGAGGCTCATCTGCGTTATGGTATATGCTTTTGGGGCTCTTGCGGTGAATATCTTTTTAACACTGTTTTTAAAATCCAGAAAAGAGCGGTTCGGAGCATTTGCCGTGCAAAAATTAGGGACTCTTGTCGTCCTTTGTTTATACGCCACAATATTTTAACACTATGTTCTCTTTATATCTTGGAGACAGTTTGTATTGTATTTAAAAAATACAAACAAGAATTAAATGTCACCTCTCGCTACAGTGTAAGGCGCCCATATTTACTTAAACTAAAAAACTAAAATTAATTAAAAAAATCATTCATCTTTAAAGGAAGAAAGCTTTTTAATAAACTCCCTCTAATAGTAAGAATATAACCAAGTGAAAAGAAGTTTAGGAGGCAGGCAAAAAGGTTTTTTATTGGGTAAAGCGTATTACCGAACTGATGATTACTTAAGTGACAACATCAAATGAATCCTTTCTTATCTTTTTATGAGTAACAAATAAGTATTTTTAACTTGTATTTGTATTGAATTTGTATTGAAATTTAGATGTTTTTTTTCTACCAATTTTATAATGTTTATTGTATTTTTTTATAAGTTTTATTTATGTCTTTTATACATATTTACTTATTAATTTATGTCATTGACAATAACTATAATTATAAGACAATGTAAACTTTATTTAAGCAGGGCTTTGTCAGTGAATACGCTTTATTTTGATAAATAAAACTATTTTTGAATTTGAATTTGAATTCGAAAGTGGGATCCTGTAATATGTTAGACTTAGATTAAAATCTATTTAACATCTACGCTACTGTCCAGTGTTCCTTGTGGGATGCTCATCCAAGTTTGAATTTTCGTTATTTCCACCCAAGATCTTTTGATCTTTTGTTTTCTAGTTTCTTTTCGGTTGAAGTAACTGATTTGGAGGTTTTTTTAACTTCTTTTTTTTTAATTTTTTGCTATTGTACAATAAAACGTATTTAACTCATTAGCATGTAAACTGCTTGAATTTGTGAAGTGAGTGCGAAGTTTTCTTATATTTGTTAGAGGAGTGACTAATCTTATTTGTATAATATAGCCGCTTGACCGATTTAACGGTAGCGACGATATTTTTTGTAATATATCAGAAAATATTCACGGAAGGGCTCAAATTTTTTAATGTAGTGCAGAGAACGAAAATTTTTACTTGAAGTCATAAGGCCATTTGTATACCATGGTTTTCTTCTTTTTGCGCTTGAGGTTAATGACAGGAAAAGCAACTTCAAATTTATTTAAGATCAGCCAGTGAAAACGAGTGAGAGAATCTGTTGATAATAATTTAAATTTTTGAGAAAGTGTAGAGGGTATACTTAATAATAAGCAGTCGAAACATGCTCGCCCACGACAAAGAGGTGCAAGGGAAAATTAAGTCCCCTTATAGAAAAAGAAACTATGTATGGTAGAAAGGCCTTCAACGGCGTGGAAACAGTGCTCTCCCTAGAAAAACATCATCTTCTTAAATGTAATTTTGCTAAAAATTATTTTAAGTATCAAGCCCATAACAAATGCGGCCTCGAATCAAATCGAGTCATAGCAGAAAGTCTGTCCGCGTGTCCTGTGCTCACTGTTCTAGAAAAAAATTGCTAGGTTCTCTGCATATAGCCTGCAGATATTATATGCCGGCAGCAGCAGTATATCTGCTTTCGTGTGCGTCGAGCATCCACGTTTTTATGATGACGTCATTGACGAACTTGCAAAAAATTTCACCGCACGCCACTGAAACGCCTAACCGACAGGCTTAATAAGCAACTCCTCTACCTACAACTACGTATATTTCATATGTCTTTGCTACTACGGACGACTTTTTAAATTTGTCCCTCTTTGATACTCTCTATCTATTATTATAGCAAAGAGGTGATCTATCAAACTTTAACTACCTCGAGATCCTATACTTTGTTTGTTTGCATTGTGTAAAACCGCAGATAGAGTATTCCCTATCCACGATAAAACTAAGGAGCGGTTTTCTGTGTATCTGTCTGTCGCTTTAAAACTGAACTATAAACTTTATATTTAAGTAGTTTTACGTTACCTAAAGTCTCATTGCCTTTTAGTTTTTTATCCCTTTTTACGACTCTATCTCCAACAGTAGTTTTCCCAACTAGTGGCTAAAATAGTGCTTTTTACAAGCGTTGGTTTAAATAACGAGCGCGGCGAGCCGCCAAGAAAAACAGGAAAATACTTTTAAAAATCTCGAACGAAGAGCATCTCACGCAACACACCATCTTTACACTATAAATTAAAGCCGCTGGTAAATGAAATAACAATGGTTTCCATAGCGATGTGCCTTTTTACACGGTGACTCGGTTTATTGTTGCGACATTTTAGTCTTTGACAGATTAATATTTTGACGATGTTTTTAAATGATTTTTTCGTAAATACTTGGTTAAAAGTGGCGGAAATGGTTTAATTTGTATACAAGAATAATGAGATTTATTCAATATTACTATTTTACGCTATTTCTCTATAATTTTGTGTAAAAAACGTACAGAAATTTTTTGCACCCGTGATAAAAAAAATAGTGGTTTTAACAACTAGTGGCTAAAATAGTGCTTCTTTTACAAACGTTAGTTGAAATAACGAGCGAAGCGAGTTATTTAAAAACGCGAGTAAAAAAAAGCACAGTTTAGCTGCGAGTTGTTAACCCTACTTTTTTTTAATACCTTTATCAAAAAATCCAAGAAAAAGAGGAAAATACTTTTAAAAATCTCGAACGAAGAGCACTTCTCGCAACTCACCATTTTTACACTATAAATCAATGCGGCTGGTAAATGAAATAACAATGGCTTAATTTTTAGGCAAGAATAATTATATTTTTTCAATGTTGCTGTTTTCCGCCATTTCTCTTTATTTTTGAGTAAAAAATTAACCGAAATCTGTTTTTGCACCCGTGATAAAAAAAAAAAGTTTTTTTTGCATCGGTAATTAAAAAAGCCATGCTTTAGTTGTCTGCAGATATTTATTAAAATCATGTTTTTGATTAAGTTATAAACAAAAAGTATTTGTTTTTATTTAGTTAGGTACCACCTTTACGGTCACCCCATGGGTGTCCTGAATCCATATAATCGCCGTGTACTCAATCAAAATTTTAAAAAATCGCTTTACACTTCTATGGGGTATAAAGTAATTAATTATAATTAAAATCTTGCACTTTTGAAAGCTATCAGAACAAATTTATTTTCATTCAATTAAATCGCTAGCAACGAACTGATTGTACAGATGCTAAAACTTACTAAATACGAAATGGAAACAGAGCGAATGGCGTGATCTGCGTACTGAACGCGAGCGTAGGGTTTACCAACGGAAGTATAAATAGGTGGAATGATAACAGTCTAAAAAGAAAATGAGCGCTGTGGAGCACACTTTAAAATAATATATTCATTCCTCTACTTCGGCTCGAGAAAATCGGAAATGTGACTTAAAGGCAATCATGTTGTACTTCTGGAGCATGCAAGTAGGTTTTTGAGTCAAATTTAGTACTCACTTGAACTGTCTTGCATTAATTATCTGGCTCACCTCTCCATTAAACATCCTGAAACTGTATTAACCAAAATTCATAAAAAATATATTCATTTAAATAGGTTAAAAAAAAACTGAAAAAAATATATAAACATAAAATTCTTTATGATAATGTGGAAGCCAGTGACAATCGGTGCCAACATTTGTTGGATTGGTGAAATTCATCGAAACATTTAGGACCTCCATTGTTGGATTGGTGAAATCCATCTAAAATTTATGAACTCTTTTGTTGGCATCGGTGGATTTACAAACTCGCCCATATATACCCGACATTTGTGAGCCTAAGTCAGTTGGTATTGACAAAATTCCCCTAAAACTGTGGCTAATAAGAAAAAGGTTTATGAAAGACAAAAAACTATTCATTCTGGTTGTACAACAGCACTGAACAAATAAAAAAACACTATATTTTTAGCAAAAGCACGCAAAAAGCCAAAAACACTATATTTTGACTAAAGAAACAGCGCAGTAACATCCTAGTAAATTTTGGTTTGGTTCAAACAAGTGTGTGGCTAATAAAAAAAGCAGGCAAATATATATCATGTTTACAGGGGGATTTGAAACCCATCTAAAAATGACACAACTTTACTTTTTCTATTAACAAAAATTATATACATCTAATATACAAAATGTATCATATGGAGAGATAATTAAATAAACAATAAATAAATTTCAAAAAAACTAAATTTTAATATATTACGAAAAATCATGGTAAAAAACACCATTTACTGATTGTGGAAAAGACACATCAGAAAAAAAAATCATATCAAGTCGATTCGATTGATGTGACTACGTTCTTTTAGGCTCATAACTGTCACCTACATAAGGCGGTCATTTTCGTGAAATTTCTCAGGGTGTTTCAAAAAGATGGCTTGAGATGCATGTGTCCCAATAGTTTTTGAGATTTCTTGAATTTTGCAACAACTCTTCGAAAAAAAGTAAAAAAAGGTAACAAAAAAATACATGAACGAGCGATGTCGTTTGCAAAACGGTACTCTTTTAAGTATTAATCCTTTGTTCATATGACGATGAAGCGACTTGTGCAAAATATTCAAAATAACCTGGTAAATCGTTGTTAAATAAGGCTACGTGTTTTATAACTCGCGATGGGTTATATTAAATATTTTATTTTTTTCAAGAGTATGACGTATGGAGAAAAAATCTTATATAAGACGCCCGGTTCAACTGTCCAATCCACTCCCCCGACAGAGTCTCATGCCTCTGTGAGGAGAGCCCGGGTTAAAACAAATGCACAAGATAGTACTAATAGATACAAAGGGCGAGTTTGTAAATTCATCAGATTTTTTTCACCGATGTCGTTGAGTTCGATGAGCCATCGAAAATTAAAAAAACGCGATAAAAATCAGTTAGAATTGAGCTATAGCCTAGATTTTTTTTTACTATTTTCCAATTGGGAAATTTGTGAACCACGAAAAATCCTCATATAGGGCTTCAGGAGGATAATATGGCGAAGATAAAACTTATGTCCATCTAATACCAGCCCAAATTGAAGATTTGTTTTTTTCCTTGTGCTGGGTTTATACAGCAAATAAAATAAAACAAGAAATAAGAATTAGCCCTGCGATTGGTCAAATGTAATCATGTGATCACAAATATGGTTTTTTATTGGGTGTTCTTATTGTTACCCAAATAGCACTTTTCCGTCTTTACTAGTTTTGTATGGCATCTAACGTCAGTTGACGACTTTGGTGATTTAAGTCACGGATTATACTTTATGTTTCGTTGTTACGACGTCTTAGCTTTTATAGAAGGACGTTAAGTAGTCGAAATAACATTGTGTAGTCTAGTGCAGATCCCCGACAATGCTTCGACGTCGTTAAGGAGAACGTTGGCATATAGTACAGAGTAAGGCGTTAGCCCGACGTCTGAACTTGTACTACTTGTGTAAGTAAAGTTTTCTGACGACGGTCCAACGTCTGTGCCGCCAACGTTGCAATCAGTAAAAACTACTACGTCCGTCCCACGTCCGGGATGATGTTATTTGACCTACATCTGACGGTTTTTTAACATTAGAGTTTGGAATCCAACCCAAAATAGTGAAAACGAGACTTTCTTTTTGTATTTGCGTGCGTGCGGTACATTTTTGCGTTATAACTAATAATGCCAAAGAAAAACCAATTCAAATATTCTACCGCGTTCTACAAGAAAATCTTCAAATTGCTCGCACAAAAATTACGTTTACCCAGTCAAATAAGTAGAAAGCTCAACTTTAAACTTACCTTAACAAAGCCTTAAAGTAGTTTACGACAAACCGTTGTGTGTTGTGTATCACTTATGTTGATCACTTAGCGTCTTATATAAACGTGGTTGCAAAACATAAATAGAATTTTTGGCATTCCATTAAAACTCATTGCTGCCACCTCTCCACGTACTGGAGGAATCTTTTTTGAAAGCAAAGTTTTCTAAACAGATTAAGTTAACCAAACACAACCAGGGATCAGACCCACCAGATTGAGTCAAACTTACATATCTGGCGATCTCTAGGATCTTGCAGTGGCGCCACTGTAGATGAAACCAACGTTTTGCCAGAACGGGCGACCGATTAAGTAAACAAAAATTCAGTAGGGGTTAGGACAGATCAGATTTCAAAAATATAACTGGAGTTTCAGTAGAAATCGGGCAATTTTATTGGAATTTTCTGAAGGGTAGCCATCTTTTTCTTGCGGTAGTTGTACATAAATAATAAAGCCGATCGAAAATTTTGTACTTTTGTGTGAAATATCATAAAATCCCATGAACTTTACAATAAAATATCGTTGAAATGTCTAAATACATCATTTAGGCATATTTTATAAAGAATGGTGAAGTTTTTTTTCAATAAAATCTTATTTTTTATTGAAAAAGTGAGAATATTCGTATCTTTTCGGCCCTGCATTGGTGTGTCAGGAAAGTGAAGTGCGTTGGTAAGTTTTGGTGTTCAGCCTGGTTTTCAAGCTCGCGCAAGTTACAAGTCTCAATGTTCTCATGGGGTATGTAATAATTTTGACATGAAATCCTTATGGCATCTTTGGTTGTTATTTTGAATCAAAGCGTAGGGGTTTCCTAAATTTGTGCAAAAATATTAACTAAGTTTGTCGTCAAGCTATTTGCACTAAGGACGACTTAGTTTGTAGTAATTTCTGTATTCCCTCTATGGAAACCACGTATAGCGACGTCGTCGGTATTCGTCATTTTGGCATAAATTTCCGGTTGTCTACGGCAACGTCGAAACGACGTCCAAATGCCAATTGAGTATATTATTTTATTTTGCTCAACATTAGAACTTGAAAAGGCTCACCCGCCCCCAGAGTCGGTGAGCATCAATGCCATCAATTGGTGAATTGGTGGAATCAATTGGATAATTTAAGAACCCGATGAATATCACCAAGAATCATACACTCTAATTTATTATAAGATATTCGAATCATGACATTTCTAGAACTGCACTTCTGCAGCACACCGAAATAATCCTAATGCTACTAACAGCGATTTGGTTTGGTATTCTTTCTTTGATACGCAATAGCAAAAGATAGAGATACAATTAGTGCGCACCAGTGCATCCAAAGGCAAACGCTATGGGTGCGTTCAGATTGAACGTCGGGTGACGCCCGGGCGCGCCCTGGCCGTTCAGATTGCTCTGGTTAAAATTTATCCGGCTGTTTAGATTGTTGGTGGATTTTTCCCGAACGCTACCCAAACGCGGACTTTCACACCCCACGAAATAGGTTGATAAAATTTGTCCCGCATGCGCAGATCAAATGCACAACCATTTCTAGCCTTATTTCAGAGACAATATTTTTTGTATTTGGGTTTCTTAAATTTGACGTCTAGTTTATGGCAATGAAAAGAATCAGTACACATTCCTATAATTTAGTTTATGGCAATGAAAAGAATCAGTACACATTCCTATAATTTGGTTTTGGACGAGGAAGGCAATTTTGTTCTAGATGAAACGATCAAGAGTGAAAAAGTGGTGAATGTGAATCATCATCAACGAGTGAGGTTATGATAATGCGTCTTGTCCGTTCATATTGGACGAATCACCGGGCACACCCGGACTCTTTAATCTGAATGCACCCTATAATAATATGGCCGGTGTGGAGTAAACAAACCATGATTTTTTTTATAGAGTATTCCTTTCTGAATCGGGAAAAAACAAGCATTTTGCCAAAATTTTAACAACAAACTTAAAATTTCCAATTAAACATGGAAAAGGGACATTTCCTATCTCCTATCTCTGTCGCACCCGTGTAATTACATATAACGTTATCTCTCTAAACTATCTCTCTTCAAGCCGATCTGGCCCGATCTTCAGGTTGAACTGAGAGGGACAATGCCTATCCACACTGTGCAAGTGCGAAAGAGATAAAAGAACATGACTCTTTAAACTGCGAGTTTTGAGTTTATTCCTAACATTTCGGCAAAGTGCTCATTTCTGCTCGATTCAGAAAGGATTACTGTACAAAATAGGCACTTTGTTTAATCTGCATCTTTTCCACTTTCCCAAAATCTTCATTTATATGAGCATTATGTCTTATGAAAAATCTCTTTTTTTTTTTTTTGAAAGTTTGAGACAATGATGTGTTTGAAATTAACTCTGTGTTTCGGACTTCCATTGTCTATATTTTATTTATACACGACGTTTCGATCAGTACAATCTCTGATCGTCTTCAGGTGCAAACTGAGTTTGCACCTGAAGACGATCAGAGATTGTACTGATCGAAACGTCGTGTATAAATAAAATATAGACAATGGAAGTCCGAAACACAGAGTTAATTTCAAAAATCTCTTTGTTTACTCTACACCCGCCATTTTGAAAGGGCTATCACGTGATTAATGGCTGACTTTGACAATTTGTTAGACAGTCCTATGGACTAATAGGAACACAGTATTTCAAACCTAAGATGACCAATTACAATCACAAATTTGAAGGTGATACCCAATGAACATTTTCAGAAACTTCTGGTGACAGATATTTATATAATTATTATAAAGAGGGTTCCATTGATACCCTAGGGTATTTAGAAGTTTCCTACAAGAATTGAGTTTGCATGTTTGTTTTATTGAAGGCTCTAAATTGATGGTACCCTAAAGTAACATAAAACTGGCGTTAACAATATTTCCACAGACATCCTTATAAAAATTAAAGTCATCGGTAACAAATGTTATATAAATTGGTGTTAACAATGTTTCCACCAACATATTTATAAAAATATAAGTCATCAGTGACAAAAGTTATATAAATTGGTGTTTGACATCTTTCTGTCAACCCACCTATAAAACCGTAAGTAACTATCAATTAAAGATATATAATAGATTGGTTTTTAAAATGTTGCTATCAAACCCACTTATAAAACTTAATTACCAACAACAAATTTATATAAGATAAGATTGAAAATATTTCGAGAGACACTTATAAAAACTTGGGAACTCACACACAATAGTTATATAAATTGGTGTCTGTAATATGCTTATGAACTCATTCATAAACCTTTTTTGCCCATAAGGTGTTTTCTATAATGTTGTTAATAATTTCTTTATATAGTGATTATAATACAACTTTTTTTAGAACAAAAAAAAACAATTTTAATTTATTTTGGCAATTATAATAACAAAACAAACAAGATTTTTTAAGGTTAATTTTGTGACATCAAAAGGCGCGTTTTTGCGAAATGAAAATGAGCGTTTTTGTGACATAAAAAGGCGCGTTTTTGCGAGATACCATACCATTATTATCTTGTTTTAATTACATCAATCTGAGAGAGATAAGAGATCCAAATCTTCTTGAGATAGTTGCCGATGACAGATATCGAGATCGAATGCATTTTACTCCCGATTCCCACCAGAGTTTCCCATGCGCAGTCACCCTGACTCAAAAAACTCATCACGTGGTCCGACATGAACTTGTATAGGCAAATCTCGCTTAGACCACGTGATACGTGTTTTGATTCGGGGGACCCACGAATGAAAAACGTGTTTTAGAAAAAGAAAACAATATAGTAACCGTGTTAAGGTCGCCTGTACACCCTTCGACCCCGCAATCTAACTATATTATTGAGATAGTTACCTCTGACAGTTATGCGGGCTTGAAGTGTGTGCAGGTGGGTATTTTTCCTGGTATGTGTAGTATGCTGGATCTCTCGAGGAATGCATTTAGGAAAAGAGAACAATGGTAACTATGTTAAGCTCGCAGAAACGGACCATCAGTGTTCAACACTGCGCCATCTGCAGCCCTTTGTTCCAAGTAGCATCATTTTTTAAAAGGGTCATAAAATAGTGTTGACGAGGTAAACAGTGGTATAATTGTATTGTTTTTTTTATAGAATTGTCGGAAATTTTGGCCATTTTGAATTACAAAAACAGGTTTTTGGCCTAAATAAAAACGTTATTTATGGGGTTTCAACATGTGTTTCAATCGAAATATTGCTTGTTAGGGTTAAGAACAGCATACAAAATTCAATATTTGTCCCAGAAAGAAAAAAAACGTGTATGAAAGAAAAACTGATATTTAAATATTTTTTGTCCCATTTTCTCAAGTATTTTTGGAGCCCATGAAATTTACGTGAGTGTATTCGAAAACTATACAGTACACACGGGACCGCAGCTGATTTTCGGAGTAGAATGACTTTAAAAAAAGCTTTTATTTGGCTACAGTATATAAATATTCATATTCCTGCTTCAGCTTATCTCACTTTCATTTTTATTTATTTTAGAAGATTGCTAAACACCATTTTATAATTTTTTTTATTGTAAAAAGAAAAAGAATAATACATAACAAGCAAAGGGAAGAAAGATGGAAAATTTGTTGTTAGAACAGTTGTAAAACATTTTTATAATAATCTCTATACTTGAGAGCTCATAAGGAAGTTTTATAAAATCTATATGTTGTTTTTCTATCCATTACTATGTACCATTAATTTTTATAAGCTGGTGTTGAACAGTTGTTTTTCAAGTCTTTTTTACTCATTTAAGAGATATATTAGAGTTATAAAATTATCACCAACACTAAATAATGTAACTTTTGGTTATTTTATGAAGGTTTTATATTATTTGCTGTAACTTTTATATAGACAAAAATGCTCATTGGGTAATGCATTAATGATTGCCTACCCTTACACTATGTCCGCTATTCCTATCTCTCACGCCCTTATCCTACCGTAAATAGCGCCTTCTCCCTCCAAATCTTTAATAAGTGATCGGACTGATTTAAGAGAGGGATAGCGGAACACAGCCGTATTTATCGTACATATTTTTAGCTTAATAAACTTTACACATCTTATTTTGAGATTTTTTTTCTTTTCAGTGCCGACGGCAACTTTGAAGTCACCCTAGCAACGAAAGCAACTCTAAATTTTACGGGGCGGGTAGAATGGAAACCACCCGCTATATACAAGTCTTCCTGCGAGATCGACGTCGAATATTTTCCCTTCGACGAACAAACTTGCGTCATGAAATTTGGATCGTGGACTTATGATGGATTTCAGGTTATACCTATATAGGTCGTTCCAAATTCGATGCTCACCCTGGGGATCTGCTGAACGGTAGGAGATTCAAAAATGTTTAAAGAAGGACAAAGTTGTTAACGATACTACCTAACTACCTAACGATAGGTCCGATTTTGAGATTTGACTTTTTAGTGTGACAGGAGCTCTGTCAAGTTTATTTTAGACGACAGATAATATTTTGTAACCTTATTTTGACAAGTTATCTGACGTTCTGGGCTCAAATTTAATTTTTTCTTTTGATGGTAGAGCCATGATGCTAATTTAAGGCTTAAAATATTTTAGCATAATTTGAAGAGTAATGTTTTTGTTTAAAAAAACTTACTATGTTTTTCACATTCTTGTGCCATGATTGTGCTCACATTTTAAAGCTTTCTTTCCAAACTTTCGATTTCTTGAATAGAACACTCACATTTTTCAAGATTTCACTGTTCTTTAGGCGTTTAAAAAAAGTACTGCGAAAAAAATTTTTCTCTGTTAAAATGAAAACTATTTAAGGTTGTTGAAGAGAGAGACAACAGGCTTTAAAAAAGTATTTTAAAGAAAGATGGAAATAATTTAGGGCAATTGTTTGATAAAAATTTCTGTTTTGTCATCTGTCTGTCATCGTTAGTGGTGTCGTCAAAATTGTAATTGTTCAAAGCGTAAAGTGTCTAAGGTGCTATTAATTTCTTTCAATCAAAGTTCTTTATATTTTTATTTTATTTTAATTAGCAGATATTTACCTAAATTATTTTAAGGTTCATCATGACTCTTTCATTAAATTTTAAAATTTTTGTTTATAAATACTACTCACTGGGACATAATTATATGACAGTTAAAATCTAGAAATGTTTAAAATTACCAAAATTAAAATTTAACAAACAATACCAAAAAGAAAACGTTTTTTTAAAATATTAAGCAAACTTATTTTGTTAAAACAAATTATTAAGAAAATCTGTGATTTTCAAAATTTCAAAAAAGTTACTGCAAGTTTTCAAAATGTTGATGGCAATTAACCCAAAACGTCAGATAATCTGTCAAAATAAACCCAGCAAACACATCTGTTACATTAGCATAATATTTACGTAAATCTAAATTCAAAAAATTTACATAAAAAAAGTTTTCATAAAATGTACGTAATATTTTCATAACATAACTTAACTTAACTTTAATTATATTATATTTACTTAATAAAAAGGGAACTTTGTGCATGGAGTTACCCAAGTAGCATTTGGATGTCAAACTACGTCCTCTACTCGTTGGCTTAAAAACCCCGACGTTGGCAAGCGGACCACAAATCTCATGCCATACGACCCCAATCCGACCTAATTGGGGAATACAAATTCGAGTCGACTCGACGTCGCTAATTGTACTTCAATGGTATAGTAGTTTACCTATGACGACGTGATAATACGTCGGCCAGCTTACGTAATTTTATATTATTTAATTGATTACTTAATGTGGTACTTGTCTAGTAGGTGAAATATATATTAACGAATTATAACTCACAAAAAATAAATGGCCACCTTTTTATTTCGTTAACAATAATATAAAATAAGTTATGTTATTAAAAAGGGCACTTTACCGAGTAATCTCCATCGAAATATTTCTGTGAGGGCTACTTTACTGACAAAGTTGGTCAGGATGGGGCCAAAAAGAACTCCTGCCCCCCTTCCAAATTAGCAAAACATGTATTTTTGTAAAGCACTATTTCGGTTGTAATTAATCGCATCTTTAAGGCATTATTAACTCTCTTTTATTGTTTTTTTTTTCAATAAAAACCAGAAAAAATTGTTCTCAATAATGGCTGTCCAAGCTTGCACCTCCAAAATGGCCGAATTTGGGCTGGTAAAGTACTTTTACCAACGTTAAATTACATAAAGTCCATCAGATTTTTGGTTGGCAGCAAGCCAACAAACTGTGCAGTTTAATGTCCCAGATGCAAAATTGTAGGTTAAGTATCCTTCTTTTTCTCCGTTCCTTTTTTGGTAGGTATCCAAATAAGGGCCCTGAAATGCGACGTCGATTCAGGTAACCAGGCCGACGATGTTTCGTGGTCGATTTAGGTATAGACGTTAAAACAGTCGGATTTAAAACGAGCAAATATTTGTACAAATTACGTTACCTATTTTGACGTCGTTTAAGGTTCGCACATGCGTACCTGACTACGTAAACGTTGGATTTTATTACAAAAGACGTTTGTCGTTTGACTTACTAGTAGACAACTTTATTTTGAACCTAATACGACGTCGCTTTATGACAGATTAGGTTTGAAGACGGATAAATGCTACTTGGGTATGCAGAACATGGAAGTTACTTTTTATATATATTATATATTATATATTATATATTATATATTATATATTATATATTATATATTATATATTATATATTATATATTATATATTATATATTATATATTATATATTATATATTATATATTATATATTATATATTATATATTATATATTATATATTATATATTATATATTATATATTATATATTATATATTATATATTATATATTATATATTATATATTATGTATTATATATTATACATTATATGTATTATATATTATATACACAACATGACTTTAATTTTACATTCCAATACGTTATATTTATATAAAATTTTTATTATACTTTTATATAGTAGTCACATAAAGAGTGCGTTATTTACGTGACGTCAAGTTAAACTTGATGTTACTTGTAAGAGATATAAATATTAGGTAAAAAAATTTACCCCAATTTTACCTTTCGATTTACTTTCTTGTTGCCATGTTTTATTTACGTTATTTTAGTTACATATTATTTACGTAAAAATTAGGGAACTTTGTACATGGCGCTATGCAGAACATGGAAGGTACTTTTGTATATAACAAAGTAATAATGTGTTGTATGTAATAGTTACGTAACTGTGTTTGCTGGGAGGTTGGAAAATATTATCTGTCATCCTTCATCACCCAAACGCTCGACGAAACGGCGGCGGCAGCAAAAAACACGTGTCTATAACAAAAAATAAACTTGACAGTGCTCCTGTCTCACTGAAATGTCAAATCTCAAAAACGGCCTGTCGGCCTCTTAAAAAGTGCCTTATGAAAGCTTTAAGTGTTTTTTGACAGCTTTAAGGATAAAGGCGCAAAAAAATAAAAACTGAAAATAAAACTTTCGGTTTTTTTTTCGTATATCTCCGGAACTACCTACATGGATTTTGATAACCATTTCTTTTTAGTTTTGAGCAAAGCATCCAATTGCGCAACTTTATCCCGATTTAAACCTTTTCGTATCTCGTACCGTTTAGCGGATCTCCATGGTGAACATCGAATTTAGAACACCACGTATATTTAAAAAGAAAAGGTCAAAAAAATTAAAAAGAAACTACAACCGAAAAAAATCTAGAAGGACAAGACATTGGGTCGAATAAAGAATAACTTAAGATCGGATTGGCATAACATTCATAGCAAAAAGACAATCAATTGGTACAGGGTGCCTCGCTTTGACCCCCCTGTTAGCGCCGTTATTATCAATGTTAGAAAAAAGGCTAAATGCGAAATGTAGAACTTGTGTTACTGTTTGACGCTAAGTTTGTGTTTTTAAATGAAACACACTGTATATTGTTAAATGCTTAAATCGCCCTTTTTTCCCTAATTTCAAAAATACCAAACACTTTGTCTCTATCTATATTAGTTGGCAAAAAAACTGCAAACTAATTATAATGTGTTAGAGAGAGATGAAAGCTTAGAATATTCTCTCTCTGGCACATTGGCCTTACGGTAAGGATAATAATATAAACAGGGGAACCATATTTGGTATATTTGGGATCAGAAAGGAACGGCCGATTTAAAAACTTTATAAATACAGGGTCTTTCATTTAAAATAACAAACTTGGTGTCAAAATTTGAAATTTGCAATGAAATTTAGCTATTTTAGACAGGTAACTCTTAAAGTATGCAGTACAGTTATTCAAGTTTTCCATTTAATCTTTTTTTCAACATTAATAAAATAACAATGCTAAATGGGGGGTCAAAATATAGCAGGACATCCTGTACACTGTTATCCATTGTAAATGTTACCTCCTTTTTTCTCTGTTATTATGCATTTTACAAAAAATAGTTTTTAACAAAAATTGCATAATGACATATGCAAATTTACACACACAAATTTAGACATCAACTTTCTTATTTTAAATTGAACACCCTGTATATTTTTTAAAACTTTAATAGATTTTTTTTCTGTTTTCAAAAATTTTCATTATCTCTACTCGTGATCTGTTTATACAGAGTGGCAGAGGTATGGGTACAACTTAGTTCGTCAAAAAATACAAAAAAAAAACCACTCAGTGGTTCAAGGTTGGAAATCAAAGTATATGATGGTGTTTAATGATGTATAATGGAGGGTGACCAGTGAAACTATTGATGAGCCCACGCTGGTTACCCAGGGCGAAACATCGTTTAATCATTTCTCTTTTCGCTTTGATCTTTTGTGTGTTCCTTGTGGGATGCTCATCCAAGTTTGAATTTTCGTTGTTTCCACCCAAGATCTTTTGATCTTTTGTTTTTTTAGAGATAATAAACTTGAGAAACCGATACGCTGTTGCCGACGTCAACCACAATTAACTAAAAGATTCTTAAGTAAGATCCCGTCAAATTTAACGATAAATATTGGCTTCAAAACTTTTACTACCGATTGGCGTTGCTCTTTCGATAAAGCTGCGAAAAGTCTGCGCCTGATGATCCCATAACCAGTTACGCTGAAGTCCCGACTCTACGAGACAATTTTATCGTAGCAGTCTCACAAAATACAGAACTTGTTTGATATTAACCGATCTTTAAAGTTTTGGAGTAAGAGTGATTTTTTCTGAGATAGAAGGGGCTTAGCAGACTTCAGCAATTAGAAAATCAGCAACAGCCAGTAGCTCCTTAAATTGAGCGAACCAGTTTTATTTCTGTTCATAATTAATATGAAGAGCTAACATACGTAAGAAGCATATTTTAGGTAGACGGGTTTTAGCCATATTGAACACGTTTGTAAGCCAATTTAAGGAAGCTTTAAATAAGCGGCAGGACATTCTGACCCTTCCTGACTCTATTCTTACAGCGAAGTCAGCTGTGTTTTGGGGCAGCAGTAATAGTCTTGTATGAAATGTTACCTGAATCCTTTCAAGCAGATCCTGGTACCTTAATTCTCAAACTGGGAGGCAATTCGAAATTAGACTAGCTACTAGTGCAGCAAAGATGTACATTTGTGAATAAAATAGATTAAAGCGCTGAAAAATTTTCTCTCTTCAGTGCATCAAAATTGAATAGGGTTCTTGGTAGAAGTAGTAGAGAAGGGGCGGCGCACAGCCTGGCAAGTAGGCCTCCCAAGGCTTTTTCTGTCTTACCCCGAGCCTGCCCCTAATCCGCCGCCTGCACCACTGGTCTGGCAGTCTGCTCTTTTGGTACTGCAAAGTCCAGTATTTTATCCCATTTGAGCGTGTGCAGGTCCTCCTCATCCAGGGTCGGGAACCGAATACCTGGTATCTCGTCCTCTGGTATGCCTCTCAGTTCACTATAACATGTCGAGATGTCTCTTCTGCCCGCCCGCAGGCCCGGCAGATCGAGTCATTTTCCACCGCAATCCAGGTCATGTGCTTCCTTAGTCGGTTGTGACCTGTTATGATTCCTTTCAGGAGACCAGCGTCCCTTCGTGATCTCCCCAGAAGCCATTTTTGTCTAGCTACATCCGGGCCCTTCACGAAGTCCCTGGTCTGTCTGCATGCTGTTTCTTCTCTCCAAGCGGTCGCCATGGCATCGTTGGCCCATTTATTGAGTCGACTTTGCAATTACCTCCTGGTTGTTCCTAGGAGTGGTTCCGGACCAACATACTGGGTGCTTGCCCCGATCCTGGCGAGCTCCTCGGCCTTCTCATTCCCCGGCAGCCCCATATGTCACGGTACCCACATAAGTGTCACTTGTTTGCCTTCTCCAAAGGATTCTAGTGCATCCGCACATTTTTCCACCAGGGTGTTGTTGTTCTTGGGTGCCCTTAGTGCCTTTAGGGCCGATTGGCTGTATATAAACATGCTCCTGCATACCGTCTTTATTTACTCCATGTTTGCCACCATTATTATGGCATACACCTCTGCCTGAAAGACCGTGACTTGCTCTCCGAGCAGATAGCACTTTCGAACCTCCTGGTCTTCTACGTAAACCCCCGATCCTGTGGTTTGCTTCCCCGACAGTTTGAACCCGTCGGTGTAGCAAATCACAGCGTTCTCCTCAAACTGTTCGCGGAGGTTTTCACTCTGCCATAGTTCCCTGTCTGGGATGACTACTTTGTACCTCTTGTTAAATCTCCAGGGGTTTTTTGTCTTTGTGTTTTGATCGGTGCCATTGGAATTCCTCTCTCGGCGATTTGGGCAATCCTAAGATGCCCCGCAGCTTCCCCTTTTCCTCTCCATTGACCTGTATCTCTCAGCCGGAGGTGGGTCGCCATCGCTTCTTTTGTGATCCAGATCGGAAGGTGTATAGTGTGCCGTCCTCAGAGCGCCGGTTTTTCCTCTGCATATGGTTTTCTGTAGTCTCCTAAGCTTGAGGGTAGTAGTGACCTTCTCCACTAGCGTTCTTACTCAGACACGTGCCTTTCGGCACCCTAGATGGGAACTGTTGAATCCTGTATATTGTTATCAAAGAAAAACTTTCGTTTTTGCGTGTGTGTTTGTTATGGCACACTCGGTAATATTCAAAACGACCATTTGCCATAAAACGAATTTAAACAACTAAATTTCAAAGTCAACGCAGTACGTTGAGGCTTTTAAAGGGATTAAATGTCTAATTGAAGTGGCTTTTAAACTATTGGAGAGGCGCTTAATGTATCGGTTTGTGCTCTAAACACTTTAATTAAAATTTTAACCGGCGCCATCATTTCACACGTGAGCTGGTTTTAATTAAAAACATATACCAAACGTTTGAAACTAAAAACAAACTTGAAAGTTTCCAAATTATCCTACCGAATTGCAACTTGGAGAAAAGACAATTATTTAATCAAATCATATATACGTTTCACAAAAGGTTTACTTGCCCCTAAATGTACCGTAGGCACCCAATCGCGATTGGTTATCTAATCCATCCTTTTCCTCTCTTGATCCCACAAAAATTAACGAAGAGGAAGCATGGATTAGCTAAACTAATCCGAATATTTTTACGGTGCATCTAGGGGTAAGTGCGCTATGTTAAATAATTAATAATGTGGATATGCAATAAATAATTCATAAAGTTGGACGACGATTTTGCTAATTATTTCTGAAAAGTAAAAAAAAAGTTCCAGCAAACACAAATCGTCGGCATTGAATGTCGCCAGCCAATGTCGACAACGTCGGCAGTGTATCGGTATCGGCGAGTACACTCTGGCCCGATGTTGGTCAGATTGCGGTTTTCAGTTTTCGGTCAATAATCGGAAACTGACGGAGGTCCACATTACTACAGTCGACTTTATGCCGATACCACTTAAGGACCGACGATGGTCCGATTGGAACTTTGTTTAGTCGGTCGAAAATCGGCAACTGACGATGGCCCGATTTACTATAGTCGACTTTATGCCGAAGGCCACTTTATTTGCTTTAGGACTGACGACGGTCCGATTGAAACTTTGTTTAATCGAACGAGAATCGGCAACTGACGATGGGCCGATTTACTATAGTCGACATTATGCCAACGCAAACCTTATCTGCTTTAGGGCCGATGATGGTCCGATTTGCACTTTCTTTAATCGGTCGAGAATCGGCAACTGACGACGGCCCGATTTACTATAGTCGACTTTATGCCGACGACCACTTTATTTGCTTTAGGGCCGACGATGGTCCGATTATGTCACATTAAAATTTTGAAAGTGCTTAATAGTTTCTTCCTAGTATGTAGAGATGGCGCTAATGTCACTATGTGCCCTGTACAGTGGAAGATAATATATATATATAATGAGCAAAGATATTTTAAAGCTAGAATTCGGACTTGACAAGATGGTGGTACTTCTCTACAAGAATCACCTTTTCTACCACTTAAACCAGCCCGACTGGTTAAGCACCCGCATTATCGAAACTTTGTAGTTTGCCAATGTCGGGCCGCTTTAAGCTACCACCGACGGACCTCCGTCAATCGCCGACGTTGAACCGCTTTAGAAAACCAATGTCGGACTTGAGTAGTTTAACGATGTCGGGCCGAGACCAGCTTGCCTACGTTAGACCGACCAAATTAAGTAGTTATGGGCGGATGGTCGGTACCATGTGGTTAAACCATATCGGACCCTAATCGTACGGCGACGGTATGCCGATGTCAGCAAAAAGTAAAATTTACCATTGGTCCGATGACGGGCCACAAAATACTGCTGATCCGATGTCGTAAATCGACGTCGTGCCGATGATGACAAATTCGGCAATCGACATCGGACCGACGAAGGCCCGAGGGAACCGTGTTTGCTAGGGTATTTGAATATTTTTTTACTTTAAGTTTATTTCCACATTAAAGTTCTTTAATATAAAATATTATTCACTACAATTACTCAGACGCGAAGCACCACCAGATATTTTAATATTTAGCCTGCTATACCCCCTTGGACAAAAATGGGAAATTTTAACGCACTATAATAACTGTCCGAGGTAATAAGTTGAATCAATGATTAAAAAGCAGATTATTATTATTGAAAATTAGAAGTTGTAAAATATACAGTCTAATGCAGTGATATTTTTTAGGTGGATCTCAGACATGTGGACGAAAGTAAGGGATCGAACGTTGTGGATATAGGTATAGACTTAACCGAATTTTACACGTCAGTGGAATGGGATATTCTGGAGGTCCCAGCGATAAGGTAGAATTACCTGAGGCCCTTCATACATTTGACAGCTGCTGCTTTACCAGAGGTGGGCAACTCGTATTTCCTCTCTTTCTATTTTTTTTCATATTTGCATGTAAAACCGATTTAATTAAATGGACTGACATCTCAAATGCCTTCAATTATGGACAAGTTTTGACAATTGCCAAATCGAGTTGCTTACCTCTGGTAAAACAATAACTATCAAAAATTGTATATAGGGCCTCTAGAATTACCCAATAAAACATATAATTGACTTTTCACATGAAAAGAATGTGCCAATAAAACAGAACTGATGTATATTAAATTAGAATGCATTCATGCTTTAGCCAAATATCTAACACTAATAATACCTGTCTATCAATTTAAACATAGTTTAATATATAGATTAAACAACGATTTAACTGATAGTACTTCGCTATCAATTGAGTGTCAAACTGTTGTGAGTTTATTGATGGCGGATTAAAGCCAATTATAAGTATTCCATTAATTTTATTATCAGTAATAATAGAAATTCTCGTCCTTTAACCCCTAAATATTAGAGCTGTCCAGTGAACATTTAGCAACTGTTATTGCAGTCAACAATGTGCATTTGGTTATACATAATTATAATATTTGTTTGGTTTTTAATTTTTTAGCTTACCTACTCGGTCACCTTTTTAATTGTTAGTTTTTTATTATTGTTAACAACATTTCATTTAATTAACAGGAGCAAACTTTAAATTTTGTTTATTAAATTAAGCTCTTTTTCAAAACAAAATAAACTGATCAGACGTGCAATTTTTTATATTATTCGTGCTTATCTCTATACGATTTTTGAAACAGACGTTTCGTTTTTGTGAAACAAATTGACTTAAATACAGCGGCATAGTAACATGACTTGAGGCCCCGAGCTAAGGACAATGAATGCGCCCCCACCCCTACTAATAAATGTTTAAATGTAAATTTAAACTTTTTATAAAAATTACAGACGTGTATCATCCTACAGAAAGTTGTGTTTTTTTCAGGGAAATAAAATACTACCAAACGGTGGTATTTTTTCTATTGTAAAAAAACAAATATTAGTATCAGTTTGGTAACCATGGTAGCTAATATTGTTATTTATTTTATTGACCGCATTTTTGTTCATAACATTATCTGTAACAGTGGCAAGTCTTGAGAGGTCAATAATTTAAAAGTCCCTTTTCCTCGCTTTTTCATTCGCAAATTCATTAAGCCCATTTCGTAAGCAACTTTGGTTTCAATTGAAAGTAAAGTAGTAGTAAAGCTAAACTGCTTGATCTACTTTGACCCATTTGTGATCTTAAGTAATCTAAATAATTTTAATTTACTAAACATCCTCTAAAGAGTTGCCACTGTTACCGGTAATATTAAAAACAATACAAATAGAACCAATTTACTTTCTAGAAACTAATTAGGTCAAAAAAATCGCTAGTCGATATATTATTATTTAGATCTAAAAACGAAAGATCAAAAGATCTTGGGTGGAAATAACGAAAACTCAAACCTGGGTGATCATCCCACAAGGAACACACAAAGAACCAAAGCGAAAAGAGAAATGATTAAACGATGTTTCGCTCTGGTTAACCAGCGTGAGCTCGTCAGTGGTTCCACTAGTCACCCTACCCATACATCGTTAAACACCATCATACACTTTGATTTCCAACTTTGAATCACTCACAAATAGGCATCGTTCCGCACTGGTACTTATCCAAGTTATCTGATTCGTCCAGACGTGTTAATATTTCCAATAGGATTATGCTCCTAAGGCAATTCAAAAGCAAAAAAGATGTTAAAATCCTCCAAGTCGGTTACATCAACCGAAAAGAATCTAAAAACAAAAGATCGAAAGATCTTGGGTGGAAATAACGAAAATTCAAAGCTGACTGAGCATCCCACAAGGAACATCTTTTATTTTTAGATTCTTTTCGGTTGACGTAACTGATTTGGAGGCTTTTTAATTGCCTTAGGAGCATAATCCTATTGAAAATATTAACACGTCAGGACGAATCCGTATCAGGTAACTTGGATAAGTACCAGTGCGGAACGATGCCTATTTGTGGGTGATTCGAAGTTGGAAATCAAAGTGTATGATGGTGTTTAATGACGTATTGGGAGGGTGACCAGTGGAACCACTGACGAGCTCACGCTGGTTACCCAGAGCGAAACATCGTTTAATCATTTCTCTTTTCGTTTTGGTCCTTTGTCTGTTCCTTGTGAGATGCTCATCCAAGTTTGAATTTTCGTTATTTCCACCTAAGATCTTTTGTTTTTGGGTTCTTTTTGGTTGAGGTAACTGATTTAGAGGTTTTTTTGACTTCTTTTTTTTTTGTTTTTAATATTGAGCTAGTTTTGACCAGTTGTGTCTCCTGGTCGAAATTTGCATTTATGTTCTGTCAGGCGAACTTCTATATGTCGGGGTTTTTCCGATGTAGATATCCCCACACTCGCGTGGTACCTGGTAGTAGTAGGTTCAGTTCTTCGTGTTGTGGCGTTATGGTTTAGTGTTTGGTAATTGACTTCTTATTGTTTTAAAGACAGTACGAAGATGATATATTATTCTTATATTTTGTGAAATTCTTTTGATGTATGGAATTATAAATGTCGCCTTTCTTTCAGTATTTACGTCTATCGTCCTTTGTGTTGCATTCTAAAATGTTTCATTAATCGTGTAGTTGAAGAAACCATTCTTTCGCAAATCGAATTGAATTTTTGACTTTTTTTTATTTGAATCTTCTTCTGTATTCCAGATGTAGGTGGCTCGATCTATAAGAGATTTTGCAATTTCCAGTATCGTTGACGTGGAGTGGTTTGATTTAAGATATTGTCCAGTATGAGTTGGTTTGCGATATACGGAGTTGATTATGGTTAAGCAAGCTGAGAATTTTATTTTTTTCCAAAGTTAATGTGATGCAGTTTCTTATGCTGTTAACATGAATGAAGAATTGGTTTAGTGTATTGTTGTCCATTTTCTAGATGATAAATATGTCGTCCATGTATCTTAGCCATAGTTTGGGTCTCTGGAAGTTCGAAGCTCTAATTTACTCTCCAGTTCAACATTGTCTACCACCTTCAAACAACAGTTAAATTATCTCTCCTTATACTTTCCCCCGTAGCTTAAAAAACTACAGCACTCTTGAAAATTACCATTTTATAAAAACATGAAAATAATTTTAACTTCTGTGTTTACAGCTCTTTACTCATGAATTTATTACAAAAAGCTTCTGAAAGCTTTGGTTTTAATTATACGTAATGAATTTTGCCACTTTTTAAAAATTTATTTACATAATATTATAAAAAATTTATGATATACTTTATAGCAAGGTTGTTTTTGAAGATAAGAGATTCTTTTTTTTTCTGTCAGTTACTTTAGCTCAGAAAATATCGAAGTGACATTCAAAACGTGACATGCAATCATTTTTAATTATTTAAATAAGAATTTAATTAAATTTTACCTGACTATGTCCACAATTTAATAAGTAAGTACAAATTTACTTAAATATAAAGCCACTGAAATTATAAATCCATATGTTTCTACTAAGGTCTATGTTAATGATTTTTTATAGATCTACTTTTTACACCTATAAAGAAAGCAGACCAGGTCCTTTTTTATCTTTTAACTTTGATGATGGCAACAACAAAACGAAACTTCGTAGTATAAGAACCATTGTAGTTTTTTTTAAATGGCTTCCTAAAAATCGTTATATGGAACTAATAGTGTAGGGGTATATGTCGGTAATTTCTATCCAGTGGGATTTTTTATGAAGGAGTTTTATGACTATGTGAGATTGATAGATTTTTAGTCACACAATCAAGTGTAACCGGGTGTTTTGTTCGCATTCATGCAGAAGTAGTTGATATCTTTCAAGATGGCGGCCAACAATCATAAGAAATACAACTTTTGCAACCGGGGCATGATTATTCTCGATTCTATATAATTCGAGGACGAGGATTCCAAAAAAAAATCATTTTCAAGGTCATCCGACCTTAAATAACCTTGAAACTCGCCGAAAACAAGATTTTTGCCATTTTCTCTTCAAAAATTTTAGAGTTTTATGCAGTTTGAAGCCTCATGACCTTAAGAAATATCCCAGTAAAATTAAGATATTGCAAAAATAACATTCTAATGGGTGCTATTCATCAACTATTAAAGCGAAGAGCACCAAATTTGACAGGAGAGACAAGAAGGTCGATTCCAATAATATTATTAAACAAAATTTGGTTCAGCTATGACTTGTTTCAATTTTGCGGCTGATATATCAAAATGGTGACCTATAACCACATTTTATTTTATCCAATTTCGTAAAAAAGAAAAAATGACAAGGTGGCCATCAATTCTTGTTGACTTATCGGCGCTTACTATGAAAAAAAACGGTTAGTTGATGCATGACCTTGATTGACCTTGAAAATACCTTGTAAAAGTGAAAAACCAACTTTTTGTAGTGTATGTTTTCCAATTTACGACTACGCAAAAACTTTAAGAGCCGGAGATGATATTAACATCCTATCCATAGACAAACATTTCATTTTAAACCTCCGTACCATTTTTTTTGATATGGCGGCCTAGATGTTGGTGTAACAAAACGTAAAATTATGGAGAGTTTTTTGCGATTTTTAAGGTCATTTGAGGTCGGATGACCTCGAAAGTGATTTTTTGGAATTCTGGTCCTTAAGTTGTATGATATCGATTATAATCATGCACTGGTTGCAAAAATTGTATTTTTTATTATTTTTCTAAAATCCCTAATCCAAAATATGGCACTGTATATCTAACTTCTGCTAACTCTCTTATAGGTAATTTAAATGACTTTCTTGGCTGGACAAGTAAGTAGAACATAAAATTCACAATTCGTAAAAAAAAATAAAAAAAAATATAGGTCCTTTTTAACGGAGAATAGCATAAACATCTGGGACGCCAGTCAAAAAAAAATGGTAGGGATGTATAAAATGCAGTGTTTACCTAACGCTAACATATTAATTTTATCTGCGAAACTTAAAGTTTTTGCGTAGTGGTAAGTTGAGATTGACACTACAAAAAGCTGGTTCTTCATGTGTACATGGTATTTTCAAGGTCAATCAAGGTCATGCATTAACTATACTTTTTTTCATAGTAAGCGGCGATAATTCAACAAGATTTGATGGCCATCTTGTTATTTTTGCTTTTTTACAAAATAGAATAAAATAAAATGTGGTTATAGGTCACCATTTTGATATAACAGCCGCCATATTGAAACGCGTCATAGCTAAACCAAATTTTTACAAAAATATTATTAGCCTTGACCTTTTTCTTTTTCGTACCAAATTTGGTCCTCTTCGCTTTAATAGTTAATGAATAGCGCCCTTTAGTATGTTATTTTTGCAATTTCTTAATTTTGCTGGGGTATTTTTCAAGGCCATGAAGCTTCAAACTGCATCAAACTTTACGGTACATTTGAAGTTGGTCTGAAATAGTGTCGAATTATTAAGATTTTTTGAAGAGAAAATGGCAAAAATCTGGTTTTTTTCGAGTTTCAAGTTTATTTAAGGTCGGATGACCTTGAAAGTATTTTTTTTTGGAATTCTGGTCCTCGAGTTATGTAGAATCGATTATAATAATGCCCCGGTTGCGAATATTGTATATTTTTTTATTTTTGGCAGCCATCTTGAAAGTTGTCGTCATATCAACCTTTTCTACACGAATGCGAACAAAACACCAGGTAACACTTGATAGTGAGACTAAGGAGCTATCAATCCCACATAGTCACAAAACTCCTTTATAGAAAATCCCACGACTTACACATACCCCTTCACTATAAATAATTACACAGGGCCACAAAAAAAAGTGGAATGAACTTAAGATGTGAGTATACTACCCCTACGGATTTTCTGCCGCGGAATCCGAATCCGGTCTCAGAACTTCCCCTGGAACCCCCACCTTTCCTCTAGCCTAGGGGAGAAACGTGAAATCGTACATTGTTCCATAGTACTTCAGAATTTCCCTAGCCCAGGGAAAAACGTTTTCATTCGTACGGGAAAGCTGATATCTTTCGGTCTTCTGAGTTGCCGTATTCATTTCTGTTATCACAATTTTCATCCAAAACATTTTCTAGTATATCTGACGCCAAATTGTAGGCAGGAATTTTCCAGGGTCTTCAAATTCGTAAATTGTTAAATTATGACAAGTTTTCTGACAGTATGAATGATAGAAAGAAAGCTGCTTGGATCAGTTTCCAGGAAGTTGTTTAAAATTTCTTAGGTAACTTTGAAAGCGACGACTATAAGAAAATAGTGAAAGACATGTTGCAAACATTTCGAAAACACGGTTGCTTCATGAGCATAAAATTATCATTCTCATCTCGAACACTTCCTTAAAAATTTTGTTGATTACAGTGAGGAACAAGGAGAACGTTTCTACCAAGATATCAAAGAAATGGAGCGACATTATCAGGGACGATGTAATGAACACATGATGGCAGATTTTTCCTGGTTGTTAAAGAGATTTCTTGCAGTTGAAAGCAAAAAAAAAAAGAGAAATCTACTCCGTCGGACGTTTGATGATAAAAAAAAAACAAGGAAAAGACGAACAAACTAATATTATGGAATTTTTCGTAGGCTAGAGCAATTGTTAAGAGCTGGGCGAAAACTCTGATGACAGAAATGAATAAGGCAACTCAAACGGAAAGCTATCAGCCTGCATGCCGATTTTTGCACAATTTTTTACGTTTTTTCGTATGTTAGAGATATTCTCAAGTACTGTGGAAAATTTTGCACGTCAGATATGAATTCAGGAACCCAAAATTCGAAAGCTTTCTTGTGCAAAAATAGATTCGGGCTCAGCGGCTCAAAATCTATAGTGTTAGTGTACTGACATGTCAAGTTCATTCCACGTTTTTTTTTTTTTGGGCCTGTGTTATCTCACCTAATCCTTTCCCCGGTAACACTATTAAAAATTACCATTTTAAAAAACATAAAAATAATTTTGACTTATGTGTTTACAGTCCTTTGGCTTTTTTTAGGTGTAAGCTTTTAAAACTTTCTACTCATGTTTTAAAAAATATAAAAAGTGAAGATATATTTAAAATAAGGGCAACTAACAGTTATTCAGAATTAACTATAATAAAAATTTGAAAATAATTAATTTTTTCTTTTCTTTTAGAAATGAAAAGTTTTATACTTGCTGCGATGAGCCGTATCTAGATATCACCTTTAACATCACTATGAGACGAAAAACCCTATTTTATACAGTAAACCTCATTATACCATGCATGGGAATCTCGTTTCTTACCATTCTTGTGTTTTATTTGCCTTCGGATAGTGGAGAAAAGGTATAGAAATTTAATTTATATTTCTCATTTTAAACTTGCTCTACCTACACTTCTTCTGACTGCTAGAAAAATAAATCTGTTGTAGTTCTTCTTCTTTTTCATTGTCTTCAATGAAGAACAATTTGTAGGGATTTAGGTCTACTTTATAAAAAGGGTATAACATTTTATCACTTTTTCACTGCTTTAGAATAACTAAGATGGAACTTTGTAATTCTCAGGCAGCATTTAAATACAAAGCTACCAAAAAAAATATTTGAAGTCAAAGATCACTTTGTTCTTTTTAGGTTAGCTTATCAATATCCATCCTTCTATCCCTCACTGTGTTCTTTTTGCTGCTGGCCGAAATTATCCCGCCAACTTCGTTAGTGGTGCCTTTGCTGGGGAAATTCGTTCTGTTTACCATGATTCTGGATACTTTTAGGTAAGTAATACCTTTTTGCAAATTAACTACACCAGTTAGATATAAAAGAGGGGCAAAAATGAGAGACTTTTGGCTGTTTATTAGCTAAAATGATTTTGTCCGTTTTTAAAAATTTTGAAAATCCAAGATATATGCATAAGTTAGGAGAATCTTTGACTTTTACCACTTTCCCAAGAAAATATTTAGCAGTAAAGGTCAATAAATATTCACATTCTACAAATCCAATCAATTCAGATATAATCCTCTATGTTCAAGAACAGAAAATAATGATCCTTTATTTTTTTTAGCATATGTGTGACGGTAATAGTCCTCAATGTACACTTTAGATCCCCCCAAACTCATGTCATGTCTCCATGGGTGAAAAAGTTTTTTATCGAGTTGCTTCCAAAAGTTTTGGTAATGAGCAGGCCACCTTACCCCTCGGAAAGAGAAAGGTAGAAAATATAAAATTATATTAGGAATAACTAGAAGCAGCCTTTGTATGTAAATTAATATTTAAATGTTTTGTTGTTGTTTTAGCAGCTTCAATAACCACAGAGTAATAGTTAGAACTGGCAACGGTCTAGAGTTCAGAGAATCAGACTTGTACCCTGACCCTGTACGTTTAGAGGAAGGATGTCCTTCTGTTGCCTTCCCTAGTGCGAGCTCAAGAGATGAACTTACACCAAGGTAATTTAAATCAGAATAACATATTACATTTCAACGAAAATCAAATATTTAACCACATAGGTACAGTCCTTTCCATTTTTATTTGGACAAAACCTAAACTCAGTGACCCATTGGCTTACAATTGTGCTACCAATAAACCTAGTTTGACACGAATTTATTTTATTTGTTGCTGGTGCGAACTGAAGAGTTCGATTTTGGCATCTACGGAGCACCGATTTTAAATTGAGACTACTCATCCGCTATCTCCAGTGTCTGCGCGCTGAATTGTCAGTGATTCTTACGATTGTAAACTGAATATTTGCTGATATTTTTGTAAAATGAAAATTTGTTGATTTATATGTAAAAAGCTAATTAAGTTATAACTGGTAGAGCATTATATTCTTTAAAAATATGGGTCGCTTTTTTAAAACGTTTTCTTTTTATAATTCGACGTATACGATAATTAAAAAAGCTTTGTTGGCAAACCGTAACCACACTAACTAGCTACAACTTTTTCGTGATGTGTTGAATTTTGTCACCCATAAATTGGATTGCTTAAAATCTACTGTTCTAAGTATATGCTTTTGATAGCTCCAAGCATGGGTCTTTTTACAGTTCTCTCTATTTTGGAAAAGTATAACAAAAGTAGACTGGGTTTAATTTTCCTCTTCTATAAGTAATAAAAAAATTTTTAGTTAATAAAAAGGGCAAAAACCATCAAAAAGATTCGATCGTTTCGTGAGAGAAGATGAAAGTTGTGGGACGCATCTTTGGGGCTTATATTTAAACGTTATATGCTCATGGTGTGCATAAGACTAAAAATAATCTATTAGGCAGAGTGTTACCTGTTATTATTTCACGCGAGTTGTGTATATTTAATAATATTCTATGAGAAAATAATTCGAAAAAGTCAATGTTTAGGAAAAAATCAGACTTCCTTTACTTTGGCTTAGTGTTGGGAGGAGCTGCTAGGCTCCTAAAATAATATGTTAAGTACTGCGGATAATTTGACATACTCTTTATTGGTTTTTAGCAAAATGTTTCGTGTAGGTTGTTATTTTGATTTAAAAAAGTTATCATTAAGTTCACGTCGACTACTATTATCATTTAGAGATGGCAGATACTGAAGTTACTAGTGCGGCAGCTTCATCTCCTGTGGCAGCTCCAGCCAAGAAAGAGAAGGCGAAAACCAAAATTCCGAGGGCCAAACCAAGTCATCCACCTACCAGTGAAATGGTTAATAATGCCATTAAGGGACTTAAAGAGAGGGGTGGATCTTCCCTCCAGGCCATCAAAAAGTTTATAGCCGCCAACTATAAGGTGGACGCTGAAAAAGTTTCTCCTTTCATTAAGAAGTATCTGAAATCTGCAGTTGTATCCGGTGCTTTGGTTCAGACAAAAGGAAAAGGCGCATCTGGATCTTTCAAGTTGGCAGCTTCGACAGCTTCTGGTTCGTCGGCCGACAAAAAGAAGGTTGCTGCTACTAAAACAAAAAAATCTCCTGCGACGAAGACCGTGGCATCTGGCGAAAAGGCAAAACCTACCAAAAAGGCTGCTTCATCGCCCAAAGCTAAGAAGGTCACTGGAGAAAAGAAAACCGTTGCGAAAAAATCTACCAAGGCCACTGTCGCTGCTGTCAAGCCCAAGAGTCCATCCAAGGCGAATAAACCCAACAAAGCTGGCCCTACTAAGAAACCCAAGGCCCCGAAGCCAAAAACAGCTAAATCACCTGCAAAGGGAAAGAAAGCCGCTTCTCCAAAAAAGAAGAAATAATATGGTTGCATTTTTATTGTGCCTCCGTTGTATCGGAAGTTTGCACAAAAACAAAATCGGTTCTTTTCAGAACCACAATTTTCTTGAAAAAGATATCGTAAAATTTTATATTTGCAGCAAGTGTAAATATAACAATATATTTGTTTCGCAAATCACCTATATGCCGTAGCCTACTATTTCTATTTTTCGCACGGAAAAAATGATCCTAGTAAGTCGATTTTTAGGATATTTCCCGATAAGCCCTATAAATAATAATAATGTATTATCCTAAAATGGATTTTATTTTGCAAAAGCATATTTTTTGTTTTTAACGAGTTTTTCCATAGCCTCTACTTGTACTAATTTAGTACGTAAACTGCTAAATCTGAATAAAAATTCGAATTTTTTCTTAAAGTTTTGTGGACCTGAGAAGGACTGGTATGTGTTTTTGATAACTTTTCAAAAGAGAAGCCCTTTTTGATACTAACAACAAAACGTATGGTTATTTTTGACTAGACAAGGTTGAAGATGTAGTGTGCTTTTTTCCCTAAAATTATAGATAAAAGTGACCAAAAAAAGGTTTTATGAATGAAATGATAAAGTAAAATTAAAGGAAACTATGCGGCAGTGGCAAAACTGTGACTAACTGTCTTTTTAGGGAGAAACAAAATTACCAAACGTCAGATCGAAAATTCTCGCTGACAGTTGACGTCAATTAGATCTGTAAATTTTAGGTGGAAAATTGTGTACACAGTTGTTTTCTTTTTTAAATCAATCCATTATTTCGACAATGATATTGACTCTGGAATATAAGATTTTAACTAAGGCCGTAGAAAATCTCGAGATAGCGCCTCCATAAGCTTCTCCTAAAGTAAACGGAATCTTATGAAAGGGTTCATTGCTGTTTTTGATTTTTGCAAATCTTTTATTAATGTTGTCCTCCTATCTAGCGTAGTAAGACTCAATCAGAAATCCAAAATAAATGGCGCTGCAAATAAGGCTTTAGAGGATTTTTTTTTGTTTTCCTTTTAAATTAGCAATTTATTTTCTACTGCAAGAATTTCCACAAAATTGCAGCTTGCTGTATTTTTTTAACACTTTCGCTTTTAGAAAAAGTCTTCCTAAATAGATAATAAGAAGTTGGTATAATTCGCTGAAAGATAGCGGGGGAGTGTTTTAACCTGGAAGGCATGCGGAGATAGAGCTTTAAAATTTTCGATAACTTTTTATAATTGCGTGTTTTCTATTACTATATGTAACGCAAATAATTTGTTTGTCAAAAAAGTTGTCGCTGTAACTTTTTATAAATGAGCAAATCAAGCCAATCAGCTTAAGAAATTTAAAATTATGTAGAGAAACTGTCAGAAAATTGACAGAAAGGCCGCGATTCTTCAGAAATGACAAAAAATTTCACCCGTCAGAATTCTGGAAAGTGGCAATTTTTACTTATCGCCTCATTTAAAATAAAAACACATCAACCTTCATATTTATCCTAACGTTGTAAGGGAAACTGCGTCATTTTTTTAATAACATTTTGTAAATTTAATCTTTTAAAGATATTCTGCAGGACTAGTTTATGGCGGAGCTAAATTGTTACTACGTGTACCAATAAACGTCAAAAAGTGTCGAAAATTAGGCCACCTTACCCCTCGGAAAGAGAAAGGTAGAAAATATAAAATTATATAAAAAAAGTAAAAGGAAAGACAGAATTTGTGTGACTTTTGTAGAATGGTGACAGCAAAATATTCTATGGCTATCTATGGTTTTGTATGTTAAAAGTTTTAAAGGTTTGTTTACACATAAAAAACGGCTTAATAACATACATTTTTAAATAAAAACCCCGGTTTTCAGAAAAACAGCCTACAAAAATTAAAACTAAAATATTGTTTATTTACTAGTACACTATTAACAAACTAAATTTTAAGGAATATTGGTAACTGGTTCTAACAAAAAAGCATTAAGTGTAAACTTTTGTTTAAAAATCGTCAGATTTTTGGTAGGGGCGAGATTTTTTGACGCTTTTTGAAGAATCGCGACCAAAGAACTAAAAAAAAATAAGGTACCACCTTTGACAGACGCAAACCATTTGTTTTTATTAAAAAAAAATAGTATGGGTAGCAACAAAAGAAAAAATTATCAAAATACCTGTTATCACATGACGTAGGTCAAAAAAATTATCGCTGCAATTTTTTAAAGATGATACTTGTTTTACGGAACTTTTTAAACACGAGTGGAATAATCAAACAAATCAGTAAAGTTTGGCATAAGATATTTTTCATCGACTGATTTTTCGTTCAGTGTTCGAAAATCAACCACTACGCACCACTTCTACTTCCCGGAAGCTTTAGCCCTTTTGGAGACCACCCCAATTGAGGAAGACCAAGATGAATTACTTAGTCGAATTAGTTTTTGATTTAACATTTTGTTTATTTAGTTTTCTGTTTCTTGTTAACCTCGCTATTTTTACAATCTTAATCATGGCCACCATTCGAAGAAACATTTAGCACAGTTTTGTATTTGGGTTTCTTTCTTGTCTACCAACAGGTTTTTAATTATTTATAAAACTGTATGTAAACATCTTCTCTAATTTGTGAAAATTATTTTCTATTTCTAAATTGCATTAGTTTATCTAATTGTTTTTTTTTTCAGAGAATTGGAAGCCAGTTCTCTAACATCTTGCCAAATTCATGGTACAACGCCGCCGAGTCACCGAATGGGCTTCAACCGAGGTTTTAACTTGCACGAACAACTGCACGACACAAGACATATAAGTTTCGAAGACTGCATCGACGACTCTCATCATTGGCATCACTGTCCGGAATTTCATAAAGCCATCGATGGGGTTCGGTTTATTGCCGATCATACCAGGAGAGAGCAAGAGTCCACGAGAGTAAGTGCAACCAGACAAAGTGAGCTCAACAAATGGGCGGACGATAAACTGAAGTCGTCCTGGAAGCAGGAGTCAGATAGTCTAAACTATTCGTGAATTGGCCGAATGCATTCAAAACTAAATGGCTTTTGAGTAAAACCCAAAAGCACTAACTCTTTAGCTATTGTGGAAATCAAGGAGAACTCAATTATTTCTCTGAAACCCAGATATCCTATTGGTCGACGTGGCCGATTACCCCGAAAATAATACTAATAACATGACTTTTAACGAAATTTGTTTCTACTGATCTTTAGCAAGAGAAATAAACTACTCCAATTTCTACTTCATTGGGGGAGAAATGAGCGACATCGACCAATGGGAACAGCCCATTTGTAAAGAGATATTTTCTTTTGCCTAATCTTCCAAATAGCTACACTAGACAAAATAGGTATAATCTCGCCAGAGCACCTAAGAAGGAGGAGAGTGTGACGCACTTGCCCGATTAGAAAGAAGTGAGAAGAGATTAAGAGGAAGTGGATCTCGTTCATATCCTGACATAAATAGATCAAAAATGGCTTCTGAATTGTTTTCAATGCTTTAGACATAAGCGTTCTGATTACTGTCTAATATTTAACTTTCTGCTGTAGGTGAAAGAAGATTGGAAATACGTGGCAATGGTTCTGGACCGGCTCTTCCTTTGGATGTTCACGGTGGCCGTTATCACCGGCACTGCGGGAATAATTTTACAAGCGCCCACCCTGTACGACGACCGAAGACCCATCGACGTGCGTATATCTGAAATTGCGTCAACTACGGCCAAGCCCCATATTGCGACGACACTGTAAATAAATGGAGCCAAAACTTAATCAACGAATAATTGTAGCCCAAAAAACTGCAGCGATCCAATTGAAAACTGAAATTTTAAACGTGTTACCACAGAGTCGAGAGGATGAGTGGTTTAACCTTCCATGAAAGGATGAAGCAATGAAACTCAGCTTACATACTAAGGGTGTCCTTAGGTAATTTTTGATATAAGTGGCTACTTTTGCAGAAGACCCCTATTCACGAAAGTAAAAGAAATTATTGTAAAGCAATAAAATTTGGCACAAATTTTCATTAAATTCCAAGCGAGATTTTAAGATCTCTTACTTACTAAAAGTCAATTTCTGAGGGTCCCAACTTTTGGTGTTAAACAAAAAAACAAGAAAAACTCAAAATATTGATAGCAACTTACAAATGTTCATTGAGACCATTGGTATCAACGTCGGGAATTCAGAAACTAGAAGCTCGACAAACATTTGTGTCTAATTTGGTTACTTGATCATAAATTAAAAAAAAATTAGAATTTTTCGAGTTTAATTTTTGGAAATCTTTGTAGAGGACTTTTAAAAGAAAAACTCTTTACTCTTTACTCTAATTTTTAGTTCATTTAATTGCAAAATAGGGTATTTTACCAAAATCCGTTAAAGATATTTGGTACTAAGAGTTTAAGTAAATATTTCTATCAAATTTGATTATTTCATCATTTTACGTTAGCGAGATATTAAGTGTTGATTTTTTCTGTTCTACATATCCTTAGCTTTAGTCCATGAGACGTCAAATATTTATGCAAAATAAATGTATCGCTGATTCTAGAGTTATGATTGATATTTTGGGTTTTTCCTGTTTTCTCCGTTTAGCGTCAAGAATTGGGACCCTTGGCAAAAGATTTGTAAGTAACAAATGTTAGTAAATTGCGGGGACTTTAATAAACATTTGTGCCAAATTTACGATTTTTTTGAAACTTTTGTGAACTTCATGCTCCATTAAGTATACGTGCTAAGTTTCATTGCTTGACTTTTGACCTCCATTCTCCATACTAAAAGAGCGCTCAACTATGTCATTCTTATTCAGTGGCGTAGCCAGAAATCGGCTCTGGGCTACCTGCCCATTGATTTTTACTGATGGAGAGCGGCATCAAGTGGCCCCTAAAAATGTGAAGGGGGCTGAGTTTAGGGCGGATTCTCTGGCCGATCTAGTCTTAATGACAGATTTTTTTTTAAATAAAGCCTTTGTGCCGCAGACAAAAATTTTGATAAAATAATACTAAAATATTATTTTGTACGCGTTTTTACTATTGTTGACAAAAAATTAATTGAAATTGAACAAAACTGTCACTATTAATAATGTTATAGCGCCGCAGGCGAAAATGTTGGCAAAATCTTTAAAAATTTCATTTGATTTTTACGTTTTTTTTTTAAAGTAAATTGGCTTAGATTCCAAGAAGGCGTGGGTGTCCTGAATGAGCCGCAGATGAAAATTTTAAGAGAATTTTACTATTAATGCCATCCCTTACAAGTTTTGAAAGCTCTTGATAAAAATATTGCTTCAAATGAAACTAAAATTGTAACAATTAATGACGTTATAGCGGCGAAGGCAAATTTTTTTTAATTTAAGACATCACACCAAATCACACGTTACGAACCGGAGTAAAGGTTCAATAAAATGGGGGGGGGGAGTAATAGCTCCCCCTGGCGCCCCTCGACGTGACTCCTTGATTGGGTTATGTAGGATAACAATTTCGGTGATGCGTATAAGACTGCTTGTTAGCTCGTTTTTTACTTTACTACGCATTATTTTGTAAAGTTGACATTATTATTCTTTTCTTCCAAAGACAAAGCTACTTATATAATTTATATGTAAATTTTCGTCTGAGTTAATCCAGGTCTTAATTAAAAAGACACCTAAATTTACTTTTTTTCTCACAATGTTTACAATTTTTAAAGCAGGTAAACTTAACTAATATTGGTTCCTACTTCTATTTATATGGATGATAAAATTTATTTTGATATTTACCATACACCTGTTCACCCTATTATTAAAAATTTTGCCAAATATCTGTTTCTCTGCATATTTAATTTAACAAGAGAGAAAAACTATAAAATAATGAAGTAGATATCTAAATAATAAATATGATTAAGAGTGTCTGATGTTGACATTTTTATTAAAGGTTTGTTTTTTTTTGGAGACATGTATAAACAATGGAATTAGAGACCAAACCCGTAACTTTTAGTAATACTGTAAATTAAGTAGATAAAATTGTGTTAGACCCTAGGACACTTTTATTTATTGTTAAATGGGCGCAGCATGCACGCGTTTTTGCAATGATTTAAAACCATACTAGAAAATATCTTTCTAAAATTTAATTGCATTATGTCTTATAAATTTTATAAAAGTGACCACACTAGATTTTTTAAGATTATATAAACCAAGGGTATGTAATTATAAAAATCCTTATTTTTTATGTAGTACATATTTATTTATAGCTTCGTTTGTATTGCATACATTACTAAGTTTATATAAGATTTAATTTTAGAAGTTTCTAAATAAAATAATTGTAACAGGTTTCTGTTTTATTATTTTGTTTTAGGTTATAACACTAACATCGGTAATCATTTTTAACTTTAAAGTTTTTGCAGAAAAGTAATTGACGTTAAACAGTGGCGCACCTAAGAATTTGCTTCGGGAGGGGGGAATAAAAAAAAATTACAATAAAATCATTAAAGCCAATCGGTTCCGTTTTTCTCACACTATATTTCTAAGGTTAGTGACGTTATATTCCTGAGAATGGTGCCGCTATCTCGACCAAATCTACAGCGGAGGGGTTTAATCTGAGAAAGAGTGGTAACCGCCAATATGGTTTAATTAATAAAATTCATTGATACAAAGAAACAGGTGCTCACAAGCGCGGACCTGGTCTTAAATCTAGGGGGGTTACGAAATTTCAAATTTTTGATTTACGGGAAATTTTTTGTCAAAACCATGCTTAAATACGGCGCAGGCGAAAACTTTTGAGAATGTTACATTACCAATGCCATTTTTGAGATGCAAGTATCAATGGTGCTATATAGCGCGAATTTTTTTACAATTTATGTCGAAAACTCCTTTAAATTTTAAAAATCACCCCTAGGTCCTTGCCCCCATCTCGAAATGCGCGCTTTGATGCTTATTAAAAATATCTTACACCCGGTTCCAACCTACGACTCACGCGTCACATGACTGTCATAACATATCATATTGACATCATGTGACGCGTGAGTGAGCACTCACACGAAAGACGTAGGTGGGAACCGGGTGTAATGCTTCCAAGGCACGGCATGGCTTTTTTCTTCGTATTTAATAAAACCAAGCCATATTGTGATTGTACCGATTATAACCCCCCCCCCTTCCTTGATGTACCACCCATTAGTGTTAACGTCAATTAGCTCTCAAAAATTTGTTTCTTACAAAAAAATAACTAACTAAAATACCAAATTGTTTATATGCCTACTTAGAATTATGCATTTGACAGTGGGGTAGCATAACTCATTTTTGTGCGAAATAATTATATTTTCATATCGTCCTCAATACCTTCAGATTAAAAAGGGACAATATATCTGGTTCAACGAAAACTCCTTGGCAAATAATAACCAGTGTTTATTTACAAATAAAATCAAAACAAAACAAAGGTGAGAAATATCGATTATTTTTCTATCCTAATAAAGAGAATTCTGTATCAACCGCTTTAGGTCGTGATTGGCTTGTGGGTGGGGAAAGTCGGCAGAGCGCAGACGGTCGGATGATATTTTTATTGACATAAGCTTTTTCGAGGTATTTATTTTAAAATTTTAGGATGTTTTAAGCAGTTTATAAGTCGTTTTAAAACCACATTTTGTCAGAAAACGTTTATAGTGTGTTTTTTACCAGTAGAAGATTATTTCAGTGCATTTAAAGTGATATTTTGGAACAAATCATCCAATGTTTTGAAAACAAAGGGAGATCAAGTGAAATCAGTCAGTGGCGATACCTGCCGGTAGGTACACAGAAAATTAAAAAAAAGTTTATGAAATATAATTAGATTAGTAAATCCTTAGACTAGAATATCAAAAAACACGTTTTTTATGAAGTAGTTAATTCCCAATGCGTCAAATGAAATATTTTCGAACGTCTTTATAAGGTTCTTTTCGAGATTTTTTTTATAAAGACGATAAAATAAAGCATACTTTTGATGAGGTAGTTAATGCGCAAATAAGATATTTTCGAAGGTTTTTTTTTATAAAAACTATAAAATAAAGGTGGGTAAATCCTTAAATCAACTTGGAAATAACAATAAAAGTTAATTCACATGTATTCAGGTTTGTCAGTATATTAAGGTTGATTTATACTACCGCCGTTGCCACCTGCGCTCGCCCTTCGAATTGATATTTAATTATTTTTGTCTTTCCTAGATGTCTCGATATACCCTAAGCATTATTAAGCATTTTAACTTTGAAGAAGTCAGTATAAGTAAGTTTCTGCTAATGACCGGAAAAGATAACAAAATTAACAAACACAATTACATAATTTTTAGCTGGTAGGTAATATTATTTTTTTTTCTTGATGTTCCAGGTGCTACGAACTGTGTTTCTTTGTTCTACTGTTTGGCATAATTTTATTGTGTTGAAAATTTAAATTGCTATAAATCATATACATACTTTGTAATACACTTATTTTGTATAAAATTATACTACAAACATTTATTGTTAAGAAGCTTCCAGAGCTCAAATTGGCAGAATCATTTTTTTCCTGTTTTTTAAATTATTTTGCAGATTTCATATTATAGAAAAATTTTAATAGTATAATGCATGTGTAATTTTATATTTAAGTAGGTACGCCACTGGTGTGTTCACTGTAAACAACAGAAAGGTAAACATTATTCCATATAATAATATAACTAAAGTCTCCGTAACTGTCAGGTATCTTGTCTCTTTTTAATCTAAGTCAATACCAATAGAAAATCAAGCATCTTGTTTTTTATATGTCACGCTCTTTGTCAGAATAGAGAACATGCTCTACGAAAGAAAAAGAAGACAATTTTTAAAAATGAATATTATGGACTTCCAATATATTAGAATAACCTAAATTGGGTGACATATTTACTTGGTATAATCAGATTGGTGCTACTATTTGCGGGTGTGCATAATTTATCAAAAAGTACTTTAGAAAAAAGGTAAATTGTAAAAAAAGTACAGGTGCATAACAGTACTACATAAAAACAATAAATACGCAAAACAATATTATCATAAAATCGAAATAGATCATAACGGACTGGCCTAAAACCTTACAAGGGCAAAAGTGTACAAAAGCAAAATAGTGTAACATATTTCCGCTAAATGGCGACACAGTACACAGGCTATAAATAGGGGTCAGGTATTCGACCAATATTTTATCGAAGTGAGCCAATAAAACTAGAAAATTGCATTGGTGTTAGCAAGCTAAGAATTCCTTCATTGTTTTAAGCTTCTTTAGTTGTCTTAAAATAGCATACTTTCCGAGAAAATTCAACAAAAGAGTTTAGGTTGGCACACCTGTTTGCTTGCTTGCTTGCTTGCTTAATGGTAAATCCGGATTAACAAATCAAACGGTGTCCATTAGGGTCACTAGAGGCGTTTTCTCATATGCGACTATTTCAAAAAAGTTTCAAAACAATGAAGCCACATACTACGTCATATTTTGACAAGGCGCTTGTGGCTCGAATAAACTAATGTTTCGTCGTCACCATCTTAAAAAATGAAAAATATAGAGGGAATCTTTTCACAAATCTATTTATATAAAAAAATCTTTGTGGAAAGGAGGAAGAACAAAAATAAAGATTCTGAGTTGACGAGAAGTTAGCCACAGTATTTGTCATTCGACTAATGCCTAGTCTACATTCCAACGTCTTGCCACTGATTTCTATTTTTCTCTTTGTCGAAAAGAGTGAGAAGCAATAGATGGCAGCGGCACAAAATTTCAATGTGGAGTCTAGGCAAAAGACGCATGTGCTAGTTGGAAACGAACAAAAAGCTCGTTTCGAAATCATTCAAATTGGTAACAAAGTTATGATTGTTTTTCACGAACCAAAACTACACTTTTTTGCACTCGACGCGAGCTTCGCTAACAACTCAAATCAGGAGACGATAAACAATAAACTAAGTTAACTTACACTCTATCTTATATATATATATACCATCTTTTAGTGGGCGGAGATAAGACTAATAATTTGTGATTGGTCACGCTTTATAATCCTATCTCCCCTCAACTAAAGAATACAGTGTACTAAACGGAATGGGGCCTCTATATTTATTTAAACTCTTTCTTATTAGTGTATCAATCCGGTAACACAATAAGAAGTTTACTAGGAAATCCCAAGGATAAAACTACAGTTCTAGAAAAAAGTGGAATTTACGAAATTAGTTGCATGGATTGTGACCAAAAATATGTTGGCCAAACGAGACGGTCTATTCAAACACGTTTTAAAGAACACTTAGCACACTTAAAATATGGAAGAACAAAAAAGTCAAGTGTGGCCGAGCATGCTTTTGAAAACAATCATAGATTCGCATTAGATAACCTAAAACTTCTAAAAAGTGTACCAAACAAAAGACTTTTGAATGCATATGAAAGTATGGAAATCATTAAATGACCAATCACAAATTAATAGTCTTATCTCCGCCCACTAAAAGATAGTATATAAGATAGAGTGTAGGTTAATTTAGTTTATTGTTTATCGTCTCCTGATGATGTTACCGTTGTTAGAGAAACGCGCGTCGAGTACAAAAAAGTGTAGTTTTGCTTTATGGAGAACAATTATAACTTTGTTATAGTGCAACCAAAGGTTTCAAATTGGTGGAAAAGTGACGTCGTTGATAACGAGCGGGAAAAATTGACATTTAAATTGATTCTATAAATAATAAAAAAACAAAACCTTTTCAAGTTTATGCGGATTCTTTTAAATTTTTGGAAAGAAATACAGAATTTTCTAGGTTTTCAATGGTTTTTAAGCACTAATAGCATGAGACTTCAGAGTTGTGTTTATTGAAAAAGTTTTTCAAAACGGGTTCAATGTCAGAAGACTCCTCAGATCCTGAAACCTGCGGTCCCACTCAGATTTCAGGATCCACTGACCCTAGTGTCCATCACGTCTGTTCTGACCAATTACTGTTTTGCCGCTACCCAGTTTTGTCATTTTAAAATTTTTGCTCGGTAGTGATTTGCTAGTTCTAGAGGGGCAAACTGCTAATGAGAAAATCTTAATTATTGTTCGATGCTGTGAGTCGTGCTATTTGATTTTGATACCTAGAAATCAAAATTTCTACACCAAATACTAGAAAAGCAATAACATATCCACTCAGTAAAAGCTCAAAAGCGGCTATTAGATGTTTTAAGGTTAAAACATTAATTTTGTCGTTCCCCTTGGTTATCTGATTAAACTTGTCACACTCTTGCAGGTTAAAATTGCACAAGGTGATTGGGTTAGGCATCAACCCTGCTTCCATATATTGTAAAATAAATTTATTTACTTTATCCTTTAACCAAAATCCTTTCGGCATGTATAGAACGACGCTGTAATGAAACAGCGGCTCCGAAAATGCGCAATCAACTTGATAATTACTTTGAATATCATCCATGTGTTTCCATAGGTACCATTCTATGAAAGATTTTCTAAAGCATCCAGTGGCATTGCGTGCGTAGGTTATGTGGTCCAAACATTTTTCGAGGTCATTTATTTTGCATATCCGCGATTTTTTGATCTGATACTGCGTATTGTCCATGTGAAAATATTGCGGCAAGGTTTCCGGCACATAGTTCGGTAGCTCGTTATATATAAATTCGGGTTTTTCTTGGTAGTTAAATTTCATCATAGCATTAACAACTACCGATTGAATTATTGAACTCATTACAACACCAAAAATTAGAATCGGAATAATGAGAACTCTTGTTCTGGATCCAACCGGCATCCGTTTCAATGCAACATTTACAGAAATACATAATAGATTAAGTGCAATTTTTGAAGGTCGAGGGCAATCTGGACTTTTAAAAAATCTATGTTTCTCCACAAGGTAAATTAGTGCGGAAATTACCAGTATTAAAGCACAGTTAAATGCTAATATTGTTAATCCATCTGCGTTTAATAAGTAACCAAACAAATTGAGGCTATATACGAAAACGAGGGGTTTGCAGCAAATATGAGATTCCAATTTATACGCATAACTTGGGCTTAAATGAAGATATCTAGCAGAAGTTGCTGCAAAGCTTCCAACTAAAAATCTAACGTCGTTAGAAAAATTGTTTAACAGAGTAAAAGACCCTGTGGCAGTTCCGTTATAGTAAACCCTTCCATATTCCAAATCGGAATTATGAAAGCGTAAAGTTATATTTAGTTTACTTTTCATGTCTAGTAAAAGGGTAAATTCTATTCCATGATAAAACTTTTTTTCCATGTTTTCTTCAAAATTTTCCATGTTCTGAATATATGGGGGGCTCTCTAAATAGGCTACTGTCAAAGTACAATTTTTAAAAACGTTTAAAACAGTGTTGTTTGCTAAAAAGTTTTTTTGTCTTAATAGGGTTCCCTTCGTACAAACATTTATTAAAACAGTTTGGTTTGGAGTTTCTGTACATGTTCCATTTTCAAAAGGGAACCAGGAGTAAATATTAATTGCGTTTGATAATTTACGCTCTGATACCATGACTACTGCATTTGTAACATAGTTTGATGCCAACAATTTTAAAACTTTTTTGGAATGATTTTCAATATTTCTATAGTTACCTAATGCCACCATTATATACGAAGCTTCTTGATTAAAAATATTATTTAGTTTCATATTTTCTATGCTAAATTTTAGATCGTCCAAAGTCTTGTAAACTACTAATAATTCTTTGAACCTCTCTGAAAATGCTAATATGGGATGTCTGAATACATTAGTTGTTATAACTTTTGGATTGATTAAAAACACATAACCTGCTTTATTTTTGCCTTCGTCTTTAACCAATTCTGTTAGAAAATAATCATATTCATCGTTTGATTCATCAAGACAGGAAACGATGGCATATGTTTGTGTAGAGAATAGGCTTTTTCCTTTTTGCACACATTCTAACATAGACCTTTTATTAGACGGTGCTCGAAGTACTAATTTAATTTCTTCGGATTTTTTTATAAGAAATATATAAAGTATCACAATAATTAGAATTTTTATCATTTTGCTGTAAATTGACTTCACATTAAGACGGACAAAGTAAGTAAATTGAAACAACGGGGAAATTGAAATTATTTTGAAGGATGCACTTATTTTAATATATTTTTAAATTGTTTGTTCTTTTAGAGTCCATTTTGTTTTAATAATAGTTACTTAGGTGCCAGTGCCTTTTAGAACTATTTTTTCAGAAATTATATTTCAATAACGGCTATTTTTTGCCTCTCTACATAGATATTTGTTTACATTAGGGACTTATCCTGATATAGAGCTGGCACAGCCTGACTTTAATAAAGTCGACACAATTGTTCACAGTTTCGTACAAAGGTTCAACAACTACTACATATTTTTAATCATCCTTGCATTTTTCAGGAAAGTTCCACCTAAATTTAAGCAAAAAAACACAGTTTTTTTTGTCAGGACTGATTATTATGACAAAATTGAAGAAGACCCCTCTTTTCATCAGGCCAGAGCTTTTTTGGGCGACATGCTGTCAAAATATTGTGGAATTTTTTTCATGTTTGTGCCGACCTTTAATAGAGACTTTTTGGTAAAAGTTATATCAACTTTATAGGTGGAACAATATGAGCATGTTTAAATGCCAAAAATTATTAGAAATATTGTACAGGGTGTCAAGTGAAAATTTTAGTTATTGTTAACTTATAGCTAGTAGTTTAGTTAAAGACGTAGCCTTTATTAGAAAATCATCGTCGGTTGCCGACGGTAAAATAAAATGAAAGGACGTCGGCGACAGAGACGTTAGTTTTCTCTCGCGGTCAGGTCATTTAGCCTAGTTGTCTAGCATGATTGTATTAACTACGAAATAACTGAACGCGACATTGTTGATGAACCAGCCTGAATTATTTCAAAGAAACCGCCCTAATATATATAAATAACGTCAGAAAGAAGACACGACGCCATAACCCTTTTGTTTGTTTGTATGCCTAAAAAAAGAATAAAAAAAGGGCTTTTGGGCATACTAACACGTTTTACATGAGGCAAGCTAAACAAATAGAGTATTTAAAATGTAAAAGAGATAACCCCCTCCAGGAGCAACCAGCAGATCCAATAAATCAGGTAAAATTAAACTTGGACAAGATTAAAGTTGAGTTTATATAGGAAATACCATAAGATAAGAAATAAGAATAAGCTATTGGTCACATATGATCACCTGGCTAAAACTCCGGGTTTTTGTAACAATTATGTAGATCTTATCGGAATTGGTCTGATCTGGTTGAATTTTGGTATTTCGTCAGAAACGCCATGACATCAAAGTGCAGAAATAGCAAATGCAATGAAACCAAGCTTTGTCAAATTTTTTAGTAAAATTTGGCTAAGATGATGCGGTTGGTCCTTTTTTGTGAAAAATCTACAAATTTAACAAAAAAAATATATTTTTACTAAAGCCGTTTTTTTGTATTTTCAAGGAATTTTGAGGGCAGGTTTATTTTTTTCAATGATTTTTGTTCATGTTTATCATTAAAGTGGCCATGGTTGAACAATTTGTCTTCTGAATGGTCAAGAAGTGCTATATAATATAATCACTAATTAAGATATATTTATTTCCTTCAAAGTAATAAATATCTGCCGATTTCCAAAATTATTTACTTCCAGTCAAAATTAAGTGCAGTGGCCGGAAAATTCTAGGTGTAGAAAACAACATTTTTAGTACAAAAATGACGATGTTGTTGGTCGTCGAATTTGGTCAGTCGGGCGCTACTATGAGAGTCGACTACTGCCGTCGGAACGACCAAAATTTTGGTGCTCCATTTCAGTGCAAATGCCGGTCTTAAGGTCGTCGTCATAAAGTCATAAATATGCTTCATGCGGAACTGTCAAAAATAGTGCCGACTTTATTAAAGTCAGACTATATGGACCTTATATACCGATAAGTCCCTAATAAGACCCTGTTCCCCAGTTGATTGATTATATTATTCCCTCGGCCGCGGCGGAGTAGTGTCGCATAAAGGGCGAGGACGAGAAGAGAAGCCTTAAAATACTTGGGGGGGCATTCGTAGAAAACTTGACACTATGGGCCTTTTGATGAGTATTTTACGAACATTTTTTTAATCGGTTACTAACTTTATAGGGTCATAGGGTTTATAGGGGTCGTGAATATTTATAACAATATTTATAAGAAAACTTTACCATGTTAATGTTTATAAAGGTAATGGAAAAACCAGACGAGCAATATTCTTGCAAAATTAGCAATCAGAATATTCTTATTACTATATTTACAAAACTTTTGCCTTAGGTTTAATAATATAGCAAGCAAAACATTTTAAAAAGGCTCCCTATAAAACTTTTGGTTTTCGGGTTTTATAATTTAGCAATCAAAACCTTTTGACGACATTTCTTATAAAACTTTTAGTGTAAAGTTGACAAGTTTTATAAGATCGTAACCAAAACATTTTAAAAACTATTCTAATAAAACTTTAAGCTTAAAGTGGTTCAAGTTTTATAAAATAGTTAGTAAAACATTTTAAAAACTCTTCTTATAAAACTTTTGGTTTAAATTCATTTAAGTTTTATAAGATAGAAATAAAAACTTTTTAAAGATAATCACTACAAAAACTATTGGTGTCCGTACCTGCACAAGCTTTTATATATATTTCGTCTGCCGAGATGATAGAATTCCGTGATTTTTCCACGTATGTGGCACTATTGTTAGTTTATTTTTATGTTGTTCGCGCGTGTGCACGATTTTAAAGCCTTACATTTTATGGATTTTATTAAAAAAAAACAAATTTTTCTGGCTAAATTATCCCGCGCACTGACAATGACGGAAAATGCTGTCAAATATCAAAGAAATCATTTTGGTTAGTTAAAATGTCTAAGTGGCCACTAGGACTACAGTTTACCAAATAATTAATTGGGATTCTATAAGGGTTTTGATAACCCTTATAAAACTTGACGTAAAATATCTGACTGGAAGCCATTTTCCTAAACTGTTTCATAATTCAAATATTTTGTATTTTTGACTTTAAATTCCAAGCAGTATAATAAGTTATGTAATAATAGTTGATTTATTAATCGTTGGACCTGCATTTTGTTATTTGTTCACTATTGTTTGAATTACAGGAACTTTAAGAAAACTAACCTTACTTTTTTCTCCATAAATTTGGTTAAAAATTGAATGAAGAAATGAATTCTACATGATAAAGACGACGTGGCTTATAGGATTTCTCGTAGAGAATCGATATAAATATCAATAAAATATTATAATAATATAACCTATAAATGTTCGTCGAAATTAATATCCATCAAAAGTTTTGTCATCTCGGTAAACATTTTACTTGATGCATTTAGACCAAGATGAAATTATAAAAAACGCATGCATTGTAACTTTAAAGAAAGAAAGCAAATACCATATATATTATATGGTTAGATCGATAAGGGGCGGGGTCAAATTGGACGCGCTAGAACCCTCTGACAACCATTTTGGCTTGGCTTTTATAAAGGGTTGGAGAATATTTTTAAAGATATTTTTTAAAACTAAAACTCATGTGAAAGTAGTAATGTATCCCTTTATAAAAACTAACACTTAAGACGTATAAAGGGTTTATAAGAGTCCTGAAAAGGTTTTAAAGAGAACTACTATTAAGTAGTTGCCAGAAGGTATTGATGGCCATTATAAAAAAATATATGTTACTTGGGTAACCTGTTAACAGCCTCAACAATGTAGTTTGCACCTGAAGACGACCAGAGATTAGAGTGATGAAACGTCGTGTATAAATAAAATATAGACAATGGAAGTCTGAAACTCAGAGTTGTTTCAAATTTTCAAACAGCCCCAACAATGCTGCAGTCAAAAAGTAGGGTTAGGGTTTCAATTTTTTTTCCTAAATTTAGACGGTTCCCACATAACATTGGAGGAATATTCATGTTGTCGGAATATGCCCTCAAAGTGATTTTTGGAATATTCTATTGCGAATATGACAGGAATGTTACAGACTTTTTGTTGGATATTCTTTAAAAGTTTGTGATAGTTATATTTCTTTAGTAATAAGATAATAATATGATGATAACGTGATAATTGAGTTATTTGTCAGGATTTTGGCATGTTTGCTGAAAATATTACTATCTTGGTAAAAGAATGCGATTTACATGATTAACTGTAATTTAGTTCAATGTCATCTATAGCCGGTAATATTTACCATACATATAAGACAGCAAAATGTCATTTGGGTAATAACATCTAAAATAACAGCTAAAATAACTAGTTTTGTGGGTATAGTAATTAATGATAAGAACAACAACTTTCAAATTTAAAAGAGTTTTTGGAATGTAAAAGGAGATAACGTAAAGTTTGGTTAAATGAAACATAACCTAAGCAACTAAACTTAAAGTCGAACTTAACAAAAAGCTTAAAGATATTAATGAGTCTACCGAACAAGATGCAGAAATGGTCTGGACAAAGGTTAAAAGTTCTTTAGTCGGAAGTATAACACTCTTAGGCAAGTATGAAACAAGAAATAAAAAGAAAGTTTGGATGACCGATGAAATCCTGGAGTTGATGGATAAAAGGCGCAGTAAAAAAGGCAGCGTTCAGTATCAAGAAATCAATAAAGCAATAAAAAACAAGATAAGGTCAGCAAAACAAGACTGGATAACACAGCAATGTCAAGAAATACATGCTAAACATGACACTTTCAATTTACACAAACACATAAAGGAAGCGGCCGGAAACAATAAACAAAGAAAAACTAAAAGAATGGAACATGGAATATAGAACATCTGTTTATCGATAACCGATCCGAACAGCCAGAAGAATTCTCAAACCAAAGCATAGATATAACACCAGAGGAAGAAAAACACGCAATATCTTCAGCTAAAAACAGAAAAGCTGTAGGGCAAGACGAAGTATACATTGAGGTTTTAATAAAAAGCGAAGATTCGCTAAATACGCTGGTCAAACTTTTTAACTTGATTTATCGTAGCGGTAAAACCCCTGTTGACTGGCTAACATCAACCTCTGTTACGCTGCCTAAAAAATATTCAGCAAAGAAGTGTAGTGATTACCGGCTAATAAGCCTAATGAGCCATATGTTAAAAATATTTCTAAAGATTATTCACAAAAGAATTTATGGGAAATGCGAATCCTTTATGGGCGACACGCAGTTTTGATTTCGTGGTGGGTTCGAGACAAGAGAGGCCTTGTTTAGTATTCAAGTCTTAGTTCAGCGGTCTAGGCATGTGTCGGTGCCAGTATAGGCGTGTTTCATAGATTATGAGAAAACATTTGATCGAGTCCAACACGAAAAGCTTATAGGATCGCTAAATGAAGTTGGTCTAGATGGCCGAGATACTGGAATCAGACTGCTCAAATAAAGGTTGATGGCTAACTGTCCTAAGAGGTCCAAATAAGAAGAGGAGTACGCCAAGGTTGTATATTGTCTCCGTTTTTGTTTAATATCTATAGTAACAAAATAATAGAGAATGCACTTCATAACTGCGAAGAGGGTTTGACCATAAAAAGCATAAAAATCAACAACATACGATATGCCGACGACACTGTCATAATAGCAGACACGCTGGAAGGCCTTCAAGAGTTGTTGAATCAAATTGCTGCCAAAAGTTCGCAATTCGGGCTTAACTTAAATGTTGGAAAAACAAAATGGATGGTCATATCCAAGGAAAAGAACATGCGAGGCATGTTGGAAGTAAATGGGCAGCAAGTCGAACGCGTGGATTCATGTCTCTTCAATGAGAACTGGGACAACATGCAAGAAATTCGTGCAAGAATTGAACAGGCCAGATCATCTTTTATCAAAATGAAAACAGTGTTGTATAGTCGCAATCTTAATCCGCTTCGGTGTTATGTTTTTAGCATCTTATATTATGGCCATGTGCAAAAAGTTGGAGGTATTCGAGATGTGGTGTTATCGTAGAATATTAAGGATATTTTGGATGGACCGAGTAACTAATGTGGATGTTCCGCTTAGAATAAATAAGGAGCTTAAAGTTTTATTTACCATCAAAAAACGAAAACTTGAATATTTTGGCCATATTTTGAGAAATGACAAATATAAACTCTTAAAGAGGTCCGGCTCGTAGACGGATATCATCGCTTAAAAATCTTAGACAATGATATGGTGTTAGTACTACTACACTTTTCCGAAAAGCAGTGGAAAGGGTGCAGATCGCGCTGATGATAGCCAACGTTCGAAGAGAGCATGACACTTGAAGAAGAAAAAACATAACCTAACTTTTGTGAGTTCAGTGCGTGCTGTGAATTTTGTGGATTTCTTCTTTTTATTTAGAGTATATGTATAGATAGAAAATGTTAAATTACAATTAGTAATTAGAAAAGGATGAAATATATCCGTGCTTACGAAAAAATGACCACCAACTGAAACCATTTTTTAGTCTGTGATAAAGAGAATCACAAAAATCGCTATTCCCAGATGTGCATATTGAGTAGTTTTTTGGAATATAGAAATATTGGGCTGGGGCAAAGTTGGATGTAAAAAATAGGCACTTAATATGTAAGTGTTTTTACTCGAAATTTTAATTGTCAAAAAATTTTGCACTTTTTGAATTTGGTACGGTAAATTTTGAAAAAGTTGTTTCAGATTTAAAATTTTTAGCCCCTATTTAGGAGGCGCCCCCTAATGAGTTTTATATATGCATATGGAGTGTTTTCTGGATTATTAAAATGGTGAAAATTAGATTTCGCCCCCTTACAGCCCCTCTGGGCTGGGGCAAAGTGGGGGTATTTAAAATTAAGAAATTGTCCACTGCGGCCCTGGTGGTCCCTTTTTGTTGATATAGGCTAAAATGTAAGTAAGATATAATTTTTTAATTAAAATAGACAAAATTGTTAGCTCCTAACCTAGGGACCTTGTTAACAACCACGAATTTTTTTTCGGTATAATAGACTTGTAGGCAATAGTATGAACTAGCAACTGACAGAGATTAAGATGTACAGGTGCATTAGTATGGAAGGTATGCCCCTCAGGGGCCACATATGTCATTTTCATGACATATGAGGGTACGTTGCCGAAAGGCTAACATATGTGTCAAATTTCGTTGCTTGGGCTCAAACCGTCCGAATTTAAGAAAAAAAATTGGCACTCTAATCTTACTATTTGAACCCGGCATTTTTGGGGCTGCTAACAGCTTAAACAGTGTAGGTGTGTCTATGAGTTATCGATTAAAACAGGTTTCTTAAAATCTTCATCAAAAGTCCCACGGAATACGCTATGCTCCTTAAGTAAAAGGACGCCGAGACAGAAGCAGGTTAGTGGATACCGACTGCTAACCAAAGATTTTGGAGATTTTTAACATGGCAGCCATTTTAATCCTGAGCACGGAAAACAGATTGGTTGATTCAAAAAGAATTCTAAAAAGATTAAAATTTAATATTTTGTTTAATTTTGTCCAGTCTTTTACATTCTGGCTGCGTTCAGGGCATTCACGAAAAGTTTGGACTGTCTGCGCCCTGACCCTTGCCTCTAAGGTGATCTGAAGGTTAAGCCATGATGAACTTTAAAATATTTTCTTTAAACACCTGTTAAATGATTTTTAGATATGCTTAATTACACTTATGGTAGGACACTTTTTTGCTAAATTTAAAGACTGTAAAGAACTTTGATTGGGAGAAATTAATACCACCTTATCTCACACACTTTATGCTTCGAAAAATTACAATATTTGCTGTTTTTTGTATAAAAATGGCAAAATAAAAATCATGTGCACGAAACCTCTCAAGATGACAGACAGATGACATAACAGAAATTATTATTTAACAAAAATTGCCTTAAATTATTTTCTTCTTTCTCTAAAATACTTTTTTATAGCCTGCTGTCTCTCTTCAACAACCTTAAATTTTTTGAACGTCCCTAAAATATCTCTCTATCTACCTCTAAAATTCTGCCCTCTCTCTCTAAATATTTTTCATCTTAACAGAGAAAAAAAAGGTGTTTTGGCAGTACTTTTTTTGAAGGCGATACTTTCATGGAACGCAGCTAACGTTTTTTAATAATAATTTAAAAATCTCATTTTTCTATCAGTTCCTGGATTTGCAAAAAATAATAATAATTACCGAATAGGCTAAAAACCACATGATTTTTTCGGTTTTTTTTTATTTTAAAAAATTACAAAAAAACGTACGACAAAAGGCGATACTTTTTTTGAACGCAGCTAACTTTTTTTAATAATAATCTAAAAACCAAATTTTTCTGTCAGTTCGTGGAATTGCAAAAAATAATAATAATTAGCGAATAGGTTAAAAACCACATATTTTTATCGAATTTTTTTATTTTAAAAAATTACAAAAAGATGTAACACAAAAGGCGATACTTTTTTTGAACGGAGCTAACGTTTTTAAATATTAATCTAAAAAGAACATTTTTCTATAAGTTCCTGGATTTCCAAAAAATATTAACGGACATATTTTTATCGGATTTTTTTTTATTTTAAAAAAATACAAAAAGACGTAAAACAAAAGGCGATACTTTTTTTGAACGCAGCTAACATTTTTTATTAATAATCTAAAAACCAAATTTTTCTGTCAGTTCCTGGAATTGCAAAAAATAATAATAATTAGCGAATAGGTTAAAAACCACATATTTTTATCGACTTTTTTTATTTTAAAAAATTACAAAAAGATGTAAGACAAAAGACGATACTTTTTTTGAACGCAGCTAACGTTTTTAAATAATAATCTAAAAAGCACATTTTTCTATCAGTTCCTGGATTTCCAAAAAATAATAATAATTAGCGAATCGGCTAAAACCGACATATTTTTATCGGATTTTTTTTATTTTAAAAAATTACAAAAAGACGTAAGACAAAAGGCCATAATTTTTTTGAACGCAGCCAACGTTTTCTAATAATAATCTATAAACCACATTTTTCTATCAGTTCCTGGATTTGCAAAAAATAATAATAATTAGCGAATAGGCTGAAAACCAAAGAAAGACAAAAGGCGATACATTTTTTGAACGCAGCTAACGTTTTTAAATATTAATCTACAATGAACATTTTTCTATCAGTTCCTGGATTTCCAAAAAATATTAATAATTAGCGAATCGGCTAAAACCGACATATTTTTATCGTTTTTTTTTTAATTTTAAAAAATTATAAAAAGACTTAAAACAAAAGGCGGTACTTTCATGGAACGCAGCTAACGTTTTTTAATAATAATTTAAAAATCTCATTTTTCTATCAGTTCCTGGATTTGCAAAAAATAAAAATAATTACCGAATAGGCTAAAAACCACATGATTTTTTCGGTTTTTTTTTTATTTTAAAAAACCACATTTTTCTAACATTTCCTGGATTTGCAAAAAAGAATAATAATTAGCGAATAGGCTAAAAACCACATATTTTTATCGTTTTCTTTTATTTTAAAAAATTACAAAAAGACGTAAAACAAAAAGCGGTACTTTTTTTGAACGCAGCTAACGTTTTTTAATAGTAATCTAAAAACCATATTTTTATATCAGTTCCTGGATTTGCAAAAAAAATAATAATTAGCGAATCGGCTAAAACCGACATATTTTTATCGGATTTTTTTTGTTTTAAAAAATTACAAAAAGACGTAAGACAAAAGGCGATAATTTTTTTGAACGCAGCCAACGATTTCTAATAATAATCTATAAACCACATTTTTCTATCAGTTCCTGGATTTCCAAAAAATAATAATAATTAGCGAATCGGCTAAAACGGACATATTTTTATCGGATTTTTTTTTATTTTAAAAAATTACAAAAAGACGTAAGACAAAAGGCGATACTTTTTTTGAACGCAGCTAACATTTTTTATTAATAATCTAAAAACCAAATTTTTCTGTCAGTTTCTGGAATTGCAAAAAATAATAATAATTAGCGAATAGGTTAAAAAAAGATGTAAGACAAAAGGCGATACTTTTTTTGAACGCAGCTAACGTTTTAAAATAATAATCTAAAAAGCACATTTTTCTATCAGTTCCTGGATTTCCAAAAAATAGTAATAATTAGCGAATCGGCTAAAACCGACATATATTTCTCGTTTTTTTTTTATTTTAAAAAATTATAAATTTTATGGAACGCAGCTAACATTTTTTAATAATAATTTAAAAACCACATTTTCCTAACAGTTCCTGGATTTCCAAAAAATAGCAATAATTAGCGAATCGGCTAAAACCGACTTATTTTAATCGGTTTTTTTTTATTTTAAAAAATTACAAAAAGATGTAAGACAAAAGGCGATACTTTTTTTGAACGCAGCTAACGTTTTTTAATAATAATCTAAAAAGGACATTTTTCTATCAGTTCCTGGATTTCCAAAAAATAACAATAATTAGCGAATCGGCTAAAACCGACTTATTTTTATCGGTTTCTTTTTTATTTTAAAAAATTACAAAAAGATGTAAGACAAAAGGCGATACTTTTTTTGAACGCAGCTAACGTTTTTAAATAATAATCTAAAAAGCACATTTTTCTATCAGTTCCTGGATTTCCAAAAAAAAAATAATAATTAGCGAATCGGCTAAAACCGGCATATTTTTATCGGATTTTTTTTATTTTAAAAAATTACAAAAAGACGTAAGACAAAAGGCGATAATTTTCTTAAACGCAGCCAATGTTTTATAATAATAATCTATAAACCACATTTTTCTATCAGTTCCTGGATTTGCAGAAAATAATAATAATTAGCGAATAGGCTAAAAATCACATATTTTTATCGGCGTTTTTTATTTTAAAAACTTACAAAAAGACGTAAGACAAAAGGCGATACTTTTTTTAAACGCAGCTAACATTTTTTATTAATAACCTAAAAACCAAATTTTTCTGTCAGTTCCTAGAATTGCAAAAAATAATAATAATTAGCGAATAGGTTAAAAACCACATATTTTTATCGACTTTTTTTATTTTAAAAAATTACAAAAAGACGTAAGACAAAAGGCGATAATTTTTTTGAACGCAGCCAACGTTTTCTAATAATAATCTATAAACCACATTTTTCTATCAGTTCCTGGATTTGCAAAAAATAATAATAATTAGCGAATAGGCTGAAAACCAAATTTCAACCAAAAAAATCACATATTTTTATCGGCGTTTTTTATTTTAAAAAATTACAAAAAGATGTAAGACAAAAGGCGATACATTTTTTGAACGCAGCTAACGTTTTTAAATATTAATCTACAATGAACATTTTTCTATCAGTTCCTGGATTTCCAAAAAATATTAATAATTAGCGAATCGGCTAAAACCGACATATTTTTATCGTTTTTTTTTTAATTTTAAAAAATTATAAAAAGACTTAAAACAAAAGGCGGTACTTTCATGGAACGCAGCTAACGTTTTTTAATAATAATTTAAAAATCTCATTTTTCTATCAGTTCCTGGATTTGCAAAAATTAAAAATAATTACCGAATAGGCTAAAAACCACATGATTTTTTCGGTTTTTTTTTATTTTAAAAAACCACATTTTTCTAACATTTCCTGGATTTGCAAAAAAGAATAATAATTAGCGAATAGGCTAAAAACCACATATTTTTATCGTTTTCTTTTATTTTAAAAACTTACAAAAAGACGTAAAACAAAAAGCGGTACTTTTTTTGAACGCAGCTAACGTTTTTTAATAGTAATCTAAAAACCATATTTTTATATCAGTTCCTGGATTTGCAAAAAAAATAATAATTAGCGAATCGGCTAAAACCGACATATTTTTATCGGATTTTTTTTATTTTAAAAAATTACAAAAAGACGTAAGACAAAAGGCGATAATTTTTTTGAACGCAGCCAACGATTTCTAATAATAATCTATAAACCACATTTTTCTATCAGTTCCTGGATTTGCAAAAAATAATAATAATTAGCGAATACGCTAAAAATCACATATTTTTATCGGCGTTTTTCATTTTAAAAAATTACAAAAAGATGTAAGACAAAAGGCGATACTTTTTTTGAACACAACTAACGTTTTTAAATAATAATCTAAAAAGCACATTTTTCTATCAGTTCCTGGATTTCCAAAAAATAGTAATAATTAGCGAATCGGCTAAAACCGACATATATTTCTCGTTTTTTTTTTATTTTAAAAAATTATAAATTTTATGGAACGCAGCTAACATTTTTTAATAATAATTTAAAAACCACATTTTTCTAACAGTTCCTGGATTTCCAAAAAATAGCAATAATTAGCGAATCGGCTAAAACCGACTTATTTTAATCGGTTTTTTTTTATTTTAAAAAATTACAAAAAGATGTAAGACAAAAGGCGATACTTTTTTTGAACGCAGCTAACGTTTTTTAATAATAATCTAAAAAGCACATTTTTCTATCAGTTTCTGGATTTCCAAAAAATAACAATAATTAGCGAATCGGCTAAAACCGACTTATTTTTATCGGTTTCTTTTTTATTTTAAAAAATTACAAAAAGATGTAAGACAAAAGGCGATACTTTTTTTGAACGCAGCTAACGTTTTTAAATAATAATCTAAAAAGCACATTTTTCTATCAGTTCCTGGATTTCCAAAAAAAAAATAATAATTAGCGAATCGGCTAAAACCGACATATTTTTATCGGATTTTTTTTATTTTAAAAAATTACAAAAAGACGTAAGACAAAAGGCGATAATTTTCTTAAACGCAGCCAACGTTTTCTAATAATAATCTATAAACCACATTTTTCTATCAGTTCCTGGATTTGCAGAAAATAATAATAATTAGCGAATAGGCTAAAAATCACATATTTTTATCGGCGTTTTTTATTTTAAAAACTTACAAAAAGACGTAAGACAAAAGGCGATACTTTTTTTGAACGCAGCTAACATTTTTTATTAATAACCTAAAATACAAATTTTTCTGTCAGTTCCTAGAATTGCAAAAAATAATAATAATTAGCGAATAGGTTAAAAACCACATATTTTTATCGACTTTTTTTATTTTAAAAAATTACAAAAAGACGTAAGACAAAAGGCGATAATTTTTTTGAACGCAGCCAACGTTTTCTAATAATAATCTATAAACCACATTTTTCTATCAGTTCCTGGATTTGCAAAAAATAATAATAATTAGCGAATAGGCTGAAAACCAAAGAAAGACAAAAGGCGATACATTTTTTGAACGCAGCTAACGTTTTTAAATATTAATCTACAATGAACATTTTTCTATCAGTTCCTGGATTTCCAAAAAATATTAATAATTAGCGAATCGGCTAAAACCGACATATTTTTATCGTATTTTTTTTTAATTTTAAAAAATTATAAAAAGACTTAAAACAAAAGGCGGTACTTTCATGGAACGCAGCTAACGTTTTTTAATAATAATTTAAAAATCTCATTTTTCTATCAGTTCCTGGATTTGCAAAAAATAAAAATAATTACCGAATAGGCTAAAAACCACATGATTTTTTCGGTTTTTTTTTTATTTTAAAAAACCACATTTTTCTAACATTTCCTGGATTTGCAAAAAAGAATAATAATTAGCGAATAGGCTAAAAACCACATATTTTTATCGTTTTCTTTTATTTTAAAAAATTACAAAAAGACGTAAAACAAAAAGCGGTACTTTTTTTGAACGCAGCTAACGTTTTTTAATAGTAATCTAAAAACCATATTTTTATATCAGTTCCTGGATTTGCAAAAAAAATAATAATTAGCGAATCGGCTAAAACCGACATATTTTTATCGGATTTTTTTTATTTTAAAAAATTACAAAAAGACGTAAGACAAAAGGCGATAATTTTTTTGAACGCAGCCAACGATTTCTAATAATAATCTATAAACCACATTTTTCTATCAGTTCCTGGATTTCCAAAAAATAATAATAATTAGCGAATCGGCTAAAACGGACATATTTTTATCGGATTTTTTTTTATTTTAAAAAATTACAAAAAGACGTAAGACAAAAGGCGATACTTTTTTTGAACGCAGCTAACATTTTTTATTAATAATCTAAAAACCAAATTTTTCTGTCAGTTCCTGGAATTGCAAAAAATAATAATAATTAGCGAATAGGTTGTTAAAAACCACATATTTTTATCGACTTTTTTTATTTTAAAAAATTACAAAAAGATGTAACACAAAAGGTGATACTTTTTTTGAACGCAGCTAACGTTTTTAAATATTAATCTAAAAAGCACATTTTTCTATCAGTTCCTGGATTTCCAAAAAATAATAATAATTAGCGAATCGGCTAAAACCGACATATTTTTATGGGATTTTTTTTATTTTAAAAAATTACAAAAAGACGTAAGACAAAAGGCGATTCTTTTATTGAACGCAGCTAACATTTTTTATCAATAATCTAAAAACCAAATTTTTCTGTCAGTTTCTGGAATTGCAAAAAATAATAATAATTAGCGAATAGGTTAAAAACCACATATTTTTATCGACTTTTTTTATTTTAAAAAATTACAATAAGATGTAAGACAAAATGCGATACTTTTTTTGAACGCAGCTAACGTTTTTAAATAATAATCTAAAAAGCACATTTTTCTATCAGTTCCTGGATTTCCAAAAAATAGTAATAATTAGCGAATCGGCTAAAACCGACATATATTTATCGTTTTTTTTTTATTTTAAAAAATTATAAATTTAATGGAACGCAGCTAACGTTTTTTAATAATAATTTAAAAACAACATTTTTCTAACAGTTCCTGGATTTCCAAAAAATAACAATAATTAGCGAATCGGCTAAAACCGACTTATTTTAATCGGATTTTTTTTATTTTAAAAAATTACAAAAAGACGTAAGACAAAAGGCGATAATTTTTTTGAACGCAGCCAACGTTTTCTAATAATAATCTATAAACCACATTTTTCTATCAGTTCCTGGATTTGCAGAAAATAATAATAATTAGCGAATAGGCTAAAAATCACATATTTTTATCGGCGTTTTTTATTTTAAAAAATTACAAGAAGACGTAAGACAAAAGGCGATACTTTTTTTGAACGCAGCTAACATTTTTTATTAATAACCTAAAAACCACATTTTTCTGTCAGTTCCTGGAATTGCAAAAAATAATAATAATTAGCGAATAGGTTAAAAACCACATATTTTTATCGACTTTTATTTTATTTTTATTTTAAAAAATTACAAAAAGACGTAAGACAAAAGGCGATAATTTTTTTGAACGCACCCAACATTTTCTAATAATAATCTATAAACCACATTTTTCTATCAGTTCCTGGATTTGCAAAAAAATAATAATAATTAGCGAATAGGCTGAAAACCAAATAATTTTATCGGTTTTTTTTATTTTAAAAAATTACAAAAAGACGTAAGACAAAACACGATACTTTTTTTGAACGCAGCTAACATTTTTTATTAATAATCTAAAAACCAAATTTTTCTATCAGTGCCTGGATTAGCAAAAAATAACAATAATTACCGAATAGTCTAAAAACCACATAATTTTATCGGTTTTTTTTTATAAAAAATTACAAAAAGACGTCACAGAAAAGGCGATAATTTTTTTCAATGCAGTTAACGTTTTTTAATAATAATCTAAAAACCATATTTTTCTATCAGTTCCTGGATTTGCAAAAAGTAATAATAATTAGCGAATCGGCCGAAAACAACATATTTTTATCGGTTTTTTTTATTTTAAAAAATTACAAAAAGATGTAAGACAAATGCGATATTTTTATGGAACGCAGCTAACGTTTTTTAATAATAATCTAAAAAGCACCTTTTTCTATCAGTTCCTGGATTTCCAAAAAATAACAATAATTAGCGAATCGGCTAAAACCGACTTATTTTTATCGGTTTTTTTGTATTTTAAAAAGTTACAAAAAAATGTAAGACAAAAGGCGAAACATTTTTTGAACGCAGCTAACGTTTTTAAATAATAAATTAAAAATCACATTTTTCTATCAGTTCCTGGATTTCCAAAAAAAAAAATAATAATTAGCGAATCGGCTAAAACCGACATATTTTTATCGGATTTTTTTTATTTTAAAAAATTACAAAAAGACGTAAGACAAAAGGCGATAATTTTTTTGAACGCAGCCAAGGTTTTCTAATAATAATCTATAAACCACATTTTTCTATCAGTTCCTGGATTTGCAGAAAAAAATAATAATTAGCGAATCGGCTAAAACCGACATATTTTTATCGGATTTTTTTTATTTTAAAAAATTACAAAAAGACGTAAGACAAAAGGCGATAATTTTTTTGAACGCAGCCAACGTTTTCTAATAATAATCTATAAACCACATTTTTCTATCAGTTCCTGGATTTGCAGAAAATAATAATAATTAGCGAATAGGCTAAAAATCACGTATTTTTATCGGCGTTTTTTATTTTAAAAAATTACAAAAAGACGTAAGACAAAAGGCGATACTTTTTTTGAACGCAACTAACGTTTTTTAATAATAATCTAAAAAGCACATTTTTCTATCAGTTCCTGGATTTCCAAAAAATAACAATAATTAGCGAATCGGCTAAAACCGACTTACTTTTATCGGTTTCTTTTTTATTTTAAAAAATTACAAAAAGATGTAAGACAAAAGGCGATATTTTTTTTGAACGCAGCTAACGTTTTTAAATAATAATCTAAAAAGCACATTTTTCTATCAGTTCCTGGATTTCCAAAAAAAAAATAATAATTAGCGGATCTGCTAAAACCGACATATTTTTATCGGATTTTTTTTATTTTAAAAAATTACAAAAAGACGTAAGAAAAAACGCGATAATTTTTTTGAACGCAGCCAACGTTTTCTAATAATAATCTATAAACCACATTTTTCTATCAGTTCCTGGATTTGCAGAAAATAATAATAATTAGCGAATAGGCTAAAAATCACATATTTTTATCGGTTTTTTTTATTTAAAAAAATTACATAAAGACGTAAGACAAAACACGATACTTTTTTTGAACGTAGCTAACATTTTTTATTAATAATCTAAAAACCAAATTTTTCTATCAGTGCCTGGATTAGCAAAAAATAACAATAATTACCGAATAGTCTAAAAACCACATAATTTTATCGGTTTTTTTTATAAAAAATTACAAAAAAACGTCACAGAAAAGGCGATAATTTTTTTCAATGCAGTTAACGTTTTTTAATAATAATCTAAAAACCATATTTTTCTATCAGTTCCTGAATTTGCAAAAAGTAATAATAATTAGCGAATCGGCCGAAAACAACATATTTTTATCGGTCTTTTTTATTTTAAAAAATTACAAAAAGACGTAAGACAAAAGGCGATCCTTTTTTTGAACGCAGCTAACGTTTTTTTTTAATAATCTAAAAAGCACATTTTTCTATCAGTTCCTGGATTTCCAAAAAATAACAATAATTAGCGAATCGGCTAAAACCGACTTATTTTTATCGGTTTTTTTTTATAAAAAATTAGAAAAAAACGTCACAGAAAAGGCGATAATTTTTTTCAATGCAGTTAACGTTTTTTAATAATAATCTAAAAACCATATTTTTCTATCAGTTCCTGAATTTGCAAAAAGTAATAATAATTAGCGAATCGGCCGAAAACAACATATTTTTATCGGTCTTTTTTATTTTAAAAAATTACAAAAAGACGTAAGACAAAAGGCGATATTTTTTTTGAACGCAGCTAACGTTTTTAAATAATAATCTAAAAAGCACATTTTTCTATCAGTTCCTGGATTTCCAAAAAAAAAATAATAATTAGCGAATCTGCTAAAACCGACATATTTTTATCGGATTTTTTTTTATTTTAAAAAATTACAAAAAGACGTAATTCAATAGCCGATACTTTTTTTGAACGCAACTAACATTTTTTATTAATAACCTAAAAACCAAATTTTTCTGTCAGTTCCTGGAATTGCAAAAAATAATAATAATTAGCGAATAGGTTAAAAACCACATATTTTTATCGACTTTTTTTATTTTAAAAAATTACAAAAAGACGTAAGACAAAAGGCGATAATTTTTTTGAACGCAGCCAACGTTTTCTAATAATAATCTATAAACCACATTTTTATATCAGTTCCTGGATTTGCAAAAAATAATAATAATTAGCGAATAGGCTGAAAACCAAATAATTTTATCGGTTTTTTTTTATTTTAAAAAATTACAAAAAGACGTAAGACAAAACACGATACTTTTTTTGAACGCAGCTAACATTTTTTATTAATAATCTAAAAACCAAATTTTTCTATCAGTGCCTGGATTAGCAAAAAATAACAATAATTACCGAATAGTCTAAAAACCACATAATTTCATCGGTTTTTTTTATAAAAAATTACAAAAAAACGTCACAGAAAAGGCGATAATTTTTTTCAATGCAGTTAACGTTTTTTAATAATAATCTAAAAACCATATTTTTCTATCAGTTCCTGGATTTGCAAAAAGTAATAATAATTATCGAATCGGCCGAAAACAACATATTTTTATCGGTTTTATTTATTTTAAAAAATTACAAAAAGATGTAAGACAAATGCGATATTTTTATGGAACGCAGCTAACGTTTTTTAATAATAATCTAAAATACACATTTTTTTATCAGTTCCTGGATTTCCAAAAAATAGCAATAATTAGCGAATCGGCTAAAACCGACTTATTTTTATCGGTTTCTTTTTTATTTTAAAAAATTACAAAAAGATGTAAGACAAAAGACGATACTTTTTTTGAACGCAGCTAACGTTTTTTAATAGTAATCTAAAAACCATATTTTTATATCAGTTCCTGGATTTGCAAAAAAAATAATAATTAGCGAATCGGCTAAAACCGACATATTTTTATCGGATTTTTTTTCATTTTAAAAAATTACAAAAAGACGTAAGACAAAAGGCGATAATTTTTTTGAACGCAGCCAACGATTTCTAATAATAATCTATAAACCACATTTTTCTATCAGTTCCTGGATTTCCAAAAAATAATAATAATTAGCGAATCGGCTAAAACGGACATATTTTTATCGGATTTTTTTTTATTTTAAAAAATTACAAAAAGACGTAAGACAAAAGGCGATACTTTTTTTGAACGCAGCTAACATTTTTTATTAATAATCTAAAAACCAAATTTTTCTGTCAGTTCCTGGAATTGCAAAAAATAATAATAATTAGCGAATAGGTTAAAAACCACATATTTTTATCGACTTTTTTTATTTTAAAAAATTACAAAAAGATGTAACACAAAAGGCGATACTTTTTTTGAACGCAGCTAACGTTTTTAAATATTAATCTAAAAAGCACATTTTTCTATCAGGTCCTGCATTTCCAAAAAATAATAATAATTAGCGAATCGGCTAAAACCGACATATTTTTATCGGATTTTTTTTATTTTAAAAAATTACAAAAAGACGTAAGACAAAAGGCGATTCTTTTATTGAACGCAGCTAACATTTTTTATTAATAATCTAAAAACCAAATTTTTCTGTCAGTTTCTGGAATTGCAAAAAATAATAATAATTAGCGAATAGGTTAAAAACCACATATTTTTATCGACTTTTTTTATTTTAAAAAATTACAATAAGATGTAAGACAAAATGCGATACTTTTTTTGAACGCAGCTAACGTTTTTAAATAATAATCTAAAAAGCACATTTTTCTATCAGTTCCTGGATTTCCAAAAAAAAAATAATAATTAGCGAATCGGCTAAAACCGACATATTTTTATCGGATTTTTTTTATTTTAAAAAATTACAAAAAGACGTAAGACAAAAGGCGATAATTTTTTTGAACGCAGCCAACGTTTTCTAATAATAATCTATAAACCACATTTTTCTATCAGTTCCTAGATTTGCAGAAAATAATAATAATTAGCGAATAGGCTAAAAATCACATATTTTTATCGGCGTTTTTTATTTTAAAAAATTACAAAAAGACGTAAGACAAAAGGCGATACTTTTTTTGAACGCAGCTAACGTTTTTTAATAATAATCTAAAAAGCACATTTTTCTATCAGATCCTGGATTTCCAAAAAATAACAATAATTAGCGAATCGGCTAAAACCGACTTATTTTTATCGGTTTCTTTTTTATTTTAAAAAATTACAAAATGATGTAAGACAAAAAGCGATACTTTTTTTGAACGCAGCTGACGTTTTTAAATAATAGTCTAAAAAGCACATTTTTCTATCAGTTCCTGGATTTCCAAAAAAAAAATAATAATTAGCGAATCGGCTAAAACCGACATATTTTTATCGGATTTTTTTTATTTTAAAAAATTACAAAAAGACGTAAGACAAAAGGCGATAATTTTTTTGAACGCAACTAACGTTTTTTAATAATAATCTAAAAAGCACATTTTTCTCTCAGTTCCTGGATTTCCAAAAAATAACAATAATTAGCGAATCGGCTAAAACCGACTTACCTTTATCGGTTTCTTTTTTATTTTAAAAAATTACAAAAAGATGTAAGACAAAAGGCGATATTTTTTTTGAACGCAGCTAACGTTTTTAAATAATAATCTAAAAAGCACATTTTTCTATCAGTTCCTGGATTTCCAAAAAAAAAATAATAATTAGCGGATCTGCTAAAACCGACATATTTTTATCGGTTTTTTTTTATTTTAAAAAATTACAAAAAACGTAAGACAAAACACGATACTTTTTTTGAACGCAGCTAACATTTTTTATTAATAATCTAAAAACCAAATTTTTCTATCAGTGCCTGGATTAGCAAAAAATAACAATAATTACCGAATAGTCTAAAAACCACATAATTTTATCGGTTTTTTTTATAAAAAATTACAAAAAAACGTCACAGAAAAGGCGATAATTTTTTTCAATGCAGTTAACGTTTTTTAATAATAATCTAAAAACCATATTTTTCTATCAGTTCCTGAATTTGCAAAAAGTAATAATAATTAGCGAATCGGCCGAAAACAACATATTTTTATCGGTCTTTTTTATTTTAAAAAATTACAAAAAAACGTAAGACAAAAGGCGATCCTTTTTTTGAACGCAGCTAACGTTTTTTTTTAATAATCTAAAAAGCACATTTTTCTATCAGTTCCTGGATTTCCAAAAAATAACAATAATTAGCGAATCGGCTAAAACCGACTTATTTTTATCGGTTTTTTTTTTATAAAAAATTACAAAAAAACGTCACAGAAAAGGCGATAATTTTTTTCAATGCAGTTAACGTTTCTTAATAATAATCTAAAAACCATATTTTTCTATCAGTTCCTGAATTTGCAAAAAGTAATAATAATTAGCGAATCGGCCGAAAACAACATATTTTTATCGGTCTTTTTTATTTTAAAAAATTACAAAAAAACGTAAGACAAAAGGCGATCCTTTTTTTGAACGCAGCTAACGTTTTTTTTTAATAATCTAAAAAGCACATTTTTCTATCAGTTCCTGGATTTCCAAAAAATAACAATAATTAGCGAATCGGCTAAAACCGACTTATTTTTATCGGTTTTTTTTTATAAAAAATTACAAAAAAACGTCACAGAAAAGGCGATAATTTTTTTCAATGCAGTTAACGTTTTTTAATAATAATCTAAAAACCATATTTTTCTATCAGTTCCTGAATTTGCAAAAAGTAATAATAATTAGCGAATCGGCCGAAAACAACATATTTTTATCGTTCTTTTTTATTTTAAAAAATTACAAAAAGACGTAAGACAAAAGGCGATCCTTTTTTTGAACGCAGCTAACGTTTTTTAATAATAATCTAAAAAGCACATTTTTCTATCAGTTCCTGGATTTCCAAAAAATAACAATAATTAGCGAATCGGCTAAAACCGACTTATTTTTATCGGTTTCTTTTTTATTTTAAAAAATTACAAAAAGATGTAAGACAAAAGGCGATACTTTTTTTGAACGCAGCTAACGTTTTTAAATAATAATCTAAAAAGCACATTTTTCTATCAGTTCCTGGATTTCCAAAAAAAAAATAATAATTAGCGAATCGGCTAAAACCGACATATTTTTATCGGATTTTTTTTATTTTAAAAAATTACAAAAAGACGTAAGACAAAAGGCGATAATTTTTTCGAACGCAGCCAACGTTTTCTAATAATAATCTATAAACCACATTTTTCTATCAGTTCCTAGATTTGCAGAAAATAATAATAATTAGCGAATAGGCTAAAAATCACATATTTTTATCGGCGTTTTTTATTTTAAAAAATTACAAAAAGACGTAAGACAAAAGGCGATACTTTTTTTGAACGCAGCTAACGTTTTTTAATAATAATCTAAAAAGCACATTTTTCTATCAGTTCCTGGATTTCCAAAAAATAACAATAATTAGCGAATCGGCTAAAACCGACTTATTTTTATCGGTTTCTTTTTTATTTTAAAAAATTACAAAAAGATGTAAGACAAAAAGCGATACTTTTTTTGAACGCAGCTGACGTTTTTAAATAATAGTCTAAAAAGCACATTTTTCTATCAGTTCCTGGATTTCCAAAAAAAAAATAATAATTAGCGAATCGGCTAAAACCGACATATTTTTATCGGATTTTTTTTATTTTAAAAAATTACAAAAAGACGTAAGACAAAAGGCGATAATTTTTTTGAACGCAACTAACGTTTTTTAATAATAATCTAAAAAGCACATTTTTCTCTCAGTTCCTGGATTTCCAAAAAATAACAATAATTAGCGAATCGGCTAAAACCGACTTACTTTTATCGGTTTCTTTTTTATTTTAAAAAATTACAAAATGATGTAAGACAAAAGGCGATATTTTTTTTGAACGCAGCTAACGCTTTTAAATAATAATCTAAAAAGCACATTTTTCTATCAGTTCCTGGATTTCCAAAAAAAAAATAATAATTAGCGAATCTGCTAAAACCGACATATTTTTATCGGATTTTTTTTTATTTTAAAAAATTACAAAAAGACGTAAGGCAAAAGCCGATACTTTTTTTGAACGCAGCTAACATTTTTTATTAATAACCTAAAAACCAAATTTTTCTGTCAGTTCCTGGAATTGCAAAAAATAATAATAATTAGCGAATAGGTTAAAAACAACATATTTTTATCGACTTTTTTTATTTTAAAAAATTACAAAAAGACGTAAGACAAAAGGCGATAATTTTTTTGAACGCAGCCAACGTTTTCTAATAATAATCTATAAACCACATTTTTCTATCAGTTCCTGGATTTGCAAAAAATAATAATAATTAGCGAATAGGCTGAAAACCAAATAATTTTATCGGATTTTTTTTATTTTAAAAAATTACAAAAAGACGTAAGACAAAACACGATACTTTTTTTGAACGCAGCTAACATTTTTTATTAATAATCTAAAAACCAAATTTTTCTATCAGTGCCTGGATTAGCAAAAAATAACAATAATTACCGAATAGTCTAAAAACCACATATTTTTATCGACTTTTTTTATTTTAAAAATTACAAAAAGATGTAACACAAAAGGCGATACTTTTTTTGAACGCAGCTAAAGTTTTTAAATATTAATCTAAAAAGCACATTTTTCTATCAGTTCCTGGATTTCCAAAAAAAAAATAATAATTAGCGAATCGGCTAAAACCGACATATTTTTATCGGATTTTTTTTATTTTAAAAAATTGCAAAAAGACGTAAGACAAAAGGCGATAATTTTTTTGAACGCAACTAACGTTTTTTAATAATAATCTAAAAAGCACATTTTTCTCTCAGTTCCTGGATTTCCAAAAAATAACAATAATTAGCGAATCGGCTAAAACCGACTTACTTTTATCGATTTTTTTTATTTTAAAAAATTACAAAAAGATGTAAGACAAATGCGATATTTTTATGGAACGCAGCTAACGTTTTTTAATAATAATCTAAAAAGCACATTTTTTTATCAGTTCCTGGATTTCCAAAAAATAGCAATAATTAGCGAATCGGCTAAAACCGACTTATTTTTATCGGTTTCTTTTTTATTTTAAAAAATTACAAAAAGATGTAAGACAAAAGACGATACTTTTTTTGAACGCAGCTAACGTTTTTTAATAGTAATCTAAAAACCATATTTTTATATCAGTTCCTGGATTTGCAAAAAAAATAATAATTAGCGAATCGGCTAAAACCGACATATTTTTATCGGATTTTTTTTCATTTTAAAAAATTACAAAAAGACGTAAGACAAAAGGCGATAATTTTTTTGAACGCAGCCAACGATTTCTAATAATAATCTATAAACCACATTTTTCTATCAGTTCCTGGATTTCCAAAAAATAATAATAATTAGCGAATCGGCTAAAACGGACATATTTTTATCGGATTTTTTTTTATTTTAAAAAATTACAAAAAGACGTAAGACAAAAGGCGATACTTTTTTTGAACGCAGCTAACATTTTTTATTAATAATCTAAAAACCAAATTTTTCTGTCAGTTCCTGGAATTGCAAAAAATAATAATAATTAGCGAATAGGTTAAAAACCACATATTTTTATCGACTTTTTTTATTTTAAAAATTACAAAAAGATGTAACACAAAAGGCGATACTTTTTTTGAACGCAGCTAAAGTTTTTAAATATTAATCTAAAAAGCACATTTTTCTATCAGGTCCTGCATTTCCAAAAAATAATAATAATTAGCGAATCGGCTAAAACCGACATATTTTTATCGGATTTTTTTTATTTTAAAAAATTACAAAAAGACGTAAGACAAAAGGCGATTCTTTTATTGAACGCAGCTAACATTTTTTATTAATAATCTAAAAACCAAATTTTTCTGTCAGTTTCTGGAATTGCAAAAAATAACAATAATTACCGAATAGTCTAAAAACCACATATTTTTATCGACTTTTTTTATTTTAAAAATTACAAAAAGATGTAACACAAAAGGCGATACTTTTTTTGAACGCAGCTAAAGTTTTTAAATATTAATCTAAAAAGCACATTTTTCTATCAGTTCCTGGATTTCCAAAAAAAAAATAATAATTAGCGAATCGGCTAAAACCGACATATTTTTATCGGATTTTTTTTATTTTAAAAAATTACAAAAAGACGTAAGACAAAAGGCGATAATTTTTTTGAACGCAACTAACGTTTTTTAATAATAATCTAAAAAGAACATTTTTCTCTCAGTTCCTGGATTTCCAAAAAATAACAATAATTAGCGAATCGGCTAAAACCGACTTACTTTTATCGATTTTTTTTATTTTAAAAAATTACAAAAAGATGTAAGACAAATGCGATATTTTTATGGAACGCAGCTAACGTTTTTTAATAATAATCTAAAAAGCACATTTTTTTATCAGTTCCTGGATTTCCAAAAAATAGCAATAATTAGCGAATCGGCTAAAACCGACTTATTTTTATCGGTTTCTTTTTTATTTTAAAAAATTACAAAAAGATGTAAGACAAAAGACGATACTTTTTTTGAACGCAGCTAACGTTTTTTAATAGTAATCTAAAAACCATATTTTTATATCAGTTCCTGGATTTGCAAAAAAAATAATAATTAGCGAATCGGCTAAAACCGACATATTTTTATCGGATTTTTTTTCATTTTAAAAAATTACAAAAAGACGTAAGACAAAAGGCGATAATTTTTTTGAACGCAGCCAACGATTTCTAATAATAATCTATAAACCACATTTTTCTATCAGTTCCTGGATTTCCAAAAAATAATAATAATTAGCGAATCGGCTAAAACGGACATATTTTTATCGGATTTTTTTTTATTTTAAAAAATTACAAAAAGACGTAAGACAAAAGGCGATACTTTTTTTGAACGCAGCTAACATTTTTTATTAATAATCTAAAAACCAAATTTTTCTGTCAGTTCCTGGAATTGCAAAAAATAATAATAATTAGCGAATAGGTTAAAAACCACATATTTTTATCGACTTTTTTTATTTTAAAAATTACAAAAAGATGTAACAAAAAAGGCGATACTTTTTTTGAACGCAGCTAAAGTTTTTAAATATTAATCTAAAAAGCACATTTTTCTATCAGGTCCTGCATTTCCAAAAAATAATAATAATTAGCGAATCGGCTAAAACCGACATATTTTTATCGGATTTTTTTTATTTTAAAAAATTACAAAAAGACGTAAGACAAAAGGCGATTCTTTTATTGAACGCAGCTAACATTTTTTATTAATAATCTAAAAACCAAATTTTTCTGTCAGTTTCTGGAATTGCAAAAAATAATAATAATTAGCGAATAGGTTAAAAACCACATATTTTTATCGACTTTTTTTATTTTAAAAAATTACAATAAGATGTAAGACAAAATGCGATACTTTTTTTGAACGCAGCTAACGCTTTTAAATAATAATCTAAAAAGCACATTTTTCTATCAGTTCCTGGATTTCCAAAAAAAAAATAATAATTAGCGAATCGGCTAAAACCGACATATTTTTATCGGATTTTTTTTATTTTAAAAAATTACAAAAAGACGTAAGACAAAAGGCGATAATTTTTTTGAACGCAGCCAACGTTTTCTAATAATAATCTATAAACCACATTTTTCTATCAGTTCCTAGATTTGCAGAAAATAATAATAATTAGCGAATAGGCTAAAAATCACATATTTTTATCGGCGTTTTTTATTTTAAAAAATTACAAAAAGACGTAAGACAAAAGGCGATACTTTTTTTGAACGCAGCTAACGTTTTTTAATAATAATCTAAAAAGCACATTTTTCTATCAGTTCCTGGATTTCCAAAAAATAACAATAATTAGCGAATCGGCTAAAACCGACTTATTTTTATCGGTTTCTTTTTTATTTTAAAAAATTACAAAAAGATGTAAGACAAAAAGCGATACTTTTTTTGAACGCAGCTGACGTTTTTAAATAATAGTCTAAAAAGCACATTTTTCTATCAGTTCCTGGATTTCAAAAAAAAAAATAATAATTAGCGAATCGGCTAAAACCGACATATTTTTATCGGATTTTTTTTATTTTAAAAAATTACAAAAAGACGTAAGACAAAAGGCGATAATTTTTTTGAACGCAACTAACGTTTTTTAATAATAATCTAAAAAGCACATTTTTCTCTCAGTTCCTGGATTTCCAAAAAATAACAATAATTAGCGAATCGGCTAAAACCGACTTACTTTTATCGGTTTCTTTTTTATTTTAAAAAATTACAAAAAGATGTAAGACAAAAGGCGATATTTTTTTTAACGCATTTTTTTTTATTTTAAAAAATTACAAAAAGACGTAAGGCAAAAGCCGATACTTTTTTTGAACGCAGCTAACATTTTTTATTAATAACCTAAAAACCAAATTTTTCTGTCAGTTCCTGGAATTGCAAAAAATAATAATAATTAGCGAATAGGTTAAAAACCACATATTTTTATCGACTTTTTTTATTTTAAAAAATTACAAAAAGACGTAAGACAAAAGGCGATAATTTTTTTGAACGCAGCCAACGTTTTCTAATAATAATCTATAAACCACATTTTTCTATCAGTTCCTGGATTTGCAAAAAATAATAATAATTAGCGAATAGGCTGAAAACCAAATAATTTTATCGGTTTTTTTTTATTTTAAAAAATTACAAAAAGACGTAAGACAAAACACGATACTTTTTTTGAACGCAGCTAACATTTTTTATTAATAATCTAAAAACCAAATTTTTCTATCAGTGCCTGGATTAGCAAAAAATAACAATAATTACCGAATAGTCTAAAAACCACATAATTTCATCGGTTTTTTTTTATAAAAAATTACAAAAAAGCGTCACAGAAAAGGCGATAATTTTTTTCAATGCAGTTAACGTTTTTTAATAATAATCTAAAAACCATATTTTTCTATCAGTTCCTGGATTTGCAAAAAGTAATAATAATTATCGAATCGGCCGAAAACAACATATTTTTATCGGTTTTTTTTATTTTAAAAAATTACAAAAAGATGTAAGACAAATGCGATATTTTTATGGAACGCAGCTAACGTTTTTTAATAATAATCTAAAAAGCACATTTTTTTATCAGTTCCTGGATTTCCAAAAAATAGCAATAATTAGCGAATCGGCTAAAACCGACTTATTTTTATCGGTTTCTTTTTTATTTTAAAAAATTACAAAAAGATGTAAGACAAAAGACGATACTTTTTTTGAACGCAGCTAACGTTTTTTAATAGTAATCTAAAAACCATATTTTTATATCAGTTCCTGGATTTGCAAAAAAAATAATAATTAGCGAATCGGCTAAAACCGACATATTTTTATCGGATTTTTTTTTATTTTAAAAAATTACAAAAAGACGTAAGACAAAAGGCGATAATTTTTTTGAACGCAGCCAACGATTTCTAATAATAATCTATAAACCACATTTTTCTATCGGTTCCTGGATTTCCAAAAAATAATAATAATTAGCGAATCGGCTAAAACGGACATATTTTTATCGGATTTTTTTTTATTTTAAAAAATTACAAAAAGACGTAAGACAAAAGGCGATACTTTTTTTGAACGCAGCTAACATTTTTTATTAATAATCTAAAAACCAAATTTTTCTGTCAGTTCCTGGAATTGCAAAAAATAATAATAATTAGCGAATAGGTTAAAAACCACATATTTTTATCGACTTTTTTTATTTTAAAAAATTACAAAAAGATGTAACACAAAAGGCGATACTTTTTTTGAACGCAGCTAACGTTTTTAAATATTAATCTAAAAAGCACATTTTTCTATCAGTTCCTGGATTTCCAAAAAATAATAATAATTAGCGAATCGGCTAAAACCGACATATTTTTATCGGATTTTTTTTATTTTAAAAAATTACAAAAAGACGTAAGACAAAAGGCGATTCTTTTATTGAACGCAGCTAACATTTTTTATTAATAATCTAAAAACCAAATTTTTCTGTCAGTTTCTGGAATTGCAAAAAATAATAATAATTAGCGAATAGGTTAAAAACCACATATTTTTATCGACTTTTTTTATTTTAAAAAATTACAATAAGATGTAAGACAAAATGCGATACTTTTTTTGAACGCAGCTAACGTTTTTAAATAATAATCTAAAAAGCACATTTTTCTATCAGTTCCTGGATTTCTAAAAAATAGTATTAATTAGCGAATCGGCTAAAACCGACATATATTTATCGTTTTTTTTTATTTTAAAAAATTATAAATTTAATGGAACGCAGCTAACGTTTTTTAATAATAATTTAAAAACAACATTTTTCTAACAGTTCCTGGATTTCCAAAAAATAACAATAATTAGCGAATCGGCTAAAACCGACTTATTTTAATCGGATTCTTTTTATTTTAAAAAATTACAAAAAGACGTAAGACAAAAGGCGATAATTTTTTTGAACGCAGCCAACGTTTTCTAATAATAATCTATAAACCACATTTTTCTATCAGTTCCTGGTTTTGCAGAAAATAATAATAATTAGCGAATAGGCTAAAAATCACATATTTTTATCGGCGTTTTTTATTTTAAAAAATTACAAGAAGACGTAAGACAAAAGGCGATACTTTTTTTGAACGCAGCTAACATTTTTTATTAATAAGCTAAACACCACATTTTTCTGTCAGTTCCTGGAATTGCAAAAAATAATAATAATTAGCGAATAGGTTAAAAACCACATATTTTTATCGACTTTTATTTTATTTTTATTTTAAAAAATTACAAAAAGACGTAACACAAAAGGCGATAATTTTTTTGAACGCACCCAACGTTTTCTAATAATAATCTATAAACCACATTTTTCTATCAGTTCCTGGATTTGCAAAAAATAATAATAATTAGCGAATAGGCTGAAAACCAAATAATTTTATCGGTTTTTTTTATTTTAAAAAATTACAAAAAGACGTAAGACAAAACACGATACTTTTTTTTGAACGCAGCTAACATTTTTTATTAATAATCTAAAAACCAAATTTTTCTATCAGTGCCTGGATTAGCAAAAAATAACAATAATTACCGAATAGTCTAAAAACCACATAATTTCATCGGTTTTTTTTATAACAAATTACAAAAAAACGTCACAGAAAAGGCGATAATTTTTTTCAATGCAGTTAACGTTTTTTAATAATAATCTAAAAACCATATTTTTCTATCAGTTCCTGGATTTGCAAAAAGTAATAATAATTATCGAATCGGCCGAAAACAACATATTTTTATCGGTTTTTTTTATTTTAAAAAATTACAAAAAGATGTAAGACAAATGCGATATTTTTATGGAACGCAGCTAACGTTTTTTAATAATAATCTAAAAAGCACATTTTTTTATCAGTTCCTGGATTTCCAAAAAATAGCAATAATTAGCGAATCGGCTAAAACCGACTTATTTTTATCGGTTTCTTTTTTATTTTAAAAAATTACAAAAAGATGTAAGACAAAAGGCGATACTTTTTTTGAACGCAGCTAACGTTTTTAAATAATAATCTAAAAAGCACATTTTTCTATCAGTTCCTGGATTTCCAAAAAAAAAATAATAATTAGCGAATCGGCTAAAACCGACATATTTTTATCGGATTTTTTTTATTTTAAAAAATTACAAAAAGACGTAAGACAAAAGGCGATAATTTTTTTGAACGCAGCCAACGTTTTCTAATAATAATCTATAAACCACATTTTTCTATCAGTTCCTGGATTTGCAGAAAACAATAATAATTAGCGAATAGGCTAAAAATCACATATTTTTATCGGCGTTTTTTATTTTAAAAAATTACAAAAAGATGTAAGACAAAAGGCGATACATTTTTTGAACGCAGCTAACGTTTTTAAATATTAATCTAAAAAGCACATTTTTCTATCAGTTCCTGGATTACCAAAAAATAACAATATTTAGCGAATCGGCTAAAACCGACTTATTTTTATCGGTTTCTTTTTTATTTTAAAAAATTACAAAAAGATGTAAGACAAAAGGCGATACTTTTTTTAAACGCAGCTGACGTTTTTAAATAATAGTCTAAAAAGCACATTTTTCTATCAGTTCCTGGATTTCCAAAAAAAAAATAATAATTAGCGAATCGGCTAAAACCGACATATTTTTATCGGATTTTTTTTATTTTAAAAAATTACAAAAAGACGTAAGACAAAAGGCGATATTGTTTTTGAACGCAGCTAACGTTTTTAAATAATAATCTAAAAAGCACATTTTTCTATCAGTTCCTGGATTTCCAAAAAAAAAATAAGAATTAGCGAATCTGCTAAAACCGACATATTTTTATCGGATTTTTTTTATTTTAAAAAATTACAAAAAAGACGTAAGACAAAAGGCGATAATTTTTTTGAACGCAGCCAAAGTTTTCTAATAATAATCTACAAACCACATTTTTCTATCAGTTCCTGGATTTGCAGAAAATAATAATAATTAGCGAATAGGCTAAAAATCACATATTTTTATCGGCGTTTTTTATTTTAGAAAATTACAAAAAGACGTAAGACAAAAGCCGATACTTTTTTTGAACGCAGCTAACATTTTTTATTAATAACCTAAAAACCAAATTTTTCTGTCAGTTCCTGGAATTGCAAAAAATAATAATAATTAGCGAATAAGTTAAAAACCACATATTTTTATCGACTTTTTTTATTTTAAAAAATTACAAAAAGACGTAAGACAAAAGGCGATAATTTTTTTGAACGCAGCCAGCGTTTTCTAATATTAATCTATAAACCACATTTTTTTATCAGTTCCTGGATTTGCAAAAAATAATAGTAATTAGCGAATAGGCTGAAAACCAAATAATTTTATCGGTTTTTTTTATTTTAAAAAATTACAAAAAGATGTAAGACAAAAGGCGATACTTTTTTTGAACGCAGCTAACGTTTTTAAATAATATTCTAAAAAGCACATTTTTCTATCAGTTCCTGGATTTCCAAAAAAAATATAATAATTAGCGAATCGGCTAAAACCGACATATTTTTATCGGATTTTTTTTATTTTAAAAAATTACAAAAAGACGTAAGACAAAAGGCGATAATTTTTTTGAACGCAGCCAACGTTTTCTAATAATAATCTATAAACCACATTTTTCTATCAGTTCCTGGATTTGCAGAAAATAATAATAATTAGCGAATAGGCTAAAAATCACATATTTTTATCGGCGTTTTTTATTTTAAAAAATTACAAAAAGATGTAAGACAAAAGGCAATACATTTTTTGAACGCAGCTAACGTTTTTAAATATTAATCTAAAATGAACATTTTTCTATCAGTTCCTGGATTTCCAAAAAATATTAATAATTAGCGAATCGGCTAAAACCGACATATTTTTATCGTTTTTTTTTAAATTTAAAAAATTATAAAAAGAATTAAAACAAAAGGCGGTACTTTCATGGAACGCAGCTAACGTTTTTTAATAATAATTTAAAAATCTCATTTTTCTATCAGTTCCTGGATTTGCAAAAAATAATAATAATTACCGAATAGGCTAAAAACCACATGATTTTTTCGGTTTTTTTTTATTTTAAAAAATTACAAAAAACGTACGACAAAAGGCGATACTTTTTTTGAACGCAGCTAACTTTTTTAATAATAATCTAAAAACCAAATTTTTCTGTCAGTTCCTGGAATTGCAAAAAATAATAATAATTAGCGAATAGGCTAAAAATCACATATTTTTATCGGCGTTTTTTATTTTAGAAAATTACAAAAAGACGTAAGACAAAAGCCGATACTTTTTTTGAACGCAGCTAACATTTTTTATTAATAACCTAAAAACCAAATTTTTCTGTCAGTTGCTGGAATTGCAAAAAATAATAATAATTAGCGAATAAGTTAAAAACCACATATTTTTATCGACTTTTTTTATTTTAAAAAATTACAAAAAGATGTAACACAAAAGGCGATACTGTTTTTGAACGCAGCTAGCGTTTTTAAATATTAATCTAAAAAGAACATTTTTCTATAAGTTCCTGGATATCCAGAAAAATATTAATAATTAGCGAATCGGCTAAAACCGACATATTTTTATCGTTTTTTTTTATTTTAAAAAATTATAAAAAGATGTAAGACAAAAGGCGATACTTTTTTTGAACGCAGCTAACGTTTTTTAATAATAATTTAAAAACCACATTTTTCTAACATTTCCTGGATTTGCAAAAAATAATAATAATTAGCGAATAGGCTAAAAACCACATATTTTTATCGTTTTCTTTTATTTTAAAAAATTACAAAAAGACGTAAAACAAAAAGCGGTACTTTAATTGAACGCAGCTAGCGTTTTTTAATAGTAATCTAAAAACCATATTTTTATATCAGTTCCTGGATTTGCAAAAAAAATAATAATTAGCGAATCGGCTAAAACCGACATATTTTTATCGGATTTTTTTTATTTTAAAAAATTACAAAAAGACGTAAGACAAAAGACGATAATTTTTTTGAACGCAGCCAACGATTTCTAATAATAATCTATAAACCACATTTTTCTATCAGTTCCTGGATTTGCCAAAAATAATAATAATTAGCGAATACGCTAAAAATCACATATTTTTATCGGCGTTTTTCATTTTAAAAAATTACAAAAAGATGTAAGAGAAAAGGCGATACTTTTTTTGAACACAACTAACGTTTTTAAATAATAATCTAAAAAGCACATTTTTCTATCAGTTCCTGGATTTCCAAAAAATAATAATAATTAGCGAATCGGCTAAAACGGACATATTTTTATCGGATTTTTTTTTATTTTAAAAAATTACAAAAAGACATAAGACAAAAGGCGATACTTTTTTTGAACGCAGCTAACATTTTTTATTAATAATCTAAAAAGCACATTTTTCTATCAGTTCCTGGATTTCCAAAAAAAAAATAATAATTAGCGAATCTGCTAAAACTGACATATTTTTATCGGATTTTTTTTATTTTAAAAAATTACAAAAAGACGTAAGACAAAAGGCGATAATTTTTTTGAACGCAGCCAACGTTTTCTAATAATAATCTATAAACCACATTTTTCTATCAGTTCCTGGATTTGCAGAAAATAATAATAATTAGCGAATAGGCTAAAAATCACATATTTTTATCGGTTTTTTTTATTTAAAAAAATTACATAAAGACGTAAGACAAAACACGATACTTTTTTTGAACGCAGCTAACATTTTTTATTAATAATCTAAAAACCAAATTTTTCTGTCAGTTTCTGGAATTGCAAAAAATAATAATAATTAGCGAATAGGTTAAAAACCACATATTTTTATCGACTTTTTTTATTTTAAAAAATTACAAAAAGATGTAAGACAAAATGCGATAATTTTTTTGAACGCAGCTAACGTTTTTAAATAATAATCTAAAAAGCACATTTTTCTATCAGTTCCTGGATTTCCAAAAAATAGTAGTAATTAGCGAATCGGCTAAAACCGACATATATTTATCGTTTTTTTTTTTATTTTAAAAAATTATAAATTTAATGGAACGCAGCTAACGTTTTTTAATAATAATTTAAAAATTACATTTTTCTAACAGTTCCTGGATTTCCAAAAAATAACAATAATTAGCGAATCGGCTAAAACCGACTTATTTTAATCGGTTTTTTTTTTATTTTAAAAAATTACAAAAAGATGTGAGACAAAAGGCGATACTTTTTTTGAACGCAGCTAACGTTTTTTAATAATAATCTAAAAAGCACATTTTTCTATCAGTTTCTGGATTTCCAAAAAATAACAATAATTAGCGAATCGGCTAAAACCGACTTATTTTTATCGGTTTCTTTTTTATTTTAAAAAATAACAAAAAGATGTAAGACAAAAGGCGATACTTTTTTTGAACGCAGCTAACGTTTTTAAATAATAATCTAAAAAGCACATTTTTCTATCAGTTCCTGGATTTCCAAAAAAAAAATAATAATTAGCGAATCGGCTAAAACCGACATATTTTTATCGGATTTTTTTTATTTTAAAAAATTACAAAAAGACGTAAGACAAAAAGCGATAATTTTTTTGAACGCAGCCAACGTTTTCTAATAATAATCTATAAACCACATTTTTCTATCAGTTCCTGGATTTGCAGAAAATAATAATAATTAGCGAATAGGCTAAAAATCACATATTTTTATCGGCGTTTTTTATTTTAAAAAATTACAAAAAGACGTAAGACAAAAGGCGATAATTTTTTTGAATGCAACTAACGTTTTTTAATAATAATCTAAAAAGCACATTTTTCTATCAGTTCCTCGACTTCCAAAAAATAACAATAATTAGCGAATCGGCTAAAACCGACATATTTTTATCGGATTTTTTTTATTTTAAAAAATTACAAAAAGACGTAAGACAAAACGCGATAATTTTTTTGAACGCAGCCAACGTTTTTTAATAATAATCTATAAACCACATTTTTCTATCAGTTCCTGGATTTGCAGAAAATAATAATAATTAGCGAATAGGCTAAAAATCACATATTTTTATCGGTTTTTTTTATTTAAAAAAATTACATAAAGACGTAAGACAAAACACGATACTTTTTTTGAACGCAGCTAACATTTTTTATTAATAATCTAAAAACCAAATTTTTCTATCAGTGCCTGGATTAGCAAAAAATTACAATAATTATCGAATCGGCCGAAAACAACATATTTTTATCGGTTTTTTTTATTTTAAAAAATTACAAAAAGATGTAAGACAAATGCGATATTTTTATGGAACGCAGCTAACGTTTTTTAATAATAATCTAAAAAGCACATTTTTTTATCAGTTCCTGGATTTCCAAAAAATAGCAATAATTAGCGAATCGGCTAAAACCGACTTATTTTTATCGGTTTCTTTTTTATTTTAAAAAATTACAAAAAGATGTAAGACAAAAGGCGATACTTTTTTTGAACGCAGCTAACGTTTTTAAATAATAATCTAAAAAGCACATTTTTCTATCAGTTCCTGGATTTGCAGAAAATAATAATAATTAGCGAATAGGCTAAAAATCACATATTTTTATCGGCGTTTTTTATTTTAAAAAATTACAAAAAGATGTAAGACAAAAGGCGATACATTTTTTGAACGCAGCTAACGTTTTTAAATATTAATCTAAAAAGCACATTTTTCTATCAGTTCCTGGATTACCAAAAAATAACAATATTTAGCGAATCGGCTAAAACCGACTTATTTTTATCGGTTTCTTTTTTATTTTAAAAAATTACAAAAAGATGTAAGACAAAAGGCGATACTTTTTTTGAATACAGCTGACGTTTTTAAATAATAGTCTAAAAAGCACATTTTTCTATCAGTTCCTGGATTTCCAAAAAAAAAATAATAATTAGCGAATCGGCTAAAACCGACATATTTTTATCGGATTTTTTTTATTTTAAAAAATTACAAAAAGACGTAAGACAAAAGGCGATATTGTTTTTGAACGCAGCTAACGTTTTTAAATAATAATCTAAAAAGCACATTTTTCTATCAGTTCCTGGATTTCCAAAAAAAAAATAAGAATTAGCGAATCTGCTAAAACCGACATATTTTTATCGGATTTTTTTTATTTTAAAAAATTACAAAAAGACGTAAGACAAAAGTCAATAATTTTTTTGAACGCAGCCAAAGTTTTCTAATAATAATCTACAAACCACATTTTTCTATCAGTTCCTGGATTTCCAAAAAAAAAATAATAATTAGCGAATCGGCTAAAACCGACATATTTTTATCGGATTTTTTTTATTTTAAAAAATTACAAAAAGATGTAAGACAAAAGGCGATACTTTTTTTGAACGCAGCTAACGTTTTTAAATAATAATCTAAAAAGCACATTTTTCTATCAGTTCCTGGATTTCCAAAAAAAATATAATAATTAGCGAATCGGCTAAAACCGACATATTTTTATCGGATTTTTTTTATTTTAAAAAATTACAAAAAGACGTAAGACAAAAGGCGATAATTTTTTTGAACGCAGCCAACGTTTTCTAATAATAATCTATAAACCACATTTTTCTATCAGTTCCTGGATTTGCAGAAAATAATAATAATTAGCGAATAGGCTAAAAATCACATATTTTTATCGGCGTTTTTTATTTTAAAAAATTACAAAAAGATGTAAGACAAAAGGCAATACATTTTTTGAACGCAGCTAACGTTTTTAAATATTAATCTAAAATGAACATTTTTCTATCAGTTCCTGGATTTCCAAAAAATATTAATAATTAGCGAATCGGCTAAAACCGACATATATTTATCGTTTTTTTTTTATTTTAAAAAATTATAAATTTAATGGAACGCAGCTAACGTTTTTTAATAATAATTTAAAAATTACATTTTTCTAACAGTTCCTGGATTTCCAAAAATAACAATAATTAGCGAATCGGCTAAAACCGACTTATTTTAATCGGTTTTTTTTTATTTTAAAAAATTACAAAAAGATGTGAGACAAAAGGCGATACTTTTTTTGAACGCAGCTAACGTTTTTTAATAATAATCTAAAAAGCACATTTTTCTATCAGTTTCTGGATTTCCAAAAAATAACAATAATTAGCGAATCGGCTAAAACCGACTTATTTTTATCGGTTTCTTTTTTATTTTAAAAAATAACAAAAAGATGTAAGACAAAAGGCGATACTTTTTTTGAACGCAGCTAACGTTTTTAAATAATAATCTAAAAAGCACATTTTTCTATCAGTTCCTGGATTTCCAAAAAAAAAATAATAATTAGCGAATCGGCTAAAACCGACATATTTTTATCGGATTTTTTTTATTTTAAAAAATTACAAAAAGACGTAAGACAAAAGGCGATAATTTTTTTGAACGCAGCCAACGTTTTCTAATAATAATCTATAAACCACATTTTTCTATCAGTTCCTGGATTTGCAGAAAATAATAATAATTAGCGAATAGGCTAAAAATCACATATTTTTATCGGCGTTTTTTATTTTAAAAAATTACAAAAAGACGTAAGACAAAAGGCGATAATTTTTTTGAATGCAACTAACGTTTTTTAATAATAATCTAAAAAGCACATTTTTCTATCAGTTCCTCGATTTCCAAAAAATAACAATAATTAGCGAATCGGCTAAAACCGACATATTTTTATCGGATTTTTTTTATTTTAAAAAATTACAAAAAGACGTAAGACAAAACGCGATAATTTTTTTGAACGCAGCCGACGTTTTCTAATAATAATCTATAAACCACATTTTTCTATCAGTTCCTGGATTTGCAGAAAATAATAATAATTAGCGAATAGGCTAAAAATCACATATTTTTATCGGTTTTTTTTATTTAAAAAAATTACATAAAGACGTAAGACAAAACACGATACTTTTTTTGAACGCAGCTAACATTTTTTATTAATAATCTAAAAACCAAATTTTTCTATCAGTGCCTGGATTAGCAAAAAATAACAATAATTATCGAATCGGCCGAAAACAACATATTTTTATCGGTTTTTTTTATTTTAAAAAATTACAAAAAGATGTAAGACAAATGCGATATTTTTATGGAACGCAGCTAACGTTTTTTAATAATAATCTAAAAAGCACATTTTTTTATCAGTTCCTGGATTTCCAAAAAATAGCAATAATTAGCGAATCGGCTAAAACCGACTTATTTTTATCGGTTTCTTTTTTATTTTAAAAAATTACAAAAAGATGTAAGACAAAAGGCAATACTTTTTTTGAACGCAGCTAACGTTTTTAAATAATAATCTAAAAAGCACATTTTTCTATCAGTTCCTGGATTTCCAAAAAAAAAATAATAATTAGCGAATCGGCTAAAACCGACATATTTTTATCGGATTTTTTTTATTTTAAAAAATTACAAAAAGACGTAAGACAAAAGGCGATAATTTTTTTGAACGCAGCCAACGTTTTCTAATAATAATCTATAAACCACATTTTTCTATCAGTTCCTGGATTTGCAGAAAATAATAATAATTAGCGAATAGGCTAAAAATCACATATTTTTATCGGCGTTTTTTATTTTAAAAAATTACAAAAAGATGTAAGACAAAAGGCGATACATTTTTTGAACGCAGCTAACGTTTTTAAATATTAATCTAAAAAGCACATTTTTCTATCAGTTCCTGGATTACCAAAAAATAACAATATTTAGCGAATCGGCTAAAACCGACTTATTTTTATCGGTTTCTTTTTTATTTTAAAAAATTACAAAAAGATGTAAGACAAAAGGCGATACTTTTTTTGAACACAGCTGACGTTTTTAAATAATAGTCTAAAAAGCACATTTTTCTATCAGTTCCTGGATTTCCAAAAAAAAAATAAGAATTAGCGAATCTGCTAAAACCGACATATTTTTATCGGATTTTTTTTATTTTAAAAAAATACAAAAAGACGTAAGACAAAAGGCGATAATTTTTTTGAACGCAGCCAAAGTTTTCTAATAATAATCTACAAACCACATTTTTCTATCAGTTCCTGGATTTGCAGAAAATAATAATAATTAGCGAATAGGCTAAAAATCACATATTTTTATCGGTTTTTTTTATTTAAAAAAATTACATAAAGACGTAAGACAAAACACGATACTTTTTTTGAACGCAGCTAACATTTTTTATTAATAATCTAAAAACCAAATTTTTCTGTCAGTTTCTGGAATTGCAAAAAATAATAATAATTAGCGAATAGGTTAAAAACCACATATTTTTATCGACTTTTTTTATTTTAAAAAATTACAAAAAGATGTAAGACAAAATGCGATAATTTTTTTGAACGCAGCTAACGTTTTTAAATAATAATCTAAAAAGCACATTTTTCTATCAGTTCCTGGATTTCCAAAAAATAGTAATAATTAGCGAATCGGCTAAAACCGACATATATTTATCGTTTTTTTTTTATTTTAAAAAATTATAAATTTAATGGAACGCAGCTAACGTTTTTTAATAATAATTTAAAAATTACATTTTTCTAACAGTTCTTGGATTTCCAAAAAATAACAATAATTAGCGAATCGGCTAAAACCGACTTATTTTAATCGGTTTTTTTTTTATTTTAAAAAATTACAAAAAGATGTGAGACAAAAGGCGATACTTTTTTTGAACGCAGCTAACGTTTTTTAATAATAATCTAAAAAGCACATTTTTCTATCAGTTTCTGGATTTCCAAAAAATAACAATAATTAGCGAATCGGCTAAAACCGACTTATTTTTATCGGTTTCTTTTTTATTTTAAAAAATAACAAAAAGATGTAAGACAAAAGGCGATACTTTTTTTGAACGCAGCTAACGTTTTTAAATAATAATCTAAAAAGCACATTTTTCTATCATTTCCTGGATTTCCAAAAAAAAATAATAATTAGCGAATCGGCTAAAACCGACATATTTTTATCGGATTTTTTTTATTTTAAAAAATTACAAAAAGACGTAAGACAAAAGGCGATAATTTTTTTGAACGCAGCCAACGTTTTCTAATAATAATCTATAAACCACATTTTTCTATCAGTTCCTGGATTTGCAGAAAATAATAATAATTAGCGAATAGGCTAAAAATCACATATTTTTATCGGCGTTTTTTATTTTAAAAAATTACAAAAAGACGTAAGACAAAAGGCGATAATTTTTTTGAATGCAACTAACGTTTTTTAATAATAATCTAAAAAGCACATTTTTCTATCAGTTCCTCGATTTCCAAAAAATAACAATAATTAGCGAATCGGCTAAAACCGACATATTTTTATCGGATTTTTTTTATTTTAAAAAATTACAAAAAGACGTAAGACAAAAGGCGATAATTTTTTTGAACGCAGCCAACGTTTTCTAATAATAATCTATAAACCACATTTTTCTATCAGTTCCTGGATTTGCAGAAAATAATAATAATTAGCGAATAGGCTAAAAATCACATATTTTTATCGGTTTTTTTTATTTAAAAAAATTACATAAAGACGTAAGACAAAACACGATACTTTTTTTGAACGCAGCTAACATTTTTTATTAATAATCTAAAAACCAAATTTTTCTATCAGTGCCTGGATTAGCAAAAAATAACAATAATTATCGAATCGGCCGAAAACAACATATTTTTATCGGTTTTTTTTATTTTAAAAAATTACAAAAAGATGTAAGACAAATGCGATATTTTTATGGAACGCAGCTAACGTTTTTTAATAATAATCTAAAAAGCACATTTTTTTATCAGTTCCTGGATTTCCAAAAAATAGCAATAATTAGCGAATCGGCTAAAACCGACTTATTTTTATCGGTTTCTTTTTTATTTTAAAAAATTACAAAAAGATGTAAGACAAAAGGCGATACTTTTTTTGAACGCAGCTAACGTTTTTAAATAATAATCTAAAAAGCACATTTTTCTATCAGTTCCTGGATTTCCAAAAAAAAATAATAATTAGCGAATCGGCTAAAACCGACATATTTTTATCGGATTTTTTTTCTTTTTAAAAAATTACAAAAAGACGTAAGACAAAAGGCGATAATTTTTTTGAACGCAGCCAACGTTTTCTAATAATAATCTATAAACCACATTTTTCTATCAGTTCCTGGATTTGCAGAAAATAATAATAATTAGCGAATAGGCTAAAAATCACATATTTTTATCGGCGTTTTTTATTTTAAAAAATTACAAAAAGATGTAAGACAAAAGGCGATACATTTTTTGAACGCAGCTAACGTTTTTAAATATTAATCTAAAAAGCACATTTTTCTATCAGTTCCTGGATTACCAAAAAATAACAATATTTAGCGAATCGGCTAAAACCGACTTATTTTTATCGGTTTCTTTTTTATTTTAAAAAATTACAAAAAGATGTAAGACAAAAGGCGATACTTTTTTTGAACACAGCTGACGTTTTTAAATAATAGTCTAAAAAGCACATTTTTCTATCAGTTCCTGGATTTCCAAAAAAAAAAATAATAATTAGCGAATCGGCTAAAACCGACATATTTTTATCGGATTTTTTTTATTTTAAAAAATTACAAAAAGACGTAAGACAAAAGGCGATATTGTTTTTGAACGCAGCTAACGTTTTTAAATAATAATCTAAAAAGCACATTTTTCTATCAGTTCCTGGATTTCCAAAAAAAAAATAAGAATTAGCGAATCTGCTAAAACCGACATATTTTTATCGGATTTTTTTTATTTTAAAAAATTACAAAAAGACGTAAGACAAAAGGCGATAGTTTTTTTGAACGCAGCCAAAGTTTTCTAATAATAATCTACAAACCACATTTTTCTATCAGTTCCTGGATTTGCAGAAAATAATAATAATTAGCGAATAGGCTAAAAATCACATATTTTTATCGGCGTTTTTTATTTTAGAAAATTACAAAAAGACGTAAGACAAAAGCCGATACTTTTTTTGAACGCAGCTAACATTTTTTATTAATAACCTAAAAACCAAATTTTTCTGTCAGTTCCTGGAATTGCAAAAAATAATAATAATTAGCGAATAGGTTAAAAACCACATATTTTTATCGACTTTTTTTATTTGAAAAAATTACAAAAAGACGTAAGACAAAAGGCGATAATTTTTTTGAACGCAGCCAGCGTTTTCTAATAATAATCTATAAACCACATTTTTTTATCAGTTCCTGGATTTGCAAAAAATAATAATAATTAGCGAATAGGCTGAAAACCAAATAATTTTATCGGTTTTTTTTATTTTAAAAAATTACAAAAAGATGTAAGACAAAAGGCGATACTTTTTTTGAACGCAGCTAACGTTTTTAAATAATAATCTAAAAAGCACATTTTTCTATCAGTTCCTGGATTTCCAAAAAAAATATAATAATTAGCGAATCGGCTAAAACCGACATATTTTTATCGGATTTTTTTTATTTTAAAAAATTACAAAAAGACGTAAGACAAAAGGCGATAATTTTTTTGAACGCAGCCAACGTTTTCTAATAATAATCTATAAACCACATTTTTCTATCAGTTCCTGGATTTGCAGAAAATAATAATAATTAGCGAATAGGCTAAAAATCACATATTTTTATCGGCGTTTTTTATTTTAAAAAATTACAAAAAGATGTAAAACAAAAGGCAATACATTTTTTGAACGCAGCTAACGTTTTTAAATATTAATCTAAAATGAACATTTTTCTATCAGTTCCTGGATTTCCAAAAAATATTAATAATTAGCGAATCGGCTAAAACCGACATATTTTTATCGTTTTTTTTTTAAATTTAAAAAATTATAAAAAGACTTAAAACAAAAGGCGGTACTTTCATGGAACGCAGCTAACGTTTTTTAATAATAATTTAAAAATCTCATTTTTCTATCAGTTCCTGGATTTGCAAAAAATAATAATAATTACCGAATAGGCTAAAAACCACATGATTTTTTCGGTTTTTTTTTATTTTAAAAAATTACAAAAAACGTACGACAAAAGGCGATACTTTTTTTGAACGCAGCTAACTTTTTTTATTAATAATCTAAAAACCAAATTTTTCTGTCAGTTCCTGGAATTGCAAAAAATAATAATAATTAGCGAATAGGTTAAAAACCACATATTTTTATCGACTTTTTTATTTTAAAAAATTACAAAAAGATGTAACACAAAAGGCGATACTTTTTTTGAACGCAGCTAGCGTTTTTAAATATTAATCTAAAAAGAACATTTTTCTATAAGTTCCTGGATATCCAGAAAAATATTAATAATTAACGAATCGGCTAAAACCGACATATTTTTATCGTTTTTTCTTTATTTTAAAAAATTATAAAAAGATGTAAGACAAAAGGCGATACTTTTTTTGAACGCAGCTAACGTTTTTTAATAATAATTTAAAAACCACATTTTTCTAACATTTCCTGGATTTGCAAAAAAGAATAATAATTAGCGAATAGGCTAAAAACCACATATTTTTATCGTTTTCTTTTATTTTAAAAAATTACAAAAAGACGTAAAACAAAAAGCGGTACTTTAATTGAACGCAGCTAACGTTTTTAAATAGTAATCTAAAAACCATATTTTTATATCAGTTCCTGGATTTGCAAAAAAAATAATAATTAGCGAATCGGCTAAAACCGACATATTTTTATCGGATTTTTTTTATTTTAAAAAATTATAAAAAGACGTAAGACAAAAGGCGATAATTTTTTTGAACGCAGCCAACGATTTCTAATAATAATCTATAAACCACATTTTTCTATCAGTTCCTGGATTTGCCAAAAATAATAATAATTAGCGAATACGCTAAAAATCACATATTTTTATCGGCGTTTTTCATTTTAAAAAATTACAAAAAGATGTAAGAGAAAAGGCGATACTTTTTTTGAACACAACTAACGTTTTTAAATAATAATCTAAAAAGCACATGTTTCTATCAGTTCCTGGATTTCCAAAAAATAATAATAATTAGCGAATCGGCGAAAACGGACATATTTTTATCGGATTTTTTTTTATTTTAAAAAATTACAAAAAGACATAAGACAAAAGGCGATACTTTTTTTGAACGCAGCTAACATTTTTTATTAATAATCTAAAAAGCACATTTTTCTATCAGTTCCTGGATTTCCAAAAAAAAAATAATAATTAGCGAATCTGCTAAAACTGACATATTTTTATCGGATTTTTTTTATTTAAAAAAATTACAAAAAGACGTAAGACAAAAGGCGATAATTTTTTTGAACGCAGCCAACGTTTTCTAATAATAATCTATAAACCACATTTTTCTATCAGTTCCTGGATTTGCAGAAAATAATAATAATTAGCGAATAGGCTAAAAATCACATATTTTTATCGGTTTTTTTTATTTAAAAAAATTACATAAAGACGTAAGACAAAACACGATACTTTTTTTGAACGCAGCTAACATTTTTCATTAATAATCTAAAAACCAAATTTTTCTGTCAGTTTCTGGAATTGCAAAAAATAATAATAATTAGCGAATAGGTTAAAAACCACATATTTTTATCGACTTTTTTTATTTTAAAAAATTACAAAAAGATGTAAGACAAAATGCGATAATTTTTTTGAACGCAGCTAACGTTCTTAAATAATAATCTAAAAAGCACATTTTTCTATCAGTTCCTGGATTTCCAAAAAATAGTAATAATTAGCGAATCGGCTAAAACCGACATATATTTATCGTTTTTTTTTTATTTTAAAAAATTATAAATTTAATGGAACGCAGCTAACGTTTTTTAATAATAATTTAAAAACCACATTTTTCTAACAGTTCCTGGATTTCCAAAAAATAACAATAATTAGCGATTCGGCTAAAACCGACTTATTTTAATCGGTTTTTTTTTTATTTTAAAAAATTACAAAAAGATGTAAGACAAAAGGCGATACTTTTTTTGAACGCAGCTAACGTTTTTTAATAATAATCTAAAAAGCACATTTTTCTATCAGTTCCTGGATTTCCAAAAAATAACAATAATTAGCGAATCGGCTAAAACCGACTTATTTTTATCGGTTTCTTTTTTATTTTAAAAAATAACAAAAAGATGTAAGACAAAAGGCGATACTTTTTTTGAACGCAGCTAACGTTTTTAAATAATAATCTAAAAAGTACGTTTTTCTATCAGTTCCTGGATTTCCAAAAAAAAAAAATAATTAGCGAATCGGCTAAAACCGACATATTTTTATCGGATTTTTTTTATTTTAAAAAATTACAAAAAGACGTAAGACAAAAGGCGATAATTTTTTTGAACGCAGCCAACGTTTTCTAATAATAATCTATAAACCACATTTTTCTATCAGTTCCTGGATTTGCAGAAAATAATAATAATTAGCGAATAGGCTAAAAATCACATATTTTTATCGGCGTTTTTTATTTTAAAAAATTACAAAAAGACGTAAGACAAAAGGCGATAATTTTTTTGAATGCAACTAACGTTTTTTAATAATAATCTAAAAAGCACATTTTTCTATCAGTTCCTGGATTTCCAAAAAATAACAATAATTAGCGAATCGGCTAAAACCGACATATTTTTATCGGATTTTTTTTATTTTAAAAAATTACAAAAAGACGTAAGACAAAAGGCGATAATTTTTTTGAACGCAGCCAACGTTTTCTAATAATAATCTATAAACCACATTTTTCTATCAGTTCCTGGATTTGCAGAAAATAATAATAATTAGCGAATAGGCTAAAAATCACATATTTTTATCGGTTTTTTTTTATTTAAAAAAATTACATAAAGACGTAAGACAAAACACGATACTTTTTTTGAACGCAGCTAACATTTTTTATTAATAATCTAAAAACCAAATTTTTCTGTCAGTTCCTGGAATTGCAAAAAATAATAATAATTAGCGAATAGGTTAAAAACCACATATTTTTATCGACTTTTTTTATTTTAAAAAATTACAAAAAGACGTAAGACAAAAGGCGATACTTTTTTTGAACGCAACTAACGTTTTTTAATAATAATCTGAAAAGCACATTTCTCTATCAGTTCCTGGATTTCCAAAAAATAACAATAATTAGCGAATCGGCTAAAACCGACTTACTTTTATCGGTTTCTTTTTTATTTTAAAAAATTACAAAAAGATGTAAGACAAAAGGCGATACTTTTTTTGAACGCAGCTAACGTTTTTAAATAATAATCTAAAAAGCACATTTTTCTATCAGTTCCTGGATTTCCAAAAAAAAAATAATAATTAGCGAATCGGCTAAAACCGACATATTTTTATCGGATTTTTTTTATTTTAAAAAATTACATATTTTTATCGGCGTTTTTTATTTTAAAAAATTACAAAAAGACGTAAGACAAAAGGCGATACTTTTTTTGAACGCAGCTAACGTTTTTTAATAATAATCTAAAAAGCACATTTTTCTATCAGTTCCTGGATTTGCAGAAAATAATAATAATTAGCGAATAGGCTAAAAATCACATATTTTTTCGTTTTTTTTTTATTTTAAAAAATTACAAAAAACGTACGACAAAAGGCGATACTTTTTTTGAACGCCGCTAACGTTTTTAAATATTAATCTAAAAAGAACATTTTTCTATAAGTTCCTGGATATCCAAAAAAATATTAATAATTAGCGAATCGGCAGAAACCGACATATTTTTATCGTTTTTTTTTTATTTTAAAAAATTATAAAAAGATGTAAGACAAAAGGCGATACTTTTTTTGAACGCAGCTAACGTTTTTTAATAATAATTTAAAAACCACATTTTTCTAACATTTCCTGGATTTGCAAAAAAGAATAATAATTAGCGAATAGGCTAAAAACCACATATTTTTATCGTTTTCTTTTATTTTTAAAAATTACAAAAAGACGTAAAACAAAAAGCGGTACTTTTTTTAAACGCAGCTAACGTTTTTTAATAGTAATCTAAAAACCATATTTTTATATCAGTTCCTGGATTTGCAAAAAAAATAATAATTAGCGAATCGGCTAAAACCGACATATTTTGATCGGATTTTTTTTATTTTAAAAAATTACAAAAAGACATAAAACAAAAAGCGGTACTTTTTTTGAACGCAGCTAACGTTTTTTAATAGTAATCTAAAAACCATATTTTTATATCAGTTCCTGGATTTGCAAAAAAAATAATAATTAGCGAATTGGCTAAAACCGACATATTTTTATCGGATTTTTTTTATTTTAAAAAATTACAAAAAGACGTAAGACAATAGGCGATAATTTTTTTGAACGCAGCCAACGATTTCTAATAATAATCTATAAACCAGATTTTTCTATCAGTTCCTGGATTTGCAAAAAATAATAATAGTTAGCGAATACGCTAAAAATCACATATTTTTATCGGCGTTTTTCATTATAAAAAATTACAAAAAGATGTAAGACAAAAGGCGATACTTTTTTTGAACACAACTAACGTTTTTAAATAATAATCTAAAAAGCACATTTTTCTATCAGTTCCTGGATTTCCAAAAAATAATAATAATTAGCGAATCGGCTAAAACGGACATATTTTTATCGGATTTTTTTTTATTTTAAAAAATTACAAAAAGACGTAAGACAAAAGGCGATACTTTTTTTGAACGCAGCTAACATTTTTTATTAATAATCTAAAAACCAAATTTTTCTGTCAGTTTCTGGAATTGCAAAAAATAATAATAATTAGCGAATAGGTTAAAAACCACATATTTTTATCGACTTTTTTTATTTTAAAAAATTACAAAAAGATGTAAGACAAAATGCGATAATTTTTTTGAACGCAGCTAACGTTTTTAAATAATAATCTATAAACCACATTTTTCTATCAGTTCCTGGATTTGCAGAAAATAATAATAATTAGCGAATAGGCTAAAAATCACATATTTTTATCGGCGTTTTTTATTTTAAAAAATTACAAAAAGACGTAAGACAAAAGGCGATAATTTTTTTGAATGCAACTAACGTTTTTTAATAATAATCTAAAAAGCACATTTTTCTATCAGTTCCTCGATTTCCAAAAAATAACAATAATTAGCGAATCGGCTAAAACCGACATATTTTTATCGGATTTTTTTTATTTTAAAAAATTACAAAAAGACGTAAGACAAAACGCGATAATTTTTTTGAACGCAGCCAACGTTTTTTAATAATAATCTATAAACCACATTTTTCTATCAGTTCCTGGATTTGCAGAAAATAATAATAATTAGCGAATAGGCTAAAAATCACATATTTTTATCGGTTTTTTTTATTTAAAAAAATTACATAAAGACGTAAGACAAAACACGATACTTTTTTTGAACGCAGCTAACATTTTTTATTAATAATCTAAAAACCAAATTTTTCTATCAGTGCCTGGATTAGCAAAAAATTACAATAATTATCGAATCGGCCGAAAACAACATATTTTTATCGGTTTTTTTTATTTTAAAAAATTACAAAAAGATGTAAGACAAATGCGATATTTTTATGGAACGCAGCTAACGTTTTTTAATAATAATCTAAAAAGCACATTTTTTTATCAGTTCCTGGATTTCCAAAAAATAGCAATAATTAGCGAATCGGCTAAAACCGACTTATTTTTATCGGTTTCTTTTTTATTTTAAAAAATTACAAAAAGATGTAAGACAAAAGGCGATACTTTTTTTGAACGCAGCTAACGTTTTTAAATAATAATCTAAAAAGCACATTTTTCTATCAGTTCCTGGATTTGCAGAAAATAATAATAATTAGCGAATAGGCTAAAAATCACATATTTTTATCGGCGTTTTTTATTTTAAAAAATTACAAAAAGATGTAAGACAAAAGGCGATACATTTTTTGAACGCAGCTAACGTTTTTAAATATTAATCTAAAAAGCACATTTTTCTATCAGTTCCTGGATTACCAAAAAATAACAATATTTAGCGAATCGGCTAAAACCGACTTATTTTTATCGGTTTCTTTTTTATTTTAAAAAATTACAAAAAGATGTAAGACAAAAGGCGATACTTTTTTTGAATACAGCTGACGTTTTTAAATAATAGTCTAAAAAGCACATTTTTCTATCAGTTCCTGGATTTCCAAAAAAAAAATAATAATTAGCGAATCGGCTAAAACCGACATATTTTTATCGGATTTTTTTTATTTTAAAAAATTACAAAAAGACGTAAGACAAAAGGCGATATTGTTTTTGAACGCAGCTAACGTTTTTAAATAATAATCTAAAAAGCACATTTTTCTATCAGTTCCTGGATTTCCAAAAAAAAAATAAGAATTAGCGAATCTGCTAAAACCGACATATTTTTATCGGATTTTTTTTATTTTAAAAAATTACAAAAAGACGTAAGACAAAAGTCAATAATTTTTTTGAACGCAGCCAAAGTTTTCTAATAATAATCTACAAACCACATTTTTCTATCAGTTCCTGGATTTGCAGAAAATAATAATAATTAGCGAATAGGCTAAAAATCACATATTTTTATCGGTTTTTTTTATTTAAAAAAATTACATAAAGACGTAAGACAAAACACGATACTTTTTTTGAACGCAGCTAACATTTTTTATTAATAATCTAAAAACCAAATTTTTCTGTCAGTTTCTGGAATTGCAAAAAATAATAATAATTAGCGAATAGGTTAAAAACCACATATTTTTATCGACTTTTTTTATTTTAAAAAATTACAAAAAGATGTAAGACAAAATGCGATAATTTTTTTGAACGCAGCTAACGTTTTTAAATAATAATCTAAAAAGCACATTTTTCTATCAGTTCCTGGATTTCCAAAAAATAGTAATAATTAGCGAATCGGCTAAAACCGACATATATTTATCGTTTTTTTTTTATTTTAAAAAATTATAAATTTAATGGAACGCAGCTAACGTTTTTTAATAATAATTTAAAAATTACATTTTTCTAACAGTTCCTGGATTTCCAAAAAATAACAATAATTAGCGAATCGGCTAAAACCGACTTATTTTAATCGGTTTTTTTTTATTTTAAAAAATTACAAAAAGATGTGAGACAAAAGGCGATACTTTTTTTGAACGCAGCTAACGTTTTTTAATAATAATCTAAAAAGCACATTTTTCTATCAGTTTCTGGATTTCCAAAAAATAACAATAATTAGCGAATCGGCTAAAACCGACTTATTTTTATCGGTTTCTTTTTTATTTTAAAAAATAACAAAAAGATGTAAGACAAAAGGCGATACTTTTTTTGAACGCAGCTAACGTTTTTAAATAATAATCTAAAAAGCACATTTTTCTATCAGTTCCTGGATTTCCAAAAAAAAAAAAATAATTAGCGAATCGGCTAAAACCGACATATTTTTATCGGATTTTTTTTATTTTAAAAAATTACAAAAAGACGTAAGACAAAAGGCGATAATTTTTTTGAACGCAGCCAACGTTTTCTAATAATAATCTATAAACCATCTTTTTCTATCAGTTCCTGGATTTGCAGAAAATAATAATAATTAGCGAATAGGCTAAAAATCACATATTTTTATCGGCGTTTTTTATTTTAAAAAATTACAAAAAGACGTAAGACAAAAGGCGATAATTTTTTTGAATGCAACTAACGTTTTTTAATAATAATCTAAAAAGCACATTTTTCTATCAGTTCCTCGATTTCCAAAAAATAACAATAATTAGCGAATCGGCTAAAACCGACATATTTTTATCGGATTTTTTTTATTTTAAAAAATTACAAAAAGACGTAAGACAAAAGGCGATAATTTTTTTGAACGCAGCCAACGTTTTCTAATAATAATCTATAAACCACATTTTTCTATCAGTTCCTGGATTTGCAGAAAATAATAATAATTAGCGAATAGGCTAAAAATCACATATTTTTATCGGTTTTTTTTATTTAAAAAAATTACATAAAGACGTAAGACAAAACAAGATACTTTTTTTGAACGCAGCTAACATTTTTTAATAATAATCTAAAAACCAAATTTTTCTATCAGTGCCTGGATTAGCAAAAAATAACAATAATTATCGAATCGGCCGAAAACAACATATTTTTATCGGTTTTTTTTATTTTAAAAAATTACAAAAAGATGTAAGACAAATGCGATATTTTTATGGAACGCAGCTAACGTTTTTTAATAATAATCTAAAAAGCACATTTTTTTATCAGTTCCTGGATTTCCAAAAAATAGCAATAATTAGCGAATCGGCTAAAACCGACTTATTTTTATCGGTTTCTTTTTTATTTTAAAAAATTACAAAAAGATGTAAGACAAAAGGCGATACTTTTTTTGAACGCAGCTAACTTTTTTAAATAATAATCTAAAAAGCACATTTTTCTATCAGTTCCTGGATTTCCAAAAAAAAAATAATAATTAGCGAATCGGCTAAAACCGACATATTTTTATCGGATTTTTTTTATTTTAAAAAATTACAAAAAGACGTAAGACAAAAGGCGATAATTTTTTTGAACGCAGCCAACGTTTTCTAATAATAATCTATAAACCACATTTTTCTATCAGTTCCTGGATTTGCAGAAAATAATAATAATTAGCGAATAGGCTAAAAATCACATATTTTTATCGGCGTTTTTTATTTTAAAAAATTACAAGAAGACGTAAGACAAAAGGCGATACTTTTTTTGAACGCAGCTAACATTTTTTATTAATAACCTAAAAACCACATTTTTCTGTCAGTTCCTGGAATTGCAAAAAATAATAATAATTAGCGAATAGGTTAAAAACCACATATTTTTATCGACTTTTATTTTATTTTTATTTTAAAAAATTACAAAAAGACGTAAGACAAAAGGCGATAATTTTTTTGAACGCACCCAACATTTTCTAATAATAATCTATAAACCACATTTTTCTATCAGTTCCTGGATTTGCAAAAAATAATAATAATTAGCGAATAGGCTGAAAACCAAATAATTTTATCGGTTTTTTTTATTTTAAAAAATTACAAAAAGACGTAAGACAAAACACGATACTTTTTTTGAACGCAGCTAACATTTTTTATTAATAATCTAAAAACCAAATTTTTCTATCAGTGCCTGGATTAGCAAAAAATAACAATAATTACCGAATAGTCTAAAAACCACATAATTTTATCGGTTTTTTTTATAAAAAATTACAAAAAGACGTCACAGAAAAGGCGATAATTTTTTTCAATGCAGTTAACGTTTTTTAATAATAATCTAAAAACCATATTTTTCTATCAGTTCCTGGATTTGCAAAAAGTAATAATAATTAGCGAATCGGCCGAAAACAACATATTTTTATCGGTTTTTTTTATTTTAAAAAATTACAAAAAGATGTAAGACAAATGCGATATTTTTATGGAACGCAGCTAACGTTTTTTAATAATAATCTAAAAAGCACCTTTTTCTATCAGTTCCTGGATTTCCAAAAAATAACAATAATTAGCGAATCGGCTAAAACCGACTTATTTTTATCGGATTTTTTTTATTTTAAAAAATTACAAAAAGACGTAAGACAAAAGGCGATAATTTTTTTGAACGCAGCCAAGGTTTTCTAATAATAATCTATAAACCACATTTTTCTATCAGTTCCTGGATTTGCAGAAAAAAATAATAATTAGCGAATCGGCTAAAACCGACATATTTTTATCGGATTTTTTTTATTTTAAAAAATTACAAAAAGACGTAAGACAAAAGGCGATAATTTTTTTGAACGCAGCCAACGTTTTCTAATAATAATCTATAAACCACATTTTTCTATCAGTTCCTGGATTTGCAGAAAATAATAATAATTAGCGAATAGGCTAAAAATCACGTATTTTTATCGGCGTTTTTTATTTTAAAAAATTACAAAAAGACGTAAGACAAAAGGCGATACTTTTTTTGAACGCAGCTAACGTTTTTTAATAATAATCTAAAAAGCACATTTTTCTATCAGTTCCTGGATTTCCAAAAAATAACAATATTTAGCGAATCGGCTAAAACCGACTTACTTTTATCGGTTTCTTTTTTATTTTAAAAAATTACAAAAAGATGTAAGACAAAAGGCGATATTTTTTTTGAACGCAGCTAACGTTTTTAAATAATAATCTAAAAAGCACATTTTTCTATCAGTTCCTGGATTTCCAAAAAAAAAATAATAATTAGCGAATCGGCTAAAACCGACATATTTTTATCGGATTTTTTTTATTTTAAAAAATTACAAAAAGACGTAAGACAAAACGCGATAATTTTTTTGAACGCAGCCAACGTTTTCTAATAATAATCTATAAACCACATTTTTCTATCAGTTCCTGGATTTGCAGAAAATAATAATAATTAGCGAATAGGCAAAAAATAACAATAATTAACGAATAGTCTAAAAACCACATAATTTTATCGGTTTTTTTTATAAAAAATTACAAAAAAACGTCACAGAAAAGGCGATAATTTTTTTCAATGCAGTTAACGTTTTTTAATAATAATCTAAAAACCATATTTTTCTATCAGTTCCTGAATTTGCAAAAAGTAATAATAATTAGCGAATCGGCCGAAAACAACATATTTTTATCGGTCTTTTTTATTTTAAAAAATTACAAAAAGACGTAAGACAAAAGGCGATCCTTTTTTTGAACGCAGCTAACGTTTTTTTTTAATAATCTAAAAAGCACATTTTTCTATCAGTTCCTGGATTTCCAAAAAATAACAATAATTAGCGAATCGGCTAAAACCGACTTATTTTTATCGGTTTTTTTTTTATAAAAAATTAGAAAAAAACGTCACAGAAAAGGCGATAATTTTTTTCAATGCAGTTAACGTTTTTTAATAATAATCTAAAAACCATATTTTTCTATCAGTTCCTGAATTTGCAAAAAGTAATAATAATTAGCGAATCGGCCGAAAACAACATATTTTTATCGGTCTTTTTTATTTTAAAAAATTACAAAAAGACGTAAGACAAAAGGCGATCCTTTTTTTGAACGCAGCTAACGTTTTTTAATAATAATCTAAAAAGCACATTTTTCTATCAGTTCCTGGATTTCCAAAAAATAACAATAATTAGCGAATCGGCTAAAACCGACTTATTTTTATCGGTTTCTTTTTTATTTTAAAAAATTACAAAAAGATGTAAGACAAAAGGCGATACTTTTTTTGAACGCAGCTAACGTTTTTAAATAATAATCTAAAAAGCACATTTTTCTATCAGTTCCTGGATTTCCAAAAAAAAAATAATAATTAGCGAATCGGCTAAAACCGACATATTTTTATCGGATTTTTTTTATTTTAAAAAATTACAAAAAGACGTAAGACAAAAGGCGATAATTTTTTTGAACGCAGCCAACGTTTTCTAATAATAATCTATAAACCACATTTTTCTATCAGTTCCTAGATTTGCAGAAAATAATAATAATTAGCGAATAGGCTAAAAATCACATATTTTTATCGGCGTTTTTTATTTTAAAAAATTACAAAAAGACGTAAGACAAAAGGCGATACTTTTTTTGAACGCAGCTAACGTTTTTTAATAATAATCTAAAAAGCACATTTTTCTATCAGTTCCTGGATTTCCAAAAAATAACAATAATTAGCGAATCGGCTAAAACCGACTTATTTTTATCGGTTTCTTTTTTATTTTAAAAAATTACAAAAAGATGTAAGACAAAAAGCGATACTTTTTTTGAACGCAGCTGACGTTTTTAAATAATAGTCTAAAAAGCACATTTTTCTATCAGTTCCTGGATTTCCAAAAAAAAAAAAATAATTAGCGAATCGGCTAAAACCGACATATTTTTATCGGATTTTTTTTATTTTAAAAAATTACAAAAAGACGTAAGACAAAAGGCGATAATTTTTTTGAACGCAACTAACGTTTTTTAATAATAATCTAAAAAGCACATTTTTCTCTCAGTTCCTGGATTTCCAAAAAATAACAATAATTAGCGAATCGGCTAAAACCGACTTACTTTTATCGGTTTCTTTTTTATTTTAAAAAATTACAAAAAGATGTAAGACAAAAAGCGATATTTTTTTTGAACGCAGCTAACGTTTTTAAATAATAATCTAAAAAGCACATTTTTCTATCAGTTCCTGGATTTCCAAAAAAAAAATAATAATTAGCGAATCTGCTAAAACCGACATATTTTTATCGGATTTTTTTTTATTTTAAAAAATTACAAAAAGACGTAAGGCAAAAGCCGATACTTTTTTTGAACGCAGCTAACATTTTTTATTAATAACCTAAAAACCAAATTTTTCTGTCAGTTCCTGGAATTGCAAAAAATAATAATAATTAGCGAATAGGTTAAAAACCACATATTTTTATCGACTTTTTTTATTTTAAAAAATTACAAAAAGACGTAAGACAAAAGGCGATAATTTTTTTGAACGCAGCCAACGTTTTCTAATAATAATCTATAAACCACATTTTTCTATCAGTTCCTGGATTTGCAAAAAATAATAATAATTAGCGAATAGGCTGAAAACCAAATAATTTTATCGGTTTTTTTTTATTTTAAAAAATTACAAAAAGACGTAAGACAAAACACGATACTTTTTTTGAACGCAGCTAACATTTTTTATTAATAATCTAAAAACCAAATTTTTCTATCAGTGCCTGGATTAGCAAAAAATAACAATAATTACCGAATAGTCTAAAAACCACATAATTTCATCGGTTTTTTTTATAAAAAATTACAAAAAAACGTCACAGAAAAGGCGATAATTTTTTTCAATGCAGTTAACGTTTTTTAATAATAATCTAAAAACCATATTTTTCTATCAGTTCCTGGATTTGCAAAAAGTAATAATAATTATCGAATCGGCCGAAAACAACATATTTTTATCGGTTTTTTTTATTTTAAAAAATTACAAAAAGATGTAAGACAAATGCGATATTTTTATGGAACGCAGCTAACGTTTTTTAATAATAATCTAAAAAGCACATTTTTTTATCAGTTCCTGGATTTCCAAAAAATAGCAATAATTAGCGAATCGGCTAAAACCGACTTATTTTTATCGGTTTCTTTTTTATTTTAAAAAATTACAAAAAGATGTAAGACAAAAGACGATACTTTTTTTGAACGCAGCTAACGTTTTTTAATAGTAATCTAAAAACCATATTTTTATATCAGTTCCTGGATTTGCAAAAAAAATAATAATTAGCGAATCGGCTAAAACCGACATATTTTTATCGGAATTTTTTTCATTTTAAAAAATTACAAAAAGACGTAAGACAAAAGACGATAATTTTTTTGAACGCAGCCAACGATTTCTAATAATAATCTATAAACCACATTTTTCTATCAGTTCCTGGATTTCCAAAAAATAATAATAATTAGCGAATCGGCTAAAACGGACATATTTTTATCGGATTTTTTTTTATTTTAAAAAATTACAAAAAGACGTAAGACAAAAGGCGATACTTTTTTTGAACGCAGCTAACATTTTTTATTAATAATCTAAAAACCAAATTTTTCTGTCAGTTCCTGGAATTGCAAAAAATAATAATAATTAGCGAATAGGTTAAAAACCACATATTTTTATCGACTTTTTTTATTTTAAAAAATTACAAAAAGATGTAACACAAAAGGCGATACTTTTTTTGAACGCAGCTAACGTTTTTAAATATTAATCTAAAAAGCACATTTTTCTATCAGGTCCTGCATTTCCAAAAAATAATAATAATTAGCGAATCGGCTAAAACCGACATATTTTTATCGGATTTTTTTTATTTTAAAAAATTACAAAAAGACGTAAGACAAAAGGCGATTCTTTTATTGAACGCAGCTAACATTTTTTATTAATAATCTAAAAACCAAATTTTTCTGTCAGTTTCTGGAATTGCAAAAAATAATAATAATTAGCGAATAGGTTAAAAACCACATATTTTTATCGACTTTTTTTATTTTAAAAAATTACAATAAGATGTAAGACAAAATGCGATACTTTTTTTGAACGCAGCTAACGTTTTTAAATAATAATCTAAAAAGCACATTTTTCTATCAGTTCCTGGATTTCCAAAAAAAAAATAATAATTAGCGAATCGGCTAAAACCGACATATTTTTATCGGATTTTTTTTATTTTAAAAAATTACAAAAAGACGTAAGACAAAAGGCGATAATTTTTTTGAACGCAGCCAACGTTTTCTAATAATAATCTATAAACCACATTTTTCTATCAGTTCCTAGATTTGCAGAAAATAATAATAATTAGCGAATAGGCTAAAAATCACATATTTTTATCGGCGTTTTTTATTTTAAAAAATTACAAAAAGACGTAAGACAAAAGGCGATACTTTTTTTGAACGCAGCTAACGTTTTTTAATAATAATCTAAAAAGCACATTTTTCTATCAGTTCCTGGATTTCCAAAAAATAACAATAATTAGCGAATCGGCTAAAACCGACTTATTTTTATCGGTTTCTTTTTTATTTTAAAAAATTACAAAAAGATGTAAGACAAAAAGCGATACTTTTTTTGAACGCAGCTGACGACGTTTTTAAATAATAGTCTAAAAAGCACATTTTTCTATCAGTTCCTGGATTTCCAAAAAAAAAATAATAATTAGCGAATCGGCTAAAACCGACATATTTTTATCGGATTTTTTTTATTTTAAAAAATTACAAAAAGACGTAAGACAAAAGGCGATAATTTTTTTGAACGCAACTAACGTTTTTTAATAATAATCTAAAAAGCACATTTTTCTCTCAGTTCCTGGATTTCCAAAAAATAACAATAATTAGCGAATCGGCTAAAACCGACTTACTTTTATCGGTTTCTTTTTTATTTTAAAAAATTACAAAAAGATGTAAGACAAAAGGCGATATTTTTTTTGAACGCAGCTAACGTTTTTAAATAATAATCTAAAAAGCACATTTTTCTATCAGTTCCTGGATTTCCAAAAAAAAAATAATAATTAGCGAATCTGCTAAAACCGACATATTTTTATCGGATTTTTTTTTATTTTAAAAAATTACAAAAAGACGTAAGGCAAAAGCCGATACTTTTTTTGAACGCAGCTAACATTTTTTATTAATAACCTAAAAACCAAATTTTTCTGTCAGTTCCTGGAATTGCAAAAAATAATAATAATTAGCGAATAGGTTAAAAACCACATATTTTTATCGACTTTTTTTATTTTAAAAAATTACAAAAAGACGTAAGACAAAAGGCGATAATTTTTTTGAACGCAGCCAACGTTTTCTAATAATAATCTATAAACCACATTTTTCTATCAGTTCCTGGATTTGCAAAAAATAATAATAATTAGCGAATAGGCTGAAAACCAAATAATTTTATCGGTTTTTTTTTATTTTAAAAAATTACAAAAAGACGTAAGACAAAACACGATACTTTTTTTGAACGCAGCTAACATTTTTTATTAATAATCTAAAAACCAAATTTTTCTATCAGTGCCTGGATTAGCTAAAAATAACAATAATTACCGAATAGTCTAAAAACCACATAATTTCATCGGTTTTTTTTATAAAAAATTACAAAAAAACGTCACAGAAAAGGCGATAATTTTTTTCAATGCAGTTACCTTTTTTTAATAATAATCTAAAAACCATATTTTTCTATCAGTTTCTGGATTTGCAAAAAGTAATAATAATTATCGAATCGGCCGAAAACAACATATTTTTATCGGTTTTTTTTATTTTAAAAAATTACAAAAAGATGTAAGACAAATGCGATATTTTTATGGAACGCAGCTAACGTTTTTTAATAATAATCTAAAAAGCACATTTTTTTATCAGTTCCTGGATTTCCAAAAAATAGCAATAATTAGCGAATCGGCTAAAACCGACTTATTTTTATCGGTTTCTTTTTTATTTTAAAAAATTACAAAAAGATGTAAGACAAAAGACGATACTTTTTTTGAACGCAGCTAACGTTTTTTAATAGTAATCTAAAAACCATATTTTTATATCAGTTCCTGGATTTGCAAAAAAAAATAATAATTAGCGAATCGGCTAAAACCGACATATTTTTATCGGATTTTTTTTTATTTTAAAAAATTACAAAAAGACGTAAGACAAAAGGCGATAATTTTTTTGAACGCAGCCAACGATTTCTAATAATAATCTATAAACCACATTTTTCTATCAGTTCCTGGATTTCCAAAAAATAATAATAATTAGCGAATCGGCTAAAACGGACATATTTTTATCGGATTTTTTTTTATTTTAAAAAATTACAAAAAGACGTAAGACAAAAGGCGATACTTTTTTTGAACGCAGCTAACATTTTTTATTAATAATCTAAAAACCAAATTTTTCTGTCAGTTCCTGGAATTGCAAAAAATAATAATAATTAGCGAATAGGTTAAAAACCACATATTTTTATCGACTTTTTTTATTTTAAGAAATTACAAAAAGATGTAACACAAAAGGCGATACTTTTTTTGAACGCAGCTAACGTTTTTAAATATTAATCTAAAAAGCACATTTTTCTATCAGTTCCTGGATTTCCAAAAAATAATAATAATTAGCGAATCGGCTAAAACCGACATATTTTTATCGGATTTTTTTTATTTTAAAAAATTACAAAAAGACGTAAGACAAAAGGCGATTCTTTTATTGAACGCAGCTAACATTTTTTATTAATAATCTAAAAACCAAATTTTTCTGTCAGTTTCTGGAATTGCAAAAAATAATAATAATTAGCGAATAGGTTAAAAACCACATATTTTTATCGACTTTTTTTATTTAAAAAAATTACAATAAGATGTAAGACAAAATGCGTTTTCTAATAATAATCTATAAACCACATTTTTCTATCAGTTCCTGGATTTGCAGAAAATAATAATATTTAGCGAATCGGCTAAAACCGACTTATTTTTATCGGTTTCTTTTTTATTTTAAAAAATTACAAAAAGATGTAAGACAAAAGGCGATACTTTTTTTGAACGCAGCTGACGTTTTTAAATAATAGTCTAAAAAGCACATTTTTCTATCAGTTCCTGGATTTCCAAAAAAAAAATAATAATTAGCGAATCGGCTAAAACCGACATATTTTTATCGGATTTTTTTTATTTTAAAAAATTACAAAAAGACGTAAGACAAAAGGCGATATTGTTTTTGAACGCAGCTAACGTTTTTAAATAATAATCTAAAAAGCACATTTTTCTATCAGTTCCTGGATTTCCAAAAAAAAAATAAGAATTAGCGAATCTGCTAAAACCGACATATTTTTATCGGATTTTTTTTATTTTAAAAAATTACAAAAAGACGTAAGACAAAAGGCGATAATTTTTTTGAACGCAGCCAAAGTTTTCTAATAATAATCTACAAACCACATTTTTCTATCAGTTCCTGGATTTGCAGAAAATAATAATAATTAGCGAATAGGCTAAAAATCACATATTTTTATCGGCGTTTTTTATTTTAGAAAATTACAAAAAGACGTAAGACAAAAGCCGATACTTTTTTTGAACGCAGCTAACATTTTTTATTAATAACCTAAAAACCAAATTTTTCTGTCAGTTCCTGGAATTGCAAAAAATAATAATAATTAGCGAATAGGTTAAAAACCACATATTTTTATCGACTTTTTTTATTTTAAAAAATTACAAAAAGACGTAAGACAAAAGGCGATAATTTTTTTGAACGCAGCCAACGTTTTCTAATAATAATCTATAAACCACATTTTTCTATCAGTTCCTGGATTTGCAGAAAATAATAATAATTAGCGAATAGGCTAAAAATCACATATTTTTATCGGCGTTTTTTATTTTAAAAAATTACAAAAAGATGTAAGACAAAAGGCAATACATTTTTTGAACGCAGCTAACGTTTTTAAATATTAATCTAAAATGAACATTTTTCTATCAGTTCCTGGATTTCCAAAAAATATTAATAATTAGCGAATCGGCTAAAACCGACATATTTTTATCGTTTTTTTTTAAATTTAAAAAATTATAAAAAGACTTAAAACAAAAGGCGGTACTTTCATGGAACGCAGCTAACGTTTTTTAATAATAATTTAAAAATCTCATTTTTCTATCAGTTCCTGGATTTGCAAAAAATAATAATAATTACCGAATAGGCTAAAAACCACATGATTTTTTCGGTTTTTTTTTATTTTAAAAAATTACAAAAAACGTACGACAAAAGGCGATACTTTTTTTGAACGCAGCTAACTTTTTTTAATAATAATCTAAAAACCAAATTTTTCTGTCAGTTCCTGGAATTGCAAAAAATAATAATAATTAGCGAATAGGTTAAAAACCACATATTTTTATCGACTTTTTTTATTTTAAAAAATTACAAAAAGATGTAACACAAAAGGCGATACTTTTTTTGAACGCAGCTAGCGTTTTTAAATATTAATCTAAAAAGAACATTTTTCTATAAGTTCCTGGATATCTAGAAAAATATTAATAATTAGCGAATCGGCTAAAACCGACATATTTTTATCGTTTTTTTTTTATTTTAAAAAATTATAAAAAGATGTAAGACAAAAGGCGATACTTTTTTTGAACGCAGCTAACGTTTTTTAATAATAATTTAAAAACCACATTTTTCTAACATTTCCTGGATTTGCAAAAAAGAATAATAATTAGCGAATAGGCTAAAAACCACATATTTTTATCGTTTTCTTTTATTTTAAAAAATTACAAAAAGACGTAAAACAAAAAGCGGTACTTTAATTGAACGCAGCTAACGTTTTTTAATAGTAATCTAAAAACCATATTTTTATATCAGTTCCTGGATTTGCAAAAAAAATAATAATTAGCGAATCGGCTAAAACCGACATATTTTTATCGGATTTTTTTTATTTTAAAAAATTACAAAAAGACGTAAGACAAAAGACGATAATTTTTTTGAACGCAGCCAACGATTTCTAATAATAATCTATAAACCACATTTTTCTATCAGTTCCTGGATTTGCCAAAAATAATAATAATTAGCGAATACGCTAAAAATCACATATTTTTATCGGCGTTTTTCATTTTAAAAAATTACAAAAAGATGTAAGAGAAAAGGCGATACTTTTTTTGAACGCAACTAACGTTTTTAAATAATAATCTAAAAAGCACATTTTTCTATCAGTTCCTGGATTTCCAAAAAATAATAATAATTAGCGAATCGGCTAAAACGGACATATTTTTATCGGATTTTTTTTTATTTTAAAAAATTACAAAAAGACATAAGACAAAAGGCGATACTTTTTTTGAACGCAGCTAACATTTTTTATTAATAATCTAAAAAGCACATTTTTCTATCAGTTCCTGGATTTCCAAAAAAAAAATAATAATTAGCGAATCTGCTAAAACTGACATATTTTTATCGGATTTTTTTTATTTTAAAAAATTACAAAAAGACGTAAGACAAAAGGCGATAATTTTTTTGAACGCAGCCAACGTTTTCTAATAATAATCTATAAACCACATTTTTCTATCAGTTCCTGGATTTGCAGAAAATAATAATAATTAGCGAATAGGCTAAAAATCACATATTTTTATCGGTTTTTTTTATTTAAAAAAATTACATAAAGACGTAAGACAAAACACGATACTTTTTTTGAACGCAGCTAACATTTTTTATTATTAATCTAAAAATCAAATTTTTCTGTCAGTTTCTGGAATTGCAAAAAATAATAATAATTAGCGAATAGGTTAAAAACCACATATTTTTATCGACTTTTTTTATTTTAAAAAATTACAAAAAGATGTAAGACAAAATGCGATAATTTTTTTGAACGCAGCTAACGTTTTTAAATAATAATCTAAAAAGCACATTTTTCTATCAGTTCCTGGATTTCCAAAAAATAGTAATAATTAGCGAATCGGCTAAAACCGACATATATTTATCGTTTTTTTTTTTATTTTAAAAAATTATAAATTTAATGGAACGCAGCTAACGTTTTTTAATAATAATTTAAAAATTACATTTTTCTAACAGTTCCTGAATTTCCAAAAAATAACAATAATTAGCGAATCGGCTAAAACCGACTTATTTTAATCGGTTTTTTTTTATTTTAAAAAATTACAAAAAGATGTGAGACAAAAGGCGATACTTTTTTTGAACGCAGCTAACGTTTTTTAATAATAATCTAAAAAGCACATTTTTCTATCAGTTTCTGGATTTTCAAAAAATAACAATAATTAGCGAATCGGCTAAAACCGACTTATTTTTATCGGTTTCTTTTTTATTTTAAAAAATAACAAAAAGATGTAAGACAAAAGGCGATACTTTTTTTGAACGCAGCTAACGTTTTTAAATAATAATCTAAAAAGCACATTTTTCTATCAGTTCCTGGATTTCCAAAAAAAAAATAATAATTAGCGAATCGGCTAAAACCGACATATTTTTATCGGATTTTTTTTATTTTAAAAAATTACAAAAAGACGTAAGACAAAAGGCGATAATTTTTTTGAACGCAGCCAACGTTTTCTAATAATAATCTATAAACCACATTTTTCTATCAGTTCCTGGATTTGCAGAAAATAATAATAATTAGCGAATAGGCTAAAAATCACATATTTTTATCGGCGTTTTTTATTTTAAAAAATTACAAAAAGACGTAAGACAAAAGGCGATAATTTTTTTGAATGCAACTAACGTTTTTTAATAATAATCTAAAAAGCACATTTTTCTATCAGTTCCTCGATTTCCAAAAAATAACAATAATTAGCGAATCGGCTAAAACCGACATATTTTTATCGGATTTTTTTTATTTTAAAAAATTACAAAAAGACGTAAGACAAAACGCGATAATTTTTTTGAACGCAGCCAACGTTTTCTAATAATAATCTATAAACCACATTTTTCTATCAGTTCCTGGATTTGCAGAAAATAATAATAATTAGCGAATAGGCTAAAAATCACATATTTTTATCGGTTTTTTTTATTTAAAAAAATTACATAAAGACGTAAGACAAAACACGATACTTTTTTTGAACGCAGCTAACATTTTTTATTAATAATCTAAAAACCAAATTTTTCTATCAGTGCCTGGATTAGCAAAAAATAACAATAATTATCGAATCGGCCGAAAACAACATATTTTTATCGGTTTTTTTTATTTTAAAAAATTACAAAAAGATGTAAGACAAATGCGATATTTTTATGGAACGCAGCTAACGTTTTTTAATAATAATCTAAAAAGCAAATTTTTTTATCAGTTCCTGGATTTCCAAAAAATAGCAATAATTAGCGAATCGGCTAAAACCGACTTATTTTTATCGGTTTCTTTTTTATTTTAAAAAATTACAAAAAGATGTAAGACAAAAGGCGATACTTTTTTTGAACGCAGCTAACGTTTTTAAATAATAATCTAAAAAGCACATTTTTCTATCAGTTCCTGGATTTCCAAAAAAAAAATACTAATTAGCGAATCGGCTAAAACCGACATATTTTTATCGGATTTTTTTTATTTTAAAAAATTACAAAACGACGTAAGACAAAAGGCGATAATTTTTTTGAACGCAGCCAACGTTTTCTAATAATAATCTATAAACCACATTTTTCTATCAGTTCCTGGATTTGCAGAAAATAATAATAATTAGCGAATAGGCTAAAAATCACATATTTTTATCGGCGTTTTTTATTTTAAAAAATTACAAAAAGATGTAAGACAAAAGGCGATACATTTTTTGAACGCAGCTAACGTTTTTAAATATTAATCTAAAAAGCACATTTTTCTATCAGTTCCTGGATTACCAAAAAATAACAATATTTAGCGAATCGGCTAAAACCGACTTATTTTTATCGGTTTCTTTTTTATTTTAAAAAATTACAAAAAGATGTAAGACAAAAGGCGATACTTTTTTTGAACACAGCTGACGTTTTTAAATAATTGTCTAAAAAGCACATTTTTCTATCAGTTCCTGGATTTCCAAAAAAAAAATAATAATTAGCGAATCGGCTAAAACCGACATATTTTTATCGGATTTTTTTTATTTTAAAAAATTACAAAAAGACGTAAGACAAAAGGCGATATTGTTTTTGAACGCAGCTAACGTTTTTAAATAATAATCTAAAAAGCACATTTTTCTATCAGTTCCTGGATTTCCAAAAAAAAAATAAGAATTAGCGAATCTGCTAAAACCGACATATTTTTATCGGATTTTTTTTATTTTAAAAAATTACAAAAAGACGTAAGACAAAAGGCGATAATTTTTTTGAACGCAGCCAAAGTTTTCTAATAATAATCTACAAACCACATTTTTCTATCAGTTCCTGGATTTGCAGAAAATAATAATAATTAGCGAATAGGCTAAAAATCACATATTTTTATCGGTTTTTTTTATTTAAAAAAATTACATAAAGACGTAAGACAAAACACGATACTTTTTTTGAACGCAGCTAACATTTTTTATTAATAATCTAAAAACCAAATTTTTCTGTCAGTTTCTGGAATTGCAAAAAATAATAATAATTAGCGAATAGGTTAAAAACCACATATTTTTATCGACTTTTTTTATTTTAAAAAATTACAAAAAGATGTAAGACAAAATGCGATAATTTTTTTGAACGCAGCTAACGTTTTTAAATAATAATCTAAAAAGCACATTTTTCTATCAGTTCCTGGATTTCCAAAAAAAAAATAATAATTAGCGAATCGGCTAAAACCGACATATTTTTATCGGATTTTTTTTATTTTAAAAAATTACAAAAAGACGTAAGACAAAAGGCGATAATTTTTTTGAACGCAGCCAACGTTTTCTAATAATAATCTATAAACCACATTTTTCTATCAGTTCCTAGATTTGCAGAAAATAATAATAATTAGCGAATAGGCTAAAAATCACATATTTTTATCGGCGTTTTTTATTTTAAAAAATTACAAAAAGACGTAAGACAAAAGGCGATACTTTTTTTGAACGCAGCTAACGTTTTTTAATAATAATCTAAAAAGCACATTTTTCTATCAGTTCCTGGATTTCCAAAAAATAACAATAATTAGCGAATCGGCTAAAACCGACTTATTTTTATCGGTTTCTTTTTTATTTTAAAAAATTACAAAAAGATGTAAGACAAAAAGCGATACTTTTTTTGAACGCAGCTGACGACGTTTTTAAATAATAGTCTAAAAAGCACATTTTTCTATCAGTTCCTGGATTTCCAAAAAAAAAATAATAATTAGCGAATCGGCTAAAACCGACATATTTTTATCGGATTTTTTTTATTTTAAAAAATTACAAAAAGACGTAAGACAAAAGGCGATAATTTTTTTGAACGCAACTAACGTTTTTTAATAATAATCTAAAAAGCACATTTTTCTCTCAGTTCCTGGATTTCCAAAAAATAACAATAATTAGCGAATCGGCTAAAACCGACTTACTTTTATCGGTTTCTTTTTTATTTTAAAAAATTACAAAAAGATGTAAGACAAAAGGCGATATTTTTTTTGAACGCAGCTAACGTTTTTAAATAATAATCTAAAAAGCACATTTTTCTATCAGTTCCTGGATTTCCAAAAAAAAAATAATAATTAGCGAATCTGCTAAAACCGACATATTTTTATCGGATTTTTTTTTATTTTAAAAAATTACAAAAAGACGTAAGGCAAAAGCCGATACTTTTTTTGAACGCAGCTAACATTTTTTATTAATAACCTAAAAACCAAATTTTTCTGTCAGTTCCTGGAATTGCAAAAAATAATAATAATTAGCGAATAGGTTAAAAACCACATATTTTTATCGACTTTTTTTATTTTAAAAAATTACAAAAAGACGTAAGACAAAAGGCGATAATTTTTTTGAACGCAGCCAACGTTTTCTAATAATAATCTATAAACCACATTTTTCTATCAGTTCCTGGATTTGCAAAAAATAATAATAATTAGCGAATAGGCTGAAAACCAAATAATTTTATCGGTTTTTTTTTATTTTAAAAAATTACAAAAAGACGTAAGACAAAACACGATACTTTTTTTGAACGAAGCTAACATTTTTTATTAATAATCTAAAAACCAAATTTTTCTATCAGTGCCTGGATTAGCTAAAAATAACAATAATTACCGAATAGTCTAAAAACCACATAATTTCATCGGTTTTTTTTATAAAAAATTACAAAAAAACGTCACAGAAAAGGCGATAATTTTTTTCAATGCAGTTACCTTTTTTTAATAATAATCTAAAAACCATATTTTTCTATCAGTTTCTGGATTTGCAAAAAGTAATAATAATTATCGAATCGGCCGAAAACAACATATTTTTATCGGTTTTTTTTATTTTAAAAAATTACAAAAAGATGTAAGACAAATGCGATATTTTTATGGAACGCAGCTAACGTTTTTTAATAATAATCTAAAAAGCACATTTTTTTATCAGTTCCTGGATTTCCAAAAAATAGCAATAATTAGCGAATCGGCTAAAACCGACTTATTTTTATCGGTTTCTTTTTTATTTTAAAAAATTACAAAAAGATGTAAGACAAAAGACGATACTTTTTTTGAACGCAGCTAACGTTTTTTAATAGTAATCTAAAAACCATATTTTTATATCAGTTCCTGGATTTGCAAAAAAAAATAATAATTAGCGAATCGGCTAAAACCGACATATTTTTATCGGATTTTTTTTTATTTTAAAAAATTACAAAAAGACGTAAGACAAAAGGCGATAATTTTTTTGAACGCAGCCAACGATTTCTAATAATAATCTATAAACCACATTTTTCTATCAGTTCCTGGATTTCCAAAAAATAATAATAATTAGCGAATCGGCTAAAACGGACATATTTTTATCGGATTTTTTTTTATTTTAAAAAATTACAAAAAGACGTAAGACAAAAGGCGATACTTTTTTTGAACGCAGCTAACATTTTTTATTAATAATCTAAAAACCAAATTTTTCTGTCAGTTCCTGGAATTGCAAAAAATAATAATAATTAGCGAATAGGTTAAAAACCACATATTTTTATCGACTTTTTTTATTTTAAGAAATTACAAAAAGATGTAACACAAAAGGCGATACTTTTTTTGAACGCAGCTAACGTTTTTAAATATTAATCTAAAAAGCACATTTTTCTATCAGTTCCTGGATTTCCAAAAAATAATAATAATTAGCGAATCGGCTAAAACCGACATATTTTTATCGGATTTTTTTTATTTTAAAAAATTACAAAAAGACGTAAGACAAAAGGCGATTCTTTTATTGAACGCAGCTAACATTTTTTATTAATAATCTAAAAACCAAATTTTTCTGTCAGTTTCTGGAATTGCAAAAAATAATAATAATTAGCGAATAGGTTAAAAACCACATATTTTTATCGACTTTTTTTATTTAAAAAAATTACAATAAGATGTAAGACAAAATGCGTTTTCTAATAATAATCTATAAACCACATTTTTCTATCAGTTCCTGGATTTGCAGAAAATAATAATATTTAGCGAATCGGCTAAAACCGACTTATTTTTATCGGTTTCTTTTTTATTTTAAAAAATTACAAAAAGATGTAAGACAAAAGGCGATACTTTTTTTGAACGCAGCTGACGTTTTTAAATAATAGTCTAAAAAGCACATTTTTCTATCAGTTCCTGGATTTCCAAAAAAAAAATAATAATTAGCGAATCGGCTAAAACCGACATATTTTTATCGGATTTTTTTTATTTTAAAAAATTACAAAAAGACGTAAGACAAAAGGCGATATTGTTTTTGAACGCAGCTAACGTTTTTAAATAATAATCTAAAAAGCACATTTTTCTATCAGTTCCTGGATTTCCAAAAAAAAAATAAGAATTAGCGAATCTGCTAAAACCGACATATTTTTATCGGATTTTTTTTATTTTAAAAAATTACAAAAAGACGTAAGACAAAAGGCGATAATTTTTTTGAACGCAGCCAAAGTTTTCTAATAATAATCTACAAACCACATTTTTCTATCAGTTCCTGGATTTGCAGAAAATAATAATAATTAGCGAATAGGCTAAAAATCACATATTTTTATCGGCGTTTTTTATTTTAGAAAATTACAAAAAGACGTAAGACAAAAGCCGATACTTTTTTTGAACGCAGCTAACATTTTTTATTAATAACCTAAAAACCAAATTTTTCTGTCAGTTCCTGGAATTGCAAAAAATAATAATAATTAGCGAATAGGTTAAAAACCACATATTTTTATCGACTTTTTTTATTTTAAAAAATTACAAAAAGACGTAAGACAAAAGGCGATAATTTTTTTGAACGCAGCCAACGTTTTCTAATAATAATCTATAAACCACATTTTTCTATCAGTTCCTGGATTTGCAGAAAATAATAATAATTAGCGAATAGGCTAAAAATCACATATTTTTATCGGCGTTTTTTATTTTAAAAAATTACAAAAAGATGTAAGACAAAAGGCAATACATTTTTTGAACGCAGCTAACGTTTTTAAATATTAATCTAAAATGAACATTTTTCTATCAGTTCCTGGATTTCCAAAAAATATTAATAATTAGCGAATCGGCTAAAACCGACATATTTTTATCGTTTTTTTTTAAATTTAAAAAATTATAAAAAGACTTAAAACAAAAGGCGGTACTTTCATGGAACGCAGCTAACGTTTTTTAATAATAATTTAAAAATCTCATTTTTCTATCAGTTCCTGGATTTGCAAAAAATAATAATAATTACCGAATAGGCTAAAAACCACATGATTTTTTCGGTTTTTTTTTATTTTAAAAAATTACAAAAAACGTACGACAAAAGGCGATACTTTTTTTGAACGCAGCTAACTTTTTTTAATAATAATCTAAAAACCAAATTTTTCTGTCAGTTCCTGGAATTGCAAAAAATAATAATAATTAGCGAATAGGTTAAAAACCACATATTTTTATCGACTTTTTTTATTTTAAAAAATTACAAAAAGATGTAACACAAAAGGCGATACTTTTTTTGAACGCAGCTAGCGTTTTTAAATATTAATCTAAAAAGAACATTTTTCTATAAGTTCCTGGATATCTAGAAAAATATTAATAATTAGCGAATCGGCTAAAACCGACATATTTTTATCGTTTTTTTTTTATTTTAAAAAATTATAAAAAGATGTAAGACAAAAGGCGATACTTTTTTTGAACGCAGCTAACGTTTTTTAATAATAATTTAAAAACCACATTTTTCTAACATTTCCTGGATTTGCAAAAAAGAATAATAATTAGCGAATAGGCTAAAAACCACATATTTTTATCGTTTTCTTTTATTTTAAAAAATTACAAAAAGACGTAAAACAAAAAGCGGTACTTTAATTGAACGCAGCTAACGTTTTTTAATAGTAATCTAAAAACCATATTTTTATATCAGTTCCTGGATTTGCAAAAAATAATAATAATTAGCGAATCGGCTAAAACGGACATATTTTTATCGGATTTTTTTTTATTTTAAAAAATTACAAAAAGACATAAGACAAAAGGCGATACTTTTTTTGAACGCAGCTAACATTTTTTATTAATAATCTAAAAAGCACATTTTTCTATCAGTTCCTGGATTTCCAAAAAAAAAATAATAATTAGCGAATCTGCTAAAACCGACATATTTTTATCGGATTTTTTTTATTTTAAAAAATTACAAAAAGACGTAAGACAAAAGACGATAATTTTTTTGAACGCAGCCAACGATTTCTAATAATAATCTATAAACCACATTTTTCTATCAGTTCCTGGATTTGCCAAAAATAATAATAATTAGCGAATACGCTAAAAATCACATATTTTTATCGGCGTTTTTCATTTTAAAAAATTACAAAAAGACGTAAGACAAAAGGCGATAATTTTTTTGAACGCAGCCAACGATTTCTAATAATAATCTATAAACCACATTTTTCTATCAGTTCCTGGATTTCCAAAAAATAATAATAATTAGCGAATCGGCTAAAACGGACATATTTTTATCGGATTTTTTTTTATTTTAAAAAATTACAAAAAGACGTAAGACAAAAGGCGATACTTTTTTTGAACGCAGCTAACATTTTTTATTAATAATCTAAAAACCAAATTTTTCTGTCAGTTCCTGGAATTGCAAAAAATAATAATAATTAGCGAATAGGTTAAAAACCACATATTTTTATCGACTTTTTTTATTTTAAGAAATTACAAAAAGATGTAACACAAAAGGCGATACTTTTTTTGAACGCAGCTAACGTTTTTAAATATTAATCTAAAAAGCACATTTTTCTATCAGTTCCTGGATTTCCAAAAAATAATAATAATTAGCGAATCGGCTAAAACCGACATATTTTTATCGGATTTTTTTTATTTTAAAAAATTACAAAAAGACGTAAGACAAAAGGCGATTCTTTTATTGAACGCAGCTAACATTTTTTATTAATAATCTAAAAACCAAATTTTTCTGTCAGTTTCTGGAATTGCAAAAAATAATAATAATTAGCGAATAGGTTAAAAACCACATATTTTTATCGACTTTTTTTATTTAAAAAAATTACAATAAGATGTAAGACAAAATGCGTTTTCTAATAATAATCTATAAACCACATTTTTCTATCAGTTCCTGGATTTGCAGAAAATAATAATATTTAGCGAATCGGCTAAAACCGACTTATTTTTATCGGTTTCTTTTTTATTTTAAAAAATTACAAAAAGATGTAAGACAAAAGGCGATACTTTTTTTGAACGCAGCTGACGTTTTTAAATAATAGTCTAAAAAGCACATTTTTCTATCAGTTCCTGGATTTCCAAAAAAAAAATAATAATTAGCGAATCGGCTAAAACCGACATATTTTTATCGGATTTTTTTTATTTTAAAAAATTACAAAAAGACGTAAGACAAAAGGCGATATTGTTTTTGAACGCAGCTAACGTTTTTAAATAATAATCTAAAAAGCACATTTTTCTATCAGTTCCTGGATTTCCAAAAAAAAAATAAGAATTAGCGAATCTGCTAAAACCGACATATTTTTATCGGATTTTTTTTATTTTAAAAAATTACAAAAAGACGTAAGACAAAAGGCGATAATTTTTTTGAACGCAGCCAAAGTTTTCTAATAATAATCTACAAACCACATTTTTCTATCAGTTCCTGGATTTGCAGAAAATAATAATAATTAGCGAATAGGCTAAAAATCACATATTTTTATCGGCGTTTTTTATTTTAGAAAATTACAAAAAGACGTAAGACAAAAGCCGATACTTTTTTTGAACGCAGCTAACATTTTTTATTAATAACCTAAAAACCAAATTTTTCTGTCAGTTCCTGGAATTGCAAAAAATAATAATAATTAGCGAATAGGTTAAAAACCACATATTTTTATCGACTTTTTTTATTTTAAAAAATTACAAAAAGACGTAAGACAAAAGGCGATAATTTTTTTGAACGCAGCCAACGTTTTCTAATAATAATCTATAAACCACATTTTTCTATCAGTTCCTGGATTTGCAGAAAATAATAATAATTAGCGAATAGGCTAAAAATCACATATTTTTATCGGCGTTTTTTATTTTAAAAAATTACAAAAAGATGTAAGACAAAAGGCAATACATTTTTTGAACGCAGCTAACGTTTTTAAATATTAATCTAAAATGAACATTTTTCTATCAGTTCCTGGATTTCCAAAAAATATTAATAATTAGCGAATCGGCTAAAACCGACATATTTTTATCGTTTTTTTTTAAATTTAAAAAATTATAAAAAGACTTAAAACAAAAGGCGGTACTTTCATGGAACGCAGCTAACGTTTTTTAATAATAATTTAAAAATCTCATTTTTCTATCAGTTCCTGGATTTGCAAAAAATAATAATAATTACCGAATAGGCTAAAAACCACATGATTTTTTCGGTTTTTTTTTATTTTAAAAAATTACAAAAAACGTACGACAAAAGGCGATACTTTTTTTGAACGCAGCTAACTTTTTTTAATAATAATCTAAAAACCAAATTTTTCTGTCAGTTCCTGGAATTGCAAAAAATAATAATAATTAGCGAATAGGTTAAAAACCACATATTTTTATCGACTTTTTTTATTTTAAAAAATTACAAAAAGATGTAACACAAAAGGCGATACTTTTTTTGAACGCAGCTAGCGTTTTTAAATATTAATCTAAAAAGAACATTTTTCTATAAGTTCCTGGATATCTAGAAAAATATTAATAATTAGCGAATCGGCTAAAACCGACATATTTTTATCGTTTTTTTTTTATTTTAAAAAATTATAAAAAGATGTAAGACAAAAGGCGATACTTTTTTTGAACGCAGCTAACGTTTTTTAATAATAATTTAAAAACCACATTTTTCTAACATTTCCTGGATTTGCAAAAAAGAATAATAATTAGCGAATAGGCTAAAAACCACATATTTTTATCGTTTTCTTTTATTTTAAAAAATTACAAAAAGACGTAAAACAAAAAGCGGTACTTTAATTGAACGCAGCTAACGTTTTTTAATAGTAATCTAAAAACCATATTTTTATATCAGTTCCTGGATTTGCAAAAAATAATAATAATTAGCGAATCGGCTAAAACGGACATATTTTTATCGGATTTTTTTTTATTTTAAAAAATTACAAAAAGACATAAGACAAAAGGCGATACTTTTTTTGAACGCAGCTAACATTTTTTATTAATAATCTAAAAAGCACATTTTTCTATCAGTTCCTGGATTTCCAAAAAAAAAATAATAATTAGCGAATCTGCTAAAACCGACATATTTTTATCGGATTTTTTTTATTTTAAAAAATTACAAAAAGACGTAAGACAAAAGACGATAATTTTTTTGAACGCAGCCAACGATTTCTAATAATAATCTATAAACCACATTTTTCTATCAGTTCCTGGATTTGCCAAAAATAATAATAATTAGCGAATACGCTAAAAATCACATATTTTTATCGGCGTTTTTCATTTTAAAAAATTACAAAAAGATGTAAGAGAAAAGGCGATACTTTTTTTGAACGCAACTAACGTTTTTAAATAATAATCTAAAAAGCACATTTTTCTATCAGTTCCTGGATTTCCAAAAAATAATAATAATTAGCGAATCGGCTAAAACGGACATATTTTTATCGGATTTTTTTTTATTTTAAAAAATTACAAAAAGACATAAGACAAAAGGCGATACTTTTTTTGAACGCAGCTAACATTTTTTATTAATAATCTAAAAAGCACATTTTTCTATCAGTTCCTGGATTTCCAAAAAAAAAATAATAATTAGCGAATCTGCTAAAACTGACATATTTTTATCGGATTTTTTTTATTTTAAAAAATTACAAAAAGACGTAAGACAAAAGGCGATAATTTTTTTGAACGCAGCCAACGTTTTCTAATAATAATCTATAAACCACATTTTTCTATCAGTTCCTGGATTTGCAGAAAATAATAATAATTAGCGAATAGGCTAAAAATCACATATTTTTATCGGTTTTTTTTATTTAAAAAAATTACATAAAGACGTAAGACAAAACACGATACTTTTTTTGAACGCAGCTAACATTTTTTATTATTAATCTAAAAATCAAATTTTTCTGTCAGTTTCTGGAATTGCAAAAAATAATAATAATTAGCGAATAGGTTAAAAACCACATATTTTTATCGACTTTTTTTATTTTAAAAAATTACAAAAAGATGTAAGACAAAATGCGATATTTTTTTTGAACGCAGCTAACGTTTTTAAATAATAATCTAAAAAGCACATTTTTCTATCAGTTCCTGGATTTCCAAAAAATAGTAATAATTAGCGAATCGGCTAAAACCGACATATATTTATCGTTTTTTTTTTTATTTTAAAAAATTATAAATTTAATGGAACGCAGCTAACGTTTTTTAATAATAATTTAAAAATTACATTTTTCTAACAGTTCCTGAATTTCCAAAAAATAACAATAATTAGCGAATCGGCTAAAACCGACTTATTTTAATCGGTTTTTTTTTATTTTAAAAAATTACAAAAAGATGTGAGACAAAAGGCGATACTTTTTTTGAACGCAGCTAACGTTTTTTAATAATAATCTAAAAAGCACATTTTTCTATCAGTTTCTGGATTTTCAAAAAATAACAATAATTAGCGAATCGGCTAAAACCGACTTATTTTTATCGGTTTCTTTTTTATTTTAAAAAATAACAAAAAGATGTAAGACAAAAGGCGATACTTTTTTTGAACGCAGCTAACGTTTTTAAATAATAATCTAAAAAGCACATTTTTCTATCAGTTCCTGGATTTCCAAAAAAAAAATAATAATTAGCGAATCGGCTAAAACCGACATATTTTTATCGGATTTTTTTTATTTTAAAAAATTACAAAAAGACGTAAGACAAAAGGCGATAATTTTTTTGAACGCAGCCAACGTTTTCTAATAATAATCTATAAACCACATTTTTCTATCAGTTCCTGGATTTGCAGAAAATAATAATAATTAGCGAATAGGCTAAAAATCACATATTTTTATCGGCGTTTTTTATTTTAAAAAATTACAAAAAGACGTAAGACAAAAGGCGATAATTTTTTTGAATGCAACTAACGTTTTTTAATAATAATCTAAAAAGCACATTTTTCTATCAGTTCCTCGATTTCCAAAAAATAACAATAATTAGCGAATCGGCTAAAACCGACATATTTTTATCGGATTTTTTTTATTTTAAAAAATTACAAAAAGACGTAAGACAAAACGCGATAATTTTTTTGAACGCAGCCAACGTTTTCTAATAATAATCTATAAACCACATTTTTCTATCAGTTCCTGGATTTGCAGAAAATAATAATAATTAGCGAATAGGCTAAAAATCACATATTTTTATCGGTTTTTTTTATTTAAAAAAATTACATAAAGACGTAAGACAAAACACGATACTTTTTTTGAACGCAGCTAACATTTTTTATTAATAATCTAAAAACCAAATTTTTCTATCAGTGCCTGGATTAGCAAAAAATAACAATAATTATCGAATCGGCCGAAAACAACATATTTTTATCGGTTTTTTTTATTTTAAAAAATTACAAAAAGATGTAAGACAAATGCGATATTTTTATGGAACGCAGCTAACGTTTTTTAATAATAATCTAAAAAGCAAATTTTTTTATCAGTTCCTGGATTTCCAAAAAATAGCAATAATTAGCGAATCGGCTAAAACCGACTTATTTTTATCGGTTTCTTTTTTATTTTAAAAAATTACAAAAAGATGTAAGACAAAAGGCGATACTTTTTTTGAACGCAGCTAACGTTTTTAAATAATAATCTAAAAAGCACATTTTTCTATCAGTTCCTGGATTTCCAAAAAAAAAATACTAATTAGCGAATCGGCTAAAACCGACATATTTTTATCGGATTTTTTTTATTTTAAAAAATTACAAAACGACGTAAGACAAAAGGCGATAATTTTTTTGAACGCAGCCAACGTTTTCTAATAATAATCTATAAACCACATTTTTCTATCAGTTCCTGGATTTGCAGAAAATAATAATAATTAGCGAATAGGCTAAAAATCACATATTTTTATCGGCGTTTTTTATTTTAAAAAATTACAAAAAGATGTAAGACAAAAGGCGATACATTTTTTGAACGCAGCTAACGTTTTTAAATATTAATCTAAAAAGCACATTTTTCTATCAGTTCCTGGATTACCAAAAAATAACAATATTTAGCGAATCGGCTAAAACCGACTTATTTTTATCGGTTTCTTTTTTATTTTAAAAAATTACAAAAAGATGTAAGACAAAAGGCGATACTTTTTTTGAACACAGCTGACGTTTTTAAATAATTGTCTAAAAAGCACATTTTTCTATCAGTTCCTGGATTTCCAAAAAAAAAATAATAATTAGCGAATCGGCTAAAACCGACATATTTTTATCGGATTTTTTTTATTTTAAAAAATTACAAAAAGACGTAAGACAAAAGGCGATATTGTTTTTGAACGCAGCTAACGTTTTTAAATAATAATCTAAAAAGCACATTTTTCTATCAGTTCCTGGATTTCCAAAAAAAAAATAAGAATTAGCGAATCTGCTAAAACCGACATATTTTTATCGGATTTTTTTTATTTTAAAAAATTACAAAAAGACGTAAGACAAAAGGCGATAATTTTTTTGAACGCAGCCAAAGTTTTCTAATAATAATCTACAAACCACATTTTTCTATCAGTTCCTGGATTTGCAGAAAATAATAATAATTAGCGAATAGGCTAAAAATCACATATTTTTATCGGTTTTTTTTATTTAAAAAAATTACATAAAGACGTAAGACAAAACACGATACTTTTTTTGAACGCAGCTAACATTTTTTATTAATAATCTAAAAACCAAATTTTTCTGTCAGTTTCTGGAATTGCAAAAAATAATAATAATTAGCGAATAGGTTAAAAACCACATATTTTTATCGACTTTTTTTATTTTAAAAAATTACAAAAAGATGTAAGACAAAATGCGATAATTTTTTTGAACGCAGCTAACGTTTTTAAATAATAATCTAAAAAGCACATTTTTCTATCAGTTCCTGGATTTCCAAAAAATAGTAATAATTAGCGAATCGGCTAAAACCGACATATATTTATCGTTTTTTTTTTATTTTAAAAAATTATAAATTTAATGGAACGCAGCTAACGTTTTTTAATAATAATTTAAAAATTACATTTTTCTAACAGTTCCTGGATTTCCAAAAAATAACAATAATTAGCGAATCGGCTAAAACCGACTTATTTTAATCGGTTTTTTTTTATTTTAAAAAATTACAAAAAGATGTGAGACAAAAGGCGATACTTTTTTTGAACGCAGCTAACGTTTTTTAATAATAATCTAAAAAGCACATTTTTCTATCAGTTTCTGGATTTCCAAAAAATAACAATAATTAGCGAATCGGCTAAAACCGACTTATTTTTATCGGTTTCTTTTTTATTTTAAAAAATAACAAAAAGATGTAAGACAAAAGGCGATACTTTTTTTGAACGCAGCTAACGTTTTTAAATAATAATCTAAAAAGCACATTTTTCTATCAGTTCCTGGATTTCCAAAAAAAAAATAATAATTAGCGAATCGGCTAAAACCGACATATTTTTATCGGATTTTTTTTATTTTAAAAAATTACAAAAAGACGTAAGACAAAAGGCGATAATTTTTTTGAACGCAGCCAACGTTTTCTAATAATAATCTATAAACCACATTTTTCTATCAGTTCCTGGATTTGCAGAAAATAATAATAATTAGCGAATAGGCTAAAAATCACATATTTTTATCGGCGTTTTTTATTTTAAAAAATTACAAAAAGACGTAAGACAAAAGGCGATAATTTTTTTGAATGCAACTAACGTTTTTTAATAATAATCTAAAAAGCACATTTTTCTATCAGTTCCTCGATTTCCAAAAAATAACAATAATTAGCGAATCGGCTAAAACCGACATATTTTTATCGGATTTTTTTTATTTTAAAAAATTACAAAAAGACGTAAGACAAAAGGCGATAATTTTTTTGAACGCAGCCAACGTTTTCTAATAATAATCTATAAACCACATTTTTCTATCAGTTCCTGGATTTGCAGAAAATAATAATAATTAGCGAATAGGCTAAAAATCACATATTTTTATCGTTTTTTTTTATTTAAAAAAATTACATAAAGACGTAAGACAAAACACGATACTTTTTTTGAACGCAGCTAACATTTTTTATTAATAATCTAAAAACCAAATTTTTCTATCAGTGCCTGGATTAGCAAAAAATAACAATAATTATCGAATCGGCCGAAAACAACATATTTTTATCGGTTTTTTTTATTTTAAAAAATTACAAAAAGATGTAAGACAAATGCGATATTTTTATGGAACGCAGCTAACGTTTTTTAATAATAATCTAAAAAGCACATTTTTTTATCAGTTCCTGGATTTCCATAAAATAGCAATAATTAGCGAATCGGCTAAAACCGACTTATTTTTATCGGTTTCTTTTTTATTTTAAAAAATTACAAAAAGATGTAAGACAAAAGGCGATACTTTTTTTGAACGCAGCTAACGTTTTTAAATAATAATCTAAAAAGCATATTTTTCTATCAGTTCCTGGATTTCCAAAAAAAAATAATAATTAGCGAATCGGCTAAAACCGACATATTTTTATCGGATTTTTTTTATTTTAAAAAATTACAAAAAGACGTAAGACAAAAGGCGATAATTTTTTTGAACGCAGCCAACGTTTTCTAATAATAATCTATAAACCACATTTTTCTATCAGTTCCTGGATTTGCAGAAAATAATAATAATTAGCGAATAGGCTAAAAATCACATATTTTTATCGGCGTTTTTTATTTTAAGAAATTACAAAAAGATGTAAGACAAAAGGCGATACATTTTTTGAACGCAGCTAACGTTTTTAAATATTAATCTAAAAAGCACATTTTTCTATCAGTTCCTGGATTACCAAAAAATAACAATATTTAGCGAATCGGCTAAAACCGACTTATTTTTATCGGTTTCTTTTTTATTTTAAAAAATTACAAAAAGATGTAAGACAAAAGGCGATACTTTTTTTGAACACAGCTGACGTTTTTAAATAATAGTCTAAAAAGCACATTTTTCTATCAGTTCCTGGATTTCCAAAAAAAAAATAATAATTAGCGAATCGGCTAAAACCGACATATTTTTATCGGATTTTTTTTATTTTAAAAAATTACAAAAAGACGTAAGACAAAAGGCGATATTGTTTTTGAACGCAGCTAACGTTTTTAAATAATAATCTAAAAAGCACATTTTTCTATCAGTTCCTGGATTTCCAAAAAAAAAATAAGAATTAGCGAATCTGCTAAAACCGACATATTTTTATCGGATTTTTTTTATTTTAAAAAATTACAAAAAAACGTAAGACAAAAGGCGATAATTTTTTTCAACGCAGCCAGCGTTTTCTAATAATAATCTATAAACCACATTTTTTTATCAGTTCCTGGATTTGCAGAAAATAATAATAATTAGCGAATAGGCTAAAAATCACATATTTTTATCGGCGTTTTTTATTTTAGAAAATTACAAAAAGACGTAAGACAAAAGCCGATACTTTTTTTGAACGCAGCTAACATTTTTTATTAATAACCTAAAAACCAAATTTTTCTGTCAGTTCCTGGAATTGCAAAAAATAATAATAATTAGCGAATAGGTTAAAAACCACATATTTTTATCGACTTTTTTTATTTTAAAAAATTACAAAAAGACGTAAGACAAAAGGCGATAATTTTTTTGAACGCAGCCAGCGTTTTCTAATAATAATCTATAAACCACATTTTTCTATCAGTTCCTGGATTTCCAAGAAAAAAATAATAATTAGCGAATCGGCTAAAACCGACATATTTTTATCGGATTTTTTTTATTTTAAAAAATTACAAAAAGACGTAAGACAAAAGGCGATAATTTTTTTGAACGCAGCCAACGTTTTCTAATAATAATCTATAAACCACATTTTTCTATCAGTTCCTGGATTTGCAGAAAATAATAATAATTAGCGAATAGGCTAAAAATCACATATTTTTATCGGCGTTTTTTATTTTAAAAAATTACAAAAAGATATAAGACAAAAGGCGATACATTTTTTGAACGCAGCTAACGTTTTTAAATATTAATCTAAAAAGCACATTTTTCTATCAGTTCCTGGATTACCAAAAAATAACAATATTTAGCGAATCGGCAAAAAATAACAATGATTACCGAATAGTCTAAAAACCACATAATTTCATCGGTTTTTTTTTATAAAAAATTACAAAAAAACGTCACAGAAAAGGCGATAATTTTTTTCAATGCAGTTAAGGTTTTTTAATAATAATCTAAAAACCATATTTTTCTATCAGTTTCTGGATTTGTAAAAAGTAATAATAATTATCGAATCGGCCGAAAACAACATATTTTTATCGGTTTTTTTTATTTTAAAAAATTACAAAAAGATGTAAGCCAAATGCGATATTTTTATGGAACGCAGCTAACGTTTTTTAATAATAATCTAAAAAGCACATTTTTTTATCAGTTCCTGGATTTCCAAAAAATAGCAATAATTAGCGAATCGGCTAAAACCGACTTATTTTTATCGGATTTTTTTTATTTTAAAAAATTAGAAAAAGATGTAAGACAAAAGGCGATACATTTTTTGAACGCAGCTAACGTTTTTAAATATTAATCTAAAAAGCACATTTTTCTATCAGTTCCTGGATTACCAAAAAATAACAATATTTAGCGAATCGGCTAAAACCGACTTATTTTTATCGGTTTCTTTTTTATTTTAAAAAATTACAAAAAGATGTAAGACAAAAGGCGATACTTTTTTTGAACGCAGCTGACGTTTTTAAATAATAGTCTAAAAAGCACATTTTTCTATCAGTTCCTGGATTTCCAAAAAAAAAATAATAATTAGCGAATCGGCTAAAACCGACATATTTTTATCGGATTTTTTTTATTTTAAAAAATTACAAAAAGACGTAAGACAAAAGGCGATATTGTTTTTGAACGCAGCTAACGTTTTTAAATAATAATCTAAAAAGCACATTTTTCTATCAGTTCCTGGATTTCCAAAAAAAAAATAAGAATTAGCGAATCTGCTAAAACCGACATATTTTTATCGGATTTTTTTTATTTCAAAAAATTACAAAAAGACGTAAGACAAAAGGCGATAATTTTTTTGAACGCAGCCAAAGTTTTCTAATAATAATCTACAAACCACATTTTTCTATCAGTTCCCGGATTTGCAGAAAATAATAATAATTAGCGAATAGGCTAAAAATCACATATTTTTATCGGCGTTTTTTATTTTAGAAAATTACAAAAAGACGTAAGACAAAAGCCGATACTTTTTTTGAACGCAGCTAACATTTTTTATTAATAATCTAAAAACCAAATTTTTCTGTCAGTTCCTGGAATTGCAAAAAATAATAATAATTAGCGAATAGGTTAAAAACCACATATTTTTATCGACTTTTTTTATTTTAAAAAATTACAAAAAGACGTAAGACAAAAGGCGATAATTTTTTTGAACGCAGCCAGCGTTTTCTAATAATAATCTATAAACCACATTTTTTTATCAGTTCCTGGATTTGCAAAAAATAATAGTAATTAGCGAATAGGCTGAAAACCAAATAATTTTATCGGTTTTTTTTATTTTAAAAAATTACAAAAAGATGTAAGACAAAAGGCGATACTTTTTTTGAACGCAGCTAACGTTTTTAAATAATAATCTAAAAAGCACATTTTTCTATCAGTTCCTGGATTTCCAAAAAAAATATAATAATTAGCGAATCGGCTAAAACCGACATATTTTTATCGGATTTTTTTTATTTTAAAAAATTACAAAAAGACGTAAGACAAAAGGCGATAATTTTTTTGAACGCAGCCAACGTTTTCTAATAATAATCTATAAACCACATTTTTCTATCAGTTCCTGGATTTGCAGAAAATAATAATAATTAGCGAATAGGCTAAAAATCACATATTTTTATCGGCGTTTTTTATTTTAAAAAATTACAAAAAGATGTAAGACAAAAGGCAATACATTTTTTGAACGCAGCTAACGTTTTTAAATATTAATCTAAAAAGCACATTTTTCTATCAGTTCCTGGATTACCAAAAAATAACAATATTTAGCGAATCGGCTAAAACCGACTTATTTTTATCGGTTTCTTTTTTATTTTAAAAAATTACAAATAGATGTAAGACAAAAGGCGATACTTTTTTTGAACACAGCTGACGTTTTTAAATAATTGTCTAAAAAGCACATTTTTCTATCAGTTCCTGGATTTCCAAAAAAAAAATAATAATTAGCGAATCGGCTAAAACCGACATATTTTTATCGGATTTTTTTTATTTTAAAAAATTACAAAAAGACGTAAGACAAAAGGCGATATTGTTTTTGAACGCAGCTAACGTTTTTAAATAATAATCTAAAAAGCACATTTTTCTATCAGTTCCTGGATTTCCAAAAAAAAAATAAGAATTAGCGAATCTGCTAAAACCGACATATTTTTATCGGATTTTTTTTATTTTAAAAAATTACAAAAAGACGTAAGACAAAAGGCGATAATTTTTTTGAACGCAGCCAAAGTTTTCTAATAATAATCTACAAACCACATTTTTCTATCAGTTCCTGGATTTGCAGAAAATAATAATAATTAGCGAATAGGCTAAAAATCACATATTTTTATCGGTTTTTTTTATTTAAAAAAATTACATAAAGACGTAAGACAAAACACGATACTTTTTTTGAACGCAGCTAACATTTTTTATTAATAATCTAAAAACCAAATTTTTCTGTCAGTTTCTGGAATTGCAAAAAATAATAATAATTAGCGAATAGGTTAAAAACCACATATTTTTATCGACTTTTTTTATTTTAAAAAATTACAAAAAGATGTAAGACAAAATGCGATAATTTTTTTGAACGCAGCTAACGTTTTTAAATAATAATCTAAAAAGCACATTTTTCTATCAGTTCCTGGATTTCCAAAAAATAGTAATAATTAGCGAATCGGCTAAAACCGACATATATTTATCGTTTTTTTTTTATTTTAAAAAATTATAAATTTAATGGAACGCAGCTAACGTTTTTTAATAATAATTTAAAAATTACATTTTTCTAACAGTTCCTGGATTTCCAAAAAATAACAATAATTAGCGAATCGGCTAAAACCGACTTATTTTAATCGGTTTTTTTTTTATTTTAAAAAATTACAAAAAGATGTGAGACAAAAGGCGATACTTTTTTTGAACGCAGCTAACGTTTTTTAATAATAATCTAAAAAGCACATTTTTCTATCAGTTTCTGGATTTCCAAAAAATAACAATAATTAGCGAATCGGCTAAAACCGACTTATTTTTATCGGTTTCTTTTTTATTTTAAAAAATAACAAAAAGACGTAAGACAAAAGGCGATAATTTTTTTGAACGCAGCCAACGTTTTCTAATAATAATCTATAAACCACATTTTTCTATCAGTTCCTGGATTTGCAGAAAATAATAATAATTAGCGAATAGGCTAAAAATCACATATTTTTATCGGCGTTTTTTATTTTAAAAAATTACAAAAAGACGTAAGACAAAAGGCGATAATTTTTTTGAATGCAACTAACGTTTTTTAATAATAATCTAAAAAGCACATTTTTCTATCAGTTCCTCGATTTCCAAAAAATAACAATAATTAGCGAATCGGCTAAAACCGACATATTTTTATCGGATTTTTTTTATTTTAAAAAATTACAAAAAGATGTGAGACAAAAGGCGATACTTTTTTTGAACGCAGCTAACGTTTTTTAATAATAATCTAAAAAGCACATTTTTCTATCAGTTTCTGGATTTCCAAAAAATAACAATAATTAGCGAATCGGCTAAAACCGACTTATTTTTATCGGTTTCTTTTTTATTTTAAAAAATAACAAAAAGATGTAAGACAAAAGGCGATACTTTTTTTGAACGCAGCTAACGTTTTTAAATAATAATCTAAAAAGCACATTTTTCTATCAGTTCCTGGATTTCCAAAAAAAAAAAAATAATTAGCGAATCGGCTAAAACCGACATATTTTTATCGGATTTTTTTTATTTTAAAAAATTACAAAAAGACGTAAGACAAAAGGCGATAATTTTTTTGAACGCAGCCAACGTTTTCTAATAATAATCTATAAACCACATTTTTCTATCAGTTCCTGGATTTGCAGAAAATAATAATAATTAGCGAATAGGCTAAAAATCACATATTTTTATCGGCGTTTTTTATTTTAAAAAATTACAAAAAGACGTAAGACAAAAGGCGATAATTTTTTTGAATGCAACTAACGTTTTTTAATAATAATCTAAAAAGCACATTTTTCTATCAGTTCCTCGATTTCCAAAAAATAACAATAATTAGCGAATCGGCTAAAACCGACATATTTTTATCGGATTTTTTTTATTTTAAAAAATTACAAAAAGACGTAAGACAAAAGGCGATAATTTTTTTGAACGCAGCCAACGTTTTCTAATAATAATCTATAAACCACATTTTTCTATCAGTTCCTGGATTTGCAGAAAATAATAATAATTAGCGAATAGGCTAAAAATCACATATTTTTATCGGTTTTTTTTATTTAAAAAAATTACATAAAGACGTAAGACAAAACACGATACTTTTTTTGAACGCAGCTAACATTTTTTATTAATAATCTAAAAACCAAATTTTTCTATCAGTGCCTGGATTAGCAAAAAATAACAATAATTATCGAATCGGCCGAAAACAACATATTTTTATCGGTTTTTTTTATTTTAAAAAATTACAAAAAGATGTAAGACAAACGCGATATTTTTATGGAACGCAGCTAACGTTTTTTAATAATAATCTAAAAAGCACATTTTTTTATCAGTTCCTGGATTTCCATAAAATAGCAATAATTAGCGAATCGGCTAAAACCGACTTATTTTTATCGGTTTCTTTTTTATTTTAAAAAATTACAAAAAGATGTAAGACAAAAATCGATACTTTTTTTGAACGCAGCTAACGTTTTTAAATAATAATCTAAAAAGCACATTTTTCTATCAGTTCCTGGATTTCCAAAAAAAAATAATAATTAGCGAATCGGCTAAAACCGACATATTTTTATCGGATTTTTTTTATTTTAAAAAATTACAAAAAGACGTAAGACAAAAGGCGATAATTTTTTTGAACGCAGCCAACGTTTTCTAATAATAATCTATAAACCACATTTTTCTATCAGTTCCTGGATTTGCAGAAAATAATAATAATTAGCGAATAGGCTAAAAATCACATAATTTTATCGGCGTTTTTTATTTTAAAAAATTACAAAAAGATGTAAGACAAAAGGCGATACATTTTTTGAACGCAGCTAACGTTTTTAAATATTAATCTAAAAAGCACATTTTTCTATCAGTTCCTGGATTACCAAAAAATAACAATATTTAGCGAATCGGCTAAAACCGACTTATTTTTATCGGTTTCTTTTTTATTTTAAAAAATTACAAAAAGATGTAAGACAAAAGGCGATACTTTTTTTGAACACAGCTGACGTTTTTAAATAATAGTCTAAAAAGCACATTTTTCTATCAGTTCCTGGATTTCCAAAAAAAAAATAATAATTAGCGAATCGGCTAAAACCGACATATTTTTATCGGATTTTTTTTATTTTAAAAAATTACAAAAAGACGTAAGACAAAAGGCGATATTGTTTTTGAACGCAGCTAACGTTTTTAAATAATAATCTAAAAAGCACATTTTTCTATCAGTTCCTGGATTTCCAAAAAAAAAATAAGAATTAGCGAATCTGCTAAAACCGACATATTTTTATCGGATTTTTTTTATTTTAAAAAATTACAAAAAGACGTAAGACAAAAGGCGATAATTTTTTTGAACGCAGCCAGCGTTTTCTAATAATAATCTATAAACCACATTTTTTTATCAGTTCCTGGATTTGCAGAAAATAATAATAATTAGCGAATAGGCTAAAAATCACATATTTTTATCGGCGTTTTTTATTTTAGAAAATTACAAAAAGACGTAAGACAAAAGCCGATACTTTTTTTGAACGCAGCTAACATTTTTTATTAATAACCTAAAAACCAAATTTTTCTGTCAGTTCCTGGAATTGCAAAAAATAATAATAATTAGCGAATAGGTTAAAAACCACATATTTTTATCGACTTTTTTTATTTTAAAAAATTACAAAAAGACGTAAGACAAAAGGCGATAATTTTTTTGAACGCAGCCAGCGTTTTCTAATAATAATCTATAAACCACATTTTTCTATCAGTTCCTGGATTTCCAAGAAAAAAATAATAATTAGCGAATCGGCTAAAACCGACATATTTTTATCGGATTTTTTTTATTTTAAAAAATTACAAAAAGACGTAAGACAAAAGGCGATAATTTTTTTGAACGCAGCCAACGTTTTCTAATAATAATCTATAAACCACATTTTTCTATCAGTTCCTGGATTTGCAGAAAATAATAATAATTAGCGAATAGGCTAAAAATCACATATTTTTATCGGCGTTTTTTATTTTAAAAAATTACAAAAAGATGTAAGACAAAAGGCGATACATTTCTTGAACGCAGCTAACGTTTTTAAATATTAATCTAAAAAGCACATTTTTCTATCAGTTCCTGGATTACCAAAAAATAACAATATTTAGCGAATCGGCAAAAAATAACAATAATTACCGAATAGTCTAAAAACCACATAATTTCATCGGTTTTTTTTTATAAAAAATTACAAAAAAACGTCACAGAAAAGGCGATAATTTTTTTCAATGCAGTTAAGGTTTTTTAATAATAATCTAAAAACCATATTTTTCTATCAGTTCCTGGATTTGTAAAAAGTAATAATAATTATCGAATCGGCCGAAAACAACATATTTTTATCATTTTTTTTTATTTTAAAAAATTACAAAAAGATGTAAGACAAATGCAATATTTTTATGGAACGCAGCTAACGTTTTTTAATAATAATCTAAAAAGCACATTTTTTTATCAGTTCCTGGATTTCCAAAAAATAGCAATAATTAGCGAATCGGCTAAAACCGACTTATTTTTATCGGATTTTTTTTATTTTAAAAAATTAGAAAAAGATGTAAGACAAAAGGCGATACATTTTTTGAACGCAGCTAACGTTTTTAAATATTAATCTAAAAAGCACATTTTTCTATCAGTTCCTGGATTACCAAAAAATAACAATATTTAGCGAATCGGCTAAAACCGACTTATTTTTATCGGTTTCTTTTTTATTTTAAAAAATTACAAAAAGATGTAAGACAAAAGGCGATACTTTTTTTGAACGCAGCTGACGTTTTTAAATAATAGTCTAAAAAGCACATTTTTCTATCAGTTCCTGGATTTCCAAAAAAAAATTAATAATTAGCGAATCGGCTAAAACCGACATATTTTTATCGGATTTTTTTTATTTTAAAAAATTACAAAAAGACGTAAGACAAAAGGCGATATTGTTTTTGAACGCAGCTAACGTTTTTAAATAATAATCTAAAAAGCACATTTTTCTATCAGTTCCTGGATTTCCAAAAAAAAAATAAGAATTAGCGAATCTGCTAAAACCGACATATTTTTATCGGATTTTTTTTATTTTAAAAAATTACAAAAAGACGTAAGACAAAAGGCGATAATTTTTTTGAACGCAGCTAACGTTTTTAAATATTAATCTAAAAAGCACATTTTTCTATCAGTTCCTGGATTACCAAAAAATAACAATATTTAGCGAATCGGCAAAAAATAACAATAATTACCGAATAGTCTAAAAACCACATAATATCATCGGTTTTTTTTTATAAAAAATTACAAAAAAACGTCACAGAAAAGGCGATAATTTTTTTCAATGCAGTTAAGGTTTTTTAATAATAATCTAAAAACCATATTTTTCTATCAGTTCCTGGATTTGCAAAAAGTAATAATAATTATCGAATCGGCCGAAAACAACATATTTTTATCGGTTTTTTTTATTTTAAAAAATTACAAAAAGATGTAAGACAAATGCGATATTTTTATGGAACGCAGCTAACGTTTTTTAATAATAATCTAAAAAGCACATTTTTTTATCAGTTCCTGGATTTCCAAAAAATAGCAATAATTAGCGAATCGGCTAAAACCGACTTATTTTTATCGGATTTTTTTTATTTTAAAAAATTAGAAAAAGATGTAAGACAAAAGGCGATACATTTTTTGAACGCAGCTAACGTTTTTAAATATTAATCTAAAAAGCACATTTTTCTATCAGTTCCTGGATTACCAAAAAATAACAATATTTAGCGAATCGGCTAAAACCGACTTATTTTTATCGGTTTCTTTTTTATTTTAAAAAATTACAAAAAGATGTAAGGCAAAAGGAGATACTTTTTTTGAACGCAGCTGACGTTTTTAAATAATAGTCTAAAAAGCACATTTTTCTATCAGTTCCTGGATTTCCAAAAAAAAAATAATAATTAGCGAATCGGCTAAAACCGACATATTTTTATCGGATTTTTTTTATTTTAAAAAATTACAAAAAGACGTAAGACAAAAGGCGATATTGTTTTTGAACGCAGCTAACGTTTTTAAATAATAATCTAAAAAGCACATTTTTCTATCAGTTCCTGGATTTCCAAAAAAAAAATAAGAATTAGCGAATCTGCTAAAACCGACATATTTTTATCGGATTTTTTTTATTTTAAAAAATTACAAAAAGACGTAAGACAAAAGGCGATAATTTTTTTGAACGCAGCCAAAGTTTTCTAATAATAATCTACAAACCACATTTTTCTATCAGTTCCTGGATTTGCAGAAAATAATAATAATTAGCGAATAGGCTAAAAATCACATATTTTTATCGGCGTTTTTTATTTTAGAAAATTACAAAAAGACGTAAGACAAAAGCCGATACTTTTTTTGAACGCAGCTAACATTTTTTATTAATAACCTAAAAACCAAATTTTTCTGTCAGTTCCTGGAATTGCAAAAAATAATAATAATTAGCGAATAGGTTAAAAACCACATATTTTTATCGACTTTTTTTATTTTAAAAAATTACAAAAAGACGTAAGACAAAAGGCGATAATTTTTTTGAACGCAGCCAGCGTTTTCTAATAATAATAATAATCTATAAACCACATTTTTTTATCAGTTCCTGGATTTGCAAAAAATAATAGTAATTAGCGAATAGGCTGAAAACCAAATAATTTTATCGGTTTTTTTTATTTTAAAAAATTACAAAAAGATGTAAGACAAAAGGCGATACTTTTTTTGAACGCAGCTAACGTTTTTAAATAATAATCTAAAAAGCACATTTTTCTATCAGTTCCTGGATTTCCAAAAAAAATATAATAATTAGCGAATCGGCTAAAACCGACATATTTTTATCGGATTTTTTTTATTTTAAAAAATTACAAAAAGACGTAAGACAAAAGGCGATAATTTTTTTGAACGCAGCCAACGTTTTCTAATAATAATCTATAAACCACATTTTTCTATCAGTTCCTGGATTTGCAGAAAATAATAATAATTAGCGAATAGGCTAAAAATCACATATTTTTATCGGCGTTTTTTATTTTAAAAAATTACAAAAAGATGTAAGACAAAAGGCAATACATTTTTTGAACGCAGCTAACGTTTTTAAATATTAATCTAAAATGAACATTTTTCTATCAGTTCCTGGATTTCCAAAAAATATTAATAATTAGCGAATCGGCTAAAACCGACATATATTTATCGTTTTTTTTTTTATTTTAAAAAATTATAAATTTAATGGAACGCAGCTAACGTTTTTTAATAATAATTTAAAAATTACATTTTTCTAACAGTTCCTGGATTTCCAAAAAATAACAATAATTAGCGAATCGGCTAAAACCGACTTATTTTAATCGGATTTTTTTTATTTTAAAAAATTACAAAAAGATGTGAGACAAAAGGCGATACTTTTTTTGAACGCAGCTAACGTTTTTTAATAATAATCTAAAAAGCACATTTTTCTATCAGTTTCTGGATTTCCAAAAAATAACAATAATTAGCGAATCGGCTAAAACCGACTTATTTTTATCGGTTTCTTTTTTATTTTAAAAAATAACAAAAAGATGTAAGACAAAAGGCGATACTTTTTTTGAACGCAGCTAACGTTTTTAAATAATAATCTAAAAAGCACATTTTTCTATCAGTTCCTGGATTTCCAAAAAAAAAATAATAATTAGCGAATCGGCTAAAACCGACATATTTTTATCGGATTTTTTTTATTTTAAAAAATTACAAAAAGACGTAAGACAAAACGCGATAATTTTTTTGAACGCAGCCGACGTTTTCTAATAATAATCTATAAACCACATTTTTCTATCAGTTCCTGGATTTGCAGAAAATAATAATAATTAGCGAATAGGCTAAAAATCACATATTTTTATCGGTTTTTTTTATTTAAAAAAATTACATAAAGACGTAAGACAAAACACGATACTTTTTTTGAACGCAGCTAACATTTTTTATTAATAATCTAAAAACCAAATTTTTCTATCAGTGCCTGGATTAGCAAAAAATAACAATAATTATCGAATCGGCCGAAAACAACATATTTTTATCGGTTTTTTTTATTTTAAAAAATTACAAAAAGATGTAAGACAAATGCGATATTTTTATGGAACGCAGCTAACGTTTTTTAATAATAATCTAAAAAGCACATTTTTTTATCAGTTCCTGGATTTCCAAAAAATAGCAATAATTAGCGAATCGGCTAAAACCGACTTATTTTTATCGGTTTCTTTTTTATTTTAAAAAATTACAAAAAGATGTAAGACAAAAGGCGATACTTTTTTTGAACGCAGCTAACGTTTTTAAATAATAATCTAAAAAGCACATTTTTCTATCAGTTCCTGGATTTCCAAAAAAAAAAATAATAATTAGCGAATCGGCTAAAACCGACATATTTTTATCGGAGTTTTTTTATTTTAAAAAATTACAAAAAGACGTAAGACAAAAGGCGATAATTTTTTTGAACGCAGCCAACGTTTTCTAATAATAATCTATAAACCACATTTTTCTATCAGTTCCTGGATTTGCAGAAAATAATAATAATTAGCGAATAGGCTAAAAATCACATATTTTTATCGGCGTTTTTTATTTTAAAAAATTACAAAAAGATGTAAGACAAAAGGCGATACATTTTTTGAACGCAGCTAACGTTTTTAAATATTAATCTAAAAAGCACATTTTTCTATCAGTTCTTGGATTACCAAAAAATAACAATATTTAGCGAATCGGCTAAAACCGACTTATTTTTATCGGTTTCTTTTTTATTTTAAAAAATTACAAAAAGATGTAAGACAAAAGGCGATACTTTTTTTGAACACAGCTGACGTTTTTAAATAATAGTCTAAAAAGCACATTTTTCTATCAGTTCCTGGATTTCCAAAAAAAAAAATAATAATTAGCGAATCGGCTAAAACCGACATATTTTTATCGGATTTTTTTTATTTTAAAAAATTACAAAAAGACGTAAGACAAAAGGCGATATTGTTTTTGAACGCAGCTAACGTTTTTAAATAATAATCTAAAAAGCACATTTTTCTATCAGTTCCTGGATTTCCAAAAAAAAAATAAGAATTAGCGAATCTGCTAAAACCGACATATTTTTATCGGATTTTTTTTATTTTAAAAAATTACAAAAAGACGTAAGACAAAAGGCGATAATTTTTTTGAACGCAGCCAGCGTTTTCTAATAATAATCTATAAACCACATTTTTTTATCAGTTCCTGGATTTGCAGAAAATAATAATAATTAGCGAATAGGCTAAAAATCACATATTTTTATCGGCGTTTTTTATTTTAGAAAATTACAAAAAGACGTAAGACAAAAGCCGATACTTTTTTTGAACGCAGCTAACATTTTTTATTAATAACCTAAAAACCAAATTTTTCTGTCAGTTCCTGGAATTGCAAAATATAATAATAATTAGCGAATAGGTTAAAAACCACATATTTTTATCGACTTTTTTTATTTTAAAAAATTACAAAAAGACGTAAGACAAAAGGCGATAATTTTTTTGAACGCAGCCAGCGTTTTCTAATAATAATCTATAAACCACATTTTTCTATCAGTTCCTGGATTTCCAAGAAAAAAATAATAATTAGCGAATCGGCTAAAACCGACATATTTTTATCGGATTTTTTTTATTTTAAAAAATTACAAAAAGACGTAAGACAAAAGGCGATAATTTTTTTGAACGCAGCCAACGTTTTCTAATAATAATCTATAAACCACATTTTTCTATCAGTTCCTGGATTTGCAGAAAATAATAATAATTAGCGAATAGGCTAAAAATCACATATTTTTATCGGCGTTTTTTATTTTAAAAAATTACAAAAAGATGTAAGACAAAAGGCGATACATTTTTTGAACGCAGCTAACGTTTTTAAATATTAATCTAAAAAGCACATTTTTCTATCAGTTCCTGGATTACCAAAAAATAACAATATTTAGCGAATCGGCAAAAAATAACAATAATTACCGAATAGTCTAAAAACCACATAATTTCATCGGTTTTTTTTTATAAAAAATTACAAAAAAACGTCACAGAAAAGGCGATAATTTTTTTCAATGCAGTTAAGGTTTTTTAATAATAATCTAAAAACCATATTTTTCTATCAGTTCCTGGATTTGTAAAAAGTAATAATAATTATCGAATCGGCCGAAAACAACATATTTTTATCGGTTTTTTTTATTTTAAAAAATTACAAAAAGATGTAAGACAAATGCGATATTTTTATGGAACGCAGCTAACGTTTTTTAATAATAATCTAAAAAGCACATTTTTTTATCAGTTCCTGGATTTCCAAAAAATAGCAATAATTAGCGAATCGGCTAAAACCGACTTATTTTTATCGGATTTTTTTTATTTTAAAAAATTAGAAAAAGATGTAAGACAAAAGGCGATACATTTTTTGAACGCAGCTAACGTTTTTAAATATAAATCTAAAAAGCACATTTTTCTATCAGTTCCTGGATTACCAAAAAATAACAATATTTAGCGAATCGGCTAAAACCGACTTATTTTTATCGGTTTCTTTTTTATTTTAAAAAATTACAAAAAGATGTAAGACAAAAGGCGATACTTTTTTTGAACGCAGCTGACGTTTTTAAATAATAGTCTAAAAAGCACATTTTTCTATCAGTTCCTGGATTTCCAAAAAAAAAATAATAATTAGCGAATCGGCTAAAACCGACATATTTTTATCGGATTTTTTTTATTTTAAAAAATTACAAAAAGACGTAAGACAAAAGGCGATATTGTTTTTGAACGCAGCTAACGTTTTTAAATAATAATCTAAAAAGCACATTTTTCTATCAGTTCCTGGATTTCCAAAAAAAAAATAAGAATTAGCGAATCTGCTAAAACCGACATATTTTTATCGGATTTTTTTTTATTTTAAAAAATTACAAAAAGACGTAAGACAAAAGGCGATAATTTTTTTGAACGCAGCCAAAGTTTTCTAATAATAATCTACAAACCACATTTTTCTATCAGTTCCTGGATTTGCAGAAAATAATAATAATTAGCGAATAGGCTAAAAATCACATATTTTTATCGGCGTTTTTTATTTTAGAAAATTACAAAAAGACGTAAGACAAAAGCCGATACTTTTTTTGAACGCAGCTAACATTTTTTATTAATAACCTAAAAACCAAATTTTTCTGTCAGTTCCTGGAATTGCAAAAAATAATAATAATTAGCGAATAGGTTAAAAACCACATATTTTTATCGACTTTTTTTATTTTAAAAAATTACAAAAAGACGTAAGACAAAAGGCGATAATTTTTTTGAACGCAGCCAGCGTTTTCTAATAATAATCTATAAACCACATTTTTTTATCAGTTCCTGGATTTGCAAAAAATAATAGTAATTAGCGAATAGGCTGAAAACCAAATAATTTTATCGGTTTTTTTTATTTTAAAAAATTACAAAAAGATGTAAGACAAAATGCGATACTTTTTTTGAACGCAGCTAACGTTTTTAAATAATAATCTAAAAAGCACATTTTTCTATCAGTTCCTGGATTTCCAAAAAAAATATAATAATTAGCGAATCGGCTAAAACCGACATATTTTTATCGGATTTTTTTTATTTTAAAAAATTACAAAAAGACGTAAGACAAAAGGCGATAATTTTTTTGAACGCAGCCAACGTTTTCTAATAATAATCTATAAACCACATTTTTCTATCAGTTCCTGGATTTGCAGAAAATAATAATAATTAGCGAATAGGCTAAAAATCACATATTTTTATCGGCGTTTTTTATTTTAAAAAATTACAAAAAGATGTAAGACAAAAGGCAATACATTTTTTGAACGAAGCTAACGTTTTTAAATATTAATCTAAAATGAACATTTTTCTATCAGTTCCTGGATTTCCAAAAAATATTAATAATTAGCGAATCGGCTAAAACCGACATATATTTATCGTTTTTTTTTTTATTTTAAAAAATTATAAATTTAATGGAACGCAGCTAACGTTTTTTAATAATAATTTAAAAATTACATTTTTCTAACAGTTCCTGGATTTCCAAAAAATAACAATAATTAGAGAATCGGCTAAAACCGACTTATTTTAATCGGTTTTTTTTTATTTTAAAAAATTACAAAAAGATGTGAGACAAAAGGCGATACTTTTTTTGAACGCAGCTAACGTTTTTTAATAACAATCTAAAAAGCACATTTTTCTATCAGTTTCTGGATTTCCAAAAAATAACAATAATTAGCGAATCGGCTAAAACCGACTTATTTTTATCGGTTTCTTTTTTATTTTAAAAAATAACAAAAAGATGTAAGACAAAAGGCGATACTTTTTTTGAACGCAGCTAACGTTTTTAAATAATAATCTAAAAAGCACATTTTTCTATCAGTTCCTGAATTTCCAAAAAAAAAATAATAATTAGCGAATCGGCTAAAACCGACATATTTTTATCGGTTTTTTTTTATTTTAAAAAATTACAAAAAGACGTAAGACAAAAGGCGATAATTTTTTTGAACGCAGCCAACGTTTTCTAATAATAATCTATAAACCACATTTTTCTATCAGTTCCTGGATTTGCAGAAAATAATAATAATTAGCGAATAGGCTAAAAATCACATATTTTTATCGGCGTTTTTTATTTTAAAAAATTACAAAAAGACGTAAGACAAAAGGCGATAATTTTTTTGAATGCAACTAACGTTTTTTAATAATAATCTAAAAAGCACATTTTTCTATCAGTTCCTCGATTTCCAAAAAATAACAATAATTAGCGAATCGGCTAAAACCGACATATTTTTATCGGATTTTTTTTATTTTAAAAAATTACAAAAAGACGTAAGACAAAACGCGATAATTTTTTTGAACGCAGCCGACGTTTTCTAATAATAATCTATAAACCACAATTTTCTATCAGTTCCTGGATTTGCAGAAAATAATAATAATTAGCGAATAGGCTAAAAATCACATATTTTTATCGGTTTTTTTTATTTAAAAAAATTACATAAAGACGTAAGACAAAACACGATACTTTTTTTGAACGCAGCTAACATTTTTTATTAATAATCTAAAAACCAAATTTTTCTATCAGTGCCTGGATTAGCAAAAAATAACAATAATTATCGAATCGGCCGAAAACAACATATTTTTATCGGTTTTTTTTATTTTAAAAAATTACAAAAAGATGTAAGACAAATGCGATATTTTTATGGAACGCAGCTAACGTTTTCTAATAATAATCTAAAAAGCACATTTTTTTATCAGTTCCTGGATTTCCAAAAAATAGCAATAATTAGCGAATCGGCTAAAACCGACTTATTTTTATCGGTTTCTTTTTTATTTTAAAAAATTACAAAAAGATGTAAGACAAAAGGCGATACTTTTTTTGAACGCAGCTAACGTTTTTAAATAATAATCTAAAAAGCACATTTTTCTATCAGTTCCTGGATTTCCAAAAAAAAAATAATAATTAGCGAATCGGCTAAAACCGACATATTTTTATCGGATTTTTTTTATTTTAAAAAATTACAAAAAGACGTAAGACAAAAGGCGATAATTTTTTTGAACGCAGCCAACGTTTTCTAATAATAATCTATAAACCACATTTTTCTATCAGTTCCTGGATTTGCAGAAAATAATAATAATTAGCGAATAGGCTAAAAATCACATATTTTTATCGGCGTTTTTTATTTTAAAAAATTACAAAAAGATGTAAGACAAAAGGCGATACATTTTTTGAACGCAGCTAACGTTTTTAAATATTAATCTAAAAAGCACATTTTTCTATCAGTTCCTGGATTACCAAAAAATAACAATATTTAGCGAATCGGCTAAAACCGACTTATTTCTATCGGTTTCTTTTTTATTTTAAAAAATTACAAAAAGATGTAAGACAAAAGGCGATACTTTTTTTGAACACAGCTGACGTTTTTAAATAATAGTCTAAAAAGCACATTTTTCTATCAGTTCCTGGATTTCCAAAAAAAAAATAATAATTAGCGAATCGGCTAAAACCGACATATTTTTATCGGATTTTTTTTATTTTAAAAAATTACAAAAAGACGTAAGACAAAAGGCGATAATTTTTTTGAACGCAGCCAGCGTTTTCTAATAATAATCTATAAACCACATTTTTTTATCAGTTCCTGGATTTGCAGAAAATAATAATAATTAGCGAATAGGCTAAAAATCACATATTTTTATCGGCGTTTTTTATTTTAGAAAATTACAAAAAGACGTAAGACAAAAGCCGATACTTTTTTTGAACGCAGCTAACATTTTTTATTAATAACCTAAAAACCAAATTTTTCTGTCAGTTCCTGGAATTGCAAAATATAATAATAATTAGCGAATAGGTTAAAAACCACATATTTTTATCGACTTTTTTTATTTTAAAAAATTACAAAAAGACGTAAGACAAAAGGCGATAATTTTTTTGAACGCAGCCAGCGTTTTCTAATAATAATCTATAAACCACATTTTTCTATCAGTTCCTGGATTTCCAAGAAAAAAATAATAATTAGCGAATCGGCTAAAACCGACATATTTTTATCGGATTTTTTTTATTTTAAAAAATTACAAAAAGACGTAAGACAAAAGGCGATAATTTTTTTGAACGCAGCCAACGTTTTCTAATAATAATCTATAAACCACATTTTTCTATCAGTTCCTGGATTTGCAGAAAATAATAATAATTAGCGAATAGGCTAAAAATCACATATTTTTATCGGCGTTTTTTATTTTAAAAAATTACAAAAAGATGTAAGACAAAAGGCGATACATTTTTTGAACGCAGCTAACGTTTTTAAATATTAATCTAAAAAGCACATTTTTCTATCAGTTCCTGGATTACCAAAAAATAACAATATTTAGCGAATCGGCAAAAAATAACAATAATTACCGAATAGTCTAAAAACCACATAATTTCATCGGTTTTTTTTTATAAAAAATTACAAAAAAACGTCACAGAAAAGGCGATAATTTTTTTCAATGCAGTTAAGGTTTTTTAATAATAATCTAAAAACCATATTTTTCTATCAGTTCCTGGATTTGTAAAAAGTAATAATAATTATCGAATCGGCCGAAAACAACATATTTTTATCGGTTTTTTTTATTTTAAAAAATTACAAAAAGATGTAAGACAAATGCGATATTTTTATGGAACGCAGCTAACGTTTTTTAATAATAATCTAAAAAGCACATTTTTTTATCAGTTCCTGGATTTCCAAAAAATAGCAATAATTAGCGAATCGGCTAAAACCGACTTATTTTTATCGGATTTTTTTTATTTTAAAAAATTAGAAAAAGATGTAAGACAAAAGGCGATACATTTTTTGAACGCAGCTAACGTTTTTAAATATAAATCTAAAAAGCACATTTTTCTATCAGTTCCTGGATTACCAAAAAATAACAATATTTAGCGAATCGGCTAAAACCGACTTATTTTTATCGGTTTCTTTTTTATTTTAAAAAATTACAAAAAGATGTAAGACAAAAGGCGATACTTTTTTTGAACGCAGCTGACGTTTTTAAATAATAGTCTAAAAAGCACATTTTTCTATCAGTTCCTGGATTTCCAAAAAAAAAATAATAATTAGCGAATCGGCTAAAACCGACATATTTTTATCGGATTTTTTTTATTTTAAAAAATTACAAAAAGACGTAAGACAAAAGGCGATATTGTTTTTGAACGCAGCTAACGTTTTTAAATAATAATTCAAAAAGCACATTTTTCTATCAGTTCCTGGATTTCCAAAAAAAAAATAAGAATTAGCGAATCTGCTAAAACCGACATATTTTTATCGGATTTTTTTTATTTTAAAAAATTACAAAAAGACGTAAGACAAAAGGCGATAATTTTTTTGAACGCAGCCAAAGTTTTCTAATAATAATCTACAAACCACATTTTTCTATCAGTTCCTGGATTTGCAGAAAATAATAATAATTAGCGAATAGGCTAAAAATCACATATTTTTATCGGCGTTTTTTATTTTAGAAAATTACAAAAAGACGTAAGACAAAAGCCGATACTTTTTTTGAACGCAGCTAACATTTTTTATTAATAACCTAAAAACCAAATTTTTCTGTCAGTTCCTGGAATTGCAAAAAATAATAATAATTAGCGAATAGGTTAAAAACCACATATTTTTATCGACTTTTTTTATTTTAAAAAATTACAAAAAGACGTAAGACAAAAGGCGATAATTTTTTTGAACGCAGCCAGCGTTTTCTAATAATAATCTATAAACCACATTTTTTTATCAGTTCCTGGATTTGCAAAAAATAATAGTAATTAGCGAATAGGCTGAAAACCAAATAATTTTATCGGTTTTTTTTATTTTAAAAAATTACAAAAAGATGTAAGACAAAAGGCGATACTTTTTTTGAACGCAGCTAACGTTTTTAAATAATAATCTAAAAAGCACATTTTTCTATCAGTTCCTGGATTTCCAAAAAAAATATAATAATTAGCGAATCGGCTAAAACCGACATATTTTTATCGGATTTTTTTTATTTTAAAAAATTACAAAAAGACGTAAGACAAAAGGCGATAATTTTTTTGAACGCAGCCAACGTTTTCTAATAATAATCTATAAACCACATTTTTCTATCAGTTCCTGGATTTGCAGAAAATAATAATAATTAGCGAATAGGCTAAAAATCACATATTTTTATCGGCGTTTTTTATTTTAAAAAATTACAAAAAGATGTAAGACAAAAGGCAATACATTTTTTGAACGAAGCTAACGTTTTTAAATATTAATCTAAAATGAACATTTTTCTATCAGTTCCTGGATTTCCAAAAAATATTAATAATTAGCGAATCGGCTAAAACCGACATATATTTATCGTTTTTTTTTTTATTTTAAAAAATTATAAATTTAATGGAACGCAGCTAACGTTTTTTAATAATAATTTAAAAATTACATTTTTCTAACAGTTCCTGGATTTCCAAAAAATAACAATAATTAGAGAATCGGCTAAAACCGACTTATTTTAATCGGTTTTTTTTTATTTTAAAAAATTACAAAAAGATGTGAGACAAAAGGCGATACTGTTTTTGAACGCAGCTAACGTTTTTTAATAATAATCTAAAAAGCACATTTTTCTATCAGTTTCTGGATTTCCAAAAAATAACAATAATTAGCGAATCGGCTAAAACCGACTTATTTTTATCGGTTTCTTTTTTATTTTAAAAAATAACAAAAAGATGTAAGACAAAAGGCGATACTTTTTTTGAACGCAGCTAACGTTTTTAAATAATAATCTAAAAAGCACATTTTTCTATCAGTTCCTGGATTTCCAAAAAAAAAATAATAATTAGCGAATCGGCTAAAACCGACATATTTTTATCGGATTTTTTTTATTTTAAAAAATTACAAAAAGACGTAAGACAAAAGGCGATAATTTTTTTGAACGCAGCCAACGTTTTCTAATAATAATCTATAAACCACATTTTTCTATCAGTTCCTGGATTTGCAGAAAATAATAATAATTAGCGAATAGGCTAAAAATCACATATTTTTATCGGCGTTTTTTATTTTAAAAAATTACAAAAAGACGTAAGACAAAAGGCGATAATTTTTTTGAATGCAACTAACGTTTTTTAATAATAATCTAAAAAGCACATTTTTCTATCAGTTCCTCGATTTCCAAAAAATAACAATAATTAGCGAATCGGCTAAAACCGACATATTTTTATCGGATTTTTTTTATTTTAAAAAATTACAAAAAGACGTAAGACAAAACGCGATAATTTTTTTGAACGCAGCCGACGTTTTCTAATAATAATCTATAAACCACATTTTTCTATCAGTTCCTGGATTTGCAGAAAATAATAATAATTAGCGAATAGGCTAAAAATCACATATTTTTATCGGTTTTTTTTATTTAAAAAAATTACATAAAGACGTAAGACAAAACACGATACTTTTTTTGAACGCAGCTAACATTTTTTATTAATAATCTAAAAACCAAATTTTTCTATCAGTGCCTGGATTAGCAAAAAATAACAATAATTATCGAATCGGCCGAAAACAACATATTTTTATCGGTTTTTTTTATTTTAAAAAATTACAAAAAGATGTAAGACAAATGCGATATTTTTATGGAACGCAGCTAACGTTTTCTAATAATAATCTAAAAAGCACATTTTTTTATCAGTTCCTGGATTTCCAAAAAATAGCAATAATTAGCGAATCGGCTAAAACCGACTTATTTTTATCGGTTTCTTTTTTATTTTAAAAAATTACAAAAAGATGTAAGACAAAAGGCGATACTTTTTTTGAACGCAGCTAACGTTTTTAAATAATAATCTAAAAAGCACATTTTTCTATCAGTTCCTGGATTTCCAAAAAAAAAATAATAATTAGCGAATCGGCTAAAACCGACATATTTTTATCGGATTTTTTTTATTTTAAAAAATTACAAAAAGACGTAAGACAAAAGGCGATAATTTTTTTGAACGCAGCCAACGTTTTCTAATAATAATCTATAAACCACATTTTTCTATCAGTTCCTGGATTTGCAGAAAATAATAATAATTAGCGAATAGGCTAAAAATCACATATTTTTATCGGCGTTTTTTATTTTAAAAAATTACAAAAAGATGTAAGACAAAAGGCGATACATTTTTTGAACGCAGCTAACGTTTTTAAATATTAATCTAAAAAGCACATTTTTCTATCAGTTCCTGGATTACCAAAAAATAACAATATTTAGCGAATCGGCTAAAACCGACTTATTTCTATCGGTTTCTTTTTTATTTTAAAAAATTACAAAAAGATGTAAGACAAAAGGCGATACTTTTTTTGAACACAGCTGACGTTTTTAAATAATAGTCTAAAAAGCACATTTTTCTATCAGTTCCTGGATTTCCAAAAAAAAAATAATAATTAGCGAATCGGCTAAAACCGACATATTTTTATCGGATTTTTTTTATTTTAAAAAATTACAAAAAGACGTAAGACAAAAGGCGATATTGTTTTTGAACGCAGCTAACGTTTTTAAATAATAATCTAAAAAGCACATTTTTCTATCAGTTCCTGGATTTCCAAAAAAAAAATAAGAATTAGCGAATCTGCTAAAACCGACATATTTTTATCGGATTTTTTTTATTTTAAAAAATTACAAAAAGGCGTAAGACAAAAGGCGATAATTTTTTTGAACGCAGCCAAAGTTTTCTAATAATAATCTACAAACCACATTTTTCTATCAGTTCCTGGATTTGCAGAAAATAATAATAATTAGCGAATAGGCTAAAAATCACATATTTTTATCGGTTTTTTTTATTTAAAAAAATTACATAAAGACGTAAGACAAAACACGATACTTTTTTTGAACGCAGCTAACATTTTTTATTAATAATCTAAAAACCAAATTTTTCTGTCAGTTTCTGGAATTGCAAAAAATAATAATAATTAGCGAATAGGTTAAAAACCACATATTTTTATCGACTTTTTTTATTTTAAAAAATTACAAAAAGATGTAAGACAAAATGCGATAATTTTTTTGAACGCAGCTAACGTTTTTAAATAATAATCTAAAAAGCACATTTTTCTATCAGTTCCTGGATTTCCAAAAAAAAAATAATAATTAGCGAATCGGCTAAAACCGACTTATTTTAATCGGTTTTTTTTTATTTTAAAAAATTACAAAAAGATGTGAGACAAAAGGCGATACTTTTTTTGAACGCAGCTAACGTTTTTTAATAATAATCTAAAAAGCACATTTTTCTATCAGTTTCTGGATTTCCAAAAAATAACAATAATTAGCGAATCGGCTAAAACCGACTTATTTTTATCGGTTTCTTTTTTATTTTAAAAAATAACAAAAAGATGTAAGACAAAAGGCGATACTTTTTTTGAACGCAGCTAACGTTTTTAAATAATAATCTAAAAAGCACATTTTTCTATCAGTTCCTGGATTTCCAAAAAATAATAATAATTATCGGATTTTTTTTATTTTAAAAAATTACAAAAAGACGTAAGACAAAAGGCGATAATTTTTTTGAACGCAGCCAACGTTTTCTAATAATAATCTATAAACCACATTTTTCTATCAGTTCCTGGATTTGCAGAAAATAATAATAATTAGCGAATAGGCTAAAAATCACATATTTTTATCGGCGTTTTTTATTTTAAAAAATTACAAAAAGATGTAAGACAAAAGGCGATACATTTTTTGAACGCAGCTAACGTTTTTAAATATTAATCTAAAAAGCACATTTTTCTATCAGTTCCTGGATTACCAAAAAATAACAATATTTAGCGAATCGGCTAAAACCGACTTATTTCTATCGGTTTCTTTTTTATTTTAAAAAATTACAAAAAGATGTAAGACAAAAGGCGATACTTTTTTTGAACACAGCTGACGTTTTTAAATAATAGTCTAAAAAGCACATTTTTCTATCAGTTCCTGGATTTCCAAAAAAAAAATAATAATTAGCGAATCGGCTAAAACCGACATATTTTTATCGGATTTTTTTTATTTTAAAAAATTACAAAAAGACGTAAGACAAAAGGCGATATTGTTTTTGAACGCAGCTAACGTTTTTAAATAATAATCTAAAAAGCACATTTTTCTATCAGTTCCTGGATTTCCAAAAAAAAAATAAGAATTAGCGAATCTGCTAAAACCGACATATTTTTATCGGATTTTTTTTATTTTAAAAAATTACAAAAAGACGTAAGACAAAGGGCGATAATTTTTTTGAACGCAGCCAAAGTTTTCTAATAATAATCTACAAACCACATTTTTCTATCAGTTCCTGGATTTGCAGAAAATAATAATAATTAGCGAATAGGCTAAAAATCACATATTTTTATCGGTTTTTTTTATTTAAAAAAATTACATAAAGACGTAAGACAAAACACGATACTTTTTTTGAACGCAGCTAACATTTTTTATTAATAATCTAAAAACCAAATTTTTCTGTCAGTTTCTGGAATTGCAAAAAATAATAATAATTAGCGAATAGGTTAAAAACCACATATTTTTATCGACTTTTTTTATTTTAAAAAATTACAAAAAGATGTAAGACAAAATGCGATAATTTTTTTGAACGCAGCTAACGTTTTTAAATAATAATCTAAAAAGCACATTTTTCTATCAGTTCCTGGATTTCCAAAAAATAGTAATAATTAGCGAATCGGCTAAAACCGACATATATTTATCGTTTTTTTTTTATTTTAAAAAATTATAAATTTAATGGAACGCAGCTAACGTTTTTTAATAATAATTTAAAAATTACATTTTTCTAACAGTTCTTGGATTTCCAAAAAATAACAATAATTATCGAATCGGCCGAAAACAACATATTTTTATCGGTTTTTTTTATTTTAAAAAATTACAAAAAGATGTAAGACAAATGCGATATTTTTATGGAACGCAGCTAACCTTTTTTTAATAATAATCTAAAAAGCACATTTTTTTATCAGTTCCTGGATTTCCAAAAAATAGCAATAATTAGCGAATCGGCTAAAACCGACTTATTTTTATCGGTTTCTTTTTTATTTTAAAAAATTACAAAAAGATGTAAGACAAAAGGCGATACTTTTTTTGAACGCAGCTAACGTTTTTAAATAATAATCTAAAAAGCACATTTTTCTATCAGTTCCTGGATTTCCAAAAAAAAAATAATAATTAGCGAATCGGCTAAAACCGACATATTTTTATCGGATTTTTTTTATTTTAAAAAATTACAAAAAGACGTAAGACAAAAGGCGATAATTTTTTTGAACGCAGCCAACGTTTTCTAATAATAATCTATAAACCACATTTTTCTATCAGTTCCTGGATTTGCAGAAAATAATAATAATTAGCGAATAGGCTAAAAATCACATATTTTTATCGGCGTTTTTTATTTTAAAAAATTACAAAAAGATGTAAGACAAAAGGCGATACATTTTTTGACCGCAGCTAACGTTTTTAAATATTAATCTAAAAAGCACATTTTTCTATCAGTTCCTGGATTACCAAAAAATAACAATATTTAGCGAATCGGCTAAAACCGACTTATTTTTATCGGTTTCTTTTTTATTTTAAAAAATTACAAAAAGATGTAAGACAAAAGGCGATACTTTTTTTAAACACAGCTGACGTTTTTAAATAATAGTCTAAAAAGCACATTTTTCTATCAGTTCCTGGATTTCCAAAAAAAAAATAATAATTAGCGAATCGGCTAAAACCGACATATTTTTATCGGATTTTTTTTATTTTAAAAAATTACAAAAAGACGTAAGACAAAAGGCGATATTGTTTTTGAACGCAGCTAACGTTTTTAAATAATAATCTAAAAAGCACATTTTTCTATCAGTTCCTGGATTTCCAAAAAAAAAATAAGAATTAGCGAATCTGCTAAAACCGACATATTTTTATCGGATTTTTTTTATTTTAAAAAATTACAAAAAGACGTAAAACAAAAGGCGATAGTTTTTTTGAACGCAGCCAAAGTTTTCTAATAATAATCTACAAACCACATTTTTCTATCAGTTCCTGGATTTGCAGAAAATAATAATAATTAGCGAATAGGCTAAAAATCACATATTTTTATCGGCGTTTTTTATTTTAGAAAATTACAAAAAGACGTAAGACAAAAGCCGATACTTTTTTTGAACGCAGCTAACATTTTTTATTAATAACCTAAAAACCAAATTTTTCTGTCAGTTCCTGGAATTGCAAAAAATAATAATAATTAGCGAATAGGTTAAAAACCACATATTTTTATCGACTTTTTTTATTTTAAAAAATTACAAAAAGACGTAAGACAAAAGGCGATAATTTTTTTGAACGCAGCCAGCGTTTTCTAATAATAATCTATAAACCACATTTTTTTATCAGTTCCTGGATTAGCAAAAAATAACAATAATTACCGAATAGTCTAAAAACCACATCATTTTATCGGTTTTTTTTATAAAAAATTACAAAAAAACGTCACGAAAAGGCGATAATTTTTTTCAATGCAGTTAACGTTTTTTAATAATAATCTAAAAACCATATTTTTCTATCAGTTCCTGGATTTGCAAAAAGTAATAATAATTAGCGAATCGGCTAAAACCGACATATATTTATCGTTTTTTTTTTATTTTAAAAAATTATAAATTTAATGGAATGCAGCTAACGTTTTTTAATAATAATTTAAAAACCACATTTTTCTAACAGTTCCTGTATTTCCAAAAAATAACAATAATTAGCGAATCGGCTAAAACCGACTTATTTTAATCGTTTTTTTTTATTTTAAAAAATTACAAAAAGATGTAAGACAAAAGGCGATACTTTTTTGAACGCAGCTAACGTTTTTTAATAATAATTCAAAAAGCACATTTTTCTATCAGTTCCTGGATTTCCAAAAAATAACAATAATTAGCGAATCGGCTAAAACCGACTTATTTTTATCGGTTTATTTTTTATTTTAAAAAATTACAAAAAGATGTAAGACAAAAGGCGATAATTTTTTTGAACGCAGCCAACGTTTTCTAATAATAATCTATAAACCACATTTTTCTATCAGTTCCTGGATTTGCAAAAAATAATAATAATTAGCGAATACGCTAAAAATCACATATTTTTATCGGCGTATTTCATTTTAAAAAATTACAAAAAGATGTAAGAGAAAAGGCGATACTTTTTTTGAACACAACTAACGTTTTTAAATAATAATCTAAAAGCACATTTTTCTATCAGTTCCTGGATTTCCAAAAAATAATAATAATTAGCGAATAGGCTAAAACGGACATATTTTTATCGGATTTTTTTTTATTTTAAAAAATTACAAAAAGACGTAAGACAAAAGGCGATACTTTTTTTGAACGCAGCTAACATTTCTTATTAATAATCTAAAAACCAAATTTTTCTGTCAGTTCCTGGAATTGCAAAAAATAATAATAATTAGCGAATAGGTTAAAAACCACATATTTTTATCGACTTTTTTTATTTTAAAAAATTACAAAAAGATGTTAGACAAAAGGCGATAATTTTTTTGAACGCAGCTAATGTTTTTAAATAATAATCTAAAAAGCACATTTTTCTATCAGTTCCTGGATTTCCAAAAAATAATAATAATTAGCGAACCGGCTAAAACCGACATATTTTTATCGGTTTCCTTTTTATTTTAAAAAATTACAAAAAGATATAAGACAAAAGGCGATACTTTTTTTGAACGCAGCTAACGTTTTTAAATAATAATTTAAAAAGCACATTTTTCTATCAGTTCCTGGATTTCCAAAAAAAAAATAATAATTAGCGAATCGGCTAAAACCGACATATTTTTATCGGATTTTTTTTATTTTAAAAAATTACAAAAAGACGTAAGACAAAAGGCGATAATTTTTTTGAACGCAGCCAACGTTTTCTAATAATAATCTATAAACCACATTTTTCTATCAGTTCCTGGATTTGCAGAAAATAATAATAATTAGCGAAGAGGCTAAAAATCAAATATTTTTATCGGCGTTTTTTATTTTAAAAAATTACAAAAAGACGTAAGACAAAAGGCGATACTTTTTTTGAACGCAACTAACGTTTTTTAATAATAATCTAAAAAGCACATTTCTCTATCAGTTCCTGGATTTCCAAAAAATAACAATAATTAGCGAATCGGCTAAAACCGACATATTTTTATCGGATTTTTTTTATTTTAAAAAATTACATATTTTTATCGGCGTTTTTTATTTTAAAAAATTACAAAAAGACGTAAGACAAAAGGCGATACTTTTTTTGAACGCAGCTAACGTTTTTTAATAATAATCTAAAAAGCACATTTTTCTATCAGTTCCTGGATTTGCAGAAAATAATAATAGTTAGCGAATAGGCTAAAAATCACATATTTTTTCGTTTTTTTTTTATTTTAAAAAATTACAAAAAACGTACGACAAAAGGCGATACTTTTTTTGAACGCCGCTAACGTTTTTCAATATTAATCTAAAAAGAACATTTTTCTATAAGTTCCTGGATATCCAAAAAAATATTAATAATTAGCGAATCGGCTAAAACCGACATATTTTTATCGTTTTTTTTTTTTATTTTAAAAAATTATAAAAAGATGTAAGACAAAAGGCGATACTTTTTTTGAACGCAGCTAACGTTTTTTAATAATAATTTAAAAACCACATTTTTCTAACATTTCCTGGATTTGCAAAAAAGAATAATAATTAGCGAATAGGCTAAAAACCACATATTTTTATCGTTTTCTTTTATTTTTAAAAATTACAAAAAGACGTAAAACAAAAAGCGGTACTTTTTTTAAACGCAGCTAACGTTTTTTAATAGTAATCTAAAAACCATATTTTTATATCAGTTCCTGGATTTGCAAAAAAAATAATAATTAGCGAATCGGCTAAAACCGACATATTTTGATCGGATTTTTTTTATTTTAAAAAATTACAAAAAGACATAAAACAAAAAGCGGTACTTTTTTTGAACGCAGCTAACGTTTTTTAATAGTAATCTAAAAACCATATTTTTATATCAGTTCCTGGATTTGCAAAAAAAATAATAATTAGCGAATTGGCTAAAACCGACATATTTTTATCGGATTTTTTTTATTTTAAAAAATTACAAAAAGACGTAAGACAATAGGCGATAATTTTTTTGAACGCAGCCAACGATTTCTAATAATAATCTATAAACCACATTTTTTTATCAGTTCCTGGATTTGCAGAAAATAATAATAATTAGCGAATAGGCTAAAAATCACATATTTTTATCGGCGTTTTTTATTTTAGAAAATTACAAAAAGACGTAAGACAAAAGCCGATACTTTTTTTGAACGCAGCTAACATTTTTTATTAATAACCTAAAAACCAAATTTTTCTGTCAGTTCCTGGAATTGCAAAAAATAATAATAATTAGCGAATAGGTTAAAAACCACATATTTTTATCGACTTTTTTTATTTTAAAAAATTACAAAAAGACGTAAGACAAAAGGCGATAATTTTTTTGAACGCAGCCAGCGTTTTCTAATAATAATCTATAAACCACATTTTTCTATCAGTTCCTGGATTTCCAAAAAAAAAATAATAATTAGCGAATCGGCTAAAACCGACATATTTTTATCGGATTTTTTTTATTTTAAAAAATTACAAAAAGACGTAAGACAAAAGGCGATAATTTTTTTGAACGCAGCCAACGTTTTCTAATAATAATCTATAAACCACATTTTTCTATCAGTTCCTGGATTTGCAGAAAATAATAATAATTAGCGAATAGGCTAAAAATCACATATTTTTATCGGCGTTTTTTATTTTAAAAAATTACAAAAAGATGTAAGACAAAAGGCGATACATTTTTTGAACGCAGCTAACGTTTTTAAATATTAATCTAAAAAGCACATTTTTCTATCAGTTCCTGGATTACCAAAAAATAACAATATTTAGCGAATCGGCAAAAAATAACAATAATTACCGAATAGTCTAAAAACCACATAATTTCATCGGTTTTTTTTTATAAAAAATTACAAAAAAACGTCACAGAAAAGGCGATAATTTTTTTCAATGCAGTTAAGGTTTTTTAATAATAATCTAAAAACCATATTTTTCTATCAGTTCCTGGATTTGCAAAAAGTAATAATAATTATCGAATCGGCCGAAAACAACATATTTTTATCGGTTTTTTTTATTTTAAAAAATTACAAAAAGATGTAAGACAAATGCGATATTTTTATGGAACGCAGCTAACGTTTTTTAATAATAATCTAAAAAGCACATTTTTTTATCAGTTCCTGGATTTCCAAAAAATAGCAATAATTAGCGAATCGGCTAAAACCGACTTATTTTTATCGGATTTTTTTTATTTTAAAAAATTAGAAAAAGATGTAAGACAAAAGGCGATACATTTTTTGAACGCAGCTAACGTTTTTAAATATTAATCTAAAAAGCACATTTTTCTATCAGTTCCTGGATTACCAAAAAATAACAATATTTAGCGAATCGGCTAAAACCGACTTATTTTTATCGGTTTCTTTTTTATTTTAAAAAATTACAAAAAGATGTAAGACAAAAGGAGATACTTTTTTTGAACGCAGCTGACGTTTTTAAATAATAGTCTAAAAAGCACATTTTTCTATCAGTTCCTGGATTTCCAAAAAAAAAATAATAATTAGCGAATCGGCTAAAACCGACATATTTTTATCGGATTTTTTTTATTTTAAAAAATTTCAAAAAGACGTAAGACAAAAGGCGATATTGTTTTTGAACGCAGCTAACGTTTTTAAATAATAATCTAAAAAGCACATTTTTCTATCAGTTCCTGGATTTCCAAAAAAAAAATAAGAATTAGCGAATCTGCTAAAACCGACATATTTTTATCGGATTTTTTTTATTTTAAAAAATTACAAAAAGACGTAAGACAAAAGGCGATAATTTTTTTGAACGCAGCCAAAGTTTTCTAATAATAATCTACAAACCACATTTTTCTATCAGTTCCTGGATTTGCAGAAAATAATAATAATTAGCGAATAGGCTAAAAATCACATATTTTTATCGGCGTTTTTTATTTTAGAAAATTACAAAAAGACGTAAGACAAAAGCCGATACTTTTTTTGAACGCAGCTAACATTTTTTATTAATAACCTAAAAACCAAATTTTTCTGTCAGTTCCTGGAATTGCAAAAAATAATAATAATTAGCGAATAGGTTAAAAACCACATATTTTTATCGACTTTTTTTATTTTAAAAAATTACAAAAAGACGTAAGACAAAAGGCGATAATTTTTTTGAACGCAGCCAGCGTTTTCTAATAATAATCTATAAACCACATTTTTTTATCAGTTCCTGGATTTGCAAAAAATAATAGTAATTAGCGAATAGGCTGAAAACCAAATAATTTTATCGGTTTTTTTTATTTTAAAAAATTACAAAAAGATGTAAGACAAAAGGCGATACTTTTTTTGAACGCAGCTAACGTTTTTAAATAATAATCTAAAAAGCACATTTTTCTATCAGTTCCTGGATTTCCAAAAAAAATATAATAATTAGCGAATCGGCTAAAACCGACATATTTTTATCGGATTTTTTTTATTTTAAAAAATTACAAAAAGACGTAAGACAAAAGGCGATAATTTTTTTGAACGCAGCCAACGTTTTCTAATAATAATCTATAAACCACATTTTTCTATCAGTTCCTGGATTTGCAGAAAATAATAATAATTAGCGAATAGGCTAAAAATCACATATTTTTATCGGCGTTTTTTATTTTAAAAAATTACAAAAAGATGTAAGACAAAAGGCAATACATTTTTTGAACGCAGCTAACGTTTTTAAATATTAATCTAAAATGAACATTTTTCTATCAGTTCCTGGATTTCCAAAAAATATTAATAATTAGCGAATCGGCTAAAACCGACATATATTTATCGTTTTTTTTTTATTTTAAAAAATTATAAATTTAATGGAACGCAGCTAACGTTTTTTAATAATAATTTAAAAATTACATTTTTCTAACAGTTCCTGGATTTCCAAAAATAACAATAATTAGCGAATCGGCTAAAACCGACTTATTTTAATCGGTTTTTTTTTATTTTAAAAAATTACAAAAAGATGTGAGACAAAAGGCGATACTTTTTTTGAACGCAGCTAACGTTTTTTAATAATAATCTAAAAAGCACATTTTTCTATCAGTTTCTGGATTTCCAAAAAATAACAATAATTAGCGAATCGGCTAAAACCGACTTATTTTTATCGGTTTCTTTTTTATTTTAAAAAATAACAAAAAGATGTAAGACAAAAGGCGATACTTTTTTTGAACGCAGCTAACGTTTTTAAATAATAATCTAAAAAGCACATTTTTCTATCAGTTCCTGGATTTCCAAAAAAAAAATAATAATTAGCGAATCGGCTAAAACCGACATATTTTTATCGGATTTTTTTATTTTAAAAAATTACAAAAAGACGTAAGACAAAAGGCGATAATTTTTTTGAACGCAGCCAACGTTTTCTAATAATAATCTATAAACCACATTTTTCTATCAGTTCCTGGATTTGCAGAAAATAATAATAATTAGCGAATAGGCTAAAAATCACATATTTTTATCGGCGTTTTTTATTTTAAAAAATTACAAAAAGACGTAAGACAAAAGGCGATAATTTTTTTGAATGCAACTAACGTTTTTTAATAATAATCTAAAAAGCACATTTTTCTATCAGTTCCTCGATTTCCAAAAAATAACAATAATTAGCGAATCGGCTAAAACCGACATATTTTTATCGGATTTTTTTTATTTTAAAAAATTACAAAAAGACGTAAGACAAAACGCGATAATTTTTTTGAACGCAGCCGACGTTTTCTAATAATAATCTATAAACCACATTTTTCTATCAGTTCCTGGATTTGCAGAAAATAATAATAATTAGCGAATAGGCTAAAAATCACATATTTTTATCGGTTTTTTTTATTTAAAAAAATTACATAAAGACGTAAGACAAAACACGATACTTTTTTTGAACGCAGCTAACATTTTTTATTAATAATCTAAAAACCAAATTTTTCTATCAGTGCCTGGATTAGCAAAAAATAACAATAATTATCGAATCGGCCGAAAACAACATATTTTTATCGGTTTTTTTTATTTTAAAAAATTACAAAAAGATGTAAGACAAATGCGATATTTTTATGGAACGCAGCTAACGTTTTTTAATAATAATCTAAAAAGCACATTTTTTTATCAGTTCCTGGATTTCCAAAAAATAGCAATAATTAGCGAATCGGCTAAAACCGACTTATTTTTATCGGTTTCTTTTTTATTTTAAAAAATTACAAAAAGATGTAAGACAAAAGGCGATACTTTTTTTGAACGCAGCTAACGTTTTTAAATAATAATCTAAAAAGCACATTTTTCTATCAGTTCCTGGATTTCCAAAAAAAAAATAATAATTAGCGAATCGGCTAAAACCGACATATTTTTATCGGATTTTTTTTATTTTAAAAAATTACAAAAAGACGTAAGACAAAAGGCGATAATTTTTTTGAACGCAGCCAACGTTTTCTAATAATAATCTATAAACCACATTTTTCTATCAGTTCCTGGATTTGCAGAAAATAATAATAATTAGCGAATAGGCTAAAAATCACATATTTTTATCGGCGTTTTTTATTTTAAAAAATTACAAAAAGATGTAAGACAAAAGGCGATACATTTTTTGAACGCAGCTAACGTTTTTAAATATTAATCTAAAAAGCACATTTTTCTATCAGTTCCTGGATTACCAAAAAATAACAATATTTAGCGAATCGGCTAAAACCGACTTATTTTTATCGGTTTCTTTTTTATTTTAAAAAATTACAAAAAGATGTAAGACAAAAGGCGATACTTTTTTTGAACACAGCTGACGTTTTTAAATAATAGTCTAAAAAGCACATTTTTCTATCAGTTCCTGGATTTCCAAAAAAAAAATAAGAATTAGCGAATCTGCTAAAACCGACATATTTTTATCGGATTTTTTTTATTTTAAAAAAATACAAAAAGACGTAAGACAAAAGGCGATAATTTTTTTGAACGCAGCCAAAGTTTTCTAATAATAATCTACAAACCACATTTTTCTATCAGTTCCTGGATTTGCAGAAAATAATAATAATTAGCGAATAGGCTAAAAATCACATATTTTTATCGGTTTTTTTTATTTAAAAAAATTACATAAAGACGTAAGACAAAACACGATACTTTTTTTGAACGCAGCTAACATTTTTTATTAATAATCTAAAAACCAAATTTTTCTGTCAGTTTCTGGAATTGCAAAAAATAATAATAATTAGCGAATAGGTTAAAAACCACATATTTTTATCGACTTTTTTTATTTTAAAAAATTACAAAAAGATGTAAGACAAAATGCGATAATTTTTTTGAACGCAGCTAACGTTTTTAAATAATAATCTAAAAAGCACATTTTTCTATCAGTTCCTGGATTTCCAAAAAATAGTAATAATTAGCGAATCGGCTAAAACCGACATATATTTATCGTTTTATTTTTATTTTAAAAAATTATAAATTTAATGGAACGCAGCTAACGTTTTTTAATAATAATTTAAAAATTACATTTTTCTAACAGTTCTTGGATTTCCAAAAAATAACAATAATTAGCGAATCGGCTAAAACCGACTTATTTTAATCGGTTTTTTTTTATTTTAAAAAATTACAAAAAGATGTGAGACAAAAGGCGATACTTTTTTTGAACGCAGCTAACGTTTTTTAATAATAATCTAAAAAGCACATTTTTCTATCAGTTTCTGGATTTCCAAAAAATAACAATAATTAGCGAATCGGCTAAAACCGACTTATTTTTATCGGTTTCTTTTTTATTTTAAAAAATAACAAAAAGATGTAAGACAAAAGGCGATACTTTTTTTGAACGCAGCTAACGTTTTTAAATAATAATCTAAAAAGCACATTTTTCTATCAGTTCCTGGATTTCCAAAAAAAAATAATAATTAGCGAATCGGCTAAAACCGACATATTTTTATCGGATTTTTTTTATTTTAAAAAATTACAAAAAGACGTAAGACAAAAGGCGATAATTTTTTTGAACGCAGCCAACGTTTTCTAATAATAATCTATAAACCACATTTTTCTATCAGTTCCTGGATTTGCAGAAAATAATAATAATTAGCGAATAGGCTAAAAATCACATATTTTTATCGGCGTTTTTTATTTTAAAAAATTACAAAAAGACGTAAGACAAAAGGCGATAATTTTTTTGAATGCAACTAACGTTTTTTAATAATAATCTAAAAAGCACATTTTTCTATCAGTTCCTCGATTTCCAAAAAATAACAATAATTAGCGAATCGGCTAAAACCGACATATTTTTATCGGATTTTTTTTATTTTAAAAAATTACAAAAAGACGTAAGACAAAAGGCGATAATTTTTTTGAACGCAGCCAACGTTTTCTAATAATAATCTATAAACCACATTTTTCTATCAGTTCCTGGATTTGCAGAAAATAATAATAATTAGCGAATAGGCTAAAAATCACATATTTTTATCGGTTTTTTTTATTTAAAAAAATTACATAAAGACGTAAGACAAAACACGATACTTTTTTTGAACGCAGCTAACATTTTTTATTAATAATCTAAAAACCAAATTTTTCTATCAGTGCCTGGATTAGCAAAAAATAACAATAATTATCGAATCGGCCGAAAACAACATATTTTTATCGGTTTTTTTTATTTTAAAAAATTACAAAAAGATGTAAGACAAATGCGATATTTTTATGGAACGCAGCTAACGTTTTTTAATAATAATCTAAAAAGCACATTTTTTTATCAGTTCCTGGATTTCCAAAAAATAGCAATAATTAGCGAATCGGCTAAAACCGACTTATTTTTATCGGTTTCTTTTTTATTTTAAAAAATTACAAAAAGATGTAAGACAAAAGGCGATACTTTTTTTGAACGCAGCTAACGTTTTTAAATAATAATCTAAAAAGCACATTTTTCTATCAGTTCCTGGATTTCCAAAAAAAAATAATAATTAGCGAATCGTCTAAAACCGACATATTTTTATCGGATTTTTTTTCTTTTTAAAAAATTACAAAAAGACGTAAGACAAAAGGCGATAATTTTTTTGAACGCAGCCAACGTTTTCTAATAATAATCTATAAACCACATTTTTCTATCAGTTCCTGGATTTGCAGAAAATAATAATAATTAGCGAATAGGTTAAAAACCACATATTTTTATCGACTTTTTTTATTTTAAAAAATTACAAAAAGATGTAAGACAAAATGCGATAATTTTTTTGAACGCAGCTAACGTTTTTAAATAATAATCTAAAAAGCACATTTTTCTATCAGTTCCTGGATTTCCAAAAAATAGTAATAATTAGCGAATCGGCTAAAACCGACATATATTTATCGTTTTTTTTTTATTTTAAAAAATTATAAATTTAATGGAACGCAGCTAACGTTTTTTAATAATAATTTAAAAATTACATTTTTCTAACAGTTCTTGGATTTCCAAAAAATAACAATAATTAGCGAATCGGCTAAAACCGACTTATTTTAATCGGTTTTTTTTTTATTTTAAAAAATTACAAAAAGATGTGAGACAAAAGGCGATACTTTTTTTGAACGCAGCTAACGTTTTTTAATAATAATCTAAAAAGCACATTTTTCTATCAGTTTCTGGATTTCCAAAAAATAACAATAATTAGCGAATCGGCTAAAACCGACTTATTTTTATCGGTTTCTTTTTTATTTTAAAAAATTACAAAAAGATGTAAGACAAAAGGCGATACTTTTTTTGAACGCAGCTAACGTTTTTAAATAATAATCTAAAAAGCACATTTTTCTATCAGTTCCTGGATTTCCAAAAAAAAATAATAATTAGCGAATCGGCTAAAACCGACATATTTTTATCGGATTTTTTTTATTTTAAAAAATTACATATTTTTATCGGCGTTTTTTATTTTAAAAAATTACAAAAAGACGTAAGACAAAAGGCGATACTTTTTTTGAACGCAGCTAACGTTTTTTAATAATAATCTAAAAAGCACATTTTTCTATCAGTTCCTGGATTTGCAGAAAATAATAATAGTTAGCGAATAGGCTAAAAATCACATATTTTTTCGTTTTTTTTTTATTTTAAAAAATTACAAAAAACGTACGACAAAAGGCGATACTTTTTTTGAACGCCGCTAACGTTTTTCAATATTAATCTAAAAAGAACATTTTTCTATAAGTTCCTGGATATCCAAAAAAATATTAATAATTAGCGAATCGGCTAAAACCGACATATTTTTATCGTTTTTTTTTTTTTATTTTAAAAAATTATAAAAAGATGTAAGACAAAAGGCGATACTTTTTTTGAACGCAGCTAACGTTTTTTAATAATAATTTAAAAACCACATTTTTCTAACATTTCCTGGATTTGCAAAAAAGAATAATAATTAGCGAATAGGCTAAAAACCACATCTTTTTATCGTTTTCTTTTATTTTTAAAAATTACAAAAAGACGTAAAACAAAAAGCGGTACTTTTTTTAAACGCAGCTAACGTTTTTTAATAGTAATCTAAAAACCATATTTTTATATCAGTTCCTGGATTTGCAAAAAAAATAATAATTAGCGAATCGGCTAAAACCGACATATTTTGATCGGATTTTTTTTATTTTAAAAAATTACAAAAAGACATAAAACAAAAAGCGGTACTTTTTTTGAACGCAGCTAACGTTTTTTAATAGTAATCTAAAAACCATATTTTTATATCAGTTCCTGGATTTGCAAAAAAAATAATAATTAGCGAATTGGCTAAAACCGACATATTTTTATCGGATTTTTTTTATTTTAAAAAATTACAAAAAGACGTAAGACAATAGGCGATAATTTTTTTGAACGCAGCCAACGATTTCTAATAATAATCTATAAACCACATTTTTTTATCAGTTCCTGGATTTGCAGAAAATAATAATAATTAGCGAATAGGCTAAAAATCACATATTTTTATCGGCGTTTTTTATTTTAGAAAATTACAAAAAGACGTAAGACAAAAGCCGATACTTTTTTTGAAAGCAGCTAACATTTTTTATTAATAACCTAAAAACCAAATTTTTCTGTCAGTTCCTGGAATTGCAAAAAATAATAATAATTAGCGAATAGGTTAAAAACCACATATTTTTATCGACTTTTTTTATTTTAAAAAATTACAAAAAGACGTAAGACAAAAGGCGATAATTTTTTTGAACGCAGCCAGCGTTTTCTAATAATAATCTATAAACCACATTTTTCTATCAGTTCCTGGATTTCCAAAAAAAAAATAATAATTAGCGAATCGGCTAAAACCGACATATTTTTATCGGATTTTTTTTATTTTAAAAAATTACAAAAAGACGTAAGACAAAAGGCGATAATTTTTTTGAACGCAGCCAACGTTTTCTAATAATAATCTATAAACCACATTTTTCTATCAGTTCCTGGATTTGCAGAAAATAATAATAATTAGCGAATAGGCTAAAAATCACATATTTTTATCGGCGTTTTTTATTTTAAAAAATTACAAAAAGATGTAAGACAAAAGGCGATACATTTTTTGAACGCAGCTAACGTTTTTAAATATTAATCTAAAAAGCACATTTTTCTATCAGTTCCTGGATTACCAAAAAATAACAATATTTAGCGAATCGGCAAAAAATAACAATAATTACCGAATAGTCTAAAAACCACATAATTTCATCGGTTTTTTTTATAAAAAATTACAAAAAAACGTCACAGAAAAGGCGATAATTTTTTTCAATGCAGTTAAGGTTTTTTAATAATAATCTAAAAACCATATTTTTCTATCAGTTCCTGGATTTGCAAAAAGTAATAATAATTATCGAATCGGCCGAAAACAACATATTTTTATCGGTTTTTTTTATTTTAAAAAATTACAAAAAGATGTAAGACAAATGCGATATTTTTATGGAACGCAGCTAACGTTTTTTAATAATAATCTAAAAAGCACATTTTTTTATCAGTTCCTGGATTTCCAAAAAATAGCAATAATTAGCGAATCGGCTAAAACCGACTTATTTTTATCGGATTTTTTTTATTTTAAAAAATTAGAAAAAGATGTAAGACAAAAGGCGATACATTTTTTGAACGCAGCTAACGTTTTTAAATATTAATCTAAAAAGCACATTTTTCTATCAGTTCCTGGATTACCAAAAAATAACAATATTTAGCGAATCGGCTAAAACCGACTTATTTTTATCGGTTTCTTTTTTATTTTAAAAAATTACAAAAAGATGTAAGACAAAAGGAGATACTTTTTTTGAACGCAGCTGACGTTTTTAAATAATAGTCTAAAAAGCACATTTTTCTATCAGTTCCTGGATTTCCAAAAAAAAAATAATAATTAGCGAATCGGCTAAAACCGACATATTTTTATCGGATTTTTTTTATTTTAAAAAATTACAAAAAGACGTAAGACAAAAGGCGATATTGTTTTTGAACGCAGCTAACGTTTTTAAATAATAATCTAAAAAGCACATTTTTCTATCAGTTCCTGGATTTCCAAAAAAAAAATAAGAATTAGCGAATCTGCTAAAACCGACATATTTTTATCGGATTTTTTTTATTTTAAAAAATTACAAAAAGACGTAAGACAAAAGGCGATAATTTTTTTGAACGCAGCCAAAGTTTTCTAATAATAATCTACAAACCACATTTTTCTATCAGTTCCTGGATTTGCAGAAAATAATAATAATTAGCGAATAGGCTAAAAATCACATATTTTTATCGGCGTTTTTTATTTTAGAAAATTACAAAAAGACGTAAGACAAAAGCCGATACTTTTTTTGAACGCAGCTAACATTTTTTATTAATAACCTAAAAACCAAATTTTTCTGTCAGTTCCTGGAATTGCAAAAAATAATAATAATTAGCGAATAGGTTAAAAACCACATATTTTTATCGACTTTTTTTATTTTAAAAAATTACAAAAAGACGTAAGACAAAAGGCGATAATTTTTTTGAACGCAGCCAGCGTTTTCTAATAATAATCTATAAACCACATTTTTTTATCAGTTCCTGGATTTGCAAAAAATAATAGTAATTAGCGAATAGGCTGAAAACCAAATAATTTTATCGGTTTTTTTTATTTTAAAAAATTACAAAAAGATGTAAGACAAAAGGCGATACTTTTTTTGAACGCAGCTAACGTTTTTAAATAATAATCTAAAAAGCACATTTTTCTATCAGTTCCTGGATTTCCAAAAAAAATATAATAATTAGCGAATCGGCTAAAACCGACATATTTTTATCGGATTTTTTTTATTTTAAAAAATTACAAAAAGACGTAAGACAAAAGGCGATAATTTTTTTGAACGCAGCCAACGTTTTCTAATAATAATCTATAAACCACATTTTTCTATCAGTTCCTGGATTTGCAGAAAATAATAATAATTAGCGAATAGGATAAAAATCACATATTTTTATCGGCGTTTTTTATTTTAAAAAATTACAAAAAGATGTGAGACAAAAGGCAATACATTTTTTGAACGCAGCTAACGTTTTTAAATATTAATCTAAAATGAACATTTTTCTATCAGTTCCTGGATTTCCAAAAAATATTAATAATTAGCGAATCGGCTAAAACCGACATATATTTATCGTTTTTTTTTTTATTTTAAAAAATTATAAATTTAATGGAACGCAGCTAACGTTTTTTAATAATAATTTAAAAATTACATTTTTCTAACAGTTCCTGGATTTCCAAAAATAACAATAATTAGCGAATCGGCTAAAACCGACTTATTTTAATCGGTTTTTTTTTATTTTAAAAAATTACAAAAAGATGTGAGACAAAAGGCGATACTTTTTTTGAACGCAGCTAACGTTTTTTAATAATAATCTAAAAAGCACATTTTTCTATCAGTTTCTGGATTTCCAAAAAATAACAATAATTAGCGAATCGGCTAAAACCGACTTATTTTTATCGGTTTCTTTTTTATTTTAAAAAATAACAAAAAGATGTAAGACAAAAGGCGATACTTTTTTTGAACGCAGCTAACGTTTTTAAATAATAATCTAAAAAGCACATTTTTCTATCAGTTCCTGGATTTCCAAAAAAAAAATAATAATTAGCGAATCGGCTAAAACCGACATATTTTTATCGGATTTTTTTTATTTTAAAAAATTACAAAAAGACGTAAGACAAAAGGCGATAATTTTTTTGAACGCAGCCAACGTTTTCTAATAATAATCTATAAACCACATTTTTCTATCAGTTCCTGGATTTGCAGAAAATAATAATAATTAGCGAATAGGCTAAAAATCACATATTTTTATCGGCGTTTTTTATTTTAAAAAATTACAAAAAGACGTAAGACAAAAGGCGATAATTTTTTTGAATGCAACTAACGTTTTTTAATAATAATCTAAAAAGCACATTTTTCTATCAGTTCCTCGATTTCCAAAAAATAACAATAATTAGCGAATCGGCTAAAACCGACATATTTTTATCGGATTTTTTTTATTTTAAAAAATTACAAAAAGACGTAAGACAAAACGCGATAATTTTTTTGAACGCAGCCGACGTTTTCTAATAATAATCTATAAACCACATTTTTCTATCAGTTCCTGGATTTGCAGAAAATAATAATAATTAGCGAATAGGCTAAAAATCACATATTTTTATCGGTTTTTTTTATTTAAAAAAATTACATAAAGACGTAAGACAAAACACGATACTTTTTTTGAACGCAGCTAACATTTTTTATTAATAATCTAAAAACCAAATTTTTCTATCAGTGCCTGGATTAGCAAAAAATAACAATAATTATCGAATCGGCCGAAAACAACATATTTTTATCGGTTTTTTTTATTTTAAAAAATTACAAAAAGATGTAAGACAAATGCGATATTTTTATGGAACGCAGCTAACGTTTTTTAATAATAATCTAAAAAGCACATTTTTTTATCAGTTCCTGGATTTCCAAAAAATAGCAATAATTAGCGAATCGGCTAAAACCGACTTATTTTTATCGGTTTCTTTTTTATTTTAAAAAATTACAAAAAGATGTAAGACAAAAGGCGATACTTTTTTTGAACGCAGCTAACGTTTTTAAATAATAATCTAAAAAGCACATTTTTCTATCAGTTCCTGGATTTCCAAAAAAAAAATAATAATTAGCGAATCGGCTAAAACCGACATATTTTTATCGGATTTTTTTTATTTTAAAAAATTACAAAAAGACGTAAGACAAAAGGCGATAATTTTTTTGAACGCAGCCAACGTTTTCTAATAATAATCTATAAACCACATTTTTCTATCAGTTCCTGGATTTGCAGAAAATAATAATAATTAGCGAATAGGCTAAAAATCACATATTTTTATCGGCGTTTTTTATTTTAAAAAATTACAAAAAGATGTAAGACAAAAGGCGATACATTTTTTGAACGCAGCTAACGTTTTTAAATATTAATCTAAAAAGCACATTTTTCTATCAGTTCCTGGATTACCAAAAAATAACAATATTTAGCGAATCGGCTAAAACCGACTTATTTTTATCGGTTTCTTTTTTATTTTAAAAAATTACAAAAAGATGTAAGACAAAAGGCGATACTTTTTTTGAACACAGCTGACGTTTTTAAATAATAGTCTAAAAAGCACATTTTTCTATCAGTTCCTGGATTTCCAAAAAAAAAATAAGAATTAGCGAATCTGCTAAAACCGACATATTTTTATCGGATTTTTTTTATTTTAAAAAAATACAAAAAGACGTAAGACAAAAGGCGATAATTTTTTTGAACGCAGCCAAAGTTTTCTAATAATAATCTACAAACCACATTTTTCTATCAGTTCCTGGATTTGCAGAAAATAATAATAATTAGCGAATAGGCTAAAAATCACATATTTTTATCGGTTTTTTTTATTTAAAAAAATTACATAAAGACGTAAGACAAAACACGATACTTTTTTTGAACGCAGCTAACATTTTTTATTAATAATCTAAAAACCAAATTTTTCTGTCAGTTTCTGGAATTGCAAAAAATAATAATAATTAGCGAATAGGTTAAAAACCACATATTTTTATCGACTTTTTTTATTTTAAAAAATTACAAAAAGATGTAAGACAAAATGCGATAATTTTTTTGAACGCAGCTAACGTTTTTAAATAATAATCTAAAAAGCACATTTTTCTATCAGTTCCTGGATTTCCAAAAAATAGTAATAATTAGCGAATCGGCTAAAACCGACATATATTTATCGTTTTTTTTTTATTTTAAAAAATTATAAATTTAATGGAACGCAGCTAACGTTTTTTAATAATAATTTAAAAATTACATTTTTCTAACAGTTCTTGGATTTCCAAAAAATAACAATAATTAGCGAATCGGCTAAAACCGACTTATTTTAATCGGTTTTTTTTTATTTTAAAAAATTACAAAAAGATGTGAGACAAAAGGCGATACTTTTTTTGAACGCAGCTAACGTTTTTTAATAATAATCTAAAAAGCACATTTTTCTATCAGTTTCTGGATTTCCAAAAAATAACAATAATTAGCGAATCGGCTAAAACCGACTTATTTTTATCGGTTTCTTTTTTATTTTAAAAAATAACAAAAAGATGTAAGACAAAAGGCGATACTTTTTTTGAACGCAGCTAACGTTTTTAAATAATAATCTAAAAAGCACATTTTTCTATCAGTTCCTGGATTTCCAAAAAAAAATAATAATTAGCGAATCGGCTAAAACCGACATATTTTTATCGGATTTTTTTTATTTTAAAAAATTACAAAAAGACGTAAGACAAAAGGCGATAATTTTTTTGAACGCAGCCAACGTTTTCTAATAATAATCTATAAACCACATTTTTCTATCAGTTCCTGGATTTGCAGAAAATAATAATAATTAGCGAATAGGCTAAAAATCACATATTTTTATCGGCGTTTTTTATTTTAAAAAATTACAAAAAGACGTAAGACAAAAGGCGATAATTTTTTTGAATGCAACTAACGTTTTTTAATAATAATCTAAAAAGCACATTTTTCTATCAGTTCCTCGATTTCCAAAAAATAACAATAATTAGCGAATCGGCTAAAACCGACATATTTTTATCGGATTTTTTTTATTTTAAAAAATTACAAAAAGACGTAAGACAAAAGGCGATAATTTTTTTGAACGCAGCCAACGTTTTCTAATAATAATCTATAAACCACATTTTTCTATCAGTTCCTGGATTTGCAGAAAATAATAATAATTAGCGAATAGGCTAAAAATCACATATTTTTATCGGTTTTTTTTATTTAAAAAAATTACATAAAGACGTAAGACAAAACACGATACTTTTTTTGAACGCAGCTAACATTTTTTATTAATAATCTAAAAACCAAATTTTTCTATCAGTGCCTGGATTAGCAAAAAATAACAATAATTATCGAATCGGCCGAAAACAACATATTTTTATCGGTTTTTTTTATTTTAAAAAATTACAAAAAGATGTAAGACAAATGCGATATTTTTATGGAACGCAGCTAACGTTTTTTAATAATAATCTAAAAAGCACATTTTTTTATCAGTTCCTGGATTTCCAAAAAATAGCAATAATTAGCGAATCGGCTAAAACCGACTTATTTTTATCGGTTTCTTTTTTATTTTAAAAAATTACAAAAAGATGTAAGACAAAAGGCGATACTTTTTTTGAACGCAGCTAACGTTTTTAAATAATAATCTAAAAAGCACATTTTTCTATCAGTTCCTGGATTTCCAAAAAAAAATAATAATTAGCGAATCGGCTAAAACCGACATATTTTTATCGGATTTTTTTTCTTTTTAAAAAATTACAAAAAGACGTAAGACAAAAGGCGATAATTTTTTTGAACGCAGCCAACGTTTTCTAATAATAATCTATAAACCACATTTTTCTATCAGTTCCTGGATTTGCAGAAAATAATAATAATTAGCGAATAGGCTAAAAATCACATATTTTTATCGGCGTTTTTTATTTTAAAAAATTACAAAAAGATGTAAGACAAAAGGCGATACATTTTTTGAACGCAGCTAACGTTTTTAAATATTAATCTAAAAAGCACATTTTTCTATCAGTTCCTGGATTACCAAAAAATAACAATATTTAGCGAATCGGCTAAAACCGACTTATTTTTATCGGTTTCTTTTTTATTTTAAAAAATTACAAAAAGATGTAAGACAAAAGGCGATACTTTTTTTGAACACAGCTGACGTTTTTAAATAATAGTCTAAAAAGCACATTTTTCTATCAGTTCCTGGATTTCCAAAAAAAAAATAATAATTAGCGAATCGGCTAAAACCGACATATTTTTATCGGATTTTTTTTATTTTAAAAAATTACAAAAAGACGTAAGACAAAAGGCGATATTGTTTTTGAACGCAGCTAACGTTTTTAAATAATAATCTAAAAAGCACATTTTTCTATCAGTTCCTGGATTTCCAAAAAAAAAATAAGAATTAGCGAATCTGCTAAAACCGACATATTTTTATCGGATTTTTTTTATTTTAAAAAATTACAAAAAGACGTAAGACAAAAGGCGATAGTTTTTTTGAACGCAGCCAAAGTTTTCTAATAATAATCTACAAACCACATTTTTCTATCAGTTCCTGGATTTGCAGAAAATAATAATAATTAGCGAATAGGCTAAAAATCACATATTTTTATCGGCGTTTTTTATTTTAGAAAATTACAAAAAGACGTAAGACAAAAGCCGATACTTTTTTTGAACGCAGCTAACATTTTTTATTAATAACCTAAAAACCAAATTTTTCTGTCAGTTCCTGGAATTGCAAAAAATAATAATAATTAGCGAATAGGTTAAAAACCACATATTTTTATCGACTTTTTTTATTTGAAAAAATTACAAAAAGACGTAAGACAAAAGGCGATAATTTTTTTGAACGCAGCCAGCGTTTTCTAATAATAATCTATAAACCACATTTTTTTATCAGTTCCTGGATTTGCAAAAAATAATAATAATTAGCGAATAGGCTGAAAACCAAATAATTTTATCGGTTTTTTTTATTTTAAAAAATTACAAAAAGATGTAAGACAAAAGGCGATACTTTTTTTGAACGCAGCTAACGTTTTTAAATAATAATCTAAAAAGCACATTTTTCTATCAGTTCCTGGATTTCCAAAAAAAATATAATAATTAGCGAATCGGCTAAAACCGACATATTTTTATCGGATTTTTTTTATTTTAAAAAATTACAAAAAGACGTAAGACAAAAGGCGATAATTTTTTTGAACGCAGCCAACGTTTTCTAATAATAATCTATAAACCACATTTTTCTATCAGTTCCTGGATTTGCAGAAAATAATAATAATTAGCGAATAGGCTAAAAATCACATATTTTTATCGGCGTTTTTTATTTTAAAAAATTACAAAAAGATGTAAAACAAAAGGCAATACATTTTTTGAACGCAGCTAACGTTTTTAAATATTAATCTAAAATGAACATTTTTCTATCAGTTCCTGGATTTCCAAAAAATATTAATAATTAGCGTATCGGCTAAAACCGACATATTTTTATCGTTTTTTTTTTAAATTTAAAAAATTATAAAAAGACTTAAAACAAAAGGCGGTACTTTCATGGAACGCAGCTAACGTTTTTTAATAATAATTTAAAAATCTCATTTTTCTATCAGTTCCTGGATTTGCAAAAAATAATAATAATTACCGAATAGGCTAAAAACCACATGATTTTTTCGGTTTTTTTTTATTTTAAAAAATTACAAAAAACGTACGACAAAAGGCGATACTTTTTTTGAACGCAGCTAACTTTTTTTAATAATAATCTAAAAACCAAATTTTTCTGTCAGTTCCTGGAATTGCAAAAAATAATAATAATTAGCGAATAGGTTAAAAACCACATATTTTTATCGACTTTTTTATTTTAAAAAATTACAAAAAGATGTAACACAAAAGGCGATACTTTTTTTGAACGCAGCTAGCGTTTTTAAATATTAATCTAAAAAGAACATTTTTGTATAAGTTCCTGGATATCCAGAAAAATATTAATAATTAACGAATCGGCTAAAACCGACATATTTTTATCGTTTTTTTTTTATTTTAAAAAATTATAAAAAGATGTAAGACAAAAGGCGATACTTTTTTTGAACGCAGCTAACGTTTTTTAATAATAATTTAAAAACCACATTTTTCTAACATTTCCTGGATTTGCAAAAAAGAATAATAATTAGCGAATAGGCTAAAAACCACATATTTTTATCGTTTTCTTTTATTTTAAAAAATTACAAAAAGACGTAAAACAAAAAGCGGTACTTTAATTGAACGCAGCTAACGTTTTTAAATAGTAATCTAAAAACCATATTTTTATATCAGTTCCTGGATTTGCAAAAAAAATAATAATTAGCGAATCGGCTAAAACCGACATATTTTTATCGGATTTTTTTTATTTTAAAAAATTATAAAAAGACGTAAGACAAAAGGCGATAATTTTTTTGAACGCAGCCAACGATTTCTAATAATAATCTATAAACCACATTTTTCTATCAGTTCCTGGATTTGCCAAAAATAATAATAATTAGCGAATACGCTAAAAATCACATATTTTTATCGGCGTTTTTCATTTTAAAAAATTACAAAAAGATGTAAGAGAAAAGGCGATACTTTTTTTGAACACAACTAACGTTTTTAAATAATAATCTAAAAAGCACATTTTTCTATCAGTTCCTGGATTTCCAAAAAATAATAATAATTAGCGAATCGGCGAAAACGGACATATTTTTATCGGATTTTTTTTTATTTTAAAAAATTACAAAAAGACATAAGACAAAAGGCGATACTTTTTTTGAACGCAGCTAACATTTTTTATTAATAATCTAAAAAGCACATTTTTCTATCAGTTCCTGGATTTCCAAAAAAAAAATAATAATTAGCGAATCTGCTAAAACTGACATATTTTTATCGGATTTTTTTTATTTAAAAAAATTACAAAAAGACGTAAGACAAAAGGCGATAATTTTTTTGAACGCAGCCAACGTTTTCTAATAATAATCTATAAACCACATTTTTCTATCAGTTCCTGGATTTGCAGAAAATAATAATAATTAGCGAATAGGCTAAAAATCACATATTTTTATCGGTTTTTTTTATTTAAAAAAATTACATAAAGACGTAAGACAAAACACGATACTTTTTTTGAACGCAGCTAACATTTTTCATTAATAATCTAAAAACCAAATTTTTCTGTCAGTTTCTGGAATTGCAAAAAATAATAATAATTAGCGAATAGGTTAAAAACCACATATTTTTATCGACTTTTTTTATTTTAAAAAATTACAAAAAGATGTAAGACAAAATGCGATAATTTTTTTGAACGCAGCTAACGTTCTTAAATAATAATCTAAAAAGCACATTTTTCTATCAGTTCCTGGATTTCCAAAAAATAGTAATAATTAGCGAATCGGCTAAAACCGACATATATTTATCGTTTTTTTTTTATTTTAAAAAATTATAAATTTAATGGAACGCAGCTAACGTTTTTTAATAATAATTTAAAAACCACATTTTTCTAACAGTTCCTGGATTTCCAAAAAATAACAATAATTAGCGATTCGGCTAAAACCGACTTATTTTAATCGGTTTTTTTTTTATTTTAAAAAATTACAAAAAGATGTGAGACAAAAGGCGATACTTTTTTTGAACGCAGCTAACGTTTTTTAATAATAATCTAAAAAGCACATTTTTCTATCAGTTCCTGGATTTCCAAAAAATAACAATAATTAGCGAATCGGCTAAAACCGACTTATTTTTATCGGTTTCTTTTTTATTTTAAAAAATAACAAAAAGATGTAAGACAAAAGGCGATACTTTTTTTGAACGCAGCTAACGTTTTTAAATAATAATCTAAAAAGTACGTTTTTCTATCAGTTCCTGGATTTCCAAAAAAAAAAAATAATTAGCGAATCGGCTAAAACCGACATATTTTTATCGGATTTTTTTTATTTTAAAAAATTACAAAAAGACGTAAGACAAAAGGCGATAATTTTTTTGAACGCAGCCAACGTTTTCTAATAATAATCTATAAACCACATTTTTCTATCAGTTCCTGGATTTGCAGAAAATAATAATAATTAGCGAATAGGCTAAAAATCACATATTTTTATCGGCGTTTTTTATTTTAAAAAATTACAAAAAGACGTAAGACAAAAGGCGATAATTTTTTTGAATGCAACTAACGTTTTTTAATAATAATCTAAAAAGCACATTTTTCTATCAGTTCCTGGATTTCCAAAAAATAACAATAATTAGCGAATCGGCTAAAACCGACATATTTTTATCGGATTTTTTTTATTTTAAAAAATTACAAAAAGACGTAAGACAAAAGGCGATAATTTTTTTGAACGCAGCCAACGTTTTCTAATAATAATCTATAAACCACATTTTTCTATCAGTTCCTGGATTTGCAGAAAATAATAATAATTAGCGAATAGGCTAAAAATCACATATTTTTATCGGTTTTTTTTTATTTAAAAAAATTACATAAAGACGTAAGACAAAACACGATACTTTTTTTGAACGCAGCTAACATTTTTTATTAATAATCTAAAAACCAAATTTTTCTGTCAGTTCCTGGAATTGCAAAAAATAATAATAATTAGCGAATAGGTTAAAAACCACATATTTTTATCGACTTTTTTTATTTTAAAAAATTACAAAAAGACGTAAGACAAAAGGCGATACTTTTTTTGAACGCAACTAACGTTTTTTAATAATAATCTAAAAAGCACATTTCTCTATAAGTTCCTGGATTTCCAAAAAATAACAATAATTAGCGAATCGGCTAAAACCGACTTACTTTTATCGGTTTCTTTTTTATTTTAAAAAATTACAAAAAGATGTAAGACAAAAGGCGATACTTTTTTTGAACGCAGCTAACGTTTTTAAATAATAATCTAAAAAGCACATTTTTCTATCAGTTCCTGGATTTCCAAAAAAAAAATAATAATTAGCGAATCGGCTAAAACCGACATATTTTTATCGGATTTTTTTTATTTTAAAAAATTACATATTTTTATCGGCGTTTTTTATTTTAAAAAATTACAAAAAGACGTAAGACAAAAGGCGATACTTTTTTTGAACGCAGCTAACGTTTTTTAATAATAATCTAAAAAGCACATTTTTCTATCAGTTCCTGGATTTGCAGAAAATAATAATAATTAGCGAATAGGCTAAAAATCACATATTTTTTCGTTTTTTTTTTATTTTAAAAAATTACAAAAAACGTACGACAAAAGGCGATACTTTTTTTGAACGCCGCTAACGTTTTTAAATATTAATCTAAAAAGAACATTTTTCTATAAGTTCCTGGATATCCAAAAAAATATTAATAATTAGCGAATCGGCAGAAACCGACATATTTTTATCGTTTTTTTTTTTATTTTAAAAAATTATAAAAAGATGTAAGACAAAAGGCGATACTTTTTTTGAACGCAGCTAACGTTTTTTAATAATAATTTAAAAACCACATTTTTCTAACATTTCCTGGATTTGCAAAAAAGAATAATAATTAGCGAATAGGCTAAAAACCACATATTTTTATCGTTTTCTTTTATTTTTAAAAATTACAAAAAGACGTAAAACAAAAAGCGGTACTTTTTTTAAACGCAGCTAACGTTTTTTAATAGTAATCTAAAAACCATATTTTTATATCAGTTCCTGGATTTGCAAAAAAAATAATAATTAGCGAATCGGCTAAAACCGACATATTTTGATCGGATTTTTTTTATTTTAAAAAATTACAAAAAGACATAAAACAAAAAGCGGTACTTTTTTTGAACGCAGCTAACGTTTTTTAATAGTAATCTAAAAACCATATTTTTATATCAGTTCCTGGATTTGCAAAAAAAATAATAATTAGCGAATTGGCTAAAACCGACATATTTTTATCGGATTTTTTTTATTTTAAAAAATTACAAAAAGACGTAAGACAATAGGCGATAATTTTTTTGAACGCAGCCAACGATTTCTAATAATAATCTATAAACCAGATTTTTCTATCAGTTCCTGGATTTGCAAAAAATAATAATAGTTAGCGAATACGCTAAAAATCACATATTTTTATCGGCGTTTTTCATTATAAAAAATTACAAAAAGATGTAAGACAAAAGGCGATACTTTTTTTGAACACAACTAACGTTTTTAAATAATAATCTAAAAAGCACATTTTTCTATCAGTTCCTGGATTTCCAAAAAATAATAATAATTAGCGAATCGGCTAAAACGGACATATTTTTATCGGATTTTTTTTTATTTTAAAAAATTACAAAAAGACGTAAGACAAAAGGCGATACTTTTTTTGAACGCAGCTAACATTTTTTATTAATAATCTAAAAACCAAATTTTTCTGTCAGTTCTTGGAATTGCAAAAAATAATAATAATTAGCGAATAGGTTAAAAACCACATATTTTTATCGACTTTTTTTATTTTAAAAAATTACAAAAAGATGTAAGACAAAAGGCGATACTTTTTTTGAACGCAGCTAACGTTTTTAAATAATAATCTAAAAAGCACATTTTTCGATCAGTTCCTGGATTTCCAAAAAATAATAATAATTAGCGAACCGGCTAAAACCGACATATTTTTATCGGATTTTGTTTATTTTAAAAAATTACAAAAAGACGTAAGACAAAAGGCGATTCTTTTTTTGAACGCAGCTAACATTTTTTATTAATAATCTAAAAACCAAATTTTTCTGTCAGTTTCTGGAATTGCAAAAAATAATAATAATTAGCGAATAGGTTAACAACCACATATTTTTATCGACTTTTTTTATTTTAAAAAATTACAAAAAGATGTAAGACAAAATGCGATAATTTTTTTGAACGCAGCTAACGTTTTTAAATAATAATCTAAAAAGCACATTTTTCTATCAGTTCCTGGATTTCCAAAAAATAGTAATAATTAGCGAATCGTCTAAAACCGACATATATTTATCGTTTTTTTTTTTATTTTAAAAAATTATAAATTTAATGGAACGCAGCTAACGTTTATTAATAATAATTTAAAAACCACATTTTTCTAACAGTTCCTGGATTTCCAAAAAATAACAATAATTAGCGAATCGGCTAAAACCGCCTTATTTTAATCGGTTTTTTTTTATTTTAAAAAATTACAAAAAGATGTAAGACAAAAGGCGATACTTTTTTTGAACGCAGCTAACGTTTTTTAATAATAATCTAAAAAGCACATTTTTCTATCAGTTCCTGGATTTCCAAAAAATAACAATAATTAGCGAATCGGCTAAAACCGACTTATTTTTATCGGTTTCTTTTTTATTTTAAAAAATTACAAAAAGACGTAAGACAAAAGGCGATAATTTTTTTGAATGCAACTAACGTTTTTTAATAATAATCTAAAAAGAACATTTTTCTATCAGTTCCTGGATTTCCAAAAAATAACAATAATTAGCGAATCGGCTAAAACCGACATATTTTTATCGGATTTTTTTTATTTTAAAAAATTACAAAAAGACGTAAGACAAAAGGCGATAATTTTTTTGAACGCAGCCAACGTTTTCTAATAATAATCTATAAACCACATTTTTCTATCAGTTCCTGGATTTGCAGAAAATAATAATAATTAGCGAATAGGCTAAAAATCACATATTTTTATCGGTTTTTTTTATTTAAAAAAATTACATAAAGACGTAAGACAAAACACGATACTTTTTTTGAACGCAGCTAACATTTTTTATTAATAATCTAAAAACCAAATTTTTCTATCAGTGCCTGGATTAGCAAAAAATAACAATAATTACCGAATAGTCTAAAAACCACATAATTTTATCGGTTTTTTTTTATAAAAAATTACAAAAAAACGTCACAGAAAAGGCGATAATTTTTTTCAATGCAGTTAACGTTTTTTAATAATAATCTAAAAACCATATTTTTCTATCAGTTCCTGGATTTGCAAAAAGTAATAATAATTAGCGAATCGGCTAAAACCGACATATATTTATCGTTTTTTTTTTATTTTAAAAAATTATAAATTTAATGGAATGCAGCTAACGTTTTTTAATAATAATTTAAAAACCACATTTTTCTAACAGTTCCTGGATTTCCAAAAAATAACAATAATTAGCGAATCGGCTAAAACCGACTTATTTTAATCGGTTTTTTTTTATTTTAAAAAATTACAAAAAGATGTAAGACAAAAGGCGATACTTTTTTGAACGCAGCTAACGTTTTTTAATAATAATCTAAAAAGCACATTTTTCTATCAGTTCCTGGATTTTCAAAAAATAACAATAATTAGCGAATCGGCTAAAACCGACTTATTTTTATCGGTTTCTTTTTTATTTTAAAAAATTACAAAAAGATGTAAGACAAAAGACGATACTTTTTTTGAACGCAGCTAACGTTTTTAAATAATAATCTAAAAAGCACATTTTTCTATCAGTTCCTGGATTTCCAAAAAATAAATAATAATTAGCGAATCGGCTAAAACCGACATATTTTTATCGGATTTTTTTTATTTTAAAAAATTACAAAAAGACGTCAGACAAAAGGCGATAATTTTTTTGAACGCAGCCAACGTTTTCTAATAATAATCTATAAACCACATTTTTCTATCAGTTGCTGGATTTGCAAAGAATAATAATAATTAGCCAATACGCTAAAAATCACATATTTTTATCGGCGTATTTCATTTTAAAAAATTACAAAAAGATGTAAGAGAAAAGGCGATACTTTTTTTGAACACAACTAACGTTTTTAAATAATAATCTAAAAAGCACATTTTTCTATCAGTTCCTGGATTTCCAAAAAATAATAATAATTAGCGAATAGGCTAAAACGGACATATTTTTATCGGATTTTTTTTTATTTTAAAAAATTACAAAAAGACGTAAGACAAAAGGCGATACTTTTTTTGAACACAGCTAACATTTTTTATTAATAATCTAAAAACCAAATTTTTCTGTCAGTTCCTGGAATTGCAAAAAATAATAATAATTAGCGAATAGGTTAAAAACCACATATTTTTATCGACTTTTTTTATTTTAAAAAATTACAAAAAGATGTTAGACAATAGGCGATACTTTTTTTGAACGCAGCTAACGTTTTTAAATAATAATCTAAAAAGCACATTTTTCTATCAGTTCCTGGATTTCCAAAAAATAATAATAATTAGCGAACCGGCTAAAACCGACATATTTTTATCGGATTTTTTTTATTTTAAAAAATTACAAAAAGACGTAAGACAAAAGGCGATTCTTTTTTTGAACGCAGCTAACATTTTTTATTAATAATCTAAAAACCAAATTTTTCTGTCAGTTTCTGGAATTGCAAAAAATAATAATAATTAGCGAACAGGTTAAAAACCACATATTTTTATCGACTTTTTTTATTTTAAAATATTACAAAAAGATGTAAGACAAAATGCGATACTTTTTTTGAACGCAGCTAACGTTTTTAAATAATAATCTAAAAAGCACATTTTTCTATCAGTTCCTGGATTTCCAAAAAATAAATAATAATTAGCGAATCGGCTAAAACCGACATATTTTTATCGGATTTTTTTTATTTTAAAAAATTACAAAAAGACGTAAGACAAAAGGCGATAATTTTTTTGAACGCAGCCAACGTTTTCTAATAATAATCTATAAACCACATTTTTCTATCAGTTCCTGGATTTGCAAAAAATAATAATAATTAGCGAATAGGCTAAAAATCACATATTTTTATCGGCGTTTTTTATTTTAAAAAATTACAAAAAGACGTAAGACAAAAGGCGATACTTTTTTTGAACGCAGCTAACATTTTTTATTAATAACCTAAAAACCAAATTTTTCTGTCAGTTCCTGGAATTGCAAAAAATAGTAATAATTAGCGAATCGGCTAAAACCGACTTATTTTTATCGGTTTCTTTTTTATTTTAAAAAATTACAAAAAGATATAAGACAAAAGGCGATACTTTTTTTGAACGCAGCTAACGTTTTTAAATAATAATTTAAAAAGCACATTTTTCTATCAGTTCCTGGATTTCCAAAAAAAAAATAATAATTAGCGAATCGGCTAAAACCGACATATTTTTATCGGATTTTTTTTATTTTAAAAAATTACAAAAAGACGTAAGGCAAAAGGCGATAATTTTTTTGAACGCAGCCGACGTTTTCTAATAATAATCTATAAACCACATTTTTCTATCAGTTCCTGGATTTGCAGAAAATAATAATAATTAGCGAAGAGGCTAAAAATCACATATTTTTATCGGCGTTTTTTATTTTAAAAAAATACAAAAAGACGTAAGACAAAAGGCGATACTTTTTTTGAACGCAGCTAACGTTTTTAAATAATAATTTAAAAAGCACATTTTTCTATCAGTTCCTGGATTTCCAAAAAAAAAAATAATAATTAGCGAATCGGCTAAAACCGACATATTTTTATCGAATTTTTTTTATTTTAAAAAATTACAAAAAGACGTAAGACAAAAGGCGATAATTTTCTTAAACGCAGCCAATGTTTTATAATAATAATCTATAAACCACATTTTTCTATCAGTTCCTGGATTTGCAAAAAATAATAATAATTAGCGAAGAGGCTAAAAATCACATATTTTTATCGGCGTTTTTTATTTTAAAAAATTACAAAAAGACGTAAGACAAAAGGCGATACTTTTTCTGAACGCAGCTAACGTTTTTAAATAATAATTTAAAAAGCACATTTTTCTATCAGTTCCTGGATTTCCAAAAAAAAAATAATAATTAGCGAATCGGCTAAAACCGACATATTTTTATCGGATTTTTTTTATTTTAAAAAATTACAAAAAGACGTAAGACAAAAGGCGATAATTTTCTTAAACGCAGCCAATGTTTTATAATAATAATCTATAAACCACATTTTTCTATCAGTTCCTGGATTTGCAAAAAATAATAATAATTAGCGAAGAGGCTAAAAATCACATATTTTTATCGGCGTTTTTTATTTTAAAAAATTACAAAAAGACGTAAGACAAAAGGCGATAATTTTTCTGAACGCAGCTAACGTTTTTAAATAATAATTTAAAAAGCACATTTTTCTATCAGTTCCTGGATTTCCAAAAAATAACAATAATTAGCGAATCGGCTAAAACCGACTTATTTTTATCGGTTTCTTTTTTATTTTAAAAAATTACAAAAAGATGTAAGACAAAAGGCGATACTTTTTTTGAACGCAGCTAACGTTTTTAAATAATAATCTAAAAAGCACATTTTTCTATCAGTTCCTGGATTTCCAAAAAAAAAATAATAATTAGCGAATCGGCTAAAACCGACATATTTTTATCGGATTTTTTTTATTTTAAAAAATTACAAAAAGACGTAAGACAAAAGGCGATAATTTTTTTGAACGCAGCCAACGTTTTCTAATAATAATCTATAAACCACATTTTTCTATCAGTTCCTGGATTTGCAGAAAATAATAATAATTAGCGAATAGGCTAAAAATCACATATTTTTATCGGTTTTTTTTATTTAAAAAAATTACATAAAGACGTAAGACAAAACACGATACTTTTTTTTGAACGCAGCTAACATTTTTTATTAATAATCTAAAAACCAAATTTTTCTATCAGTGCCTGGATTAGCAAAAAATAACAATAATTACCGAATAGTCTAAAAACCACATAATTTTATCGGTTTTTTTTTATAAAAAATTACAAAAAAACGTCACAGAAAAGGCGATAATTTTTTTCAATGCAGTTAACGTTTTTTAATAATAATCTAAAAACCATATTTTTCTATCAGTTCCTGTATTTGCAAAAAGTAATAATAATTAGCGAATCGGCCGAAAACAACATATTTTTATCGGTTTTTTTTTTATTTTAAAAAGTTACAAAAAGATGTAAGACAAATGCGATATTTTTATGGGACGCAGCTAACGTTTTTTAATAATAATCTAAAAAGCACATTTTTTTATCAGTTCCTGGATTTCGAAAAAATAACAATAATTAGAGAATCGGCTAAAACCGACTTATTTTTATCGGTTTCTTTTTTATTTTAAAAAATTACAAAAAGATGTAAGACAAAAGGCGATACTTTTTTTGAACGCAGCTAACGTTTTTAAATAATAATCTAAAAAGCACATTTTTCTATCAGTTCCTGGATTTCCAAAAAAAAAATAATAATTAGCGAATCGGCTAAAACCGACATATTTTTATCGGATTTTTTTTATTTTAAAAAATTACAAAAAGACGTAAGACAAAAGGCGATAATTTTTTTGAACGCAGCCAACGTTTTATAATAATAATCTATAAACCGCATTTTTCTATCAGTTCCTGGATTTGCAGAAAATAATAATAATTAGCGAATAGGCTAAAAATCACATATTTTTATCGGCGTTTTTTATTTTAAAAAATTACAAAAAGACGTAAGACAAAAGGCGATACTTTTTTTGAACGCAGCTAACGTTTTTTAATAATAATCTAAAAAGCACATTTTTCTATCAGTTCCTGGATTTTTAAAAAATAACAATAATTAGCGAATCGGCTAAAACCGACTTATTTTTATCGGTTTCTTTTTTATTTTAAAAAATTACAAAAAGATGTAAGACAAAAGGCGATAATTTTTTTGAACGCAGCCAACGTTTTCTAATAATAATCTATAAACCACATTTTTCTATCAGTTCCTGGATTTGCAAAAAATAATAATAATTAGCGAATACGCTAAAAATCACATATTTTTATCGGCGTTTTTCATTTTAAAAAATTACAAAAAGATGTAAGACAAAACGCGATACTTTTTTTGAACACAACTAACGTTTTTAAATAATAATCTAAAAAGCACATTTTTCTATCAGTTCCTGGATTTGCAGAAAATAATAATAATTAGCGAATAGGCTAAAAATCACATATTTTTATCGGCATTTTTTATTTTAAAAAATTACAAAAAGACGTAAGACAAAAGGCGATAATTTTTTTGAACGCAGCCAGCGTTTTCTAATAATAATCTATAAACCACATTTTTCTATCAGTTCCTGGATTTGCAGAAAATAATAATAATTAGCGAATAGGCTAAAAATCACATATTTTTATCGGCGTTTTTTATTTTAAAAAATTACAAAAAGACGTAAGACAAAAGGCGATACTTTTTTTGAACGCAGCTAACGTTTTTTAATAATAATCTAAAAAGCACATTTTTCTATCAGTTCCTGGATTTCCAAAAAATAACAATAATTAGCGAATCGGCTAAAACCGACTTATTTTTATCGGTTTCTTTTTTATTTTAAAGAATTACAAAAAGATGTAAGACAAAAGGCGATACTTTTTTTGAACGCAGCTGACGTTTTTAAATAATAATCTAAAAAGCACATTTTTCTATCAGTTCCTGGATTTCCAAAAAAAAAATAATAATTAGCGAATCGGCTAAAACCGACATATTTTTATCGGATTTTTTTTATTTTAAAAAATTACAATAAGACGTAAGACAAAAGGCGATAATTTTTTTGAACGCAGCTGAAGTTTTTAAATAATAATCTAAAAAGCACATTTTTCTATCAGTTCCTGGATTTCCAAAAAAAAAATAATAATTAGCGAATCGGCTAAAACCGACATATTTTTATCGGATTTTTTTTATTTTAAAAAATTACAATAAGACGTAAGACAAAAGGCGATATTTTTTTTGAACGCAGCCAACGTTTTCTAATAATAATCTATAAACCAGATTTTTCTATCAGTTCCTGGATTTGCAGAAAATAATAATAATTAGCGAATAGGCTAAAAATCACATATTTTTATCGGCGTTTTTTATTTTAAAAAATTACAAAAAGACGTAAGACAAAAGGCGATACTTTTTTTGAACGCAGCTAACATTTTTTATTAATAACCTAAAAACCAAATTTTTCTGTCAGTTCCTGGAATTGCAAAAAATAATAATAATTAGCGAATAGGTTAAAAACCACATATTTTTATCGACTTTTTTTATTTTAAAAAATTACAAAAAGACGTAAGACAAAGGGCGATAATTTTTTTGAACGCAGCCATCGTTTTCTAATAATAATCTATAAACCACATTTTTCTATCAGTTCCTGGATTTGCAGAAAATAATAATAATTAGCGAATAGGCTAAAAATCACATATTTTTATCGGCGTTTTTTATTTTAAAAAATTACAAAAAGACGTAAGACAAAAGGCGATTCTTTTTTTGAACGCAGCTAACATTTTTTATTAATAATCTAAAAACCAAATTTTTCTGTAAGTTTCTGGAATTACAAAAAATAATAATAATTAGCGAATAGGTTAAAAACCACATATTTTTATCGACTTTTTTTATTTTAAAAAATTACAAAAAGATGTAAGACAAAATGCGATACTTTTTTTGAACGCAGCTAACGTTTTTAAATAATAATCTAAAAAGCACATTTTTCTATCAGTTCCTGGATTTCCAAAAAATAGTAATAATTAGCGAATCGGCTAAAACCGACATATATTTATCGTTTTTTTTTTATTTTAAAAAATTATAAATTTAATGGAACGCTGCTAACGTTTTTTAATAATAATTTAAAAACCACATTTTTCTAACAGTTCCTGGATTTCCAAAAAATAACAATAATTAGCGAATAGGCTAAAACCGACTTATTTTAATCGGTTTTTTTTTATTTTAAAAAATTACAAAAAGATGTAAGACAAAAGGCGATACTTTTTTTGAAGGCAGCTAACGTTTTTTAATAATAATCTAAAAAGCACATTTTTCTATCAGTTCCTGGATTTCCAAAAAATAACAATAATTAGCGAATCGGCTAAAACCGACTTATTTTTATCGGTTTCTTTTTTATTTTAAAAAATTACAAAAAGACGTAAGACAAAAGGCGATACTTTTTTTGAACGCAGCTAACATTTTTTATTAATAATCTAAAAACCAAATTTAAATATATATAAATTTTATGGAACGCAGATAACGTTTTTTAATAATAATTTAAAAACCACATTTTTCTAACAGTTCCTGGATTTCCAAAAAATAACAATAATTAGCGAATCGGCTAAAACCGACTTATTTTAATCGGTTTTTTTTTATTTTAAAAAATTACAAAAAGATGTAAGACAAAAGGCGATACTTTTTTTGAACGCAGCTAAAGCACTTTTTTCTATCAGTTCCTGGATTTCCAAAAAATAACAATAATTCGCGAATCGGCTAAAAGCGACTTATTTTTATCGGTTTCTTTTTTATTTTAAAAAATTACAAAAAGATATAAGACAAAAGGCGATAGTTTTTTTGAACGCAGCTAACGTTTTTAAATAATAATCTAAAAAGCACATTTTTCTATCAGTTCCTGGATTTCCAAAAAAAAAATAATAATTAGCGAATCGGCTAAAACCGACATATTTTTATCGGATTTTTTTTATTTTAAAAAATTACAAGAAGACGTAAGACAAAAGGCGATAATTTTTTTGAACGCAGCCAACGTTTTCTAATAATAATCTATAAACCACATTTTTCTATCAGTTCCTGGATTTCCAAAAAATAATAATAATTAGCGAATAGGCTGAAAACCAAATAATTTTATCGGTTTTTTTTATTTTAAAAAATTACAAAAAGACGTAAGACAAAACATGATACTTTTTTTGAACGCAGCTAACATTTTTTATTAATAATCTAAAAACCAAATTTTTCTATCAGTGCCTGGATTAGCAAAATATAACAATAATTACCGAATAGTCTAAAAACCACATAATTTTATCGGTTTTTTTTTATAAAAAATTACAAAAAAACGTCACAAAAAAGGCGATAATTTTTTTCAATGCAGTTAAAGTTTTTTAAGAATAATCTAAAAACCATATTTTTCTATCAGTTCCTGGATTTGCAAAAAGTAATAATAATTAGCGAATCGGCCGAAAACAACATATTTTTATCGGTTTTTTTTATTTTAAAAAATTACAAAAAGATGTAAGACAAATGCGATATTTTTATGGAACGCAGCTAACGTTTTTTAATAATAATCTAAAAAGCACATTTTTTTATCAGTTCCTGGATTTCCAAAAAATAACAATAATTAGCGAATCGGCTAAAACAGACTTATTTTTATCGGTGTCTTTTTTATTTTAAAAAATTACAAAAAGATGTAAGACAAAAGGCGATACTTTTTTTGAACGCAGCTAACGTTTTTAAATAATAATCTAAAAAGCACATTTTTCTATCTGTTCCTGGATTTCCAAAAAAAAAAGTAATAATTAGCGAATCGGCTAAAACCGACATATTTTTATCGGATTTTTTTTTATTTTAAAAAATTACAAAAAGACGTAAGACAAAAGGCGATAATTTTCTTGAACGCAGCCAACGTTTTCTAATAATAATCTATAAACCACATTTTTCTATCAGTTCCTGGATTTGAAGAAAATAATAATAATTAGCGAATAGGCTAAAAATCACATATTTTTATCGGCGTTTTTTATTTTAAAAAATTACAAAAAGATGTAAGACAAAAGGCGATACATTTTTTGAACGCAGCTAACGTTTTTAAATATTAATCTGAAATGAAAATTTTTCTATCAGTTCCTGGATTTCCAAAAAATATTAATAATTAGCGAATCGGCTAAAACCGACATATTTTGATCGTTTTTTTTTTATTTTAAAAAATTATAAAAAGACTTCAAACAAAAGGCGGTACTTTCATGGAACGCAGCTAACGTTTTTTAATAATAATTTAAAAATCTCATTTTTCTATCAGTTCCTGGATTTGCAAAAAATAATAATAATTACCGAATAGGCTAAAAACCACATGATTTTTTATTTTAAAAAATTACAAAAAGATGTAAGACAAAAGGCGATACTTTTTTTGAACGCAGCTAACGTTTTTAAATAATAATCTAAAAAGCACATTTTTCTATCTGTTCCTGGATTTCCAAAAAAAAAAGTAATAATTAGCGAATCGGCTAAAACCGACATATTTTTATCGGATTTTTTTTTATTTTAAAAAATTACAAAAAGACGTAAGACAAAAGGCGATAATTTTCTTGAACGCAGCCAACGTTTTCTAATAATAATCTATAAACCACATTTTTCTATCAGTTCCTGGATTTGAAGAAAATAATAATAATTAGCGAATAGGCTAAAAATCACATATTTTTATCGGCGTTTTTTATTTTAAAAAATTACAAAAAGATGTAAGACAAAAGGCGATACATTTTTTGAACGCAGCTAACGTTTTTAAATATTAATCTGAAATGAAAATTTTTCTATCAGTTCCTGGATTTCCAAAAAATATTAATAATTAGCGAATCGGCTAAAACCGACATATTTTGATCGTTTTTTTTTTATTTTAAAAAATTATAAAAAGACTTCAAACAAAAGGCGGTACTTTCATGGAACGCAGCTAACGTTTTTTAATAATAATTTAAAAATCTCATTTTTCTATCAGTTCCTGGATTTGCAAAAAATAATAATAATTACCGAATAGGCTAAAAACCACATGATTTTTTTGGTTTTTTTTTATTTTAAAAAATTACAAAAAACGTACGACAAAAGGCGATACTTTTTTTGAACGCAGCTAACTTTTTTTAATAATAATCTAAAAACCACATTTTTCTATCAGTTCCTGGATTTGCAGAAAATAATAATAATTAGCGAATAGGCTAAAAATCACTTATTTTTATCGACTTTTTTTATTTTAAAAAATTACAAAAAGATGTAACACAAAAGGCGATAGTTTTTTTGAACGCAGCTAACGTTTTTAAATATTAATCTAAAAAGAACATTTTTCTATAAGTTCCTGGATATCCAAAAAATATTAATAATTAGCGAATCGGCTAAAACCGACATATTTTTATCGTTTTTTTTTTTATTTTAAAAAATTACAAAAAGACGTAAGACAAAAGGCGATACTTTTTTTGAACGCAGCTAACGTTTTTTAATAATAATCTAAAAAGCACATTTTTCTATCAGTTCCTGGATTTCCAAAAAATAACAATAATTAGCGAATCGGCTAAAACCGACTTATTTTTATCGGTTTCTTTTTTATTTTAAAGAATTACAAAAAGATGTAAGACAAAAGGCGATACTTTTTTTGAACGCAGCTGACGTTTTTAAATAATAATCTAAAAAGCACATTTTTCTATCAGTTCCTGGATTTCCAAAAAAAAAATAATAATTAGCGAATCGGCTAAAACCGACATATTTTTATCGGATTTTTTTTATTTTAAAAAATTACAATAAGACGTAAGACAAAAGGCGATAATTTTTTTGAACGCAGCTGACGTTTGTAAATAATAATCTAAAAAGCACATTTTTCTATCAGTTCCTGGATTTCCAAAAAAAAAATAATAATTAGCGAATCGGCTAAAACCGACATATTTTTATCGGATTTTTTTTATTTTAAAAAATTACAATAAGAACAAAAACAAAAGGCGATATTTTTTTTTAACGCAGCCAACGTTTTCTAATAATAATCTATAAACCACATTTTTCTATCAGTTCCTGGATTTGCAGAAAATAATAATAATTAGCGAATAGCCTAAAAATCACATATTTTTATCGGCGTTTTTTATTTTAAAAAATTACAAAAAGACGTAAGACAAAAGGCGATACTTTTTTTGAACGCAGCTAACATTTTTTATTAATAACCTAAAAACCAAATTTTTCTGTCAGTTCCTGGAATTGCAAAAAATAATAATAATTAGCGAATAGGTTAAAAACCACATATTTTTATCGACTTTTTTTATTTTAAAAAATTACAAAAAGACGTAAGACAAAGGGCGATAATTTTTTTGAACGCAGCCAACGTTTTCTAATAATAATCTATAAACCACATTTTTCTATCAGTTCCTGGATTTGCAAAAAATAATAATAATTAGCGAATAGGCTGAAAACCAAATAATTTTATCGGTTTTTTTTATTTTAAAAAATTACAAAAAGACGTAAGACAAAACATGATACTTTTTTTGAACGCAGCTAACATTTTTTATTAATAATCTAAAAACCAAATTTTTCTATCAGTGCCTGGATTAGCAAAAAATAACAATAATTACCGAATAGTCTAAAAACCACATAATTTTATCGGTTTTTTTTTTATAAAAAATTACAAAAAAACGTCACAGAAAAGGCGATAATTTTTTTCAATGCAGTTAAAGTTTTTTAATAATAATCTAAAAACCATATTTTTCTATCAGTTCCTGGATTTGCAAAAAGTAATAATAATTAGCGAATCGGCCGAAAACAACATATTTTTATCGGTTTTTTTTATTTTAAAAAATTACAAAAAGATGTAAGACAAATGCGATATTTTTATGGAACGCAGCTAACGTTTTTTAATAATAATCTAAAAAGCACATTTTTTTATCAGTTCCTGGATTTCCAAAAAATAACAATAATTAGCGAATCGGCTAAAACCGACTTATTTTTATCGGTGTCTTTTTTATTTTAAAAAATTACAAAAAGATGTAAGACAAAAGGCGATACTTTTTTTGAACGCAGCTAACGTTTTTAAATAATAATCTAAAAAGCACATTTTTCTATCAGTTCCTGGATTTCCAAAAAAAAAGTAATAATTAGCGAATCGGCTAAAACCGACATATTTTTATCGGATTTTTTTTTATTTTAAAAAATTACAAAAAGACGTAAGACAAAAGGCGATAATTTTCTTGAACGCAGCCAACGTTTTCTAATAATAATCTATAAACCACATTTTTCTATCAGTTCCTGGATTTGAAGAAAATAATAATAATTAGCGAATAGGCTAAAAATCACATATTTTTATCGGCGTTTTTTATTTTAAAAAATTACAAAAAGATGTAAGACAAAAGGCGATACATTTTTTGAACGCAGCTAACATTTTTAAATATTAATCTAAAATGAAAATTTTTCTATCAGTTCCTGGATTTCCAAAAAATATTAATAATTAGCGAATCGGCTAAAACCGACATATTTTTATCGTTTTTTTTTTTAATTTTAAAAAATTATAAAAAGACTTCAAACAAAAGGCGGTACTTTCATGAAACGCAGCTAACGTTTTTTAATAATAATTTAAAAATCTCATTTTTCTATCAGTTCCTGGATTTGCAAAAAATAATAATAATTACCGAATAGGCTAAAAACCACATGATTTTTTTGGTTTTTTTTTATTTTAAAAAATTACAAAAAACGTGCGACAAAAGGCGATACTTTTTTTGAACGCAGCTAACTTTTTTTAATAATAATCTAAAAACCACATTTTTCTATCAGTTCCTGGATTTGCAGAAAATAATAATAATTAGCGAATAGGCTAAAAATCACTTATTTTTATCGACTTTTTTTATTTTAAAAAATTACAAAAAGATGTAACACAAAAGGCGATAGTTTTTTTGAACGCAGCTAACGTTTTTAAATATTAATCTAAAAAGAACATTTTTCTATAAGTTCCTGGATATCCAAAAAATATTAATAATTAGCGAATCGGCTAAAACCGACATATTTTTATCGTTTTTTTTTTTATTTTAAAAAATTATAAAAACACTTAAAACAAAAGACGGTACTTTCATGGAACGCAGCTAACGTTTTTTAATAATAATTTTAAAACCACATTTTTCTAACATTTCCTGGATTTGCAAAAAAGAATAATAATTAGCGAATAGGCTAAAAACCACATATTTTTATCGTTTTCTTTTATTTTAAAAAATTACAAAAAGACGTAAAACAAAAAGCGGTACTTTTTTTGAACGCAGCTAACGTTTTTTAATAGTAATCTAAAAACCATTTTTTTATATCAGTTCCTGGATTTGCAAAAAAAATAATAATTAGCGAATCGGCTAAAACCGACATATTTTTATCGGATTTTTTTTATTTTAAAAAATTACAAAAAGACGTAAGACAAAAGGCGATAATTTTTTTGAACGCAGCCAACGATTTCTAATAATAATCTATAAAGCACATTTTTCTATCAGTTCCTGGATTTGCAAAAAATAATAATAATTAGCGAATACGCTAAAAATCACATATTTTTATCGGCGTTTTTCATTTTAAAAAATTACAAAAAGATGTAAGACAAAACGCGATACTTTTTTTGAACACAACTAACGTTTTTAAATAATAATCTAAAAGGCACATTTTTCTATCATTTCCTGGATTTCCAAAAAATAATAATAATTAGCGAATCGGCTAAAACGGACATATTTTTATCGGATTTTTTTTATTTTAAAAAATTACAAAGAGACGTAAGACAAAAGGCGATACTTTTTTTGAACGCAGCTAACATTTTCTATTAATAATCTAAAAACCAAATTTTTCTGTCAGTTCCTGGAATTGCAAAAAATAATAATAATTAGCGAATAGGTTAAAAACCACATATTTTTATCGACTTTTTTTATTTTAAAAAATTACAAAAAGATGTAAGACAAAAGGCGATACTTTTTTTGAACGCAGCTAACGTTTTTAAATAATAATCTAAAAAGCACACTTTTCTGTCAGTTCCTGGATTTCCAAAAAATAATAATAATTAGCGAATCGGCTAAAACCGACATATTTTTATCGGATTTTTTTTATTTTAAAAAATTACAAAAAGACGTAAGACAAAAGGCGATTCTTTTTTTGAACGCAGCTAACATTTTTTATTAATAATCTAAAAACCAAATTTTTCTGTCTGTTTCTGGAATTGCAAAAAATAATAATAATTAGCGAATAGGTTAAAAACCACATATTTTTATCGACTTTTTTTATTTTAAAAAATTACAAAAAAATGTAAGACAAAATGCGATACTTTTTTTGAACGCAGCTAACGTTTTTAAATAATAATCTAAAAAGCACATTTTTCTATCAGTTCCTGGATTTCCAGAAAATAATAATAATTAGCGAATCGGCTAAAACCGACATATTTTTATCGGATTTTTTTTATTTTAAAAAATTACAAAAAGACGTAAGACAAAAGGCGATTCTTTTTTTGAACGCAGCTAACATTTTTTATTAATAATCTAAAAACCAAATTTTTCTGTCTGTTTCTGGAATTGCAAAAAATAATATTAATTAGCGAATAGGTTAAAAACCACATATTTTTATCGACTTTTTTTATTTTAAAAAATTACAAAAAGATGTAAGACAAAAGGAGATACTTTTTTTGAACGCAGCTAACGTTTTTAAATAATAATCTAAAAAGCACACTTTTCTATCAGTTCCTGGATTTCCAAAAAATAACAATAATTAGCGAATCGGCTAAAACCGACTTATTTTAATCGGTTTTTTTTTATTTTAAAAAATTACAAAAAGATGTAACACAAAAGGCAATACTTTTTTTGAACGCAGCTAACGTTTTTTAATAATAATCTAAAAAGCACATTTTTCTATCAGTTCCTGGATTTCCAAAAGATAACAATAATTAGCGAATCGGCTAAAACCGACTTATTTTTATCGGTTTCTTTTTTATTTTAAAAAATTACAAAAAGATGTAAGACAAAAGGCGATACTTTTTTTGAACGCAGCTAACGTTTTTAAATAATAATCTAAAAAGCACATTTTTCTATCAGTTCCTGGATTTCCAAAAAAAAAAAAATAATAATTAACGAATCGGCTAAAACCGACATATTTTTATCGGATTTTTTTTATTTTAAAAAATTACAAAAAGACCTAAGACAAAAGGCGATAATTTTTTTGAACGCAGCCAACGTTTTCTAATAATAATCTATAAACCACATTTTTCTATCAGTTCCTGGATTTGCAGAAAATAATAATTATTAGCGAATAGGCTAAAAATCACATATTTTTATCGGCGTTTTTTATTTTAAAAAATTACAAAAAGACGTAAGACAAAAGGCGATACTTTTTTTTGAACGCAGCTAACGTTTTTTAATAATAATCTAAAAAGCACATTTTTCTATCAGTTCCTGGATTTGCAGAAAATAATAATAATTAGCGAATAGGCTAAAAATCACATATTTTTATCATCATTTTTTATTTTAAAAAATTACAAAAAGACGTAAGACAAAAGGCGATAATTTTTTTGAACGCAGCCAACGTTTTCTAATAATAATCTATAAACCACATTTTTCTATCAGTTCCTGGATTTGCAGAAAATAATAATTATTAGCGAATAGGCTAAAAATCACATATTTTTATCGGCGTTTTTTATTTTAAAAAATTACAAAAAGACGTAAGAGAAAAGGCGATACTTTTTTTTGAACGCAGCTAACGTTTTTTAATAATAATCTAAAAAGCACATTTTTCTATCAGTTCCTGGATTTGCAGAAAATAATAATAATTAGCGAATAGGCTAAAAATCACATATTTTTATCGGCGTTTTTTATTTTAAAAAATTACAAAAAGACGTAAGACAAAAGGCGATACTTTTTTTTGAACGCAGCTAACGTTTTTTAATAATAATCTAAAAAGCACATTTTTCTATCAGTTCCTGGATTTGCAGAAAATAATAATAATTAGCGAATAGGCTAAAAATCACATATTTTTATCGGCGTTTTTTATTTTAAAAAATTACAAAAAGACGTAAGACAAAAGGCGATACTTTTTTTGAACGCAGCTAACGTTTTTTAATAATAATCTAAAAAGCACATTTTTCTATCAGTTCCTGGATTTCCAAAAAATAACAATAATTAGCGAATCGGCTAAAACCGACTTATTTTTATCGGTTTCTTTTTTATTTTAAAAAATTACAAAAAGATGTAAGACAAAAGGCGATACTTTTTTTGAACGCAGCTGACGTTTTTAAATAATAATCTAAAAAGCACATTTTTCTATCAGTTCCTGGATTTCCAAAAAAAAAATAATAATTAGCGAATCGGCTAAAACCGACATATTTTTATCGGATTTTTTTTATTTTAAAAAATTACAAAAAGACGTAAGACAAAAGGCGATAATTTTTTTGAACGCAGCCAACGTTTTCTAATAATAATCTATAAACCACATTTTTCTATCAGTTCCTGGATTTGCAGAAAATAATAATAATTAGCGAATAGGCTAAAAATCACATATTTTTATCGGCGTTTTTTATTTTAAAAAATTACAAAAGACGTAAGACAAAAGGCGATACTTTTTTTGAACGCAGCTAACATTTTTTATTAATAACCTAAAAACCAAATTTTTCTGTCAGTTCCTGGAATTGCAAAAAATAATAATAATTAGCGAATAGGTTAAAAACCACATATTTTTATCGACTTTTTTTATTTTAAAACATTACAAAAAGACGTAAGACAAAGGGCGATAATTTTTTTGAACGCAGCCAACGTTTTCTAATAATAATCTATAAACCACATTTTTCTATCAGTTCCTGGATTTGCAAAAAATAATAATAATTAGCGAATAGGCCGAAAACCAAATAATTTTATCGGTTTTTTTTATTTTAAAAAATTACAAAAAGACGTAAGACAAAACACGATACTTTTTTTGAACGCAGCTAACATTTTTTCTTAATAATCTAAAAACGAAATTTTTCTATCAGTGCCTGGATTAGCAAAAAATAACAATAATTACCGAATAGTCTAAAAACCACATAATTTTATCGGTTTTTTTTTTATAAAAAAATACAAAAAAACGTCACAGAAAAGGCGATAATTTTTTTCAATGCAGTTAAAATTTTTTAATAATAATCTAAAAACCATATTTTTCTATCAGTTCCTGGATTTGCAAAAAGTAATAATAATTAGCGAATCGGCCGAAAACAACATATTTTTATCGGCTTTTTTTATTTTAAAAAATTACAAAAAGATGTAAGACAAAAGGCGATACTTTTTTTGAACGCAGCTAACGTTTTTTAATAATAATCTAAAAAGCACATTTTTCTATCAGTTCCTGGATTTCCAAAAAAAAAAATTAATAATTAGCGAATCGGCTAAAACCGACACATGATAATATTTTTGAACGCAGCCAACGTTTTCTAATAATAATCTATAAACCACATTTTTCTATCAGTTCCTGGATTTGAAGAAAATAATAATAATTAGCGAATAGGCTAAAAATCACATATTTTTATCGGCGTTTTTTATTTTAAAAAATTACAAAAAGATGTAAGACAAAAGGCGATACATTTTTTGAACGCAGCTAACGTTTTTAAATATTAATCTAAAATGAAAATTTTTCTATCAGTTCCTGGATTTCCAAAAAATATTAATAATTAGCGAATCGGCTAAAACCGACTTATTTTAATCGGTTTTTTTTTATTTTAAAAAATTACAAAAAGATGTAAGACAAAAGGCGATACTTTTTTTGAACGCAGCTAAAGCACTTTTTTCTATCAGTTCCTGGATTTCCAAAAAATAACAATAATTCGCGAATCGGCTAAAACCGACTTATTTTTATCGGTTCCTTTTTTATTTTAAAAAATTACAAAAAGATATAAGACAAAAGGCGATAGTTTTTTTGAACGCAGCTAATGTTTTTAAATAATAATCTAAAAAGCACATTTTTCTATCAGTTCGTGGATTTCCAAAAAAAAAATAATAATTAGCGAATCGGCTAAAACCGACATATTTTTATCGGATTTTTTTTATTTTAAAAAATTACAAAAAGACGTAAGACAAAAGGCGATAATTTTTTTGAACGCAGCCAACGTTTTCTAATAATAATCTATAAACCACATTTTTCTATCAGTTCCTGGATTTGCAGAAAATAATAATAATTAGCGAATAGGCTAAAAATCACATATTTTTATCGGCGTTTTTTATTTTAAAAAATTACAAAAAGAAGTAAGACAAAAGGCGATACTTTTTTTGAACGCAGCTAACGTTTTTTAATAGTAATCTAAAAACCATATTTTTATATCAGTTCCTGGATTTGCAAAAAAAATAATAATTAGCGAATCGGCTAAAACCGACATATTTTTATCGGATTTTTTTTATTTTAAAAAATTACAAAAAGACGTAACACAAAAAGCGGTACATTTTTTGAACGCAGCTAACGTTTTTTAATAGTAATCTAAAAACCATATTTTTATATCAGTTCCTGGATTTGCAAAAAAAATAATAATTAGCGAATCGGCTAAAACCGACATATTTTTATCGGATTTTTTTTATTTTAAAAAATTACAAAAAGACGTAAGACAAAAGGCGATAATTTTTTTGAACGCAGCCAACGATTTCTAATAATAATCTATAAACCACATTTTTCTATCAGTTCCTGGATTTGCAAAAAATAATACTAATTAGCGAATACGCTAAAAATCACATATTTTTATCGGCGTTTTTCATTTTAAAAAATTACAAAAACATGTAAGACAAAAGGCGATACTTTTTTTGAACACAACTAACGTTTTTAAATAATAATCTAAAAAGCACATTTTTCTATCAGTTCCTGGATTTCCAAAAAATAATAATAATTAGCGAATCGGCTAAAACGGACATATTTTTATCGGATTTTTTTTTATTTTAAAAAATTACAAAAAGACGTAAGACAAAAGGCGATACTTTTTTTGAACGCAGCTAACATTTTTTATTAATAATCTAAAAACCAAATTTTTCTGTCAGTTCCTGGAATTGCAAAAAATAATAATAATTAGCGAATAGGTTAAAAACCACATATTTTTATCGACTTTTTTTATTTTAAAAAATTACAAAAAGATGTAAGACAAAAGGCGATACTTTTTTTGAACGCAGCTAACGTTTTTAAATAATAATCTGAAAAGCACATTTTTCTATCAGTTCCTGGATTTCCAAAAAATAATAATAATTAGCGAATCGGCTAAAACCGACATATTTTTATCGGATTTTTTTTATTTTAAAAAATTACAAAAAGACGTAAGACAAAAGGCGATTCTTTTTTTGAACGCAGCTAACATTTTTTATTAATAATCTAAAAACCAAATTTTTCTGTAAGTTTCTGGAATTACAAAAAATAATAATAATTAGCGAATAGGTTAAAAACCACATATTTTTATCGACTTTTTTTATTTTAAAAAATTACAAAAAGATGTAAGACAAAATGCGATACTTTTTTTGAACGCAGCTAACGTTTTTAAATAATAATCTAAAAAGCACATTTTTCTATCAGTTCCTGGATTTCCAAAAAATAGTAATAATTAGCGAATCGGCTAAAACCGACATATATTTATCGTTTTTTTTTTATTTTAAAAAATTATAAATTTAATGGAACGCTGCTAACGTTTTTTAATAATAATTTAAAAACCACATTTTTCTAACAGTTCCTGGATTTCCAAAAAATAACAATAATTAGCGAATAGGCTAAAACCGACTTATTTTAATCGGTTTTTTTTTATTTTAAAAAATTACAAAAAGATGTAAGACAAAAGGCGATACTTTTTTTGAAGGCAGCTAACGTTTTTTAATAATAATCTAAAAAGCACATTTTTCTATCAGTTCCTGGATTTCCAAAAAATAACAATAATTAGCGAATCGGCTAAAACCGACTTATTTTTATCGGTTTCTTTTTTATTTTAAAAAATTACAAAAAGACGTAAGACAAAAGGCGATACTTTTTTTGAACGCAGCTAACATTTTTTATTAATAATCTAAAAACCAAATTTAAATATATATAAATTTTATGGAACGCAGATAACGTTTTTTAATAATAATTTAAAAACCACATTTTTCTAACAGTTCCTGGATTTCCAAAAAATAACAATAATTAGCGAATCGGCTAAAACCGACTTATTTTAATCGGTTTTTTTTTATTTTAAAAAATTACAAAAAGATGTAAGACAAAAGGCGATACTTTTTTTGAACGCAGCTAAAGCACTTTTTTCTATCAGTTCCTGGATTTCCAAAAAATAACAATAATTCGCGAATCGGCTAAAAGCGACTTATTTTTATCGGTTTCTTTTTTATTTTAAAAAATTACAAAAAGATATAAGACAAAAGGCGATAGTTTTTTTGAACGCAGCTAACGTTTTTAAATAATAATCTAAAAAGCACATTTTTCTATCAGTTCCTGGATTTCCAAAAAAAAAATAATAATTAGCGAATCGGCTAAAACCGACATATTTTTATCGGATTTTTTTTATTTTAAAAAATTACAAAAAGACGTAAGACAAAAGGCGATAATTTTTTTGAACGCAGCCAACGTTTTCTAATAATAATCTATAAACCACATTTTTCTATCAGTTCCTGGATTTGCAGAAAATAATAATAATTAGCGAATAGGCTAAAAATCACATATTTTTATCGGCGTTTTTTATTTTAAAAAATTACAAAAAGACGTAAGACAAAAGGCGATACTTTTTTTGAACGCAGCTAACGTTTTTTAATAACAATCTAAAAAGCACATTTTTCTATCAGTTCCTGGATTTTCAAAAAATAACAATAATTAGCGAATCGGCTAAAACCGACTTATTTTTATCGGTTTCTTTTTTATTTTAAAAAATTGCAAAAAGATGTAAGACAAAAGGCGATACTTTTTTTGAACGCAGCTAATGTTTTTATATAATAATCTAAAAAGCACATTTTTCTATCAGTTCCTGGATTTCCAAAAAAAAAATAATAATTAGCGAATCGGCTAAAACCGACATATTTTTATCGGATTTTTTTTATTTTAAAAAAATACAAAAAGACGTAAGACAAAAGGCGATAATTTTTTTGAACGCAGCCAACGTTTTCTAATAATAATCTATAAACCACATTTTTCTATCAGTTCCTGGATTTGCAGAAAATAATAATAATTAGCGAATAGGCTAAAATCACATATTTTAATCGGCGTTTTTTATTTTAAAAAATTACAAAAAGACGTAAGACAAAAGGCGATACTTTTTTTGAACGCAGCTAACGTTTTTTAATAATAATCTAAAAAGCACATTTTTGTATCAGTTCCTGGATTTCCAAAAAATAACAATAATTAGCGAATCGGCTAAAACCGACTTATTTTTATCGGTTTCTTTTTTATTTTAAAAAATTATAAAAACACTTAAAACAAAAGACGGTACTTTCATGGAACGCAGCTAACGTTTTTTAATAATAATTTAAAAACCACATTTTTCTAACATTTCCTGGATTTGCAAAAAAGAATAATAATTAGCGAATAGGCTAAAAACCACATATTTTTATCGTTTTCTTTTATTTTAAAAAATTACAAAAAGACGTAAAACAAAAAGCGGTACTTTTTTTGAACGCAGCTAACGTTTTTTAATAGTAATCTAAAAACCATTTTTTTATATCAGTTCCTGGATTTGCAAAAAAAATAATAATTAGCGAATCGGCTAAAACCGACATATTTTTATCGGATTTTTTTTATTTTAAAAAATTACAAAAAGACGTAAGAGAAAAGGCGATAATTTTTTTGAACGCAGCCAACGATTTCTAATAATAATCTATAAACCACATTTTTCTATCAGTTCCTGGATTTGCAAAAAATAATAATAATTAGCGAATACGCTAAAAATCACATATTTTTATCGGCGTTTTTCATTTTAAAAAATTACAAAAAGATGTAAGACAAAACGCAATACTTTTTTTGAACACAACTAACGTTTTTAAATAATAATCTAAAAAGCACATTTTTCTATCAGTTCCTGGATTTCCAAAAAATAATAATAATTAGCGAATCGGCTAAAACGGACATATTTTTATCGGATTTTTTTTATTTTAAAAAATTACAAAGAGACGTAAGACAAAAGGCGATACTTTTTTTGAACGCAGCTAAAGCACTTTTTTCTATCAGTTCCTGGATTTCCAAAAAATAACAATAATTCGCGAATCGGCTAAAAGCGACTTATTTTTATCGGTTTCTTTTTTATTTTAAAAAATTACAAAAAGATATAAGACAAAAGGCGATAGTTTTTTTGAACGCAGCTAACGTTTTTAAATAATAATCTAAAAAGCACATTTTTCTATCAGTTCCTGGATTTCCAAAAAAAAAATAATAATTAGCGAATCGGCTAAAACCGACATATTTTTATCGGATTTTTTTTATTTTAAAAAATTACAAAAAGACGTAAGACAAAAGGCGATAATTTTTTTGAACGCAGCCAACGTTTTCTAATAATAATCTATAAACCACATTTTTCTATCAGTTCCTGGATTTGCAGAAAATAATAATAATTAGCGAATAGGCTAAAAATCACATATTTTTATCGGCGTTTTTTATTTTAAAAAATTACAAAAAGACGTAAGACAAAAGGCGATACTTTTTATGAACGCAGCTAATGTTTTTTAATAACAATCTAAAAAGCACATTTTTCTATCAGTTCCTGGATTTCCAAAAAATAACAATAATTAGCGAATCGGCTAAAACCGACTTATTTTTATCGGTTTCTTTTTTATTTTAAAAAATTGCAAAAAGATGTAAGACAAAAGGCGATACTTTTTTTGAACGCAGCTAACGTTTTTATATAATAATCTAAAAAGCACATTTTTCTATCAGTTCCTGGATTTCCAAAAAAAAAATAATAATTAGCGAATCGGCTAAAACCGACATATTTTTATCGGATTTTTTTTATTTTAAAAAAATACAAAAAGACGTAAGACAAAAGGCGATAATTTTTTTGAACGCAGCCAAGGTTTTCTAATAATAATCTATAAACCACATTTTTCTAACAGTTCCTGGATTTCCAAAAAATAACAATAATTAGCGAATCGGCTAAAACCGACTTATTTTAATCGGTTTTTTTTTATTTTAAAAAATTACAAAAAGATGTAAGACAAAAGGCGATACTTTTTTTGAACGCAGCTAAAGCACTTTTTTCTATCAGTTCCTGGATTTCCAAAAAATAACAATAATTCGCGAATCGGCTAAAAGCGACTTATTTTTATCGGTTTCTTTTTTATTTTAAAAAATTACAAAAAGATATAAGACAAAAGGCGATAGTTTTTTTGAACGCAGCTAACGTTTTTAAATAATAATCTAAAAAGCACATTTTTCTATCAGTTCCTGGATTTCCAAAAAAAAAATAATAATTAGCGAATCGGCTAAAACCGACATATTTTTATCGGATTTTTTTTATTTTAAAAAATTACAAAAAGACGTAAGACAAAAGGCGATAATTTTTTTGAACGCAGCCAACGTTTTCTAATAATAATCTATAAACCACATTTTTCTATCAGTTCCTGGATTTGCAGAAAATAATAATAATTAGCGAATAGGCTAAAAATCACATATTTTTATCGGCGTTTTTTATTTTAAAAAATTACAAAAAGACGTAAGACAAAAGGCGATACTTTTTTTGAACGCAGCTAACGTTTTTTAATAACAATCTAAAAAGCACATTTTTCTATCAGTTCCTGGATTTCCAAAAAATAACAATAATTAGCGAATCGGCTAAAACCGACTTATTTTTATCGGTTTCTTTTTTATTTTAAAAAATTGCAAAAAGATGTAAGACAAAAGGCGATACTTTTTTTGAACGCAGCTAACGTTTTTATATAATAATCTAAAAAGCACATTTTTCTATCAGTTCCTGGATTTCCAAAAAAAAAATAATAATTAGCGAATCGACTAAAACCGACATATTTTTATCGGATTTTTTTTATTTTAAAAAAATACAAAAAGACGTAAGACAAAAGGCGATAATTTTTTTGAACGCAGCCAACGTTTTCTAATAATAATCTATAAACCACATTTTTCTATCAGTTCCTGGATTTGCAGAAAATAATAATAATTAGCGAATAGGCTAAAATCACTTATTTTAATCGGCGTTTTTTATTTTAAAAAATTACAAAAAGACGTAAGACAAAAGGCGATACTTTTTTTGAACGCAGCTAACGTTTTTTAATAATAATCTAAAAAGCACATTTTTGTATCAGTTCCTGGATTTCCAAAAAATAACAATAATTAGCGAATCGGCTAAAACCGACTTATTTTTATCGGTTTCTTTTTTATTTTAAAAAATTATAAAAACACTTAAAACAAAAGACGGTACTTTCATGGAACGCAGCTAACGTTTTTTAATAATAATTTAAAAACCACATTTTTCTAACATTTCCTGGATTTGCAAAAAAGAATAATAATTAGCGAATAGGCTAAAAACCACATATTTTTATCGTTTTCTTTTATATTTTAAAAAATTACAAAAAGACGTAAACAAAAAGCGGTACTTTTTTGAACGCAGCTAACGTTTTTTAATAGTAATCTAAAAACCATTTTTTTATATCAGTTCCTGGATTTGCAAAAAAAATAATAATTAGCGAATCGGCTAAAACCGACATATTTTTATCGGATTTTTTTTATTTTAAAAAATTACAAAAAGACGTAAGAGAAAAGGCGATAATTTTTTTGAACGCAGCCAACGATTTCTAATAATAATCTATAAACCACATTTTTCTATCAGTTCCTGGATTTGCAAAAAATAATAATAATTAGCGAATACGCTAAAAATCACATATTTTTATCGGCGTTTTTCATTTTAAAAAATTACAAAAAGATGTAAGACAAAACGCAATACTTTTTTTGAACACAACTAACGTTTTTAAATAATAATCTAAAAAGCACATTTTTCTATCAGTTCCTGGATTTCCAAAAAATAATAATAATTAGCGAATCGGCTAAAACGGACATATTTTTATCGGATTTTTTTTATTTTAAAAAATTACAAAGAGACGTAAGACAAAAGGCGATACTTTTTTTGAACGCAGCTAAAGCACTTTTTTCTATAAGTTCCTGGATTTCCAAAAAATAACAATAATTCGCGAATCGGCTAAAAGCGACTTATTTTTATCGGTTTCTTTTTTATTTTAAAAAATTACAAAAAGATATAAAACAAAAGGCAATAGTTTTTTTGAACGCAGCTAACGTTTTTAAATAATAATCTAAAAAGCACATTTTTCTATCAGTTCCTGGATTTCCAAAAAAAAAATAATAATTAGCGAATCGGCTAAAACCGACATATTTTTATCGGATTTTTTTTATTTTAAAAAATTACAAAAAGACGTAAGACAAAAGGCGATAATTTTTTTGAACGCAGCCAACGTTTTCTAATAATAATCTATAAACCACATTTTTCTATCAGTTCCTGGATTTGCAGAAAATAATAATAATTAGCGAATAGGCTAAAAATCACATATTTTTATCGGCGTTTTTTATTTTAAAAAATTACAAAAAGACGTAAGACAAAAGGCGATACTTTTTTTGAACGCAGCTAACGTTTTTTAATAACAATCTAAAAAGCACATTTTTCTATCAGTTCCTGGATTTCCAAAAAATAACAATAATTAGCGAATCGGCTAAAACCGACTTATTTTTATCGGTTTCTTTTTTATTTTAAAAAATTGCAAAAAGATGTAAGACAAAAGGCGATACTTTTTTTGAACGCAGCTAACGTTTTTATATAATAATCTAAAAAGCACATTTTTCTATCAGTTCCTGGATTTCCAAAAAAAAAATAATAATTAGCGAATCGGCTAAAACCGACATATTTTTATCGGATTTTTTTTATTTTAAAAAAATACAAAAAGACGTAAGACAAAAGGCGATAATTTTTTTGAACGCAGCCAACGTTTTCTAATAATAATCTATAAACCACATTTTTCTATCAGTTCCTGGATTTGCAGAAAATAATAATAATTAGCGAATAGGCTAAAATCACATATTTTAATCGGCGTTTTTTATTTTAAAAAATTACAAAAAGACGTAACACAAAAGGCGATAGTTTTTTTGAACGCAGCTAACGTTTTTAAATATTAATCTAAAAAGAACATTTTTCTATAAGTTCCTGGATATCCAAAAAATATTAATAATTAGCGAATCGGCTAAAACCGACATATTTTTATCGTTTTTTTTTTATTTTAAAAAATTATAAAAACACTTAAAACAAAAGACGGTACTTTCATGGAACGCAGCTAACGTTTTTTAATAATAATTTAAAAACCACATTTTTCTAACATTTCCTGGATTTGCAAAAAAGAATAATAATTAGCGAATAGGCTAAAAACCACATATTTTTATCGTTTTCTTTTATTTTAAAAAATTACAAAAAGACGTAAAACAAAAAGCGGTACTTTTTTTGAACGCAGCTAACGTTTTTTAATAGTAATCTAAAAACCATTTTTTTATATCAGTTCCTGGATTTGCAAAAAAAATAATAATTAGCGAATCGGCTAAAACCGACATATTTTTATCGGATTTTTTTTATTTTAAAAAATTACAAAAAGACGTAAGGGAAAAGGCGATAATTTTTTTGAACGCAGCCAACGATTTCTAATAATAATCTATAAACCACATTTTTCTATCAGTTCCTGGATTTGCAAAAAATAATAATAATTAGCGAATACGCTAAAAATCACATATTTTTATCGGCGTTTTTCATTTTAAAAAATTACAAAAAGATGTAAGACAAAACGCAATACTTTTTTTGAACACAACTAACGTTTTTAAATATTAATCTAAAAAGCACATTTTTCTATCAGTTCCTGGATTTCCAAAAAATAATAATAATTAGCGAATCGGCTAAAACGGACATATTTTTATCGGATTTTTTTTATTTTAAAAAATTACAAAGAGACGTAAGACAAAAGGCGATACTTTTTTTGAACGCAGCTAACATTTTCTATTAATAATCTAAAAACCAAATTTTTCTGTCAGTTCCTGGAATTGCAAAAAATAATAATAATTAGCGAATAGGTTAAAAACCACATATTTTTATCGACTTTTTTTATTTTAAAAAATTACAAAAAGATGTAAGACTAAAGGCGATACTTTTTTTGAACGCAGCTAACGTTTTTAAATAATAATCTAAAAAGCACACTTTTCTGTCAGTTCCTGGATTTCCAAAAAATAATAATAATTAGCGAATCGGCTAAAACCGACATATTTTTATCGGATTTTTTTTATTTTAAAAAATTACAAAAAGACGTAAGACAAAAGGCGATTCTTTTTTTGAACGCAGCTAACATTTTTTATTAATAATCTAAAAACCAAATTTTTCTGTCTGTTTCTGGAATTGCAAAAAATAATAATAATTAGCGAATAGGTTAAAAACCACATATTTTTATCGACTTTTTTTATTTTAAAAAATTACAAAAAGATGTAAGACAAAAGGCGATACTTTTTTTGAACGCAGCTAACGTTTTTAAATAATAATCTAAAAAGCACACTTTTCTATCAGTTCCTGGATATCCAAAAAATAACAATAATTAGCGAATCGGCTAAAACCGACTTATTTTTATCGGTTTTTTTTTATTTTAAAAAATTGCAAAAAGATGTAAGACAAAAGGCGATAGTTTTTTTGAACGCAGCTAACGTTTTTAAATAATAATCTAAAAAGCACATTTTTCTATCAGTTCCTGGATTTCCAAAAAAAAAATAATAATTAGCGAATCGGCTAAAACCGACATATTTTTATCGGATTTTTTTTATTTTAAAAAATTACAAAAAGACGTAAGACAAAAGGCGATACTTTTTTTGAACGCAGCTAACATTTTTTATTAATAATCTAAAAACCAAATTTTTCTGTCAGTTCCTGGAATTGCAAAAAATAATAATAATTAGCGAATAGGTTAAAAACCACATATTTTTATCGACTTTTTTTATTTTAAAAAATTACAAAAAGATGTAAGACAAAAGGCGATACTTTTTTTGAACGCAGCTAACGTTTTTAAATAATAATCTGAAAAGCACATTTTTCTATCAGTTCCTGGATTTCCAAAAAATAATAATAATTAGCGAATCGGCTAAAACCGACATATTTTTATCGGATTTTTTTTATTTTAAAAAATTACAAAAAGACGTAAGACAAAAGGCGATTCTTTTTTTGAACGCAGCTAACATTTTTTATTAATAATCTAAAAACCAAATTTTTCTGTAAGTTTCTGGAATTACAAAAAATAATAATAATTAGCGAATAGGTTAAAAACCACATATTTTTATCGACTTTTTTTATTTTAAAAAATTACAAAAAGATGTAAGACAAAATGCGATACTTTTTTTGAACGCAGCTAACGTTTTTAAATAATAATCTAAAAAGCACATTTTTCTATCAGTTCCTGGATTTCCAAAAAATAGTAATAATTAGCGAATCGGCTAAAACCGACATATATTTATCGTTTTTTTTTATTTTAAAAAATTATAAATTTAATGGAACGCTGCTAAAGTTTTTTAATAATAATTTAAAAACCACATTTTTCTAACAGTTCCTGGATTTCCAAAAAATAACAATAATTAGCGAATCGGCTAAAACCGACTTATTTTAATCGGTTTTTTCTTATTTTAAAAAATTACAAAAAGATGTAAGACAAAAGGCGATACTTTTTTTGAAGGCAGCTAACGTTTTTTAATAATAATCTAAAAAGCACATTTTTCTATCAGTTCCTGGATTTCCAAAAAATAACAATAATTAGCGAATCGGCTAAAACCGACTTATTTTTATCGGTTTCTTTTTTATTTTAAAAAATTACAAAAAGACGTAAGACAAAAGGCGATACTTTTTTTGAACGCAGCTAACATTTTTTATTAATAATCTAAAAACCAAATTTAAATATATATAAATTTTATGGAACGCAGATAACGTTTTTTAATAATAATTTAAAAACCACATTTTTCTAACAGTTCCTGGATTTCCAAAAAATAACAATAATTAGCGAATCGGCTAAAACCGACTTATTTTAATCGGTTTTTTTTTATTTTAAAAAATTACAAAAAGATGTAAGACAAAAGGCGATACTTTTTTTGAACGCAGCTAAAGCACTTTTTTCTATCAGTTCCTGGATTTCCAAAAAATAACAATAATTCGCGAATCGGCTAAAACCGACTTATTTTTATCGGTTTCTTTTTTATTTTAAAAAATTACAAAAAGATATAAGACAAAAGGCGATAGTTTTTTTGAACGCAGCTAACGTTTTTAAATAATAATCTAAAAAGCACATTTTTCTATCAGTTCCTGGATTTCCAAAAAAAAAATAATAATTAGCGAATCGGCTAAAACCGACATATTTTTATCGGATTTTTTTTATTTTAAAAAATTACAAAAAGACGTAAGACAAAAGGCGATAATTTTTTTGAACGCAGCCAACGTTTTCTAATAATAATCTATAAACCACATTTTTCTATCAGTTCCTGGATTTTCAGAAAATAATAATAATTAGCGAATAGGCTAAAAATCACATATTTTTATCGGCGTTTTTTATTTTAAAAAATTACAAAAAGACGTAAGACAAAAGGCGATACTTTTTTTGAACGCAGCTAACGTTTTTTAATAATAATCTAAAAAGCACATTTTTCTATCAGTTCCTGGATTTCCAAAAAATAACAATAATTAGCGAATCGGCTAAAACCGACTTATTTTTATCGGTTTCTTTTTTATTTTAAAAAATTACAAAAAGATGTAAGACAAAAGGCGATAGTTTTTTTGAACGCAGCTAACGTTTTTAAATAATAATCTAAAAAGCACATTTTTCTATCAGTTCCTGGATATCCAAGAAATAACAATAATTAGCGAATCGGCTAAAACCGACTTATTTTTATCGGTTTCTTTTTTATTTTAAAAAATTGCAAAAAGATGTAAGACAAAAGGCGATACTTTTTTTGAACGCAGCTAACGTTTTTATATAATAATCTAAAAAGCACATTTTTCTATCAGTTCCTGGATTTCCAAAAAAAAAATAATAATTAGCGAATCGGCTAAAACCGACATATTTTTATCGGATTTTTTTTATTTTAAAAAAATACAAAAAGACGTAAGACAAAAGGCGATAATTTTTTTGAACGCAGCCAACGTTTTCTAATAATAATCTATAAACCACATTTTTCTATCAGTTCCTGGATTTGCAGAAAATAATAATAATTAGCGAATAGGCTAAAATCACATATTTTAATCGGCGTTTTTTATTTTAAAAAATTACAAAAAGACGTAACACAAAAGGCGATAGTTTTTTTGAACGCAGCTAACGTTTTTAAATATTAATCTAAAAAGAACATTTTTCTATAAGTTCCTGGATATCCAAAAAATATTAATAATTAGCGAATCGGCTAAAACCGACATATTTTTATCGTTTTTTTTTTATTTTAAAAAATTATAAAAACACTTAAAACAAAAGACGGTACTTTCATGGAACGCAGCTAACGTTTTTTAATAATAATTTAAAAACCACATTTTTCTAACATTTCCTGGATTTGCAAAAAAGAATAATAATTAGCGAATAGGCTAAAAACCACATATTTTTATCGTTTTCTTTTATTTTAAAAAATTACAAAAAGACGTAAAACAAAAAGCGGTACTTTTTTTGAACGCAGCTAACGTTTTTTAATAGTAATCTAAAAACCATTTTTTTATATCAGTTCCTGGATTTGCAAAAAAAATAATAATTAGCGAATCGGCTAAAACCGACATATTTTTATCGGATTTTTTTTATTTTAAAAAATTACAAAAAGACGTAAGGGAAAAGGCGATAATTTTTTTGAACGCAGCCAACGATTTCTAATAATAATCTATAAACCACATTTTTCTATCAGTTCCTGGATTTGCAAAAAATAATAATAATTAGCGAATACGCTAAAAATCACATATTTTTATCGGCGTTTTTCATTTTAAAAAATTACAAAAAGATGTAAGACAAAACGCAATACTTTTTTTGAACACAACTAACGTTTTTAAATAATAATCTAAAAAGCACATTTTTCTATCAGTTCCTGGATTTCCAAAAAATAATAATAATTAGCGAATCGGCTAAAACGGACATATTTTTATCGGATTTTTTTTATTTTAAAAAATTACAAAGAGACGTAAGACAAAAGGCGATACTTTTTTTGAACGCAGCTAACATTTTCTATTAATAATCTAAAAACCAAATTTTTCTGTCAGTTCCTGGAATTGCAAAAAATAATAATAATTAGCGAATAGGTTAAAAACCACATATTTTTATCGACTTTTTTTATTTTAAAAAATTACAAAAAGATGTAAGACAAAAGGCGATACTTTTTTTGAACGCAGCTAACGTTTTTAAATAATAATCTAAAAAGCACACTTTTCTGTCAGTTCCTGGATTTCCAAAAAATAATAATAATTAGCGAATCGGCTAAAACCGACATATTTTTATCGGATTTTTTTTATTTTAAAAAATTACAAAAAGACGTAAGACAAAAGGCGATTCTTTTTTTGAACGCAGCTAACATTTTTTATTAATAATCTAAAAACCAAATTTTTCTGTCTGTTTCTGGAATTGCAAAAAATAATAATAATTAGCGAATAGGTTAAAAACCACATATTTTTATCGACTTTTTTTATTTTAAAAAATTACAAAAAAATGTAAGACAAAATGCGATACTTTTTTTGAACGCAGCTAACGTTTTTAAATAATAATCTAAAAAGCACATTTTTCTATCAGTTCTTGGATTTCCAGAAAATAATAATAATTAGCGAATCGGCTAAAACCGACATATTTTTATCGGATTTTTTTTATTTTAAAAAATTACAAAAAGACGTAAGACAAAAGGCGATTCTTTTTTTGAACGCAGCTAACATTTTTTATTAATAATCTAAAAACCAAATTTTTCTGTCTGTTTCTGGAATTGCAAAAAATAATAATAATTAGCGAATAGGTTAAAAACCACATATTTTTATCGACTTTTTTTATTTTAAAAAATTACAAAAAGATGTAAGACAAAAGGCGATACTTTTTTTGAACGCAGCTAACGTTTTTAAATAATAATCTAAAAAGCACACTTTTCTATCAGTTCCTGGATATCCAAAAAATAACAATAATTAGCGAATCGGCTAAAACCGACTTATTTTTATCGGTTTTTTTTTTATTTTAAAAAATTGCAAAAAGATGTAAGACAAAAGGCGATAGTTTTTTTGAACGCAGCTAACGTTTTTAAATAATAATCTAAAAAGCACATTTTTCTATCAGTTCCTGGATTTCCAAAAAAAAAATAATAATTAGCGAATCGGCTAAAACCGACATATTTTTATCGGATTTTTTTTATTTTAAAAAATTACAAAAAGACGTAAGACAAAAGGCGATACTTTTTTTGAACGCAGCTAACATTTTTTATTAATAATCTAAAAACCAAATTTTTCTGTCAGTTCCTGGAATTGCAAAAAATAATAATAATTAGCGAATAGGTTAAAAACCACATATTTTTATCGACTTTTTTTATTTTAAAAAATTACAAAAAGATGTAAGACAAAAGGCGATACTTTTTTTGAACGCAGCTAACGTTTTTAAATAATAATCTGAAAAGCACATTTTTCTATCAGTTCCTGGATTTCCAAAAAATAATAATAATTAGCGAATCGGCTAAAACCGACATATTTTTATCGGATTTTTTTTATTTTAAAAAATTACAAAAAGACGTAAGACAAAAGGCGATTCTTTTTTTGAACGCAGCTAACATTTTTTATTAATAATCTAAAAACCAAATTTTTCTGTAAGTTTCTGGAATTACAAAAAATAATAATAATTAGCGAATAGGTTAAAAACCACATATTTTTATCGACTTTTTTTATTTTAAAAAATTACAAAAAGATGTAAGACAAAATGCGATACTTTTTTTGAACGCAGCTAACGTTTTTAAATAATAATCTAAAAAGCACATTTTTCTATCAGTTCCTGGATTTCCAAAAAATAGTAATAATTAGCGAATCGGCTAAAACCGACATATATTTATCGTTTTTTTTTATTTTAAAAAATTATAAATTTAATGGAACGCTGCTAAAGTTTTTTAATAATAATTTAAAAACCACATTTTTCTAACAGTTCCTGGATTTCCAAAAAATAACAATAATTAGCGAATCGGCTAAAACCGACTTATTTTAATCGGTTTTTTCTTATTTTAAAAAATTACAAAAAGATGTAAGACAAAAGGCGATACTTTTTTTGAAGGCAGCTAACGTTTTTTAATAATAATCTAAAAAGCACATTTTTCTATCAGTTCCTGGATTTCCAAAAAATAACAATAATTAGCGAATCGGCTAAAACCGACTTATTTTTATCGGTTTCTTTTTTATTTTAAAAAATTACAAAAAGACGTAAGACAAAAGGCGATACTTTTTTTGAACGCAGCTAACATTTTTTATTAATAATCTAAAAACCAAATTTAAATATATATAAATTTTATGGAACGCAGATAACGTTTTTTAATAATAATTTAAAAACCACATTTTTCTAACAGTTCCTGGATTTCCAAAAAATAACAATAATTAGCGAATCGGCTAAAACCGACTTATTTTAATCGGTTTTTTTTTATTTTAAAAAATTACAAAAAGATGTAAGACAAAAGGCGATACTTTTTTTGAACGCAGCTAAAGCACTTTTTTCTATCAGTTCCTGGATTTCCAAAAAATAACAATAATTCGCGAATCGGCTAAAAGCGACTTATTTTTATCGGTTTCTTTTTTATTTTAAAAAATTACAAAAAGATATAAGACAAAAGGCGATAGTTTTTTTGAACGCAGCTAACGTTTTTAAATAATAATCTAAAAAGCACATTTTTCTATCAGTTCCTGGATTTCCAAAAAAAAAATAATAATTAGCGAATCGGCTAAAACCGACATATTTTTATCGGATTTTTTTTATTTTAAAAAATTACAAAAAGACGTAAGACAAAAGGCGATAATTTTTTTGAACGCAGCCAACGTTTTCTAATAATAATCTATAAACCACATTTTTCTATCAGTTCCTGGATTTTCAGAAAATAATAATAATTAGCGAATAGGCTAAAAATCACATATTTTTATCGGCGTTTTTTATCTTAAAAAATTACAAAAAGACGTAAGACAAAAGGCGATACTTTTTTTGAACGCAGCTAACGTTTTTTAATAATAATCTAAAAAGCACATTTTTCTATCAGTTCCTGGATTTCCAAAAAATAACAATAATTAGCGAATCGGCTAAAACCGACTTATTTTTATCGGTTTCTTTTTTATTTTAAAAAATTACAAAAAGATGTAAGACAAAAGGCGATAGTTTTTTTGAACGCAGCTAACGTTTTTAAATAATAATCTAAAAAGCACATTTTTCTATCAGTTCCTGGATTTCCAAAAAATAACAATAATTAGCGAATCGGCTAAAACCGACTTATTTTTATCGGTTTCTTTTTTATTTTAAAAAATTATAAAAACACTTAAAACAAAAGACGGTACTTTCATGGAACGCAGCTAACGTTTTTTAATAATAATTTAAAAACCACATTTTTCTAACATTTCCTGGATTTGCAAAAAAGAATAATAATTAGCGAATAGGCTAAAAACCACATATTTTTATCGTTTTCTTTTATTTTAAAAAATTACAAAAAGACGTAAAACAAAAAGCGGTACTTTTTTTGAACGCAGCTAACGTTTTTTAATAGTAATCTAAAAACCATTTTTTTATATCAGTTCCTGGATTTGCAAAAAAAATAATAATTAGCGAATCGGCTAAAACCGACATATTTTTATCGGATTTTTTTTATTTTAAAAAATTACAAAAAGACGTAAGAGAAAAGGCGATAATTTTTTTGAACGCAGCCAACGATTTCTAATAATAATCTATAAACCACATTTTTCTATCAGTTCCTGGATTTGCAAAAAATAATAATAATTAGCGAATACGCTAAAAATCACATATTTTTATCGGCGTTTTTCATTTTAAAAAATTACAAAAAGATGTAAGACAAAACGCAATACTTTTTTTGAACACAACTAACGTTTTTAAATAATAATCTAAAAAGCACATTTTTCTATCAGTTCCTGGATTTCCAAAAAATAATAATAATTAGCGAATCGGCTAAAACGGACATATTTTTATCGGATTTTTTTTATTTTAAAAAATTACAAAGAGACGTAAGACAAAAGGCGATACTTTTTTTGAACGCAGCTAAAGCACTTTTTTCTATCAGTTCCTGGATTTCCAAAAAATAACAATAATTCGCGAATCGGCTAAAAGCGACTTATTTTTATCGGTTTCTTTTTTATTTTAAAAAATTACAAAAAGATATAAGACAAAAGGCGATAGTTTTTTTGAACGCAGCTAACGTTTTTAAATAATAATCTAAAAAGCACATTTTTCTATCAGTTCCTGGATTTCCAAAAAAAAAATAATAATTAGCGAATCGGCTAAAACCGACATATTTTTATCGGATTTTTTTTATTTTAAAAAATTACAAAAAGACGTAAGACAAAAGGCGATAATTTTTTTGAACGCAGCCAACGTTTTCTAATAATAATCTATAAACCACATTTTTCTATCAGTTCCTGGATTTGCAGAAAATAATAATAATTAGCGAATAGGCTAAAAATCACATATTTTTATCGGCGTTTTTTATTTTAAAAAATTACAAAAAGACGTAAGACAAAAGGCGATACTTTTTTTGAACGCAGCTAATGTTTTTTAATAACAATCTAAAAAGCACATTTTTCTATCAGTTCCTGGATTTCCAAAAAATAACAATAATTAGCGAATCGGCTAAAACCGACTTATTTTTATCGGTTTCTTTTTTATTTTAAAAAATTGCAAAAAGATGTAAGACAAAAGGCGATACTTTTTTTGAACGCAGCTAACGTTTTTATATAATAATCTAAAAAGCACATTTTTCTATCAGTTCCTGGATTTCCAAAAAAAAAATAATAATTAGCGAATCGGCTAAAACCGACATATTTTTATCGGATTTTTTTTATTTTAAAAAAATACAAAAAGACGTAAGACAAAAGGCGATAATTTTTTTGAACGCAGCCAACGTTTTCTAATAATAATCTATAAACCACATTTTTCTAACAGTTCCTGGATTTCCAAAAAATAACAATAATTAGCGAATCGGCTAAAACCGACTTATTTTAATCAGTTTTTTTTTATTTTAAAAAATTACAAAAAGATGTAAGACAAAAGGCGATACTTTTTTTGAACGCAGCTAAAGCACTTTTTTCTATCAGTTCCTGGATTTCCAAAAAATAACAATAATTCGCGAATCGGCTAAAAGCGACTTATTTTTATCGGTTTCTTTTTTATTTTAAAAAATTACAAAAAGATATAAGACAAAAGGCGATAGTTTTTTTGAACGCAGCTAACGTTTTTAAATAATAATCTAAAAAGCACATTTTTCTATCAGTTCCTGGATTTCCAAAAAAAAAATAATAATTAGCGAATCGGCTAAAACCGACATATTTTTATCGGATTTTTTTTATTTTAAAAAATTACAAAAAGACGTAAGACAAAAGGCGATAATTTTTTTGAACGCAGCCAACGTTTTCTAATAATAATCTATAAACCACATTTTTCTATCAGTTCCTGGATTTGCAGAAAATAATAATAATTAGCGAATAGGCTAAAAATCACATATTTTTATCGGCGTTTTTTATTTTAAAAAATTACAAAAAGACGTAAGACAAAAGGCGATACTTTTTTTGAACGCAGCTAACGTTTTTTAATAACAATCTAAAAAGCACATTTTTCTATCAGTTCCTGGATTTCCAAAAAATAACAATAATTAGCGAATCGGCTAAAACCGACTTATTTTTATCGGTTTCTTTTTTATTTTAAAAAATTGCAAAAAGATGTAAGACAAAAGGCGATACTTTTTTTGAACGCAGCTAACGTTTTTATATAATAATCTAAAAAGCACATTTTTCTATCAGTTCCTGGATTTCCAAAAAAAAAATAATAATTAGCGAATCGGCTAAAACCGACATATTTTTATCGGATTTTTTTTATTTTAAAAAAATACAAAAAGACGTAAGACAAAAGGCGATAATTTTTTTGAACGCAGCCAACGTTTTCTAATAATAATCTATAAACCACATTTTTCTATCAGTTCCTGGATTTGCAGAAAATAATAATAATTAGCGAATAGGCTAAAATCACTTATTTTAATCGGCGTTTTTTATTTTAAAAAATTACAAAAAGACGTAAGACAAAAGGCGATACTTTTTTTGAACGCAGCTAACGTTTTTTAATAATAATCTAAAAAGCACATTTTTGTATCAGTTCCTGGATTTCCAAAAAATAACAATAATTAGCGAATCGGCTAAAACCGACTTATTTTTATCGGTTTCTTTTTTATTTTAAAAAATTATAAAAACACTTAAAACAAAAGACGGTACTTTCATGGAACGCAGCTAACGTTTTTTAATAATAATTTAAAAACCACATTTTTCTAACATTTCCTGGATTTGCAAAAAAGAATAATAATTAGCGAATAGGCTAAAAACCACATATTTTTATCGTTTTCTTTTATTTTAAAAAATTACAAAAAGACGTAAAACAAAAAGCGGTACTTTTTTTGAACGCAGCTAACGTTTTTTAATAGTAATCTAAAAACCATTTTTTTATATCAGTTCCTGGATTTGCAAAAAAAATAATAATTAGCGAATCGGCTAAAACCGACATATTTTTATCGGATTTTTTTTATTTTAAAAAATTACAAAAAGACGTAAGAGAAAAGGCGATAATTTTTTTGAACGCAGCCAACGATTTCTAATAATAATCTATAAACCACATTTTTCTATCAGTTCCTGGATTTGCAAAAAATAATAATAATTAGCGAATACGCTAAAAATCACATATTTTTATCGGCGTTTTTCATTTTAAAAAATTACAAAAAGATGTAAGACAAAACGCAATACTTTTTTTGAACACAACTAACGTTTTTAAATAATAATCTAAAAAGCACATTTTTCTATCAGTTCCTGGATTTCCAAAAAATAATAATAATTAGCGAATCGGCTAAAACGGACATATTTTTATCGGATTTTTTTTATTTTAAAAAATTACAAAGAGACGTAAGACAAAAGGCGATACTTTTTTTGAACGCAGCTAAAGCACTTTTTTCTATCAGTTCCTGGATTTCCAAAAAATAACAATAATTCGCGAATCGGCTAAAAGCGACTTATTTTTATCGGTTTCTTTTTTATTTTAAAAAATTACAAAAAGATATAAAACAAAAGGCGATAGTTTTTTTGAACGCAGCTAACGTTTTTAAATAATAATCTAAAAAGCACATTTTTCTATCAGTTCCTGGATTTCCAAAAAAAAAATAATAATTAGCGAATCGGCTAAAACCGACATATTTTTATCGGATTTTTTTTATTTTAAAAAATTACAAAAAGACGTAAGACAAAAGGCGATAATTTTTTTGAACGCAGCCAACGTTTTCTAATAATAATCTATAAACCACATTTTTCTATCAGTTCCTGGATTTGCAGAAAATAATAATAATTAGCGAATAGGCTAAAAATCACATATTTTTATCGGCGTTTTTTATTTTAAAAAATTACAAAAAGACGTAAGACAAAAGGCGATACTTTTTTTGAACGCAGCTAACGTTTTTTAATAACAATCTAAAAAGCACATTTTTCTATCAGTTCCTGGATTTCCAAAAAATAACAATAATTAGCGAATCGGCTAAAACCGACTTATTTTTATCGGTTTCTTTTTTATTTTAAAAAATTGCAAAAAGATGTAAGACAAAAGGCGATACTTTTTTTGAACGCAGCTAACGTTTTTATATAATAATCTAAAAAGCACATTTTTCTATCAGTTCCTGGATTTCCAAAAAAAAAATAATAATTAGCGAATCGGCTAAAACCGACATATTTTTATCGGATTTTTTTTATTTTAAAAAAATACAAAAAGACGTAAGACAAAAGGCGATAATTTTTTTGAACGCAGCCAACGTTTTCTAATAATAATCTATAAACCACATTTTTCTATCAGTTCCTGGATTTGCAGAAAATAATAATAATTAGCGAATAGGCTAAAATCACATATTTTAATCGGCGTTTTTTATTTTAAAAAATTACAAAAAGACGTAACACAAAAGGCGATAGTTTTTTTGAACGCAGCTAACGTTTTTAAATATTAATCTAAAAAGAACATTTTTCTATAAGTTCCTGGATATCCAAAAAATATTAATAATTAGCGAATCGGCTAAAACCGACATATTTTTATCGTTTTTTTTTTATTTTAAAAAATTATAAAAACACTTAAAACAAAAGACGGTACTTTCATGGAACGCAGCTAACGTTTTTTAATAATAATTTAAAAACCACATTTTTCTAACATTTCCTGGATTTGCAAAAAAGAATAATAATTAGCGAATAGGCTAAAAACCACATATTTTTATCGTTTTCTTTTATTTTAAAAAATTACAAAAAGACGTAAAACAAAAAGCGGTACTTTTTTTGAACGCAGCTAACGTTTTTTAATAGTAATCTAAAAACCATTTTTTTATATCAGTTCCTGGATTTGCAAAAAAAATAATAATTAGCGAATCGGCTAAAACCGACATATTTTTATCGGATTTTTTTTATTTTAAAAAATTACAAAAAGACGTAAGGGAAAAGGCGATAATTTTTTTGAACGCAGCCAACGATTTCTAATAATAATCTATAAACCACATTTTTCTATCAGTTCCTGGATTTGCAAAAAATAATAATAATTAGCGAATACGCTAAAAATCACATATTTTTATCGGCGTTTTTCATTTTAAAAAATTACAAAAAGATGTAAGACAAAACACAATACTTTTTTTGAACACAACTAACGTTTTTAAATAATAATCTAAAAAGCACATTTTTCTATCAGTTCCTGGATTTCCAAAAAATAATAATAATTAGCGAATCGGCTAAAACGGACATATTTTTATCGGATTTTTTTTATTTTAAAAAATTACAAAGAGACGTAAGACAAAAGGCGATACTTTTTTTGAACGCAGCTAACATTTTCTATTAATAATCTAAAAACCAAATTTTTCTGTCAGTTCCTGGAATTGCAAAAAATAATAATAATTAGCGAATAGGTTAAAAACCACATATTTTTATCGACTTTTTTTATTTTAAAAAATTACAAAAAGATGTAAGACAAAAGGCGATACTTTTTTTGAACGCAGCTAACGTTTTTAAATAATAATCTAAAAAGCACACTTTTCTGTCAGTTCCTGGATTTCCAAAAAATAATAATAATTAGCGAATCGGCTAAAACCGACATATTTTTATCGGATTTTTTTTATTTTAAAAAATTACAAAAAGACGTAAGACAAAAGGCGATTCTTTTTTTGAACGCAGCTAACATTTTTTATTAATAATCTAAAAACCAAATTTTTCTGTCTGTTTCTGGAATTGCAAAAAATAATAATAATTAGCGAATAGGTTAAAAACCACATATTTTTATCGACTTTTTTTATTTTAAAAAATTACAAAAAAATGTAATACAAAATGCGATACTTTTTTTGAACGCAGCTAACGTTTTTAAATAATAATCTAAAAAGCACATTTTTCTATCAGTTCTTGGATTTCCAGAAAATAATAATAATTAGCGAATCGGCTAAAAACGACATATTTTTATCGGATTTTTTTTATTTTAAAAAATTACAAAAAGACGTAAGACAAAAGGCGATTCTTTTTTTGAACGCAGCTAACATTTTTTATTAATAATCTAAAAACCAAATTTTTCTGTCTGTTTCTGGAATTGCAAAAAATAATAATAATTAGCGAATAGGTTAAAAACCACATATTTTTATCGACTTTTTTTATTTTAAAAAATTACAAAAAGATGTAAGACAAAAGGCGATACTTTTTTTGAACGCAGCTAACGTTTTTAAATAATAATCTAAAAAGCACACTTTTCTATCAGTTCCTGGATATCCAAAAAATAACAATAATTAGCGAATCGGCTAAAACCGACTTATTTTTATCGGTTTTTTTTTATTTTAAAAAATTGCAAAAAGATGTAAGACAAAAGGCGATAGTTTTTTTGAACGCAGCTAACGTTTTTAAATAATAATCTAAAAAGCACATTTTTCTATCAGTTCCTGGATTTCCAAAAAAAAAATAATAATTAGCGAATCGGCTAAAACCGACATATTTTTATCGGATTTTTTTTATTTTAAAAAATTACAAAAAGACGTAAGACAAAAGGCGATACTTTTTTTGAACGCAGCTAACATTTTTTATTAATAATCTAAAAACCAAATTTTTCTGTCAGTTCCTGGAATTGCAAAAAATAATAATAATTAGCGAATAGGTTAAAAACCACATATTTTTATCGACTTTTTTTATTTTAAAAAATTACAAAAAGATGTAAGACAAAAGGCGATACTTTTTTTGAACGCAGCTAACGTTTTTAAATAATAATCTGAAAAGCACATTTTTCTATCAGTTCCTGGATTTCCAAAAAATAATAATAATTAGCGAATCGGCTAAAACCGACATATTTTTATCGGATTTTTTTTATTTTAAAAAATTACAAAAAGACGTAAGACAAAAGGCGATTCTTTTTTTGAACGCAGCTAACATTTTTTATTAATAATCTAAAAACCAAATTTTTCTGTAAGTTTCTGGAATTACAAAAAATAATAATAATTAGCGAATAGGTTAAAAACCACATATTTTTATCGACTTTTTTTATTTTAAAAAATTACAAAAAGATGTAAGACAAAATGCGATACTTTTTGTGAACGCAGCTAACGTTTTTAAATAATAATCTAAAAAGCACATTTTTCTATCAGTTCCTGGATTTCCAAAAAATAGTAATAATTAGCGAATCGGCTAAAACCGACATATATTTATCGTTTTTTTTTATTTTAAAAAATTATAAATTTAATGGAACGCTGCTAAAGTTTTTTAATAATAATTTAAAAACCACATTTTTCTAACAGTTCCTGGATTTCCAAAAAATAACAATAATTAGCGAATCGGCTAAAACCGACTTATTTTAATCGGTTTTTTCTTATTTTAAAAAATTACAAAAAGATGTAAGACAAAAGGCGATACTTTTTTTGAAGGCAGCTAACGTTTTTTAATAATAATCTAAAAAGCACATTTTTCTATCAGTTCCTGGATTTCCAAAAAATAACAATAATTAGCGAATCGGCTAAAACCGACTTATTTTTATCGGTTTCTTTTTTATTTTAAAAAATTACAAAAAGACGTAAGACAAAAGGCGATACTTTTTTTGAACGCAGCTAACATTTTTTATTAATAATCTAAAAACCAAATTTAAATATATATAAATTTTATGGAACGCAGATAACGTTTTTTAATAATAATTTAAAAACCACATTTTTCTAACAGTTCCTGGATTTCCAAAAAATAACAATAATTAGCGAATCGGCTAAAACCGACTTATTTTAATCGGTTTTTTTTTATTTTAATAAATTACAAAAAGATGTAAGACAAAAGGCGATACTTTTTTTGAACGCAGCTAAAGCACTTTTTTCTATCAGTTCCTGGATTTCCAAAAAATAACAATAATTCGCGAATCGGCTAAAAGCGACTTATTTTTATCGGTTTCTTTTTTATTTTAAAAAATTACAAAAAGATATAAGACAAAAGGCGATAGTTTTTTTGAACGCAGCTAACGTTTTTAAATAATAATCTAAAAAGCACATTTTTCTATCAGTTCCTGGATTTCCAAAAAAAAAATAATAATTAGCGAATCGGCTAAAACCGACATATTTTTATCGGATTTTTTTTATTTTAAAAAATTACAAAAAGACGTAAGACAAAAGGCGATAATTTTTTTGAACGCAGCCAACGTTTTCTAATAATAATCTATAAACCACATTTTTCTATCAGTTCCTGGATTTTCAGAAAATAATAATAATTAGCGAATAGGCTAAAAATCACATATTTTTATCGGCGTTTTTTATTTTAAAAAATTACAAAAAGACGTAAGACAAAAGGCGATACTTTTTTTGAACGCAGCTAACGTTTTTTAATAATAATCTAAAAAGCACATTTTTCTATCAGTTCCTGGATTTCCAAAAAATAACAATAATTAGCGAATCGGCTAAAACCGACTTATTTTTATCGGTTTCTTTTTTATTTTAAAAAATTACAAAAAGATGTAAGACAAAAGGCGATAGTTTTTTTGAACGCAGCTAACGTTTTTAAATAATAATCTAAAAAGCACATTTTTCTATCAGTTCCTGGATATCCAAGAAATAACAATAATTAGCGAATCGGCTAAAACCGACTTATTTTTATCGGTTTCTTTTTTATTTTAAAAAATTGCAAAAAGATGTAAGACAAAAGGCGATACTTTTTTTGAACGCAGCTAACGTTTTTATATAATAATGTAAAAAGCACATTTTTCTATCAGTTCCTGGATTTCCAAAAAAAAAATAATAATTAGCGAATCGGCTAAAACCGACATATTTTTATCGGATTTTTTTTATTTTAAAAAATTACAAAAAGACGTAAGACAAAAGGCGATAATTTTTTTGAACGCAGCCAACGTTTTCTAATAATAATCTATAAACCACATTTTTCTATCAGTTCCTGGATTTGCAGAAAATAATAATAATTAGCGAATAGGCTAAAATCACATATTTTAATCGGCGTTTTTTATTTTAAAAAATTACAAAAAGACGTAAGACAAAAGGCGATAATTTTTTTGAACGCAGCTACCGTTTTTTAATAATAATCTAAAAAGCACATTTTTGTATCAGTTCCTGGATTTCCAAAAAATAACAATAATTAGCGAATCGGCTAAAACCGACTTATTTTTATCGGTCTCTTTTTTATTTTAAAAAATTACAAAAAGATGTAACACAAAAGGCGATAGTTTTTTTGAACGCAGCTAACGTTTTTAAATATTAATCTAAAAAGAATATTTTTCTATAAGTTCCTGGATATCCAAAAAATATTAATAATTAGCGAATCGGCTAAAACCGACATATTTTTATCGTTTTTTTTTTTATTTTAAAAAATTATAAAAACACTTAAAACAAAAGACGGTACTTTCATGGAACGCAGCTAACGTTTTTTAATAATAATTTAAAAACCACATTTTTCTAACATTTCCTGGATTTGCATAAAAGAATAATAATTAGCGAATAGGCTAAAAACCACATATTTTTATCGTTTTCTTTTATTTTAAAAAATTACAAAAAGACGTAAGACAAAAGGCGATAATTTTTTTGAACGCAGCCAACGTTTTCTAATAATAATCTATAAACCACATTTTTCTATCAGTTCCTGGATTTGCAGAAAATAATAATAATTAGCGAATAGGCTAAAATCACATATTTTAATCGGCGTTTTTTATTTTAAAAAATTACAAAAAGACGTAAGACAAAAGGCGATACTTTTTTTGAACGCAGCTAACGTTTTTTAATAATAATCTAAAAAGCACATTTTTGTATCAGTTCCTGGATTTCCAAAAAATAACAATAATTAGCGAATCGGCTAAAACCGACTTATTTTTATCGGTTTCTTTCTTATTTTAAAAAATTACAAAAAGATGTAACACAAAAGGCGATAGTTTTTTTGAACGCAGCTAACGTTTTTAAATATTAATCTAAAAAGAATATTTTTCTATAAGTTCCTGGATATCCAAAAAATATTAATAATTAGCGAATCGGCTAAAACCGACATATTTTTATCGTTTTTTTTTTATTTTAAAAAATTATAAAAACACTTAAAACAAAAGACGGTACTTTCATGGAACGCAGCTAACGTTTTTTAATAATAATTTAAAAACCACATTTTTCTAACATTTCCTGGATTTGCATAAAAGAATAATAATTAGCGAATAGGCTAAAAACCACATATTTTTATCGTTTTCTTTTATTTTAAAAAATTACAAAAAGACGTAAAACAAAAAGCGGTACTTTTTTTGAACGCAGCTAACGTTTTTTAATAGTAATCTAAAAACCATTTTTTTATATCAGTTCCTGGATTTGCAAAAAAAATAATAATTAGCGAATCGGCTAAAACCGACATATTTTTATCGGATTTTTTTTATTTTAAAAAATTACAAAAAGACGTAAGAGAAAAGGCGATAATTTTTTTGAACGCAGCCAACGATTTCTAATAATAATCTATAAACCACATTTTTCTATCAGTTCCTGGATTTGCAAAAAATAATAATAATTAGCGAATACGCTAAAAATCACATATTTTTATCGGCGTTTTTCATTTTAAAAAATTACAAAAAGATGTAAGACAAAACGCAATACTTTTTTTGAACACAACTAACGTTTTTAAATAATAATCTAAAAAGCACATTTTTCTATCAGTTCCTGGATTTCCAAAAAATAATAATAATTAGCGAATCGGCTAAAACGGACATATTTTTATCGGATTTTTTTTATTTTAAAAAATTACAAAGAGACGTAAGACAAAAGGCGATACTTTTTTTGAACGCAGCTAACATTTTCTATTAATAATCTAAAAACCAAATTTTTCTGTCAGTTCCTGGAATTGCAAAAAATAATAATAATTAGCGAATAGGTTAAAAACCACATATTTTTATCGACTTTTTTTATTTTAAAAAATTACAAAAAGATGTAAGACAAAAGGCGATACTTTTTTTGAACGCAGCTAACGTTTTTAAATAATAATCTAAAAAGCACACTTTTCTGTCAGTTCCTGGATTTCCAAAAAATAATAATAATTAGCGAATCGGCTAAAACCGACATATTTTTATCGGATTTTTTTTATTTTAAAAAATTACAAAAAGACGTAAGACAAAAGGCGATTCTTTTTTTGAACGCAGCTAACATTTTTTATTAATAATCCAAAAACCAAATTTTTCTGTCTGTTTCTGGAATTGCAAAAAATAATAATAATTAGCGAATAGGTTAAAAACCACATATTTTTATCGACTTTTTTTATTTTAAAAAATTACAAAAAAATGTAAGACAAAATGCGATACTTTTTTTGAACGCAGCTAACGTTTTTAAATAATAATCTAAAAAGCACATTTTTCTATCAGTTCTTGGATTTCCAGAAAATAATAATAATTAGCGAATCGGCTAAAACCGACATATTTTTATCGGATTTTTTTTATTTTAAAAAATTACAAAAAGACGTAAGACAAAAGGCGATTCTTTTTTTGAACGCAGCTAACATTTTTTATTAATAATCTAAAAACCAAATTTTTCTGTCTGTTTCTGGAATTGCAAAAAATAATAATAATTAGCGAATAGGTTAAAAACCACATATTTTTATCGACTTTTTTATTTTAAAAAATTACAAAAAGATGTAAGACAAAAGGCGATACTTTTTTTGAACGCAGCTAACGTTTTTAAATAATAATCTAAAAAGCACACTTTTCTATCAGTTCCTGGATTTCCAAAAGATAACAATAATTAGCGAATCGGCTAAAACCGACTTATTTTTATCGTTTTCTTTTTTATTTTAAAAAATTACAAAAAGATGTAAGACAAAAGGCGATACTTTTTTTGAACGCAGCTAACGTTTTTAAATAATAATCTAAAAAGCACATTTTTCTATCAGTTCCTGGATTTCCAAAAAAAAAAAATAATAATTAGCGAATCGGCTAAAACCGACATATTTTTATCGGATTTTTTTTATTTTAAAAAATTACAAAAAGACCTAAAACAAAAGGCGATAATTTTTTTGAACGCAGCCAACGTTTTGTAATAATAATCTATAAACCACATTTTTCTATCAGTTCCTGGATTTGCAGAAAATAATAATTATTAGCGAATAGGCTAAAAATCACATATTTTTATCGGCGTTTTTTATTTTAAAAAATTACAAAAAGACGTAAGACAAAAGGCGATACTTTTTTTTGATCGCAGCTAACGTTTTTTAATAATAATCTAAAAAGCACATTTTTCTATCAGTTCCTGGATTTGCAGAAAATAATAATAATTAGCGAATAGGCTAAAAATCACATATTTTTATCGGCATTTTTTATTTTAAAAAATTACAAAAAGACGTAAGACAAAAGGCGATAATTTTTTTGAACGCAGCCAACGTTTTTTAATAATAATCTATAAACCACATTTTTCTATCAGTTCCTGGATTTGCAGAAAATAATAATAATTAGCGAATAGGCTAAAAATCACATATTTTTATCGGCGTTTTTTATTTTAAAAAATTACAAAAAACGTAAGATAAAAGGCGATACTTTTTTTGAACGCAGCTAACGTTTTTTAATAATAATCTAAAAAGCACATTTTTCTATCAGTTCCTGGATTTCCAAAAAATAAAAATAATTAGCGAATCGGCTAAAACCGACTTATTTTTATCGGTTTCTTTTTTATTTTAAAAAATTACAAAAAGATGTAAGACAAAAGGCGATACTTTTTTTGAACGCAGCTGACGTTTTTAAATAATAATCTAAAAAGCACATTTTTCTATCAGTTCCTGGATTTCCAAAAAAAAAATATTAATTAGCGAATCGGCTAAAACCGACATATTTTTATCGTATTTTTTTTATTTTAAAAAATTACAAAAAGACGTAAGACAAAAGGCGATAATTTTTTTGAACGCAGCCAACGTTTTCTAATAATAATCTATAAACCACATTTTTCTATCAGTTCCTGGATTTGCAGAAAATAATAATAATTAGCGAATAGGCTAAAAATCACATATTTTTATCGGCGTTTTTTATTTTAAAAAATTAAAAAGACGTAAGACAAAAGGCGATACTTTTTTTGAACGCAGCTAACATTTTTTATTAATAACCTAAAAACCAAATTTTTCTGTCAGTTCCTGGAATTGCAAAAAATAATAATAATTAGCGAATAGGTTAAAAACCACATATTTTTATCGACTTTTTTTATTTTAAAACATTACAAAAAGACGTAAGACAAAGGGCGATAATTTTTTTGAACGCAGCCAACGTTTTCTAATAATAATCTATAAACCACATTTTTCTATCAGTTCCTGGATTTGCAAAAAATAATAATAATTAGCGAATAGGCTGAAAACCAAATAATTTTATCGGTTTTTTTTTATTTTAAAAAATTACAAAAAGACGTAAGACAAAACACGATACTTTTTTTGAACGCAGCTAACATTTTTTCTTAATAATCTAAAAACCAAATTTTTCTATCAGTGCCTGGATTAGCAAAAAATAACAATAATTAGCGAATCGGCCGAAAACAACATATTTTTATCGGCTTTTTTTATTTTAAAAAATTACAAAAAGATGTAAGACAAATGCGATATTTTTATGGAACGCAGCTAACGTTTTTTAATAATAATCTAAAAAGCACATTTTTTTATCAGTTCCTGGATTTCCAAAAAATAACAATAATTAGCGAATCGGCTAAAACCGACTTATTTTTATCGGTTTCTTTTTTATTTTAAAAAATTACAAAAAGATGTAAGACAAAAGGCGATACTTTTTTTGAACGCAGCTAGCGTTTTTAAATAATAATCTAAAAAGCACATTTTTCTATCAGTTCCTGGATTTCCAAAAAAAAAAGTAATCATTAGCGAATCGGCTAAAACCGACACATTTTTATCGGATTTTTTTTATTTTAAAAAATTACAAAAAGACGTAAGACAAAAGGCGATAATTTTTTTGAATGCAGCCAACGTTTTCTAATAATAATCTATAAACCACATTTTTCTATCAGTTCCTGGATTTGAAGAAAATAATAATAATTAGCGAATAGGCTAAAAATCACATATTTTTATCGGCGTTTTTTATTTTAAAAAATTACAAAAAGATGTAAGACAAAAGGCGATACATTTTTTGAACGCAGCTAACGTTTTTAAATATTAATCTAAAATGAAAATTTTTCTATCAGTTCCTGGATTTCCAAAAAATATTAATAATTAGCGAATCGGCTAAAACCGACTTATTTTAATCGGTTTTTTTTTTATTTTAAAAAATTACAAAAAGATGTAAGACAAAAGGCGATACTTTTTTTGAACGCAGCTAAAGCACTTTTTTCTATCAGTTCCTGGATTTCCAAAAAATAACAATAATTCGCGAATCGGCTAAAACCGACTTATTTTTATCGGTTCCTTTTTTATTTTAAAAAATTACAAAAAGATATAAGACAAAAGGCGATAGTTTTTTTGAACGCAGCTAACGTTTTTAAATAATAATCTAAAAAGCATATTTTTCTATCAGTTCCTGGATTTCCAAAAAAAAAAAAATAATTAGCGAATCGGCTAAAACCGACATATTTTTATCGGATTTTTTTTATTTTAAAAAATTACAAAAAGACGTAAGACAAAAGGCAATAATTTTTTTGAACGCAGCCAACGTTTTCTAATAATAATCTATAAACCACATTTTTCTATCAGTTCCTGGATTTGCAGAAAATAATAATAATTAGCGAATAGGCTAAAAATCACATATTTTTATCGGCGTTTTTTATTTTAAAAAATTACAAAAAGACGTAAGACAAAAGGCGATACTTTTTTTGAACGCAGCTAACGTTTTTTAATAGTAATCTAAAAACCATATTTTTATATCAGTTCCTGGATTTGCAAAAAAAATAATAATTAGCGAATCGGCTAAAACCGACATATTTTTATCGGATTTTTTTTATTTTAAAAAATTACAAAAAGACGTAAAACAAAAAGCGGTACTTTTTTTGAACGCAGCTAACGTTTTTTAATAGTAATCTAAAAACCATATTTTTATATCAGTTCCTGGATTTGCAAAAAAAATAATAATTAGCGAATCGGCTAAAACCGACATATTTTTATCGGATTTTTTTTATTTTAAAAAATTACAAAAAGACGTAAGATAAAAGGCGATAATTTTTTTGAACGCAGCCAACGATTTCTAATAATAATCTATAAACCACATTTTTCTATCAGTTCCTGGATTTGCAAAAAATAATACTAATTAGCGAATACGCTAAAAATCACATATTTTTATCGGCGTTTTTCATTTTAAAAAATTACAAAAAGATGTAAGACAAAAGGCGATACTTTTTTTGAATACAACTAACGTTTTTAAATAATAATCTAAAAAGCACATTTTTCTATCAGTTCCTGGATTTCCAAAAAATAATAATAATTAGCGAATCGGCTAAAACGGACATATTTTTATCGGAATTTTTTTTATTTTAAAAAATTACAAAAAGACGTAAGACAAAAGGCGATACTTTTTTTGAACGCAGCTAACATTTTTTATTAATAATCTAAAAACCAAATTTTTCTGTCAGTTCCTGGAATTGCAAAAAATAATAATAATTAGCGAATAGGTTAAAAACCACATATTTTTATCGACTTTTTTTATTTTAAAAAATTACAAAAAGATGTAAGACAAAAGGCGATACTTTTTTTGAACGCAGCTAACGTTTTTAAATAATAATCTAAAAAGCACATTTTTCTATCAGTTCCTGGATTTCCAAAAAATAATAATAATTAGCGAATCGGCTAAAACCGACATATTTTTATCGGATTTTTTTTATTTTAAAAAATTACAAAAAGACGTAAGACAAAAGGCGATTCTTTTTTTGAACGCAGCTAACATTTTTTATTAATAATCTAAAAACCAAATTTTTCTGTCAGTTTCTGGAATTACAAAAAATAATAATAATTAGCGAATAGGTTAAAAACCACATATTTTTATCGAGTTTTTTTATTTTAAAAAATTACAAAAAGATGTAAGACAAAATGCGATACTTTTTTTGAACGCAGCTAACGTTTTTAAATAATAATCTAAAAAGCACATTTTTCTATCAGTTCCTGGATTTCCAAAAAATAGTAATAATTAGCGAATCGGCTAAAACCGACATATATTTATCGTTTTTTTTTTATTTTAAAAAATTATAAATTTAATGGAACGCTGCTAACGTTTTTTAATAATAATTTAAAAACCACATTTTTCTAACAGTTCCTGGATTTCCAAAAAAAAACAATAATTAGCGAATAGGCTAAAACCGACTTATTTTAATCGGTTTTTTTTTTATTTTAAAAAATTACAAAAAGATGTAAGACAAAAGGCGATACTTTTTTTGAACGCAGCTAACGTTTTTTAATAATAATCTAAAAAGCACATTTTTCTATCAGTTCCTGGATTTCCAAAAAATAACAATAATTAGCGAATCGGCTAAAACCGACTTATTTTTATCGGTTTCTTTTTTATTTTAAAAAATTACAAAAAGACGTAAGACAAAAGGCGATACTTTTTTTGAACGCAGCTAACATTTTTTATTAATAATCTAAAAACCAAATTTAAATATATATAAATTTTATGGAACGCAGCTAACGTTTTTTAATAATAATATAAAAACCACATTTTTCTAACAGTTCCTGGATTTCCAAAAAATAACAATAATTAGCGAATCGGCTAAAACCGACTTATTTTAATCGTTTTTTTTTTATTTTAAAAAATTACAAAAAGATGTAAGACAAAAGGCGATACTTTTTTTTAACGCAGCTAAAGCACTTTTTTCTATCAGTTCCTGGATTTCCAAAAAATAACAATAATTCGCGAATCGGCTAAAACCGACTTATTTTTATCGGTTTCTTTTTTATTTTAAAAAATTACAAAAAGATATAAGACAAAAGGCGATAGTTTTTTTGAACGCAGCTAACGGTTTTTAATAGTAATCTAAAAACCATATTTTTATATCAGTTCCTCGATTTGCAAAACAAAATAATAATTAGCGAATCGGCTAAAACCGACATATTTTTATGGGATTTTTTTTATTTTAAAAAATTACAAAAAGACGTAAGACAAAAGGCGATAATTTTTTTGAACGCAGCCAACGTTTTCTAATAATAAACTATAAACCACATTTTTCTATCAGTTCCTGGATTTGCAGAAAATAATAATAATTAGCACATTTTTCTATCAGTTCCTGGATTTCCAAAAAATAACAATAATTAGCGAATCGGCTAAAACCGACTTATTTTTATCGGTTTCTTTTTTATTTTAAAAAATTACAAAAAGATGTAAGACAAAAGGCGATAGTTTTTTTGAACGCAGCTAACGTTTTTAAATAATAATCTAAAAAGCACATTTTTCTATCAGTTCCTGGATATCCAAAAAATAACAATAATTAGCGAATCGGCTAAAACCGACTTATTTTTATCGGTTTCTTTTTTATTTTAAAAAATTGCAAAAAGATGTAAGACAAAAGGCGATACTTTTTTTGAACGCAGCTAACGTTTTTAAATAATAATCTAAAAAGCACATTTTTCTATCAGTTCCTGGATTTCCAAAAAAAAAATAATAATTAGCGAATCGGCTAAAACCGACATATTTTTATCGGATTTTTTTTATTTTAAAAAATTACAAAAAGACGTAAGACAAAAGGCGATAATTTTTTTGAACGCAGCCAACGTTTTCTAATAATAATCTATAAACCACATTTTTCTATCAGTTCCTGGATTTGCAGAAAATAATAATAATTAGCGAATAGGCTAAAAATCACATGTTTTTATCGGCGTTTTTTATTTTAAAAAATTACAAAAAGACGTAAGACAAAAGGCGATACTTTTTTTGAATGCAGCTAACATTTTTTATTAATAATCTAAAAAGCAGATTTTTCTATCAGTTCCTGGATTTCCAAAAAATAACAATAATTAGCGAATCGGCTAAAACCGACTTATTTTTATCGGTTTCTTTTTTATTTTAAAAAATTACAAAAAGACGTAAGACAAAAGGCGATACTTTTTTTGAACGCAGCTAACGTTTTTAAATAATAATCTAAAAAGCACATTTTTCTATCAGTTCCTGGATTTCCAAAAAAAAAATAATAATTAGCGAATCGGCTAAAACCGATATATTTTTATCGGATTTTTTTTATTTTAAAAAATTATAAAAAGACGTAAGACAAAAGGCGATAATTTTTTTGAACGCAGCCAACGTTTTCTAATAATAATCTATAAACCACATTTTTCTATCAGTTCCTGGATTTGCAGAAAATAATAATAATTAGCGAATAGGCTAAAAATCACATGTTTTTATCGGCGTTTTTTATTTTAAAAAATTACAAAAAGACGTAAGACAAAAGGCGATACTTTTTTTGAATGCAGCTAACATTTTTTATTAATAACCTAAAAACCAAATTTTTCTGTCAGTTCCTGGAATTGCAAAAAATAATAATAATTAGCGAATCGGCTAAAACCGACTTATTTTTATCGGTTTCTTTTTTATTTTAAAAAATTACAAAAAGACGTAAGACAAAAGGCGATACTTTTTTTGAACGCAGCTAACGTTTTTAAATAATAATCTAAAAAGCACATTTTTCTATCAGTTCCTGGATTTCCAAAAAAAAAATAATAATTAGCGAATCGGCTAAAACCGATATATTTTTATCGGATTTTTTTTATTTTAAAAAATTATAAAAAGACGTAAGACAAAAGGCGATAAATTTTTTGAACGCAGTCAACGTTTTCTAATAATAATCTATAAACCACATTTTTCTAACAGTTCCTAGATTTGCAGAAAATAATAATAATTAGAGAATAGGCTAAAAATCACATATTTTTATCGGTTTTTTTTATTTAAAAAAATTACAAAAAGACGTAAGACAAAACACGATACTTTTTTTGAATGCAGCTAACATTTTTTATTAATAATCTAAAAAGCAGATTTTTCTATCAGTTCCTGGATTTCCAAAAAATAACAATAATTAGCGAATCGGCTAAAACCGACTTATTTTTATCGGTTTCTTTTTTATTTTAAAAAATTACAAAAAGATGTAAGACAAAAGGCGATACTTTTTTGAACGCAGCTAACGTTTTTAAATAATAATCTAAAAAGCACATTTTTCTATCAGTTCCTGGATTTCCAAAAAAAAAAAATAATTAGCGAATCGGCTAAAACCGACATATTTTTATCGGATTTTTTTTATTTTAAAAAATTACAAAAAGACGTAAGACAAAAGGCGATAATTTTTTTGAACGCAGCCAACGTTTTCTAATAATAATCTATAAACCACATTTTTCTATCAGTTCCTGGATTTGCAGAAAATAATAATAATTAGCGAACAGGCTAAAAATCACATATTTTTATCGGCGTTTTTTATTTTAAAAAATTACAAAAAGAAGTAAGACAAAACGCGATACTTTTTTTGAACGCAGCTAACGTTTTTTAATAATAATCTAAAAAGCACATTTTTCTATCAGTTCCTGGATTTCCAAAAAATAACAATAATTAGCGAATCGGCTAAAACCGACTTATTTTTATCGGTTTCTTTTTTATTTTAAAAAATTACAAAAAGATGTAAGACAAAAGGCGATACTTTTTTTGAACGCAGCTAACGTTTTTTAATAATAATCTAAAAAGCAGATTTCTCTATCAGTTCCTGGATTTCCAAAAAATAACAATAATTAGCGAATCGGCTAAAACCGACTTATTTTTATCGGTTTCTTTTTTATTTTAAAAAAATTACAAAAAGATGTAAGACAAAAGGCGATACTTTTTTTGAACGCAGCTAACGTTTTTAAATAATAATCTAAAAAGCACATTTTTCTATCAGTTCCTGGATTTCCAAAAAAAAATAATAATTAGCGAATCGGCTAAAACCGACATATTTTTTATCGGATTTTTTTTATTTTAAAAAATTACAAAAAGACGTAAGACAAAAGGCGATAATTTTTTTGAACGCAGCCAACGTTTCTAATAATAATCTATAAACCACATTTTCTATCAGTTTCCTGGATTTGCAGAAAATAATAATAATTAGCGAAAAGGCTAAAAATCACATATTTTTATCGGCGTTTTTTATTTTAAAAAATTACAAAAAGACGTAAGACAAAAGGCGATACTTTTTTTGAACGCAGCTAATGTTTTTTAATAATAATCTAAAAAGCACATTTTTCTATCAGTTCCTGGATTTCCAAAAAATAACAATAACTAGCGAATCGGCTAAAACCGACTTATTTTTATCGGTTTCTTTTTTATTTTAAAAAATTACAAAAAGATGTAAGACAAAAGGCGATACTTTTTTTGAACGCAGCTAACGTTTTTAAATAATAATCTAAAAAGCACATTTTTCTATCAGTTCCTGGATTTCCAAAAAAAAAATTATAATTAGCGAATCGGCTAAAACCGACATATTTTTATCGGATTTTTTTTATTTTAAAAAATTACAAAAAGACGTAAGACAAAAGGCGATAATTTTTTTGAACGCAGCTAACATTTTTTATTAATAACCTAAAAACCAAATTTTTCTGTCAGTTCCTGGAATTGCACAAAATAATAATAATTAGCGAATCGGCTAAAACCGACTTATTTTTATCGGTTTTTTTTTATTTAAAAAAATTACAAAAAGATGTAAGACAAAAGGCGATAATTTTTTTGAACGCAGCCAACGTTTTCTAATAATAATCTATAAACCACATTTTTCTATCAGTTCCTGGATTTGCAGAAAATAATAATAATTAGCGAATAGGCTAAAAATCACATATTTTTATCGGCGTTTTTTATTTTAAAAAATTACAAAAAGACGTAAGACAAAAGGCGATAATTTTTTTGAACGCAGCTAACATTTTTTATTAATAACCTAAAAACCAAATTTTTCTGTCAGTTCCTGGAATTGCACAAAATAATAATAATTAGCGAATCGGCTAAAACCGACTTATTTTTATCGGTTTTTTTTTATTTAAAAAAATTACAAAAAGATGTAAGACAAAAGGCGATACTTTTTTTGAACGCAGCTAACGTTTTTAAATAATAATCTAAAAAGCACATTTTTCTATCAGTTCCTGCATAAAAAATAATAATTAGCGAATCGGCTAAAACCGACATATTTTTATCGGATTTTTTTTAATTTAAAAAATTACAAAAAGACGTAAGATAAAAGGCGATAATTTTTTTTAAACGCAGCCAACGTTTTCTAATAATAATCTATGAACCACATTTTTCTATCAGTTCCTGGATTTACAGAAAATAATAATAATTAGCGAATAGGCTAAAAATCACATATTTTTATCGGCGTTTTTTATTTTAAAAAAAGACGTAAGACAAAAGGCGATACTTTTTTTGAACGCAGCTAACGTTTTTTAATAATAATCTAAAAAGCACATTTTTCTATCAGTTCCTGGATTTCCAAAAAATAACAATAATTAGCGAATCGGCTAAAACCGACTTATTTTTATCGGTTTCTTTTTTATTTTAAAAAATTACAAAAAGATGTAAGACAAATGCGATATTTTTATGGAACGCAGCTAACGTTTTTTAATAATAATCTAAAAAGCACATTTTTTTATCAGTTCCTGGATTTCCAAAAAATAACAATAATTAGCGAATCGGCTAAAACCGACTTATTTTTATCGGTTTCTTTTTTATTTTAAAAAATTACAAAAAGATGTAAGACAAAAGGCGATACTTTTTTTGAACGCAGCTAACGTTTTTAAATAATAATTTAAAAATCACATTTTTCTATCAGTTCCTGGATTTCCAAAAAAAAAATTATAATTAGCGAATCGGCTAAAACCGACATATTTTTATCGGATTTTTTTTATTTTAAAAAATTACAAAAAGATGTAAGACAAAAGGCGATACTTTTTTTGAACGCAGCTAAAGCACTTTTTTCTATCAGTTCCTGGATTTCCAAAAAATAACAATAATTCGCGAATCGGCTAAAACCGACTTATTTTTATCGGTTTCTTTTTTATTTTAAAAAATTACAAAAAGATATAAGACAAAAGGCGATAGTTTTTTTGAACGCAGCTAACGTTTTTAAATAATAATCTAAAAAGCACATTTTTCTAACAGTTCCTGGATTTCCAAAAAAAAAAAAATAATTAGCGAATCGGCTAAAACCGACATATTTTTATCGGATTTTTTTTATTTTAAAAAATTACAAAAAGACGTAAGACAAAAGGCGATACTTTTTTTGAACGCAGCTAACGTTTTTAAATAATAATCTAAAAATCACATTTTTCTATCAGTTCCTGGATTTCCAAAAAAAAAAAAATAATTAGCGAATCGGCTAAAACCGACTTATTTTAATCGGTTTTTTTTTTATTTTAAAAAATTACAAAAAGATGTAAGACAAAAGGCGATACTTTTTTTGAACGCAGCTAAAGCACTTTTTTCTATCAGTTCCTGGATTTCCAAAAAATAACAATAATTCGCGAATCGGCTAAAACCGACTTATTTTTATCGGTTTCTTTTTTATTTTAAAAAATTACAAAAAGATATAAGACAAAAGGCGATAGTTTTTTTGAACGCAGCTAACGTTTTTAAATAATAATTTAAAAAGCACATTTTTCTATCAGTTCCTGGATTTCCAAAAAAAAAATAATAATTAGCGAATCGGCTAAAACCGACATATTTTTATCGGATTTTTTTTATTTTAAAAAATTACAAAAAGACGTAAGACAAAAGGCGATAATTTTTTTGAACGCAGCCAACGTTTTCTAATAATAATCTATAAACCACATTTTTCTATCAGTTCCTGAATTTGCAGAAAATAATAATAATTAGCGAATAGGCTAAAAATCACATATTTTTATCGGCGTTTTTTATTTTAAAAAATTACAAAAAGACGTAAGACAAAAGGCGATACTTTTTTTGAACGCAGCTAACGTTTTTTAATAATAATCTAAAAAGCACATTTTTCTATCAGTTCCTGGATTTCCAAAAAATAACAATAATTAGCGAATCGGCTAAAACCGACTTATTTTTATCGGTTTCTTTTTTATTTTAAAAAATTACAAAAAGATGTAAGACAAAAGGCGATACTTTTTTTGAACGCAGCTAACGTTTTTAAATAATAATCTAAAAAGCACATTTTTCTATCAGTTCCTGGATATCCAAAAAATAACAATAATTAGCGAATCGGCTAAAACCGACTTATTTTTATCATTTTCTTTTTTATTTTAAAAAATTGCAAAAAGATGTAAGACAAAAGGCGATACTTTTTTTGAACGCAGCTAACGTTTTTAAATAATAATCTAAAAAGCACATTTTTCTATCAGTTCCTGGATTTCCAAAAAAAAAATAATAATTAGCGAATCGGCTAAAACCGACATATTTTTATCGGATTTTTTTTATTTTAAAAAATTACAAAAAGACGTAAGACAAAAGGCGATAATTTTTTTGAACGCAGCCAACGTTTTCTAATAATAATCTATAAACCACATTTTTCTATCAGTTCCTGGATTTGCAGAAAGTAATAATAATTAGCGAATAGGCTAAAATCACATATTTTTATCGGCGTTTTTTATTTTAAAAAATTACAAAAAGACGTAAGACAAAAGGCGATACTTTTTTTGAACGCAGCTAACGTTTTTTAATAATAATCTAAAAAGCACATTTTTCTATCAGTTCCTGGATTTCCAAAAAATAACAATAATTAGCGAATCGGCTAAAACCGACTTATTTTTATCGGTTTCTTTTTTATTTTAAAAAATTACAAAAAGATGTAAGACAAAAGGCGATAGTTTTTTTGAACGCAGCTAACGTTTTTAAATAATAATCTAAAAAGCACATTTTTCTATCAGTTCCTGGATATCCAAAAAATAACAATAATTAGCGAATCGGCTAAAACCGACTTATTTTTATCGTTTTCTTTTTTATTTTAAAAAATTGCAAAAAGATGTAAGACAAAAGGCGATACTTTTTTTGAACGCAGCTAACGTTTTTAAATAATAATCTAAAAAGCACATTTTTCTATCAGTTCCTGGATTTCCAAAAAAAAAATAATAATTAGCGAATCGGCTAAAACCGACATATTTTTATCGGATTTTTTTTATTTTAAAAAATTACAAAAAGACGTAAGACAAAAGGCGATAATTTTTTTGAACGCAGCCAACGTTTTCTAATAATAATCTATAAACCACATTTTTCTATCAGTTCCTGGATTTGCAGAAAATAATAATAATTAGCGAATAGGCTAAAATCACATATTTTTATCGGCGTTTTTTATTTTAAAAAATTACAAAAAGACGTAAGACAAAAGGCGATACTTTTTTTGAACGCAGCTAACGTTTTTTAATAATAATCTAAAAAGCACATTTTTGTATCAGTTCCTGGATTTCCAAAAAATAACAATAAGTAGCGAATCGGCTAAAACCGACTTATTTTTATCGGTTTCTTTTTTATTTTAAAAAATTACAAAAAGATGTAAGACAAAAGGCGATACTTTTTTTGAACGCAGCTAACGTTTTTAAGTAATAATCTAAAAAGCACATTTTTCTATCAGTTCCTGGATTTCCAAAAAAAAAATAATAATTAGCGAATCGGCTAAAACCGACATATTTTTATCGGATTTTTTTTATTTTAAAAAATTACAAAAAGACGTAAGACAAAAGGCGATAATTTTTTTGAACGGAGCCAACGTTTTCTAATAATAATCTATAAACCACATTTTTCTATCAGTTCCTGGATTTGCAGAAAATAATAATAATTAGCGAATAGGCTAAAAATCACATGTTTTTATCGGCGTTTTTTATTTTAAAAAATTACAAAAAGACGTAAGACAAAAGGCGATACTTTTTTTGAACCCAGCTAACATTTTTTATTAATAACCTAAAAACCAAATTTTTTTGTCAGTTCCTGGAATTGCAAAAAATAATAATAATTAGCGAATCGGCTAAAACCGACTTATTTTTATCGGTTTCTTTTTTATTTTAAAAAATTACAAAAAGACGTAAGACAAAAGGCGATACTTTTTTTGAACGCAGCTAACGTTTTTAAATAATAATCTAAAAAGCACATTTTTCTATCAGTTCCTGGATTTCCAAAAAAAAAAATAATAATTAGCAAATCGGCTAAAACCGACATATTTTTATCGGATTTTTTTTATTTTAAAAAATTACAAAAAGACGTAAGACAAAAGGCGATAATTTTTTTGAACGCAGCCAACGTTTTCTAATAATAATCTATAAACCACATTTTTCTATCAGTTCCTGGATTTGCAGAAAATAATAATAATTAGCGAATAGGCTAAAAATCACATATTTTTATCGGCGTTTTTTATTTTAAAAAATTACAAAAAGACGTTAGACAAAAGGCGATACTTTTTTTGGACGCAACTAACGTTTTTTAATAATAATCTAAAAAGCACATTTTTCTATCAGTTCCTGGATTTCCAAAAAATAACAATAATTAGCGAATCGGCTAAAATCGACTTACTTTTATCGGTTTCTTTTTTATTTTAAAAAATTACAAAAAGATGTAAGACAAAAGGCGATACTTTTTTTGAACGCAGCTAACGTTTTTAAATAATAATCTAAAATGCACATTTTTCTATCAGTTCCTGGATTTCCAAAAAAAATTATAATTAGCGAATCGGCTAAAACCGATATATTTTTATCGGATTTTTTTTATTTTAAAAAATTACAAAAAGACGTAAGACAAAAGGCGATAAATTTTTTGAACGGAGCCAACGTTTTCTAATAATAATCTATAAACCACATTTTTCTATCAGTTCCTAGATTTGCAGAAAATAATAATAATTAGAGAATAGGCTAAAAATCACATATTTTTATCGGTTTTTTTTATTTAAAAAAATTACAAAAAGACGTAAGACAAAACACGATACTTTTTTTGAATGCAGCTAACATTTTTTATTAATAATCTAAAAAGCAGATTTTTCTATCAGTTCCTGGATTTCCAAAAAATAACAATAATTAGCGAATCGGCTAAAACCGACTTATTTTTATCGGTATCTTTTTTATTTTAAAAAATTACAAAAAGATGTAAGACAAAAGGCGATACTTTTTTTGAACGCAGCTAACGTTTTTAAATAATAATCTAAAAAGCACATTTTTCTATCAGTTCCTGGATTTCCAAAAAAAAAAATCAATTAGCGAATCGGCTAAAACCGACATATTTTTATCGGATTTTTTTTATTTTAAAAAATTACAAAAAGACGTAAGACAAAAGGCGATAATTTTTTTGAACGCAGCCAACGTTTTCTAATAATAATCTATAAACCACATTTTTCTATCAGTTCCTGGATTTGCAGAAAATAATAATAATTAGCGAACAGGCTAAAAATCACATATTTTTATCGGCGTTTTTTATTTTAAAAAATTACAAAAAGACGTAAGACAAAACGCGATACTTTTTTTGAGCGCAGCTAACGTTTTTTAATAATAATCTAAAAAGCACATTTTTCTATCAGTTCCTGGATTTCCAAAAAATAACAATAATTAGCGAATCGGCTAAAACCGACTTATTTTTATCGGTTTCTCTTTTATTTTAAAAAATTACAAAAAGATGTAAGACAAAAGGCGATACTTTTTTTGAACGCAGCTAACGTTTTTTAATAATAATCTAAAAAGCAGATTTTTCTATCAGTTCCTGGATTTCCAAAAAATAACAATAATTAGCGAATCGGTTAAAACCGACTTATTTTTATCGGTTTCTTTTTTATTTTAAAAAATTACAAAAAGATGTAAGACAAAAGGCGATACTTTTTTTGAACGCAGCTAACGTTTTTAAATAATAATCTAAAAAGCACATTTTTCTATCAGTTCCTGGATTTCCAAAAAAAAAAAAATAATTAGCGAATCGGCTAAAACCGACATATTTTTATCGGATTTTTTTTATTTTAAAAAATTACAAAAAGACGTAAGATAAAAGGCGATAATTTTTTTGAACGCAGCCAACGTTTTCTAATAATAATCTATAAACCACATTTTTCTATCAGTTCCTGGATTTGCAGAAAATAATAATAATTAGCGAATAGGCTAAAAATCACATATTTTTATCGGCGTTTTTTATTTTAAAAAATTACAAAAAGACGTAAGACAAAAGGCGATACTTTTTTTGAACGCAGCTAACGTTTTTTAATAATAATCTAAAAAGCACATTTTTCTATCAGTTCTTGGATTTCCAAAAAATAACAATAATTAGCGAATCGGCTAAAACCGACTTATTTTTATCGGTTTCTTTTTTATTTTAAAAAATTACAAAAAGATGTAAGACAAAAGGCGATACTTTTTTTGAACGCAGCTAACGTTTTTAAATAATAATCTAAAAAGCACATTTTTCTATCAGTTCCTGGATTTCCAAAAAAAAAATTATAATTAGCGAATCGGCTAAAACCGACATATTTTTATCGGATTTTTTTTATTTTAAAAAATTACAAAAAGACGTAAGACAAAAGGCGATAATTTTTTTAAACGCAGCCAACGTTTTCTAATATTAATCTATAAACCACATTTTTCTATCAGTTCCTGGATTTGCAGAAAATAATAATAATTAGCGAATAGGCTAAAAATCACATATTTTTATCGGCGTTTTTTATTTTAAAAAATTACAAAAAGACGTAAGACAAAAGGCGATACTTTTTTTGAACGCAGCTAACATTTTTTATTAATAACCTAAAAACCAAATTTTTCTGTCAGTTCCTGGAATTGCATAAAATAATAATAATTAGCGAATCGGCTAAAACCGACTTATTTTTATCGGTTTTTTTTTATTTAAAAAAATTATAAAAAGATGTAAGACAAAAGGCGATATTTTTTTTGAACGCAGCTAACGTTTTTTAATAATAATCTAAAAAGCAGATTTTTCTATCAGTTCCTGGATTTCCAAAAAATAACAATAATTAGCGAATCGGTTAAAACCGACTTATTTTTATCGGTTTCTTTTTTATTTTAAAAAATTACAAAAAGATGTAAGACAAAAGGCGATACTTTTTTTGAACGCAGCTAACGTTTTTAAATAATAATCTAAAAAGCACATTTTTCTATCAGTTCCTGGATTTCAAAAAAAAAAAAAATAATTAGCGAATCGGCTAAAACCGACATATTTTTATCGGATTTTTTTTATTTTAAAAAATTACAAAAAGACGTAAGATAAAAGGCGATAATTTTTTTGAACGCAGCCAACGTTTTCTAATAATAATCTATAAACCACATTTTTCTATCAGTTCCTGGATTTGCAGAAAATAATAATAATTAGCGAATAGGCTAAAAATCACATATTTTTATAGGCGTTTTTTATTTTAAAAAATTACAAAAAGACGTAAGACAAAAGGCGATAATTTTTTTGAACGCAGCTAACATTTTTTATTAATAACCTAAAAACCAAATTTTTCTGTCAGTTCCTGGAATTGCACAAAATAATAATAATTAGCGAATCGGCTAAAACCGACTTATTTTTATCGGTTTTTTTTTATTTAAAAAAATTACAAAAAGATGTAAGACAAAAGGCGATACTTTTTTTGAACGCAGCTAACGTTTTTAAATAATAATCTAAAAAGCACATTTTTCTATCAGTTCCTGGATTTCCAAAAAAAAAATAATAATTAGCGAATCGGCTAAAACCGACATATTTTTATCGGATTTTTTTTAATTTAAAAAATTACAAAAAGACGTAAGATAAAAGGCGATAATTTTTTTTAAACGCAGCCAACGTTTTCTAATAATAATCTATGAACCACATTTTTCTATCAGTTCCTGGATTTACAGAAAATAATAATAATTAGCGAATAGGCTAAAAATCACATATTTTTATCGGCGTTTTTTATTTTAAAAAAAGACGTAAGACAAAAGGCGATACTTTTTTTGAACGCAGCTAACGTTTTTTAATAATAATCTAAAAAGCACATTTTTCTATCAGTTCCTGGATTTCCAAAAAATAACAATAATTAGCGAATCGGCTAAAACCGACTTATTTTTATCGGTTTCTTTTTTATTTTAAAAAATTACAAAAAGATGCAAGACAAAAGGCGATACTTTTTTTGAACGCAGCTGACGTTTTTAAATAATAATCTAAAAAGCACATTTTTCTATCAGTTCCTGGATTTCCAAAAAAAAAATAATAATTAGCGAATCGGCTAAAACCGACATATTTTTATCGGATTTTTTTTATTTTAAAAAATTACAAAAAGACGTAAGACAAAAGGCGATACTTTTTTTGAACGCAGCTAACATTTTTTATTAATAACCTAAAAACCAAATTTTTCTGTCAGTTCCTGGATTTGCAAAAAATAATAATAATTAGCGAATAGGCTGAAAACCAAATAATTTTATCGGTTTTTTTTTATTTTAAAAAATTACAAAAAGACGTAAGACAAAACACGACACTTTTTTTGAACGCAGCTAACATTTTTTATTAATAATCTAAAAACCAAATTTTTCTATCAGTGCCTGGATTAGTAAAAAATAATAATAATTACCGAATAGTCTAAAAACCACATAATTTTATCGGTTTTTTTTTTTATAAAAAATTACAAAAAAACGTCACAGAAAAGGCGATAATTTTTTTCAATGCAGTTAACGTTTTTTAATAATAATCTAAAAACCATATTTTTCTATCAGTTCCTGGATTTGCAAAAAGTAATAATAATTAGCGAATCGGCCGAAAACAACATATTTTTATCGGTTTTTTTTATTTTAAAAAATTACAAAAAGATGTAAGACAAATGCGATATTTTTATGGAACGCAGCTAACGTTTTTTAATAATAATCTAAAAAGCACATTTTTTTATCAGTTCCTGGATTTCCAAAAAATAACAATAATTAGCGAATCGGCTAAAACCGACTTATTTTTATCGGTTTCTTTTTTATTTTAAAAAATTACAAAAAGATGTAAGACAAAAGGCGATACTTTTTTTGAACGCAGCTAACGTTTTTAAATAATAATTTAAAAATCACATTTTTCTATCAGTTCCTGGATTTCCAAAAAAAAATTATAATTAGCGAATCGGCTAAAACCGACATATTTTTATCGGATTTTTTTTATTTTAAAAAATTACAAAAAGATGTAAGACAAAAGGCGATACTTTTTTTGAACGCAGCTAAAGCACTTTTTTCTATCAGTTCCTGGATTTCCAAAAAATAACAATAATTCGCGAATCGGCTAAAACCGACTTATTTTTATCGGTTTCTTTTTTATTTTAAAAAATTACAAAAAGATATAAGACAAAAGGCGATAGTTTTTTTGAACGCAGCTAACGTTTTTAAATAATAATCTAAAAAGCACATTTTTCTAACATTTCCTGGATTTCCAAAAAAAAAAAAATAATTAGCGAATCGGCTAAAACCGACATATTTTTATCGGATTTTTTTTATTTTAAAAAATTACAAAAAGACGTAAGACAAAAGGCGATACTTTTTTTGAACGCAGCTAACGTTTTTAAATAATAATCTAAAAATCACATTTTTCTATCAGTTCCTGGATTTCCAAAAAAAAAAAAATAATTAGCGAATCGGCTAAAACCGACTTATTTTAATCGGTTTTTTTTTTATTTTAAAAAATTACAAAAAGATGTAAGACAAAAGGCGATACTTTTTTTGAACGCAGCTAAAGCACTTTTTTCTATCAGTTCCTGGATTTCCAAAAAATAACAATAATTCGCGAATCGGCTAAAACCGACTTATTTTTATCGGTTTCTTTTTTATTTTAAAAAATTACAAAAAGATATAAGACAAAAGGCGATAGTTTTTTTGAACGCAGCTAACGTTTTTAAATAATAATTTAAAAAGCACATTTTTCTATCAGTTCCTGGATTTCCAAAAAAAAAATAATAATTAGCGAATCGGCTAAAACCGACATATTTTTATCGGATTTTTTTTATTTTAAAAAATTACAAAAAGACGTAAGACAAAAGGCGATAATTTTTTTGAACGCAGCCAACGTTTTCTAATAATAATCTATAAACCACATTTTTCTATCAGTTCCTGAATTTGCAGAAAATAATAATAATTAGCGAATAGGCTAAAAATCACATATTTTTATCGGCGTTTTTTATTTTAAAAAATTACAAAAAGACGTAAGACAAAAGGCGATACTTTTTTTGAACGCAGCTAACGTTTTTTAATAATAATCTAAAAAGCACATTTTTCTATCAGTTCCTGGATTTCCAAAAAATAACAATAATTAGCGAATCGGCTAAAACCGACTTATTTTTATCGGTTTCTTTTTTATTTTAAAAAATTACAAAAAGATGTAAGACAAAAGGCGATACTTTTTTTGAACGCAGCTAACGTTTTTAAATAATAATCTAAAAAGCACATTTTTCTATCAGTTCCTGGATATCCAAAAAATAACAATAATTAGCGAATCGGCTAAAACCGACTTATTTTTATCATTTTCTTTTTTATTTTAAAAAATTGCAAAAAGATGTAAGACAAAAGGCGATACTTTTTTTAAACGCAGCTAACGTTTTTAAATAATAATCTAAAAAGCACATTTTTCTATCAGTTCCTGGATTTCCAAAAAAAAAATAATAATTAGCGAATCGGCTAAAACCGACATATTTTTATCGGATTTTTTTTATTTTAAAAAATTACAAAAAGACGTAAGACAAAAGGCGATAATTTTTTTGAACGCAGCCAACGTTTTCTAATAATAATCTATAAACCACATTTTTCTATCAGTTCCTGGATTTGCAGAAAGTAATAATAATTAGCGAATAGGCTAAAATCACATATTTTTATCGGCGTTTTTTATTTTAAAAAATTACAAAAAGACGTAAGACAAAAGGCGATACTTTTTTTGAACGCAGCTAACGTTTTTTAATAATAATCTAAAAAGCACATTTTTCTATCAGTTCCTGGATTTCCAAAAAATAACAATAATTAGCGAATCGGCTAAAACCGACTTATTTTTATCGGTTTCTTTTTTATTTTAAAAAATTACAAAAAGATGTAAGACAAAAGGCGATAGTTTTTTTGAACGCAGCTAACGTTTTTAAATAATAATCTAAAAAGCACATTTTTCTATCAGTTCCTGGATATCCAAAAAATAACAATAATTAGCGAATCGGCTAAAACCGACTTATTTTTATCGTTTTCTTTTTTATTTTAAAAAATTGCAAAAAGATGTAAGACAAAAGGCGATACTTTTTTTGAACGCAGCTAACGTTTTTAAATAATAATCTAAAAAGCACATTTTTCTATCAGTTCCTGGATTTCCAAAAAAAAAATAATAATTAGCGAATCGGCTAAAACCGACATATTTTTATCGGATTTTTTTTATTTTAAAAAATTACAAAAAGACGTAAGACAAAAGGCGATAATTTTTTTGAACGCAGCCAACGTTTTCTAATAATAATCTATAAACCACATTTTTCTATCAGTTCCTGGATTTGCAGAAAATAATAATAATTAGCGAATAGGCTAAAATCACATATTTTTATCGGCGTTTTTTATTTTAAAAAATTACAAAAAGACGTAAGACAAAAGGCGATACTTTTTTTGAACGCAGCTAACGTTTTTTAATAATAATCTAAAAAGCACATTTTTGTATCAGTTCCTGGATTTCCAAAAAATAACAATAAGTAGCGAATCGGCTAAAACCGACTTATTTTTATCGGTTTCTTTTTTATTTTAAAAAATTACAAAAAGATGTAAGACAAAAGGCGATACTTTTTTTGAACGCAGCTAACGTTTTTAAGTAATAATCTAAAAAGCACATTTTTCTATCAGTTCCTGGATTTCCAAAAAAAAAATAATAATTAGCGAATCGGCTAAAACCGACATATTTTTATCGGATTTTTTTTATTTTAAAAAATTACAAAAAGACGTAAGACAAAAGGCGATAATTTTTTTGAACGCAGCCAACGTTTTCTAATAATAATCTATAAACCACATTTTTCTATCAGTTCCTGGATTTGCAGAAAATAATAATAATTAGCGAATAGGCTAAAAATCACATGTTTTTATCGGCGTTTTTTATTTTAAAAAATTACAAAAAGACGTAAGACAAAAGGCGATACTTTTTTTGAACCCAGCTAACATTTTTTATTAATAACCTAAAAACCAAATTTTTTTGTCAGTTCCTGGAATTGCAAAAAATAATAATAATTAGCGAATCGGCTAAAACCGACTTATTTTTATCGGTTTCTTTTTTATTTTAAAAAATTACAAAAAGACGTAAGACAAAAGGCGATACTTTTTTTGAACGCAGCTAACGTTTTTAAATAATAATCTAAAAAGCACATTTTTCTATCAGTTCCTGGATTTCCAAAAAAAAAAATAATAATTAGCAAATCGGCTAAAACCGACATATTTTTATCGGATTTTTTTTATTTTAAAAAATTACAAAAAGACGTAAGACAAAAGGCGATAATTTTTTTGAACGCAGCCAACGTTTTCTAATAATAATCTATAAACCACATTTTTCTATCAGTTCCTGGATTTGCAGAAAATAATAATAATTAGCGAATAGGCTAAAAATCACATATTTTTATCGGCGTTTTTTATTTTAAAAAATTACAAAAAGACGTTAGACAAAAGGCGATACTTTTTTTGAACGCAACTAACGTTTTTTAATAATAATCTAAAAAGCACATTTTTCTATCAGTTCCTGGATTTCCAAAAAATAACAATAATTAGCGAATCGGCTAAAATCGACTTACTTTTATCGGTTTCTTTTTTATTTTAAAAAATTACAAAAAGATGTAAGACAAAAGGCGATACTTTTTTTGAACGCAGCTAACGTTTTTAAATAATAATCTAAAATGCACATTTTTCTATCAGTTCCTGGATTTCCAAAAAAAATAATAATTAGCGAATCGGCTAAAACCGATATATTTTTATCGGATTTTTTTTATTTTAAAAAATTACAAAAAGACGTAAGACAAAAGGCGATAAATTTTTTGAACGGAGCCAACGTTTTCTAATAATAATCTATAAACCACATTTTTCTATCAGTTCCTAGATTTGCAGAAAATAATAATAATTAGAGAATAGGCTAAAAATCACATATTTTTATCGGTTTTTTTTATTTAAAAAAATTACAAAAAGACGTAAGACAAAACACGATACTTTTTTTGAATGCAGCTAACATTTTTTATTAATAATCTAAAAAGCAGATTTTTCTATCAGTTCCTGGATTTCCAAAAAATAACAATAATTAGCGAATCGGCTAAAACCGACTTATTTTTATCGGTATCTTTTTTATTTTAAAAAATTACAAAAAGATGTAAGACAAAAGGCGATACTTTTTTTGAACGCAGCTAACGTTTTTAAATAATAATCTAAAAAGCACATTTTTCTATCAGTTCCTGGATTTCCAAAAAAAAAAATCAATTAGCGAATCGGCTAAAACCGACATATTTTTATCGGATTTTTTTTATTTTAAAAAATTACAAAAAGACGTAAGACAAAAGGCGATAATTTTTTTGAACGCAGCCAACGTTTTCTAATAATAATCTATAAACCACATTTTTCTATCAGTTCCTGGATTTGCAGAAAATAATAATAATTAGCGAACAGGCTAAAAATCACATATTTTTATCGGCGTTTTTTATTTTAAAAAATTACAAAAAGACGTAAGACAAAACGCGATACTTTTTTTGAGCGCAGCTAACATTTTTTAATAATAATCTAAAAAGCACATTTTTCTATCAGTTCCTGGATTTCCAAAAAATAACAATAATTAGCGAATCGGCTAAAACCGACTTATTTTTATCGGTTTCTCTTTTATTTTAAAAAATTACAAAAAGATGTAAGACAAAAGGCGATACTTTTTTTGAACGCAGCTAACGTTTTTTAATAATAATCTAAAAAGCAGATTTTTCTATCAGTTCCTGGATTTCCAAAAAATAACAATAATTAGCGAATCGGTTAAAACCGACTTATTTTTATCGGTTTCTTTTTTATTTTAAAAAATTACAAAAAGATGTAAGACAAAAGGCGATACTTTTTTTGAACGCAGCTAACGTTTTTAAATAATAATCTAAAAAGCACATTTTTCTATCAGTTCCTGGATTTCCAAAAAAAAAATTATAATTAGCGAATCGGCTAAAACCGACATATTTTTATCGGATTTTTTTTATTTTAAAAAATTACAAAAAGACGTAAGACAAAAGGCGATAATTTTTTTAAACGCAGCCAACGTTTTCTAATATTAATCTATAAACCACATTTTTCTATCAGTTCCTGGATTTGCAGAAAATAATAATAATTAGCGAATAGGCTAAAAATCACATATTTTTATCGGCGTTTTTTATTTTAAAAAATTACAAAAAGACGTAAGACAAAAGGCGATACTTTTTTTGAACGCAGCTAACATTTTTTATTAATAACCTAAAAACCAAATTTTTCTGTCAGTTCCTGGAATTGCACAAAATAATAATAATTAGCGAATCGGCTAAAACCGACTTATTTTTATCGGTTTTTTTTTATTTAAAAAAATTATAAAAAGATGTAAGACAAAAGGCGATATTTTTTTTGAACGCAGCTAACGTTTTTTAATAATAATCTAAAAAGCAGATTTTTCTATCAGTTCCTGGATTTCCAAAAAATAACAATAATTAGCGAATCGGTTAAAACCGACTTATTTTTATCGGTTTCTTTTTTATTTTAAAAAATTACAAAAAGATGTAAGACAAAAGGCGATACTTTTTTTGAACGCAGCTAACGTTTTTAAATAATAATCTAAAAAGCACATTTTTCTATCAGTTCCTGGATTTCAAAAAAAAAAAAAAATAATTAGCGAATCGGCTAAAACCGACATATTTTTATCGAATTTTTTTTATTTTAAAAAATTACAAAAAGACGTAAGATAAAAGGCGATAATTTTTTTGAACGCAGCCAACGTTTTCTAATAATAATCTATAAACCACATTTTTCTATCAGTTCCTGGATTTGCAGAAAATAATAATAATTAGCGAATAGGCTAAAAATCACATATTTTTATAGGCGTTTTTTATTTTAAAAAATTACAAAAAGACGTAAGACAAAAGGCGATACTTTTTTTGAACGCAGCTAACGTTTTTTAATAATAATCTAAAAAGCACATTTTTCTATCAGTTCTTGGATTTCCAAAAAATAACAATAATTAGCGAATCGGCTAAAACCGACTTATTTTTATCGGTTTCTTTTTTATTTTAAAAAATTACAAAAAGATGTAAGACAAAAGGCGATACTTTTTTTGAACGCAGCTAACGTTTTTAAATAATAATCTAAAAAGCACATTTTTCTATCAGTTCCTGGATTTCCAAAAAAAAAATTATAATTAGCGAATCGGCTAAAACCGACATATTTTTATCGGATTTTTTTTATTTTAAAAAATTACAAAAAGACGTAAGACAAAAGGCGATAATTTTTTTAAACGCAGCCAACGTTTTCTAATAATAATCTATAAACCACATTTTTCTATCAGTTCCTGGATTTGCAGAAAATAATAATAATTAGCGAATAGGCTAAAAATCACATATTTTTATCGGCGTTTTTTATTTTAAAAAATTACAAAAAGACGTAAGACAAAAGGCGATACTTTTTTTGAACGCAGCTAACATTTTTTATTAATAACCTAAAAACCAAATTTTTCTGTCAGTTCCTGGAATTGCACAAAATAATAATAATTAGCGAATCGGCTAAAACCGACTTATTTTTATCGGTTTTTTTTTATTTAAAAAAATTATAAAAAGATGTAAGACAAAAGGCGATATTTTTGTTGAACGCAGCTAACGTTTTTAAATAATAATCTAAAAAGCACATTTTTCTATCAGTTCCTGGATTTCCAAAAAAAAAAAATAATTAGGGAATCGGCTAAAACCGACATATTTTCATCGGATTTTTTTTAATTTAAAAAATTACAAAAAGACGTAAGATAAAAGGCGATAATTTTTTTTAAACGGAGCCAACGTTTTCTAATAATAATCTATGAACCACATTTTTCTATCAGTTCCTGGATTTGCAGAAAATAATAATAATTAGCGAATAGGCTAAAAATCACATATTTTTATCGGCGTTTTTTATTTTAAAAAAAGACGTAAGACAAAAGGCGATCCTTTTTTTGAACGCAGCTAACGTTTTTTAATAATAATCTAAAAAGCACATTTTTCTATCAGTTCCTGGATTTCCAAAAAATAACAATAATTAGCGAATGGGCTAAAACCGAATTATTTTTATCGGTTTCTTTTTTATTTTAAAAAATTACAAAAAGATGTAAGACAAAAGGCGATACTTTTTTTGAACGCAGCTAACGTTTTTAAATAATAATCTAAAAAGCACATTTTTCTATCAGTTCCTGGATTTCCAAAAAAAAAATAATAATTAGCGAATCGGCTAAAACCGACATATTTTTATCGGATTTTTTTTATTTTAAAAAATTACAAAACGACGTAAGACAAAAGGCGATAATTTTTTTGAACGCAGCCAACGTTTTCTAATAATAATCTATAAACCACATTTTTCTATCAGTTCCTGGATTTGCAGAAAATAATAATAATTAGCGAATAGGCTAAAAATCACATATTTTTATCGGCGTTTTTTATTTTAAAAAATTACAAAAAGACGTAAGACAAAAGGCGATACTTTTTTTGAACGCAGCTAACGTTTTTTAATAATAATCTAAAAAGCATATTTTTCTATCAGTTCCTGGATTTCCAAAAAATAACAATAATTAGCGAATCGGCTAAAACCGACTTATTTTTATCGGTTTCTTTTTTATTTTAAAAAATTACAAAAAGTTGCAAGACAAAAGGCGATACATTTTTTGAACGCAGCTGACGTTTTTAAATAATAATCTAAAAAGCACATTTTTCTATCAGTTCCTGGATTTCCAAAAAAAAATAATAATTAGCGAATCGGCTAAAACCGACATATTTTTATCGGATTTTTTTTATTTTAAAAAATTACAAAAAGACGTAAGACAAAAGGCGATACTTTTTTTGAACGCAGCTAACATTTTTTATTAATAAACTAAAAACCAAATTTTTCTGTCAGTTCCTGGATTTGCAAAAAATAGTAATAATTAGCGAATAGTCTGAAAACCAAATAATTTTATCGGTTTTTTTATTTTAAAAAATTACAAAAAGACGTAAGACAAAACACGACACTTTTTTTGAACGCAGCTAACATTTTTTATTAATAATCTAAAAACCAAATTTTTCTATCAGTGCCTGGATTAGCAAAAAATAATAATAATTACCGAATAGTCTAAAAACCACATAATTTTATCGGTTTTTTTTTTATAAAAAATTACAAAAAAACGTCACAGAAAAGGCGATAATTTTTTTCAATGCAGTTAACGTTTTTTAATAATAATCTAAAAACCATATTTTTCTATCAGTTCCTGGATTTGCAAAAAGTAATAATAATTAGCGAATCGGCCGAAAACAACATATTTTTATCGGTTTTTTTTATTTTAAAAAATTACAAAAAGATGTAAGACAAATGCGATATTTTTATAGAACGCAGCTAACGTTTTTTAATAATAATCTAAAAAGCACATTTTTTTATCAGTTCCTGGATTTCCAAAAAATAACAATAATTAGCGAATCGGCTAAAACCGACTTATTTTTATCGGTTTCTTTTTTATTTTAAAAAATTACAAAAAGATGTAAGACAAAAGGCGATACTTTTTTTGAACGCAGCTAAGGTTTTTAAATAATAATCTAAAAATCACATTTTTCTATCAGTTCCTGGATTTCCAAAAAAAAAAATAATAATTAGCGAATCGGCTAAAACCGACATATTTTTATCGGATTTTTTTTATTTTAACAAATTACAAAAAGACGTAAGACAAAAGGCGATAATTTTTTTGAACGCAGCCAACGTTTTCTAATAATAATCTATAAACCACATTTTTCTATCAGTTCATGGATTTGCAGAAAATAATAATAATTAGCGAATAGGCTAAAAATCACATATTTTTATCGGCGTTTTTTATTTTAAAAAATTACAAAAAGATGTAAGACAAAAGGCGATACATTTTTTGAACGCAGCTAACGTTTTTAAATATTAATCTAAAATGAACATTTTTCTATCAGTTCCTGGATTTCCAAAAAATATTAATAATTAGCGAATCGGCTAAAACCGACATATTTTTATCGTTTTTTTTTTTATTTTAAAAAATTATAAAAAGACTTAAAACAAAAGGCGGTACTTTCATGGAACGCAGCTAACGTTTTTTAATAATAATTTAAAAATCTCATTTTTCTATCAGTTCCTGGATTTGCAAAAAATAATAATAATTACCGAATAGGCTAAAAACCACATGATTTTTTCGGTTTTTTTTTATTTTAAAAAATTACAAAAAACGTACGACAAAAGGCGATACTTTTTCTGAACGCAGCTAACTTTTTTTAATAATAATCTAAAAACCAAATTTTTCTGTCAGTTCCTGGAATTGCAAAAAATAATAATAATTAGCGAATAGGTTAAAAACCACATATTTTTATCGACTTTTTTTATTTTAAAAAATTACAAAAAGACGTAAGACAAAAGGCGATAATTTTTTTGAACGCAGCCAACGTTTTCTAATAATAATCTATAAACCACATTTTTCTATCAGTTCATGGATTTGCAGAAAATAATAATAATTAGCGAATAGGCTAAAAATCACATATTTTTATCGGCGTTTTTTATTTTAAAAAAAGACGTAAGACAAAAGGCGATCCTTTTTTTGAACGCAGCTAACGTTTTTTAATAATAATCTAAAAAGCACATTTTTCTATCAGTTCCTGGATTTCCTAAAAATAACAATAATTAGCGAATGGGCTAAAACCGAATTATTTTTATCGGTTTCTTTTTTATTTTAAAAAATTACAAAAAGATGTAAGACAAAAGGCGATACTTTTTTTGAACGCAGCTAACGTTTTTAAATAATAATCTAAAAAGCACATTTTTCTATCAGTTCCTGGATTTCCAAAAAAAAAATAATAATTAGCGAATCGGCTAAAACCGACATATTTTTATCGGATTTTTTTTATTTTAAAAAATTACAAAAAGACGTAAGACAAAAGGCGATAATTTTTTTGAACGCAGCCAACGTTTTCTAATAATAATCTATAAACCACATTTTTCTATCAGTTCCTGGATTTGCAGAAAATAATAATAATTAGCGAATAGGCTAAAAATCACATATTTTTATCGGCGTTTTTTATTTTAAAAAATTACAAAAAGACGTAAGACAAAAGGCGATACTTTTTTTGAACGCAGCTAACGTTTTTTAATAATAATCTAAAAAGCACATTTTTCTATCAGTTCCTGGATTTCCAAAAAATAACAATAATTAGCGAATCGGCTAAAACCGACTTATTTTTATCGGTTTCTTTTTTATTTTAAAAAATTACAAAAAGATGCAAGACAAAAGGCGATACCTTTTTTGAACGCAGCTGACGTTTTTAAATAATAATCTAAAAAGCACATTTTTCTATCAGTTCCTGGATTTCCAAAAAAAAAAATAATAATTAGCGAATCGGCTAAAACCGACATATTTTTATCGGATTTTTTTTATTTTAAAAAATTACAAAAAGACGTAAGACAAAAGGCGATACTTTTTTTGAACGCAGCTAACATTTTTTATTAATAACCTAAAAACCAAATTTTTCTGTCAGTTCCTGGATTTGCAAAAAATAATAATAATTAGCGAATAGGCTGAAAACCAAATAATTTTATCGGTTTTTTTTATTTTAAAAAATTACGAAAAGACGTAAGACAAAACACGACACTTTTTTTGAACGCAGCTAACATTTTTTATTAATAATCTAAAAAGCACATTTTTTTATCAGTTCCTGGATTTCCAAAAAATAACAATAATTAGCGAATCGGCTAAAACCGACATATTTTTATCGGATTTTTTTTATTTTAAAAAATTACAAAAAGACGTAAGACAAAAGGCGATAATTTTTTTGAACGCAGCCAACGTTTTCTAATAATAATCTATAAACCACATTTTTCTATCAGTTCATGGATTTGTAGAAAATAATAATAATTAGCGAATAGGCTAAAAATCACATATTTTTATCGGCGTTTTTTATTTTAAAAAATTACAAAAAGATGTAAGACAAAAGGCGATACATTTTTTGAACGCAGCTAACGTTTTTAAATATTAATCTAAAATGAACATTTTTCTATCAGTTCCTGGATTTCCAAAAAATATTAATAATAAGCGAATCGGCTAAAACCGACATATTTTTATCGTTTTTTTTTTTTAATTTTAAAAAATTATAAAAAGACTTAAAACAAAAGGCGGTACTTTCATGGAACGCAGCTAACGTTTTTTAATAATAATTTAAAAATCTCATTTTTCTATCAGTTCCTGGATTTGCAAAAAATAATAATAATTACCGAATAGGCTAAAAACCACATGATTTTTTCGGTTTTTTTTTTATTTTAAAAAATTACAAAAAACGTACGACAAAAGGCGATACTTTTTCTGAACGCAGCTAACTTTTTTTAATAATAATCTAAAAACCAAATTTTTCTGTCAGTTCCTGGAATTGCAAAAAATAATAATAATTAGCGAATAGGTTAAAAACCACATATTTTTATCGACTTTTTTTATTTTAAAAAATTACAAAAAGATGTAAGACAAAAGGCGATACATTTTTTGAACGCAGCTAACGTTTTTAAATATTAATCTAAAATGAACATTTTTCTATAAGTTCCTGGATATCCAAAAAATATTAATAATAAGCGAATCGGCTAAAACCGACATATTTTTATCGTATTTTTTTTATTTTAAAAAATTATAAAAAGACTTAAAACAAAAGGCGGTACTTTCATGAAACGCAGCTAACGTTTTTTAATATTTATTTAAAAACCACATTTTTCTAACATTTCCTGGATTTGCAAAAAAAAATAATAATTAGCGAATAGGCTAAAAACCACATATTTTTATCGTTTTCTTTTATTTTAAAAAATTACAAAAAGACGTAAAACAAAAAGCGGTACTTTTTTTGAACGCAGCTAACGGTTTTTAATAGTAATCTAAAAACCATATTTTTATATCAGTTCCTGGATTTGCAAAAAAAATAATAATTAGCGAATCGGCTAAAACCGACATATTTTTATCGGATTTTTTTTATTTTAAAAAATTACAAAAAGACGTAAGACAAAAGGCGATAATTTTTTTGAACGCAGCCAACGATTTCTATTAATAATCTATAAACCACATTTTTCTATCAGTTCCTGGATTTGCAAAAAATAATACTAATTAGCGAATACGCTAAAAATCACATATTTTTATCGGCGTTTTTCATTTTAAAAAATTACAAAAAGATGTAAGACAAAAGGCGATACATTTTTTGAACACAACTAACGTTTTTAAATAATAATCTAAAAAGCACATTTTTCTATCAGTTCCTGGATTTCCAAAAATAATAATAATTAGCGAATCGGCTAAAACGGACATATTTTTATCGGATTTTTTTTTATTTTAAAAAATTACAAAAAGACGTAAGACAAAAGGCGATACTTTTTTTGAACGCAGCTAACATTTTTTATTAATAATCTAAAAACCAAATTTTTCTGTCAGTTCCTGGAATTGCAAAAAATAATAATAATTAGCGAATAGGTTAAAAACCACATATTTTTATCGACTTTTTTTATTTTAAAAAATTACAAAAAGATGTAAGACAAAAGGCGATACTTTTTTTGAACGCAGCTAACGTTTTTAAATAATAATCTAAAAAGCACATTTTTCTATCAGTTCCTGGATTTCCAAAAAATGATAATAATTAGCGAATCGGCTAAAACCGACATATTTTTATCGGATTTTTTTTATTTTAAAAAATTACAAAAAGACGTAAGACAAAAGGCGATTCTTTTTTTGAACGCAGCTAACATTTTTTATTAATAATCTAAAAACCAAATTTTTCTGTCAGTTTCTGGAATTGCAAAAAATAATAATAATTAGCGAATAGGTTAAAAACCACATATTTTTATCGACTTTTTTTATTTTAAAAAATTACAAAAAGATGTAAGACAAAATGCGATACTTTTTTTGAACGCAGCTAACGTTTTTAAATAATAATCTAAAAAGCACATTTTTCTATCATTTCCTGGATTTCCAAAAAATAGTAATAATTAGCGAATCGGCTAAAACCGACATATATTTATCGTTTTTTTTTTATTTTAAAAAATTATAAATTTAATGGAACGCAGCTAACGTTTTTTAATAATAATTTAAAAACCACATTTTTCTAACAGTTCCTGGATTTCCAAAAAATAACAATAATTAGCGAATCGGTTAAAACCGACTTATTTTAATCGGTTTTTTTTTTATTTTAAAAAATTACAAAAAGATGTAAGACAAAAGGCGATACTTTTTTTGAACGCAGCTAACGTTTTTTAATAATAATCTAAAAAGCACATTTTTCTATCAGTTCCTGGATTTCCAAAAAATAACAATAATTAGCGAATCGGCTAAAACCGACTTATTTTTATCGGTTTCTTTTTTATTTTAAAAAATTACAAAAAGATGTAAGACAAAAGGCGATACTTTTTTTGAACGCAGCTAACGTTTTTAAATAATAATCTAAAAAGCACATTTTTCTATCAGTTCCTGGATTTCCAAAAAAAATAATAATTAGCGAATCGGCTAAAACCGACATATTTTTATCGGATTTTTTTTATTTTAAAAAATTACAAAAAGACCAGCCAACGTTTTCTAATAATAATCTATAAACCACATTTTTCTATTAGTTCCTGGATTTGCAGAAAATAATAATAATTAGCGAATAGGCTAAGAATCACATATTTTTATCAGCGTTTTTTATTTTAAAAAATTACAAAAAGACGTAAGACAAAAGGCGATACTTTTTTTGAACGCAGCTAACATTTTTTATTAATAATCTAAAAACCAAATTTAAATATATATAAATTTTATGGAACGCAGCTAACGTTTTTTAATAATAATTTAAAAACCACATTTTTCTAACAGTTCCTGGATTTCCAAAAAATAACAATAATTAGCGAATCGGCTAAAACCGACTTATTTTAATCGGTTTTTTTTTATTTTAAAAAGTTACAAAAAGATGTAAGACAAAAGGCGATACTTTTTTTGTACGCAGCTAAAGCACATTTTTCTATCAGTTCCTGGATTTCCAAAAAATAACAATAATTCGCGAATCGGCTAAAACCGACTTATTTTTATCGGTTTCTTTTTTATTTTAAAAAATTACAAAAAGATGTAAGACAAAAGGCGATAGTTTTTTTGAACGCAGCTAACGTTTTTAAATAATAATCTAAAAAGCACATTTTTCTATCAGTTCCTGGATTTCCAAAAAAAAAATAATAATTAGCGAATCGGCTAAAACCGACATATTTTTATCGGATTTTTTTTATTTTAAAAAATTACAAAAAGACGTAAGACAAAAGGCGATACTTTTTTTGAACGCAGCTAACATTTTTTATTAATAACCTTAAAACCAAATTTTTCTGTCAGTTCCTGGAATTGCAAAAAATAATAATAATTAGCGAATAGGTTAATAACCACATATTTTTATCGACTTTTTTTATTTTAAAAAATTACAAAAAGACGTAAGACAAAAGGCGATAATTTTTTTGAACGCAGCCAACGTTTTCTAATAATAATTTATAAACCACATTTTTCTATCAGTTCCTGGATTTGCAAAAAATAATAATAATTAGCGAATAGGCTGAAAACCAAATAATTTTATCGGTTTTTTTTATTTTAAAAAATTACAAAAAGACGTAAGACAAAACACGATACTTTTTTTGAACGCAGCTAAAATTTTTTATTAATAATCAAAAAACAAAATTTTACTATCAGTGCCTGGATTAGCAAAAAATAATAATAATTACCGAATAGTCTAAAAACCACATAATTTTATCGGTTTTTTTTATAAAAAATTACAAAAAAACGTCACAGAAAAGGCGATAATTTTTTTCAATGCAGTTAACGTTTTTTAATAATAATCTAAAAACCATATTTTTCTACCAGTTCCTGGATTTGCAAAAAGTAATAATAATTAGCGAATCGGCCGAAAACAACATATTTTTATCGGTTTTTTTTTATTTTAAAAAATTACAAAAAGATATAAGACAAATGCGATATTTTTATGGAACGCAGCTAACTTTTTTTAATTATAATTTTAAAACCACATTTTTTTGTCAGTTCCTGTATTTGCAAAAAATAATAATAATTAGCGAATAGGCTAAAAACCACATATTTTTATCGGCTTTTCTTATTTTAAAAAATTACAAAAAGACGTAACACAGAAGGCGATAATTTTTTTAAATACAGTTAACTTTTTTAATAATAATCTAAAAACCACATTTTTCGATCAGTTCCTGGATTTGCAAAAAATAATAATAATTAGCGTATAGGCTGAAAACCACATAATTTTATCGGTTTTTTTTTATTTTAAAAAATTACAAAAAGACGTAAGACAAAACGCGATACTTTTTTTAAACGCAGCTAACATTTTTTATTAATAATCTAAAAACCAAATTTTTCTGTCAGTTCCTGGATTTGCAAAAAATAATAATAACTGTCGAATAGGTTAAAAACCACATATTTTTATCGGCTTTTTTTTAAAAAAAATTACAAAAAGGCGTAAGAGAAAAGGTGATAATTTTTTTGAACGCAGCTAATGTTCTTTAATAATAATCTAAAAACCACATTTTTCTATTAGTTCCTGGATTTGCAAATAATAATAATAATAATAATAATAATAATAATAATAATAATAATAATAATAATAATAATAATAATAATAATAATAATAATAATAATAATAAAAATAATAATAATAATAATTAGCGAATAGGCTAAAAACCACATATTTTTATCGGTTTTTTTATTTTAAAAAACTAACAAAGGACGTAAGACAAAAGGCGAAACTGTTTTTGAATGCAGCTAGCGTTTTTTAATAACAACCTAAAAAACACATTTTTCTATCATAAAAAAAAATAACAATAATTACCGAATAGTCTAAAAACCACATAATTTTATCAGTTTTTTTTTATTTTAAAAAATTACAAAAAGACGTAACAGAAAAGGCGATAAATTTTTTAAATGCAGTTAACATTTTTTAATAATAATCTAAAAACCACATTTTCTATCAGTTCCTAGATTTGCAGAAAATAATAATAATTAGCGAATAGGCTGAAAACCACATAATTTAATCGGTTTTTTTTATTTTAAAAAATTACAAAAAGACGTAACAGAAAAGGCGATACTTTTTTTGAACGCAGCTAACATTTTTTATTAATAATCTAAAAACTACATTTTTCTATCAGTTCCTGGATTTGCAAAAAATAATAATAATTAGCGAGTAGGCTAAAAACCTCATATTTTTATCGGCTTTTATTATTTTAAAAAATTACAAAAAGACGTAACACAAAAGGCGATAATTTTTTTAAATACAGTTAACGTTTTTTAATAATAATCTAAAAACCACATTTTTCTATCAGTTCCTGGATTTGCAAAAAATAATAATAATTAGCGAATAGGCTGAAAACCACATAATTTTATCGGTTTTTTTTATTTTAAAAAATTACAAAAAGACGTAAGACAAAACACGATACTTTTTTTGAACGCAGCTAACATTTTTTATTAATAATCTAAAAACCAAATTTAAATATATATAAATTTTATGGAACGCAGCTAACGTTTTTTAATAATAATTTAAAAACCACATTTTTCTAACAGTTCCTGGATTTCCAAAAAATAACAATAATTAGCGAATCGGCTAAATCCGACTTATTTTAATCGGTTTTTTTTTATTTTAAAAAATTACAAAAAGATGTAAGACAAAAGGCGATACTTTTTTTGAACGCAGCTAACGTTTTTTAATAATAATCTAAAAAGCACATTTTTCTATCAGTTCCTGGATTTCCAAAAAATAACAATAATTAGCGAATCGGCTAAAACCGACTTATTTTTATCGGTTTCTTTTTTATTTTAAAAAATTACAAAAAGATGTAAGACAAAGGGCGATACTTTTTTTGAACGCAGCTAACGTTTTTAAATAATAATCTAAAAAGCACATTTTTCTATCAGTTCCTGGATTTCCAAAAAAAAAAAAATAATTAGCGAATCGGCTAAAACCGACATATTTTTATCGGATTTTTTTTATTTTAAAAAATTACAAAAAGACGTAAGACAAAAGGCGATAATTTTTTTGAACGCAGCCAACGTTTTCTAATAATAATCTATAAACCACATTTTTCTATTAGTTCCTGGATTTGCAGAAAATAATAAAAATTAGGGAATAGGCTAAAAATCACATATTTTTATCGGCGTTTTTTATTTTAAAAAATTACAAAAAGACGTAAGACAAAAGGCGATACTTTTTTTGAACGCAGCTAACGTTTTTAATAATAATCTAAAAAGCACATTTTTCTATCAGTTCCTGGATTTCCAAAAAATAACAATAATTAGCGAATCGGCTAAAACCGACTTATTTTTATCGGTTTCTTTTTTATTTTAAAAAATTACAAAAAGATGTAAGACAAAGGGCGATACTTTTTTTGAACGCAGCTAACGTTTTTAAATAATAATCTAAAAAGCACATTTTTCTATCAGTTCCTGGATTTCCAAAAAAAAAAAAATAATTAGCGAATCGGCTAAAACCGACATATTTTTATCGGATTTTTTTTATTTTAAAAAATTACAAAAAGACGTAAGACAAAAGGCGATAATTTTTTTGAACGCAGCCAGCGTTTTCTAATAATAATCTATAAACCACATTTTTCTATCAGTTCCTGGATTTGCAAAAAATAACAATAATTACCGAATAGTCTAAAAACCACATAATTTTATCGGTTTTTTTTTATAAAAAATTACAAAAAAACGGCACTGAAAAGGCGATAATTTTTTTCAATGCAGTTAACGTTTTTTAATAATAATCTAAAAACCATATTTTTCTATCAGTTCCTGGATTTGCAAAAAGTAATAATAATTAGCGAATCGGCCGAAAACAACATATTTTTATTTTAACTTATTAACTTATTTATATTTTAAATTTTAAACAAGTTCTTGGCCCTTATTTAGAGGTCGCCCTTAGGGTTTGAGTTTTTTATATTTTATAATATTTGTTACTCCACATTAATGAGTTTTAAATATGCATATGGAGTGTTTTCTGGAAAATGAAAATGGTGAAAATTCGGTCTCGCCCCCTTACAGCCCTTAATGGCTGTGGTAAAGTTGGGGTATTTAAAATTGAGAAATGGTCCACTGCGAAAATGGTGGTGCATTTTTGGTGACATTGGCTAAAACATAAGTGACATATACTTTTTTAATTGAAATCGACAAAATTTTTAGCCCCTACACTAGGGGCCTTGTTAACAACCACGAAATTGTTTTCGGTATAATAGACTTGTAGGTAATAGTCCGAACTAGCAACTTACTAAGATTTAGATGTGCAGGTGCATTATTATGGAAGGTATTGGGGATAGTTTAAAATCACATCTTGGCCCCTGTTGCCCCCTAGGGGCCACATATGTCACTTTTTGTGACACGTGAGGTTACGTTGCCGAAAGGCTAACATATGTGTCAAATTTCATTGCTCGAGCTTAAACCGTTCGAATTTAAGGAAAAAAATTTGCACCCTAACCCTACTTTTTGACTACAGCATTTTTGGGGTTGTTAACAGCTTAGTGTGTCGGTGAGTTATCGATTAAAACAGGTTTCGTAAAATCTTCATCAAAAGTCCCACGGAATACGCTATGCCCCTTCAGTAAAAGGACAGAAGCAGATTAGTGGATACCGACTGCTAACCAAAGATTTTGGAGATTTTAAAATGGGCTTCAACATGCGCAAAATGACCAAACCGGATGTCAGCCATTTTGATCGTGAGCACGGAAAACAGATTGGTTGATTCAAAAATAATTCTAACCGCCACTTGCAGCGAGTTTTTCTTAATGGAGCTTTAAGCTAATGGTCCTTTAAAGTACCGTTAGTGATTTATGTATCTTGCGCCGGTTTTAATGGACAACTAAGCGTCCCTTAAAGTATATTTAGCTAATTGGCCAAAATCGGCCAATTAAAACAACATTAAACCGACTTTAGTTAATTCCTAACCCCAATATTTCATGTTTTTTCCTTTTTTTTATTTTGTATTTATTTAATTTTGTGAAAAATGGAAACATCGACATGCTTAATGAAGTTTGGAGGACATTCTGCAGGACGAATTAGAAGTGCAGGACTTCGTAGATATGGGTTTTCCCCGTAGGCTCTTTCATAGGTCCAACCTTTACGAAGAACTATCAGAGTTAAATTTTTTTTAGAAGATTTCGCCTAACCAAGCTCACGGTCATGGTTCTTTTCGAAATGATCAAGAATCATCTGGAGTATCCAGATGATAGGTAGGGCTGAGGGGAAAACCCACTCATGACATTAGCTATACATATTAAAATGTCTTTTTACTGGCAATACCTCATACAGCTTACCTTAAGTGGATTCAGAGTACCGTAAGGTAAGCGATATGATGTAAGACGCAAGGAAGATAAACTATAGCAAACGCATGCTGCTGTTCATATTATTCGGTAAGCCGCAAGAGGTATATATATATTATTTTCCTTGCGGCTTACCTCATACCTCGTACCGCTTACACCCGGTTCCCACCTACCACTTTTTCGTGCGTGCCCACTGACGCGTCACTCATAACATTTCATACTGTTATCATGTGACGCGTGAGTGAGCATTCACAAGAAAGTAGTAGATGGGAACCGGGTGTTACCTTACCGAATCCTGAATCCGCCTCTACAGAACTCTGAAATCTGCCTTAAAATTAAAAATAAACAGAAAAAATTAATGAAATTTTAAAGGGTATGGCGATAATAATAGTGATGCCATCAGACAGCCAAAAAAATCCCTAGGTTAATGCGCTGTTGTCAGATAGCTAAAAATCATTTTAGCAAAAGTTCTGCAAAAATTAGTCCGCGCAAGTCGTTGAAAGTTAAAGGATTTTAAAATTAACTGGTTCTTTTGTTAATGGGCGTTTCAAAAAATGTCCCTGCAAGTGGCGGTAAAAAGGTTAAAATTTAATTTTTTGTTTAATTCTGTCGAGTTTTTTTTTAAATTCTGGCTGCGTTCAGGGCATTCACAAAAAGTTTGGACTGTCTGCACCCTGACGATTGCTTCCAAGATGATCTGACGGTCAAGACATGATGAACCTTAAAATAATTTTCTTAATTACCTGTTAAAAGATTTTTAAATGTGCTTAATTACAGTTATGGTATAGGATACTTTTTTGCTAAATTTAAAGACTGTAAAGAACTTTGATTGAAACAAATTAATACCACCTTATGTCCCATACATTTTGTGCTTTGAAAAATTACAATTTTTTCTGTTTTTTGTATAAACATGGCAAAATAAAAATCATATGCTCAACACCTCTCAAGATGATAGACAGATGACATAACAGAAATTTTTATTCAAGAAAAATTGCCTTAAATTATTTTCATCTTTCTCTAAAATACTTTTTTATAGCCTGCTGTCCCTCTTTAACAACCTTAAATATTTTTGCACGTCACCAAAATATCTCTCTATCTACCTCTAAAATTCTGCCCTCTCTCTCTAAATATTTTTCATTTTCACAGAGATAAAATGTGTTTTTTTTTTAACGCAAAAAAACAGTGAAAACTTAAAAACTTTAAAATGTCGACTAAATCATGGCACAAAAATGTGAAAAATATAGTAAAAATTGTTTAATCAAAAACGGTAAATTACCATGGCTTGACCATAAGTTTAGTTCAAACCTGTTTCCTTATCATTCCCAGAAGGAGTTCCGGTTCCATATATTGGATTCAGGCACCTACTCTGGCAAGCGCGTACGCCTTCTTGTTCTCTGGTGTTCCCTCATGGCCCGGGACCCATATCAGTATTGTCTTGTGCCAATATCTGCAGTGTGTAAGCGCACTTCTCCACTTAGAGCCTTAGGAGCAGTCTGGCTGTCGGAACATATGCATGTGTCCAAAGGATAGAATAGTTTTACTACTTATTATTTTTGGCAAACATTTTTTTTACTGCCTAAAGCTTAACATTAAACATAGGTCCCAATTATAGGTATAATCAGCTTTTTGTCTAGGATTATTATTATGTTAATTAACTTACTAAAATTCATTAAAACGACTAATGTTTTCTTTAATATTTTAATTATTTAGGCTTTCATAATCTTTTTGTTTTATCCATTTAATCACTTTATTCTTAAAGATGGCTTCAAACGGAATATCAGTGTTTTTGAGTAAGAAATATTTTGAAGTGTATTACTTCGAATCTAGAAAAAAAATCCCGGAAAAAAAGCCCCTGCACCTAACCTAACCCAAAATAATTATCTTAGATTTTTACGTAACAATAAATTTTTCCCGGAGCTTTTTGGTTTTTTTTATGGTTTTATTCCTGGACTGTTTTGTCCGCGGCTTTTTTCCAGGTTTTTATTTTTCGGGATTTTTTTCGTGTACCATTATTTCAAACTTGCCATCAGTCATGTACGTTTATTTTTATCTTTTCTTTTTTAGCAAAAATAATGCCTTTTACCAGATACTACATATACACTATGCTACCATGCCTATATAAGTCAAACGTGATTGCTTTTGTCACGTTCAATACGATATGGATGATTTTGGACATAGTTGCTTTTTACAGAGAAAAAGATTTTGGATACGTGCTTAAATCAGCAACACCCTTTACCCTAAGATTTATTGTAAGTAACCATATAACTATAAGATGCTATAATCGCCAGTGTCCCAAAATGTGTAACAATATACTTAAAGTAAATATTTCAACGCATCGGTATCGGTATAATAAGGGGATATTCAGCGGAGTTTGTGCATTTTTGTTGACTTCTCTAAGGCTTTTGACACGGTTTCTCACGAGATTCTACTGAAAAAGTTGGAAGGGTATCTGAGGAAAAACGTTTTAAAACTATCTAAAAGCTATTTAACCAACAGGACCCAGTATGTTCAGATCGACGGTGTTAACAGCAATTCTGAACAAGTTATTTACGGCGTTCCATAGGGGACCCCATTAGGACCTTTACTCTTTAGTATCTGCATAAATGATTTGCTAAAACTCAAAACAATTAAAAAAAATAATAAGTTTTGCTGATGACACCGCTATTTTTTACAAATACAGAATCATCTACCATCTTTTGGCCCATTAAAAATAAATAATAACGAGGAAATACCGAAATCTTTGTCTATAAAATATCTCGGAGTAGTAATAGATTGCAATATGTAGTGGCATTTCCACTTAAAAAATTATATTAACAAAATTCGAGGATTGCTACCTAGCTTTAGTTATCTAAAAGAGTTTTACAGTCTCACCTTACATATGGGATTTTGGAATTGGGTGGAGTAGATGATTTTCACTTAAAGGCTCTAAGAAATACGCAGAAGTGGTTTTTAAAAATAATGTATGTAAAAAATAGAACTTCCACAGACAACAACAACAAGACAAAACTCATGTTGTGAGATAACTCATATCTCAAAACCCAACGTTCTGTGTACTATTTTGCACCAAGAATATATAACCAACTACCTGTAAACCTCAAAGATATTTCAAAAATTTACTTATCTAAAAAATCTGCGTTTCTTTGGGTAAGAGAAAACAGAAATTTATGTAATGATTTAGTGGTCCTAAACTATGTAAGATAATTGTTAAAAACAAAAAAAAAAGTTTAATATTACAACAGTTTGGTTTACAACACAGAAATTTATATATGTATATTATAGGTTTCACAAATTTTTGTATTAAGATTAAGTTCACATTTATTGTATTTAATATATTTGTTGTACCAAACGCGACAAAGCCAAAAGACACTACCATTTTTCACTTGTTTACTGCATATTTCAAAAGAGGCCTGAATTTATGGCGGATTCGATGGAAAGGAAGCTGACTCCCTTCGTTGCGTAAGGAGTACCATTACAGACCTACCAACCAACGCAACGACTACATCAGCTGTTCAGGCCTCACGTCCACCGTAAAAGTAGGCCTCGTTCGAAATATTCCGTAAACAAGTGAGAAATGTAGTGTCTTTTGAGCTTATTTTGAACGCGTTGGGTGTATCTATACCGATGCGTTGAAATATTTACTTTAAGTGTCTAATAATAAATATAAAACAAAGAAATCACTCTGCTTAAAAAGTAACTTTAGTTGGCTGAATCTGGTCTGATTGTTTGATTTTGTTGCCTGATTCGTTTTTTCGTTGACTAAAAATTACATTAGTTGATGCACAGAATGGACACTTTTGGGTTTTATGCATCAAACAAAAGATGCAAACGCATAAAGAAAAGAAAGCAAGCGTAAAGGGTCCGGCACACGAATCTACAGGTGAGCAAAGTTTATGATTTAAAACAATTAATTATCTGTTGTTTGAAGGTGATAGACAATGATGAACTTGAGAGTAAACTAGGGTTTCGAACTTCGATTGTCTTTATTTTTACTTTTGCATAACGTTCCCAGTAATAACAAAAACTAAGGCTACCTAAAAAACAAAAGATCAAAAGATCTTGGGTGGAAATAACGAAAATTCAAACTTGGATGAGCATCCCACAAGGAACACAATTAATTACAGGATATCGACGGTTCGATCCCAGGATAGATTAAACTTTTTATTAAGTATATAAACTTATGGGCTTTAGCTGATGGCTATATAGAGATGACATAACCTCACAAAATATGTGTGACTCACCATTAGTGGATCGTCGTCCTCTTGGATTATTAAAAACACTAGAGCGAACTAACATATGGTTCTAGAGGTTGGTACGATCTTGACAGCGGGAGCGGCCATTTTTATTCCATAGACATAAATATATAAAGGGTTGTGATCCCAAGTAGCCAAGTAGTTTGATAGTGGATGAGCTACAGTAGTTATAATGGCGTCAGAGCCCTGGTGTCTGTACGGTTCTGTGTGTGTCTGTACGGTGTGATACAGTGTCTACACGGGGTTGGTAAAGGTGTACAAACACATGTCTGTGCGACTGTACAGGTATCTTTGCAAGTGGCTGTACAAGTGGCAGGTGGTGCGGTTAGAATCTGGGAGAAAAACGATTAAGAACTATTAATTCTGGGGGAAAAACAATTAAGATCTTTGTCTGAAACCAATTAACTAGAGTGTGGCATGTGGCGGTATATATCAAAGGATCTTGCGGTTAGATCCTTATCAGTAAAAAGTTCCCACGGTCTTCAAAATTTTCCCACGCTCAAGTGTCCGAATGCCTACACACAAATCCTGTTTTATTTGCCTTAGGAGCATAATCCTACTGAAAATATTAACACGCCAGGACGAATTCGTATCAGGTAACTTGGATAAGTAAGTACCAGTGCGGAACGATGCCTATTTATGAGTGGTTCAAGGTTGGAAATCAATGTGTATGATGGTGTTTAATGATGTATAGTGAAGGGTGACCAGTGAAACTACTGATGAGCCCACGCTCGTTACTCAGGGCGAAACATCGTTTAATCATTTCTCTTTTCGCTTTGATCTTTTGTGTGTTCCTTGTGGGATGCTCATCCAAGTTTGAATTTTCGTTATTTCCACCCAAGATCTTTTGATCTTTTGTTTTTTAGTTTCTTTTCGGTTGAAGTAACTGATTTGGAGGTTTTTTAACTTCTTCTTTGTTTTAAGGCTACCTAGTCTTATAAACAGTTAACCATAAAACTAACTTGTGTTCAGTGAATCACAAAGTTTACAGTTGGTTGCTACTGCTGTTTCGAAACTGATATCTGTTTCCTTCAAAAAGTGTGGGTTTCACAATATCCTTGATGGTGACCCTCGTTTGAGAAAATACAGTTTGGTTACGCCGGATGAAAAAGCTGTTTCCTTGAATTTCCGCTTGGACAGATTTTCCTCCTTGGCGACGATCTTTGCCGGTTTCCCTTACTTATTCTTCTTACCTTTTCTCAGATTCCTTTAATGTACGGAATTATAAGGGTCGCAGTTCTTTCAAGAAGTCAATTAACAAAAACTAAACCACAACGCCATGACACCAAGAACTGCATCTATGACCATCTGAGTATGGGGATATCTACATCGGAGAAAATTTGCCTTATAGAACAAAAATGCAAAATTCGACAAGAAGACAAAACTTTTTTTTTATAGCGACGAGAAATATCACCATCCTGCCGCACTAGAATGTATTTTCTCTAACTCAAGGAAATCCACACTTGTTGGAAGTAACAGATTTCAATTGCGAAACAGCAGAAGCAACTAAAGTTCATTGAACCCAAGTTAGCGTTATGGTTTATTGAACACAAATATAAGTGAAACCAGGTGGTAAAAAATAATAAAATATCTTGATTGAGATTTGACCCACCCTAGTCCCAGGGGGGTCAATTGCCCACCTTTAGGTTGGGGGCGTGCCAAGCCCTTATTGAGGACGAAAAAGCACACATCTTAGCAAAAAAACGGTCAGGGTTTTTAGCTATGCCCTTTGAAATTAATAATTATATAAAAACTATTTTAGGGTACTTTTATGTCGATCCAAATCTACAAGAGTCAAGTGCTAAGATTGCAACTCGACGTGATAACACACAATGAATTTTGGTACGAAAAAGACACGTCAAAAACCTTGTGGAAGACAATTAAAAAAATTGCCTTTATCCTCGAAACGAACTTAAAATTAAACACCTACGGTGTTATACTGAGTTGCCTCTTGATATGCATAGAATCACATAACTCGGTCTTTGTGCAATATGGACCAGAAAATATCGTGTTTAAACTTATAGTAGTTGCCTTGCAATGTTTGGTTTACCTGTTTTGCTGCTACTACGTGGCCGCAGGACCTGCAGGACTAATGTATTTCGCCGAGGCCTTAATATTCCAGCAGAAAATGTTTAACCAAAAAATTAAAGAGATATCCGTCGATTTGTCCAAGAGTCAGGCCGTTGATGAAAGCGACGTTAACGTCAAACTTAAAACGCTATCGAAACGCTTCAATTTGCTGCGAAGATTTCATATTGAAGTGTTAAAAGTTTCCGGATCGATTGGGTTGATTTACGTACCTTTATGTTATACGTTTATGGTGTCGACCATGCTAGCGGCCATTTTTGTAAGTAAACTTTGAGGTAAATTATACTGTAAAAGGCACACTGGAAGCTTGTCAGACAAATAGTGGGGCTTCTAACAGGTCACTGGAAACTCAATAAGCACTTGTATGCAATGGGATCGGTAGAAGATGCCACATGTCGCTTCTGCAAGAAAGAGGAAGAAACCTCTTTACATGTCCTATATCAATGTGAATGCCTAGGTATAACCAGGGCCTTGCTGGGTGACCTAGAATGTCCGCCGCCAGAAAGCTATATACAGGGCACATTCGCAAAGCTTCTGGGTCTCATGACAAGAAAGGGACTGCAACTTGTTTTGTAGTTCTAGCCAAGCAGGTAAGGAGGAAGGCGAACCACAATAGATCTGAGAAGGTCGAGATGGACAGGTGTCTACATCACTATGCCTGACTCCCCACGATATCGATGTTAGATGGATGCAAGTTAGGGGCATCACCCTTCGGTCGACTGTGTATACTTGATCTGCAGTCTAACGATCCTTGCCCTCGACACAGAGGCGTCAGGCAAAAAAAAGACTTCTTGAGAAAGAAAACGAAAAACTTGCATCCTAAGGGGCACGTGCATCAGTTAGGGTAAACGGTGGTTTAATAAAAAGGGTCTATGAAGCCACCCTTTCCCTACTGCTGATACTACTAAAGCCTGGTTTTTTTGAAGATATTGATTTCACGATTTTTAGCCAAACTTTAGAATGATTACAACCTATATTTTTGTCGGAATTTTCTTTGTTCTTTTGTTCGGAAATCTTTTTTTCGAAAAAAGAGAAGCGTTTTATTATAGTCAGATTCTTTTCGCAGTTTTTACTGTAGATATTACACAACATCGTCAACTTTTATTTTAGCTGTCTGGTTATGGTATATAGATTGGCAATTATCTCTTTATTTCGATCATACTGATCAACTTCTTGAAGAATAGAGATTCTTTTTTTTCCCTCAGTAACCTTAGCTCAGGAAATGTCGAAGTGAATTTTAAAACGGGCCATGTGATATCCACACTTTAGGCACGTTTCTGCGAGTTTAACATAGTTACTATTATTTTCTCTTTCTAAATGCATTCGTCTAAGAGAGATCCAGCATACTATACCATCACAAAAAATACCCACCTTTACACCCTTCGACCCCGCATATCTGTCAGGGTATAATTATCTCAAAAAGGTAGTTAGACAGAGGGGTCGGAGGGTGTACAGGCGGTATGTTCGTGGTATTCTGGGTCTCTCTCAGACGAATGCATGTAGAAAAAGAGAATATTAGTAGCTATGTTAAGCTCGCAGAAACGCGCCTTGTTTGGGGTCAAATAATCAATAGAATTGGAGGAATTTTTAATGGAAGGTACATTTTTCAAAAACTAAAATTTCTTACGAAATACTTAGGTCATTCTCCACTGTTTATTAAAAATTAACCCAACAACAATAAACTTAATAAATTAATTAAAAAATTAGGAATTTTAATTTATTAATTTTATTTTAATTTTTCGATCACTGCCAAATTTGAACTTAGGGCCTGTTGTTCAATCAAGGCTCAACTGCCGGTTCAAGTGAACTTGGTTCAAGGATGAGTCTGGTTCAGCTTTAGCCTCTGGTTATTCAATCAAAATTTGAACTGAAGTTTAACTGTCGACGTACTCGACTGCAATATTTTGGGTATCCTCAATATTTTGTTTTATTTTGTATTGTTTAAAAAAACGGTCGATTTTTTTAAGTTTGCAGTCTATCTTCTTCGGATTTAGCTGGCTGTACTTTGGTATACGCCTATAAAATTACCAACTGCACGGAAAAAAATCTACTCTATATTTAAGAAGAGCTCTATTCTTGAAAAATTACATTTGCTTTAAGTATATTATTCTTAGTATTCTGGATCTACGAAGGTTCTTATACTTAAACTGAAAACAAATATACTTTAAATAAGAAGAGGCGGTAATTCAAATCAAAACCAAACCTAATATTAAATCAAATAACTTCTAGAGGTAAAACCAGAAATTCTTCTTTGAAAGCTAAAATATATATTAAAACGAAGTTGAAAAAAAAACTTGTCACAAGAGAAAGATAAATCTGGACCTAAAATATGTTACGAATTGATTGAATCATACTTTTAACTTAGTTTAACTACAATGGTTTAATTTGGATCAAGTCCTTTTATTATTGCTATAAAGCCTTAGTTGTTTTTAAAATTAGAAGAGCTGCACTAAAAACAAGAAATATACCAATATCGAATCGCACCGTTCCAGTTTCACGTTTTTATCTCAACAACTATCATTTAATATAGGCAAAACTATACTCCTATATCTTTAGTTTAAAGGTTCGGATTATTATAAACGCCTAAAAAGTTAAATACTTCCAATTAGTAGGAGAAACCGAGTATCATTATGTATACCCACGGTTGTTAAGAAGTGTGGATGAAGTAGCGAAAGCACCTATTGTTTGGCACGGTCTTGACCGCCTCTTTTGCAAGAGCGCTTTAGATCGTGCTGTCGCGAGAGTCGGTTCGAAATTGTGGTCATAACATCTCGCTGGCAGCTTGCGGAAGTTTTCTGATATATACGTGAGCCGCAGAAACTCGGGAATAGACCACACCATATAATCCGCCTATGGAAATGTGAGTCTTTTCATTTTGTACCCAATAATCGTGTTGATTTGATTCTGCTTACGCTACGTTATAGTAAAATAACATTATTATATTAGCATATATTATATATATGCTAATTTTGTTTTAATTACAGTTGGTGTTTTTTTTTTGATAAGTATAAAATATTATTTGATTGAAGTATAGTTACTTATGCGTTAGAAACATGTTATTCTTGTTCGAATATCATTTCACATCAATACAACCTAAAGCAGTGTTCGAAACAAGAAAAAATTCAAATTAAGTATAGCGTCCGCTTAAAGTAAAAAACCACATTGTCTTAAAATAAGTATAGACCTATATTTGAATTATAATATAAATTACACTTGTCTCAACGCCAGTCATAATTTAAGAATAGGATATTACTTGGATAAAGAACAACTAGAGTTGAGGATATCGTAGATGAAGCTATTCTTGGATCAAGACTAATAATCTTGTTCCAAGAAGAGCTTTTTTCTCTATGTGATTAAAAAATTTCCTGTAGCACAATACCTGAGTTTTAAAAGCACCATCTCTGTCAATGTCAAAAGCGTGATTTCAGAAAGAAAAAAAAGTATTGAGTAAGACACAGACTTTTGTAGCATTAAATTTTTACATGTTCTGAGACATATACAGACCGCTTCAAGCTACTGCGAAAACAGGCCGGAAGAAGTCCAATTTGTCAGTGTACGTACATGCAGGAACACCGCACACCTATCAGTGAAGCTACCAATACTCAGGCTTGCGATCACCACTTGCGTGACTTGCCTTTGGTATTTAGTACGCCTCTAACCACGGTGCTGTGTCGAGCGTAGTCAATGAAACCGGAATTTGGTCAATAAATATGAAAATTTTTATAACGTAATTTTCTTATTTTTTGTCACTGATAAATAAGAGCGTTTTATTCTCAACTGCTCAGATTTATCATTGACAACGTGTTACAATGAAAATAATAAGGAAAAACAAAATAAAGGCAAGTTCTCAAAATAAAATAATACATTCTAAAAACCAAAAAGATTCTCCCAGTCAAAAAAAAAATTAGAACAAATGTTCGAAAAGTCCTCCTTGCTCGGCTAGACAATATTCGAGCCTATTATAACAACCCCTTCTAACGGTTTCAAGCATGTTAGGGGTGATAGTTTGAAAAGCTTCTTCAATTTTAATACGAAGTTTTTCCAAATTATTAGCCCTTTCATGCAACCATCTTGTTGAAACCATGTTTCACCAAATCTCACACCTAACAACTGCCTAGCATGGCCCAATTACGTGTTCCCCTACAATACCCCCCCCAAACATTTAGTTTTTCGGGATACTGTGTTCTTACGTCAAAATACAAATGCAAATTTTCCCTCGACCAATATCGAACGTGTGTTGGGTTAGGACGATTCAATAATGGAAAAGTGCTTTCATCTGTGAAAAGAATAGATCTCAGAAAGTTTTTATCATGATTAGCCCTTTCCATCATTGTTTTGCAAAATTCCATACGACGATAGTTGTCCTCCGGAAAAATTTGATGCGTTTTTGACTCTTTGTAAGAATGATAACTATTCTTTTTGAAAACACGTAAGACAGTGGCTGAAGACGTATCAACTGCTTCGGCAATTTGGTGGCTAGTTAACTTTCGATTTTCCTCCACAGCAACGCAAATCATCACATCTCGTACTTCCTGCTCGTCATTCAAAACAGTGGGTTTTTTATGGTTTCTTGGCGCTACACAACCAAACTTTTCAAAATTCTGCACAAACCTATAAATCGTTGATAAACTAGGTTCTGGGCGATTTACAAAATTATCCAAAAAAAGTTCTTGAATAAGCCTCAATGGTCTGCCTTGATAGTACCATTTGACCATCTGCACTTTTTCGGCAACTTCGTATACATCCATTTTTAGTTTTAAAAATGTATTGTTTCAATTAAGAACTTACCAATAATCTGTTTCTCGAGCAAGGCAGAAATAAAACAAAATAATAAAAACAAAATAAATTTCCAAAAGATAACACTGCAGCGTACTTCGAATCCACCTCGGTCGTACGGCACGGAGAGTAAATTGGACATGATTCCCCCTATGTTCGCAGTAGCCTGAAGCTCATTGTACAGACCGCTTCAAGCTACTACGAACATAGGGGGAATCAAGTCTAATTTACTCTTCGTGCCGTACGACCGAGGTGGATTCGAAGCACGCTGCAGTGTTATCTTTTGGAAATTCATTTTGTTTTTATTATTTTGTTTTATTTCTGCCTTGCTCGAGAAACAGATGGGTAAGTTCTTAATTGAAATAATACATTTTTAAAACTAAAAATGGATGTCTACGAAGTTGCCGAAAAAGTGCAGATGGTCAAATCGTCATAACCCAACACACGTTCGATATTGGTTGAGGGAAAATTTGCATTTGTATTTTGACGTAAGAACACAGTATCCCCAAAAACTAAATGTTTGGGGGGGGTATTGTAGGGGAACACGTAATTGGGCCATTTTTTATTAACGGCAATTGCAATTTGAATGGTCCTAGATACTTGGATCTACTGCAGCAGCACATTATTCCAACTGCTAGGCAGTTGTTAGGTGTAAGATTTGGTGAAACATGGTTTCAACAAGATGGTTGTTCCGCTCACAATGTTGGCCTTGTTAGGGAATATCTTGATAATGTATTTCCTAATCGGGTTATAAGTACACGGGGAACTATTTTATGGCCAGCTCGATCTCCCGATCTTGCTCCTAATGACTTCTATCTGTTTTTGAAGAAGCTTTTCAAATTATCACCCCTAACATGCTTGGAAACGTTAGAAGGGGTTTTTATAGTAGGCTCGGATATTGTCTAGCCGAGCAAGGAGGACTTTTCGAACATTTGCTTTAATTTTTTTTTGACTGGGAGAATCTTTTTGGTTTTTAGAATGTATTATTTTATTTTGAGAACTGGCTTTTATTTTGTTTCTCCTTATTATTTTCATTGTAACACGTCGTCACTGATAAATCTGAGCAGTTGACAATAAACCGCTCTTATTTATCAGTGACAAAAAATAAGAAAATTATGTTATAAAAATTTGCGTATTTATTGACCAAATTCCGGTTTCATTGACTACGCTCCAAACAGCACCGTGGTTAGAGGCGTACTAAATACACGGCGAAAGGCGGCGAAGGGCAGCGAATGGCGATCGGAAGCCTGAGTGTTGGTTGCTTCACTGATAGGCGTGCGGTGTCTCTGCATGTACGTACACTGGCAAATTAGACTTCTTCCGCCCTATGTTCGCAGTAGCTTGAAGCGGTCTGTATGTGATAAATGAAAGTTGTTATGGTGAATTAAATTATGAATTGCATGAAAGTTGTTTCATCTCATTCAATAAGTCCAAAGTGAGAATTAAAGCTCGGACTTTTTGTAAAAGAGTTGTCGACACTAGACGTTGTTATAGACTCCAAAGGACCGTAAGAATTTCGCAACAGGATCTACCCACTGTATAAGAAAAAAAAATCATTAAGGAAAAATATCGGACGCACCAGAGAGTTAGGCACTTATACCAAGATTGCTGGATTGCAGATCTTCGGGTTGGCCAACCACTGGATGTTCTTGTGGTCGTAATTCCTTAGATTTTTAGCCTAGAGACGGATTTTTAACTTTATAATTTTGCTCCGAAAATTTGGTGACCGTTTCGAAAAGAACGTGGATGCCAAAGGAAGTTAATTTTCTCTCAACAGCTTGAGTCGGCGCAGTGTGCCAAAAAATAGACCTTTTTTATGATTAAATAAAAAGGAGGACATTAACAGTACTTTGAACAGCAGCCGAAAAAATACTATAATTAAAGTTTTGACCAAAAATATTATGCGAAAAGCGCGTTTCCGACAAGAGTTTTACAATAAAAAGCATTTGCTCAACGCTCTGTAATTTTCCATTGGTCTAAAAATCCTTCAACGGTCATTAAACAAAAAACTTAACATACATTCATTCATACAAATTTCAGAAAATGTTACACAAAATTGAGAGAGGGGCTTATACTCAAGGGCTTACTCGATATGAAGCTTAAGACCTATTTCAAAAAATGGCGTAACTTTATTTACTGTTTATTGAAATACTTAAAGTCCAGGAAATAGGCATTTATACTTTTTTGACATTTTTGTGATCTCTCTCTCACATTTAAAAAACGAGAGCGACATAAAAATTTTCAAAATAAGGAATTTCTTGAATCAAATTTTTACCTGAGTTTACTTCATTTTTGCATGTGTGAGTGATTGAAAAAATGTCAGTGTTACATTTTGTCATTTATTTTCAAAATGCCGCGATATAACGAACAAGCTCAGATTTTAATTCTAAATGTATTAACCTTTTTTCAACTTGAAAAAGAAGAAGTGAATTTTCGGGGAAACTGTATGAGTGCATAAATTTTAAGAACCCATTAAATATTTCACAGTCAACTTTACATAATATTAAAAAATAAGGAATTCAGAGTGATGCAAGTTATGCTGAAAACCAAGCAAAACAAACCAAGGAAAAGAAAAATAAAATAACGGAGTACATGAAACACAAAATTCGCGATGTAATATATCGAATGTATGAATATCAGGAGTATGTGACCATGGCGCTCTTCATAAAAAGCTAAATGAAGAATTGAGTGGCTTTTTTAATTATTCCGTTAGATCCCTAAATAGGTAAGTAAACACATTTTTTGTAGTAATATCTGGGTGTTCAGCCTGCACAGTAAAGATTCCTCTTATTTAACACCGTCATATAGAGTCATAGTCATTATTTTATTTTATTATTTTTGTAACTTTTTTCAATATTCTAGATGGGTGAAAGATATTGGCTTCAAATGGAAAAAGAGCAGCTGTAGAAAATACCTCATGGACCTACCAGATATTCAATTAAAACGAATTAGGTTTCTACGTGAATATGTGCAAAACTACAACTTAAAGCAAAATGGTTTCGCCCCCATTTTTATAGATGAAACGTGGATATTTAGTAAGGGCTCCTTACGCAACTGTTGGCAAGATAACAGTCAAACAACTTGTTATAAAAAGACTGGAGGAGGTAGATCATTTGAATACTAGTTTAGATTTTAAAATAAAGAAATAATTTTTTTAAATATAGAAATAATTTTTCTAAAACCTAGTTGCGAAAAAAAAATTGATCAATAGGGTTTAATTAGTTTGTAACACTACTTTGTTTGCCTTATAGGTTACCGATACACAGGGTTCCTAAGATTTTCCTTAGGCATAGGATTTCAATAAATCAAACAGAAATGGCATAGAAAGTTCTGCGCGCACAAAAGAAACAGGTATATTGAGCAATGGTGCCAGTTTGTTATTATCTCCGGACTGCTTTCATGAGAAAAAATTGTCGCCACCCTTTCATTGTGAGCATAAATCATAGCTGCAATAATAACCGTTGACAAGATGTCTGCAAATTCCGCTAGATGGCGGCCACACCATGAGATGATCGATTTGAACATCTAATCTAATTAAAAATTAGATGTTTTCAGGTCCAAACCACAGCTTTTTCTTGCTTAAAAGAGGCGGCAGGGTCCATTATTTGCGATACTGAGCGATAAACTCGTGAGGTTGTTAACATTAGAAAGAAATATCTTCGCTTTTAATTAAATTTCTTTCCATTCTGTTCTACTAGTGACATCTATCCGGAAACGGCCAAACCATGCAGCTAGCACTAGCAGCCAAAGAAATCAGTAAACGGCGCTGTTTTTTCTGCAGAGATTTTTGCTTGCGATATTATTGATTTTAAATAAAGCTGCCTTGATATTTTCGAGGTGTTTTATGACATGATCTCGAAACATGTAGCGAACCAATTCTTCAAAACTAGCGGGAGGGTAAAAGCGAAAAATAAGGGGCTGCCAATATTTGTAACACCCAAAAAGGGGTTAAAAGATTTATTTTGCTCTGTTTCTTTACAAAAAACGTTTTTTTTACGAAAAACTTGAGCTTTGCCACTTTTTTTATTTTTTTCTTCAACTTTCTCGAAATTTTCGTCATACCGTAGAAAAAAATTATTTCCTTCATGGTCCTACTCTACTTCTATTCGAAAAAATTTAGAAACAGAGACGGGATCAGTTTTCCTAAAACGGAGGATCTTGGTTTCGAGTCAGAAGATAAAGGGCGTCGCAGGCAAAAATTTTTCAATTAAATTAGCCGAACGCAAAAATGTTAGAAAAACAAAGCACGAAATAAAAATGGCGCCGCTTACAATTTTTTTTCAAAAATTACGTAATTTCAAGAACGCAAAGAAATAGGTCTAAAGAGTATAATTTTTAAGAAAAAAATATCAATTTTCTCGCCCTCCTCCACTGGGACTAAAGGGGCTGTGCACAAGTTACGTAATGGTAATAGGGGGGAGGGGGGTTACAAAACGTTACGTAGGTGGGAGGGGGGTTTTTGACAGCGTTTGCATTTGTGTGAAACTAAGAAAATTTGGAATGAAAATAAGTGAAAAGTTTTTTTTTTGGGGGGGGGTAGTGGTCTTGAAATCGTTACGTAATATTAGGGGAGTGGCGTGCCAAACCGTTACAAAACATTACATAGGGAGGGCGTCAAAAATTGGTAAAATCACCGTTACGTAATTTGTGCACGGCCCCACATCTGACTGTTCCTCCTTTTTGATTTCGAATCAAAGTGCAAAACCCGGGTTGGACGTTCGAAGGCGTCAACCCGTCCTATTTGCTTGATAAAGTTTCTACGAAAATATCTCAGTCGATTTCTCCGGCCGTCTATGAACGCTTTAGGTTAGGCATTTGCATGTATCTCAGTCCCCAGCCTGTAAACAGTGCGTAAGGACAATGGTTACAAAATGAAAAGCCGAAAAATATATTTTTTTACGATATCTTTCATCAGTTTGGTATTAAAGTCGAGCAAAAACAATTTTTATTCCAGTCCTAAAGGTATGAAAATGGAAAACATTAGAAAACAACAACCTGGAATGGATTTACTACGTGTAAGATGTAGTGACAACATCGCCCCATGCCCATCCTTTTCTGCCTAATGTGCTTTTCCGTTTGTCTGCGCCTTATACACGGCTGCTTGGCACCCTAAGGATTTGCTTAGGAACCCTGTATAGTGATCAATGCAGGATGCAAGTCAGGTTTTATTTCAGGGGCCAGTCTGATATTTAAATGTGGTACTAAAAAGGGCGATTATCATGACAACATGAATAGAAACAATTTTGAAACATGGTTTAAAAATCAGTTAAAGCCAAACTTGCCAAAAAAATCTCTCATTATCATGGACAATGCACTTTGTCACTCTGGTTTAGTGGAAGGTATACCAAGAAAGTCTTGGACAAAAACTAAGTTAATTAACTGGCTTAAAAATAGAAATATTGACTTTCCCGAAAAAGTGATGAAGGACGAAATTTGAGCTTTTGTTGTTAAAAAAAGCAACTTTAACAAAAATATTACTTAGATGAGTATGTCAAATCTTTGGGCCACAAGATATTATAGTTGCCACCATATCACTGCCAATCTAATGCAATTAAAATGGTATGGTTTCAGTGCAAGTCTTAAAGAAACGCCAGAAGAAGTTCTGCTAAATTGGAAAAAGTATTTTAGGTACTTTTAGTATGTTTATAGTTATTTACCTGAATTGTCCCGTCCGCGTTTCTACATTCATTCAGTCATTCATTCATAGTTATTTACCTAACAAGTGCCGAAAGTGATACTTTACCGCACGAGAAGGCAGTTGACCGCACGACGCGAACAACTTCGTCCAAGCTGGCAATATATTTTCATTTTATTTTTTAAATTTTGTTTACTTTTTGATGAAATAAAATATTTAAAAAATCACTAAAATATGATAAAAGCGACCAGTAAAAAAGTTTTTGGCTCATAATTGTTCTATTTTTATTTTTTAGAGTACTTGACGAGCTTTCTGTTGATCAGTGGGAGAACTATGTTGGCCATACAAATAAAGTTATTTTGGAATCTTGGCATATCATTAAACAGTGTGTTGAAAGAATTAAGTTCTGAATCTGACGATTCGGAATTTGAAGAAGAAATTTAATTAAGTGCAATTTACAGCCCTCATTTAGTTGCGAAATCTATAATTTTTAGTATATTAGTTTGCTAACTTAATGTTTTAATTAAAATATAAATTTATTAATAGGCTTTTATTTATACTGTAGTAGTAAAAAAGCAAAAAAAGAAATTATTCATCCAAAACAGTAAAAATGTGGGCCAATCCTTATGCGCCCGTTACCTTTATTTTTTTTGGTAATTATTTACTGCTTAGTGAGCTTATTAAGTTCATCTGTAATAAACCACTAATAGTATTGTTTCAAAAAATGTGAATGCTGTTAACGGACATTATCTAGGACATACTACCTTTCGTTGATAGTTGTCAAAAAATGTCAAAAAAGTACAAAAGCCATTGTCCTCGACTATACCTCTCTTGTAAAGCGTCACTATCACTATCTTCCTTAACGGCGCAAGAACAATCCAGAGATAATATAAATTTGTCAATCGATTTCAATACGTCATCTACCACTCATTATCTATCTCTGGTTTCTTTACTGTATTCTCCTGTTCACAGATTGCGCCGCGAATCATTGGGGATTAGGGTCACTGGATCCTAAAACCTGCGGCTGGGACCGCAGGTCTCAGGATCCAGTGACCCTATGAGGGATTGTTTATTTATCACCTAGGTGATCGAATTGAGAGTAGTGACAACTAGTCAAATGGTCATACACACAGACCACCTAAGAGTTCTAAAAAGTAGCTTTTCACCAAAGGAAAAATTATTAAATAAAACACAAAAACCAGGCCGACGAACTCCAAAACAAAACGACAAAACTAAGGTTATGAAGAATGTCAGGCAGACACACTGACATTGGTTAGTTGCAAATACAGTGAGTCGACCAATTTCGATGTTTGCATGGCATAAAGTTTTTTTCCTGGTAAGGGGTGTTACCTAGGTATATATGCTAGATCTCTCTTAGCCGAATACATTTAGGAAAGGAGAACACTAGAAACTATGCCTAGGGTAAGCTCACAAAAAAAGACGTGGGTGGTTAATTTTGATGGTGGCGGTATCTATAATATAACCATTTAAGTAATTTTTGATGCTAGGCATATAACTAACATTGATAGGTAACCCTTATAGTCCATGTTTTTACATTTCCGCATGTTTTAGCTTTAGAGGAAAATAATACTCAATTTGTTTTTTATTAGAGGAAGAGGATTACAAAGCTTATTAATACAATCTAGAGAGTTTTTGAAATTAGGTGTCCATTATTTGGAAAATTACAAATATTTCCAATTTAGTTTTACAGGTCTCTATAAAGGGTATTTCTGACTGTTTCTGACGTAATATGGACGCGGCAATTTTGAAACACCACAAAAGCTAAAACATTTTTTTTTCAAAAAATAAACAAAATTTTAAAAAAGTACCAAGATTTGATGGAAAAACATAGTCCAATAAACAATTTAGGCAAAATTTCAGGCCATTTGGAAGTCCCGTTTCCGAGAAACATGCGGAAAAAGAATTGCCTAATAAACGGAGCCAACAGCGTTGCCGGTTTAACGATGTAATTGGGCCGTTAAAAAATAATCGGGCCTCGCCTTCTAATATCTCCCTTAATCACCAAAATAAAGTCTTCATCATCTGTTAGTTGATCCATTTTACAAAAGTTCAAAATTCACCTCAATTAGCAGTTTGGACTGCACACATGTCAAACAACATATGAAATAACAAATTTTTTTGGAATGGTAAAATTTCTGCTAAATTATTATTTTCAAAAAGCTCTTTTAAACTAGAAAAACATTTTTTTTTAATTTATATTTCTCCTTTTTTTTAAAAAAAAACTGTTTTTTTATACTGAACTTCCGCTTGAAATCTCGAGTGAACCAGGTTCAAAAGCACGGAAAAATTCCGCTTAAGTTCTAAACCAACATTGAACAACTCACCATTTTCCCTAAACCAGGTTCAAACACTGAACTAGCTTTGAAGGGCCACTGAACAACCGGGCATTTGAGGGGATACCTGACCCTTAAACATGGGGTTCAGGTCCCTCCCTAATGATATTCCTTTTATAATATGTTGATAATTTTACATATTTCTCCATAAAAATTAAGTTCTCTGCTTAACACAATAAGCTAAGTATGTGAGCTGCTAAAAATTTTCGTACTTTTACATAGACATAAGCGGTGGGATTTACTAAAAAGGTTTAGTCTATTTTAGAATGGTCCTAGGTTTAAGTGAACTTTTTGGTTTTAAGCATTTTAAACCAACCCTCCTTGAGTTTTGGACATAGTTTGATTTATAAGAAGAATTTTAATAATTTTTTTTATTGAATCTTAACACAATCTTTTGTTGGATTTAAGAGGAAATTTTCAATTTAGAAGAAAACAAAATAAAAAAAATTAAAGCCACGCGAGGTTTAAATAGTAAACACTCTGTAGAATAAATTAACATTGGGGCTATATGTCACTCTAATTAAAACTTACCTTTGTTAGTTTTTTCAATTAATAAGTAATAATAAAATAAGGAGTAGATTAATTTTGTATTTATTCAAAAGGTGTTTTTATTTATGAAATGTATATTTCTGTCACTGTCGAAATGTCAGTTTAAAATTATTAGCGCTGCGTTCAATCACAAACAGCGAGTTCGGATCTTTTACCTCTGCTTGCACCTTGGCAGTGGGCTTTGAGTAAGGAAAGTTTTTTTGACTGAGCTTTTACTTTTAGTTTGTAAATAAGTTAATATAGTTGTTGTGGGTTTTTTGTTTGGTATATTTTTCGTGCATAATCAGTGAACTTCACTTATGTTTGTTTTGCTTCGTAGTGCACTCATAAATATATTTTTTGTGCTGAAAACGGGTTCAAAATATGGCGTTTTTCTGGACCAAATAGAAGGTGTTTTATTAAGTAATGAACAACTTGGGATTTTAAATAAGGTAAATTAATCCTTGTAAAAGCGGTTACTTAAGGAAATTATAAACGAACTTATTACAAAATGCCAAAAAACAATCCTTTCTGGGGGCTATAAATTTAAACCATCCCCCTGAGGTGGTCTAAAACATCACCCACTTTATAAGCTCAAACACAAATAATGAAGCTTTTATGTGCCAAATTTTTGGCGTATTCACCATTTTCCATTTTGAAACCTGTCAAAAAAAATATTTTTAGGGCATTTTCTTCTAAAATATGGTGTATTTTGAGAAAAACAGCAGTTTTTCAGTGGTATTTTGCAATAACAATATAAAATAATCGATAACTTTTTGTCTTTTCTGTATGGGCAAGTGTTTTTTGGAAACTGGTTTTAAAATTTAGTACTCCCCACAGGTGTAAATATTTAGACCTGTGGGAGGGTACTATTTTAGATCTTAGTAAATCTCACTGAAGATGTTGCCAACTTCTAGCACCACCCTATAAGTAAACCACTAAAGTGACAGTCTTTACTGTTGAAACATGTTGGGTCAACACCGTACTTACCTAAAAAGCCTGTTAACTCTTACCCCCTCAGTGCCCTTTAGCCTATCGTGGCTGCGATTTTTATAACCAAATTGACAAGTAAAACATGGATTTTCTGTCAGTTTGGTGTCAATATGGCACCGATCATAGGCCAAAGGATACTAAAACGAAAATAAGTTAACTGGCTTTTTAGTTAAGAACGGTGTTGGTTGGGTAAATCTTTAATAAACAGTGGAGGATGACGTAAGTTTCTTATTCAAAGCAATTTTTGTTTTTACAAAATGTGCCTTCCATTCAAAGTTCAGCTATTTCTGATGTTTATTGACTCCAAAAAGTATGGATATGGCGTGACCCCTTTTTGAACGTTTCTTCGACATTTCCTGAGCTAAGGTCACTGACAGAAAATTTTTTTTTTCTTATTGTCTATGACACAAGTATAATATTGGCATGGGGATATAAAACGTCCATAGAGTGTTGTCCTCATAAAATTCAAAATAAAGAATTTGCCTTTTTCATAAATTCACTTTTGTATGATCTTTGGGCTAATTAGGCGGTTAATCAATACACTTCCTGGCTAAACACTACATAATTTCCATACTCCAATATTTTTTTTTTTTAGGAAAAAATGTCAAAGTTTACAGCAATAGTAACTGTGATTTCGATTAATTCCATAAATTCCATGCCACTACTTACTGGACAAAATTTTGAAAACGTAGTAAGAACTTACCGTTTTTTTTGTTTATTTGTATAATTGTGCAATTTCGGTTTTAGTTTTGTAGCTTTCAAAACACTGCTTTTGTCATCCTCAGCATGCTGCTATTTGTGGTTCGTCTTTATCTTTGCTAGTTACGGAGATTCATGGTGACTCAATCGTATATAATATTATGCACGTTTTTTTAGACCTTACAGATATAAAACGCGATATAACCTTCTTATGACGTTTAGTCTTTGCATAAAATCTCGTTTTTAGTAAGTCAACCCATGGCAAAATCAAACAAACAACTATAAACTGTTTTACTTTTGACCTCTAATTAATTTTTTTATCGTGTCACGCAAGAAACAAAGACATAATATTTCTTATGATTTCTTATTCGATTTTACCATTGTAACACAGCATAATGTTTATATATAATATAATTTATTTATATAATTTGCATATTATTTTATTATTATTTGTTATTGCTTTTTACGTAAGTTTCAATATTTTGGGAGTAATATCTGATATTTTTTTATTTGTTTTCGCAAAAGCAACAATTATAACTAGTTTATGTTGGGAATTTGGAACCTTTGGTTGCACTAAAACAAAGCACACTTAAAATACGGAAGAAAAGAAAAGTCAAGTATGGTCGAGCATGCTTTTTAAAGCAATCATAGATCCACATTAGATAACCTAAAACTTCTAAAAAGTGTACCAAACAAAAGACTTTTAAATGCATATAAAAGTATGGAAATCATTAAATTCAGAAATAGTTTAAATAAAGATAGAGCACCCATCCCGTTTAGTACACTTTATTCTTTGGTTGAGGGGAGATAGGATTAAAAATCGTGATCAATCACAAATTATAAGTCGTATCTTCGCCCACTAGTTCATTGTTTATCGTCTCCTGATGATGCTAACGTTGTTAGCGAAACGCGCGTCGAGTGCAAAAAAGTGTAGTTTTGGTTTGTGGAAAACAATCATAACTTTGTTATAACTAGTTTGTTTCAAAGTAATATGATAAAAATTATAAAAGGCCATATTTGTGTGGTAAAAATATAAGAATTGCTTTTATTGTTTATCAGTGGTAAAACAGCATAGGGAACATATATATATATATATATATATATATATATATATATAAATATATATATATACTGTTTTTCCATAACAACATCTAAATATTACCAACATAACATACCATGCTAAAACCGTTTACGTGACCTGTTATACGAAATTAACCTAATTCGTCAGATTCAATACTGCCACTGTAATCCTTGATATAAAATTTACCTTGATTCCAAAAATCATGGTGCTAGCATCAAAAATAACAAAAAGTCAAAAAGAATACCTTTAAATCCATTTTTCTCATAACATGGTTTTTGAAGATATACGGTTTTTCCTTTGAAGGCAAGATTTATTTAGTCCATTTGACACATTTCCCTTGAACCGATTTTAATGAAATTTAGCACGGTAATGTAGGTCTGACGACAATAAAATACCTTTAACATTTGGGGGGTAGAGGCTAGCTGAGAGACGTAAAGGAGGTAAATTCAGAACTTTGTAATGAAAAAAGATAGAAAAACATGCGGTTTTCAGATTTGTGTTTTGTTCTGGTGACAATACAATTTTTGGAAAGGGGTAGGAGGTGTTTGAGGTATGCAAAAGGGGTAAATTCGTAACTTTGACGGCAAATCAGATACATACATGCGGTTGTCATATTTATGATCTGTTTTAGTAACAATACACTATTAAAAAACTTAAATGTCGCCAGCGTTATCCATACAAGTCCATGTCTGTAACGCACCGATCGGCTGTGTGGCACTAGGGTGGGTAAAAATGAAGAATCGCGAGCGTTACACCCTCGAGAACCAGGCACACTTCGTTGTATAAGGGCCTTTTCGTCCCACTCGGACCTATTCGTGGGAATAACAATGAAAAATCAGAATAAAAAAAACGTCAACGCAGAAGAAAAGAAGATTGGAAAGAGCAAGACAAAATTATGGTGAATAAATATACATCCTGGATTTTATTTTTTTTTGATTAGGATACAAAGTAAAAAATAAAATAAATATATTTTTTTAGCAAATCTCTGTTTAAGACTGTAGTAAACCGAGATATGCAAAATTATTTTTTACTTTTAACTTTTATTTGTTTTATATTATTTTTTTAAAAAGAAATTTCATGAAATTTTTTTCCCTTGGTATTTCCCGAGGATATGAGTTGGAACATCAACATATACCGGGCTTCGCAAATGTTCTCGAAATCATCCCAGCAAACACAAATCGTCGGTATTGAATCGGCCCAATTTAGACAACGTAGGCAGTGTGTCGGCATCGGCGACTATACGCTGGCCCGATGTAGGACAGATTGCGATTTTCAGTTTTCGGTCAATAATCGGCAACTGATAGAGGTCCACATTACTACAGTCGACTTTATGCCGACACCACTTTAGGACCGACGATGGTCCGATTGGAACTTTTTTTAATCGGTCGAAAATCGGCAACTGACGATGGCCCGATTGACTATAGTCAACTTGATGCCATCCCTACTTTATCTGCTTTAGGGCCGACGACGGTCCGATTGGAACTTTGTTTAATCGGACGAGAATCGGCAACTGCCGATGGCCCGATTTACTATAGTCGACATTATGCCAACGCAAACCTTATCTGCTTTAGGGCCGATGATGGTCCGATTGGAACTTTTTTTAATCGGTCGAGAATCGGCAACTGATGATGGCCCAATTTACTATAGTCTACTTTATGCCGACGTCCACTTTATCTGCTCAATCACCGACGTCGGGTCGCTTTGAGAGGCTGATGTGGGGCCTTATTATCGACCCATTATCGGACCTTTGTGGTTTGCCATTGTCGGGGCTCTTTAAGCTACCACCGACGGACTTTCGTCAATCGCCGACGTTCGACCGTTTTAGGAAACCATGTCGGGCCGAGACCAGCTTGCCTACATTAGACCGACCAAATTAAGCAGCTTTATGGGCGGATGGTCGGTATCATGTGGTTAAACCATATCGGACCTTAATCGTACGGCGACGGTATGCCGATGTCAGCAAAAAGTAAAATTTACCATTGGTCCGACGGCGGGCTACACGCTAACGCTGCGTCGGCAAACATACATTGGGACTACATCGCAAAACGGATAAAAAATACTGCTGGTCCGATGTCGTAAATCGACATCGTGCCGATGACGGCAAATTCGGCAATTGACATCGGGCCGACGAAGGACGGAGGGAACCGTGTTTGCTGGGATACCTTGAAACTTAGAAGGCTTTATTACACACGTATTTTGAACTTATTTTTATGCCCGGCCAGCTACGTAAAAAATATTGTACAACTCGCTTAATTTCCGTTTTTTAAATAATTTACCATCATTTTAAGAACTCTTTTTAAATGAAATCAAACGTTTTCATCAATGAAAGTAGTTTTGACGCATACATCGTCCTGAACTATAATTATCAAACTAATGAATTTCTAACTGACTTTTGATATAGTATTTTGGGCAGACCCCAGACGGCTCGGTCAAATCCCCCCCCCCCCCGTCTCTTTCACCCTCAAATAAAATCTATACATATTGCGCTCTATGTAAAATGGTCCAGCATTGCACAATTTTTCACTTATGTTTGAAATTTTGAACCTTTCCCCGAAGGCCTCAGGAAGGTTTTTGACTAACCCTATATACGTCGAGTTAAAATTCTTTCTGGTCTTGCTTTATTTTAGGAACAACTGAATAATATTCATCAACCATTCACACCTTATTTTAGTGGAACCAGACCTACACCTCCCTGTGTGACCTGCCCTGGTACCGATGGAATATGTCAAATAAAAAGCTTTTTTATCTTTTGCTGACACTGTGCTATAAAACACCAACCTTTGCCATGACCATCACTAGCAACTTTAATTATGAATTTTTGCTAGACGTAAGTACAATGACTTGGCAAAAGTACCACACAAACTATGATTTAAAAAGATTTTATCAGATTTTATATAGTTCGATGCGGTTCGTAAGCAAACTTATAAAAACGACAAGTAGTTATAAAACAGAGCTTGTTTTAATCAATTTTTCCACAATTTAAGCAAATTATTTTGTAATGGTTTAAGTAGCCTTAGAACATGACACTGTCACCCTAATAAGCATCTAGAGACGCTGGGAATCGCCGAAGACTCAGAATGTCGATGGTGCATAGAGGAGAGCCGCATGCCCTGGCCATAGAAGGGTGCAGCCCAGAAAAATCTGTTCTTTTGCGAAAGAGGCAGGCTTCTAGGGCTAAACCATGGATAGTGGTGGCCTTAGTACATAGGAATTGTCCCGCCCGCATTTCTTCATTCATTCATTCATTCAGTAGCCTTAGTTATTTAGGGCGACTTTGATAATTTTTAAATTTCCAAAACGTTGATGGCTCATTTTTGGTCAGTAATTTATTAATAAAGTTTTTAAAGTGTTTTATTGTTTCAAATTTTACAAAATTCAATTTCCTAATATCTCTTGCCTTTCCTTTAACAATTCAAAATATCTGCAAGTTTTTTAGGCAACAAACCAAAATGGTTCTCTGAAAACTAGCTTAATATTAAAGGATTATTTGCCAGTGGCGTGGTATTTTTACTTTAAACCTGGACTCGACAGAACTAAAAGTCAATGGTATTAATATTGATTCAAAACAAACTTACGGCTTTCTTGGACAATTTTTTATTATTTATACCAACAGCCAACGTTTCGGTCCTAGGTCTGGCCTGATGATGGTCCAGACTTAGGACCGAAACGTTGTCTGTTGGTATAAATAATAAAACATTGTCCAAAAAAGCCGTAAGTTTGTTTTGAATCAATTAAAATAAAGTGGACGAGAAAATATATATTGTATTAATATTGTATCGTTCGACAACGATTGACTAGCAATTAACTAAGGTTTTGTCCATTGGTCAAGTTTGAAAGTCAGTTAACTCTTTAATAGTTTAATTAAATTATTTATAGTAACGTTGATAATAATTTTCAAATTTCCAAATTGTAGTTGGATGATTTTTTGCAAACAGTTTATTATTTCATGTACATAGCGCTTTCAAAGAATTTTATTATTTTTGCAATATAACGAATAAAATTTCCTCCATTTCTCTTATTTTGCTTTCAGCCCTTTCATTCGTTCTTTCCCAAGGAGCGTTTTCAGAAACTTCTGGTGACAGATATTTATATAATTATTATAAAGAGGGTTCCATTGATACCCTAGGGTATTTAGAAGTTTCCTACAAGAATTGAGTTTGTATATTTGTTTTACTAAAAGCTCTAAATTGATGGTACCCTAAAGTAACATAAAACTGACGTTAACAATATTTTCACGGACATCTTTATAAAAATTAAAGTCATCGGTTCAAATGTTATATAAATTGGTGTTAACAATGTTTCCACCAAAATATTTATAAAAATATAAGTCATCAGTGACAAAAGTTATATAAATTGGTGTTTGAAATCTTTCTGTCAACCCACCTATAAAACCGTAAGTAACTATCAATTAAAGATATATAATAGATTGGTTTTTAAAATGTTGCTATCAACCCACTTATAAAACTTAATTAACCAAAAACAAATTTATATAAGATAAGATTGAAAATATTTCGAGACACTTATAAAAACTTGGGAACTCACACACAATAGTTATATAAATTGGTGTCTGTAATATTCTTATGAACTCATTCATAAACCTTTTTTGCCCATAAGGTTTTTTCTATAATGTTCTTATTAATTTCTTCATATAGTGATTATAATACAACTATTTTTAGAAACAAAAAAAACAATTTTAATTTATTTTGGCAATTATAATAACAAAACAAACAAGATTTTTTAAGGTTAATTTTGTGACATCAAAAGGCGCGTTTTTGCGACATTAATAGGAGCATTTTTGCGACATCAAAAGGCGCGTTTTTGCGAGATACCATACCATTATTATCTTGTTTTAATTACATCAATCTGAGAGAGATAAGAGATCCAAATCTTCTTGAGATAGTTGCCGATGACAGATATCGGGATCGAATGCATTTTACACCCGATTCTCACCAGCGTTTCCCATGCGCAATCACCCTGACTCAAAAAACTCATCACGTGGTCCGACATGAACTTGTATAGGCAAATCTCGCTTAGACCACGTTGATTTGGGGGACCTACGAATGAGAAACGCATAGATGGGAACCGTGTTTTAGAAAAAGAGAACAATATAGTAACCGTGTAAAGGTCGCAAAAACGCACCGTGAAACGTCGAGCGCATACGCTGATACTGCTGGTCGGCGGCAAATGTGAACACCCCGGAAAATACTCGCCTGTATACCCTTCGACCCCGCAATCTAACTATATTCTTGAGATAGTTACCTCTCACAGTTATGCGGGCTTGAAGTGTGTGGAGGCGGAGGCTCGAGGAATGCATTTAGGAAAAGAGAACAATGGTAACTATGTTAAGCTCATTTTTTTAAAGGGTCATAAAATAGTGTTTGTCGAGGTAAACAGTGGTATAGTTGTATTGTTTTTTTTTGTAGAATTGTCGGAAATTTTCCCCATTTTGGATTACAAAAATAGGTTTTTGGCCTAAATAAAAACGTTATTTATGGGGTTTCTACATGTGTTTTAATTGAAATATTGGTTAATAGGGTTAAGAACAACATACAAAATTCAATATTTTTTTGAATATTTTTTTCCCGTTTTCTCAAGTATTTTTGGAGCCCATGAAATTCGAAGTGTATTCGAAAACTATACAGTACACACGGGACCGCAGCTGATTTTCTTAGTAGGATGACTTGAAAAACAGCTTTTATTTGACTATAGTATATAAATATTTATATTCCTGCTTCAGCTTATCTTACTTTCATTTTTATTTTTTTTAGAAGATTGCTAAACACCATTTTATAAATTTTTTTATTGGCAAAAGAAAAATAATAATACATAACAAGCAAATGGAAGAAAGATGGAAAATCTATATTTCTAAATCCATAAAAACTTTTAATTTGTTATGTAGTGTTGTTAAAAAAATAAAATATAATAAAACCTTTTTATAATAATCTCTATACTTGAGGGCTCATAAGGAAGTTTTATAAAATTTATATGTTGTTTTTCTATCCATTACTATGTCCCATAAATTTTTATAAGCTGGTGTTGAACAGTTGTTTTTCAAGTCTTTTTTACTCATTTAAGAGATATATTAGAGTTATAGAATTATCACCAACACTAAATAATATAACTTTTGGTTATTTTGTGAAGGTTTTATATTATTTGCTGTAACTTTTATATAGACAAAAATGCTCATTGGGTTAAACCATCAATAAACCAAAAAAGGTTCATAAAACTAAAACGCTACTTCGAAAAACACCTAGTGAAATTTGAAGTGGTTAGTCACTAATAGTGGCATTTTCTTTCAAATTTGACCGTTGGAGGAATTAAACAGACATAAAAGACATAACGTTTTTTTAGCAATACATTAACACTTTTTTTTAATTTCCGTTACTTTACTTTCTTTTAGACCACGCGCAGACTGTATGGATTTGGAAATATATTCTACACCATCAAATATGGCAAGAAATAGGCGTAATAATAATGAAAACAAAAATGGAATTATGCGATTTGTTTGCGTTGTTTTCTTAAATTATGATGTTTAAATAGATATATGTAATACTAATAATGCGTTTTTGTAGCAAAACTTTCATGATAATTAGTTTTTTCTTTGTTAAAGTAGTCTTGTTTTAAAAAAAAACGCTACATGCGTTTGTCCTATCGCGCAAAATTTTCTTTTTATTCCATTCACCAGTTTAAAATAGCTGACGGTATGCATCCTCACACTAAGAGGTATGCATCAAACTGATTTGGACAATAATCAGAGACAACTTAATAGCTTACGGAGACTAACAGAAAGATGGGGCCGCGCAGAAACTGCGGCGGAGAGTGAAAGTATTGCTTGTATTAAGTAAACACCTACCTTGCCCCGTCCATCTCTTTCTATATGATCATAAAAGAAAGACAGAACATTTTTCAATGTCAAAATATATTTCACTTAATTTAGTTTTGTATCTGTCGGTTTTTGCCACCGTTTGTCAAAGTCTGTCAAGCCTGGCAAGCGGTTTTTTTAGATTTTTAAAAGTGAATTATTTTAATTTAATTAGCTATATCGTGGATTAACAACTTATTGTAAAGTCTACAATGCCATTCAAATCAGGCTGGATCACTACCATTGAAGCGAGAGAGCATGGTACTATTTGGAGAGTGCCGAAAATTAAGGTTCAGATGATTTATACAGAGTTAAGCAAGAAGATAATAGGTTAAACTACAAGCAAAAAAAAAGAGATATAGGTTAAAACATTTACAAAATCTGTAAGACTCTTAAACTGGGATTTTCTTCCAATTAATAAAAGAAAATAACATAATAAAGTGTTGAACTTAAAACTTCCAAATCAGTTACATCAACCGAAAAGAATTTATAAAAGGTATGATCAAAAGATCTTGGGAGGAAAGACCGAAATTTCAAAATTGTACGAGTGTCCCACAAGGAACACACAAAAGAGCAAAGCGAAAAGAGAAACAATTAAACGATGTTTCGCCCGGGGTGACCAGCGTGGGCTCGTCAGTGGATTCACTAGTCACCCTAAATCCAGACATCATTCAACACCATCGCACACTCTGACTTCCAAGTCTGAGACACTCACAAATAGGCATCGTTCCGCATGGTACTTATTATAAGTCACCTGATACGGGTTCGTCCTGGCGTGTTAATGTTTCCAATAGGAATATGCTCCTAAGACAATTAAAACAAGAAGTTAAAACTTTCAAATCAGTTACATCAACCGAAAAGAATTTAAAAAAGGGAAAATCAAAAGATCTTGGGAGGAAAGAACGAAATTTAAAAATTGTACGAGTGTCCCACAAGGAACACACAAAAGACCTTTTCAACTAATAACAGAAGGATTAAAAAATCTGAAATTTCCTGTCGAGTTGCTGCAAAAAAATATATTTTTTGATCACGGGTGCAAAAAAAGATTTCTGTCCGTTTTTTACCCAAAATTAAAGAGAAATAGCGAAATATAGTAATATTGAAAAAATCTAATTATTCTTGCCTAAAAATTACGTTATTTCCGCCGGTTTTTATAAAGTATTTACGAAAAAATAATTTAAAAAAATCGCAAAATTTCAAACTGTCAAAGATTAAAATGTCGCAACAATGAACGTCACCGAGTGAAGGCACATCGCTATGGAAACCGCATTATTATTTAATTTACCAGCCGCCTTGATGTATAGTGTAAAGATGGTGTGTTGCAAGAAGTGCTCTTCGTTCGAGATTTTTAAAAGTATTTTCCTGTTTTTCTTATATTTTCAGATAATGCTATGAAAAAAAATAGTGTTAACAACTCGCGGCTAAACTGTGCTTTTTTTTTACTCGCGCTTTTAAATACCTCGCTGCGCTCGTTATTTAAACCAACTCTTGTAAAAAAAAGCACTATTTTAGCCACTAGTTGTTAAAACTACTATTTTAACGGAAGAACAAAAACAGGCCAGGGTTATTTTTACATTAAATAATGTTCTTCATGATGCTGAATTGTCGTGGAAGGTCTTCACAGATGAATAGATATTATAGTCATCTTTGAGCAGCAGACCAATTTTAGTGTATCGTCCAGCAAATTCTAGGTTTGATCCAAAATAACACCAAACAAATTAAGAAAGCTGGACATTTTTCAGTGAATATGTGGGTCTGGTTTAGAACTAGAGGTTTGGTTATGTTTTGGCAAATCGTAGGAAGATTCATCAATCAAAAATATAAAGAAAAACGAAAAAAGAAGTTAAGAAACCTCTAAATCAGTTACTTCAACCGAAAAGAAACCAAAAAATAAAAGATAAAAAGATCTTGGGTGGAAATACCGAAAATTCAAACTTGGATGAGCATCCCACAAGGAGCACACAAGGGACCAAAGCGAAAAGAAAAATGATTAAACGATGTTTCGCTCTGGGTAACTAGCGTGAGCTCATCAGTGGTTTCACTGGTCACCCTCCCCATACATCATTAAACACCATCATCCACTTTGATTTCCAACCTTGAGTCACTCACAAATAGGTATCGTTCCGCACTGGTACTTATCCAAGTTACCTGATACGGAATCATCATGGCGTGTTAATATTTCCAATAGGATTATGCTCCTAAGGTAACTAAAACAAAAAAGAAGTTAAAAAACCTCCAAATCAGTTACTCAACCGAAAAGAAACCAAAACAAAAAGATCAAAAGATATTGGTTGGAAATAACGAAAGTTCAAACTTGGATGAGCATCCCACAAGGAACACACAAGGGACCAAAGCGAAAAGAGAAATGATTAAACGATGTTTCGCTCTGGGTAACTAGCGTGAGATCATCAGTGGTTTCACTGGTCACCCTCCCCATACATCATTAAACACCATCATACACTTTGACTTCCAACCTTGAATCACTCACAAATAGGCATCGTTCCGCACTGGTACTTATCCAAGTTACCTGATATGGAATCATCATGGCGTGTTAATATTTCCAATAGGATTATGCTCCTAAGGTAACTAAAACAAAAAAAGAAGTTAAGAAACCTCCCCATCAGTTACTCAACCGAAAAGATACCAAAAAAAAAGATCAAAAGATATTGGTTGGAAATAACGAAAGTTCAAACTTGGATGAGTATCCCACAAGGAACACACAAGGGACCAAAGCGAAAAGAGAAATGATTAAGCGATGTTTCGCTTTGGGTAACTAGCGTGAGCTCATCAGTGGTTTCACTGGTCACCCTCCCCATACATCATTAAACACCATCATACACTTTGATTTCCAACCTTGAATCACTCACAAATAGGCATCGTTCCGCACTGGTACTTATCCAAGTTACCTGATACGGATTCGTCCTGACGTGTCAATATTTCCCATAGGATTGTGCTCCTAAGGCAACTAAAACAAAACAGAAGTTAAAAAACCTCCAAATCAGTTACTTCAACCGAAAAGAAACCAAATAACAGAAGATCAAAAGATCTTGGATGGAAATAACGAACATTCAAACTTGGACGAGCATCCCACAAGGAACACACAAAGGACCAAAGCGAAAAGAGAAATGATTGCACGATGTTTCGCTCTGGGTAAGATTCTTGAAAATGTTATGTTGCGATTTTCTTTGTTTACCAGCAGGACAACTGTCCCGTAAACACGACTAATGTTGTTCGCCAGTGGTTTGAAAATAGTAATATTGAAACTCTTCTTTGGCCATCCAACAGAGAAACTGGAGACCACAAAATGCTAAAGAGTTAAGCGATGCAATTCAGCAGATCATGAATATTTCAATGTTTAAGTTTTTCAATGCCCAGGCGTTTGCAGGGTGTTATTAAAAAGAATTGTGTGCCCACTTAATACTAACTTTCGTTTTTGTTTTAAATAATATTTAATATTCAGTTGTTTCCAATCCGTTGCGTTATTTTGAACCCATCGCTTTTTTCATTTTACTATCGTCATTTTATGAACACCAAAATTACTGGCCGCTCTCCTCATAGACCAGCCGTCTTCTGTAACTCGAGTGATAATTACTATTTTGCAATAAAGATTGCTTTTAAATTACTTTTAAATTTTAAATTACCGCTAAAAGTCACAAAACCGCGCAAGACCACCAAAACAATAAAAAAGCAAGCAAATCCCCAACAACGCAAAAATGCATTTTTTAGCTTGCGCGGTATATTCTGCGCGGTTAAAGTCACGGAACTTTTATCATTAGTATTTTTCTATTCGCTTTTCTTTAATTTGTGCTGTATCATATATTATTTAGGCGAAGATTGTCACGTTGGCGCGGTTTGTGAATAGGTATGCAGGTATCAGTTTTAGACTATATTTTCTTACTTGCTTGAAAAATGACAGTACGCAGCGGGTATGGTGCAAGATTTATACCCTCAAAAAATTGCTTTTTAAGATTCTGCGCGCTACCAGTTTCCGCAAAAATTTTAACTTCTAAATTCTTTAGGTGCCTTTGACAAGGTGTGCAATCGACAAAAAAATCTTTGTTTTTGTTGTAAAAGGCTTTTTTCTTGATTTAAGAGAGCAGTGATCTCCCTGAATCAACTTAAAGTGAGACACTATACGTTGTTATACATTGACTTAAAAAAAATATTTATTTTGAACAAAAAAATCAACCAAATCGTGATTGTTTTAAAATTTAAAGCAGATAAACCACCTTTTGGCGGTGGTCTATAATATACGATGATTTTTCTCAAAATGCAACATCCCGTGTCACTTTGACAGTTCTCAGATTTCTTGTTTACGCATATTTTATTAATATTTACGGATTATTTAGACTGTTCTAAGAAAAAATCGCCCTATGCGTCTCATTCTAGTACATTTTGACGTCTATCGAGGTAAAATTATCTTATAAATTGTGGTTTGGTTTGGCTTAAAATAAACTAGTAAATACCACCCTAGAGGTTTTTAGACCTATGTTTTACAAAGGGTTAGCACATCACTTACTTCGTTGGCGTTGAGCTTTATTACTTCTTGTCCGATTTTTAGAAGTGATATCTCTCTGTGCACGACAAAGACGTGTCTTTATGTCAAATGTCTAAAATTGAGTACAGTGGCGCACATAAAATTTTGGCGGGTGGTGTTAAAAATGAGGAAATTTTAAAATCATGGATTTTAACGAAATGTCAATATTGACAAAAGTTTCATATAGCCTGAAGCTTTAGCCTTTCGCAGAACCTAAAATCACAAAAATCAAGCTTACGGTTGCAAAAATACATCCGACAAAAAACTGTACGGTTTTTCTTGACCCACTTAGCTGAAAATAAAACTGTGAACTTACATCTTGGCTATTTTGAACGCGAGCGCGGCGTAAAGGAAACTTGGAACTAAAACATTTATTATTTTCCCCTTACATTTTACATAATAAATAGTAGTTTTAATAACTAGTGGCTAAAATAGTGCTTTTTCGTACAAGCGTTGGCTTAAATAACGAGCGGAGCGAGGTATTTAAAAAAGCGAGTAAAAAAAAGCACAGTTTAGCCGCGACTTGTTAACACTATTTTTTTAAATACCTTTATCATAAAATTCAAGAAAAACAGGAAAATGTGTAAAAGTGTGACTTTTCCGCACGCATTTTAGTTTTGAAAGTGCCACTTTTCCGCACTACTTTTCTGCACGGTCTTGAAAAATCTGAATCGGTACCTTAATAACAATTTTTTCGGTGTCCTTATAATCACTCAACTCTCAAATAGTTGTCAAAAACTAGTCTATTCACAATTTTAATGCATGACAACAAGATAACAAACTAAAAAGTGCTTGAAAATGGACGCGTCAAGATCCGAAGAAAATCTTCCAAAATCTATAATAAATACAGCAAGAGACCTTGACCTCCTTCCTGTGGAATCGAAAACAAGGTATGAGAAGGAATATTTTTTTTCACTAAGTGGTGCAAGGAACAACTAGTTAAAAGCTTCATGGGGGAAGTATTCCTTGCCTATTTTGTAAAACTTAGTAATACCTGCAGACCAAACACGATGTGGTCAAGATATTCGATGATAAAAACAGTACTTAATGGCTTATGGCGTACCTAAAGAAGAAAAATGTGGGGTCCCAACCAAAAAAATCCAAAATTTTTACAAAACAGGAAATCGCCAAATTTTTGTCTGAAACACCTGACGAAATATATCTTATGATCAAAATAGTAACAATCTTTGGATTAGCCGGCGCATGCCGTCGCGAACAACTTACAAAGGTAACTACTAACGACATATCCTTGGAAAGAGATGACCTATTAATCGTAAACCTGACTCAAAAAACCATACCAGGCGACCTTTAGTAATTTTTAATGATATAAATGACGGAAACTATTTACAACTGTACAAAAAATATGCCAATCTAAGGAAACCTGGTACACCACATAATAGATTTTTTGTACATTACAAAACCAGAACCTGCACCATTCAAGCTGTCGGAATAAACTCTTTTGCAAAATAAAATTCCCAACCCCGAATCCTACACAGGTCAAAGCTTCCGCCATTCTTCGGCCACAATGTTAGCGGACAGTGGAGAAGGAATAACAAATATTAAAAGATTGGGCGGATGGAAGTCGACCGCAGTTGCTGAGGGATATTTGGAAGAGTCGACTCAGCTGAAAAAAGAATTGTCAAACAAGATATTATCATATCCCTCAACATCAGCCAATAGTAGTGTCCCTTCTCCTTCCGAAAATGACGACATCGCTGGTAAAAATTTTGAAAATCACGAAATAGTTCTGCATCAGCAATAAATCTCCAAAATGCATCTAATTGCAGTTTCACTATCAACATAACCGTTTCTTTAATTCTTTATAACTTTATTTTTTACGTTTTCCGCACGCTCGAAAAAAAAAATAGCGTCCCTAACACTTGCGGAAAGTTTCTTTTCAATGCTGCAATAGCGTGCGGAAAAGTGACACTTTCCGCACTTCTCGCAATACACCATCTTTACACTATAAATCAAGGCGGCTGGTAAATGAAATAACAATCGTTTCCATAGCGAGGTGTCTTTTTGCTCGGTGACGTTCATTATTGCAACATTTTAATCTTTGACAATTTGAAATTTTGACTATATTTTTAAATGATTTTATCGTAAATACTTGGTAAAAACTAACGGAAATGGCTTAATTCTTAGGCAAGAATAATTAGGTTTTTTCAATATTACTATTGTCCGCTATTTCTCTTTAACTTTGGGCAAAAAACAGACAGAAATATTTTTTCTGTACCCGTGATCAAAAAAAAAGTTTTTTTGCATCGGTAACCAAAAAAGCCATGCTTTAGTTATCTGCAGACAGTTACTAAAATCATGTTTTTGATGAAGGTATAAAAAAATATTTTTATCGGACCTATAAAATAGAAAAGGGGATCTCTATTTGAATGCACTTTGTTTGGACTTCCTGAGAAAAATGAAAAATTTTTCTTCAGATACGGATCGCAAAAATGATCATATCTATCAGACGCCCCCTGCCCCAGATGAAGTGCGTTCGAAAACATCCCTGCCGAAATAAAATCAATACCCCTCACTACCTAAACCTTTGCAAGTACTCTAGAGCGAGATAGTAATATGGAAATAATCCATTAAGAGTATAAGGCATTCTCTACATGCGCAGTCCTTCCTGCTAACGTTGTTCGTTTAGAGGATTGAGGTGAGCGGAGACTAAACTGAGCACAGCCTGCTTATGGTGGGTCATGTGATTTGGACAGCACCGTTTGCTAGAGTATGCTTGTTTTGTGATTTCCTACTATAGGTATGAACTATAGTGGTTGCACTTGCTGTATGTACACTATAGTTAGTGTATATTTTTAAATTCTTAGCGAGCGCGTTTGCAGGAATGCCGTTCACGGGCTTGTTTATAATGATTAAAAATCAAGTGGTCATGTGTAAAAAGTTATGTTGTGAATAATACTCAGTTGGCTTTTGTGTTTTTTGGGACTATTTTTTGTGAATATGTCAACATTTTTCAGGATTAAAACTTTAGTAAATAGAGGTAGGTATAAATAAAAGATAGTGTTTTTTTTATTTCTAATTTGATTTCAAAAGGCACTAAATGATTAAATTGTTGAAGTAGTCCATCTTGGGTGGAGATGATAATTAAATCAAATAACCAGGGTCATTCACCACTTAATTTATTGAAAACCAATATGTTTCAGCAGTATAAGCTGTCATCATCAGGGTTTCTAGCTTGAGCTACAAAATGGCGGTCTCTCTGCAAAGAGAACTAAATATCGTCAGCTGGAAATGATATAATTTAAGCGTATTTTTAAAATAAAATTAAAATGGTCCAGGAAGACATACTATGCCTGGACAAATTAAATACTTGACCCACCCAGCATAAGTTGTTGTTGGGGGGTCTTTTGTTTTAATTCTTTTCTTTAATAGTTTAATAATGTAAGGATTTTTTTTCTTCTCCACGTTTAAAATGGATGTGAGATGGTTTTCAACTTTACACACTTAAATTATATTATGTCCACCTGACGCTATTTAGTTCTTTTTGCAGAGAGACCCCCATTTTGTAGCTCAAGCTAGAAACTCTGATGATGGCAGTTTATACGGCCGAAACATGTTGTTTTTTCAATAAATTAAGTGGAGAATTTCCCTGGTTGTTTGATTTTATTAAATGATTGGTTGTGTGAATATAGAAAAAAGGCATGGTACCTGTTTAATTTTACAAATAATGTCTTCTAAGATAATTTTTTTTTGTTATTTTTATTTATCTGTGTATATTAAAATCGGTCATCTGACAATTTAATAATAGATAACATACAAGCAAATCCAAATATTGATAAAGTTAAGTAGAATTTTAGGTTTTGAAATAAGATAAAATAAAGATAGAAAACTAGAAGATGAAGAATTTTGTTTTAATTGTTTTATTAATTTTTGCGTCTTTTAGTAATTGCGTAATTTTTAGTTCTATTCTATCAAATTATAGGTACTTAACTAATTGAATTAAAAATTTATTTGTTTGCCATTTATTTAATTTTTTGATATTTTTTATTTATTAATAGACTGTAGCCATCCATATATCAAAAACAGTTCCTACGAGCCACAGACAAATTATTTGTCGTAAGTACCTACCAATCTAAAATCTAAAATTAAAGGTAGCGATGAGAACTACAGTGCGTCCCACGAAAGTTGACCTTAAGCTTCTAATAAAACGATAAATCAAAATGGCTACTAGGAGTTCCAATTGACAATAAGAGACAAATACTATAGGACAACTTTTGTGTGGTAAACTGTAAATGTCTTCTAGAAGGTGAAGGATCTTTTCATTGTAAAATGTTGGCTTGAAAGGTTCATGCTTGGTTCCGGAAACACAAGGCTGTATAAACTCTTTTTTTTATTTTCTTTTGTCGTTTGAAATTCTATTGCAATTCTGGGATCTTACTGGTTTTGGCTGGTGAGAGGTACTTAGGTATTATCGAGGGTATTATACAACAAGTGATAAGAAAATAAGGCACATATTAGATACTTAAAATTGGGAAGCAGGCATTTATGAAAACCCACAGATAACAAAATGGTTAGGATACCCTAGCTACGTAGGAATACTGCAAGGGTGGTCGGAGAGTGAGACGTAGTCGCTGTTGTATGACGTACCTATTCATGCGCATGTGCGACGAAATACGATTACGATTAAGAACACTCTATTTGTGCAACTTTGTGTCTATTATATTTTTCTTAGTGAACGAAGAAAAGCACATTTTTTATTTAAATTATAAAAATTACGAATGACTTTTTTTTCTTTAAAAAACAAATATTTAAAAATTATCTTTGCTCTTTAAGTCACATGATAATATATAAAGGGTGTTTAAAATTAAAAGAAGACCCGTCCGTCGATTTTGTACTTTACATTGGAGGACGCACATGATACATGGGAAATTTCGCATCAGTGAAAGTGCTTGAAATTTTTATATGTTGTAGATATTGAAATTCCCAACAATGTTTAAATTACCCTAAATCTTGTAAGTCTTAAAGTTTTCGAGATATGATAGAATTTTGAAAAAAATAAATTGACATTGTCATTTGGATTACGACGACACAATTTTTAGTAGGAGTACTAAGTATATGTTATCTGAAACGGGAATTTGAGGATTATATAATACATAAACATTTTTAGCAAATTAAAAACTGAATCTTTGTTTTATTTACCTTTTTTGTATAAGACACAGCGGTAAGGGAGGTTTAGTGAGGTTGATGTTGATGTTTACATCTATATCCATGATCGGTTAAACCTGTCGACCAATAAAAGTAAAAAAGTAAAGTAGTAAAGTAAAGTAAAGTAAAATGTTCGCTTTAACGCAATAGTCTTGTGTTCAATCGTCTCGCACTCATTCACCTCAACAAACCTTACCAATCGTCTTAACATTCCGTGATCCTAGGGCTCCACGGGTGCCGATTCTTGAATTTCGTGAGAATGGTCGCTTGGGAACCGTCACATTCTTCGTTTCAGCCAATAAGAAGGCTCAAAAGCTGCCAAGCTTGTACGGAGCATGCGCAAAGCTAACTCGATTATCGTTTTTCAAGAGCGCCCGTTTTCCTGCACAAAGGCAGGTGTATGAAAGTTGAGGAAGGTTTCTTCGATACACAGCAATCGGGTGATGTTCGGCTGTGGTTGGATAGATTTCGGATAACTCGTGATAACTTTAGAGCCCGTTTTGGTCGATATCAAGGAGGTGACCGTTCCCGTGCGACCTTTCCTACAAAATTCAAGAATCGGCACCACGGTCGAACTCACTTTAGGGGCGCTTAATCATCTCGAGTCAACTCGTATACTCATATAAATCATGGCACTCACCAAAAAGAGGTACAAATAAAAAGTCTATATTGCGCTCTATTTATGCCATTGGGTATAGTCTCACCACTTGTTTACTCAATGCTGAACTTCTATTTATCCCATTTATTTAGTTTCCAAAAATAATATTTTGGTGGTTGGGTCCTACGTTAGCAGTTATTTGTCAGGTTTTGAGGTTGACAAAAGGGCGGAGAATCATGTCAAATTAAAATCTTTCATCTGCCCAATATCTGAAAAATGCATAGTATTGGTATTCTTATAAGCTATGTATGGTTTATTTTTTAGTAAAAATATGCCCCGAAAACCGCAATTTTAGAAAATCATATCTTGAAAACATTAAGACCTACAAGATTTAGGGTAATTTGAACATTGTTGGAAATTTCAACATCTACAACACATAAAAATTTCACTGATGCGAAATTTCCCATGTATTGTGTGCGTCCCCCAGGGTGAGCTTCACCTCAAACATTTAAATTGGTGAAAGTGCCAATGATACCTTATTCTGAAGATCTTTTAAATGTCTTGACATTGACAGAAATTAGAACCCGAAAAACCTAGTCATTGTTTTTTGAAATATTCACTTGCCTCCTTTTAAATGGTACACCCTGTACACTTAATTTAACAAATTAAAAACAAACGCCTTGGCTTAATCCTAGTTTCGTCAAGGATTATTATAAAGTTAAAAGTTCTTTCGTGTCATTTACATTTCCTGGCAACTTGTATATTATTATTATTATTACCTAAACAGAATATATTTAAAATTAATTGGCGCTAGTTGTTTATACGTAATTACTATAATTGGTGAGTAGCTGCCCACCAACTAAAATTACTTAATCTTGACTACTTGCACTAAGGCAGTAGCGGTCGCAATGTTTCGTAAAAATTATCTGCTAACAATCAGTAATGTGATTTTTTTGTCTCTCAAAATTTTAACAAAAGAGTGTTAGTAATGTAAAAAAAGAAATATGCAACGCGTACAAGGTCAACTCTTGAGCGACTCGGCCGATCGGTCGGGCCGTTTAAAAAGATAGCTTCTTTTTAAACGATTTTTATTTTAACTTTTACCCCCTTTACACAACTCAACCACCCCCAGTACTGAATTTTTTTTCGTAAAATTGTATTGTCATGAGATCAAATCACAAATCTGTTTTGCATCACAAAGTTTTGAATTTACCCCCTTTACACCCCACAACCACCCCCTATCAGAAAAATCGCGAGCGTGGTTAAACATAAACAGTGGGATTTACTAAAACGGTTTAGTCTATTTTAAAACGGTCCTAGGTTTAAGTGAAATTTTTGATTTTAAACATTTTAAACGAACCCTCCTTAAGTTTTGGACGTAGTTTGATTTATAACAAGAATTTTAATAAATTTGTTTATTGAATAATCATCTTAACACAATCTTTTGTTGGATTTAAGAGGAAATTTTCAATTTAGAAGAAAAGAAAATTAAAAAATTTAAACCCAAGCCGGGTTTAAATAGTAAACACTCTGTAGAATAAATTTACATATAGGTTATATGTCACTCTAATTAAAACTTACCATTGTTAATTAATTTTTCCAATTAATACTTGATGTCACACAACGATTTAGATGACTAATAATAAAATACGGAGTAGATTAATTTTGTATTTATCTAAAAGGTGTTTTTATTTATGAAATGTATTAAAAAACTTAAATGCAAGTTTTTTTACATTTCTGTCACTGTCGAAATGTCAGTTTAAAAATATTAGCGCTGCGTTCAATCACAAACAGCGAGTTTGGATCTTTTACCTCTGCTTGCACCTTGGCTTGCACTAACTTCTACTTATGAAAGGTACAGCTTTAAAATGAGAGGGCTTTGAGTAAGGAAACTTTATTTGACTGAGCTTTTAGATAACCTCAATGTTACTTTCAGTTTGTAAATAAATTAATATAGTTGTTTTGGTTTTTTTGTTTGGTATATTTTTCGTGCATAATCAGTAACCTTCACTTATGTTTGTTTTGCCATGTAGTGCCCTCATAAATATGTTTTATGTGCTGAAAATGGGTTCAAAATATGGCGTTTTTCTGGACAAAAAATAGGAGGTGATTTATTGGGTAATGAATAACTTGGCACATTAAATAAGGTAAATTGATCCTTGTAAAAACGGTTACTTAGGCAAATAATAAACGAACTTATTACCAAATGCCACAAAACAATCCTTTCTGGGGTCTTTAAATTTAAACCACCCCCCTGAGGTGGTGTAAAAATCACTAACTTTATAACCTCAAACACAAATAATGAAGCTATATGTACCAAATTTTTGGCGTATTCACCATTTGCCATCTTGAAACCTGTCAAAAAAAAAATTGTTTTAGGGCATTTTCTTCTAAAATATGGTGTATTTTGAGAAAAAAAGCAGTCTTTCAGTGGTATTGTGCAATAACAATAAAATAATCAATAACTTTGAGTCTTTTTTGTATGGGTAAGTGTTTTTTGAAAGTTGGTTTAAAAATTTAGTACACCCCACAGGTGTAAAAATTTAGACCTGTGGGAGGTACTATTTTAGATCTTAGTAAATCCCACTGAAAGTGTCGCCAGCGTTACATCTTCGGAACGAAGGCACACCTCGTTGTATAAGGACCTTTCCTTTCTACACGGACCTATGGAAGGGATGACCGAATATTTGTCCGCTACTCGTGGGAGTAACAATAAAAAGTCAGAATAAAGAAACGTAACTACAGAAAAGAAGAAGACTTGAAAAAGCAAGGCGTATAGTGAATAATTAAACATCCTACATTTTATTTCCTTTTCCTTTTGAGTAAGACCAAAAAGTGAAAAATAAAATAAATAAAATAATTTTTTTAAGTTAAACGATTTTATTACAAAATAGCACTAAAAAGTAAAAAATATTTGGCAAAAATATAAAATTTGCCATTAACGCCATTCACTCAAATATTTTTTTATTTATGTTATTCAGGTTTACGCAGTTATCACCCTTCTCGATCGCACCTTAATAAAAGCTCACCCACGAGTTGAACTCGTACACACTGTATATATATATCTTTTAATAAACACTTTTTACGTTAACAAATCTGATTTTATCTAGGAATGATCTGATGTGATTGTTAAAATAAAATAACCATCCAATTTAAAACCAAAAGATCGCTTTCATAGATTAAAGAGTATTGTTTTTATATACACTGAAATAGTTACGAAATATGCCTAAAGAAAGTCGTAAAAAACTTCAATTTGCTTTTTTTTATTATGCAAAACCATTTGCTGCTATCAATGCTGCTATATGCTATAACTCGAAATTTGACTTTAAACACCGCCAAAAAAATAAACCAATAAAAAATACAATTTTTTTATAACCCAAAAATTCAGCAAAATTAATTACTTTTTTTGATATAAATTATCCTTGAAAAACTGAACATTGCTTATATTTAACTTTTTTTTCTAACTCTTATATAGTTTCGGCTGGAAAAAATTGAGGGGGGACTAAAACAGCGTTTTTGTTATTCTTAAACTTTTACACTTACAACAAAAACGATGAAAGTCTTTTCGATGGAGAAAAAAAAATACATTTAATAGTATTTTTTTTTCTTTTACTATTTATCTACTCGAGATAATTTTTTTGTTATAATCCGTTAAATATAACTTATTTCAAAAAATGACAGAGGCGGCCAGTGTTATGAAAGTTAGACTTTTGAAAAAAAAAATAACACTTATAAGATCACGGACTCTTCATAACCTATTTTTCTGGGTTAAAAACAATTTTTTATATTTTGTGGACTTTTTCTGGAAAACTTTTAGTAGGAAGGTGTTTAATAAAAATCATATTTATTATCAGAAATAGTTGTAGATTGTAGATTGTAGATTATATTAATTTTTTTTCTTTCTTCTAAGTTTAAAAGATTTTTTTTTATGTTTTTTTTTAAACTGGCGATCAACATATTTTAAAAAATCCTAGTATTATGACAATTTCGATTTAAAATTATCCCATAGGCGCTTGGTTGGTATCGGAGACCACTAAGACCTTTAAATAAGGGCCTGAATCCCTTAGGTACCTTCTCTAAAAAACTGGCAAGAGAGGGTCTTTTTCTTTAATCGACTAATGACCTAGATTGCCCCAATTTGGGTCTCCAATCTGGATCTGTTTTGGTTTCGAAAATATTTTAAAAAAAATGGTGGGGAGGCACAAGGACACCTATGGGCTCCATCAGATTTTTTTTGTATCTTTGCCAACAGTCGTATGCTACGACTTTCGATTATCTCAACCATTTGAATTTTAAAAATTACGCTCATCCCCCCCCATTTCTTTTTTGGTGCGCGACTAGCCCCATTATGGTTGACAAAAATACAGAGACTTTAATCCTTTTCTTTCAACGCCACTCGTTTGGAAAATATCGAATTTAAAAATTTTTTTTGGGGGGTGTTTTCGACCTTTATCAAGAAAAATTGATTGGTTCGCCATTTTAAAAACAAAAATAAAAAAATTACCACCCCCCCCTTAAAAATTAAAAACATAAAGAATAATAAAAATTATTATTATTCAAAAGTCTAACTTTCATAACACTGGCCTGTCATTTTCTCGAAATAACCTATATTTCACGGGTTATGAAAAAAAAAATTTCTCGGGTAAATAAAGAGTAAAAGAAAAAAAATACTATTAATTCTATCTTTTTCCCGTTGAAAAGACTTTCATCGTTTTTGTTGTAAGTATAACCGTTTAAGAATAAAAAAAACAGTTTTGGACCCCCTTCAATTTTTTTGGGGTGTTTATGTTCAAATTCCGAGTTACAACTCGAAATTCCGAGTTCTAAGTAGGAATTCCCAGTTTTAAGTCGGAATTCCGAGTTATAACTCTGAATTCCTAGTTTAAAGTCGGAATTTCGACTTAGAACTCGAAATTCGAAGTTTAAACTCGAAACTCCGACTTTAAAGTCGGAATTCCGAGGTCTAAATCGGAATTTCGAGATTAAAGTCAGAATTCTGAGTTTAAAGTCGGAATTCCGAGTTATAAGTCGGAATTCCGAGTTTTAAGTCAAAATTCCGAGTTTAAAGTCGGAATTAAAATAAAAATTGCTTTGTGGCCCTTCTACGCTTTCGTACTATCGGGTTCTCGCATCGTCAAATTATTAAAGTAAATTTATTTATAAATGGAGTTTATCAATTTGATATTTTCACTTGCACTAGAATATAAACGTCGTCATTTAGTTGGGCGTTTAATTTGAAGTGAGTAACTTTTGAGTAATTTTATCACAAAGCTGAGCTCTAATAAGTCTTCCTATAGATTCTATATTCAGACAAACTCTCACTATTTTATATGCTTTTATGTGCCCATCTTTAAGTTTTCCAAGAAATTTTACATTCTACGGGCTCATAATATTTTATAGGTTTCTATAGTAAATTTACTATTCTTTTATGCTCTTGCTTACTACATGGCTAAGGCCTTTGAAATAGAAAAATCTCATAAAAACTCCGTGTTTCGACCATCTAATAGAAACTTATCAAAGTAATAAGATCTTACCTGCCCCAACCTATATGCCATTTGAAACAAATATTAAGTCGTAAGAAATTTTTTTCACCCACCTGAACCTATAATATCTTACAAAAAAACTATAATATAACTATATCATTTGGCGCTATTTTTTATTTTAAAATGTTGCAGGTATGTCATATAAAAATTTTTAAGCCTCTATGAGTAAATATCATACAAAAAAATCATAAAAATATTTTAAACTTTTATAAATCAATATGATGAAATTTGATGCGAGATTTGTGAATTTGACAATCTCATAAATTTATGTCAGGATAGATCATTATAATGTTTTGTTTTTATATGTAACGTTGTTACAATTGTTTAAAACGTTTTTGTAGCAAAAACAGAAAAAGTGGTGGTGACATTTATAATAGAACACCCAGTATCTATCCCCTATAGACGTTTGCAGGTTTAAAAAAAACACTCTTTATTTATAGCGATTTCCCCTTGTAAAAAATGTTTAATTTACAGCAGTATCGCTGACCCTAATGCGTCAGGTTAAAAGATATAGGAACAAGTGCCAAAGACTCGTGTAAACGTCTTGAGAAAAAAAGAGCATTAAGAACCAAAGTAATAAGTTAAAAAATGAAAGTTGTAGTGAATCTCGTTCGTAAAATGCAATCTTCTTTTTTTTATTAATGATTCTGTTTAACGCCCATTCCATTGGAATGTCGACTGAGACGTCGCGGGTATTCTTGAAACAACCGAGAAAGGAATATCCTTTTTCTCCTCACACTTCAATACTTTTACACTTACTTGAATGGCGTGGAAAGTTCAAGACCATTATTCCTGATTTGGTAGAAAATTCGATAAAAGATGTTTGCAGATTTTCACCAATGACAAATCTTTACTCAACGTTAAATCGCCTTTGGCAAGGTTAAAACGTCGACAAATTGTTCCTTGGGGATGGTTAACATTTAAAAAATTACAAATTTGTGTGTACAGACAGACTTCCAAAACCCTTAGATCAATGCTGTAAGTGAAGATAAAAATACTAAAAACAGGCTATCAGTGACAGATACAAAACACCAAACTTTTGGTATTTTGTATCTTGTAATTTGTATCTGATTAACGAAAATGGTTAAAAAACTTGAGGCTAGAAATCAGTGTCATCTGTATTTAGTCGCTTGTATTTTTAATTGTCTTAAGGCACATAGTAAAAGTAGCAGAAAAGGGGCGGCGCGAAGCCTGGCAAGAAGTCTCCCTGGGCCGTTTCTGCCTTACCCCGAGCCTGCCCCTAATCCGTCGCCTGCACCACTGGTCTGGCAGTATGCTCATCTGGTTTTACTGTTCTTTTTGCAAAGTCCAGTATTTTATCCCATTTGAGCCTGTGCAGGTCCTCCTCATCCAGGGTCGAGGAACCGAATACCTGGTATCTCGTCCTCTGGTATGCCTCGCAGTTCGCTATAACATGTCGAGATGTCTCTTATGCCCGCACGCATGCCCGGCAGGTCGAGTCATTTTCCACCGCGATCCGGGTCATGTGCTTTCTTAGTCGGTTGTGACCTGTTATGATTCCTGTCAGCAGACCAGTGTCCCTTCGTGATCTCCCCAGAAGCCATTTTTGTCTGGCTACATCCGGGCCCTTCACGAAGTCCCTGGTGTGTCTGCATCCTGTTCCTCCCTTCCAAGCGGTCGCCATGGCATCGTTGGCCCATTTATTGAGTCGACTTTGCAATTATCCTCTTGGTTCCTAGGAGTGGTTCCGGCCCTACATACTGCGTGCTTGCCCCGATCCTGGCGAGCTCGTCGGCCTTCACGTTCCCCGGCATAAAGTAAAAAATACTACAAATGATAAAGGCATCAGGGAATACTTTTTGATGACCTAGAGTTTTTCTAAAACGTTTGAAACTATGGTTTTCTGCAAAAAAAAGGCTTTTAGTCAATCTTCTTCTAAATGTGTTATTCACAAAAACCTATGAGACTCTATAGTGGCCCAAGTGTCGCAAAATGTATAACAATAATGACTTTTAAATATCAGGATTGGCTCTGGGCAAGGCCAACGGCGAAAAATATACTGCGCATGCCTGACGCACCCTACTTGCGTCCTGCAGTAGAGCTTTTGGCTCTGCATTTTTTCCAGGCCAACTTGATTGAGGGAGTTATTATCGCTACAGAGTTTCTTCTTTTAAAATGCAAGGGCAGGGCCTCATAGTCATATGGTTTTTTTAAAAGCTGTTTGGTTTAGGAGAATTTTAAATTAATTATACCTGCTATCTATAACCATTCTTTAATGAATAAAATGATGTTATAACAGATTATATTATACATATAGAACGAAAAGTAAAATTTGACATAATTAGATAGTTTACAAAAAAAGTGTCGTCGGCGCCCTAGCTCCGCCTCCTTACCCTGCCAAAAAAACCACTTCAAAACTCTTAAAAACTGATCAAGTCGTGAGATTTTAAGAGATTTTATTGTTTTGAAGAGACTTGACCTGGCAAAGATGTATGCCACATGAAAACTGACAAATTCTTATGATGTTTCATGATGTCATTATGTTACACCAGACACATGAGATTTCAGGAGGTTTAGAAAAAGAGATTTTACAAGATTTCACAAGTCTAAAAGAAGGGACGTTTTTAAAAGATTTTACAAGATTTCATGAGAAATAGGATAAAGGGTTGTGAAGATTTGAGAAGATTATATAAGTATTAAAGTGTAGAATATAGACATGCAAGTACAACTAGATTTGACAAACAAGATGCGCATTTAAAAGATTTTATGAGTACCTATAAACATAAGTTATTAAAAAGAATATATAATCAAAATTTAACTATCAAGATATTTTAAAAGATTTCGTAACTTTATATCAGAACAGAAGAAATCATGAGATTTGACAAGCAGAATTTTTATGAGATTTTAAAAGTAAAAATGAAGGGATGATTTCAAAAGATTTTATAAGAGTTCATTCTGGATACCTTTTAAATATGAAATAAAATTGTTTGACTTATTTTGTCCAAGATATTTAATGACTTGGTCCACGATTTGGCCAAAAAAGTGATAACTGTTTGGTCCATAAGGTTGTCCTTTTCTTTTCTATATATTAAACAACGAGAAGATATAAATATATGTTCAACAGGCTTATCAATCACTTTTAATATGGATTCGTTTAAAATCTGAAAATTGGTGAATCTGAATGTTGTTTCTCTTAAAATCTGCTAAAAACATGTGAATTTTTCTTATCTTATTAACGTTATTTTATATTTCCATTAAAATCTGCTCAAAACTGCTGAAAACATGTAAACTTGTCAAAACCATTGAAACCTTATTAACTTGTTTCTCTTACAATCTGATGAAACCATGTGGATTTTCTCATGTAATCTTGTGCAATCTGATGGAGGGTGGTGCTTTTAAAAACTGCTGAAAACATGTATATTCTCATAAAACCTTGTGCAATCTGATGGAGGGTGGTGCTTTTCAAAACTGCTGAAAACATGTGTATTCTCATAAAGCCTTGTGAAATCTTATTAACTTTGATTAAACTTTTGGTTAAAGTCTGTTCAAAACTTAACAAAACCAGTGGAAGCAGAGCCTTTAAAATACTGGTAAAATCTTATCAACCCTTATCATAAATTGCTTTAAAAACTTTTCAAAACTCCTAAAAATTCATGATGTTTGACGAGTTTTGAATCGTTTTCCAAAATTGAAAGTTTATGAGATTTCACTCGAAACTGGTGGTGTTTCATAAAGCGCATGAAATACCGACCAGAATTCGTGAATTTTCACTAGTTCTTTTTTACGAGTTTTGACGCGGTATTTTTGGCAGGGTAATAACAGGTGCGATGATTATTATCCAAAAACAAACTTTTTTTTAAACCATCTAGTTATGTGAAATTTTACTTCTCTGCCTCTTTTGGTTTTGAAGATATTATGGTGAACTCGAACTTTTGGGACACCCTGTATATCTTTAGTCCATACTGTATTTGTTTTTTAATTCAAAAGGAGTGTTGGTATATACTCATATTTTAAAGCAGTTAATAGTTTTTTTTTAAACAATCAATAAATGAATATTTCCTGTTCTGTCCGTCCGTTGGGTTAGTTCTTTTTTTTTCACCTCTCTGTCTAAAGCAGGCAGGAGAGAAATTCACATTCCTCTTACAGATAATATTTCAACTTTCTGGCATTAGCTCTAATGTAAATAAAAATATACTGTTTGAATCGCTTTAAAATGACTTATACAACAAACCATAAACACCTGAGTGTTTTGTTTTTAATTTTAAGTTAATATCTTCAGAACTAATTGTTATGCCTGGAAGATGAAAGAATTATTTTTGAAAAGTACCTATGTATCAAGAATTTAATTTTTCTTGAGTGATTTTGATGCGTTTTTTCCAACATTTTTTTCAATCACGTTCTTACCCTTTTTCGAGCTCTCCTGCCACTTTCTCTCCATTTATTGTTCATGAATTGCTCAGTTCACGATCTGCAATTTTTTCTCTACAGATTAACGTTAAAATGGATATTATTTCACTGTAATATTTTAACAAAATGTGAACCAAAAATAATAATTAAATTGATAAATGTTTAGGGGCACCTTAGTAGCTAATAGTATTATCTGCCTTTCATGTAAAAGCCTAAAAAATTGACCGTAGGTAGTCAGAAAAGTTATCGTTTTTATTAGGCTTTCCACCTATCAATGAAAATGAAAATATGATATCTCGAAAACTGTAGCTTCGGAAGATTTGAACCTTACAACAAAATTTTTGGGTAATATTTACGAAACCCAAAATCTGAAAACCGCATATCATTAGCTGCTTCACTTCTAAAGTTATGATTTTTTAAAATATATTTTAACGTTTTTTCAAATAGCTCGGAAACTAAAGCTTCCACGAATTTAGATTTTATAACAAAATTTGTAGTCCATATTCATGGAAACTTAGATCTGGAAACCGTATATCGCTACTTGCTTTTGTTATAATTTGTTTAAATATTTTATCCCTCTTTTCCCCCCTCTAACCCCCACTACACTACCCAAAAGTTAATCAGTTTATGGTCAGCCGATAGAGGATTTTTGTACCAAATTTCGTTAAAATCGATTAAGACGTTCTTGAGTTATCGTGTATACAGACAGACAACAGACATCAGACCGACAGAAAACTTTTTTTTTTCGTCGATTAAGGTATTTTGGAACCTTAGTAACTCATTCATTAAATAAGAAAAGTCAAAATTTCACGATTTTAATAGTCCCCTATACCATATTTTTATGGTGGACTAAAAAGTTGCTTTTTCATAAAATCCGCACAAAAAAGGGATTATTAATTTGAAAACAGAAAATTCGTTTCACTGTACAGTATTTTTTTTTGCTCGTAGTCCCAGGATGTTTAAACAAAGACCATTTAAATAAAGATTACTTTAATTACATTTAACAATTCTTATGTCATATTTGACATTTATAGTTTACTGGTTCAGTAGAAATGTTTAGTTATTTTAACCCACATCTTATATATTTTGTCATTTTTAACATCTCTGTCAAAAGACCATGCAAATAAAGATTGCTTTACCTAGATTTGACAAACCTTATGTCATATTTGATATTTATAGTTTAATGGTTGCGCAGGAATGTTTTGTTATTTTAAATACAACACCCTGTATATTGTGTCATTCTTTACTTCTCTGTCAAAAGACCTTTTCAGCAATACCACATACTAAGTCTTTATCTCTTACAGTTTTCGAAATATTGATTGTTAGGTGTAAATCGTTTCTTCCAAAATGGGGTTTTTTCTAATTGTCATACATGTCACCGAATTTTTTTAATAGTCCTTGTAAAATATATAGCTTAAATTAATCGAAAATAAATTATGAATCTTGTTTAGTTTCCAAGATATTTATTTTTGAAGGTTGTATTTACAAGATTTTTGACATTCAATAACTTTAAAACCATAAGGAATAAAGTCTTATTGTGTGGTATTGCTGAAAAGGGGGGGGGGCGCCCTGTTTCATCCGAGCTTGGAGACGGAGAACAGCGGTTATCTTACAATACATAACCTCACTTTTTTATCGACATTTTTTTAAAGTTTGATTGTATATTTTGTACGACGATTTTTAATTTTAATAAAGGTTCGACATTTTCGCCAACACGTTCGGTTATAAAATGCTGCTCTATTTCTCGGAGAGGGCCAACTACGTAGCAAAGTATCCAACTCTCTGTACACTGTTTTCAGCAAAAAACAAACAATTCTTCTTACTAAAAATTGTAAGGTTCTCCATTTTCTTTATACATCAACCGAAAAACGCCTTTTCCGTTCGAGCCGAACCGCTAAAAAACGGGCGTACAGGCCAGAGCCCAGAGCCGTTCCTAGGGTATAGACGGCCCGCGTCAGGTGACGATTTGGCCGCCCTATACTTCCAAATATTTTATTAAGTTATACAGGGTGATTCAAAATTCCCTAAGAAGACTTAAACTGTAGGTAGAATTTATTGTTCTGAACAAGAATTAGTAAGTTTGAATGTTTGAGACAATGATGTGTTTGAAATTAACTCTGTGTTTCGGACTTCCATTGTCTATATTTTATTTATACGCGCCGTTTCGGTCAGTATAATCTCTGATCGTCTTCAGGTGCAAACTGTTTGCACCACGCGCTGTACCCCGGCTAGGAACGGCTCTGATTTCGCCCTCTTTTTAACGCAAGTTTCTAAGCAAAGGAACCCAATATATCCACATGAGTGATGTTTATATGGTTTTGGTTTGTTATAGAGCATTTTTTTTTTATCTATTTAGCCACTTTACCATTTGTCTTCGATTTTTTGCAATATACTGTTCATAATTAAGACATGAGACAACGGCCCTGCCCTTGCATTTTCCGAAAAAAAAAGCTATAGCGATAATACCGTAAACCGGGGCTACTTTGACTTCCAGGGTTACTTTGACATGTTTTGGGACTACTTTTAACCACCTGTTAAAACGAATAGAACTCGAAAAGGGTCTTCGTATTTTTTATTGTTTTATTGGACAATGTAGAACAGCAATGCCTTACCGAGATGCGCTATCACCTCCTTCCTACTTTTCGGGGGCTTCTTTGTAAAATATAAAAATTTTCTTAAAGGTTTGATAAAATTTATAAAATTACATGGTACATTTAAAAAAAATGCACCTGCGGCATAATTTTTTGTTAAAATATTAGGATTACAAATAAGATTTTTAACATTTTTCCTTGTAGCACACACCCCCCCCCCCCTATTCTTTTGGAGAAGTTTTATCCATCGCTCCATGAAGATATAAAAATTATGCTAGGGTGTTTCCTCAGGCGTTACATTAATTTGTAGTTTTTATTTTTTTTACTTAGAAGTAATAGTATATTATATACCTAGGGACTAAAGTGGTACTTTTCATCCCGTGGCGAAATGTTTGTAGCCCGACCGGAGGGAGTTTTTATTAAAGCGAAGATACATCAGGTACCATACAATCACTGAAGATTGCGGCACTGAACATACCCAATCGGCAATCTTTCAAACTCCAATACAGCAGCGAAGCGGAACCGCCTCAGATTCGGGACCATTAGTCCATTTAGTTGGCTGTAGTGGGGCCATTGTAAATACTAATGTGACGTACAATAATTCGTGCCTATTTTTGGATGTTACAAATAAATATAAATGTTCCTAAAATGCGTTTTTACCGACCGTTCATTCGTTCTGACGTTAAGTTAATTTATGCACTTCAGGGATTAAATAGATATTTTTAATCCCCCTTTTTAGGGACTAAAGTAACACTTTTAATCCCTAATGGATTTAAAGAAAATTTAATCTCTAAGGGACCAAAAATTGATTAATAAATTGAAAATTTTTAAAATAATATTATCTAAAACAGATCAAAATTAAAAGCAGGTCAAGACACAAAAAGTTGTCAAAATAAGACAAATAAGCATGCAGTCTAAATAATAAATAATAAATAATAAACACTTATACACCACAAATGATTTCTGAAAATATTCATTGGTAGTGTAGAAGCAGTTCTTTATTAAATGTTCCTTAATGGCATTCTTAAATTTTTGTGTATTTAATGTTCTAATTTTATTTATTAATTAATTTTAAAATCCAAACAACTTTTAGTTGTTTTTGTCAACCTGTGCTTTATAGCAACTAAGTTATTTGAGTTTCGGGTACTGTACGAATGAAAATCTGAGTTCTTTCGAAAGTCACGACGTTTCTCGTGTATTTCCTGAAGACTAAAATATATAAAGATAGTTGGTAAAGGTATAATTCTAAGCTCTTGTGTGTGTCTCGACATTCAGCATAGAGTAACACCATATATTAACCGACTGTGAAAAATAGCAAAATAACAGGACTTTAAAAGATCTTTATTGACACACTGGTCGCGATTCTTCAAAAACCGTCAGAAAACCAGGCCCTTACAAAAAATCTGACGATTTTTAAACACAAGTTTACAATTAATGCTTTTTTGTCAGGACTATTTGCTAATATTCCTTAAAATTTAGTTTCTTAATACTTTTCTAGTATATAAACAATATGTCTGTTTTGATTTTTGTAGGCGATTTTTCTGAAAACCTCCGTTTTTTATTTAAAAATGTATGTTATTACGCTTATTTCTTTGTATAGACAAACCTTTAAAACTTTAACATAGATATCCATGGAATATGTCGCTGTCACAGTTCAGAAAAGTCACACAAATTCTGTCTTTCCTTTTACATGATGAGAATTTTCGTATTAACAATTTAGCTCCACCGTAAACTAGTCCTGGTGAATATCTTTAAAATATTATATTTACAAAATGTTATTAAAAAAATGACGCAGTTTTTCTTACAACATTAGGATTAATATGAAGAACGATGTGTTGTTATTTTAAATGAGGCGATAAGTAAAGATCGCCAATTTCCAGAATCCAAAGTTTACCAAGCATACTAACCGGTTTAGTGCTTGCTATGTCTTTAATTGGAGATAAATTTAATGTTTGAGTCTTTTTTCTATTCATATGAAATTTACTGCCAATAAACCAGTCTTGAGCGCGCTGCTCTAGTTCTAAAATTTTTTTCTTTAAGCAATTAATATCTTTGTTTGAAGAATATAAAGTTTTGTCATCCGCGAACTGTACACACTTTTCTGGTGCCATAAAATCTGGAAACTCGTTGACATAAATGTCAAAACCGATCATTGAAGAACGCCGCTGAAAATGGGCAAAAAAGTTGAAAAACAGTTTTTATTAATAACACATTGGTATGTGTGTGTTATGGAGTGTGTTGATGTTTTTGTATTTTTTACCTCGCTAGATATTTTGCTTTTTAGAGTATCGGCAATAGACACAAAATACTCGTTGAACTGTTCAGGAAATATATTATTAGAGGTACTGTTATGTGTTTTATTGTTTCTATTGTATTGTGAATTAATTAATTTCCAGCCATCTTTGTTCCTATTTTCGGATTTTTTGAAAAAATTTGAGTATGATGCTTTTTTGGTATCACGGATTTCCTTGTCATAGTTACGCTTAATGATTTTATAAAGCTTGATTAAATCTGGATCAGTTTTAGTGTCGCATATTATCTGAGTGTATCACGTTTTTTGCGTAAAGGTCTGTAAACCAATTTATATGAAACCTATATTCTTCACTTAGGGATTAAAAGTAAATTTAATCCCTCAGGGATTAAAAAAAACTAATCCCTGGAAAATTATAATTAAATTTATGGCAAGTCAAGCCAAACAGCACTTGCTCTTGGCCAAGATTTCATTCTTAGCACCCTTTGTTGTAGTTGACGAACCATAAAATAGTATATATACCTCGGGACTAAAGTGTCGTTTAATCCCTTGGCGAATTGTACCGACCTTTCGCCGTGGGATTAAATGTGGCACTGTAGACCCTAGGTTTATAATGTACTATTATATACCCTGATAATAAGGAGCGGGATTAAAATATTATATTCCCGGGGATAAATAGTACCATTTTAGGGAATGAGATAAGGAAGTAAAATACGTTTTTAGTTCCTGAAGTGCAAAAAATGTGTTTTTCGTTAAATTATTTTATTATTAAAATAATGTATGGCCTTCGTGTTTTTTTAAATAGTTAAACAGACGCTTTAAATAATCTATTTCTCAAAATATATCACACAGGGGTCCCAACTAACCCTGTGCTGGGTCTACTTTGATTTATAAGAAAAACTAACGATATGTCAAAGTAAACCCACACGCGGCGCTACTTTGACATCAAATTTATTTATGTTTTTAAGTTAAAGGAGAAGTCCTAAAAATTTTATATAGAGTAAAATTAGAGCCTAAGGATCAATTGTTTATATGAGTTAAGGAAAACGGCAGTTTGGGAAATATTTAAAAGATGGCCCTAGAAAAATCTCTAAAATGATCTCAAAGTAGCCCCAGTTTGATTAGGAGAATCAAATTAGCCTGGGAAAAACGCAGAAACAAAAACTCCATTGGATGGGCGCGAGCAGTGCCCATGTCCAACCCCGATTTTCCCATTACTTTCTTTGTTTTTCAATGTTATTATTGTTACACATTTTGTGGCACGACTCTCTGGATCACCGCGTTAACCTATTTTTAAGCTACGAGGGCTTTTTGAAAAATATGCGTTGTAGAATTTGCCTTTTAACTTTTTTATTGATGAAAATTTTTCTTTTGGGATAAATTCATTGCGCAGATGATATATGTTTTTTTAAATTTTTTTACTGTTTAGCATAACGACGTAGATCAATAATTTTGGTGTAATGTATCTTAATTTTTCGATATATCTTCTTTACGAGTTCCTAAAACTCCATAATCCCCCCAAATTTAGACCACCCTGTACGTCTATGTTTCTTTTTGCAGGCTTACCAAGCAGTTTTCTAGAAAAGTCCCATGGGGCAATGCACCTCTCGTAAGGCCGCTGGGGCATTCGCGGCTTCAGCAGCAGTCTCGCAGAAAAGACCCAACAAAAAGATGCAAAAACATCAAGGTTACAGGGTATGTATTTTTGAGATAAAGTTTTTTTTTATTATTTTTTCTTGGCTGTTTGTGTGCCAATTTTGAAATTTTTTAAAATTTATCAAGGGTTTCTTCACCTAACGCTGATAGTTTGGTGAGCAGTGTAATTTATACGTCCCTCTCAAAAATATTTTAATAAGCAATATATTGCTCAAAATGTCTTTAAATTTCTCTCACGGAACGTATTTGATTTGTGGTAAAAGTCCCATAAAACAAGGGGGATTTTAGAGAAGTACATCGATAATTCTTTTGATTTCCCTCATATGTAAAACTGTCCATAAGAGGTGTAGAATTATCGCTGAATTAATAAGGGATAATTCCCTAGTAGGTGATAATTCCCCAGTAGATGATAATTCCATTGCTCTGGCGCAATCTCAATAATATATATTACCTATAATAATTCTACAATTAATTACAATAAATAGTTTAATTTCTATGTTCTTCAAATTTTCTACCGAATACCATTCGTGCTTTGAGAATTAATTCTGAAAAAACGTGTTTTTGTTGAAAACCACACTCGGTTATTTTTTCCGTTATACCAAAAATTTCTGCTTTGACACAACGGAAAAAATAATCTCCTGCAATTTTCAAAAAACACGAGAATTAACAATAATTCTCAAAGCACTTATTGTATTACCCTCGAAAATTCCACACCAGTAGAAATATAAGTGCATTAAATGTTTCTGGAAATTTTCCTTGTGCAAGTTTTACAAGTAAATTTATATTAGAGGAAATAGTTGTTACTTTTAATTTAATAAAACTTTTTTAAACTTCATGAACTCCGGAAATTTCATACCAAAACCCGTATAAAATATTTATCAATGGAAACTTGTTTAACATTTAATCTTCACCCAATTTTTTTAAAGAAAAGCATTCATGCGCTGCAACAAAGAAAAATTCCTTTTCCCCGCGCACTCATGCTTTTCTTAAAAAATTGACTTCTGACAAAATTTAAAAAAATATTTCCATAAATATGTGATGCACTAGAAATATAACATTTCTACTGGAAATCATTCGTACTGCGCAAGTCTGTTAATGCTGTCAATAAATCATCGCTCAAAAAAGGTTTAGTATTTTAGTTACTAGAAAGTCATCTAAAATTAGTGGTACATATAAGAAATTACCATGAAGTACTAGGAAGCATGATGAAGATTCAACCATAATCACGTCTGTATATCGCAAACAAACTCATAATGGACAGTATTTAAACTTCAAACCACACCAATCCACATCAACCAAACTGGGAATCTGGGAATTGCAAAATATCTTATAGATCGGGCCATCTACATCTGCAATACAGAAGAAGCTTTAAATAAAAAAAAGTCAAAAATTCGATCCGATCTGCGAAGGAGCGGTGCCTGCAACTACACGACAAATAATACTCTTCAGACCACACCAACACAAAGGACGATAGACGTAAAAAATACCAAAAGAAAGGGCACAGTTATAATTCCATACATCAAAGGAATCTCGGAAAAAATAAGAATATGCAAACAATGCCATCTTCGGACCGTCTTCAAAACGACCACAACAATCAGAAGTCAATTAACCAAAAATTAAACCACATCGCAACAACACCAAAAACTGGATCTACCAGGTACCATGCGAATTTGGGAACATCTACATCGGAGACCGATGGAACTTCGACAAGGGCACACAACTAGATCAAAAATAGTTCAAAAATTGTTTGAAAGTTTGAGACAATGATATGTTTGAAATTAACTCTGTGTTTCGGACTTCCATTGTCTATATTTTATTTATCAGTGGCGGTCCCAGGGGAGGACAGGGGGAAGGCGATTGCCCCCCTCCCCCTTTGCTCCAGAAAAAAAAAGAAAAACAATAACAAAGATGCTGGTGGTAACCCTGAAGTCTTTGGAAAAAAAAATGAGAAATTGCAGAAAGTTCCTTTAAAGACATTCTAGAATTTCTCCCCAGTATTTTGAGACAGTTTTACTTACCTCGAAAACCATTGGAAATACAGGACAGTGTTATAGAGTTTCTATTTATAAACAAGTTTTAGACAAATTCATACCAATTTTTATACAACGTGAAGCCAAAATCAAGGCAAAATTAACTAAAGTCGTTTCTAAATACTTTAAACTATTTGATTAATTCAAAACACGAATTCTTGAACTTTTATTGGGAGAAGTCAGTATTTGGAAAGAATATTGGTCAGAAGTAGGCAAAAGCATAAATCAAAACATAAATGATAACGTTTTTATTTTTCCGTTGATAAAAACGTCCTTGAATGTTTGCCAGTAAGTATTGCTTCGTCAGAAAGTAGCTTCTCATGCCTCAGAAGATTGAAAATAAAAGTAGGTACATAAAAACACTATTATGACGGAAATTCTTCAGACGGGCTTAGCGTTGCTGCATAACCGACATAGCTATTAGGTTTTGTTTGTGATTTATTAAATTATACGTAGTTACTCAAGCGCAGTTTTCAGGAGATAGGGGGGGTAGTTAACCCCCCCACCCTTGCTTTAAATAATGAAAATATTTAGAAAATAAAAAGTAAGGCATAGATTGCGGCGCTATAACACCTTTGATATTTACGGTATTAGTTTAGTTTTGTGTTAAAAATGGCATTTGTATTGTCATTTTCTTAAAAATTTTCGGCTGCTGCGCTGTGATACCGTTGGTATTTACGATTTACGACTCAAAAATTGCATTTTTAATGTAATTTTCTCAAAAATTTTCGGCGGATTTAAACATTTTTTAAAATAAAAGTGTATGAAATAAACGACTTAAAATCTGAGTACCCCCCCCCTAGATTTGAGACAAAATCCGCGCTTCTAGTATCCTCATAAAAGCTATGTTTTATTCTAGTTTTTTTTTGTATCGAAACCGCCCCCCCCCCCTTTTCAAATGGCTGGGACCGCCACTGTATTTATACACGACGTTTAGATCAGTACAATCTCTGTACTAAAAAAATACCTCTACTAACTTATATACTGTGAGAAATCACTCAATCTTGAAGTTTAAGAAGTTGGCTCCGCCCAAGGAGGGACTTCCAAATATTTGGAATTTCAACACTTGGTTTACTGAAAATACCCTGTTTCTGCTCAATAAAGGGAGCTTCCAGGAATTTTCGTTTTTTCCAGTGTGACTCCTTGTGCAAAACCTTTGCTTCTGCCCACTTCATTCGGTGATGTTTCTCCTTTTTGGGTATTCGTCTGATGTTCCTTAAGCCTAACGTATAGTGGTCTTTTTGTTTCGCCTATGTACTTGGTAAATGCTTTCCTTATTTTGTTTGTTCTCCGGTCTTTTTTTACTAAGAAGGCTTCGAATTGTATTACTGGATTTAAAAGCTGTTTTAATATTAAAGTTTTTCGCTACTCTTCCAATTTTCTCTAATACATTATCAGAGAAAATTGGAAGAGTAGCGAAAAACTTCAATATTAAAACAGCTTTTAAATCTAGCAATACAATTCGAAGCCTTTTTAGTAAAACAGAACCAGGTAGCCGATTTCATGCACAATTGCTTGTTGCATTCTCAGAGAATACCTAAGTACAATCTAGAAGGTCATATTGGTCCGTACCAAACTGATGACTTTTTTACTACTTTCATTATATTTCCACCCATTTTCCACCTACCTTTATCGCTTAGGTATCCAAATTTGTCTTCAACAGCTCCTTTTCAACTTATTTTTTATGATTTTTACTTTTTTTTAACTATTAAAAACATTCACGAGAGAACGCGGGCAATCCCTTGTGGCAGTGCCGGTTTCATATTTTTTTAGAATGTTTTTTCACTTACACTACGTACATTTTAACACTGTCTGTATTTTTTAAAACTTTTTAAATAAAACTGGCTTATGTTACGAGTCTTCCATTTATTAAAAAAACAACATTTTGCACTGAATTACAAAAAACTCTTGTTTTTTCGTTTTCTTATTTATTTATTCCTACTTTTCAACAATAATATAAAAAGACTACTGCCTGAATCAACACGAATGCATTGCATGGTTTATTACTAATCACATTTCACATGCACCTCTCTTATCACCACCAAAAAAACAAACAGTAGGTAAAAAATAAAGATACGTGAATAGATTTTAATTAGCATTTGGTTCTGAGCCAGGTAAAATAAAGTAAGTGGGCCAGTCATAAATTAAGTCACATAATTGTGGACAAATTTTGACCACCTTAAAATTACGTTACAAAAAACCTACCCCCACTCTAACATTACTGAAATTGGAATAAAAATAAGGGGGCGTAGATTTTATTTTGGAACGTCACTTTAGTGAAGACAGTCATCAGAAACGTAATAATTTATGACAAGGTGAAGGGCGGGGGGCCAAATTTGGCAAAAACAGAGCCATAAATTATTTCACACCATATTTGCCAACTCTTGACTCCCTTCCCCCCTGTCACAAATAAAATTCTTCGTAATATACCAAACTTAAGATCTCCAATTTTGGTATTGGGAAATTCCATGATAACTCATGGGACAAATCTTATATAATAAATTTTTTATCTCATTTTTCTTTCTCTTAAGATATAGCAGAATGACAATATTTCACTGCATTATGTAGAGGATTTATCTGAACAATTTAAAAATAAAATCATATTAATTTTGTATTCAAAGTCCAGCATATAACCAAAAATTGGTAACTCACAACGGGCAGAGAAAAATCATGGATTTAAAAAGAGTTTTTTCTCTTAAACTAAAAGTAATTTAAAACTAAGAGTGGCAAAATATGTTTCTTTTCGCCAGATATAATAAAATGGTATGACATTGCTTTTCTTTACGTGCTTTGATTTTAAGTTGAATATAATTTTTTGATTTAATTTCTTATTAAACGTTCATATTTTGTTTACCTATATTTTAGTTATTGCCTATTATTTTATGATTTGGAAAAAAATTTCTTGCATTCCAAAGAATGTACACGTTTAGAGATACCTCACACACTACTTTGGTTGTGTTAGTTTTTTAGATAAAAAAATATCACATCACATCACATCACATCAACCAATGTTAGTAGGTAGTTACTTATCGGTGGTAGCACATTTTTTTGGACATTTATTTCTCACTGTAGAAAAAATGGTTTAAACTTTTTTAGCTTCTTTTTAATAAGGGGGGGGGGGGTTTAATTTTATGACCTAATTTTTGAGCGGATCACCAGAAACGTGACGATTTGTGAAAAGAGGAGGGTGGGGAAAAATATGGCCGAAAGTTAGTTCATTACACCTCTAGATGCCTCATGCAGTCGACTTCCAATATCACATATTATTGAAAAGTAGAAATAAAAAAAAGATAAAATATTCAGTTAAAAAAGCTTCAAAAATTATGAAGTGTTAAAATAAAGCTGACACCTGCCCTGCCGCTGAGATTGATCGTGTTCTTTCAACTAATAACTATACTGGCGCGTAACGTTGGAAAATGCTGAAAATCTTTAAAAATATTTCCAAAAAGAGATTGTTAAGGACAAATTTGGATAACTAAATGTAGGTAGAAATATTTTCAAAAGTAGTAAAAAGCCATTATTTTGGCTACAGGCCAACTTAACCTAGTAGATTGCACATGAGCATTCTCTGATGAGATTGCCATAAGCAAATGTGCATGAAATCGGCTACAAGATAACAAACAAAATAAGGAATGCATTTACCAAGTTCCTTGTGATTGTGGTGAATCATACATAGGCGAAATAAAAAGACCACTATATGTTAGGCTTAAGGAACATCAGACGAATACCCAAAAAGGTGAATCAACGAAATCAGAAACAACACTGAATAAAGTGGGCAGAAGCAAAGGTTTTGTACAAGGAGTTACACTGGAAGAAACGAAAATTCCTTGAAGTTGCCTTTATTGGGCAGAATCAAGTTATTTTCAGTAAACCAAGTGTTGAAATTCCAAATATTAGGAAACCCCTCCTTGGGCGGGGCCAACTTCTTAAACTTAGAAATTGATTGTAGTTTGCACCTGAAGACGATCAGAGATTGTACTGATCGAAACGTCGTGTATAAATAAAATATAGCCAATGGAAGTTCGAAACACAGAGATAGTTCAACATTGCTGGGAAAATCAACATCATATGGAATGGAAAGACGCAGAGATCGTCGCCAAAGAGAAAAATCTATTCAAGCGGAGTTTAAAGAAACAGCATTCATACAAAGGAACCTGAATGTATTTTCTCGACAAAGCATCACTATCAAGGATATTTGGAAATCCGTACTTTTCGGAAGTAACAGATTTCAACTGCGAAAGGGCGGAACCAACCAAGTATATAGTAGTACACATACGTCCCTAATAGCACAGAAATATTCCCCGAACATTCGCTGAATGTTCAGCTAAGATATTGGGAACATTCCCTGAATGTTTCCTCAAAGCCTCTAGCATACCAGGGATGTTCAGGGAATGTTCTGTGTCCGCGGTTTTGATATTCCCAGAACATCCTGGTAGAACATAACTCATGGGACAAATCTTATATAATAAATTTTTTATCTCATTTTTCTTTCTCTTAAGATATACCAGAACGACAATATTTCACTGCATTATGTAGAGTATTTATCTGAACAATTTAAATATAAAATCATATTAATTTTTTATTCGAAGTCCAGCATATAACCAAAAATTGGTAACTCACAACGGGCAGAGAAAAATCAGGGATTTAAAAAGTGTTTTTTCTCCTAAACTAAAAGTAATTTAAAACTGAGAGTGGCAAAATATGTTTCTTTTCGCCAGATATAATAAAATGGTATGACATTGCTTTTCTTTACGTGCTTTGATTTTAAGTTGAATATAATTTTTTGATTTAATTTCTTATTAAACGTTCATATTTTGTTTACCTATATTTTAGTTATTGCCTATTATTTTATGATTTGGAAAAAAATTTCTTGCATTCCAAAGAATGTACACGTTTAGAGATACCTCACACACTACTTTGGTTGTGTTAGTTTTTTAGATAAAAAAATATCACATCACATCACATCACATCAACCAATGTTAGTAGGTAGTTACTTATCGGTGGTAGCACATTTTTTTGGACATTTATTTCTCACTCTAGAAAAAATGGTTTAAACTTTTTTAGCTTCTTTTTAATAAGGGGGGGGGTTTAATTTTATGACCTAATTTTTGAGCGGATCACCAGAAACGTGACGATTTGTGAAAAGAGGAGGGTGGGGAAAAATATGGCCGAAAGTTAGTTCATTACACCTCTAGATGCCTCATGCAGTCGACTTCCAATATCACATATTATTGAAAAGTAGAAATAAAAAAAAGATAAAATATTCAGTTAAAAAAGCTTCAAAAATTATGAAGTGTTAAAATAAAGCTGACACCTGCCCTGCCGCTGAGATTGATCGTGTTCTTTCAACTAATAACTATACTGGCGCGTAACGTTGGAAAATGCTGAAAATCTTTAAAAATATTTCCAAAAAGAGATTGTTAAGGACAAATTTGGATAACTAAATGTAGGTAGAAATATTTTCAAAAGTAGTAAAAAGCCATTATTTTGGCTACAGGCCAACTTAACCTAGTAGATTGCACATGAGCATTCTCTGATGAGATTGCCATAAGCAATTGTGCATGAAATCGGCTACAAGATAACAAACAAAATAAGGAATGCATTTACCAAGTTCCTTGTGATTGTGGTGAATCATACATAGGCGAAATAAAAAGACCACTATATGTTAGGCTTAAGGAACATCAGACGAATACCCAAAAAGGTGAATCAACGAAATCAGAAACAACACTGAATAAAGTGGGCAGAAGCAAAGGTTTTGTACAAGGAGTTACACTGGAAGAAACGAAAATTCCTTGAAGTTGCCTTTATTGGGCAGAATCAAGTTATTTTCAGTAAACCAAGTGTTGAAATTCCAAATATTAGGAAACCCCTCCTTGGGCGGGGCCAACTTCTTAAACTTAGAAATTGATTGTAGTTTGCACCTGAAGACGATCAGAGATTGTACTGATCGAAACGTCGTGTATAAATAAAATATAGCCAATGGAAGTCCGAAACACAGAGATAGTTCAACATTGCTGGGAAAATCAACATCATATGGAATGGAAAGACGCAGAGATCGTCGCCAAGGCGAAAAATCTATTCAAGCGAAAGGTTAAAGAAACAGCATTCATACAAAGGAACTTGAATGTATTTTCTCAACAAAGCATCACTATCAAGGATATTTGGAAATCCGTACTTTTCGGAAGTAACAGATTTCAACTGCGAAATGGCGGAACCAACCAAGTATAAGCTTCATGGTTCACTGAACACATAGGTCCCTAATAGCACAGAAATATTCCCCGAACATTCGCTGAATGTTCAGCTAAGATATTGGGAACATTCCCTGAATGTTCCCTCAAATCCTCTAGCATACCAGGGATGTTCAGGGAATGTTCTGTGTCCGCAGTTTTGATATTCCTAGAACATCCTGGTAGAACATTCATAGAATATTTTCGCAGGATTTTTATAGCACATTTATGAGCTTGAAAAAATATGTTCTCACAAAACACTCTAAAAAAATTTAAAAAAAAAGTTTTTAAACAGCGATGGTATTCGAACCTTCAACCTTCTGGCATCCATATAACACTTTTCCAACGACTTAACCTTTTGCGCTACGGGGGCTTATGGGAGAAATTATATATTAGCGGGCTATAACTTTTTGGACATTGTTTTCTGTTAGAAGAGCACCGTGAATTATTTTCTTTTTAATAAAATCATTTTTTTCATAAAAATGTTGCCCCCCGCCCCAAATCCTCCCAAACGGTAGTGGAAGGGGATTACGTTATTTGTTCTGTGCAGAATAACTCCCGAACGGCTCAAACGATATTCATAATAATTTTTTTATTTTAAATAAATATTAGCCTACCCCAACAAGCTTTTTGACCAAAATTAAATCTTAAATTCTGCTGCGTAAGCATGATCGTAGATAGAAAAATATTATTTTCTTTCATGGCATGATTTGATTATAATTTTTTAGGTCAACAAAATGGTTTTTTCTTGTAACTAAAAATAGAGTATTTTTTTTAAAAATAAAATGAAGACATTCAGCGACAGATAAAAATATTCCAAAAAAAATCTTTACCGCAGCTTTTACGATAAAAAACGTTACAATATTGTGTGATATTTTTAGGACATTGGAAGAACATTGGTAGATTATCCTGACTAGAATGTGCAAATGTAAGGACATTTTTAGGACCCTACCAGAATATTCGTGGAATATCCTGCATAGAATATTCAGTGAATGTACTGTTCAGTATGTGTAAAAATGTTTTTTGAATGTGCTGACCATATTTAAAAGAAAAGGACATATTTTACGGAAATTGGCAGACCATTCCCGGAATATCCTGCATAGGATATTCGCTGAATGTACTTTCCAGGATATCCTAATATTTTTTTTTAAATGTGCTATCAATGTCCACAAAAATGACACTTTTCGTACTTTCACAGAACATTCTTGCAATATCCTGCATAGAATGTTCGCTGAATGTACTGGGTAGGATATTATGAGAATGTATTTTAAATGTGCTGTTCGTGTGCTAACTTGAAATTTATTCAGAGCACGTTTTTGGAACATCCTACGAATATACTGTGAATGTGCCAGAACATTCAGACATTCACAGCACCTTACTGGGATATCCCTGGAATATCGTGTGCTATTAGGGCACTGGTTTATATGATTAGGTAATCTTAGATTTTTAGTTAGTGTTTATCTGATGATGATGGCAGATACATAAGCATTCGAAACGTTGACAAAAAGTAAAAAATAAAGACACTCGAATTTCGAAACTCTGTTTACTCTTAAGTTCAACATTGTCTATCACCTTCAAACAATATGACTGAAAAAGCTAAAAGGAAATTATCAGGAAATACCTTGAGAAGTTGGGAAAGTACTGGGTAGTATAAGGAATTTCCACATTTTGGCGTACACAAGTCGAAGGTATAAAAAACTATGGACATAAATTTCCCTTCTTATTTTTTTGTTTTTATCTTAAATACATAACAAGTAGAAAATTAGGAAAATCTTTTAGCTACGGTGAAAACTAAGTCCAAGAATAAGAAGTCTTTTATTTTCTATGCGTACCACAGCAACTTCACCCTCGTCGTATTTCCGATTTCACCAAGGCGCATGCTACTTCTGGCGCCCAACACATAACAATTCATACGCCTTTTCCAGCAATCGATTTTCCACCGCAATGTGAGTTTTTTCGTCTATGTGCCGACTTCGCTTTTCTGTCGCAACTTAAAACAAATCCTGTGCGATTAAAAAAATGTCTTCTGTGATTTTTTGTGGCACCTTTTAAGTTTTTATTCATTGGTATTTTGGTGCTTTTAGTGACTAAGTTTATATATCCGGTGTTGATATAGCAAGATGGATTCTAATTATCTTCTGGATGTCGAATGTCCACCGGACCTTGTGGTAATTATTATTTATTATTTTGCTCTGGACTGTTATAATATAGTATAGTCAGTGTTTTTGGCTGGTGTTCTTTTGAGAATAATTTACCGTGGAAGTAAATAGCGTTCTTGGTTAAAAATCAATACTAGTCTTCACCCATGACCTTTAGATCATATTCACTTTTTTAGTGGATATTAAATCTGCAAATCATAAAAAGCGATTCAAAACTCTGTTAAAAATTTTTAGTTTGCCTTAAAAAGAGACTGACAATCCAATACCTCAAGGAACTGAAGTGGCACAGGAAGAGCTCCAACTCAATGGAAGGGAAAAAAGACTCCTCAGAGTCGTTGTTTCCCCGCTATTTTATGCACTTTTAATACAATTATAAAAATGATGAAAAACTACTTTTCTCTGCGAAAATAAAACAGTATATGTGGACATATCACGTTTTAATTTTTTTTTCGCCAAAAATGTTTGCCTTAAGTTTATCTTCTCATATGTAGTTTTAGTTTTGTTCTATCTTCTCTAGTTTTAAATATACAAAGCTGGCCAAAGAGTATATCTGAACAAAAAGAAATACGTTTCTTTGACAAAACAGCATATAAAGCGCTATATATTTTTTATTTTTAAATTCTTTAAAAGACACCAGGGTAAAAAGACATATAAAGTGTATTTGCTTTTACCGTAGATTCATTGAGGAAATTTTTTTGTTGTTCTCTGAGGTAACTTAGTTTAAAAGTGCATATTTTGTTTTACCGTCGGTAAAAACAAGATAAAAATATATATATTTATTTCTGGAAAAACAATAAAAGTATACTATTTTTTTGCCACCAAAAATGTTATAAACGTTTGTACACTGTTTTACCGTAGGACAGACGATGAAAATCTCTTCATAAAATCCCAACCTAACTTTTAGTACCTTGTTTTGATCGGTTTTAAAAAAATTCAGTCTGTTTTTGGTTCTTCCTTTCATTTTTATGTCTTCAAGATGTATGAGAATTGTAAAGATTGCCCGGAGAATTAAATTAAAACAAAAAGACCAAAAATGTTTATGATTTCAATGATTTCAAAAAAAATTGTGAACAGTGTTCTCGAAGGACAGTTGTAACCGAGCTAGAAATTCAAGACTTTTACAATTTGAGAATGTCATCAGGGAAAGAACCAAATATTAAAGAAATTACAGAACCGAAGTTTGAAAGGGATTCCACTGAATTTTCATATAAAAAGTCCATATTTGGAGAATACATAAATTGAAAAGGGTCATCAGTTTTCTTAAAGAGACTTGAATTTCAAATGCTTCAACTTGGGAAACTCAAAGTCATAGAGTCTCAAATACATACAAATGCATTGTATTTTGAGACTTTATGACTTTGAGTTTCCCAAGAAGCATTAAATACATAAATGTTACAAACGTGACAAAAAAAAAGAGCACTATCAGACATTCCCGACTTCAATGAATGAGATATATAAAGGAGTTTCATTAGAAAAGAAACGAAAAATATTGGAGCAAATTGTGCCACAAATGCCTCTAAATAGAAGAGAATTTTGGTTTTCGAAAAATAAAAATTCCGCTGATCTCTTTCAAAAAGAAGGGTTTTAATTATTATCTTTTACTTTTAATAAAACTACTTCACATTTTTATTTTCTTATAAAACTTTAGTTGCAAAACCTGTTTTGAAGTATTTAAATTTCTATATCACATTTCAGGAAAAACAGTATGAAATGCATATAAGTACTATTGCCAAAAAATAGCTACATCTATGGCGCAATTTATACAAGTTTATAACCGCTAAAATCACAGCAGTGACAGATATTGTATTTTATATTTTTGGGTTAAATTTGGCATACTTTTTTTTTATTTCTAGCAAAAATTAGCTACATTTAAGAAAAATTAAAAAAAAAACGGCACCAAAAAAGAATAAAAGTTCATTTTTCTTAAAACTAACTTTCTGCAGATATACTGTTTTACCTTCGCGGGGAATCTTAACGGTACTCTTAGTGACAAATGTCAGTGCAAGGTTGTTGCCGTTGATACACAAACTACCTTAAACTGTTTCAAATCACAATTTAAGTTTTTGGGGATTAAAATTTTACTTAGTAGCATATACCTACGGACTTAGAGAAAACTCGTACTAAGGGCATCGCAAAAATCAAGTTACAGCGCCTCTGGGGGCTCGGTCCCGAAGCTCATGCGACAAATCGTGCCGATGACATCTATCTTAATCAATGTCCATGAATGTCATCGAACTTTGGTTTTTTTCATGAGGTTTTTTTTTGTTGAAGTTTTTAGTTTTGTGTGTTTTTGGCCTTTTTTAAACTGTTACAGTAATTTCTGGGATTTTTGTAATAAGTACAACTGTAAAATTATGCCGAAGAATGTGTCCCAGAGTGACCCAGTGATCCTCTGCTTCATCGGTTTCCACACCCTAGAGATCAAGCTCGCCAAAGACAATGGTTTGCCATCTGAAACGCTTTATAGGTAAAGTATGCACCCGACATTTTAAACCAGAAACCTATTCAAAAAACTGTGCACGAAGCCTTCTAATTCCTTCCATCTTTGCACTTACCGCCAGAGTCTGAAACAGACTTTAATGATAAGTACCGGGCAAGGTTTCTACATACCAGAGGAAAAAGAGCATATTCAATAATAGAGAGTTAATACCCAACTAGCAATTTGTCGACGTCTCAACGTTGTGCACCGCGTGTCAACGTTGCGTCGCAACGTTTACTTTTACTCAAACACCACCCACTTTTGCACCAATTTGGTGGATGATTTTTTGGTTGAGTCAACGTCGCGATCGCGATTACAGTTAAAGTAATAGTTCAATGGGTTTTGGAGTACAATTATTTGTTCAAAATATTATTCATTACGTAAAATGATAAATACACTATTCGACTGCAAATTAAACTATTTCTAACACCATAATATTATAAAAATAAAATGATATTCTATGTCATATATCATGTTTTGCATCATCATAACATGCGAACCAATGCCAAAATATATAAACAGACGGTAGTTTACTGTCAAATGTACAGTTTGTAGCTCTAAAAAAGAAGCGCGCCCTCGATTATGATGATATTATGAAATAAAAAAAAAAATCATGATTTAAAAATCGCTTCAAAAATCCTCTAAAGATGTTGCTTAGGATTCCTAAGAACAAAATATGGATTTTTATATGCACAAAGATCTTAGTTTATTGTAGAAAAAAGCAAAAAAATAATTTTTAATGTTTGCTTACAAATTAGCATACAATGGTTTTAACAATCAATCATGGCGGCACTTATTAGTTTCTATGACAACCAAAGAAGTCCCGTGTCTCGACTGCTTTAACTACTTAACTGTGTTTTGAACGGATCCCCTAACTTAAAGACGCGAACATGCCTCAATTTTTACCCAATCGAAATTGCTCCACAGTTTGGCTTTCTGCTGTTCACTTAATTTCCGTCCTTGTTGTTTACACAGGATCTTCCTCTTTTTTTCCGACACACTGGGGAATCACCTTCAATGACAGCTGTCACATGTCAAAATATCGAAGAATATTTATACCATTTGTTCCTTTTCATAGTGCAAAATGTTCAAACAAAACTAATAGAAACTTTACAAAACACTTCTTAGTTATTTTTACTGAATTAATTGTCGTTTGTATGACAGACAGCAGTGCTCCAAAATTGGCTTGTTGCAAACATAACAGAAAAATTGGTTAGATGAAAACAGGCTCGCCCGCGTCTCCAACAAACCGGCCAGAAAACGTGGAGTAAATTGATCAATTTTTGGTTTAGCACACACCGGTTTTTAGTCGGCGCCTTCACAACTAAGGAATTACTGTTAGTACAATAGACGGTCATAAATAGTTGTGATGGCGACTGAAGTTGTGGTAAACGTTTAGGCGTCGTATAATAGTCGACGTTGTCGACCGTCGCCATGATAACTATTCTTTATCTGTAAAACAACGTTTAAAATTAGTGTAATTCTAATTTTTACAACTTGCACAACTAAAAATTGCTAGTTGGGTAGACCACTAATTTATCGTCACCTTATTTGCTTACCGTAATTGAGATGCCAAAAAGAGTTTTAAAACCACAAACATAAATAACCGTAAGCGTTTTTTGTTGCTCACATACAAACTGCCAATGTAAATAGAATAGAAAAGAAAACAATAATTCCTGTTTTTGTAAATTCACTTTCACAAAAAAATTAAAAACGTATAACTAAACAAAAAAACGAATTATCAGTTACCAGCTGCAGCTTTTGCTCAGAAATAAATCTGGTTGGTTAGAAAAAATAACCAAGTGGGCTCCGTTAAGCTTCCGTAAGTAACGTATTTTTGTTCGGATATTTTTGGATACGGTAGAAAAATAACCGATTTTGCTCACGGTATCACCAATTTTGATATCTATTAACGCTCTAATAAAACTGATAGGGCATTTATTTAGCCTATTTGTTAATTAGGTACATTTTTTTTAACCCATTCCGTTCAAAAATGCTTATGGGTAACCAGTTACAAATTACAAATTTTTTAAAAACGAAGAAAACTCGCAAGTCTTAAAAGAAACTGCTGCTATTGGGGCGGGCATGGGAAGCAGAATAAATAGTTTATTAATATTATATACTATTATATCTTCTTAAAAGAATAATATAATATATTAAATAAGACGCATTTGGTTTATTTCTGAAATTTATAGTCATTAGAATCAACAGTACTTTGGAAAATAAAATAAATTATTGATGAATTAGGTTTTCCAAAATAATGTTGTTTCTAATGAACTAAAATACTTTACAAAATACCCGAATTCAAATTTCCCGGCGCCGGCGCCGCTACCCTAATTTAAGCTTCGGGACCGAGTCACTAGAGGCGCAATAGTAGCAAAAAACTCATAACAGGGCCCTAAGTCGTCAGATCGCCTTCTATACCCGTAGGTACATATTTTGTGCTTTAGGTTTAGCGACACTTTTCGAATATAGTCTAAATTTTAACATTATTTTGACATTTTGTTTTTGATTGAGTGCCTTTATTTTCTTGATTTTTTTCTGTAATAATTTTTTGTAAAAAATAATATATATACCTTTAAACTTTTTATTTTTCTATCTCTCGACGAATTGTATCCTTTCCTTCGGTCGGGTTACAAACTTTTCGCCTCGGGATAAAAAAGTTACACGTTAGTCCCTTGGTGTATGAAATATTATTTAATATGTTAATTTTTGTGCACTTTAGTGTGACCTTGGGACCTTGGGGTGATGATGCAAAGCACCTAGTCAGTGAGATCTCTGCAAGAATAAAAAATTCTGCCAAAGAGTCACTGACCAGGAGTTTCAATGTCCAACTGATTGGCTTTGCTATTCAGAGGGGGAATACGACCTCGATCCTCGGGACCCTCCCAGACCAGGATGGCTGGGAAGAGGTTTTTTATGTAACGAATTAGTTATTGTTATTTATTTTTTCACTTATTAAATATAAAATAAAAATGATAATTTAATACCCGCTAATTAAAAGTGCCCCTGCATCAATGACACTTTTAGTCCCTAAAGTGCATAAAGTTAATTACATATACAGGGGAGTGGGCTAATTATTTTACATGTTCATGAAGCAAAAAGAAAAAAAAGAAGTTAAAAAACTCCAAATCAGTTACTTACGAAAAGAAACTAAAAAACAAAAGATCAATAGATCTTGGGTGGAAATAACGAAAATTCAAACGGATGAGCATCCCACAAGGAAAACACAATGTTCATGAACGACAAAATTTAGAAAAAAGTTTTAAATTATTATTTATCCTCTTTAAGAATGTAAATGTTGCATTACATTATGACATATTATTATAATAAACAATGCGCCTACAAAGATCGGGATACGCTTGACCAACGAGCCAATGAGGTGTGAATTAAATATTTTCATACAAAAATACTTCTACCGGGGCGTTTTGAATAGCAATTACTATTAATTAACGTGAAAACTAAATTTGATTAACGTGAAAACATTTAGACGGATATGGATATAAGTACCGCAGAAAAAAGACATTTACATTTAAGTGACAGGAAAATTCGAAATAGTAGTTGGTTTAAATAGCGAGCGCCGCGAGGTATTTGAAAACGCGAGTAAAAAAAGCACAGTTTAGCCGCGAGTTATTAGCACTATCTTCTTTAAATACCTTTATCAAAAAATCCAAGAAAAAACGGAAAATACTTTTAAAAATCTCGAACCAAGGGAACCTTTCGCAACACACCATCTTTACACTATAAATCAAGGCGGCTGGTAAATGAAATAACAATCGTTTCCATAGCGATGCTTCTTTTTACTCGGTGACGTTCAATGTTGCGACATTTTATTCTTTGACAATTCGGTATTTTGACGATATTTTTAAATGATTATAATGTATATACTGTCTCGAGGCGAAAAATTTGTAACCTGAGCAAAGCGAGGAACCCACTGTGATCATTAAAATTATTTCCAAAAGTCTTAGAATTACTGAAAGTAAAGAAAAATTTATAGTACCTTATAATAATATACTATATTATCAACGGCTATAAAATGTGTGCTAAATTTTGGTTGAATCAGATTCTTATTATGACAGACATAGTGCAATTTCCCCAACAATTTCATACTAAAAGTTAAAATATGAACAAAATAAGGAACCCCTTAAGAGAAGGGAACCCCACTATATAGCACAACCACAATATGGCAACGTTTGTTTGAAAAATTAACATTTATGTTATTTTATTTATAATCATATTCTGTTAAGTTAACCAGGGCTACTGACACTGACCACGTCGCACTGAAAATGTCTGCCACATTGCTGACACCTTCAGAACTTTCCTCACAAAGTTTCCAGCCACTATCATGTTAAGTAAACTGATAATCTGGGATTTATTTTTTTTTTGCTTATGGTTGAAATAAAAGTGTTGATAAACCAAGTAAATTTGAAATAAGAAATTCGCTTAAAAATTGAAGTTTTACATCTAGAAAATAAAATCAAAATTCATTGTTTCAAATACCTTGAACAGTGTTTGCAATGTAGTGCTAAATAGCGTTTTATGGAAATCATAGCCAAATGTAGAATACTAGCGAAATGGGATTTTGCATACAAGCCTAAAATTTCACTTCCAAATACGCTACAGAGAGCTTTTTTAGAAAAAAAAAACTTTATTTAAAAAAAATAAATTGCAAAATTAAGATTTGGCACATTGGGAGTCACATAATTAGTACGTGTGCAAAATTTCAGGGCTCTAGCACTTTTTTTTGGCCAGGATTTCCAGAATACGATTTACCCTGGGGGTCCTGGCTCTTAACCTAAATATATGTACTTATTATCTCCCTTAATATGATTTGATATACATTGAACGATATACCAGAGGCAAACACTCATCTTTGTATCACAAAGACTTATGCTGTCGCCATGTAAGTTTGCCGTTAGAGATGAGTTATGTTTTGTTATTTTTTCTGGTCATCAGCAGAAACTTACTTAAATTGACTTCTTCAGTACACAATAAAGACAAGACAAAAAGATTCAAATATCAATGGCGAGCGCAGATGGTAACGGCGGCAGTACAAATCAACCTTAATATTTTGATAAGAGGTAGGAATTCAATTTTCTTACAAACTTTACCTACTTTTATTTTATAGTCTTTACAAAAAAACCTCAAAAGAAACCTTACAAAACCTTCAAAAATATCTCATTTGATACATCAAAAATAAAAAAAAAACTTGTTGGTTGATATTGATATACCGGCATGTACCGCCACTGACTGATTTCACTTGCTCTCCTTTTGTTTTTAAAACATTGGATGATTTTTTTCAAAATATCACTTTAAATGCAATGAAATATTCTCCTACTGGTAAAAAACACACTTAAATTGTATTTTGACAAAATGTGGTTTTAAAAAGACTTCCAAACTACTTAAAACATCTAAAATTAATAACACGAAAAAGCTTATGTCAATAAAAATATCATCCGTCCGTCTGCGTTCTGCGAACTTTCCCCGCCCACAAGCCAATCACAACCTAAAGTGCTTAACACAGAATTCTCTGTCCCTATCATTCTAACGTCGTTTAAAAGGATAGAAAAATAATCGATATTTCTCACCTTTGTTTTGTTTTGATTTTATTTGTGAATAAACAGTCGTTATTATTTGCCAAAGAGTTTTCGTTGGGCCAGATATCTTGTCTCTTTTTAATCTAAGATTGTATGCCTATAAATTTTGTAACAAATAATATTTTTTGCGAGTCAATTTTTTCGTTACTTGCTGCATTTTTATCACATCAACCAAATGCTTATGTAATATAAGCAGGTGCTTTAAAATTTACTTGATGTTTTTAACAAAAAGTTATTCTAACAATCATTTTTAAAAATTTTTGTTTTATGCTCCTGTAGGAGAAGTCTAAAATTTGAATCCTATTAATTTTTTCTATGTAACGGTAAAGAATAACCGTTATTCAATCAAATACGTTACTGCTTGGCAGGCTAAATTTATAATGGAATAATTTTACAGTCTACATAAAAAAAAACATAATTGCGGATTTTAACAAAGAATTTGTTCATCAGTGTCAAAATTAAATTATTAAGGAAGTTATTCAACCCAAAATATTTTTCCAATCAAAAAGTTTGTATTACAGTCCATCTAAAAAATAGTTTTTTATTTGTTCAAATTTAATTAAATTACAAAAGTATTAGAATAGCGAGCATGCCCTAATGGTGCTCTCATCAGTACGGGCTACCTAATAGAAATGGGATGTACAGGGTGATTTTTTTTATAAACGTACCTCACCATACCTGTACTGTTTGTCGTAGACAGATGAAACAAGAACAAAAATAATTGAGAGATCATTGCGCATTTGAGCATGTGATTTTTTGCAAATCCTAAAAATAAAAAAATATATATCGTGTTCTGTTAAAAAAAAAATCATTCACGTTGTTTGGAACCTGTGAAAAAATTTCTCAAAAAACTAAACAATGATCTCACAACTAATTCAGGTACACAGTACAAAACCACCCTGTACCTACCTTCATTTATCAGGTAATGGCACAGTGTAAGCTGTGGTAACCACAGACACTAGGTTAGCACTGGTGGAACTTAGAAAAACCTTCTAATACCAACTTACCTACTAATTTTGCAAACAAAGCAAAGGTATATTACCGCAATTAAAATTACTGCCCACATATTATAAAGTTTTTTATTTGTTTAAATTTAAATAAATTATACTTGAGAATATTTATTTCCAAGTAGGCATCTTACTGGGTACTAATAGAAACGTGGGAAGCGGCCTTTCATTATCGTAACTAAAACAATAAAAGAAAACGGTAGAAACGTGTAAAAATTTTCTTTAGATTGTTTTACCCGTGCCTACCAACTAACTTGCTAATTTATAAAACAAAAACAATGGATATGTCCTGAGCAATTTGCACATATCAGGAGTAACAAAAGAACAAAAATAGATATGTATACACTTAAATTTGGAGACCTCTACCTCCTAGAAGGGATGCATTTTCATTATTTCCATTTTGGAATATTAATTTGTCACAAATTTATTGAATTGAGTTAGCTATTTTCATACAAAATTGTATTGTGTGACCTTAAACACTGCAAGGTTTCAATCTTGAATCCGCCATTTTATTTTTTTTAACTCCAAGTCAAAAATTGTATTGTGTGACGTTAAAACACTTCAAGGTTTCAATTTTGAGCCAAATCGGTATATAGATTAGAAATTTCGCCATTTTGGATCCGCCATTTTGATTTTTTTAAGTTTGTGACAAAAATTGTATTGAGTGACCTTAAAAACCACAATGTTCCAGGTTTGAGACAAATCGGTTTATAAATAAAAAATTCCGCCATTTTGGATGCGCAGTTTTCAATTTTTTATTATTATGGAATACTATACACCAAATTTCAAATCTCTAGGTCATCGGGAAGTAGTTAAAAAAGCTTTCGCATCGCAAGATTTGAAGCAAAAAACAAAGTCAGCTAAATAAAACCGTTTAAAAAAAATTTCTTGTAAGTATGTAGTCATATAGAGTTTTAAAATTCTTTCTTAAAATATTTTTTTTAGCATCAATAAGAAGGGTTAGATGGACACCCGTTGGTTGAGCTCACGCTGGTTTCCCAGGGCGAAATATCGATTAATTAGTTTTCTTTTGGCTTTGGTCCTTTGTATGTTCCTTGTGGGATACTAATCTAATTTTAAATTTTCGTTTTTCATATAACTGTATTGTGTTGAACGCAGAGAATAATTATTACATTATTATTCAGACATATATTAACCTGCAGGATAAGATATTATGTAAGATATTTTGTGGATGTAAGATGTTCTGGGGAAGACTGAAATAGAACATTCCTTATACATCCTTCGACGGTTGTATTGAAGATGTCACAGCATGCGTTCAGACATTCACAGTTTAAATAGGATATGCCTGGGTGGTCTTACGCCTGGGTTGGTGTTACCCTAGTGCTACTTTTATTTTATTTCCGTATTTTCTCAGTCGGATTATTTTATTTTATGTTTAATAAGCAGATGCTTTTTCTATTGAAAATAATATGCGCAACGCATCTATTATTTAAAATTTCAAAAATGTAGTATTGTTTGGCAACATAGAAAGCGGGTTATGCCTTTCAAAGCTAAACAATGGAATGTTTTTCATATATCAGTGAATGTGATCTGTGAATAGCTCCTCCTTAATAAATTTATAAATTGACACATGAGAAAATCTTCGTTTTTATCATCCAAAATAGACACTTCCCGGTAAACGGAGAAGAAACCGAAAAAAAAGACCCGGAAAACATACCCCCCGAAAAAAAACCCAGCAAAATTTATTGTTACATATTAAAAAATAAGTTAAAGCACGTGAACATCTCAAACTATTATTTTGGGATGGGTTCTGTGGGCCAAGCTTGAGTTGGGTTGGGTTTTTGTTAGTTACAATATTTTTTCTTGGGGTTTCTTTGACTTTTTTTTCCAGGGATTTTTTTTTCCAAAGGTTTTTTTTCCGGGGGTTTTTGCTAGGTTTCTTTATACCTCAACTTTACAGGTGCTTACATTGGTTTGATATATTTTCGAGTAACAATGTTAAGTACTGTATCTTTGGTATTATGGGCTAGTGCTAAAATAACTTTGTTTACAGCTGTTTGCACTAGTTCCCGCAAAACTACAACAAGTCAATCCTCACTTTAGACGCACCTTATGTGTTGCACTGACAGATTCGATACTCGACTTATGAGAGACAATAATCTTACCCCTTTAACGACCTTTATTTCCGAAAAAGCCCATAATGTATACCAAAAAGCTGATACTCATTCAAATCCCCTTATTCGACAGGCCGTCAGCTACGACGAGAACATCAGACATCGTCACAAGAGACCCCGCCTCCAGCTAGCTCTCTAGCCTTCAGCTAGCGAGCTAGTTCTCACTTTCCCTCCTCCTCCAAATCCCACTTCCCTCCCCTAGAACAGTCACGACAATTAAGCCCTTCAGGCAGCTAGTCTCCCCAAAAATCGACAAAACTTAGGCTACCTAGCGGTAGGGAGAGTTTAAGAGGTCCACTTGAAGGTCAAGTGGGGGTGGAAGGAAAGGTTTGGCAGAATAATTAGTGTCAGCGCACATAGATGTCCGCTAACACTAAGGATTCTTCCAGATTGGGCCCTCTTACCGGGTGTTCTTGTTGTTGTAGACGCACCTTATGTGTTGCACTGACAGATTCGTAGTCAATCTTAATAAATACCTGAAAAAGAATAGAGTGACACCATTAAGTTAAAAAAAGAAAAAAGAAAAGATGGAGGAGAATAAACAACGAACATTGCAGACATTAAAATTTGCACCTACAGGGTGAATTCTTTAAACGGAACGGTGCTTTTACCGGGTTAGAATTTGGTTTTATACAAAAATACAAAAACACGTGAACTGAGATTTTTAATTTTCTTTAATCGTGCTATCTTGGAATGTTTTTACGTCGTTTTGTTTAAGAGTTATGGCAAAAATATATATATTTTTAAATAGGACACCATGTATAATTTGACATTTTTGAATTCTAAAAAAAATTCTCTTTTTGACAATTCCACACACTAATACTCTATCTCTTATAGTTTCGAAGATAGAGGTATTTAAACTTGTTTTACGGGGGATATTTGAATATCGAAGTTTCCCATACAGATTTAGATAAAAATATCTTGATTATCGTAAAAGATAGATCCTACTGTGTGGTATTACTGAAGAGATTATTGTTTGCAGATTTCAAAAATTGCAAAATATACAGGGTGTCCTATTTAAAAAAATTAAAAATTGACATAGACAATATACAAGATAGCACGATTAAAGGAAATCTCAGTTGACGTGTTTTTGGACTTTTTATTCAACAAAATTCTAACCCACTAGAAGCACTGTTCCGTTTAAGGAATCGACCCTGTATATTTCGATCGCAAACATGACAGATTTATGGCTTAAAACTGTAATTTAATAGAAAACGCAAAACATGATTTCCTAAACTAAATAAAATATATCTAAAATCAAGGTCTTATGATTTTGAATAGGGCCAACCCTCTGGGTTCTTAAGTTTCTTAAGTTGCTGTAAAAAATGATACTGCTTCTAAACGAGGCATTTTTATCTTGTTTCAAGAAAATCCCGACCACAAACGAAGTAGTCCAAGTTTGGCTCGTTTTGTCTTAAGGATAAACAATAAATATATAACAATAAACATCAAACTTTGAGTGTCTGGTTCAACTGCCAAATGAAACTGAGGAAACAATTTAATGTCAGTCAAGCTCAAGCCCAAGCAACAAAATCATCACTCACGGCGACCGTTTTACTCCTACTATACATCGCGACGCTAATAATAACTTTTCTTATAGGAGTTATGTCGTCGTGGGTAGTAAACGGGAACGTTATTCCGACGTCCTGTTTACGACATAAAGTAATATTTCTGACTTTATAGGGTTTTTATAGGTTTTCTTTTTCCCACATTATTAATTGAAAATATGTTGATCTTTGAAGACATGACCGCAAACAAAAATATTATCTATATCATAACATTTACCTAATAACTACCATTTTATTAATTACTTTTCTAAAGTCACAATATCTTAAATTTATCAATGCATAGCACTTTACTGATTAAAAATGCTGTTTTTTTTGTTTTGACCTAGTTTTATCTAAAATGTTGATAAAAAATCGGAACTATTTGAAGTTAGGGTTTTCAAATTAAAGGTTTTTCTAGTTTTTTATGTTTTATTAACTAAATAATAATATTTTTACTTTTATTGGTACATGCAAGTCCTAATCAAAGGTATTTTTAAATTTTGATTTGAATTCCATGTTTAATCGAAGTAAATAATATGGCGGCACGGCGTCGCGCATACAGTTGACGGTGTATTGATTTATAATATCACTAAAGTAGCGATAACTCGTAAGCAACGTTTTTCCACTATATGCAAATTTATTTCTTACTGCGTGGTAGATAGGCAACCGTGTGGACTCCAAAGTTTTGTAGTTTTGTATTGAGTAGCGGCTACTGAATTTCAACCAAATTAATATCAGTAGAGTCGCAACCTCCTAAAAGTAACATTTAAGAAATTAAATGTGACAACTATGAAGTAAGCCTCGTACTATAAAATTTTTTCGTGGTGGAATATATTACTTTCGCGTATAACTTTATATTTTTATGGCACTGTGGTAATTTTTTAACCATAATAGTGACCGCACTAAGTGACAATAATGACATTTTTCCCATCAATAAATTTTTTAGTGGCAATGACAATGGCACCAGTGAAATTGACTATAATAGTTGCTTGGGAGGGCCTTTATGGTTGGTATTAACTAAGGATACACATATCCTTGGGTAGTACCAAGTGAAGAAAGGCCATTGATTTTTTCCTGTAAATTTTACGAGCCCCACTCGACTTTAACTTTGTTGTTTTTACAGCTTGGACAATTTTTGTTTTTATAATTTATAAGTATCACTTAAAGTTCACTTGTGTAAACAGCTGTGTGAATCTAAGTACTGTTAGTATCTGAGTAACCTTTAAAGTGTGTCACGAACTCTCGACTATCAGACCTCTCTCTAATAGATTTAAGTGACGGTAATGAACCTACATTAACTTCGGTTAATTAGAGAGGTTTAAATAATTCTTCTCGAGAAAAAGTTAACAGCCGAATATTAGGCACATTTAGGTAAAAATTAATATACGTATGACTAAAGGTACAACCTGTAAATGACTTGTTTGAATAAAACATGCAGACCATAAAGGTATAACTTAAAGTTGTCAAAATTAACAAAATTCAAAAGTTGCTAACAAAAGTCATAAAAAAAACAAAATTATGATTGTTTTCCACAAACCAAAACTACACTTTTTTGCACTCGACGCGCGTTTCGCTAACAACGTTAGCATCATCAGGAGACGATAAACAATGAACTAAATTAATCTACGCTCTATCTTATATACAATCCTTTAGTGGGCGGAGATAAGACTAATAATTTGTGATTGATCACGATTTTTAATCCTATCTCCCCTCAACCAAAGAATAAAGTGTACTAAACGGGATGGGTCCTCTATCTTTATTTAAACTATTTCTGGATTTAATGATTTCCATACTTTTATATGCATTCAAAAGTCTTTTGTTTGGTACACTTTTTAGAAGTTTTAGGTTATCTAATGTGAATCTATGATTGTTTTCAAAAGCATGCTCGGCCACACTTGACTTTTCTGTTCTTCCGTATTTTAAGTGTGCTAAATGTTCTTTAAAACGTGTTTGAATAGAGCGTCTCGTTTGGCGAACATATTTTTTGTCACAATCCATGCAACTAATTTCGTAAATTCCACTTTTTTCTAGAACTGTAGTTTTATCCTTGGGATTTCCTAGTAAGCTTCTTATTGTGTTACGGGATTGATATACTAATTTAAGACCGGTGTTATTAAATACTTTGTGTAATCCTTTCGTATAATTAGGATTATAAGGAATTGATACAAATTTGGAGTCGCAGGTATCTTTTTTTTTTTTTTTTTTTTCTTCAGGTATGTAGACGATGTGTTTGCAGTATTCAACACTAAAGTAACTAGTGTTGAAAATTTTATAGAAAAAATAAATAACAAATTCCAAGAAATATGTTGGCCAAACGAGACACTCTATTCAAACACGTTTTAAAGAAATAATACGAAAGAACAGAAAAGTCAAGTGTGGCCGAGCATGCTTTTGAAAACAATCATAGATTCACATTAGATAACCTAAAACTTCTAAAAAGTGTACCAAACAAAAGACTTTTGAATGCATATGAAAGTATGGAAATCATTAAATCCAGAAATAGTTTAAATAAAGATAGAGGACCCATCCCGTTTAGTACACTTTATTTTTTGGTTGAGGGGATATAGGATTAAAAATCGTGATCAATCACAAATTATTAGTCTTATCTCCGCCCACTAAAGGATTGTATATAAGATATTGGTTCATTGTTTATTGTCTCCTGATGATGCTAACGTTGTTAGCGAAACGCGCGTCGAGTGCAAAAAAGTGTAGTTTTAGTTTGTGGAAAACAATCATAATTTTGTTTTAGTGCAACCAAAGGTTCCAAATTCCCAACATAACAAAAGTCATGGTCAACGTGACTGATTTGTTGTTGATCTGTCCTGCAAAGTGAAATTTTACAAAATGTGCCTATATAGTGTCTCCCAAAAGTCTCGAATAATGGATTTTTTGGGAGAACAATGAGTTTAAAAATAGTAGTTTTAACAACTAGTGGCTAAAATAGTGCTTTTTTACAAGCGTTGGTTTAAATAACGAGCGCAGTGAGGTATTTAAAAACGCGAGTAAAAAGAAGCACAGTTTAGCCGCGAGTTGTCAACATTATTTTTTTTAATACCGTTATGAAAAAATCAAAGAAAAACAGAAAAATACTTTTAACTCGCAACACACCATCTTTACATTATAAACCAAGGCGGCTGGTAAATGAAATAGCAATCGTTTCCATAGCGATGTGCCTTTTTACTCGGTGACGTTCATTGGTGCGACATTTTAATATTTGACAGTTTGATATTTTAACGATGCTTTTATATGATTTTTTCGTAAATACTTGGTGAAAACTAGCGGAAATGGCTTAATTTTTGGCAAGAATAATTAGATTTTTTCAGTATTACTAGATTCCGATATTTCTTTTTAATTTTGGGTAAAAAACAAACAGAAAGCTTTTTTTGCACCCGTGATCAAAAAAAAATTTTTTTTGCATCGGTAACAAAAAAATCCATGCTTTAGTTACCTGCGAACAGTTCCTAAAAATCATGTTTTTGATGAAGGTACAAAAACTTTTATTGGATCATTTTAGGAAAAAAAGCAGTTTCGAAAAATATATCTTTTCTGCATACTTAAAAAATAAGCTTTTTGGGTGTCTGTTTAAGGTACATGAATATTAATATTGGGTATTTAATTTCGATTTCCTTATCTCTTCCATACAAATTTCAACTTGAATAACTTGCAAAAGATAAAAGATAGACCCAAATTGTTTGGTATTTTTGAAAAGCGTATTTTTAGGGTGTCAGAAAATAAGATAACATAGAGGGTGTCCAATTTAAAAAAAAATAAGTTTGTGTCAAATTTTATTTTTGGGACATTTTTCGAAACCGCCTGTTCCTCCTGAAATTATCCTGTTTAAGTTTTTTTTTAAAAAACGAATAGTTCTCCCAAACCCAACTATTTCCAGACTTTTGGGACACACACAGAAAAAATTGGTGCTAGAAAGCACGGAGAGTCCACCATATCAATTATTTTATGTTAAAAGGAAATAAAAATATCTCGAAAACTGTAGCTTTGAAACCTTATATAACAAACTTTTTGGGTAATATTTACGAAAACCAAAATCTGAGAACCGAATATCAATAGCTACTTTACTTCTAAAGTTATGATTTTTTTTTTATATATTTTAACTTTTTTTCAAATAACTCGGAAACTAAGGCCCCCACAAATTTGGACTTTATAACAAAATTTGTAGTCCATATTCATGGAAACTTAAATCTGAAAACCGTATATATCGCTACTTGCTTCTGTTCCAAAGTTATAATTACACCGTACCCAAAAGTTAATCAGTTTATGGTCTGATACAGGATTTTTGTACCAAATTTCGTTGGTGAGTTATCGTGTATACAGACAGACAACAGACCCACAGACAACTTTTTTTTTCGTCGATCAAGGTGTTTTGGAACCTTAATAACTCATTTTTCATTTCACATATTGTTATGGTGGACTAAAAAGAGATGAGTTGATTGAAATAATTTTTTTTTATAATGGACGAACCATCATTTTCTTGGTTTAAATATATATTATTTGACAAAAATATAAATTTTGTTATATCAACTAAAAATATGTTGCTCTAAAAAAATTTTTATTTGCACCAAAAAAGTATTTGTTTGTCCATTACCAAAATTTATTTGAATCAACTCATTTATTTTTTCTGTGCACTGTATAGAAAGGTAATTTAAGAATTTAAGAATAAGAAGACAAGTAAACAAAAAAAAAACAAGTATCCGGCATCGTATATCGATATAAAATTGCAAAAATGAACGGAATTGTTGCAAACAAAAGATCAAAAAGTCGTTGAACTTAAATTGTGAAAGATTGGTTCCCGCGAATGCCATATTATAAAATAGAGAAGTAAATTATGAATAATAACGTTATTAAAAGTTGTTATGTTTGCGAAACGGTCATTTATTACGGCTTGATTAAAATTAAAAACCAATTTTGATTTAATTAGACTAATCAGTTAATCAATATGTAACGAGTTTCTGGTATGTGCTGATAGTAATTACTAGACGCGATATAGCCCAATAGCTATAAATAAGCTGGGAAAACGTGTCTACAGCAAAAAAGAATGCTTTCGCTGTCTTTTGTAACAACTTTTTTAAAACGTGATAAAAATGTTTTCACAGCTATTTTTAGGAATATGTTTTGCCTGTGAAAACGTCTAGGGCAGTTAAAAATACAGCATTTTTGAGCAATGTTTGAAATTTAACTTCCCTGATAAAAAATGTGTTGACCTTAGCTGAGTAAATGTCAGAGTTATTTTTAAAACGGGTCATGTGATGTCCATACTTTTTGGAGTCAAATGAACATCAAGATTAGCTAAACTTTGAATGGAAGGCACGGCTAGGACCACATTTTTGATTTTTTGCCGAATAGGCTAAAAAGTCAGACCATCTTCGCAGTAGATGAACTATGTGCAAGAAAAATAGCCGACAAAGGCATCTCTATTAGAAGCATCAAAATCATATCGGACGGTGAAGCTGCTCTGAAAGCAATAAGCTCAAATAAGATCCAATCACTTTTAGTTTGGCCTGCCTTCAAACTCTGCTTAAGATCGGTGGAACCAACAAAATTACTCTTGTATGGGTCTCGGGCCACACAGGTATTGAAGGAAATGAAAAAGCCGACTCTCTGGCTAAATAAAGCCACGGTCAATAGGGCATTATCCGAGTGGGTTGAAAGAAAACAAGTGCAGCACGGTGCTCAGCTCCGGAACAGCAGCACTTCAAAGCCTTTCTGAGAATAATCACAGATCGTATACAGGCCATTGCCGACTCAACTAACACATGAATAGAATTGGAGAGAGCAATATACCGATTTGTAGATTCTGTGGAGGAGAGGGAGAAACGCTGATACATATCCGATGCTACAGCGTAGGATTAATGAGAGCAAGGGCGACAATAATTGGCCCTAGATTGAAAGTGCGTTAATATTTCGACATAGATTAAAGGGAAACACACCTAACCTAATTTTCGCAGTTTTTAAGTGAATTGTCAGTTATTTTATTACTGAAAATATTAAACAATAGTGGAGACCATATGTAATTAAAAAGTTTTTCAAGAGCATTTAGCGATTTCTTATGAGCTTTTTAAGATTAAGTTTTTTTTTCAGAGTCCTGAAGACGAAACCAATAAGAACCTCCTCCTGACGACCGAGGAAACGCGCCAGTTGCTGCCGCTTAACAACAGAAGACAGCCGTCGGCCACCAAAGGAGTTGCAACTTCCTTCGGCTTTAAGAAGAGGACAGTAGCGCCCTCTATAGCTTCCAACGCTAGCGCGGCCAGAAGGCTGGCGAATGCTGTTGACAATAGAGGTAACGTTTAACAAAATATTCATGGTGTGTTTTTATACTATTTAGATACCTAGGTTAAAGGCTAACCAAGCTTGACGATGATAAGACACACTTAAAGTTGGCAACCTAAAAAAAGAGTTAAAGTTGTGCTTACAACGTACGACGTAACCCAGCCAATTCTTATTCAGTGCTTGATGCACAGTTTTTCTCCATGCCGCTCACTTTTATTTCCTTTCTTGTCGAAAAAAATGAGAAGGCAATAGAATGGACAATAGAATAACCCACAGATAACAACCCAGCAAACACATCTTTTACATTAACATAGTATTTACGTAGATTTTAAGTAAAGAAATTTACAGAAAAAAAGCTTTCACAAAATTTAGGTAATATGTGCATAACATAATTTATGTTTCTTTAATTACGTTATATTTACGTAATAAGAAGAAAACTTTGTGCATTGCGTTATGCAGAACATGGCAGTTCCTTTTTACCTTGTTTTGAGTTCCAATTTACCTAGAATTTATGTAACAAAGTAATCAGGTTTGAAAGTTTGAGACAATGAAGTGTTTGAAATTAACTCTGTGTTTCGGACTATTTTAATTATACACGACGTTTCGATCAGTACAATCTCTGATGCAGGTGTACCTGAAGACGATCAGAGATTGTACTGATCGAAACGTCGTGTATAAATAAAATATGGACAATGGAAGTTCGAAACACAGAGTTAATTTCAAAGTAATTGTGTGTTGTAACCCTTACGTAATATTTACGTAACTGTGTTGGCTGGAAAAATGGTTAGGACACGCTAGCTGCATACGAATGCTGCAAGGGTAGTCGTAGAGATAGGTGAGACGTAGTCACGGAGATACGATTACGATCTCAGGTTTTTCCAAAAATTTTGTGAAAAAAAAGGAAAAAAAGAAAATTGATGGCGGGTTTATCCCCGTATAGTAGGCTTTTTAACTAAAAATACTCTGTTAAATCGCTTTTTATTCCTAAATTTACAGAGATCCATATGAAAAGATATATTCTTACAAAACTCTTCTTCAACATGATGAAAATATTAAATTAAAATTTATAGTTCATGTATTTTTATCGATTGAAAACTGTCCAAATACTTAACTGACGTTTTGTTCGCTGACGTTTTGATCGTTTTGAAGAAGAACCGTACCTTCTGAAATATAAGGAAGCCTTCTACATCTATAAACGCGTTTACCACCAATTTTCAAAAATTTTATTTTGTCCATCTTTACAGAATTTTCTATACCTTTCTTGCTCCCCCCCCCCCCGCCCTCTTTAAATAAGGAACACATATTTTTAGTGTTGAAGTATTTAGTTATTTCATTATTTTATTTATCTTTTTCAGTTACGAATGGTAACGAAAGGCAGTTACGAATTTTCCCCTCCCCCTTGTAACACTTACATACTCCCACGCGCCATTACTTAATTTATAGATGCCACCAAAATCTGTTTTACACTATAATTGCCTGCTTGCTTGAAAAATAACAAAAATTGCTTTTTAAGATTCCGCGCGCTAACAGCTATCACAAAAATTTTAACTTTTTAGTTTTTTAGGCCCGTAATTAATCGCCTTTGACAAGGTGTGCCTCAGCAAACCAGATGTATGTATGTAAGAAATCTTTTTTTTCATTTAATTATTGAAAATTAATTTTAAACTTATATGTATAAGGCTTTTTTCTTGATTTAAGAGAGCAGTGATCGCCCTGAATCAACTTAAAGTGAGATACCATACATTGTCTTAAAAACGGGCTCGAATACCCAATTGAAGCAAAAAAAGCCAGGAATTTGGTTTTTTAGTAATTAAAATACTTAAAAATATATATTTTGAATAAAAAAATCAACCAAATCGTGATTTTTTTAAAATTTAAAGTGGTGGTCTATAATATACGATGATTTTACTCAAAATACAACATCCCGTGTCATTTGACATTTCTCAGATTTCTTGTTTACCCATATTTTATTAATATTTATGGATTATTTGGACTGTTTTAAGAAAAAATGGCTCTATGCGTCTCATTCCAGTACATTTAAACGTCTATCCAGGTAAAATTATCTTATAAATTGTGGTCTGGTTCGGCTTAAAATAAATTTTTCGATACCCATGTATATGTCAGCCTTCAAACCAAACTTTCGATAAACTATAGTCCTTAGTAAATACCGCCCTGGTGTCTATTAATGCACCTACTTACAACGATAGTCCACTATATATGATAAATAAATCAAAACAGCTTTACAGCAATTTGGCTTTTGTGCCAATTTCCTCATCGCCGGCATAATGCGGAATAATAAGTTCAATTCTAACTTTTGAAATACCTTGCAGAATTTTCGTGGTTCTTAGTAAGCCTATGAAAATAATTTCCTTTTTGTAGGCGATTATTTTGCAACTTTAAATGGGAAGCCTATAAAATAGTACATTATACAACTAAGGATTAAAGTGGTAGTTTTTATCGCGAGATAAAAAGTTTTTAGGAATAAAATTAGCGTTTGGGTCTCTGGGAATTTGAAGGTCTAAAATGCTCTTTTAGTCCTTAATGTGCAAAAAATAATTTTCCTTCAATAGGCGATTTTTTGCAACACTTAATGGGCGTTTCGAGGAAAAGTATACACAGAAACCATGACCATGAACCAGATGAGAAAGTTGTAGGTGGGTTTTAATTTCTTAAATTAAAAAAGTAAATATTTAAAAGGCAACCTACATGATAAGAAACGTTGATTAAAAACTATATCAATATTTAAAAATAAAATATTTTTCCCACGAACATTTAAAATTTACATTCTAGTTTCTGCAATTATTGGTCTTTTATTACGTACAAAATGGGTTCAAATTTTTCCGCATATGTGTGGAAAAGTACTTTGCAACACGTGTGCGAAAAAGTACATTTTTGCACATGTGCGGAAAAATTTTTTCACACGTGAGTAATTAATGGTTTCTAATAACTAAAGTGTGTGAAATTCATAATTTTCTTATGTGGTTCTGGTAAAGTACCTTTTTTAAACATTCATAGATCGAAATGGAAATCAAGATGACGACGACGATACAGAAGCTCTTACAAACAATGCAGCACCTACTGGAAGAACCACTCCAAAATTATTACCTCCGAAAAAAGAAGCTGGTGCCAATACCAAAGGATCGCGGTAAGTACTTAACAGGCACTAATTTATTTTTATAACCACCAAGAGCGAAAAGGAGCAAAGATCTAGCCATCTTTTCCTCACTCATCAAAGTTTGCCTAATAGGAAAATCCACAAATCAGGTAAATTTGCAAAGTTGTTTTTCCACAAGTTCACACTTTAATTATTCTACAAAATAAGTACAAATAATAAATTTTTAGACATACCAATTTTTTTGATAGCTTTAAAAAAAATCTTCAAAGTTTGCGGATTAATTTGACAAAGCCGCGTGGGAAAAGATTGCCACACATGGTGTGCAAAAATTTGTTTTTTTAAAAAATAGTTTTTCTGATGCAAAACCTCGTTTTTGTGTTTTTGTTTCATAACTAGAAGATGATAGAAACAATGTTTTAACCTTTATTAGATTTGGATTTCGCCAAAGTCCCACAGACCGGCTAAACAAGGTTGCCGACCTAAATTCTTCCATTCGTCCATCAGAATTTGGATCTACCACAGTCAACAGTTATAATAGAACAACGGCCAACAATCGGATAGTTTCTCCCAATTCAGCCAGTCGATTGGTGTCTCCTCCAGGTGGGTACTTAAAACAGTTCTTAAATAATAGACACTTAAAGTTGGCAAGCTCTCTTTAGGTCGACTACAAAATAGCGTCTTTTAAAATCGCGTTCTGTTCAAAATAGCTATATATTGAGATTTTGAAAGGCGCTTTTACGATCAGGCATTATTTTTCGAAAGACGCTATTCTGAACAGTTGTTCCTATTTTGATGCGCTGTTTTGTAGGGCGCTATTTTGTAGCAGAGCCGCTATTTTTGATTCCTTGTTGTTAGCGTATCTTTGATGCGTTTGTAAAAGCGTCTTTCAAAAAAGAGTTAAAGTTGTGCTTACAACGTACCACGTAACCAAACCAATTCTTGTTTAGTGCTTGATGCACACTTTTCATGCCGCTCACTTCTATTTCCTTCGTTGTCGACACAAGAAGAGATGGCAATAGAATGAAAAATAGAAGGTGTGAAATTGTGGATCAGGCATTTATAAAAACTCACAGAAAACAAAATGGTTAGGATACGCTAACGGCGTACAAATACTGCAAGAATGGTCGTAGAGATAGGTGGGACGTAGTCGCTGTTGTACGACGTATGCGTTCTGAGCATGCGCACTGGGATACGATTACGATTAAGCACTCTCTATTTGTCCAACTTTAACAGTGAGATTTACTAAGATCAAAAATAGTACCCCTCACAGGTCTAAAGATTTACAACTGTGGGGAGTACTTAATTCTAAAACAAATTTTCAAAAAACAGTTACCCATACAGAAAAGACACAAACTTATTGATTATTTTGTATTGTTATTGCAAAATACCACTGAAAAACAGCATTTTCTCTCAAAATATACCATATTTTAGGAGAAAATGACCTGAAACTAATTTTTTTTGACAGGTGGACAAAATGGCAAATGGTGAATACGCCAAAAATTTGGCACATAGGTCGCGATTCTTTAGAAATGCCAGAAAATCTCAACCGTCACAATTTTGGAAAGTGACGATTTTTTAGTTATTCCCTTATTTGAAATAAAAGCACAGCGTTCTTTATCAAAAAGTGTTCTCAACATGTAAAAGGAAAGACAGAATTTGTGTGACTTTATGGTTTTGATTGTTAAAAGTTTAAAAGATTTGTTTACATACAAAAATAAGCATAATAACATACATTTTTAAATAAAAAAGGGTTTTTCGTAAAAACTGCCTGCAAAAATTAAAACTGACATATTTTTTATTTACTGGAACAGTATTAAGAAACTAAATTTGATGGAATATTAGCAAATTACTCCTCACGAAAAAGCTGTTAGTGTAAAATTGTGTTTAAAAATCGTTGGATTTTTTGTATGGACGAGATTTTCTGGCGGTTTTTAAAAAATCGCAACCATAATAGCTTCATTATCTGTTTCTGCGGTTATAACGGTGGTGATTTTTTATACTGGGACCTTTTTAGTTCGTTTATAATTTCACTAAGTAACCGTTTTTACAAGGACCTTATTTAATATCCCAATTTGTTGATTAATCAATAAAACACCTCTAATTTTGTCCAGAAAAACGCCATATTTTGAACCCGTTTCCAGCCAAAAAAATATATTTATGAGGGCACTACGAGGCAAAAAAAACATAAGTGAAGGTCACTGGTTAGGCACGAAAAATATACCAAACAAAAAACATGAAACAACTATATTAATTTATTTACAAACTAAAATTAAAACATTGAGGTTATCTAAAATCTCAGTCAAGAAAACTTTCTTTACTCAAAGCCCACTTATTTCAAAGCTGTAGCTTCCATCAGTAGAGGTTGGTGCAAGCCCAGTTACAAGCAGAGGTAAGAGATCCGAACTCGCTGTTTGTGATTTGAAGGCAGATAATATTTTGAAACTGACATTTCGACAGTGACAGAAAGTTAAACAAAACTTGCATTTAAGTTTTTTGATACATTTCATAAATAAAAACACCTTTTAAATAAATACAAAATTAATCTACTCCTTATTTTACTATTACCCCTCTAAATCGTTGTGCGACATCAAGTATTAAATGAAAAAATTAATTAACAAGGTTAATTTTTAATTAGAGTGACATATAATCCCAATATTAATTTGTTCTACAGAGTGTTTACTATTTAAACCCCGCGTGGGTTTAAATTGAAACTTTTTTCTTAAATTCAACAAAAGATGATTATTCAATAAAGAAATTTATTAAAATTCTTCTTATAAATTAAAGTTTGTCCAAAACACAAAGTTTAAAATGCTTAAAACCAACAATTTCACTTAAACTTAGGACCGATCTAAAACAGACTAAACCCTTTTAGTAAATCCCACCGTAAGTGTTTATTTGATCTTCCTAGCTTTAACAGAACTAAAGTTATGGGGTGGCCCTCAGCTTAACGGTTAAGCTAGGGGGAGTCGCGTTTTCTCGAAAACGGCTGCAGCTACAAAATTAATTTAACCTTAGCAAAATAGCAACCAAAAGGCTGCAAAATGTAACGTTGAAAATATTTGGTCCCCTTATGTTAGTCCTCCAATTTTTTTCACTTAAATGAAAAATTATCCCTGTTTTCAACATTCCATATCGGCTATACCACTAAAGCGAATTTGACGTTTTTAATGTCATTCGACGCAGAATTTAGTCCTCTGTATTATTTAGTAAAATGTCATTGTCCGTCCGACGCACCGGTTTCCAAGCAAAAAACTAAAGAAAGTGTAAAAGTTTGGCGGTTTTTGGACATCCAAAAGTTAAGTTCACCACCTGCGATGATGCAAACCCAGAGGTATCAAAGCAATTTCCTGCTCGCTGGGAATTAAGTCCTCAAAACGGGGTTTCTCGACCTAATTTGACTGACGTACATAAAATTAAGCCTCGCAAGTGGGGGTCAGTTTTCATCTATCTCCCCTGGAAGTACCTTAAACCCACCAAAAGTGCCCAACTTCAAACACACTGTACAATGCAATTCGAGACTATACGGTCCTTCCGCACTCTAAACATTCTGACACTTTGTTCCCATTTCGTCGTCTACCGCTCTACGTCAATAGACTTTACAATCTTAAATTTTCTTCCAGGCAATCGATTAGTGTCGCCAAGCGCTGAGAGACTACCGTCTCCCTCAGGCGACAGTTACGGTCAGCCGGGTAACGGGAACAACAATAACAATATCAAGCGGGCCGCGTCGAAAAATGGGAACTCCATGAGGAGTGTCGTAACGGCAGTGACGGTAACCGCGGGCAGAGTGATGGATGTCAATAGGACCAAGCTCCAGCAGCCGCTTTATCATCAGGCACAGGTAAGGCGAGTCGCCGGTTGCAGGGCAATTTCATTGTCGTTTTAAGACCACGGAAGTAAAAATAAATGTGTAGTAGTAGTAGTATGTACGTGACAGTTATGAGCCTAAAAGAACGTAGTCACATCAATCGAATCGAATTGACATTATTTTTTTTATGCGTCTTTTCCACAATCAGTAAATGGTATTTTTTTTACCAGGGTTTTTCCTAATATATTAATTTTTTTGAATTTTTTTTTTAATAGAAAAAGTAAAGTTATATCATTTTTAGATGGGTTTCAAGTCCCCCTGTAAACATGATATATATTTTCCTGCTTCTTTTATTAGCCACACACTTGCCTGAACCAAATCAAAAGTTACTAGGATGTTACTCCGTTGATTTTTTAGTAAAAATAAAGAGGTTTCGTTTTTTTTGCGTGTTTTTGTTAAAATTAGTGTTTTTATTTGTTCAGTGGTGTTATGCAATCGGAATGACTCGTTTTTTGCCTTTCATAAATGCTGTGCGATAACCCTTTTTATTATTAGCCTCAGAGTGACGGAAATTTTGTCAATACCAACTGATTTGGGCTCACAAATGTCAAGTACATGTGGCGGTCATTTTATTTATAGGATATTATCATTCACCCTTTACTTCCGTGTTTAAGACCCCAAAACTTAACTTTTTTTGTTAAAATTTTGTTTTGCTTGATTGTTGGCGATATCCAGTAATAGTGTAATTTCACAGCTGTCATTGAGATAAATGTTAAATGAAATGTTGTTATTCTAAATTTTATTCAAATTGGTTCAGCCGTTTTTAAGTGACTTGAATGAAAAACACACAAACACACATTTTATTCGAGTTAAACCCTGTATACAGGGTTCCTAAGATTTTCTTTAGGGATAGGATTTCAATAAATCAAACAGAAATGGCATAGAAAGTTCTGCGCGCACAAAAGAAACAGGTATATTGAGCAACGGTGCCAGTTTGTTATTATCTCCGGACTCGCCACTCTTTCATTGTGAGCATAAATCATAGTTGCAATAATAACCGTTGACAAGATGTCTGCAAATTCCGCTAGATGGCTGCCATACCATGAGATGATCTAATTAAAAATTAGATGTTTTCAGGTCCAAACCACAGCTTTTTCTTGCTTAAAGGAGGCGGCAGGGTCCGTTATTTACGATACTGAGCGATAAACTCGTGAGGTTGTTAACATTAGAAAGAAATATCTTCGCTTTTAATTAAATTTCTTTCCATTCGGTTCTACTAGTGACATCTATCCGGAAACGGCCAAACCATGCAGCTAGCACTAGCAGCCGAAGAAATCAATAAACGGCGGTGTTTTTCCTGCAGAGCTTTTTGCTTGCGATATTATTGATTTTAAATAACATTTGATATTTTCGAGGTGTTTTATGATATGATCTCGAAACATATAGCGAACCAATTCTTCAAAACTAACGGGAGGGTAAAAGCGAAAAATAAGGGGCTGCCAATATTTGTAACACCCAAAAAGGGGTGAAAAGATTTATTTTGTTCTGTTTCTTTACAAAAAACGTTTTTTTTACGAAAAACTTGAGCTCTGCCACTTTTTTTATTTTTTTCTTCAACATTCTCGAAATTTTCGTCATACCGTAGAAAAAAATTATTTCCCCATGGTCATACTCTACTTTTATTCGAAAAAAATTAGAAACAGAGACCGGATCAGTTTTCCTAAAACGGGGGATCTTGGTTTCGAGTGAGAAGATAAAGGGTGCCGCAGGCAAAAATTTTTCAATTAAATTAGCCGAACGCAAAAATGTTAGAAAAACAAAGCACGAAATAAAAATGGCGCCGCTTACAATTTTTTTTCAAAAATCACGTAATTTCGGGAACGCAAAGAAATAGTTCTAAAGAGTATAATTTAAAAAAAAAAAATATCAATTTTCTCGCCCTCCTTCACTGGGACTACAGGGGCCGTGCACAAATTACGTAATGGTCATAGGGGGGAGAGGGGTTACAAAACGTTACGTAGGGGGGAGGGGGGTTTTCGACAGCATTTGCATTTGTGTGAAACTAAGAAAATTTGGAATGAAAATAAGTTTTTTTTGGGGGGGTAGTGGTCTTGAAATCGTTACGTAATAAAAGGGGAGTGGCGTGCCAAACCGTTACAAAACATTACATAGGGAGGGGGTCAAAAATTGGTAAAATCACCGTTACGTAATTTGTGCACGGCCCCACATCTGACTCAGTCCCCAGCCTGTAAACAGTGCGTAAGGACAATGGTTACAAAATGAAAAGCCGAAAAATATTTTTTTTACGATATCTTTCATCAGTTTGGTATTAAAGTCGAGCAAAAACAATTTTTATTCCAGTCCTAAAGGTATGAAAATGGAAAACATTAGAAACCAACAACCTGAAATGGATTTACTATGCGTAAGATGTAGTGACAACATCGCCCCATGCCCATCCTTTTCTGCCTAATGTGCTTTTCCGTTTGTCTGCGTCTTATACACGGCTGCTTGGCCCCCTAAGAATTTGCTTAGGAACCCTGTATAAAATAGAGTGAACCACAAAAATCCGGTCTGTTTTGTTTTACCTGCGAATTTATTATTTACTGTCGGATTTTAACGCAAAAAAAAGTTTTGGAAAGGTAATGAAATGGAATTTTTGCAAATATGTCAAAAAATTACATGTGTCAAAAATTCAAAATGGCGAATGTCCAAAAGTTTCATGCATCTTAAAAAGCCGTTGGTTTTTTTGAGAAACTTTTTATACTTTTTTGCAACTAAAAATTTCCCGTATACATATCCCAACATCTCGCATAAAATAAAAACTCCTAATAATTTAAGTTAACCGGATTTCGTTACCTTTTCGCCAATTTTGTTGACAAGTACACTCTTCAATTGCTAACAATAAGGCTTCTTTTTCTAAATCTCAAAAAATAATATTTTGTGACAATTCAAAATGGATCTTTTACAATTTTGGGCATTTAAAAAATCCGTTGGCTTTTTCTTAAACCACTTTGTATTATCTATTATCATTTGTTATTTGTTTATTAAAAAATAAGGAAAATATTGGGATTCTACTGTAGCACTTTTTTTTGCATATATGAAAATATTACGTTAATTTTTTATTTTATGCATAGAAGGTGTTATACTAGAATCCAAATATTTATTTTATTTCTTAATAGATTTTAACAAATGATACATGGGTTAACAGATCATTGTTGGTACTTTTCTGCTATAGCAAAAAAATACACGAAGTGTTTAATTGTCACAAAATGTCATTTTTTGACGGCGAAATAATAACGAAATCCGGTTTACTTAAATTATTAGCAGTTTTTATTTTATGTACGAAAAAATCCATAGTTTTTTTATATCTTACCAGAATTTATCAATTGATACATCGGTTTACAGATAATAAATAGAAGTTTTTGTAGTTGCAAAAAAATATACAGTATCTCAAAAAAAACCTAACGGTTTTTTAAGACGTATAAAACTTTTGGACATCCGCCATTTTGAATTTTTAATAAATGTCATTTTCTGACATATTTAAGTTTCCAAAATTCTTTTTTGTGTTAAAATCCGACAATAAATAAAAAATTGGCAGTTAAAATAAAACATTCAGGTTTTTTGTGGTCCACCCTATATATTTTTGAAATCAAGAAAAAAAGATCTTTCAAAATTTTAAAAACATACCTCATATTCCTATAAAAAAGAGAATCTTATGGCCATCCTAGGTGTAGAGTGTAATTGAGGAAAAAACTGAAAATGTGACAGAAAAACAAAAAAAACAGAAGTTTTTCCAAGTAGAACTTTATAAACTGTCAATTTTGCAGTATTTCTCTTGACTTTTTCAGGGTTTACAATATCGCTTGATTGCGCCCTACAATATCAGTTAGATATTACGAAAACTACTTTTCAGACGTTTTTTTTTTGACACAAGGTCAAAAACTATAACCTTATTTATGTTAACTGGCTCTTTATGGAAACTAGTCTCTACTAGTTAAATTTATGGTGCAGCCAGGAGGGAGGGGGGTTGGAGTTAACCCCACTGGATCCTGAAAACCATCAAATGAAAATTAAATCAAACGCATCTGACACCTGAAGTTCTATGTACGCGAGTTCTGTGCAACTGAGTGTACCTATATAATTTTTAAACTTTTGCAATAGGTAGATAGTGGATTTGTATTAAACGACGAAACCCCCCCAGAAACGATTTCTAACTACGTCACCGCAAAAGACGATTCTTTGGAGTTCACTTAATTTTTCACTTCTTATGGACCGGAAGAAAAACAATATGATCACTATAAATCAATTTTTTAGCATGAAGAAGAACAATATGATCACTGTAAATCAATTCTTTCGCCTTTTTAAATGACTTCGCGGTCAATTTTAAAATATCTTAAATAACAAAAAAATCTAATTACACTCCCTCTAATTCAGTGGCGCACCCAGGAGTTGACTTCGGGGGGGGGGGGATTTTCAAGATAAATAAGAAAAAAAACTTAATTTGAAGCAAAAATTAACCCCAACCCACCCCCCTCGGTGCGCCACTGACTAATTCATTAAAAAACCAAAAGCTAAACATCTGCTTTTAAGAAATAAAACAAATGCGCTTATTTTTATATGTGTGAAGCTCAATATTCAAATATTTACCCAGCTTGATATTTCATTATGCGATAAGTTTATTTTTAAATTTTCCGACTCTTAAATCCGAAAATAAAATTAAATTATGGGTCTCACTTAATCGCAACACAGAATGCATTGGACATACATTAGTGAGTTTCTCATGGAATCGTTAAGCGGACAGTAACTTAGAAAAAAATTTTTGTTCAAACCTTCGGAAGGCTCTTTTTTTAATTAACAAATTGATAAAGCAACATGTGAGGTGACTTGAAGAATATATATATATATATATATATATATATATATACATAATTAAGCTATTGCCATATATTTACACATAACAGGACTCATAGGTATATGATCTTAAGTGGTTTATTTTAGTTTTTTATTTTACGAAAGTTCAGGTGTGAGTCATCAAGCCATCAGTGATTGAAATTAGAAAACATCACATACAAAAGTATATAAGCCTAATTTAAAAACTAAAAGCTACCTACCTTTTGTTTAAAATTTCAGGGAGGAAAATTCACACTTCAATCCACCCAACTACCCCGGCCAGTGTCAGTGCGAGTGATCGAAACGAAAACGGCAAAAACTTTGGCAAACAACAACAAAAAATCCGCCAGTATTTTACAACAAAAACAACATTACGAGGATGCATCGTCAAAAGACGGATCTCTTACCGAAGACTCTGGAGTTGGAAGTCATAGTGGACTCCTAGGTATATAATAGAGGGTGTCTCAACACCTTTAGGTACCTAAAACACTCTTGTTAAAAAATCGAGTGATAAATAATTCAAGTTTAATTTGAGTAAGTAAAATTTTTGTGTTAATTATTACAAAAACACTTCCTACCAAATTAATCTATTGTTAGTTGAAGGTTGTAGACAATGAGAGAAAACTAGAGATTCGAACTTCCATGCCATTCCCAACAACCTACAGAGGAAAATACATATTCTTTAAATTAAACCACTCCACATCGACAAAAATCTCTCATGGATCAAGCCTCTTATAATTGCGATATAAAAGACGCTTTAAACAAAAAAAAAATGAAAAGTTTATCTGACCTGCAAAAAGGAATGGTTTTTATAACTACACGATTAATAAAACGCTTCAGACCACACCAATTCCTACTACATGACACCAAGAACTGCATCTACCAGGTACCGTGCGAGTGTGAGAATATCTACATCGGGGAAATAAGCCGTTTAATATATTGTCACCTTAAGAGTAAATTTGAATCCTAAAAACAGTTCGTCGACTTAACAGATAAACCGCACATCAACAATTAACAAAATTTTGCACAGCGGAGTCTTTTGGTATCCCCCACAGACCGTTCGCGAGGTTTAAAAAAAATATATATTTTATTTTTGTTTAGTTTTTTAAAATATTCGATAATTTTTACAGTAAATTAAAAATTTTAAGGATAGGTAAAATTATGTAAAAAAGTTAAAATTATATATAAAAATACAAAATCCGTGAAATAGTCCTGGGACACCGCACAGAATTTGATACAAATTTGATTAACAGTTTTTTAGATTAAGTAATTGGAAGAAGCGCATTTTTTATTCAAATTTACCCTTAAAGAATATAAATGCAAAACTTTACTTAAGAATATAACTAGACAATCAACTAACTAGACTTCCGGCCACATAAAATGCGTACGCCGATTCAAGGCCGACAAAAAAAACAACAGGCCGTAACCATCAGAAAAACAGCTGTTAATCTTGGGCCGGTTTTTACATGGAGTCTTATGGGAGAAGCGAGGTTTTTTGGGGATTATTTCTAAACGACTCGATGAATTTTCTTCAAATTCCCATGAAATATTCTTGGATACTATCCTAATATTTTAAAATAGTTTTCTGGAGATCACAGGGTCTCAAATAATAAAAATTATAGGAAAAGTATTTTGTGAGGTTAGGTTGACGTAAACGACAACACTTATTTTATTTTTCTTAAAAAAAGGAAATTTTCTCATATTGTTAGCAATAAAATGGACATGAAAGGTTTCAAAAGGTGCGCATCCATATCTACACCAGAATAAAAATTGATTTATCGAAAAAATGCTGGAGACTAGTGTTTTTTTTTTGTAATCATTTCACGAATTAGAAATGGTGGATTTATATACCTAAATTAATAATTCCTGTCTTGTTGAGTCGCTAAATATTTTAGTCACCATACATGACATCTGAATATATTTTGTCGTATAGCGAGAAGAGTAGGTATGGTTTAAATGTTGGTTTAAGTTCTTCCACAAGGTCTCCTACCAACCAGGTCCCATCAGAGTGATTACCTTATAGAAGATTGGAGTAATGGTAAAAAGTAAGACAATGGAACAGAATACGGTACAGAGAAGCATCTAATTAATAAGTCATTTTGAGTGCAGTTTTTGAGTAATATCTGGGACTTTTGCTGTTTGTGTGATTTTCATCATAAGAGATCTAATTTGAACATTATTTAGATAGATAGATAGATAATTCTTTATTAGCAATTAAATATTATTCATAGGTAGCTGCACTGAGAATCCTATTTCTCTAAGACGTCTTGTGGGCGTTTCAACCAGTTAACATTTTTATTACAAAAACGCTATACGATAACCACCCCCAAAACAAGCAACATTGATAAGTTAAGGGTCAAATACTACGAAGGGATTGTGGCTCTCCTTCCACCCACAAAAACACCTTCACATCACCTCAAATAATACAGAAAAAAGTAGACAAACTTCGCAATGTCATGATTTACTGTTTTCATCACCACCATCTCTGAGAATTACTGTTAATTTAAACTGGAATTTTAATTAAAAATGTTAACTTGTTGAAATACATAGAATATCTGAGTTACATACTCCAACAAGACATCTTAGTTAAACAGGATTGTCACTGTGTATACCTATTTGTTTTACTTAATATTGACATCGAGTGGACGTTCTACTGAATTCTTTCAATAAAATTCGATATTCTTCTGCAAATAAGTTTATTTTCTTTAATTAGATTCACACATAAGTAGATACCTACTTTACAAATCCAAAAAATAATCACTTTTAGAGATTTCCTAGGGCCTTCTTGATTTCATGGTTGTTTGACTGTTTCATAAAATGACTATTTCATAAAATAATAATAATAATATACATCTATTAATTTTAAATTAGATTATTATTTTTGATTATTTTGAAAATTAGAAACTCACTGAAGCCTCTATGAGGCTTGTGCTTGGAAGTTTTTTAATTTATTTATGATTGCTACTAAGAAATAAATTATTATTTTTTTAAATATTAAGAATAAACATAAACATAAAATCTGTAAATATAAATAAATAATAAAATATAAAGGCAACTTTTGTAAAGAAATATACAAGGATACTAGAAATTATTAGAAAAAATTATATTATTTTTAAATACCTAACAACTTAACTACCTAACGTTTGGATAGCCTTTGATAAATAATTTGATCAAAAAATATTCTAGATTCATTTGGAATCCAAACTTTTATCTCTTTTTAAAATTTTTTCTGATTGCTAACAGTTTTAATTTCGTCCAGTATCAGATGATAGACATAATTAAGGCCCAGGGCTTTCCAGTCACAGTAAAAGGAATATTTTTTTACCCCTTCTAGAGGGTAAAACCTAACCCTACCCTATTTTTTTAAATGGGATGATAGTACTTGTGGCACCTTGTTGTTGAAATACTTACTAAAAAAAAAATATATTTTTTTTTCATTTGTGTGGCAGAATTAAATCAATTATTTTTGCCGAAATATTTTTCAAATATTCTTTATTTACGTTAAAAATTCCAGCAAGTAACCGAAACATTAAAAATTGAAATTTTAATGATTAGGTTTAGAGACTTGAAATATGAATTACCTATGAAGTTAAAATAAAACAAAAATTGCACAATTTTCTGCTTAAAAGAGCTTTCCAACAAAGTGCCACAAGTGGGTTCAGGTTTCGCCCTCTAAAAGGAGTGAAGCAATATTTTCTTTAGTATGACTGTAAAGCCCAAATTCTTCACCCTGAAGCTGTAGAAAATTTGTTTGAGTTAAAGTCCCCACCCTGTAGATTCTACAATATTATATAGGCAACCAGCTTAATCTAGGAATAGATTTCAGTTAGTGTCATTAATCAAGATGACCATTGACCATTGCTATCTCCTAGGTAGTATTTGGAGGTATGGTAATCATTTATTTTCAAAAAAGGAATGGACACTTCCGGACCCTTCAACTGGAACAGTATTATTGTGATGCCTTTTTCGTTTACCTCTCTTTCTCCAGTTTTATCTTCTTCATATCTGCCTACTTCCATTCTAAAAACATTAAAAAAATTACTACCTCAAGGGAATTAAATCAATAAATTCTCCAATATATATGAAATTTAGGTCATTCTATCGCTTTTATTGGCAATGGTAGCATGTGATCCTCAAAAAGTTAATAGCTGTGGATTTTTCTTAAAAAATACGTTAAAAAATGATACCAAACTTCATAGGGGTACCCCTTTTAGTTTCAGAGACATGGGCATTTAAAAGTTACTTAACCTTATGAAACAGATTTCTATTAAAAGTAAATTTTAAGAAGATTGCAAATTTAATATTAAAATGGAACATTTATGTTCAAACCTTCTAAGTTAAACCAAAATTGCCCCCTAAAAAGGGGCTACATAAAAAATTTTAATTTTTACAATAATTTGAAGCTCGGGGCATTTGTAAGTTAAAAATATGGGCTGCAAAGTGCTTGAATATGCTAGTTTTGTTAACTTTGTTTACCTTGATATTGTTAATAACATGTGCCGAGGTATTATTTTCCATATTCATAGTTCTCTATCCCTCCCAAGATCTCTCCATTCGCATTCCCACGTTTTCTCTTTTACAGGCATTCAAGTTTCCATTTTCTACTCCTTTTCCTATAAAAAATAAATAATAAAACTTATTGGCAAAAGAACTGGGGACGTGTACAAATTATGGAACGGTGATTTTACCAATTTTCCCCCCCTCCCCCATATCACGTTTTGTAATGGTTTGGTGAACCCCCGCCCATAATATTATGTAACAGTTTCAAGACCACCACTCCCCAAAAAATATTTTTTTCTTATTTTCATTCCAAATCTGTCGCAAACCCCCTATGTAACGTTTTGTAACACTTTGGCTACCCCCCTCCCTCCCCTATATGACCATTACATAATTTGTGCACAGCTCCTAGCATATAATCGTAAAATTTTATTCATTAGCTCAGTTCAATACCTATATATGTTTAAATTATCGCTAAGTATGAAGAATGTTCAGTGTTTTATACAAAAACAGTTTTTACAAGTAAATTTAACAAAAAGATAGGAAAGTCAAGTTTCCTACCTCTGATAACATGATGTATGAAGGGCCTCCTAGCAATAGGCAGGTAATATGTGACATTTTACTAGCTTAGTAGAAAAGGGGGCAATTATGCAGTATACAGTTTTCTGCCATTTTTTATTTTTTATGAAAAATTCTCTAGGACCCCCAAATCATTCACTAAAACAACCCAATCCAACACAGCCCTACCCAACCTAACCCAAAACAATCAAGAAAACACATTACAACCCCCCCGGCACCTTTTTTCTCTTAAAAAAAAAACCGGCGCTGACGGATTTGAGGTCCTAGGGACCCTAGTAGGTGCCCCATAAAGATTTTTTCATAAAAAAACATAAATGGCATTAAATCGTATACTGCATATAAAATTACCGAAAAGGGAGGGATCAGTTGGATAGGAAAAGTTTGTTACATATGACTCACCCTTTTTCTGGGCACTTTCTGTTATGCAGCATTTTCGACGCATTTTCCTGATTTCTATATCAACCACGATACCCATTATTGAAATGTTCCCGATTCAAACATACAAAATCTAGAAAAAATTCAATAAAAGGTGATTTAAACATTTTCGAAGCACAAAATTCACAATGTAAGCTATTGTCCTTTTTTTGGTTTGAAGTTCACTTTTTTCACATTAAACGACCAGTCATTCTTTTTAAAACAATACCGGTTTATTTTAAAGTTTGTTTGATTCCAAAATTGGAAAAAAAAAGGTTAAAAATTGAGTGAAAATTAAATTCACAAATCAAGAATTAGTCAAGAATTAGTGAGGTTATGTTTGCGGCCTTGCGCGTCTGGCTGGACGCAACCAACGAAAAAAAAAACCGGCCCAAGATTGTGACGTCACAATTTTGGTTGTGTGAGGCCCGTGTGGAACACATTCCTGTCGGCCCTGGCCGATTTTATATAGTGTATTATGGAGCTCGCAATTCAGTAACATTTTAGGTATTTCAAATTTACAAAAAATGTCACGGTCAGATTTTGTTGTTGCCATACGCTTATATTTAAAAATTCCCCAACTGAACGAATTCGAAAAAACCCAAACTTTGGAAAAATTAGACGGTGGTTGGTCGGTTCGAAGAGTAGCGACCCATTATGGACGAAACAAGGCTACAATTGTAAGAATAAGAAGAAAGTATCAAGAAGAAGGAACTGTCCGACGAAGGCGAGGTACTGGCTTGACCCAAGTCAGTACGTCTCAGCAGCATTAGCAACTGATCGACTTTCTTGAAGTCCACCCATTTGCGATAGCTCCAGAGGCGAAAATTGAGGCACATTTTCCTGGATCCATAATAACGACGCGCAGACGGTTAAACCGTTCTAGACTTAGATGTCTTAGATGAAAAGAAGCAAGCGAGGTTAATTTTTGCTCTAAACCATTCACTACAAAAAGAAGAATTTTGGAAACAAGTGGTCTTCACGGATGAAAAAATTTTACAGTCCCACAATGACAGCAAACAAATTTTGGTATATCGCCCGCCACGAACACGCTATCTCGAAAAAAATATTGCTTGGAACGAAGACCGGGCTGGAAATTTTGGAATTTTCCGTGAATGTGTAAAGTTCGATATCGGCGAGAGGACATGGGGCTCTTTTTAGAATCCATGGAAGATTTATGTCTGAGGTTTAATGTTGATATGGTGAGAAATATTATGCTTTCAGAAGCAACCATTCTTCATCCAGAAGTTTTGTGCATCAACAGGATAACTGTCCTATTCATACCGCACGCATTTCTAAACAGTGGTTCCAGCAAAACAACATCGAGGTTTTGCTATGGCCGGCAAAAACTCCTGACGTCAAGCCCATTGTGCCCAGAAATTCCAACCACTTAATGGAGCTCATAGTCAGAGGGTACGACGAAGTCTTTGTTTCATATTCAAATTTATTTCAAAATTTAGCAGATTCAATGCCACGAAGACTGGCAAACATTATCAAGGCTGACGGGGCAATGACACACTGCTGAAGAAACGTTTTCATGTTTTTTTTAATTTACGTAGTGTTTTAATAATTTCTTCTTGATTTTGAATATTTTTGGTTGTCTGCAAAGACTACTTACTCAAATTTACAAACAGTTCCTTCTTCTCGATACTTTTTTCTTATTCAGACAATTGTGGTCCTGTCTTGTCCATAATGAGTTTTAAGAATATTTTTTTTTAACAAAATGTTGAATAATTTTAAACAATTGTTTTATTTATTAGTATATTAGTTTTTTAAGTGTGGCCAGTCTCCTTATGTTTGTGTTTATAGTGCAGTGCAGTTTACAATAAGCAACGCAATTAGCAAAACTTAAATTCAACAGCCCTGTAGCTAACTTCTGCTGTACGCATTTTATGTGGCCGAAAGTGTATATTATGGACTGAAAAGAAATAAGATCAAAGAAAAAAATCCATTTAAACGAAAACTTAAAGAAGCAGTATTTATTAGATGACTATTGCAGATACATTAGCCACCTAAACGAAGTAAAAAAAGTCCATAAAAGTTCGAAACTCTACTCCTCTCTCTCTAGTTGACTCTGATATCTAGTAAGAACCTTAATGTCTAACCAGTTTAATGCTAATTTTCTTAAAAACATTCCTTATGTTTGCAGGGGACAATGACATGATCCCAGAAATAGCTCAATTGGAAGAATCTCCAACATTCGGCGTAAAAAGAAGACCCCGACCCAAACCCAGACATTTGGAAATAGTCGCCACAGGAAGAGATAGGTTTGACGTCAGGGATACCCTAAACGATTCAAACGATTCGATTGACAGTGCGCCTCCACCCTTGCCCGAATTGCCCAGTGTGTTTAGCAGTGAAAGAAAATGTTTTCTTCCAAATACTGGATTGGTTAGAGAGAGAACAAATGAGTATCAGCGTAATTTGCAGTGGGATAGAGGAAGAAAGATTTCAGCTACGTCGTCTGATGGATACAGGTAAAATAACTCTTAAATAGCGTCTGTAAACGAGCGATATTTTTGACAAACAAGTGGTTTATTTAGTTTTTCTACAAACCACCGTAATCGTTTTTTGTATTTTAGTGACGACTTTGGAGGAGAGGAAGAAAAGACTTTTAGAGATAAGTACAGAAGTGAAAAGAGTTTCCTGAAATCAGTACCACACAAAACATTCCTTAAATCTAGTAAAACCGCCACCAACCAAACCCAAGCTAACGCTAAAACAGATTCTAGTCCGCCAAGTTCTGATGAGCACGAGTGGGTAAGAAAGCCATAACAGTTATACTTTCTTCTTTAGATTGACTATCATCAGCGCAATCTGCACTCTGTCCACTGTCTTTTTGAAATTTTTTTGATGCATTATAATACTTGTCTAAGATCTGGACCTTATTTTCTTTCTTTAATTTTAATTTACAACCAATGAAAGCTAGGTTAAAAATAAAAAATTACAAAAAACTCAAAAAAGTTTATCATCCTCTCCTAAAAAGAAAAGATCCTCTCCTAAAAAGAAAAGATCAAAAGATCTTGCACCCGGTCCACTAGCTTCCTCAAAATTTTTTAATGCATTATAATACTCGTCTAAGACTTGGACCCTAAAAATCCAAAAAAGTTTATCATCCTCTCCTAAAAAGAAAAGATCAAAAGATCTAGGGTGGAAAAATTCAAAATTAGGTGGGTATCCCACAAGGAACACACAAAGGACCAAAGCGAAAAGAGAAATAATTAAGCTATGTTTTGCCCTGGGCCACCAGCGTGGGCTCAACAGTGGTTTCACTGGCCACTCTCCTCAAACATCATTTACATTTTCCACCCAAGATCTTTTGATCTCTTCTCTTTAAATTCTTTTCGATTGTAGTAACTGATTTGGAGGTTTTTTAACTTCTTTTATTTTTATCTCTCATAGCTCGAAAACAGCTTAACATATAAAAATGCTTTTTGTTTTAGTTCTTTTGAAAATTAAGCCTTGCAAGCGGGTTTTTTACCTTTTCCGGGTTCTTATTATCTTAACTAATTCAAACTCCTCTAAAATACTCAATTTAAAAACCCTACACCCGCATTAAATAATATTTTAACACTTTTAAATATTCAATTAAATATTTTTTAGGTTCACGGAGGTGAAGCAATGGCAGACGACATCAGCATATCCATGAGTTCTAGCTCAGATAACCGCCATAGCGACAGCGATACCAATTCCATTCCAGCTCAGACTGCCGTCATGGCAACTGTTTTACAAACGATGTCTTCGAGAGCGGCTGTTGTCTGTGAATCTATGTCGTCTAGTACAACTATGATCAGTGGTTTTAGTAGCCGACGTCAGAGTACGAAAGATCCGAAAAGTGTGCTGCTTACTATTGAAGATCCTAATTTTGCCGCTGTCGCTTCAAGCACAACAGGTAATGACTTACGCACAAAACAATCTTGAAGGGAAACCTATATCCTAGCCCTGCTAAAAGAGTCAGATCAAAAAGGAGATGTCGATGGATAAATAATACCTATTTTTCAGAATTAAAAAAAATATATGATGGTTTTATTTTTTTAGGTTCTTTAGACGATGAAATGCTCTCCCCAGTCGACAGTATTTTAAGTTGTTCAGACGCAGAAGAACTACTCAGACGCAAACTTTCCCGATCGCTGTCCAACTCAAAAGACATCAATGAAAAACTCACCCCACCATCACCCGGTACACCTACCAATGCATCAAATTCTCTTAGTTTATCTGAAGGAAAAGACGATTTCCTAGATGACGAAATTGCTGATCAACCCGGGTTGTTTGGTGAAGAAACAATTACTGATAGTAAGAAGCATCATTCGGAGAGGGATGTGTCGGAAAATACTCCAACAATTAAGGTAGATTTAGAAACAGATTTATTTTCATTTTTAATTATTGGCATAGCTCTCTAAATAATATCATTTAAATAATTTGTTTTAATCTTGATTGAGGTCGAATAAAATTGAATTCTTACTTTATTTTCTAGGTTTTTTTTACTTTTTTTTTTGTTAAGAGTGTTTTGCAAAGTTTATGGTTTAAAGTTTCTGTGGGTGTTTGAAATGTTTGCAGGTTCTTTTTCTTCTGGTTTTGATTGAGGTTTTCCATGTATTGTCTGACTTCAGTAGTCTAAAGCTTTATTTTGTAGCGGTGTTTATATTTCTTTAAAGTGTTTTCAACAACTGGTTGATTGAAGGTAATAAAAGAGATAGAAAAAAACTAGAATTTCAAACTTCCATTCTCTTTTTATTTTACTCTTTTACAGCGCTTCGATTTGGGTGAATGCAAACAAAAAAACTATGAGCCTAAGCCTGTGAACTAATATGTGTTCAGTGTTTAGTTTTTCAAAATAAACTTAGTAATGAGACTTTGATATTAAAAAAATATCTGGGTTCTCTTACAAACACTGCGTTTGTGAACTTTCGTTCCAACAGATTTTTCTTCTGGCAAATATAGTAATCACTTAATGATGATTGGAGATACATAAGCAATCGAACTTTGTAAAGAAGTAAAAAATAAATAGAGGGGAAGTTCAAAACTCTACTTTACTGTCAGCTTAGATGTCCATGATACAGTTTTATATTTTTATTAGGTGCCAATTGTTGCTAATCTCTATTTTCTGATATTACTTTTTGGAACTTTGTTAAAGGGTTTGAACTAATAAACAAGGCAGAATATTTGTTTCTGGCTCTATACCTTGATGACCTGGCATCCATGACACGGATACCTTAGTGTTCAATTCAATGGTTGTATTCCTGTTTTCTTCGCTAAATTCCCACATTCGTGTAGATGTCATTTTAGTGCTTTTTAGAGCTTTTTGTTCTGATAGACTATCTGAGTATACTAACAAATAAATATTCTTGCAGGATTCCACTCCTAAGCCCAGAAGGCGACTGAACAGCAACGTCGAAGGAAGTCCTCTGCATTTGAGGCACAAAAAAAGTCTGCAAAGTCGTACCGGCAGTCTGGACACTTTGTCGCCTTGTGAAAGCATTGCTAGCGATGACCTGATGATGGATTATGATGTTAGCCAAAGTAGCGGACTAGAAGATTGTGATAGGTACGAAAACTAATTACCTATTTAAAATTTGGAAACCCCCAATTGAGTTATAACGAGAAAACCAACGGTTTTATGTTTAGCATTGTAAAATGTTATTTAAATAAATCTAATCCACTGAATCAGTAAAACTTCTAGCGCCAAAACGGTGGGACCGAACTGTCCTAAACCCTTCTCGGAACCAAATTATTGCAATTACCATTTTATTTTTCAAAAACGACTTCTTGATCATTGATTTTTTGTTTCAGAAACAGTACTGGCTTCTTATCCCTCAATGAAACAATCTTATCCAAGCAAGATTCTGGTGCTGTAAGGAAAGCAAGTGACTGGACATTGAATACTGAAAAATCTACTAGGAGGTAATTACCCATATTTTAATTAAAATTTTATCAGACACAAAGACCCTTAAAATGTCTGCATCACGCGCCTCTTCTAAAAAATAACGCAACATATCCGAAAAATGATGTTTTGTTTGTGTTCAATAGAGAAAAATCGTTACCTGCAAACATAAGGTATAATTAGTTGATAAAATTCCCTAATAAGTGTTATGCTTCGTTAATTTTATTACAAATGTAAGCTTAATACTAGTAGTCAAGGACTATAAAATATTATTAGTGAGTTTATGAAAGCACGTTAAAGTAAACGTGTAATATGACGTTATGTAATTTAGAAATTTTTTAATATTTTTGCAAGTTTTGAAATCTCTAAAAAATATAATAGTCTGGGGGAAGTGAGACTTCGACAAGAAAATTAAAAAATCTGAGAGTCCACAGATTTTGAATTTGTTTTGAGATGTTAGGCAAAATATCCAATATGGTTGCCAAATAAGTAATTCAGCATCCAAATTCTTTTCTTGTATTCAAGTTAATATTGTTTGGTATCACTTTATAGATTCTTGAGTATGAGAAACCTTAACCAAAAATTGCATAAAGAAAATTAAGATTTTAAATCAATGTTGGCACTATTTAATTTTCTTTTTAATTTTTTATAAACTAATAAAAGTGACATCTTACGCTTTTTTGACAGTTAAACATTTTCAGGTGTAAGGAATTTGAAGCTTTTAAAAGAAATTACCTAAAATGATACTTTTTTGATAGTATCAAAGTTAAATTAAAATTGTTATTATTCATGTGTATTTAGCATATACGCCATTATCAAAATACTGGTTTTCCCAATCCTATACTCAAAGTTGCGTTTTACCGCAGGCGAAAGCTGCATTTAAACAAATGACGCAAAGCGGAGGTTAGAAAAGCTTTACCAATATTGTGCCAAAATGTGCGGAGTGTCTCGGTTTTGCCCCTTTAGGAGTTGGTCACTTACCATATTGTCGTGACGCTCCTTACATAACACATAAACACGTCGCGGATTGAATTATGTTATTAAATATTACTTTTTGTAATTATTGGAAATTCCCTTATGACAATATTATAATTGAAATGATTTCCTAAATAAAACGTTAAAAAACGTTAAAATCGATACCGAATAAAATTTGTTACGGTACAAATGTCAAATTAAAACTTTTACCAGCTTTTAAATGTCAAAAGCACTTTAAATGTCACTTTTTGTAATTTCCGAGAAAATATTTAAAGTTTCTGGTACAGTCGAGGGCAAAAATTTATCATCATTTATGACTGTCTTTTTCAAAATAAAATTTTAAATGTCAAAATTGCACTGCCATCTTGGATCCACCATATTGAATATTTTTATTTCTTATCTGATTTAAACGAAACTTTCTCTAAATTATAAAACGTTTCTAAGACTCCTAACTGTGACAAAAAACTGACAGATATCGGCCATATTAAACTTTGTTATATTTTGCCCGATTTAAAGAAAACTTTTTATACATTTTAAGATTTTCTAATATTACTTAAATAGTAATATGTAAAACTGCATATTGTGGACAACACTTTATGTGAAACAAAAGTTTTTTTTGAACAAAAAATAACAGAAGTTCAATATGGCCGACGCAAGATAGAGACTGACATCTGTCAGTTTTCTCTCACAGTTAGGTGTCTTGGAATCGTTTTATAGAGAAAGTTTCGTTTAAATCAAACAAGAAGTAAAAAAGTTTAATATGGCGGATCCAAGATGTTAGCCGAATTTTGAAGTTTAAAATTTTATTTTTAAAAAGGCAGTTATGGCAAATTCAAAAAAGAAAAGTAGATTTTGGTCGGTTTGCAGATAAGGTGAGTACAATAATTCAAAAATTACTCAAAAGTGCGATTTCGACCACTTTGACGTTATTTTTCGTGTACTTCTGGGAGGGGTAGAGAGTTGGCGCACGGCACAATTCTATCCAATAGAAATTTATATTTAAAAAGAGCGATATCCTTTATACTATACAACATTAACTTTTTCCTCTAAAAAGACACATTGGCAGCCATCTTGGATAATTTGCCAAATATCTCAAAACGTGTGAAATGTCATCCGACGGATTTACTGTCCATTCCAAATTCTCCGGTCCAATTTCAAGATGGCTGCTGACATTTATACACATAAACTAAATGTAGCTGTCATTTTCACTGTTAAAAAATTGGTTCGATTGAATTTGGAATGAAGTGTATATATTTTAGAGAGACTCGCAGCATTCATATGACACCAAAAAATCTACTACAGTACGAAAAAAAAGGTTTACCTAAAAGTCCTTACTTATCGCTTAATCGCCCAACTAGCAATTTGTCAACGTCTCAACGTTGTGCACCGCGTGTCAACGTTGCGTCGCAACGTTTACTTTTACTCAAACACCACCCTCTTTTGCACCAATTTGGTGGATGATTTTTTGGTTGAGTCAACGTCGCGATCGCGACTAAAGTTGAAGTAATAGTTCAATGGGTTTTGGAGTACAATTATTTGTTCAAAATATTATTCATTACGTAAAATGATAAATACACTATTCGACTACAAATTAAACTATTTCTAACACCATAATATTATTAAAATAAAATGATATTCTGTCATATATCATGTTTTGCATCATCATAATATGCGAACCAATGCCAAAATATATAAACAGACGGTAGTTTACTGGCAAATGTACAGTTCGTAGCTCTAAAAAACAAGCGCGCCCTCGATTAAGATGATTTTATGAAATTAAAAAAAAATCATGATTTAAAAATCGCTTCGACAATCCTCTAAAGATGTTGCTTAGGATTCCTAAGAATAAAATACGGATTTTTATATGCAAAAAGATTTTAGTTTATTGTAGAAAAAAGCAAAAAATAATTTTTAATGTTTGTTTACAAATTAGCATACAATGGTTTTAACAATCAATCATGGCGGCACTTATTAGCTTCTATGACAACCAAAGGAGCCCCGTGCCTCGACTGCTTTAACTACTTAACTGTGTTTTGAATGGATCCCCTAACTTAAAGACGCGAACATGCCTCAATTTTTACCCAATCGAAATTGCTCCACAGTTTGGCTTTCTGCTGCTCGCTTAATTTCCGTCCTTGTTGTTTACACAGGACCTTCCTCTTTTTTTCCGACACACTGGGGAATCACCTTCAATGACAGCTGTCATAGTGCAAAATGTTCAAACAAAACTAATAGAAACTTTACGAAACACTTCTTAGTTATTTTTACTGAATTAATTGACGTTTTTATGACAGACAGCAGTGCTCCAAAATTGGCTTGTTAGATGAAAACAGGCGCGCCCGCGTCTCCAACAAACCGGCCAGAAAACGCGGAGTATATTGATCAATTTTTGGTTTAGCACACACCGGTTTGTAGTCGGCGCCTTCACAACTAAGGAATTACTGTTAGTACAATAGATGGTCATAAATAGTTGTGATGGCGACTGAAGTTGTGATAAACGTTTAGGCGTTGTATAATAGTCGACGTTGTCGACCGTCGCCATGATAACTATTCTTTATCTGTAAAACAACGTTTAAAATTAGTGCAATTCTAATTTTTACTTGCGTGCAATAGCGTACAACGTTACGTATACATATCTTGTGACTAGCTAAAACTGTTAACTATTATTTTTTCTCAAGCTTTCAATTTTCTCGAACAAAAGATGGCAATTAGAGGAACACATTGCGCTCTAATAATTGTTATGGTTTTAAACAATTTCTTCATGCCGTGCAAATATTAAAAAACATTTAAAATGTAATGTTTTTAACCAGCCACTGTATTGTCAGTAAAAAGTTTTGAGCCCGAGGAAAATCATTAGCAATTTTTTTACAATAATATTAGAATAGAATTGAACGTTTTTTGTAATTGTCGAAGAATTTAACCCTAAAAAATTGTTAATATTATTTTTTACAAATTATTTTCGTACTGAGTTTTCAATTTTTTACAAAGTGATCCTTTAATACCAGGCCAGGGAACTGAACGCAAAACTATTATTTATATAGTATTTTGTAGAGTTTTTTTTATTTTTGCTATTAACGCTTGCTGTTAGTCATTTTCAGACATCTGTCACTCCTTTTCTTAATTATAGATTTTGGGTTTTCGTCGTAGAAAACAATTAATACTTTTTTCTTGTTTTTGGGATAATAATAAACAAAATTAAATCTATTTTTAAAAACGCAGCACGCAAGTGAATAAAAAAAATTGCTTGGCATCGTTACTAAACCATATACATATAGATTTATCTCCAAAGTATTATTTTAACCCAACACTTTGTAGTAGACACAGATCTCGATAGTAAATACTTTCGGTTGTCCAAACAAGTGTCAAAATTTAGAAAAAATGTTTTCAATTTTTTTTTTCAAACCAAAGTAGTAAAATATTACTTATTTTGTTATACTAACTAACAATCTGTTTGCAAAAGTCTCAGCGGAGCTAGCTGAGACTTTTGATGATAATTATCATAATAATCTATAAAAATTCGACCATTAAATGAGAAATACCTATCCTACAGTTTTTTTTTCCGAGTCAACTTAAATCTTGAATTATGCCCGTGTGCACCACTTCCCCTTACTTCTTCCACTTGTTCAAGTGCCGCTTAAACTGAGGGTGACCCTTGAGATTTACTTGGTTTGCAAAAGTTCCGAATATGTTCCACTTGGAAAAAGTAAGGAAATTACTGACAACGTGGCAGTTATCTGCATTTTTTGTGTTTTTGTGTGGTAATAATGATTGTTACCTGTCAGCTGTCAAAAAACCATGTAAAATTTGAGGTTGTTAAAAAAAACAAATTCTATTGATGATTTATGATTGTATGGAGAGAAAGGCAAATAAAATTACTATAATCGGTTAACTATAAAACCTGAATATTTATTTAGAATATGTTTTCACATGGTAATCAATACATATTGAAAAGATTGTCTTCTTTTTCTTTCATAGAACATGTTCTCTGTTCCAACAAAGAGCGTGACATATGAAGAATAAGATGCTTGATTTTTCAGTTTCTTTCTACATTCTACATTTTAAACCTTTTGTAAAAGGTATCTTCATCTCATTCTTGGAAAAATCCTTCTTGGTAGGTATTCCATTAATTACAAAGTCTAAAGCTGGGTTTATACAGGAAAAATTAAAACTAAATTTAGAATAAAGTTAAATTAAAACTAAGAACTTGTTGATGGTTTATACAGGAATTTAAATTATTTGTCATTTTTACCAGTTTGTTTTGATTTTTATTTGAAACTTGTATATTTTGCTAAAAGTTTATAAAAATGCATCAATTTTTTAACACCTAAAATCACATACATATATTTTATAGAAAAGTCTTTTCAGGGCTGTGCCACCAGAAGCTAATGGTTGTCCAAGTCACATAACACCCTTACTTCAGAAAAATTAGTGTCAAAACCTTTCCTTACCTTTTTATAGGAAAATACACCACCCAGTTTCCTTAGAAAAAACGACCAAAATTATAAATCTCCTTTTGAAATAAAAAAAAAACAGAAAAGTGGGGTTATAAGTAAAACAATCAATGTTTCCAGGCGTGCGAACATCCGTTTTTATTTAAAATTAAGTTAAAAAGTCGACCATCTTTTAATTTTAAATAATTTAATTTTCTTAGTTTTAATTTTAGCTGTAGAAACATTTACAGGTGTTCCTATAGGTTTAACTCTTATTTTTATTTAATTTTAGTTTTATTTCTTTATCTTTCTTCATCTTCTTCGTTATCCCAAAGAAGTTCCATTAAGCACAGACCACTATTATTATAATCACAAAAATATTTTAAGGCAACGGAACAGTTTTATAATCTGATGAAATTAATGGCTTTTGTTTAAAAACATAATCAAAAAAATACCTCACGTAACCTCAAAATGCGCTTAAGCCGAAGTAACTCTACGGCTTATCTTATCTGCAGCATATTCCACACCATTGCGCAACAAAACTAAAGCTTAAGCTCGGCTTACATGTCAAGCCAAACACGTGCACATGGGCATTAGTCTTTGTTCGTTATACTTCCGTGGAGCTAAGACCCTAAACGAAAATTTATGTTTAGGAAACAAGTGTAATTAATTTAAAATTAGGTAGGTAACAATTGCTTTATTATAATTATCATCCAGAGCAATTTCTTTGAGATACTCTCTATGAGCTCAATAAAAAGCTTTCTTTTAATATAGTATTACAGTATTACAATACTTTGCTTACTGCAGGGTTCCGGTATTAATAAACTATATCTCGCGTTACCTTACTTTTACCTGTGTTCATATTGCTTGACAGGTGACTCAGTTTGTATTTGCATTCAGCTGTTTTGTGTGTATTTGTATTGTGTGCAACCTTATAAGTTCATTTGTTTTATCGATTCAGTTTTTGGCAACACTTTAGTTATATTCTCCATGATTCCAAAGTCTGGTTTACATATAAGTCGCAATCATAATATCGTCATAAATGATGATTTTATCATTTTAAATCGTGCAGTAAACCCGTGAAATAAAACTAAATTTAATAACAAATTACGCGCACTAAAACAATATAAAAATTTAAATATTTAACCAAATCAAATTAAGTGCAAATTATTTACAAACGTTAAAAGCATTTTTTTCTAACGGTGGAAATTTAACGCAAAAGAGTTTTAAAAATATTGTTTTGTATTTGGACGATGAACGGCAATGGTGGAAACACAAAAACAATGAAGGATAATATAAACGCATTGAAAAGTATTGGTGGGGGTATTCCCGTTCCCATTGGATGCCAAAACAGGTAGATAGACAATCAACCTTCTCTTAGTTACAGCCAAAGGTAAAACTCCAGATTAAACCAACATTTAAATTTCCGTTGCTCAATTTCATAAGTCGCAGGAAAACCACAGCCAGGAAGTTAAGAAGAGCTGTTGGATTAGCTATAAGATTAGGAGCACAACAAGGTTTTTTCTGGTTTAAAAAGACTACAGTTTCTTGGCATATAGGGTTGATTATTTTAACCATATTTAGAGCCAAACCCAGGATAGCCACCAAATTTAATAAAAATCAGTCAAGTAGTTTTTGAGATATCATGTTCTGAAATTTCAATTGTTGTCGAATTGTATCATCTTTAGATAATCTAAACCTCTTTAAAATGTACATCGTCGTACTCCTCCAACGGATTTGTTCTAGGACGAATAATTTTGGGTCCCTCTAAAAGACCCGAAACCAAATTTGGCAGAAACATAACAATAACAACATCAGAATTTAAAAGAAAATAATTGGTCCGAAAAAATTGTCTCGAAAATGAAATGTATAGAATTAAATTAGAATGAAACATATTTTTATAGAAACAGAAAATGTCAGAAAATATTTTTAACGAAATTAATTTAATAGAAACAATAATGCCATACCACGAAATTCAAGAACCCCAATCTGTTCGAAAATTATTTGAACCGATAGCCACGAATTCAATTGCTACGTTGCCAGACTTACGGCAGGGACGAGTCGAACTATGTTTGATATTGTATTAATTTACTCCCTTTACATTCTTCAACCACCGCCTATCCCCAAATTTCTCCATAATATTTTATTGTCATCGCAACTACATTACAAAAATGAATTGCAAGAGTTAATAGACAGTTAGGCAGCCAGGAACTGTGAAGTAAAATAAAATCGTTTCATAAAAAAAATCCCCATATCATCTTCCAAATGGAGAAACGGCGCTCTAGAAATTTAAATTTGATGCATGCCCACTAGCGATTCGGCTGGATTGTTTTTCTGCCCATTTAAGGTTCTGGCATATTATTTTCTATCAATTTGTGGGTCGGGTGTTTTTCGTTTCAAGAAAATCATTTTTTATACTTTTGTAATTCTGATATTTTAGGATCGAGAAATATCCAATTCTATAAAATTATATTCGTATCTATTATTTTCTGGGTGTTTTACTTTCTTTCATATTTTGTTTCGAACGTTTAATTTTTTGTTCAATTCCTTGCCAAAAAAAAACGCATAAAACCTCATAAAATCACACCTGAATTTTATCACTTTTTATAAGGTCTATGAGCTTTTGTGAGGCAAAATTTTAGGATTATAAAAGTTTGTAAGAATTTATTACCATCGTAATGAAGTGAGATTTTTGTATGAATTTATGTGGTTTCATATGCGTGTTATTTATCTGATCCTATAATCAGTCAGACTTATAAATGTTTATAAAATTTGTCCAGACATTTTTTTTAGCATATTTTATGCTTTTATAAAAGCACGATTTTCTAAGAGATTTTATAATCAAACCGACACATCAACTTTTATGTGTTTCTATAATTACTTTATTTTTCTTTTATGATGTTTTATGGGATTATATAAACCGATGTTTTTATAGTTTTCTGACAGATTTTATAGTCAAACCAACTCATAACATTTTATGGGTTTCTATGATTACTCCCTTGTTTTTTTTTATAATGTTTTAAGAGTTGGTAAAAACAATTTTTATTTTATAATTGTTTAAAATTTTTTTATAAGAGTAGATTTACTGTTTTTAAATTAAAATCCTAATTATAATTTTTAAAAAACAACAATGTGAATCTCGTGTCCGCAAATAAAAATTAGAGTAACACTCGTGGCATATCGGACAAAGCGTTTTTGTTTCTCACTTCATTACGATCGGGCTGTGAGTGAGAAACAAAAACGCTTTGTCCGATATGTCACGGGTGTTACTTTAATTATAATATTTATTTGTAAAAATATGATATTAAACCGCCTACTAATTAAAACATTAGCTCTATGGTATTTTTATGTCTGTAGTCGTTTTTCTATGTCGCGCCACTTCGTGGGATGTGCGTGCACGTCGTGTTGCGTTCGAGAACTTGTTGGATCGACTATTTTAGATCTTTATTCTTTGTTTATCATGAGAAAAAAAAACGAAACGCATTTTTAAAGTTCAATGAGCGAAAGTTCGTACTCATGTTGTCACGTTGAAATTGAAAATGAACTGGTGAACTATATTGAAGGCCAACTGTGCTCTGTGCTGGGCATTAGGCCTTGTCGTTTTCTTTGGCGTTAATTACGTTTTTTGTAGTCTTATAATAAAATATGACCCTAGTCAGAGCTTTTTTTTGCTTGTTTGCTGCCATATATCGTCAGCTTTTGGGAAAAAAATCTACTGTTTGTTTACGAAATATACTGATTTTTTTATCTATGACCTACTGCTTTCCTCAAATTTGACATGGCAGCATTATGCTTGCTTTCGTGTACGTCGAGAGGTCATTGAACCTGCTGAATACATCAAGCATCTAGTCGCGGTCGCTTGCTTTAGGCGGACGTAGAAGCTATCATTGGAGTAGGTTATTTGCAGGTTTAAACGGCTATCGGTGTGTACAGGGTGGTCCGAATTCGAGGGACCTCTATAGCTTTGGACTTTTGCAGCATAGTTAGCCCAAAACTAATATACATGTTACGGGCTCGATTTTCAAGAGAAGTCGAAAACTAAGAATTTTCAAAAAGGTGCGATTTTAAAGGCCTTCTACAACTTTTTAATTTGTAAAGATAGAGATTTTCATTAAAAACATTTTTTGAAGATTTTTTAAAGACAAATCTACCTGTTTCACCGATTTTCTCTTAAAGCCTTTAGTTCCCGAGATATCACACAAAGTTATATTTCTTTAAATGGGATACCCCCAATGTTTCTAAAAAAATCAGTTTTCTAATAAAATTTCCTGTCGAACGATGTGCCATACACTCATTTTTATTAAATAGTTTAAAAGATATTTGCATATTTTGATATTTACCATAGTGTAAATAAAGTTTTATTGTTTTTTTTTCATACAAAATCAAGTTGGCTACGATACGAGGGAACACAGCAACCTGAAACTTTAACTTATAGTTTACGATAATTACCAACCCTAAAATAATAAACATAAATAAAATTATTACAAGTTTTTATTTAAAATTTGACGGCCGTTTTCTTGTAAACATATCCTATACATCTTCTCTTGACGCTATTTTCTGCTTTAAGAAGTTCTACCGCACGAAGCTGCCTGAATGCAGTACGAAGTGCCTCTTCCAATTCCTTTCTAGTAGTTGGGCGATTTCCAAATACAAGGTCTTTGACTCTCCCCCACAAAAAGAAGTCGCAAGGGGTCACGTCTGAAGACCAATATATAGGACCTTTATTTCCGATCCAGTTTTCGGCAAACACAATATTTAGCAAATTAGTAATATCTCGTGCATTGTGAGGAGGTGCACCGTCATGTTGAAAGTATAGCTCATTATTTTGCTGAAGTGGCAAATTGTCGATAAACGGAATCATATGCTCTTCTAAAATTGGTTGGTATCTTTCGGCATTTAAATTTCCATCAAAAATATTTGGCCCAATAATTTCCTGATTCGCTTGTTCCTTCATGATATGGGGATTTTCCTGTTTCCAGTAATAATAGTTATATCTGGTGAATATTCCATCACAAGAAATCGTTGCTTCATTTATCCAAATAACTTTTCTAGCAAAATCGGGGTCTTCTTAGCTTTTATTTAGGTACCATCTGCAAAATGCACGTCTTGGAGCAAAATTTCGTTGCCGTAATTGGTGTACCCGTCGGGGTCGATAGGGCCTAAACTTGTGTTTTTTAAGCACCAGAACGGCATTGCTGCGTGGAATTCCAGTGTTTCTCTCCATAGCCCTGGTAGAAGTATTCGGGTTAATTTCTATTTCTCCTAGAACCGCTAGTTCTTCCAACTCTCTATCTCTGGCTAGGCTTCTATACGTCCTAGGCCGCGGTTTTGTAAAGGATTCGTATTCTTGTAGATGACGTTTTAACTTCAAAAATATTTTTGAGAGAGGTTGCCTTCTTTCCGGATATCTCTGGAAATATAGATTTAACGCCGTCTGTCGATTTTCGTTACTTTCAATATAACATTTTATCATGTCGTACTTTTTAAAGTTTTCAAATATTTTTATATCTTGACGAAGCCGCCACTTTTGACACTTGGGCTCGTTTATCATGGCAACTGTTTTTATTTGATCATAGCTACCTAGATAGATACCCTAAAACTGCATAGGTCAGATTTAAACACAGCCTACTATAGTAATTATTAAAAATTTTAGATATCTGTTTAACTACTTAATAAAAATAGGTGTATGACACATCGTTTAACAGGAAATATTATTACAAAACTAATTTTTTTTTAAAAATTGGGGTATTCCATTTAAAAAAATGTAACAAAATCGGTGAAACAGGTAGATCTGTCCTTAAAAAATCTTTTTAATGAAAATCTCTATCTTTACAAACAAAAAAGTTGTAGAGGGTTTTTAGAAACGCACATTTTTGATAATCACCCTGTAGCTCAGAAACGCTTTGACATATCGCAATGCGGTTTTAAGTTTTCGACTTCTCTTGAAAATCGAGCCCGTTACATGTATATTAGTTTTGGGCTAAATATGCTGCAAAAGCCCAAAGCTATAGAGGCCCCTCGAATTTGGACCAACAGTGAACGTGCATATATCGTCAACTTCAGCTGACGGGAATATTGCTAAAAATGTTGGACAGTTAAGTAAGAGAATTGTGTGTGAATGTTAATAATAAAATACCGTGAGAAATTCAACAGATCAGGAGAGACTTTCGTAAATATCGCTTTGAACCATTGATAGAATAAACTTCTCCAAAGCTTCAGCAAATCGGGTAACGCTGAATATAGGGTAGATAAACTAGTCAAAAAATAGGACAGGCAGGTATAGGTATATCTTGAAAACTATCGCAGTGATAAAATATAATTTCAATTACAATTGTAATTTAAACCGAATTTCACGCTTTTATATTTTTGTAATTTAACCTTAGATATCATTATAGCTCTTAACTGATATTTCATAAGTCGGTAAATACTGAGAGTACGCAAGCTAAACACCGCAAAATTATAAAAAAATTACCTTGAAAAAATATCAACTAAAATTTGCTTTGTCAAAAAATGTTCAATTAGGTAAATAACAGCATTAAAGCGAATTATATTTCATACAATTTGTTTAACATTTTTATAATTTTCAACAAAAAGGTTAAGAACCGAAAAATTACAGTATAATTATAGCAACAGTTAGTAGGGAATTAGATTATTCAAGTGTTTAAGGCCGCAGGCACCACGGGCGTACTTACGCAATGAAGCGCCCGATTTTCAAGACGCGACAGATATACCTATGAGTGATATCTATGCTCCCTCTATGTTCATTTCTATGGTATCAACACCAATGGCGTTTTAGTTAGTAGCGACATGAAGCTATTTGTAACTCATCGCCGTATACGTATCCGCATCTAGCGAGAACCAAGCACATTAATTGGTCAGAAACTTGTACCACGTTCGAAAAGAGCAGATATATGCTAATCTAAGGTGTTTTTGAACGTGATAGGTGTTGAGATGCGTTAGGTATCACGTATCGTTACAGCACACGTATTGTATCTCAGCACCTATTGCGTTCAGAAACACCTTAAATTAGCATATATCTGCTCTTTTCGAACGTGGTACAAGTTTATGACCAATCAATGTGCTTGGTTCTCGCTAGATGCGGATACGTATACCGCGATGAGTTACAAATAGCTTTATGTCTCTAGTATCTAGGCATATCTTATCGTAAGGTCCCAGCGTACAAAAAATAAAAAATTTCTACTTCTGATAGAAGTCTAAGACTTTTATTTCAAGATGTATTTTTACGATTCAATCTTATGATGCTCCTTGATCCCTATGATTTATAAATTTAAAAAAAAAACCTATTAGAGCGTGAAGTCTGCTGATTTAATGCATCACTAAATATTCAATTATCATAGAAAACCTATAAGTCTACCTATAAGGTTGATTTACTTTTTTTTAATTTCGTCTTGTAAAAAAAACTAGAAAAAAAATGGTGCTAGAATGCACGAATAGTCCACCATACAATCAATTATTTTATATTGAAAGGAAATATCTCAAAAACTGTAGTTTTGAAAGATTTATAACAAAATTTTTTGGTATAAAATCTTAAACCCGTGTGTTTTTTTTATATATTTTAACGTTTTTTCAAATAACTTGAAAACTAAAGCTCCCACAAAATAGGACTTTATAACAAAATTTGTAGTCCATATTCAGGGAAACTGAAATCAGAAAACCGTATATCGCTACTTGGAAATATCTCAAAAACTGTAGTTTTGAAAGATTTGAACCTTATAACAAAATTTTTGGGTATAAAATCTTAAACCCGTGTGTTTTTTTTTATATATTTTAACGTTTTTTCAAATAACTTGAAAACTAAAGCTCCCACAAAATAGGACTTTATAACAAAATTTGTAGTCCATATTCAGGGAAACTGAAATCAGAAAACCGTATATCGCTACTTGGAAATATCTCAAAAACTGTAGTTTTGAAAGATTTGAACCTTATAACAAAATTTTTGGGTATAAAATCTTAAACCCGTGTGTTTTTTTTATATATTTTAACGTTTTTTCAAATAACTTGAAAACTAAAGCTCCCACAAAATAGGACTTTATAACAAAATTTGTAGTCCATATTCAGGGAAACTGAAATCAGAAAACCGTATATCGCTACTTGGAAATATCTCAAAAACTGTAGTTTTGAAAGATTTGAACCTTATAACAAAATTTTTGGGTATAAAATCTTAAACCCGTGTGGTTTTTTTATATATTTTAACGTTTTTTCAAATAACTTGAAAACTAAAGCTCCCACAAAATAGGACTTTATAACAAAATTTGTAGTCCATATTCAGGGAAACTGAAATCAGAAAACCGTATATCGCTACTTGCTTTTGTTCCAAAGTTAAAATTATTTTATCCCCTTTTCCCCTCCTTCAACCCCCCACCACCCTACCCAATAGAGGATTTTAGTACGTTAAAATAGATTAAGGCGTTCTTGAGTTATCGTGTATTCAGACAGACAACAGACCGACAAACAACTTTTTTTTCGTCGATTAAGGTGTTTTGGAACCTTAGTAACTCATTTTTGATAAAATTAAGTTAAAATTTCACGATTTTAATAGTCCCCCATACCATATTTCTATGGTGGACTAAAAAGGTAATTAAAATAACCATTAACCAACCACCAACTTAAAATTCAATTAAGTTTTTACATAGATTGCTGCAAATGATACATAGCAGGTAAAATACCTGTATTTACAAAAATAGCATAGAAAACAACCAACAACGTTGTTATATTATATAAGAAAAAAAACTTACAACTATTTGGTTGACCTTTAAAAGCAAGTTAACCAGATAATATACCTAACTAAAGAATTATTTTAAATGTAAACGTAGTGGTCAAACAATTTCCCCAGCTAAAGGGGCATTTATATACAGACAAAGTTTCCTTTGATTTTGAAATGCCGAAAAACGTTTATTCAAACTTGCATGGCAAAAAGTCTGTCGCAAAGTTCGGGCAGAAGTTTGTAGAAAACTTTGTGCAAAAGTTCGTGAAAGAGTTCGCCTAAAAATGTCGTTATCGAAAATTATTGAACTTAGCCAAAAATAGAAAAATAATTTTTTTTTAAATATTTGATTTATTTAAATGAATAATTATCAACAAAAGTGGCGGTGCCCCCCAACAAAAAAACATTGTGAAAACTTTCCAAAAATTTTGGAAACGTTCTGGAAGTATGGACATATAGCAACCCCTCATATAGATGTTCCATTTTTTTTAAACTGAGATCAGAGACGATAGACCAAAAGTATTTTGAAAACCAACAGCTCGAGGAAAAGTGCATGGAAAAGCCTGTCCAAAACTTTGTCGAGAAGTTCGATTGAAAGTTTTTGGGAAAGTTTCTGCTAAAGTTTGCCCAAAAAGAATCACAGGTATTTTCGTAAACTTATTCTGTGTCAGTGGGCATTTGAAAAAACTATTAGATGTATGCACCACTTTCCATCAGACTCAAAAGAGTTATTCAAAAATAAAGGCAGTCCATTTTTTATGAGACGACCCTAAAGTTAAATACTCTACCTTCTTTTGAAAATCTCTGCCCATCCCTATGTACGCGCCAGCGCTTTCTTGAGACCAAATTACATCGTCATATAATCCATACTAGTGCCCAAAATGTGACCTCAAATTCGCGTTGCAGCATTTTCTATTTTTTAACAATGTTTTTCAAAAACTTCAGTTTTTCTTAGTGCCTTCTATTGCAGTGAGTAACTGCATGAGAAAAAAATGTACAAAAAATAATAAAGAAAATTAAATTACAATTTTAAACCAAAATAAGTAGGTCTATAAGTGATGAATAATGCTAAAAACAGTGCGTTTCCGATCCGTTTAAATAAAACTGTGGAACTTCGCTTAAAAAAATCGTCTAAAAAAATTCCAGGTATTGTTAGTTTTCCAAAAACTGTTCCAGAAAAAGTTAATAATAACTTCAGCCAAAGAGTGAATGATATAGAAACGCAATGGTATGGTCGGTAAAAATATATAAAAAGATAGCCAAAGGGTATTCAAGTGAAATTTGCGATAAAAATAAAGGAAAGTCTACATAGGTACTTGTTGTCATTCACCGTTATTTTAAGTAACTTCAATCAGCTGTTTTCTGTTGCGGTAATTTTGACAAAAATAATTGCCCGCGTAATATTAAACAAAGATACATTTATTGACTGGTAATATAGAGGACTTGATAAAGAATTTAAGTTAATCCTGTTAAAAGCAGGACAATAATAGGGTCGGATCAATGACTATGCCAGATAATGTCGAAACTACTTTTTCTTGGTTCATCGCCACTAAGTTAAGGAAATTTTTTCAAAAAGATAAAACCCACTGCGTAAATTCCTAAAGAAAAAAATTTGTTTGTTTGTCAGTGCTTTTTAAATAAGATAAAAAATTTGCCTACACACACGCAAATCCTAAATCTTAGTACTTATCTGACGTTTCGGCAGAAATTCTACTGCCGTTATCAAAGGAGTTTATTCTTTTCAAAATTTTTTTCGATTTTTTTGTAAATATCTTTCTGTTGTAATACAACTGACTGGCTTTGATTGATGTATATTTCAAATATTAATTTGACAGTTTGGTGCGTCGATAGTAGCCAACAAGGTATTGGGTGAATTTAGTAAAATATAAAATCAAAATTATATTTGTTTGCGTATTCTGGATTTTAGATTACATTATGAAAATACAAAATTTAAACTGAAATCAGAAACAAAGTTTCATATTTTGGTTTTTATTTTAAAATATCAAGTATAAAGATTATCTTTTGACTGACTCTAAGAAAAAATACATTAGAAACCCAAAAAACATCAATGCTATTTTTTAATTTATTTTAAAACAACCTTTTTTAAAATCTTGTTTTAAAATTGGAAGCCAAACTGTATTTATATCAACTGATATGTTAGCTATGCATTCATCTTCATTTTCATAGATGCAAGCCGCTTTTTTGATTTTTAGTTTAATTTTGTCTGGTTCTTTTTGTAATATACTGGTTTCTCCCCACATCACTCTATGATCATTTTCAATAGAATATTCGCAAATTTTAGACCTCCCAGTCTCCCTTTCTGAGGTACCCCTTATGGTCATTTAATCTAACTTGAAGAGGCCGTGAAGTTTCTCCAATATAAAATTTACCACACTCGCAAGGAATTTTGTAGACGATATTTTTTGAGTTTTGCTCAGCATTTAATGGTTTTGTTTTGGTTAAAATTGATCTAAGATTATTTTATTTTCTAAAAATTGTTCTAATATTATAATTATTAGCGATTCGTTTAATTTTTTCGAAAATACCTGGTATAAAAGGAATTATTAAATTTGTTGGTTGTACATTATTATGTCTACATTCGCGCTGTACTGGAAACTCGATTTGTCTAAAAGAACTTTCGATGAAGTTATTTGGATACGAATTTTTAATTAAGACCTCTTTTATTGTTTGTTTTTCTTGTAAAAATGTGTTGTTGTCCGAACAAATTATTTTAGCTCTATCGTATAGACTTTTTATTACTGCTTTTTAACCGATGAGAAATAATTTGAGTTAAAATTTATTTTTGTTTTTCTATACACTGAGGTTTGTAATATATTTTTTTTGTTTATTAAAACATCTAAAAATTAAATTATGTTATCGTTTTCTACTTCTAAAGTAAATTTTATTGTTGGTTCTTTACCGTTTATAAAATTAAGAAAATCATTAAGTTTATTTAAATCGTGTGGTCAAATACTAAAAATATCATCTATAATTCCAAATGACCGGGTTAAAATTAAATTCCTCTAAAATTTCATTTTCAAACTCATCCGTAAAAATATTACTCATTAGAGGAGAAAGTGGAGAGCCCATTGCTATCCCAAAATCCTGTTGAAAAAAATCATTGTTCAACTGAAAATATGTGGTTTTTATGTATAATGTGAGAATTTCCAGTATAGCATTGGCGCTCAGTGTAGTTCTTTCGCCTAAATTTTGATCATTTTCTAATTGATGTTTTACTATAGAAAGGCTTTTATCTACAGGTACATTTGTGAAAACGCTTACCACATCAAAACTCACCATCAAGTGATTTTCATTAAAATTTTTCTAAAAAGTGTTGAGAATTTTTTATAAATGAATTTGTATTTCCTACCAAGGGATTTAAAATTTTAAGTAAATATTTTGCGAAGTGGGTTTTAACATATTTTTGAAAAAAAAAACTTTTCGTTAACTTAGTGTCGAAAAACCCAAAAAAAGTAGTTTCGGCATTATGAATTCGCCACAAACATATAGATTTTATTTATGTCAGATTATGTACAAGATGATGGTTGTGATGAAATGACAAGCTTGCAAGAAATATGTTCAAACAAAATTAATTCAGTTTCAGCCAATTTTTAAAAATTTTAGACGATTCTCTCTTTAAAATATAAATTTTTAGTCCTCATGCCTTACTTACAGTTTGCCATATCGTTAGTTAGTATACACATAAAGTTGCACAAATAGAGAGTAGTTAATCGTAATCGTATCTCATTGCGCATGCTTATAGAACGGATACGTCGTATAACAGCGACTACGTCTCACCTATCTCTACGACCACCCTTGCATTATTCGTACCCAGCTAGCGTATCCTAACCAATTTTTTTTCTGTGGGTTTTTATAAATGCCTGATCTACAATTTCAGTCCTTCTATTTTTCATTCTATTGCCCTTTCACTTTTTTTGACAAAGAAGGAAATAGAAATCACTTTTTTAAAATGGTATGTTTCTTGAAACATAAAAGTCAACTTTTCTTCCAAAAACCTATTATTAATGGTCAAAATGGATGGGAAAAACTAGTCGAAGGCTCTGTACCTAAACATACGTACTTTAATTGTAATATATTGTATAACATGCCCACCTTTATTAATAATAAAATGAGTACCTTATTAACAATAAAGTTTATTTTTAATAATGTTAAGTGAACCTGTTTATCGTCATAAAATCGTTAATCGTTTCGAATAAATATTTGTAAAATATAATTTAGCCCTTTCATTAAAAACTTTATGCCTAGAATTGACTTTTAATCCGAAAAATTACTCAGTTTATAAATTACTTAATAATAATTACTTAACTTTAAAATAATTAATTTAATTTTTGTTTTAGCACAATATCTCGACCTCGCCTCCTCAGCGGCCGATCGCGAACGGGCACCCCCAATTCCATCCCCGACTCTCCCCGATCATTGGACAGCCGCATCAACCACCGACCGGTTGCCGTACCCCGCCCCACCGCGACCAGCAGTCCACTCAGAAGCCGACTGCTTCTGTCGAGCCAGACGTCCAGTCATCAGACCAACGGGTACGAGTCCGACGATAGCGTCAGGCTGGATCGAGCCAATCACACGGCAATCAAGCAGGACATCATTGGTATCAAGACGATGTTGCTGAGGTTGAGGAGAGTACTAAATGAGGTAAAGAACTTCAGTCTGCACCAGCAGTGCTGTCTAACAAATTAAACACCTATATACTCGACAAATAAGTTGTCTCCATTTGCATGGTTTGTGGAAAAACAAAATTTTTGAGAGGAATTTGAGTTAGTAGTAATTATTGGTTTTATAATATCTATAATTCATTTAAATAACACTCATTTTACGTTATCTTTGTTTCGCCGAAAATATTATTTTTGTGTTTTTACACCTTGATACATCGCCTCGTCTGTGTTTTGTAAAAAGGGGTTGGAGTATCTGAACTTTTTTTTAAACTTTCAAAAGTGTTCACTGTTCATAAAATAATACCCATAATTATAAATATAACATTACTAATTACGCGATATTACAATATTATTTTAAATGTTTCTTCTTTAATTTATTGTATATTTGTTGCTTTTATTTATTTTTCTTTATTAATATTGCTTTTTTTTGCATGGTTTTTGTTCACATCATCATTAGCCGCAGATAGATGAAGATATGTTGTCGACGGTAAGTTATCATTTTTTTTTTCTGTTTTATCCAATTATGTTATACCACAAAGGCTAAAGGCCAAAAATCTACAGCTTATGTGTGGCAAATCGACGCCCATAAGGATCTTTGCCTCTACATTTATTATTGGTACGGCTTTTTTTCGAAAAATCCAAGAACAAGGCCGTTATAGCATCTTATAGTTAAATATGGTCTTCTAACATTGTTTCATTTAATAATGATAATATTCTTTATTAGCAAGGCTCAAAGCATAAATAGAGAAAATCATATAAATGAGATAAAATATTATTATCCTAAAAATCCTAACATACATTTTAAGAGATTATCAATTTAATATAATATAAAAGGTTTATCTACCTAGGCTTCCAATAGAATTTTTACAAACAAAATAAAATAAAAATCAACAAAGGTATTACTACCCACTTTATTTTAAACTATTTAACCATGTTTAATTAAACACAGGTAATAATTAAAAACATTTAACATTAACATTAACAGAATCAATTTAATTTAGAAATATATATATGTATATATATAATTATAAAAAAATAAATTAATTAAAAAGTAAAACTAAGTAAAAAGCTAAAACTTCCAAATCTATCTTGGCCAACATACGCTCTATTCAAACACGTTTTAAAGAACACTTAGCACACCTAAAATACGGAAGAACAGAAAAGTCAAGTGTGGCCGAGCATGCTTTTGAAAACAATCATAGATTCACATTAGATAACCTAAAACTTCTAAAAAGTGTACCAAACAAAAGACTTTTGAATGCATATGAAAGTATGGAAATCATTAAATCCAGAAATAGTTTAAATAAAGATAGAGGACCCATCCCGTTTAGTACACTTTATTCTTTGTTTGAGGGGAGATAGGATTAAAAATCGTGATCAATCACAAATTATTAGTCTTATCTCCGCCCACTAAAGGATTGTATATAAGATAGAGCGTAGATTAATTTAGTTCATTGTTTATCGTCTCCTGATGATGCTAACGTTGTTAGCGAAACGCGCGTCGAGTGCAAAAAAGTGTAGTTTTAGTTTGTGGAAAACAATCATAATTTTGTTTTAGTGCAACCAAAGGTTCCAAATTCCCAACATAATTTAGTGACTTTTATATTTCTTAATTTGTTTTAGTCTGAAACTCACAACCCATTTGATAATCAAGTTTTGACGAATGGGCTCTTCAATTCTATCTGTCACAACATGGATCTGGAAAACGCACAGAGCGAAGAAAACCTTAGTGAGGCTAAAATGGAACTGGCCGACCTCAGAAGACAGGTGTTGTTTCTACAGGTAGACACACAAGCCTTATTTTTAGGGTCCTTCTTGCTTTTTAGTGCCTTGCTTCCTTCGAAAGTTGACGAAATCTCCACAGTGTTACGGCATTACTTCTACCTAAGTGAGGACAAAAGTGACCTAAATTTTTCCTCCAAAATAGGCCACAGTAGTTACCTGTCCAGAAAAAAACGCAAAAATAGAGCAAAGCTGTTTTAATAAAATAATCTCGTAAAGAATAATGGGGACCTTTTGCACCTCTTCTTTTGGCCCAATTTCACTTCATCCCTTATTTGAAGCGATGCGCACTTGATAAGAAATAACGATATCCCTTACTAACCGATAAAGGTTGACGTTACCTGCGGGCAAATACCGTATCCCTTATTATTGACATGTGCTACGTTTTCTTGGGAATTGAGTTCGTTCTGAAAACGATTTTAACCCGATACCGTCCATGAAAACGCCTGTTTTTCCAGTATTTAAATCGATTTCAATCTAGATCCTACCCTGAAAATTTTTAGGTTTGGATCAAGATCGTATTGAGATCGAAATACCGATTTTCCATGAAAACGGGCATTTCTGTCTACACATGAGTATTGCGTCGGATTACCATACAGCCGCCAAATTATATTTTATTGCTCTCACTCTTTTTGTGGAACCGGCATTCTAAAATTTGGTGGAGTGTATAGAAAAAAGAAGATTAATAACATAACCTTACTTAAATAACTAAAGATTTGTTTTTTTAAAAAAAAGAAAATTAATTATGGAAAATAAAAGAAATATTTGGCTCGAAAGTGTATGTGCTATGCACATATGCTAGTCCAGCATTTCTTTCTTCACTACCACTTGCAAACAGAGTAGTAATTAAAATTTTAAAAAAATGTGTGGCAGGGCCCAACATCATCTTTTGAATAAAATACATTTAAAAAAAAAGTACCAAAACTCAAAAATGAATATTTGAGAACTATGGCATATGTCCGCTGCCAAATATCAAAATTTAAAAACCGTTTTCAAATCGATTCAAAATCGATTTTAAAACCTGTCATGAAAAAAAAGTTTTCAAAACATATTGAAAACGAATTCATTATCCATGAAAACATAGCAATAGTTTCCGACAGTAAAAGGTAGAAAAACAAAATATTTAAAATGATTTTTGAATGCAAATAATATGTTCTGTATTCTTTTTAAATGCTTTTTGAATGCAAATAATATGTTCTGTATTCTTTTTAAGATAAAGTAAAGATAAGTGTCAATTTTTGTTTAATCATTTTCTTTGGTTAAAATTTCGTAAGAAATGTAAACTGGCAACTGTGATAACCCTGCCAAAAAAACCACTTCGAAACTCTTAAAAACTAATAAGTCTTGATGAGATTTTATTGGTTTGAAGAGACTTGACCCCGCAAAGATATATGCCACATGAAAACTGACAAATTCTTATGATGTTTCATGAGAATCATTTTCAAATAATTTCTCACTACTTTATTTATTATAAGTTTTCATTATGTTACATCAGACACACACAGACGTTTTTAAAAGATTTTACAAGATTTCATGAGAAATAAGATTATACAATGAGCTTCAGGCTACTGCGAACATAGGGGGAATCAAGTCCAATTTACTCTCCGTGCCGTACGACCGAGGTGGATTCGAAGCACGCTGCAGTGTTATCTTTTGGAAATTTATTTTGTTTTTATTATTTTGTTTTATTTGCGCCTTTAAAACTAAAAATGCATGTCTAGGAAGTTGCCGAATAAGTACAGATATTTAAATGGTACTATCAAGGCAGACCGTTGAGACTTATTCAAGAACTTCTTTTGGAGAATTTTGTGAATCGCCCAGAACCTAGTTATCAACGATTCATAGGTTTGTGTAGAATTTTGAAAAGTTTGGTTGTGTAGCGCCAAGAAACCATGAAAAACCCACTGTTTTGAATGACGAGCAGGAAGTACGAGGTGTGATGATTTGCGCTGCAGTGGGGGAAAATCGAAAGTTAACTAGCCACTAAACTGCCGAAGCAGTTGATACGTCTTCAGGCACTGTCTTACGTGTTCTCAAAAAGAATGGTTATCATTCTTACAAAGCGTCAAAAAATCAAAATATTTTAAGAGATTTTGTAAGTTTATATCAGACACAGGAGATTTCATGAGATTTAGCAAGCAGGATTTTGATGAGATTTAGCAAGCAAGATTTTGATGAGATTTTTTTTCCAAGATATTTAGTGATTTGGTACACGATTTGGCCTAAAAAGTGTCAACTCTTTGGTCCATAAGGTTGTCCAACTTTTCTATATATTAAACAGTGATCAACTGTAATCAACAGGTTTATCTTAAATATGAAAATTGGAGAATGTGAATGTTGTTTCTCTTAAAATCTGCTAAAAACTTGTGAATTTTTCCATGTAAACTGATATCTAATGGACGCTGGGCCTTTTTAAAACTGCTGAAAACATGGGCAATCTCATGAAATCTTATTTACTTTAATTTATGTTTCCATTAAAATCTGCTCAAAACATGTAAACTTGTCAAAACCATTGAAACCTTATCAACTTGTTTCTCTTAAAATCTGCTCAAGACAGATAAAACCATGTGTATTCTCAAAAAAACTTCGGAAATCTTATTAACTTTGAATTAAATTTTTGATAAAATCTGCTCAAAACTTAACAAAACCAGTGGAAGCGGGGCTTTTAAATACTGGTGAAATCTTATCAACTATCAACATAAATTTTTTTAAAAACTTTTCAAAACTTCTAAACGGATGAGAGTGCTTATTCAAAACTCATGATGTTTGACAAGTTTTGAATCTCATTCCGACATTGAAAGTTCATGAGATTTCACCTGCAAGTGTTGTTTCATAAACCGCATGAAATTCCGACCAGGACGCTTATTCTTGAACGACCGTGAGGTGAGCTTTTTTCACCACCTTTTTTCACGGGGAATTTCGCTTACCTCACCTCACGGTCAGTCAAGAATAAGCGTCCAGAACTCGTGAACTTGCACTAGTTTTTTTTTACGAGTTTTGACTCGGTAGGGAAGTGATTCCGATCTGTTTATTATAATCTTCCTTTTCTCTACTATGTTGGGAATTTGGAACCTTTGGTTGCACTAAAACAAAATTATGATTGTTTTCCACAAACCAAAACTACACTTTTTTGCACTCAACAATGTTTATCGTCTCCTGATGATGCTAACGTTGTTAGCGAAACGCGCGTCGAGTGCAAAAAAGTGTAGTTTTGGTTTGTGGAAAACAATCATAATTTTGTTTCCTATTCTCTGTTATCTTTTCGAATTTGCAAAAATTATTAATAATTAAAATTCTCTTTGTAAATCTTGACAATAATAGGGAGATTTTGGTCAGGTTTTTTGAAAGTCTATTACCCTTACCTTTATTCTGGGCAGGCGCAGTAGCGCTCTGTCAGGCTGTTACCCTTTTAAAGGTAGCCACTGGCGCTCATTATCGTGGAATAGCGACTAACTTTACCGTTAAAAAAACAACCAACTATGTGATTCTGTAGTGGAAGATTTTTAGGTTGTAAAAGTTTTGTTGTTGTTTTGTTTTACAAAAATTTTGTGTATTTGGATTTAATTATCTGTTAACCGTGTTTATAGTAGTAGTGGGTTGCCTTCTTTTTGGTAAACAGGTGAGCAAGTACAAATAAGTTTGCAGATGCTCGATTTCTTCTAATACTCCACCAAAAATATCTTGGAAAATCATTTGCCGGAATAAATTTTTGTTGGGGTGTCTGTCTCCCAGTCCTACCACTAAATCAATATTTTCCTCCATGATATGCTTAGAAAAGCTAATAAAAAAAAGACGAGAAAAAAAACAACAAAAGTCAATAAAAAAGTAAGGTTGTGTTTACGGTAACGGTAACCGTAAAAGTAACAAAATTTGTCGTTAAACTGCTTGACCAAAATATCCCTAATAAATATCGTATAAAGTCGTCTATAAAAAAATCAAAATGCCGCCTTAAAAATAACGTGACCTAGCTACGTCACAAAGCGTTATTAAGCGATAAAGTCACCAACGGGCATTTTTCACATAAGAGGTGCGAAAATATTTGATAACCCAGAATATTTAAATTCGCAGTTGTTAAGTGTATTCTCTATTATCTTATTGCCTCTCTTCCGGACAGTTTGCCATCAACTTTTATTTGAGCTGTCCAGGGGCTGCATTCTTGACACCCGTGCCCATGAATGTGAACAAATTTCTCACTTCTTACCTGCTTTGAACCATGTGAAAAGTGAGAGAGGCAAATACTCACTGGTGACTACTCACCTCACATGCCGCCAAGAATACGGGTCCAGAATAGGTTGGCATTATCTTTAGATTTCGCTCATCTAGACCAACTTAAAAAACAAAAAAAGAAGTAAAAAAACCCCCAAATTAGTTACTTCAACCAAAAAGAAACCAAAAAACAAAAGATCTTGGGTGGAAATAACGAAAATTCAAACTAGGATTAGCATCCCACAAGGAACACAAATTCATCATTAAACATCATCATACACTTTGATTTTCAACCTTGACTCACTCACAAATAGGCATCGTTCCGCACTGGTACTTATCCAAGTTATCTGATACGGATAATATTTCCAATAAAATTAAACCAAAAAATAAAAGATCAAAAGATCTTGGGTAGAAACAGCGAAAATTAAAAACTTGCATGAGCATCTCACAAGGAACACACAAAGGCCCAAAGCGAAAAGAGAAATGATTAAACAATGTTTCGCTCTGGGTCTCATGTTTCTTTTCGCTTTGGTCTTTGTATGTTCGTTTTCGTTATTTTTTCGGTATTTCCACCCAAGATGTTTTTTCGTTTATTTTCGGTTGAAGTAACTGATTTGGAGATTTTTTAACTTCTTTTTGTGTTTTAATTGCCTTAGAAGCATAATAAAAATAAAATAATAACACGCCAGGACGAATCCGTATCAGGTAACTTGGATAAGTACCAGTGCGGAACGATGCCTATTTGTGAGTGATTCATGGTTGGAAATCAAATTATATGATGGCGTTTAATGATGTATGGGGAGGTGACCAGTGAAACCACTGATGAGCTCACGCTGGTTACCCAGAGCGAAACATCGTTTAATCATTTCTCTTTTCGCTTTGGTCCTTTGTGTGTTCCTTGTGGGATGCTAATCCAAGTTTGAATTTTCGTTATTTCCACCCAAGATATTTTGATCTTTTCTTTTCAGACCAACTTACTTAAGAGATTCTATGAGGTTTTCGAGTTGGGCTCAAACAAAGACATTGTTTCTGTTAAAGATAGATTTTATCCTTGCATTATTTCTTGTAAGTTCGGGGACTGAAATTTACCTGTACAATATGAGTTTATTTTGAGAAGAATATCTCAAAAACGTATCAATACATTTTTAAAATTTTTACACAAGACATTTAAGAGACCTTCAAAACAAGGTATCACTCGACCCACTTTCCCTATTCAAAATTTAGAGGTAATGTTTACCCCTCGAACAAAAAATCGACGTGTCCGCTGATTGCTTTAAAATCAGACACTAAATACGTAAATCTTGTGTGAGAAGTTTTCAAATGAAGACCCTGTATAGACATCTCTGCGTCGATATATGCAGAGTTCGAAAGTTCTTGTCTAGGGTGTCGAAATAGCGTGTATTGAGAAAGAAGCGCAATAGCTAGAAAATGAGAGCGAAAGAGATAATATATAAATAAATCTTGCCTTCAAAGGGCAAAACAGTGATTATGGGTATTTTCTTAATTTAGTTTGAAATTAAAATCCGCTAAATTAATTAAAATGCTCATTTATGCACAAACGTTTAATAACGATTGACGTTGCTCTTTCAATAAAGCTGCGAAAAGTCTGAGCCTGATCTCCCGTAACCAGTTATGCTAAAGTCCCGACTCTACGAGACAATTTATCGTAGCAATCTCGCGTTCTCACGAAATATCTTGTTGAAATAAATTTAAAACAAAATTATACTTTTTAAGAGAATAAACAAAATTTAAACAGCGCAGTCTTTTAATTTGCAACCCTCTCCTATTTCTACTCAGAACACTTTTTGTAACCGTGTTCACGTCGTGTTTAACTTTAAAATGAATTTAAAGCTGTTTTATTAAAAAAAAATATGATTCTTGTAGACTCCTCTATTTTACAAAAATTTCCGAGGAAACGGGGTCCCTCTTTCGTCCTCAGATGTACAGGTCTTACATAAAAAATATTTTGTGGTATTTAAGTTGCCTCATTTCAGTATCAAAGTAAATAAAAATAATCATGAGATCTTCTAAGTGATTAATTGAGAACAATTACATCTATGATCTCCTTCACACCCGCGTCTTCAAATAAAACAGACTAAAGCGCTGAAAGCAGTTTTCATAACTGTTTGCTTGACAACGTTGCCTAGCCGGCATCTCTCTTCAGTGCATCTGAATTGAATAGCTTTCTTACTCAGACACATGCGTTTCGACACCCTAGACGAGAATTGTGGAACCCTGTATAAGAGCAATGTTGCAAAGGCATCATAATGATCTAGAAGAATACCATCAAATAATGCCGTGTACAATTTTCAGGGTCAACTAGAGGACAAAGACAAAACCGTTCAAAATCTCCAAGAACAAATGATTCAACTACTGAGTCAAAACTATCATGCCAATTCCGCTCCCGCTTCCACAGTCGCTTCTGATGTCGATAGGTGTAATGCTGCTACGCAGACTGAACGAGTAAGTAAAAAATTAATTATCCTTCAAATACAGGACAAGAATACCCGTTATAATATTTTTAATAGCCAGTGTTAGGTATAAAGTGACTTAAAAAAAAGTTGATTGTCAGCACACAAAAGAAATTACGGAGTTTATTCTCTTCCTCTCTTTTATTTTCCCCCAAAAATCTGGAATAATGGATTTTTTGGGAGACCCGTTTATACAGGCTGTCCCAAAAATAGAATATCACACAACTTATCTTTTTTTAAATTGAGCACTTTGTATATTATCTCATTTCTTGTATCCTTAAAAAATAAGCTTTTCAAAAATACCAAACACTTTGGTTCTATTCATTATCTTCAAGTTTAAATTTATGTGGGAATAAAATTATATAAAGTTAATTTTCCAACAAATGGGTCTTGGCAAAATTTTAAATTATGTCTTTTCTAAGACGTCGCTGCCAAAAAAACCGCGTCAAATTTCTTAGAAAAGTTTTACGAGATTTTATAATATTTTATCAGGTTTTATATGTTTTCTATATGTGAAACAAACTTTTTTCTATTAGTTGTGATGAGAAAAAAAGCCTGGCTCGTAGAATCTTATAAAGCCCTATAAAAAATAATAAAAACTCACCAGCTTTTTTGACCTGGGGTATGTTAGCTTACGTTTGAAATTAACTCTGTGTTTCGGACTTCCATTGTCTATATTTTATTTATACACGACGTTTCGATCAGTACAATCTCTGATCGTCTTCAGGTGCAAACTACAATCAATTCCTAAGGCTACGTACTTATATACCGTGAGAAATCACTCAACCTTGAAGTTTAAGAAGTTGGCTCCGCCCAAGGAGGGGGTTTCCAAATATTTGGGATTTCAACACTTGGTTTACTGAAAATACCTTGATTCTGCCCAATAAAGGCAGCTTCAAGGAATTTTCGTTTCTTCCAGTGTGACTCCTTGTGCAAAACCTTTGCTTCTGCCCACTTCATTCGGTGTTGTTTTGACCATGCATGTTCGGCAATTCCTGATTTCGTGGTTTCACCTTTTTGGGTATTCGTCTGATGTTCCTTAAGCCTAACAGATAGTGGTCTTTTAGTTTCGCCTATGTATGATTCACCACACTCACAAGGGACTTGGTAAATGCATTCCTTATTTTGTTTGTTCTCCGGTTTTGTTTTACTAAGAAGGCTTCGAATTGTATTACTAGATTTAAAAGCTGTTTTAATATTAAAGTTTTTCGCTACTCTTCGAATTTTCTCTGATACTCCTTTAACGTATGGGATTGTAAGGAATGCATTTGCCTGGTTTTGGTCTTGTAATCTCCGTCCTGTTTGTTGAAATTTAGAAATAGTATCTGTTATAAGTTTCAGGCTGTAACCATTCTGCTGCAGATCCTTCTTAATGTTTCTTATTTCGATTTCCAAGTCATGAGAATTGTTACAAATTTGAACGGCTCTGTTATACAACGTTTTGATTATGCCTCGTTTGGTTGTAGCAGAATGATTTGAACCTTGATTTAAATATTGTCCTGTGTGAGTGGGTTTACGATAGACTGTTGTTCTGATGTCGCTTTCTACTCGTGTGACAAGTACATCAAGAAAAGGAATTTGACAATTTTGCTCCAGCTCCATTGTGAATTTAATGGTGGGTCTTATGTTATTTAGGTGGTGAAGAAATTCTGAAAGTTGTTGGTCATTCCCGGTCCAGACAATAAAAGTATCATCAACATATCTCAGCCAGAGCTTAGGTTTATATGCTGCGGTATCAACCGCGTGTGATTCGAACCACTCCATGTAAATATTGGCCACCACTGGCGAAAGCGATGAACCCATTGGCAAACCGTCTTCCTGAGCATAAAACCTATCTTTCACTTGAAAATAAGAGTTATGTAGGCAGCACTCCAACAACTCCATCACTCCCTCCAGCGGTAGGCTGGTACGTTCGTAAAGGGATTCGTCATCAACCAGTCTCTTTCTAATAATATCTAGCGATTCCTTTATTGGGACATTGGTGTATAGACTTTCGACATCAAAACTGACAAGTCTATCCTCGGTTCCTAAAACAAAAGATTTAAGAATATTAACAAAATGGTTGGAATTTTCTACAAATGAAGCGGTCTTGCCTGCAAGAGGTTGAATAATTTTCAAAAGGAATTTAGACAGATTGCTTGTCGGAGAATTTCTGGAACTTGTAATTGGGCGTAAGGGCATTGCATCTTTGTGAATTTTGGGAAGTCCGTATAGATGAGGAGGCTTGCTATAATGTGGTGTTAGTTGAGATCTTGTATTGTCCGGAATATATCTGGAATACTTTTTCAAAATTCTATAAACCTTACTTTCGATTGATTGCGTCGGATCTTTTGGGAGAAGTTTATAGTTTCCTTTAGCAAGTACCTCTTCAACTTTCTGGTCATAGGTTTCCGTATCCAAAATCACTGTTGCATTGCCCTTGTCTGCCGGTAAGATTTTAATTGATTTGTCCTTTTGAAGATTCTTCAACGCGATTTCCTCTGTTTTGCTTATATTAGAGGTATGCTTAATAGGTTTGTCAATAATGGTCCTTACCTGATGTCTGAACTCGTCGGCGTCTTGTCGTGGAAGAGGATGACCTTCTATGGCGGTGATGATATCGATGGTAGGTATCTTCTTAGGAGCGATGGAAAAGTTAAGTCCTTTGGCAAGTAAGTTTTCTTCTATGGGTGTCAATGTCTTCTTTGACCCATTAACGATGGTTCTTACAGCGTCGGTGATCGATTGGCTTTGTGGCTGTTGATGGGCGAATTTCCTTTGGTGCTTTGCTTGCCAAGTCTGTCGTAGATGGTCGCAGGTTCGTGTAATTTTGTCCAGAATTGGTTGATAATCTTCCTCCATAGTATATTCTCGAATCTCCTCAAACCGTTGTCTCAGTTCTTCTGTCAGTAAGGACTTGTTCCAGCGATGAAAGCTGATTTGGGACCGTATAAGCGCTTTACTGGCGTCATCTAGAATCCGCTGAACTCTTTGTCCTGGAAATGATGCCTTAAGACGAAATGCAACCGGAATAATGTTGCTGTCTCTTGCTTGGCATAGGAATTCGATGTGCGTGTCTTCTTTGGTATGCTTAATTAAAGTTTTCTCGTAGCCTCGAAAAAGATCGCTGATACCGGGTCCGTACCGGGATTCCAACGTTTGTTTGAAAGTTTGAGACAATGATGTGTTTGAAATTAACTCTGTGTTTCGGACTTCCATTGTCTATATTTTATTTATACACGACGTTTCGATCAGTACAATCTCTGATCGTCTTCAGGTGCAAACTACAATCAATTCCTAAGGCTACGTACTTATATACCGTGAGAAATCACTCAACCTTGAAGTTTAAGAAGTTGGCTCCGCCCAAGGAGGGGCTTCCAAATATTTGGGATTTCAACACTTGGTTTACTGAAAATACCTTGATTCTGCCCAATAAAGGCAGCTTCAAGGAATTTTCGTTTCTTCCAGTGTGACTCCTTGTGCAAAACCTTTGCTTCTGCCCACTTCATTCGGTGTTGTTTTGACCATGCATGTTCGGCAATTCCTGATTTCGTGGTTTCACCTTTTTGGGTATTCGTCTGATGTTCCTTAAGCCTAACAGATTTAGCTTACGTTGTTGTTTCCTAAGTATTAGTATCTAACCCCAATTTAACACCACTTTTATATGTAGTTTGTCTTTGTTTTACACATATAGCTATGAGGTGAGGTACTATAATGGCCGTACCCTTGCATTTTCCGCAAAAAAAAGCCGTACCGATGATAACATTCCCAATCAAGTTAGCCTGGAAAAAATGCAGAGGCAAAAACACTCCGGGCGCAGGTAGACTGCGTTAAACAGTAGATTTTTCGCCTTGGGCCTTGCCCAGGGCCTACCATGATTTTTACTTGGTGGAACTCCATAATTAATACGGAAAATTAAATAACTGTTTACTAAATTCCACTATATTGAAACAAATAATTTCCAGTAGATTTAATTTAGTACCCTTATTTAACGTATGTATTATTTAATAATTTGTCGAAATATTGTTAATTTTTATTTGTTTCAATATAGTAAACAGTTTCTTAATTTTCCGTATTTACTTTTTTGTGTTTAAGCCCACTTTCTCACTTTGGATTAAGTTATAACTTAGATTTGAGCGCTTGATGTCTCTTTTTAAGAAACACAGTAGGAAAAAGATAGATTGTAAGATAGGTGTCACTTAGAACTTAAGTGAAAGGCGAGAATGTGGCCCTTACTCTCATAGTTATATGAGGCGATTTTCAGTCTGGAATGATTTATCTTCGGTATATACTACGGTTATTCTTTCGGTTGTCAACTTTGACACAGTAAATGTGACGTTATATCACCCCACCATTCAAAATGGGTCGCTGATATGAAATGAAGAGAATAAAGAAAGGTAGAGTTATGTTTTACTGTTTATTTTGCCAACAAGACTACTAAAAAAAATCATCGTTGACCTCGATCAATATTCCTGATCCTTCATAGTTTACCACTAAGTACTTGGTAGTTTTTTTCAATTTCTTAAACACAAGAAAATCGTAACACCAAGAAATAAAAAAAATCCAACACCTGCTTAACTAAAAAGCCAGTTAACTCTTTTTGGATTTAGTACCCTTTAGCCTACTATAGCGGTCGAAGTGACACCCAACTGACAGAAAATCCATGTGTTACCTATCAATTTGGTTATAAAAATGGCGGCAATCTTTGGCTAAAGGGCACTGAAGAGATAAGACTTAACTGGCTTTTTAGTTGAGAACGGTGTTGAAAAAACCTAACATTAAAAGGCCATAACCAAAAAATGTGTGGTTGTAGGTGGTAAATACAAAAAGTCAGCTGATCCCTTAGATTAAATAAAAAGAAGATACCTGGTCCAACGAAAACAAAATTTGCCACCATATCGCAGTCGCGAAAACAAGCCTCAATGAATAGGCGAATGGCCGAGCGAGCACCGGTTCTGCCGCGGTCGTTCTAGAACTGTGAGCATGTATTCGATGTGCTTTGGCTGTTAAGTGATTCTCGCGGCTTCGAAAATTAGGTCCCAAAATTTCTCAGAAAATAATATAACCAAAGTCTCCATAAGCATCGGGTATCTTTTCTTTATTTAATCTAAGGCTGATCCTTTACTTTGATTTAAACCAAAATCGCGGAAATGTATTGGTTATTACCAGTTAAGAAACATCCCAGGCCGAAAATTGCCTATGGTTTTACTATCCTACTAATCGTGTTTGTTATTAACAAGTTACGTCCAATATCAGCCGGTCCCTCCCTGCTTAATGGCTCTACATCATTCGATGGCGGAACTGCATCGCTTGTCAGGTAAAACCTACTCTATAAAGTCTATAAATTTAAATAAATCTATTGGTTTAGGGAAATCTTTGTCTAATATGAGAGTAAACTATAGTTTCGAATTTCCATTGTCTTTATTTTTTACTTTTTCAATACGTTTCGAATGCTTATGTATGCATGAAGATATTTTAAAACTGGTCGACTGGACTGATTTGACAGAAGAAGAGAGAACGAAGGTATTGCGTTTATTATTTCAGTCGTGGTTAGTCGGTCGGTTAATTAATTAATTAATAAAAAGAGCACTTTAAACTGTCAAACGGCTAACAAAAAATTTCAGTAAAGGGGTTCTTTAATCAACGGTTTCCGAAAAAATTGTTTTACCATGTTGGTGAATGGAACGCATTCTAGAAAAGAAAAAAATTGTTGCCATATCAGAATATTTTAGGGAGATTTTTACCCAAAGTAAATTATATTATATTATATATATATTTTACATCATGTTTATACTAAAAATATAGAAAAGAAGGCTTTTGTGAATAACTTTGTTAAAAAACTTTTGATATTATTAGAAATTTATTTATGAGTGGGTTAATTATAATATAATAAATTCCAAAAAAATCGGTTCAGGAGCAAAATTTTTTTTTTAATGCTCAAATGATATTTTAAAGCCACAAACGACTATATTAAGTTCTTTTTTTAAATATCAAGTTTAAACAATGTTTAAAATTAGCGAAAAAAAAGCCTTAGAATATTCTGACACATCCAAAAATATTTTAACGAGTATTTCACTAAAATATTTTAAGGCATCAGCAAATCAAAACTTAGAAGCAAAAGCAAACGAAATTTTCTTTAATGTTTTCACTTTTTTCGGAAACATAACATTTAAAAAGTGGTCTACGTAGACATATTTTCCCAGTGGGCGGGGGGGGGGGGGGTTGAGTAAAACAATAGTCCTAGATTCCCATTTTATTGGTGATATTTTGGGAAAAATCAACCTTTGGAAGTCGATTTTCCGTTTCAGATCTGGGGGAGGGCTTGAGCTTCTAAGAAAATAATAAATTTAAATACGCGTCAAGGATCCTTCGCACAAAAAGGCTCTTGTCAATAAGATCTAATTTAAGTCGAATTCATAGATCCAATTACAAGTCTCTTGTTTAGAAGAATATCCAGGTTAAGAATAAATAAATTTACTAGACTCAGAAATTTTTATATTTTTTATTGTTCATTTTTATCATATGGATTTAAAATAATTATTTTTTTTACAAAATTCAATGGGTATAACTACTAATTAATTTTTAATTACAGATATGGGTCAGATATAATAATAAAAATAAAATAACCTACAAAAAACATGTTTTTTATTTTTTTCTGATAAATGTGAATTATGTTTATAATCTAAAATTGTGCCTTTTTTCTCCTATGCTGCTATTAATCTTGGTCAATCTCGAACGGAACCACAGCTTTAGACTAGGAAAGGTAGTATTAGCCGACGTTTTGTTTGGTGTTACTTTACTTTGTGCTATTAACCTTTTGTGTCTTGTCCACTTACTCTATAGTTGTAGTGATAACTTCTAAGAGAGTAGATTTAATATTAACGCTTTTGCAGCGGCGTGCGGTGAAAATTCAAGTAAGGGAAGCAATTTTTAAAAACTTACCCTATTGGTAATTAGTGTACGGGCATATATCGATAATTTCTATCCCGTGGGATTTTTTATGAAGGAGTTTTATGACTATGTGAGATTGATAGATTTTTAGTCACACAATGAAGTGTAACCGGGTGTTTTGTTCGCATTCGTGTAGAAGGGGTTGATAAAACGACATCTCTCAAGATGGCGGCCAAAAATCATAAAAAATACAACTTTTGCAACCGGGGCATCATTATACTCGATTCCACATAATTCGAGGGATTCCAAAAAAAGTACTTTCAAGGTCATCCGACCTTAAATGTCCTTGAAACTCGCAAAAAATAGGATTTTTGCCATTTTATCTTAAAAAATCTTAATAATTCGACGTTTTGTCAGACCAACTTCAAATGTACCTCAAGCTATTAGGCATGTATGCCAAATTCGATCCTCAGAGTTTGATGCAGTTTGAAGCTTCATAACCTTGAAAAATACCCCAGTAAAATTAAAATATTGCAAACATAAAATTCTAAAGGGCGCTATTCATCAACTATTAAAGCAAAGAGGACCAAATTTGATAGGAGAGATAAGAAGATTAAGTCCAATAATATTGTTAAAAAAAATTTGTTCAGCTATGACGCGTTTCAATATGGCGGCTGATATATCAAAATGGTGACCTATAACCACATTTTATTTTATCCAATTTCGTAAATAAGCAAAAATGACAAGGAGGCCATTAATTCTTGTTGACTTGTCGGCGCCTACTATGAAAAAAAAGTTTAGTTCATGCGTGACCTTGATTGACCTTGAAAATACCATGAAGAAGTGAAAACCAGCTTTTTGTAGTGTTTATTTTTCAATTTACCACTACGCAAAAAATTTAAGTGCCGCAGATGAAATTAACATCTTAGCCATAGACAAACACTTCTTTTTGGCGGCCTAGATGTTGGTGTGACAAAACGTTAAATTAAGGAGATTTTTTTAAAGATAAAATGGTAAATATTGTGTTATTTGCGATTTTCAAGGTCATTTGATTTCGGATGACTTCGAAAGTGATTTTTTTGGAATTCTCGTCGTCGAGTTGTATGAAATCGAGTATAATCATGCACCGGTTTCAAAAATTGTGTTTTTTATGATTTTTCGGCCGTCATTTTGGAAAATGGCATCTAAAACACCTGGTTCAAAATATGCCAATGTGTATTTAACTTCTGCTAACTCTCTCATAGGTAATTTAAATGACTTTGTTGGCTAGACAAGTGAGTAGAAAATAAAATTCACAGCTCTGAAAAAAATATAGGTCATTTTTAACGGAGGATAGCATAAACATCTGGGACACCAGTCAAAAAAAAAGGTAGGGAGGCATAAAATGAAGTGTTTATCTAACGCTAACATATTAATTTCATCTCCGGAACTTATGGTATTTTCAAGGTATAACTGCATTTTAGTTTATCCTATTTCCTAAAAAAGCAAAAAAAATGTCACTATTTTGATATATCAGCCGCCATATTGAAACGCGTCATAGCTAAACCAATTTTTTTTCTAAATATTATTGGCCTTGACCTTCTTATCTTTCTTACCTTTGGTCCTCTTCGCTTTAATAGTTGATGAATAGCGCTCTTTAGTATGCTATTTTTGCAATATCTTAATTTTACTGGGGTATTTTTCAAGGTCGTAAAGCTTTAAATTGCATCAATCTCTAAGAATCGAATTTGGCATACATGCCTAATAGTTTGCAGTACATTTGAAGTTGGTCTGACAAAACCTCGAATTATTAAGATTTTTTGAAAAGAAAATCTTGTTTTTTGCGATTTTCAAGGTCATTTAAGGTCGGATGACCTTGTAAATAATTTTTTTGGAATCCTTGTCCTTGAGTTATATGGAGTCGAGTATAATCATGCCCCAGTTGCGAAAGTTGTATTTTTTATGATTTTTGCCCGCCATCTTGAAAGATGTCGTCATATCAACCCCTTCTACACGAATGCGAACCAAACACCCGGTAACACTTGATTGAGTGACTAAGGAGCTATCAATCCCACATGGTCATAAAACTCCTTCATAAAAAATCCCACGAACTTACACATGTCCCTTCACTAAATGTAATTCGCTTGCCTAAGATTAAGGTTGAGAAACCTTTTATTTTTCAAACACAGCCCACACATTCACACACAATCTTCTTACCTAACTGTCCAATATTTTTAGCATTATTCCCGTCAGCTGAAATTGACGGTATTTGCACGTCCAAGTCCTTATTGACTTGATCCATACCGCACGGTGCCACAGTACACCAAAAAGTAGTAAGGACACGGCAGTGTTGGAGAAAAATTACAATTCTTGTTAGACTGCGAGCGCCATCTACCCAGTGTGAAATAAAACCTCCACTACTTTACCATAATTTTTCTTTAAACTTTTAGTGCAAAAGTGGACCAAAGTCGAACAAAAATTTATTTGAGAATTAAGTGTACGTCACTGTTATTTTTCAATATTAATTCAATTTTTCTAGCTTGGGTTACACTTTTGCACCAAGTGACTCATTTTTCGTTTTTATATTAATCAAAAAAAAAAACAACACAAAATCATAAAAAAACTTTTATATATATATATATATACTGGCAATAAATAAAACATACTACTTTAGTTCCACACTAAATCTTAACTTAATTTTAAGGTGTACAAAAAGCTATCTAAAAGTATTGTACTTAAACAAGTAAACTACAATAATTATAACAATTTTTAAAATAAAATAGGGCGATACATTTTGGTAATATTTTGAAATTTTTGTATCACGCACCCCCTTCGAAAGGTAAACTTTACCCCTAAATTTTGAATAGGGAAAGTGGGTCGAGTTTTTAAGGTATCTTAAATGTCATTACAACCGTGTATAAATTTTGAAAATATATCAAATCGTTTTTGAGATATTCATTTTCAAAATAAACTCAAATTGTACAGGTAAATTTCACTCTTCGTAGGAATATGCCATAGAAGAAAAAATACAATGATAAAATGTATCTTTAACAAAAACAAAGTCGACGTGTCCCGGGATTTCTCAAAAAATAAAAAAAAATATTTTGTCAAAAAATATAATATTTTTGCGTTGGTTCATGCAACTGCAAAAGTGAATATCTCAAAAACGAATCGAGGGACTTACAAAATTTTTACGCGATTCTAGACATTCGAAAGACCTTCAAAACAAAATATCACTCGACCGACTTTTCCTATTCAAAATATAGGGGTAAAGTTTATCCCTCGAAGAGGTTGCGTGTAACAAAAATTTCAGAATAGACAAAATGTGTCCCCTTTGAATAAAAAATCGACGTGTCCAAGGATTTTTCTAAAATCAGACCCTACATACGTGAATCTTAGGTAGGAAGTTTTAAAACGACACTTTAAACTTCTTTTAAAAAAGTGGTTACATGAGAAATCTAGACACTTTTTTTAATGATTTAATTAATTGCCAGGTCAGTGGCTTTATTTAGATAAATATTGTGTAATTATGCAGTATAGGGTTTTTTGTCATTTTTGATTTCTTATTTTATGAAAAATTCTTTATAGAGGCACTTACTAGGGTCCCTAGGACCCCAAATCCGCCGGCGCCGGTTTCTTTTTAAGAGAAACAAATTTGCCGGGGGGATTGTAATGTGTTTTTTTATTGTTTTGGGTTGGGTTGCGCTGTGTTGGATTGGGTTGTCGTAATGAAAAAAAAAATTAAGAAGACCAAAAAAAAAATTAAAAAAAAACAACCGGCGCCGGAGGATTTGGGGTCCTAGGGACCCTAGTACTAGATAATTACCCAATATTTATCTAAATAAAGCAAATGGTTGGAACTGCATTTTGATTTGAAGTCCTCTGTGTCCTGTATATTTCTCTTGTAAAATAAGCATCACAAACTAAATATCTATCATATACTTGATCAACACTTAAGGAGTCCCAATTTTTTGAATTGTTACCCAAGACACAAACAGGTTTCCTATATTATTTTTCTTATTAGGAAAGCGATGCCGTTTGCTATCATAGTCTTGACACCCAGGAACACAACAAAGTCTTTGTTTATATTGCTTTTTGAGGAATATTCGCCATCACTAAAGGTTAAACCGTTAATTAATTTTTATAAAATAAACCAAAGTTTTACAAAAACCGAAAAAACTAGAAAAAACTAGAAAAGCATAAAGCCAAAAACTAGAAAAGTTATGGGGGAATACCACAAAATTACAGAAATGACGTACAAATAACCAAATAGTCCACTCCAGTAGTTGATATTTGACACGACATGATTATAGAAATCTGTAGTATGGTCCGCCATCTATCCAGTGTGAAATAAACCAACTATATTTGGTGCGAAAGGAGTATTTGTCCTTACTACTTTTTGGTGTACTGTGCACGGTGCGCGTACACCAATAGCCAATGTTAACTTCCACGCTCGCCTGAAGTACGCGACCATGACTCTATGATCGATGCATTAAGCAGGTTCAATGACCTCTCGAGGCACACGAAAGTAGGCATACAGGTGCTGCTGCCGCCGGCGTACTATACCTGCACGCTAGGCAAAACCTAGCAGCGGGGATAGCTTCTATTGGATTTTTCTAGAGTAGTCAGAAGCCGCGCGTACACAACACGCGGGTAGACTTTCTGCTGTGACGCGGTTTGAGTCAGGGCTGCATTTGTTATGGGCTTGATATGTAAAATAATTTTTAGCATTTTTAATACAATCTAAAGTAATTATTTCCTATTTCAAAAACTACATTTAAGAAGATGGTGTTTACATGGACCGCACGCCGCTCGAGTTTTGATTATTGTCATTTTAAAAAAGCTTCTTGAAAAAAATAATTTTATCAATATCGCGTTTTGGGTCCGAGAGGATATATTCTGATACCTCAATGCAGACTGTTAATAAACTATAAGACTATAGTCTAGGCTGGCAGCTTTCCTTGTCTTACGCATGCAAAGTTTCGCTTGCAAGGGTATTTTTAACCCCACAGCTTTCTAACCAAATACAGAAATTTTACAAAAATTTTTATACCAGGTTGCTATGGCAACAACCCGAATTTTTCGGAATTTTTTTCCCTAACGTGACTTTGAGTTGAAAAATTAATAAGTGATAATTTCCCTGGCTTGACAGCTGTCACGTGTAGATGTCAAAATAACAAGAGAGGCGTAGGTACAATTTTCTATTTATTTTTGGATATTTTCTTTGCGACAACAAAATTTACAACAAAAAGATGTTGGTGAAACGTCATTCCACCAATGCGCTGCAGCTTACAGATTTTATGTTTCGACTTTGCAAGAGAATAATTAATTTTTCCTTCTCTCTAGTAGTATAAGATGATTAGAGTATGAAGGAATGTGTTCATTTCGGGATCTTGAGAATCATTTTTTTTTACTAGGGCAAAGGGAAAGTGGAAAAATAAAACCAAACTATTTGAAATACAAGATACCTAGCCTCCAATATAACACATGTGCCTATACACCTATTTTTCCCTATCCTCTAGTACTATAATAGTGTGTGATGATGCAAACCTTATTTTACTAGAGTACCAGGGAATTGTAAAAATAATAAATTAATAAGTGTATAGCCACAATATAGGTAACACAGACTTTCAAAGTATCAAAAAAGTAATTAAATAGCCACTTTATATTAAAACACCAAACCCCAAAGCAAAATAAACGCTTGCCAAATTGTCAAATTTGTATTTTTTTTTAAATAATTTTTGTTATAAAATTTTCGTACCGAATCTCCCGCAAGCTTGAATTAATCTCCGTAAATTTGTTCTTTGTTACGAATTTTTATAAGAAAAACCGCACCTCGAAAAAATTTTCGGAAATAATTCAAGCTCTAGGGAAATTATAGGTGAAATTTTTGTTTGCCTTTAAAAAAAAGCTTAAATCTACACACCTAAACCAATTTTTTTTTTCAATAAGAAGCTTAGGAAGGTCGATCGTTTAACGTACTAAATCCCCCATTCCCACCCTCTCAGGAACTGTCATTTCTAACCTCCAAAAATCTCAAAAAAAGAGTTTTTCTTTAAACGGTGACACCGAGACTCTCAAAAGTGACAAATGGGAAAATATTGAAAATTTAATTCTCGACTAATAAGTAAATAGTAGTATAAAAAAAAAGAAGTTAAAAAACCTCCAAATCAGTTACTTCAACCGAAAAGAGGCTAAAAAACAAAAGATCCAGAGATCTTGGGTGGAATTTTCGTTATTTCCACCCAAGATCTCTTGATCTTTTGTTTTTTATGTAAATATTAATAGCTTAAACCACTCCTTCTACCAGAAAAATTTAAAAAACTCTAACAAAAATGATGCCCATTTGAACAATTTTTTGCATATTCCTTTTTAGCATTTACATCAAGATTTCTCAACCTACGAACACTATTACTATTTACTTGTTAATAGAGACTTAAATTAGCAACATTTTTTTTATTTGTCACTTTTGACAGTCTTTCATGCTTTTTTGAAGTTTCTTGGAGGTTAGAAATGACAATTTCCAAGGGGGTAGGAATGGAGACTTTTAGTATGTTCAACGGTGGACCTTCCTAAGCTTGTTGATGAAAAAACATTTTGGGGTCTAATTTTTTCTTCTATTTTTCCTATGTAGCTTAGCCTATAGTAATAGTTTTTAAAATTTTGGTTTTTATTTTTGTTAAATATGTATCCAAGTATGGGTTTTTTCGCCTGATCTTATCTGCAAGACTAGACAAAAATTGCATAAAATATCTCAAGCTTTATCTTTAAAATTAATCCAAAATGTTTCAAAAATTTCTGTATTTGAATGGAAAAATGTAGGCTCAAAAATATCCTTGCATGCGAAATTTTGCACGAGTAAGACAGAGAAGAATGTACTCTCGAGGTTCAAAACGAGCCTGCAATATGAGTCAAGAACTTGACTTTGTGAAAAAATCGGAGTGGCCTGGTTAAAAAAAAACTAGAGCATTGGTGGTAGATTAGGGAACTGGATAGGGGCCAGGCAGAAAGGGTCCGCTAAGGCCCACTTGTCAGATTTTCGAACTCCCCCTGTATACTATAAGCCGGGTAAGAGACATTTGTTTTGATGGAAGTTGAGATTTTTCCAGGGCAAAACAACAAGCGATTATTTAAAGATGTATATCAAAGTAAGAATTTTAAAAATCCAACATTTTCTTGTTATTTACCCGATTACTACAGAGTGGAATATAGTAATTATTGAAAGTCATATAATATTTTGTCTTTGATACTTTAAAGTTAAGTGCTGTGAAACTACGTTAGGGCCTTTTATTAAGCAGATAGAGAAAAATTAATTACGGTGTTGAGCAATTAGAGACCCTCTATTTAAAATTTAACATATTAATTGTTAGGATTTAATTTAAATTTAAACAAATGTTGTGTATTTTGAAGGAACAAGACACAAGGAAAATAGAGTAAAACTGTAAATATCTAAATTAATCTCAATAATTTAGAATTTGTATGGTTTTGTATATATTTTTTTTATCAAATTACCAAGTTTTTATAATTGTCTGCCATCTTGAATATGTTTGACAAATGGCCAACGTTCTACTCGATTTTTTAAGTCTTACGTTTTGTCTCTCCAAAATGCCCAATATTTTTCAGATTGTGATTGCGCAGATTAAAAGTTATTTACTTAAAAGGAACTTGTAGGTACATGACTTTAATAAAGTTGGCACTATTTTCGACAGATCCGCACGAAGGTTAAATTACTACTACATAGTTTTAGGCACTTTACCTACCTGTTATGAAATTACTGGAAAAAATCCTCGAATTTTTCGTTTGAATCTCTGACCGGTCAACGTTTTGTGGACGTTGTAAAAACCTAGTTTGGCACTAATTTGGGGAATATATTTTTGAGTCGTAGCGACGTTTGAATCCTAACTACAGTCGGCGCGAGTCGTTGGTTTAACGTCGTGGGTGTACCAGAAAACTACTGAATTTAGCGTCCTCTAAGCTCAAGTTTTTTGTTCAAAGATTAGTCGAGACAGTTTTTTAAATAATACACACTCCATATTTACAAAATGAACACCTTAAAAACCCATTTCCTAACCCAACTAGCAATTTGTCGACGACTCAACGTTGTGTACCGCGTGCCAACGTTGCGTCGCAACGTTTACTTTTACTCAAACACCACCCACTTTTGCACCAATTTGGTGGATGATTTTTTGGTTGAGTCAACGTCGCGATCGCGACTACAGTTGAAGTAATAGTTCAATGGGTTTTGGAGTACAATTATTTGTTCAAAATATTATTCATTACGTAAAATGATAAATACACTATAATATTATTAAAATAAAATGATATTCTATGTTATATCATGTTTTGCATCATCATAACATGCGAACCAATGCCAAAATATATAAACAGACGGTACTTTACTGTCAAATGTACAGTTTGTAGCTCTAAAAAACAAGCTCGCCCTCGATTAAGATGATTTTATGAAATTAAAAAAAAAATCATGATTTAAAAATCGCTTCGAAAAACCTCTGAAGATGTTGCTTAGGATTCCTTAGAACAAAATACGGATTTTTACATGCAAAAAGATCTTAGTTTATTGTAGAAAAAAGCAAAAAAATAATTTTTAATGTTTGTTTACAAATTAGCATACAATGGTTTTAACAATCAATCATGGCGGCACTTATTAGTTTCTATGACAACCAAAGAAGTCCCGTGTCTCGACCGCTTTAATTACTGAACTGTGTTTTGAACGGATCCCCTAACTTAAAAGACGCGAACACGCCTCAATTTTTACCCAATCGAAATTGCTCCACAGTTTGGCTTTCTGATGCTCACCTAATTTCCGTCCTTGTTGTTTACCTTCTTTTTTTCCGCTACACTGGGGAATCACTTTCAATGACAGCTGTCACATGTCAAAATATCGAAGAATATTTATACAATTTGTTCCTTTTCATAGTGCAAAATGTTCAAACAAAACTAATAGAAACTTTACAAAACATTTCTTAGTTACTTTTACTGAATTAATTGATGTTTGTATGACAGAAAGCAGTGCTCCAAAATTGGATTGTTGCAAACATAACAGAAAAATTGGTTAGATGAAAACAGGTGCGCCCGCGTCTCCAACAAACCGGTCAGAAGACGTGGAGCTAATTGATCAATTTTCGGTTTAGCACACAACGGTTTGTAGTCGGCGCCTTCACAACTAAGGAATTACTGTTAGTACAATAGACGGTCATAAATAGTTGTGATGGCGACTGAAGTTGTGATAAACGTTCACGCGTCGTATAATGGTCGACATTGTCAACCGTCGCCATGATAACTATTCTTTATTAAACTTAAACTTAAAACAACGTTTAAAATTAGTGCAATTCTAATTTTTACAACTTGCACAATTAAAAATTGCTAGTTGGGAACTATCTAGTCGTAAAATAAATATGCAGTCAAAATACATAGGTTTTTAATTATGAAAGAAAAACACATTTTCTGAGCAAAAATATCCGACGCAAGCCAGTTTACTGTCATATATATGCCTACTTTGACTTAAAAACATGCGCGCCCTAAATCAAACCTGTTTTTAAAAAATTTTAATTAATGTTAAATTATTTTTATTTTAAATTTAGTGTCGGTAGTCGCCTAAGAACACAGCATATTTTAAAATGTAGGTATATTAAAATGAATTTCAGCAATATTTCTTAAATTTTCTGTAGTTTACAACTAACAAGAATCATGACAGACCAAGCCGTAAATCACCAAAAATGGCGGAGTCGTATTTAATCGTATTTTACACGCCGAATAAACGGAAGAGGCTGGCCGCATGGCCAATTTGTTTCTTGTTTTTACATAAAACCTCAAAGATCAGATATATTCTGGTGCTGCACCACTTTCCCAATAAAACCGTTTCTGACAATATTGGCCAAGTTCACTTCTTGCCGTGATTTGTTATATTTCGATCTTTTTCATCTTTTTTTCCCTCTGAGTCAACATTTTTGTCAACAAAGAGAGAAACAAAAATGAGTGGCAAAAAGTAAAAATATCGACCCAGCATCAGTGAAATCAGCATCTGTCAAAGTTGTTTTTTTTTTACTTTTTTAAACAAAAACTTAAACCTGTAAATAGGTTATTTTGTCCCAACGTTATTTAAACGACTTAAAAACGTCGTATCTCTACCCGAGTTAATTAAATGACGTTTCCTTAACGTCACCGACAATCCCAATACACTACCAATTCTCAGTTAGTCATGAAAACCTTTCAACAACGTCGGTATTTAACGGAGGTCGCACACGTAATTAATGCACCGTTGTTAAAGCGTCTAAAACTCGTTGCCAAAATGAATAACACGAATATCAAATTTAACGTTAATCTAGGTCAGAATTTGGTAAGGGGCGAAAAAATTTTACTTAGATACCACCTATTAGCTTACATATACGCCCTTCCATTGCTTTCAGCATGCATGAAGTTTTAAGCAAGATTTCGCTTTACTTTCTCTTTTATTCTCTCTCTCCGTTTCTCTCTCTATTATCTCGTTTGGCTTAGTAACGTTGTTCTACACATGCGCCCCGCCAGCCTCATCGGCTAAGATCCTAAGTCACGAAGGTAGCCGATCTTTGTTGTTTGACAGAAAGAATTTGATATGTGTTATATATTTCCTTACTTTTCTCAAAAATCGTGGATTTTTGTTTCTCGAAGCAAAAATGTATGTAATAATCCCATTAATGTTTAACTGCGCCTTTTCAAAAAAAGCCGCCGACCTCTGGACCTTTTCCACTCGATACCTCCGACGGTATCGCTCCTCTTTCGTAGTCTGATGTTCTCCATAAATTCGCATGTGTTCTAATATTTAAAAATCAAAACAAATAAACAAAAAAAATGGCGTCGCCTTGATTGAAGGCATATCAAGTGGGCTGCGAAGCCGGCCGCGAAACTGACCGAAACCCATCGGACTGATACATTTTCGCGCATGTGCCAAAGGCCGGAGCTAAGCAAATGTCTTTTGTTTTGGTATTTCCGTGGCTGGCTAAATTATTTATATATGTTGCTTACAAGTTTCGCCTGTGTATGGCATATCTTTAAGGTAATAGTTGTATAGTCGGCACAAATCGAGGCGTAGGTCTCGGATAGCCCTGGCAAACAGGATTACTGTGTATTCTTCCTTATAGTTGGGTAAGAGCACTTAACTGAAACGTGAAAGTTGCAGATGGGCAAAGTACCTTAAAATGTATATGTTTAACCTTCGTGAGAACCTGACAAGAATAGTGCCGACATTAATAAAGTAAGACTAAATCTAGATTATGTACCAATAAGTCTCTAGTATATAAAATACCCTCTTTTAAAAGCTTGTAAAAAGTGCCTTCAAAGTTTTTCCAGTGCTTGTAATTGAGCACTTTTTTATTACATGCTTTCTCCTGCAGAATTTTGGGGTAAGATTTTCTTTGTTTGTAATCGCTTTCCAATTATACATAATTTTTCATCTTGTTTATATTAAATATTATAAACGAAATTATGAGACTTGCATTTTTAACTTTGTGCTTTATTGCTTTCATAAAACTGCACGTAAAAGCTAATTATTAACACAATAATTAAAAATAGTTTAGTGGTGAAGAATATTACATATTATTGATATTCATTTAGGTTTTACCAATTAAAAAAATTAATTATCTTTAATTTTTAAAGGGTTTTATATCCATGTTCAAAAATAAAGAAATGGTAATATTTGTTCAAAAGTGGATTACATCAAATTATTATTGATATTCCTCCAGTGTCAAAATTCTAAAACTATACTTAGTTATCTCTGGTTATTTCGCTTGCTTTTCCGTAAACAAAAAAAATGTTTGACACATTTTAGCTTAAACTTTTTTTTTAATTTTCTAAAAAACTAAACAATTTTTTTTTCATTATTTCATAAAATTCCGAACCGTCCCTATAGTTCTTATTACTTGTCTTTTTGTATAGCATATTGCAAGAGTCACAGAATCATTATTATTTTTTTTAAACTCACTTCTGGATTGGCATAATTATAAGTAGGTAGTACTGATAATTCCTTTACCTAGTAGTCAAAATGTCGTCTAGCAGAGTTTTTAGCACTGCGCAGTTAAAATAGCGCATGAAAAAACAGTACAGGACAGAAGGATAAAAACGCGCATAATCGTAAATGCATGCGAGGTAATATGCTTTCTTTTATAACCGGCTTAGCAAGGATTCGCTTAGATTTTCTTCTACAGTGGGTTCGGTAATTTTTTTTTTTCAAAAATTTGATTTAATCCCCTAATATATTAAATCTAATCCACTTTAGAAGAAAAATTAAGCAATTCCTTGTGCAGAAAATTTTTTTGCGCTGTTTTGCCCTGCGCTGCCTTTTTCGTGCGCTATTTTATTTATCCATATACTATTCTGTCTAGCGCTATTTTGTCCGTGCGCTAATTTTTACTCAATTTATTGCAGTGCGACTGAATCAACGCAGAGATATCACCATTCTCGAATCTCGCAAAGCAATTCCTTTCCCAGTTCGAGAAAAGCGACCGTAAAACTGTGGAGGCATCCCGGCGAACCGCCCTCTCCCCAAAGGTACTGCTCGTCCATCCCACGTAGAGCTAGAAGTAGAAACAGAACGCCAAACTAAACATAATACTGTTTAATCTAGAATTTATTTTTTTTTTTCGTAAAATGTTCCCTCTTGGTTCGCCACACACTATGAAACTCGAGACTCGAGAAACTTAGAGTAATGCCACTCTACTTGAACGTATCGTACGCAGACTTCTAGTAACCTCATTGGTCAGATCCGACAGAAGTTGTCAAGCGCACGTCGAGCAAGACTGATTTTCATGAAATACGGGCGCTAGCGCGCTAGGTGGTGTATTGTTACGTCGCGTCGCCTGACCCGGTAGCTGAAATCGCGTTATTCGAGGTGGAAACACCCACCTCTGCCGGTTTTCACCAATGAGAGCCCTGGATTTTAGAGCTTCGTTACTTTACGCTATGGTATGGCTTTAAATGTCTAGTATCTATCTTTGACATACGGCGTTTATGAACCGCGATCACAATAACGTTTTTCCTTATTAATTGTCATAAATTTTGTTTAGAAAATAGTTAAAAAAATGTTAATGGTGCAAGGTTACAGAAATGTAAAAAATTCTTTGGCTGTCCTAGTTCGATAAGAACAGAAAAAATGAGCGTAAATAGTCTGTCATTATCCTTGCCTCAAAATCCCGAGAACTGCAACTGTTCTGAACTAGCGAAATAGCTGATTTTGATTCTCAAGGCATAGATTTTTTTTCTTATCTTGTTTATATTGTGTTTATAAAAACGCAATTTTCTTTTGGAAACAATAAAGAAATACTGAATACTGATTTTTTTTCCTTCATGTCTGCTAATAGGTGATAGCAATATTGATCTAAAAATGCATGTCCATTTCCTAAATTCATAAAAATAAAACACTCTTGGTTACATATAAGTATTTATATAAAAACAATTAATAATATTCAAAGATCTTACTTATCGAGATCTCCTTCTTTTGATTATACTACTGGGAAATTTTGGAACCAAAGTTAATGAGAGCCTCGTTCGAACTAGGGCAGTCACGCTCTTTTTGAGGAGGGACACAACCCTCTCAAATGAAGTAAGCCTTTAACATATACGCTATATTTACGTAAACTGATTTGCACCAATAACCTTTCTTAACTAGTGTATAAACAAAATTTACGACAAATAATAGGAAAAAACATTATTTTGATCGCGGTCATAAATGCCGTATGTCTGAGACATGCAATAGACGTCTTTGACCAATCTTTGGTTGCGCGCGTGAAAATATGTGCCACAGTTACTTACGCCTTCCCGTAACTGCCTTCTTATTAATCAAAATGAAAGACATCAACGTTCCAAAGCGACCATTCTTTTAAAATTCAAGAGTTGGCCTCCAGGGGAATAATTCTTGAATTTTGTAGGAAAGATCGCATGGGAACGGTCCTTTCCCTGATATCGACAATAATAGGCTTGGAAGCGATCACGAAATCTATCCGACCACGATCGGACCTCACCCGATTGCCGTATATCGAAGGAACTTTCCTACACTTTCATACACCTGCCCCCGAACCAGGTGAACGGGCGCTCTTGAGAAACGACAATCCGGTCAGCTTTGTGCTCGCCAGCTTTTGAGCCTTCTTATTGGTCGAAACGAAGGATGTGAACGTTCTCATGTGACCTTTTCTACAAAATTAAAGAATAATAGTTACTATTGTTCTCTTTTTCTAAATGCATTGGGCTGACAGAGATCCAGCATACTACAACATACCAGGAAAATGACTTGTTAGACCCGCCTGTACACCCTTCGACCCCGTATATCTATCAACGATAACTATATCAAGGAGATTATGTTTTATGGGCAGAGGGGTGCAGGGGGAGTATTTTCTGGCAAACCTGTTCTCTCTCAGACCGATGCAATTAAAAGACGAGAATAATAGTAAGTATAGTAAGCACACAAAAAATTCGCATATTAGGGCCCGGCACTAATAAGGCCAGGCACTACTTGGACTCTATTGTCAGATATACACATCTTCCCCACTTTTTAGTCACTCAAAAACACTTTTAAATTTCGCGTCGTCACCGTTTTGCTAGAGGCACGTTCAATAATTTGTACTTCTAAGAACCAGGCACAGCCTGTGTTAAGGTCGACGCTAAGTAGGCACTATCCTGTGCAGTGCGGCCGTATTTCAATAATTCCCTAATACACTATTTTTCTTTAATATTATGTCATGGAATGCCATTTTATTTAAATTCAACCTCGACACACTCGCGAGAGCCTAATACTGTTTCATGATGAGGGGATACCATTTCACTCTATACTTGGCCTCGCAACGTCTCTGGTGACAAATCCCATAGTGTGTGGAGCACTTTACGGAACTTAGATCAACTATAATTTAAAATACCTTATATTTATACCGAGACTTTGGTTATATTAATACCTGGAAAAATATTTACTTTTACTGGGAATGATATGGAGCTCTTACCAACTCATTTACTATGTTTTCACGTGGAAGTCAATACGTTTTCAATACGTTTCACTTTTCGAGTTTCATGAAGTGATTTGGACACGATTCGAGTTTTTGACATTTGCCTGATGTATTTTGAGGTTAGTTTTTGCCAATTTTACTTCTTTGTTTGCTTTTTAAAGCCAATGAATTTACAGCACAATAATATACAGGATATAAACGATATCATTATTTAAAGGGGTGATAGAGGGGGCCAAAATAAGCAAAAAACTTCTTATAATATGGGGCCAAAACTGCAATGTAAATATAAACAGAGAGTGTCAGATTGTTTTTTTTTTCACAGCTTACAAATTACTAAATTATTTAAAAATAGTAAAAAGCAAAACAATAAATCACTTACCGAAATGTATCGACATAAAGTTTTCCTTGGTCCACTTATATTATAAAAAAAAGTACAACACCTCTCATACAACTTTTAATGCGTTTTTTAATTTGTAAAAACTCTTTTTTTATTATTTTTTTTTTGGCAAACACTAAAAAAAAACACTTCTTTTAAGAATTTGTTTGTACACTGGTTGGGCACACCTCCTTTTTTTTAAAAATTAGAAACACGTGTCACACAGTTTTTAATTTGAAAAAACTCTTTTTTATTTTACCACCATATATTAATAGCATGTCAGCGTATTCCTGATTGGAAAAATTTTTAATTCAGTTTAATTTCATACCAAACTGCAAAAAACTCGCCAAAATAATGGCGTCAGATAGACTCGCGCGACTGAAAACCTTCTCAGCCAACAGCGGAAAATGCACTATGCACTGTGCTGTAGAGAGAAGAGAGGGTCGGAGGTCAGAGACTCAGGTATGCAGCGAATTGCGTTGTTGCCAAATGTTTTTTAAATCTTTAACTCAAAGGAACTCATTATTTTTTTTTTAATTTAGTGGATTTAGAGGATATAATAATTTTTATTAATGTGAAAATGGCCCTGTTGTAAAATGGCTAAATTAAGATATGAATGTTTGTAAAATTCTAGCAGATATTAGCACCTAACTTTTTCACCTTTTAAGTCATTTAGACAAAAACCTGTTGAGTTGTGCCCCATAAGTCATATGAACTTTTTGACTTGATTTGACCCCCCCCCTTCAATTAGTTAAAATAATGACTATGGTATTGTTTACACCTTGTATTTAAAGTAAAGGTACTTTACCTACTTTTTGCGTGATTATTTGAGGCGCTAACAGCTTATTATTTTTTAATTCAGGTACGATCCCAAAAAAAAGCGGTAGTGAACTTGGGCAAGGCCAACGAAAAAAAAGTCGATTCGCCACGTTTTCAAGGAAGGTTTGAAATGAATCGTATTGAAAACCGATTTAGTTCCACGTAAAAATGTAGTAATTGTTTTGGATTTAACGAGTATGTGCAAAGTTTGTAAATTTTAGGTAGTTCATCTAAGTTCTACATTTTTTTTTTAAGTTGCAGTTGAGGTGTCAAGGTATTTTAATATTTGTATTACAAAGGAGCAAAAATTCTGGACGATGAAATCCAAAGCAAAGAACGGAAAAGTTTGAATAACATTATTTGTTTTAAAAATAAATAAATTATAAAATATTGACAACCACGCGTATTAGAAAGAGCAAAAAATAAAAATGCCAAGCTTTCTCTTGAAAATTGACTTCGTTTTTCAGGAGATCAATTTTGGACTAGTTACTCTAAAAATTGGCTATGTATTTAGGAAAAAGATTGGTCATGTAATAGTCCATCTGGTCAACTTATATTTCTTTAATTTGTCAAGGATTTTTGTAAAGCATTAGTTACTTTTTTATTATATTGTTTATTGTAGGCCATAGAAATTGTTATGTCCAGAAATTTTTGTCAAAGCAATTCCTACGTATTTTTTGTTGTATTTAATTTGTTACAGACTGAGGTGTAATAATATAAATTTAATTATTAGAAGAAGTATACTCAGCAATCTACGGTATTAAAATATTAAAACCTTAATATACAAAATTTGGAATACGTAAGCAAAAATTATTATTCAGTATTATAACTTACAATAATCCAAAAAAAATTTAATTACTTATCCAATATTACAATTTACAAAATAATACGTGCATTTTTTATTTTACGTAGAGTTACTTCTTTTACAGATTATAATTTTTCCTAAATAAAAGTGTTGTAACTAATATCCTTTTGACTGTGATTTATTTAAAAACTATATTTTTTACTTATTTTATAGTGTTGTATAGCTTTTTATATCTAATTTATTTATGGGTTTTTAAAGTTATTTGCCACATCTAATTTGATACCCAACTTCTTTATGTAAACAGTAGGGTGCTTTTGGTTCGGTTTTATTGCAGAACGTGCAGATAAAATGGATCAAAACCATTCCGATAACTTTTATTTTAGGCGCAATTATTTTTAGAACCAGTGTCTATAAAAAACCTAATCTTAGTTATTATTAATTATAGAACTATCTAAGAGAATTTATTTATATACCTACTGATTATTTTGTTTAGTAATTTATGTTTACTTGGAGCTTTTTTAAAATGTTTAAAAATTATTTGAAATAAGAAATAATAAAATTTTAAAACGGCAGACTTATCTTATTGTTATTGTTGTAATTTTGAGGAGAAATAGCGCAAATTAACAAAACTATTTTTACCTCAAAATTAATGAGCCATTTCCTCAAGTTTTTGCCAATATTTCACTATAAAGGATTTTTAAAACAGCAGTCGTGAAGCTATACTTGCGATCAGTGGCACATCGAAGGGGAGGGGGTTAACCCCCTCCCCCCCGTACCCGAGAAGCCTGGTTATGGTCACAATTTTACTTCGAATTAAGCTTTTTTTATTATTTATTCTTAACCCCCCTCCCCCCCCGAAGTCAGTTCCTGGGTGCACCACTGTTTGCGATCAGAAAAAAGAACATAATTTCCCACAAACGGTTGGTTCGTTATTGAAGGAGGCATAAAAAAATAACATTCTAAAGAACATGGATAAATTATATACCTAGTAGAAGTACAGGGGAGGCCCGTGGGCCTGGCAATTAGGCCTCATCATTGGCCCTTTCTGATATACCCCGTTCCTTACCCCTATGCCCCTACTTCTGCTGCCCAACTAGCAATTTGTCGACGTCTCAACGTTGTGCACCGCGTGCCAACGTTGCGTCGCAACGTTTACTTTTACTCAAACACCACCCACTTTTGCACCAATTTGGTGGATGATTTTTTGGTTGAGTCAACGTCGCGATCGCGATTGCAGTTGAAGTAATAGTTCAATGGGTTTTGGAGTACAATTATTTGTTCAAAATATTATTCATTAAGTAAAATGATAAATACACTATTTGACTACAAATTAAACTATTTCTAACACCATAACATTATTAAAATAAAATGATATTCTATGTCATATATCATGTTTTGCACCATCATAACATGCGAACCAATGCCAAAATATATAAACAGACGGTAGTTTACTGTCAAATGTACAGTTCGTAGCTTTAAAAAACAAGCGCACCCTCGATTAAGATGATTTTATGAAATTAAAAAAAAATCATGATTTAAAAATCGCTTCGAAAATCCTCTAAAGATGTTGCTCAGGATTCCTAAGAACAAAATACGGATTTTTATATGCAAAAAGATCTTAGTTTATTGTAGAAAAAAGCAAAAAAATAATTTTTAATGTTTGTTTACAAATTAGCATACAATGGTTTTAACAATCAATCATGGCGGCACTTATTAGTTTCTATGACAACCAAAGGAGTCCCGTGTCTCGACTGCTTTAACTACTTAACTGTGTTTTGAACGGATCCCCTAACTTAAAGACGCAAACACGCCTCAATTTTTACCCAATCCAAATTGCTCCACAGTTTGGCTTTCTGCTGCTCACTTAATTTCCGTCCTTGTTGTTTACACAGGGCCTTCCTCTTTTTTTCCGACACACTGGGGAATCACCTTCAATGACAGCTGTCACATGTCAAAATATCGAAGAATATTTATACCATTTCATACCATACCTTTTCATAGTGCCAAATGTTCAAACGAAACTAATAGAAACTTTACAAAACACTTCTTAGTTATTTTTACTGAATTAATTGACGTTTGTATGACAGACAGCAGTGCTCCAAAATTGGCTTGTTGCAAACATAACAGAAAAATTGGTTAGATGAAAACAGGCGCGCCCGCGTCTCCAATAAACCGGCCAGAAAACGTGAAGTAAATTGATCAATTTTTGGTTTAGCACATACCGGTTTTTAGTCGGCGCCTTCACAACTAAGGAATTACTGTTAGTACAATAGACGGTCATAAATAGTTGTGATGGCGACTGAAGTTGTGATAAACGTTTAGGCGTCGTATAATAGTCGACGTTTTCGACCGTCGCCATGATAACTATTCTTTATCTGTAAAACAACGTTTAAAATTAGTGTAATTCTAATTTTTACAACTTGCAGAACTAAAAATTATTAGTTGGGCACTCTGTACAGCACCTGTTTCCTTGTTATTCCCAGAAGAGGTTCCATTTATAAACCTACAATGGTATGTTATAAAATATACGGGGATAAAATAATGAAGAAAAATCCAATCATACGATTGGCGATGTATTACTGATGTGGGCATTAAGTTTTCATACAAGTGACGTCCACACGAGTGAGGTTTTCTAACGTTGTATTTATTTTTAGCAAAGCTGTTATAGATGCGCCCCACAGTGGTTTCTTTTGACGAAAATCTGGAAAAAAGTCGAACAATCTAATAAACGAATTTAAAGGAATAACATTGAACAATACAAAGTAAACATGATACTTAAATTGGGGATGAAAACAAAAAATTTGTGCGTGTTGTTTTGGCGTAAAAAACGTTAAACCTAAAGTTTTGTTTGGTTGTCTTGATTAAGACACGTCTACTACCTGTCATTTAAAATAATTATCAATATTATTTTGGTGAAACTGTAGTTATGGAGACTAATAACGAAGGTATGTAGTTTCTTCTGGCGTAATAAGAAAGCATCGTGTTATCTTCGTCTTTTTTTTATTACGCCTCAAAGAAGAGCCCGTTTTTTTTTTGTTAAATTATTATTTTCACCAATGTTCAAACATATTTTTGTTTATGTTCCGTTTCATTTCCAACAGGAAATTATCATTAATTATGAAACACAGGATAATACCTAACCGAATTTGCAATTGAAGTTTGAAACTTCCTCCACAATCAATTTTTTTCTATGTGGATGTTTGTGTAGTGAAAAACTACACTGAATATTGTTTCTTTGTAATTTGTATGTATGTATGTTTGTATGTAATTACTATACGGAAATGAATAAAAATAAAATAATATCTTAATTTAGGCTACCCTAGATCCATTTAAACATATTTTATAATTTCAGTAGAATTTTGGGCAACTCTTGAATTATTTCTGAAGTTCCTCTAATAGCAAGAGATTTTCTTCCATTTTGAGTATTTATTTCCTACTAACGCTATTAGTCGTGTAAAGCATCTTAGCTCACACTTATACAGTATAAACATAGTACAGTGTGAGCTGACGGTACCACAAAGCTTACCTGGTTCCAAAATCATTCAGCATTTATTGGTGCCCATAGGTCAACTATATGAAGAAGTACAGGAGGAGAGATATAAAGATATAAAGAAGTTTTGCAAGCATTTCTCAAAAAAAAACTTAAAGACAAGGACATATTTAATTGCCTTCTTGTTTCTTCAGATATAGTTTACGAAAATTGCCCCGCAAAAATAACAAAGGTCTTTCTCATGAGGCTCTTGATTTGATAACATCACCTAATATTAATGAAAACAAAACTATATCAGACAGTTCAGATTCAGAGTAGATCTTTGGAAAAATAATATTTTCATAGTTAATCATTACTTAGTTTTGTTATTGTTTTTAAATACAATGCTTACATCAATATAATATAAAACTATAACAATAAATACACTTACCTACAAGAGTAATCTCGCGCGTGGGTCTAAGTACCTAAACGTACATAATTTATACCTACTAATGCAAGAAAATAAAAACCTAGGTATCAATAGTTTTAAATTTATACCACAGCCCTACTTATTTCTATAATAATAAACCTACTAATTAGAAGATTGAAAAATGGTTAAATATAAATTAAAGAATAAATAACAACGCTTAGCGAAAAATGAAGGAAAAAATACTAAGTATATTTAGCTACATGTTGTGTTCGAATAATAAAAAGTTTATATTGAATAAATGTTCGCATATTTATTTCTAAATGCATATTTTAAATCCAACTATCAATTCTCCAGTTCTTTATTAGGACCATTTAGACACAGCAATTTCCACTCCAATATTGGTGTGAATTGACAGATAAACTGTGAATTACCTGTCAGAAAATTGAGGCCCATATTTGCTTCAATTTCTTGACGTTTGATGCATATAGTTTATCTGCCAATTTCGACCAATATTGGGGTGCAGGTTGGTGTGTGTAAATAAAACTATTCCAGTTGTATTTCAAACTAACTTTGTGAAACAAAAAAAAATAATTTTAAACTCAAAAAATTTGCTTCTACAGTATACTGTATATATGTAGGGCAATTTATGGTAAATGCACACATTAAAAAAATTCTTGATGTAAATAATATTAATACCCGTGGTTTGGAATACACAAGTGTCGAATTTTCTAACTTATTATTGATATATCACAAAAATTGGCCATACGAAACTTGGTGAAATAAGGAAATGGTGTTTTAACACTATATATAAATAGTCAAGTGTTGGTACGGCACTCCCTAAGGCCTCTGCGACCAGCCTGCAAAATGTCCTCTGGAGCAAAATATCTATCACACACGTAAAATCTTTTTATATTTCATCAGCACTTAGTTTATTCGCGTTTAAGGGCTTTATTATATTTCTGAAAAACCAGGATTGCCTTTGGGAAAACGATGTCTTATTAGGATCATGGCACGGTCTCCGCGGATTTGGACACAGCACATTCTAACTCTTTGTTTCTCAGCCATTGTAATCAACGGCTAAAATCACAATTTTTTGAATAGGAAAAATCACAAAACCACTTTTTAAAAACCTTGGCAAACCTCAATTTCCAAAATGGAACTCATAGTTATAAGTCATAACCGACATTTTTTCACTTTTGTCCTAATGTGCCCTCTGACGGACAACCGTAGAAGAAGTAAGAGGCAGAGCTGCAGATTTCTAGAATATTGCCAACCTAAACATTATTATGTTGGCAGTTCCTTTGCATGCGGAAACATAACCGCACTTTTCGCGAAAAATAATTATTGGCGGGAAGGGTGAAGTGACGGATCTATAGTTCCTTAATCTATGATCTGACCTAATAACTTCAAGTTGCTCTAACTGCAATAGCTGGTTTTAAAAAAAATCTATAGGTTTGGAGACATAGGTAGACAACCAAAAATACATCCATTATTTTGTTGGTATTGATTTACTAAAGCATCTAAAAATAAATAAGCCGGGACGTTTCAATGCTACGCTATTTCGCGCCGCAACAAAGAATTACACGTGATTTTCTCTCAAAAATTTAATAAAATTGTTATATTACAATAATTTACCCACCAAATTCCTGTTGTGCGTCAGGTGCGTAATTCTTGTCAAAATCTAATCAGTTTTGTCATAACCCCAAACAGCTTCATTCGTATCATTTATCCATATTACGTCCCGGACCTACTAGGTACGTACGATGCATGTAAAAGAGTGTACGTAAAATGTACGGACAGCAAACACGTAGTTTTACGTTATTTTTGTACGTACTTACTACGTTATTAGGTTTTCATAAGTTGGACCTAGTTAATTTATGTAACATTTCTCTCACGTCTAACGCAAACTTTTGTATGAATATCCATCCTTCGTGAGGAGTTTTCGGACTTTAAAATCGCTCCCCCCTCCGCCTAGGCATAACAAAAATATTTTGTATTTTATATATTTACGTCCTACGTCTTCCAAGGTACGTACCAAAAACGTTCCCTGTACGAACCCTCTAGTACATAGTGAACTTTATTTCTTTTATTGGTCCACCGGAGGACATGCAAAGTATGTACGTACATGGTACTTAATTTTCATATCTTAAGGACGTATCTAAGACGTACATAGCGTAATATGTATACGTCCGTAGCACAGTCTATCTAACAAACAGTCAGCTCATTTCTTTGATGTCTCGAAAAAGACTGCGTTTTTTGCAAGGGGCAAGAAAACTCTCTAAATAGCCCGTTAACGAGGGGTATTTTGATGTTAGTATCTCACCTGTACCTATACGAGGGTTGATACAGAAGACCTTATGTACATGGAAGATGTTATAAATTTCAAAATTGTTGAATAAATACAAAATGATGTTAAATATACATTCTTTGTATTGACTGACAGAATTAAAACTTACACAATTAAAATTACAATTACAGTAATACCTGACAGATGTTATTATTATTACCTATGTTATTTTTAGAATATAAAAAGCACACGTCACAAAAATGCTTTATTAAACATTTTCTTTTTAATACATGAGATGAGGCGCTGCCTTCTCCTACTACTATATTTAATATTAAGGGTACTTTATAAATGATAAAATATCTCAATTTAATTCAATTCTTTTGTCTTCAGAAATAAAGAATTTCTATAACAAAAGGTTAAAGTCATAAACTAATAACAAATAATTTTAGCCTAGAATTCTAAAAAAAAACCCAAATAACTTATAAATTAAATTATTAAAATTATCGTTAAGTAATATGTTTACTGTAATCCTAAAAATAGAAACGAAAATGGAAAAAATATATGAGACCTAAAATTATTTGTTCTTAGTTTATCGCTTTCCCCTTTTTTTATAGAAATTGTTTATTTCTGAAGACAATAAAATAAAAAAATCTGTTTTTATTACATTAAATTATTCCATGTAAAGATTTAAAAATGATTTATTTTATGTTTTGGCAAGTATTTAACTCTTTTCTTTGTGATAATCAGGTAATACGACAGAAATAGAACCCTTTATTAAAGCCTGCTTAACCCAAATCACAATTAAAACATCTCAAAAAATGCAAACGGTTTTAGAACTGCAGAAATATAAAAAATAACACCGAATTTAATACTGCTGCATATTGTATTACTAGTGTATATGAAACTTTTTTAAATCAAGCATGGTTACTACGATTTAGTAACCATTGCTATCAGTCTTGCACTAATCTACCGAACAGTAATAATAATTGGTCATTTTGCTTGCTCTATATACTCCGTTGTTGTTCACACTGGGTATGAACCATCGAATCAAACTTTTTTGCCGAGCAAGGTGTAAACGACATGATATTCATTATTTAAATGAGTGATAGGGGGGGCCAAAACAAGCAAAAAAGTTCATATAATATAAGCGTCAAAACTTAGTGGTTTCGGAGATATACGACTTTTAAGTTAAACACAGTTTGGCAAAAATGCGCTTTTAAGGCGCATTTACACAGACAAACTTTCCTTTGATGTTGAAATGCCGACAAACATTTACACGAGCCTCTTGAGCAAAATGTTCAAAGAAATGTTCGAGCAAAATCGCGTACAAAAAACACACGTAAATTTTGGAAAGAATGTTGAGCAAAATTTGTTTGAAGAAATGTTGGTAATAAAAATTTCTTACAAATTTAAATTTTATAGTTTTATGGGAATTCATTGAACTTAACTGAAAATAGAAAGACTAAGTTTTAAAACAAGGTATTTTTAATTAAGTGCTTTTCGACGGAAAAACGATTTGATGTCGAAATTCACGTTTTACCTCATAAGCAACTTCGATTGATCTGATTTTTATAGGGGATATGCCAGTATACTTGTAACTTTTTTGGGGTTGTAAAAAAAGGGAGAATCAAAAAAAATAAAAATTGGCACTTATTTATTGCTGTTGCTGGGTTAGGAGAAGGTAAAAACCGTAGACTAGTGAGAGGGGGTTTTGGTCAAATGAACATTGACACACATAATTACAGCAGTGTTTGACAGCGCTGTGTTCCGACTGTCTGAACCTCCCTATCCTCCCCCAGGGAACAACTAACTACTCTCCAGAACAGTTCTCTAAAAATATCCACCTGCATTTTAAAAAGTAATTACTTCGAAGACATATCCGTTTTCTTTTTGTAATGAAAGAAAACCAAAAAAGTTAAAGAAAAGAATTAAATGTTATTTATTACCTCCATCATTAACTATTTTAACATTGCATATGACAAAACTGATAGCCAATAATAATGTTTCGCTTGCCGTCGCCTTTTTTTCACAAAAGTTTAAAATAAAAGTTGGTGTTCCATTTTTTTAAAGAATTGAGATCACTGATCACTGATGTAAAATTATATTTATTCTCATCTTTAAAAATATGTTTCCAAAATAGATAGCAATAACTTGCTCAAAAATTTATCCGAACAAAATATTCAAAGACAAGCTCACAAAAATGTTCGCGCAACAAATTTCAGATCTTTTGCACGAGCTTTTATTTGAGCATGTTCGTCTGTGTAATTGCGCCTTTAGGTGCGAGAAAATTAAAGGACGTTTCATGATAGAGTGGCGCGGCGGGTTGCAACGTAAATATCGGCATTTAAAGGCGCATTTAAACAGACAAACTTTCAACAAACAAACATTTACATGAGCCTCTTGAGCAAAATGTTCAAAGAAATGTTCGAGCAAAATCGCGTACAAAAGAACACACGTAAATTTTGGAGAGAGAGAGCAAAATTTGTTTGAAGAAATGATGGTAATAAAAATTTCTTACAAATTTAAATTTTATAGTTTTATGGGAATTCATTGAACTTAACTGAAAATAGAAAGACTAAGTTTTAAAACAACGTATTTTAATTAAGTGCTTTCCGACGGAAAAACGATATGATGTCGAAAGTCACGTTTTACCTCATAAGCAACTTCGATTAATTTGATTTTTATAGGGGATATGCCAGTATACCATAATTGGCGCTTATTTGTTGCTGATGCTGGGTTAGGAGAAGGTAAAAACCGTAGACTAGTGAGAGGGGGTTTTGGTCAAATGAACATTGACACACAAAATTACATGACAACAAACAAGGGTCAACGCAGTTTTTTTATGAAAGTTTTAGAACAAATCTTTCCATAAAGAAAGGGCTCTCCGACTCAAAACAAAGAAATTCATTTCATTTTATTGACGCGTAGAACTTGCGTTTCCGATTTTTTAAATATTGAAATTTTTGGCGATTTTTACAAGCTTTTATTTATGTATGTTTGTATGTTCGGCTCAAATCTTGCAACTCAAATTTAATATTCAATTTCAGTTTTCGGTGTGTATTTATAGTTGCGGCGACAATACAATGATATGGTATTATTAGGCACCCCCTCCCGCTAATGAGGGAAGTGAAGGAAGAAAAAGATTTATTTTGTTCGATTTCAATCAAAATTGGCATACAGGGGTTTTTAGGGAAGAGAATTATCGAAAGGATGGATTTATGACCCTTGTCTAAAAAATATAATTTAGCAGTAATAGACTAGACTTTTAAATCGGAATGTTGCCCCTTTGCATATTGTTTGTTCAGTGTCAGTAATCGACCTTGATTATTACATTAAATTGACAGTAAATATCTATCTTCAGCATTTTCATAAACCTTTTGCTTTTTTAAGCAACCCTTGGGGCCTTAAACTAAGTAGGTAAATCTGGTGTGAGGAATTAAAAAAAACAATCAAATCTAAGGTTAAAGTTAAGTTACAAAAATATGTTTTAAAAAAAAATCCCCTCCCCACCACTCCTCATAGTCGTGAGGCGCGGATTACCGCTTAAAAGTGCAATTTTTGAGTTTTTTGTCGATATTTGAAGAATTCAAAAATTTTTTGGAAAAGAAAAATTTTCTTGGGTGGTTTTTCGAATTTAGGAAAAAAACCCTTGTAAATAAAAAAACTCGCAAGAAAGTCCTAAAAAACCCCCGGGCAAAAAAATCCGGGAAAAACCCTAAGAAAAAAATATTATAAGTAACCCTAATCCATGTGACAAAACTGATAGCCAATAATAATGTTTTCCTTGCCGTCGCCTTTTTTTCACAAAAGTTTAAAATAAAAGTTGGTGTTCCATTTTTTTAAAGAATTGAGGTCACTGATCACTGATGTAAAATTATATTTATTCTCATCTTTAAAAATATGTTTCCAAAATAGATAGCAATAACTTGCTCAAAAATTTATCCGAACAAAATATTCAAAGAAAAGCTCACAAAAATGTTCGCGCAAAAAATTTCAGATCTTTTGCACGAGCTTTTATTTGAGCATGTTCGTCTGTGTAATTCCGCCTTTAGGTGCGAGAAAATTAAAGGACGTTTCATGATAGAGTGGCGCGGCGGGTTGCAACGTAAATATCGGCATTTAAGATGGTGCTTTTTCACATCTTACAATTTTCAGCGCCTGTCTGGTTGTAAAAGTTTATTTAAATGTCCTTTTCGGTATTGAAATACTCTTCATCCGAGGCTTAGGTAGGAGGAACGTAATTTTGCTGCCTGAACCTCTTTTATTTTAGTTCAAATAACAAAAACAAAATGTTCAGTGGTACAGATGCCCAAAACAGAACTTTAAATGGTACAGATGGCCAAAACCAAATTTCAAGTGGTATTTACGCGTTTTTTAACACAAAAATAACTTGTGTACCGATTGCTGTTATCAATATAGCAAAATGCACCGTCGGTCTTTGGTTGTGCATTCTATGGATACATTTGCATGCCTACCTTCTACGATATTTACATGTAAGTTTTTTTATAATTTTTGACTTATCTTCGTGGATCAAAATCGTGTGTCATTATGTATAAACTAAAATATTTTCAGTACTTCCCGCTCGACACTCAAATAAACCTTCGAAATTAAAAGCACAGTTAACTTTCTTTCGATTTAGGATCATCTATAACAGTCATATTGACACCAAACTGACAGAAAATCCATGCTTTATCTGTCAATTGGCGGAAACAGTAGGCTAAAGGGCAGTGAACAGGTTAGAATTAACTGGCATATCCGCTTTTAATAGGCACTTAAAGTAAATATTAGACACTTAAAGTAAAGAGACACTTAAAGTAAATATTTCAACGCATCGGTATCGGTACATCTAACGCGTTCGAAATAAAGTCAAAATACACTACATTCTTGACTTGATCATGCCATGTTTCGAGCGATGCCCGCTTTTTTGACGGGTGCGATGACAGAAAAGCTGATTTCACTTGTTTTTAAAATGCGTTGAAATATTTACCTTAAGTGTCTATTAACTGACGCCATATTTTAACCTCCGAGAAGATTAAAGAAGAAGTTTGGCAAAATTACTGTTCTTTTTTAATTTTTTAAACAAAAGCCCTAAAGCAAAAAGTCCCTAGTATTATAAACAAAATCCATAAAACATGGTAAGTTTAAGGAATTTTATCCAAAGACTAAAAGTACTTTATTGTAAATCTTCAAAGTCCCTAATTTTGTAAACAAGATATAAAGCATGTTAATTTTAAGGAATTTTATTTTGCTTTATTATTAAACCAAAAGCACCCTATTATAAACCTTCAAAAAGTCCCTAGTTTTATAAACAAAAGCCATAAAACAAGATAATTTCAGGGAATTATATCCAAAGACTAAAATACATAAAACCTGGTAATTTTAGGGAATTGTGTTCAAAGACCAAATGCACTCTATTGTAAACCTTCAAAAATTCCCTAGACTAAAAGTGCCCTATTGTAAACGTTCAAAAAGTCCCTAGTTTTATCCAATACTAAAAGTACTTTCTTGTACACCTTCAAAAAGTCCCTAGTTTTATAAGCAAAAGCTATAAAACATTGAAATTTTAGGTAATTTTATCCAAAGGCAATTACCCAGCTTACAAACGATTCAGGGTCCTCGATGCCGCTTGGTACTTAGCATTCCATGGAACAGCCCTGGTTTATTGCTGGTCAACTTTGAGACAAAATGATGTGGAGCTGTTTTACTTTAAGAAAATGCCAGTCGCATCCATACAAACGAGCCTTTCCTATCAGGTACCTATTTTTACCCTAGTTAGTATAGCAACCAGCGGCGTGCGGTAAAATTTCAAGTAAGGGAAGCAATTTATAAAAACTTACCCTATTTGTAATTTATTTCAGTTCGTCGATTAATACACACACTACACATTTACACACACTACACATTTACACACAATAGTGTAGGGGCATATGTCAATAATTTCTATCCCGTGTAATTTTGAATGAAGGAGTTTTGTGACTAAGTGGGATTGATAGCTCTTTAGTCACACTATCAAGTATTACCGGATGTTTTGTTCGCATCCATGTAGAAGGGACGTCATCTTTCAAGATGGCGGCAAAAAATTATAAAAAAAATGCAAGGACGAGGATTTGAAAATATTTACTTTTATGGTCATCCGACCTTAAATGACCTTGAAAATCGTTAAAAACAAGATTTTTGCCATTTTCTCTTCAAAAAATCTTAATAATTCGACGTTTTGTCAGACCAACTTCAAATGTATCTCAAACTATTAGGCGTGTACGCCAAATGCGATCTTTAGAGTTTGATGCAATTTGATCTTGAAAAATACCCCAGTAAAATTAACATATTGCAAAAATAACATACTAAAGAGCGCTATTCATCAACTCTTAAATGACCAAGTACAACAATATTCTTTAAAAAAATTTGGTACAACTATGATGTGTTTCAATATGGCGGCTGATATATCAAAATGTCGACCTATAACCACATTTTATTTTATCCAGTTTCGTAAAAAAGCAAAAATGACGAGATGACCATTAACTCTTGTTAACTTATTGCCGCTTACTATGAGAAAAAAGTTGAGTTGATGCAGGACCTTGATTGACCTTGAAAATACCATGTAGAAGTGAAAAACAAGCTTTTTGTAGTGATTTTTTCCAATTTACCACTACGCAAAAACTCTAAGTGCCGGTGATGAAATTAACATCTTAGATGTTTATGCTATACCCCGGTAAAAATTACCTATACCTGAGAAAACACCTGGTGGCACATGAATGTGTGACTAAATAGCTGTTAAATCCTTATCCTAAAATTTTATTATGAATGGTAATAAATAAGTATAGTCATGCCCTACAGGCATAATTAGAATTTTTAATGATTTTTCGACCGCCACTTTGGAAAATGGCATCTAAACACCTGGTCCAGTATAAGGTATTATATATCTAACTTCTGGTAACTCTCTTATCGGTAATTTAAATTACTTTGTTGGCTAGACAAGTGAGTAGAACATAAAATCGACAGTTCCGAAACTTAATAACAACGACACGCATATAGGTCAAATTTACCGGGGTATAGCATAAACATCTGGGATACATGGTATTTTAAAGGTCAATCAAGGTCATGCATGAACTTAACTTTCTTTTCATAGTATGGGGCAACAACTAACCAAGAATTGATGGCCACCTTGTCATTTTTGCTTTTTTACGAAACTGTATAAAATAAAATGTGGGTATAGATCGCCATTTTGATATATCAGCCGCCATATTGAAACGCATCATAGCTGAACCAAATTATTTTAAACAATATTGGTTTACTTGATTTTCTTATCTTTCTTACCAAATTTGGTCTTCTTCGCTTTAATAGTTGATGAATAGCGCCCTTAATCTATTATTTTGGCAATAAAGTAATTTTACTGGGGTATTTTTCAAGGTCATGAAGCTTCAAACTGCATCAAACTCTAAGAATCGAATTTGGTATACGTGCCTAATAGTTTGAGGTACATATGCAGTTGGTCTGATGAATGAATGAAATGGAAATAAAAAAAAAGAAAATGGGAAATTTTTGAGATTTTCAATGTCATTTAATGTCGGATGACCTTGAAAGTGAATTTTTTGGAATCCTCGTCCTTAAGTTATAGGGAATCCAGTATAACTATGCCTCGGTCGCGAAAGTTGTATTTTTTATGATTTTTGGCCACCATCTTGATATATGAAGTCATATCAACCCCTTCTCCACGGATGCGAACAGAACACCGGGTAATATATGATTCTGTGACTAGAGAGATATCAATCCAACATATTCACAAAACTCCTTCATTCAAAATCCCACGGACTTACACATGTTTTCCATTTCGCGTGCTTTTGAGCCTGAGCACTTGTCACTTTACCTGCCTTATTGAGCAAACTTCTGAAAATTTCGTTTGGAATATCATCGTATTTTTTGTAATGTTATTCTCTACATCGGTCAGGACCGGTATTCTCGTAACTAAATACGCTCGGCGTTTCGTACTCGCTGACCGTTCACGTATATTGAACGCAAGGCGTCGACGAAGTGCGCTCAGCGCGTGGCGACCGTTTGAGAAACACCTACCATTTATTAGCTGTTTTGCCCTCCGCGCGTACGATTTTCCTACCTTACAATACTTTGTAGAGTGCTGCAGAAAATATAGTAGTTTTTCAGTTTGCGTTTTTATTAATAATTAGAAAAATAAAAATCTCTTATTAGTAGCTTGGGGACGGGTGACAAACACGTACACATCAACCTTACTATTTGATGCTCGATGTAAGACCACTTTTTTTCCAAAAAATTGCAACAAAAACTTTTCTTATCAAAATCGACATCGAAATAATTGAGCATCCGTATAATACTAGAAATAGAAGCAATCAAAATTCTGTAAAACCAAGGGAAAAAAAAGCCATTGATCAGCGGTGCTTTTTGTATCTTTCATCGGATGTGTACCAAAAAATATCTGGTTTTGTTAGGCTCCTGCCCACATTAATTGTTTTCTTTCAAAAATAAACTAAACGCTTTCATGAAATATGAAATTCGCAAACATGAAATAAATAGCTTAATTGATATAAAAAATAATTAGTAAACAATATAGGTAACTACCTTTATTTCTGTGTTTTCGTCTGTATTTTCTTTACTTTTCTGAAATATCACATTTTTCACACTAATTACCATTTTTATGTTTTTTATCTTTTGTCATTTTATTTATTCATAAATGTACTAAAAATTACTATTTTATTTTTTTTATTCAACAGTTCCATGAAAACATACATTTTTCCACGCGCGAGGTTTCTCTCGTGGATGTATAAATTGTGTGTTTGTTGTTGAATTGGTTAGGTTATTTTTTGGGTAACAAACACCTTAGAGTTTTATTTTCTGTTTCTTAAAATGTAGAATACGCATGTTCACTATAATTAAAAGGTATAACTTACTAGATATATAAGTAACTATTGTGAAACCATTTTAACCATAAATACTACATAATAAAGTATCAATATCAATATACGACTGTGCTGGAAACACCACTTTCCCTGACTGAGTGCCGGAATAAATTTAAACTTTCCCGCACTGAGTACGGAATTTTTTTGTAGGTGTGCGGTTAAGTCTCGGGGTAAACATTTTCCCGCACACTGTGCGGGAACGTGCTACTACTTTATATCACAGGGTCAAAGGGCGGGTTTAACTGAGCTAAACCAAACCATCAAGTAATTTTTTAAAGGATCAACATGCACTTGTGTAGGTCACCATTTAATTTACTCTTTCTGAACTACGGATCGAAATCGATAACGTAATGGCCTCTTTCTTACACATAGAAAAAGAAAAGGAGCGACAAGACTAACAAGAAATAAAAATGCAAAATTCGGTGATGCCAAGATGTGCTAAGCGAATTTGATTCTGTCTGCTCGTAGGGCAGCGCGTTCGGCAGAGCGAATACGAAAAGTCGTCGGTCAGCGTGCCGCTGAGCGCGCTGTTCGCTATTCGTTTCGCTTAGCGACTTCAAAATATTACGTATTACGAGAATACCGGTCCTGGGCGATAAAAAGTTGTGGTAAATGCCGCCTTACGCTGGTAATAAGCACCGTTATATGATATGGTGCGTTTAACGTAGAGATTTCCCTCTCTCTCTAAAAAAATATCATTAGACAAAAAGGGAAATATCCACTCTTTGGGCGAGTTCGCTCTTGTTGACAACCAAACCATGGGTAAACGAGGGGACTTTATGAGGGCAGGGATGAATTGGTATTCAAGATGAAAAATGGACGAACTGTTTTTTAAGTTCAAACTAATAAGGAATTTCGCCTTCAACATTGTAAATTTTGTGTGTTGAGGAAAAAAACATGGTTAAAAAAACTTTAAGGACACGGTCGCCGAAAAAAGGTAACACACCATGCTTTTTTTGCTGGTAGGTTTTCTTTTTTTTTTATTAAAAAAATCCATAAAATATAAACGAAATGATTGTTTAAATATTAAATTATGATCATAAATTGGGAAAAATACTTAATTAGGGTTTTTCTGAAACGCAATATTATTAATATTTTTGTTAAAACTGCATGTTTTGAAAATTGCGTGAATTTTATGCAAGTACAAGTTATCAATACAACAAAAATATATTCGGTGAATGTTAATTTTCCCACAATATAGTTTAAAGTAGAATTTTTAACTCTTATGATTACGACAATAGGTGTGATGTCTGATCACCATTTTTTAGTTTACAAGTTGTTGGAGGTCATCATCATGATTATTTTGTATCTTTTTTTAATTTCATTTAGAAATGTTCCCATTTCTCTCTATTTTGACAATCTGCCGTTTCCCAATTTTTTTTTGCCGTGCATTTTTTACGTTATTTTAAATATACAGGGTTCCTAAGCAAATCCTTAGGGGGCCAAGCAGCCGTGTATAAGACGCAGACAAACGGAATAGCACATTAGGCAGAAAAGGATGGGCATGGGGCGATGTTGTCACTACATCTTACACGTAGTAAATCCATTCCAGGTTGTTGTTTTCTAATGTTTTTCATTTTCATACCTTTAGGAATGGAATAAAAATTGTTTTTGCTCGACTTTAATACCAAACTGATGAAAGATATCGTAAAAAAATATTTTTCGGCTTTTCATTTTGTAACCATTGTCCTTACGCACTGTTTACAGGCTGGGGACTGAGATACATGCAAATGCCTAACCTAAAGCGTTCATACACGGCCGGAGAAATCGACTGAGATATTTCCGTCGAAACTTTATCAAGCAAATAGGACGGGTTGACGCCTTCGAACGTCCAACCGGGGTTTTGCACTTTGATTCGAAATCAAAAAGAAGGAACAGTCAGATGTGGGGCCGTGCACAAATTACGTAACGGTGATTTTACCAATTTTTGACCCCCTCCCTATGTAATGTTTTGTAACGGTTTGGCACGCCACTCCCCTAATATTATGTAACGATTTCAAGACCACTACCCCCCCCCTCCAAAAAAAAAACTTCTCTTATTTTCATTCCAAATTTTCTTAGTTTCACACAAACGCTGTCGAAAACCCCCCTGCCCCCTACGTAACATTTTGTAACCCTCCTCCCTCCTATGACCATTACGTAATTTGTGCAAGGCCCCTGTAGTCCCAGTGGAGGAGGGCGAGAAAATTGATATTTTTTTCTTAAAAATTATACTCTTTAGACCTATTTCTTTGCGTTCCCGAAATTACGTAATTTTTGAAAAAAAATTGTAAGCGGCGCCATTTTTATTTTCTGCTTTGTTTTTCTAACATTTTTGCGTTCGGCTAATTTAATTGAAAAATTTTTGCCTGCGGCGCTCTTTATTTTCTCACTCGAAACCAAGATCCCCCGTTTTAGAAAAACTGATCCCGTCTCTGTTTCTAAATTTTGTCGAATAAAACTAGAGTATGTGATGGGGGAAATAATTTTTTTCTACGGTATGACGAAAATTTCGAGAAAGTTGAAGAAAAAAATAAAAAAAGTGGCAGAGCTCAAGTATTTCGTAAAAAAAACGTTTTTTGTAAAGAAACAGAGTGAAATAAATCTTTTCACCCCTTTTGTGTCATAAAACACCTCGACAATATCAAATGTAGTGTAGGGCCAGCTTTATTTAAAATCAATAATATCGCAAGCAAAAAGCTCTGCAGGAGAAACAGCGCCGTTTATTGATTTCTTTGGCTGCTAGTGCTAGCTGCATGGTTTGGCCGTTTCCGGATAGATGTCACTAGTAGAACAGAATGGAAAGAAATTTAATTAAAAGCAAAGATATTTCTTTCTAAGTTAACAACCTCACGAGATTATCGCTCAGTATCGTAAATAATGGACCCTGCCGCCTTAACCAAGAAAAAGCTGTGGTTTGGACCTGAAAACATCTAATTTTTAATTAGATTAGATGTTTAAATCTGTCCCCTTCTTGAGCCTCACAATATCCCAATCTATTGTAAAACTCTTGGCGCGTAACAGCCAACATTTCAGGGGTGATAGAGTTGCCCGCCTCCAAAATTTTCGCCCTCAACTCCTATATAGTCGTAGGCCGTAAGTGAAGGTGTTGGAAAATTTTTTCGTGCCAACAACCCCATAGGAAAAAGTCATTTGGCGCAAGATCTGGTGATCGAGGAGGCCATCGGATATTTCCATACGTGGAAATAATTCTATCACCAAATACCTGACGAAGGTAATTTGTAGCCTGGCGTGAATTATGGGCTGAACAGCCATCTTACTGAAACCACAATTCGTCCAAATTTATGTTGAGTTCCCTCAACCGTAGTAAAACCTGGTGTTGGAGAAGATCAACATATTTTTGGCCATTCAAATTCCCTTCAATGAAAAAGGGTCCAATAATGTGATCCCCGACAATACCGCTCCAAACATTTAATTTTTGAAGATGTTGCGTTCTAACACTTGCGTGCAGATGTTTATTTTCGCGGGACCAATAGCGGCTATTTTGTGGATTGTGGGAGCTATGAAGTTCAAATGTCTTCTCGTCACTAAACAAAACTTTTGATAGGAAATTTTCGTTCCTGTCACATTTATCCCTCATGACATCACAAAATTCTAACCGGCGAAAATAATCACCTGGTTGCAATTCCTGCGACTTCCCAATCTTAAACGACTTGTAGCCGTATTTTTTTAGGATCCATTGGCAAGTACTGTTGGGAATATCCAGTGCCTCCGCAATCGGTTTCGTCGAACATGGTTCATGTGCCTCAACGTAAGAGCATACCATTTTGTCTCGTTCCACCCTGTATGGAAGAACGGGATGCTCTGGTATTTCGCCGTCGTGGTAACACTTTCTACAACCATTTATGCACCCGTACCTTTCAAAACGATGATAAATTTTGTAGACAGTTTGAGCCACAGGAACCGGTCGATCTGGAAACGCAAAAACAAAAAGCCCAATGACCTCGTCCGCACTGTCACTTTTTATGTAGTTTTTAATAATAAAAATCTTTTCTTCTCGAGTATACGGCATTTTAAAGGCACAAAATTTACGAAACTGAAGCGACTCGAAAGGAAATAAAAATGCAATGCCTGTGAATCCCAGTTTTTCCTCGATCATCTCATGGTGTGGCCGCCATCTAGCGGAATTTGCAGACATCTTGTCAACGGTTATTATTGCAATATGCTCACAATGAAAGAGTGGCGACAATTTTTTCTCATGAAAGCAGTCCGGAGATAATAACAAACTGGCACCATTGCTCAATATACCTGTTTCTTTTGTGCGCGCAGAACTTTCTATGCCATTTCTGTTTGATTTATTGAAATCCTATCCCTAAGAAAAATCTTAGGAACCCTGTATATTATTTACAAAAAAAGTAGCGAACTTTGTGCATGGCATCATGCAGAACATGGAAGTAACTTATTAACTTGTTGTGACATCCAGGATGCGATCCTGCGATCTTCTATTCTGCAGGTAAAGACGGTGTTCACTAGTCTGCTACACCAATAGTTGTTTCTCGGGCAAATGTGGTCGGGGAATGTTCCGAATTTTTATTTTATTTTGGTACACTAAACGTATATTTATTTATTTTTTGTTTAGGTACTCATTAGCTACGCGTTAATCCATGGGTGTTATATAGTCAGCAACTTTTGGGACAAATCTAGGATTATTTCTCCATATAAACTTGCGCAACATTTATGTCTGTTTGGGATTGGTGTATCCTCGAGCTACTTAAGGTAATATACTACGCTGGTTGTTTCTTGTTCGTCGTAAATTTTAATTAATTTTTTATTAAATGGACTGTATACCAAAAATCGACAGTTTCAACAAATGCACGGTTTATTTAAGAATAAGATAACTTTTTATTGTTTCAATGCTCGCGGTCTAAGAACGTCTGTTTTGGAGGCAAACTTTTCTTCGAATATTTAGGGAACCATATAATAGGTATGATTGACAGGATCGCAGATACAGTGGCGCGAACAATGGTTTTGGTTAAGATTAGTCAATTAATTGTTCTTAAAAAAATGATTGTATTTCACCACCAAAAATTTTTTGAAGCCAAAAGTTTTAGTGGGAAAATGTGAATAATAAGGTAATATATTGTCTTAAAGAGGAATTCACAAATTAATGATATTTTACCGAGCACATACCCTGTGCAAGCTTCCAGGATATTGTTTAAAAAAGGAAAGATCCAAAGCACATGGGTTGAATAACAAAAATTCTAAGGGTTAGCTTAGAAATATTCAGAGAACTATAACAAAAATGGATATAATTGAATGATATTTTGCTCCGGGCAACGCTCGTTGGCTGATTTTGGCTCCGCTGGCCGCACTCCCCAAGCACCATTTAACACCATCATACACTTTAATTTTCAACTTTAAATCATCCAGTTTTCAATTTTCGTTTTTCAGCCCATCTTCTTTAAATATTTCCTTTTAAAAACAATATTCTGGAAAATTGCATTTGCATTGCAAATGCCCTCCCCCACACACTGATTTTTCTTCTTTTAGAGTTGAGGAAATGGTGTACGTTTTAGTAGGAATGGAAAATTTGTCAAATGTGGCGTTTGATATGACAAAAATTTTGTACACTATTGGTAATAAGGATAGTAGATCCTTCAATATTTTTGTTACGACTCTTTTTGTGGCTTCGATTGGAATTTTGTAAGTATATAAGTAGGTAGCTTTGGACCTGTTTAGCTTAATTAAATAATTATCATGGTAAACTAAAAAAGTATCTGACGGTCATCATGCACTTTAGTAACCCAATAAATACTTTTTAGCACCACTTTACATGCAGTTGTTATACCTTTAACGATTGTTGTTCCTTTGGGGAAAAAGATGTTTTCCGACTACTCCCATTCTTTCATGAAAAATTTGTACACCTGCCTTTTGGGATGGCTAATTATGGCTCTATATAATTCTGTAAGTTTTATTCACCCAACGCCTTTTAAATTTAAAAAATAATTAAGAGGTTGGTACCAAACGAAAACTGACAATATCCAATCAGGTCTGTAGTTGTAAATTAATTTTTTATGTTTGATTTTATGCTTGTGGGTTTTATTTCAGGTTTTGTTCAATGTTTTTAAACACTGGCTTTTCCACAATCGAGAAGTTACAAAGGGCTGTCCAAATAATTTAATTGAATGTTGCATTTTCGAAAAAAGCGAAGAAAGAAATCAATTGCAAATTTTACGACAAGAAGCTAAAAACAGAAAACAAGAGTAAGTCAATAAAGGACCCAATAATTTGGGTGGCGTGACGAAAGCTATCACTTGCAAAATATCCTGATAATAATAATATTTAATCCATGGTAAATTAGGACGCTAAAATCCCTTGATCTAAATTTTCTTTATCTAAAATAATAATTTTTTAAGGAAAGAAGTAAAAACGATGCTTTTTAAAATTTTTACCCTAATTAAATACCTGCATGCCTTTTGTTTAGGATGATATTGAAAAGAAAAATAAAAAACCGCGGTATGCTGTTACAAACGCTTAAGTGCATGGTTGCACTTAAAAGGAAGCTATCTGAAAAACGTCGTGACGATACTACACACTCGGTTTGTGAAAAATCTCACGAAAGAGTTCTTATCGAGAAAGACAGTGATCATTCCCAAAATGAAAATGAAGATATAAATAAATTTAGAAAGGAAGAATGTGACATAAAGCGGTCTAAAGATAAAACAAATGAGACATGGGAAAAAAAGACACCGAACGAAAATTTTGTTGGATTTATTATACCTGCAGAAATTAAATTACCAAACCATAAGCCCTTTTCAAATGGAGGTAAATTAAAATCAACCACTGTAGAATCCAATAATATTAGTCCAAACGGTAATCAAACGAAAAATCTTACAAAAGAACCAGAAATTCAAATTGTGGTTGGTAAAACTACTAACTACACAAGTGCGTCAGAATCTAATGATATAATAAATGATAATCGAACCGAAGTTCTTACAGAAATAGAATCTGGAGGTGATAAAAATACCAAAGCCAGTTTTGAATCAAAACGTAATATAGAGAAAACACCTGGCGACAGCCTGCTACTTTTGAAAAATATGGAATCTGATGAGAAAATTTTTGATGAAAAAGACGCAAATGATAACGAAACTAAGCTAAAAACTGAGACATTTATTTTAACTGAAAAACTAAATGACGATAATAAGCCCTCTCCCAAACTTGGAAAAAAATTACTAAATTCAATATAAAAAAAATATATGCAGTGTAACCTGAAGGCCCTGTATACAATTTTAGACATTTTTTGTTTTACAAGAGGTAAAAAACTCGATTTAGCAGTTGTTAAGGAAATGTTGATAATTTTATGTGTGTTGGCAACCATTGGAAATAAATAATTTTGTCAGTGTCGCAGTTTTGGTTATTAAATTATATATGCGGTTTAAAAATCAAATATTGCAATACAAGAAACTGTAAAAATACTCGCACATACGAACTTGTATTGTTTCATTGTTCAATGGAAAAAGAAACGCAAGAAAAATGGAAAGAGATTATGCATTTGGCAAACTGGAAAATTAATAAAAATAGTCGAATTTACGAGGTAAGTAAGATTCGTTAAATTTAAATAATATTATGTATATATTAATATTATTTCAAAACAAAGAGTAACAAAACTACTTCCCCTACTATTAACATTTTTAAATATCTCGTGAACCATACTGTTTTTGTTTGATGACAGTTTGAGACAATGATGCATTTGAAATTAACTCTGTGTTTCGAACTTCCATTGTCTATATTTTTTAATATAAACATGACGTTTCGATGAGTACAATCTCTGATCATCTTCAGGTGCAAACTAAAATCTATTCCTAAGGCTACGTACTTATATACTATGCGAAATCACTCAACCGTGAAGTTTAAGAAGTTGGCTTCTCCGAGGGAATTTCAAATATTTGAAAATTTCAACACTTGGTTTACTGAAAACACCCTGATTCTGCCCAATAAAGGCAGCTTTAAGGAATTTTTGTTTCTTCCAGTGTGACTCCTTGTGCAAAACCTTTGCTTCTGTCCACTTCATTCGGTGTTGTTTTTGACCATGCGTGTTTGGCGGTTCCTGATTTCGTGGTTTCACCTCTTTGGGCATTCGTCTGTTCTTTAAGCTTAACAGATAGTGGTCTTTTTGTTTCACCTCTGTATGATTTACCACACTCACAAGGAACGTGGTAAATGCATTCCTTATTTTGTTTGTTCTAAAGTTTTGTTTTACTAAGAAGGCTTCGACTTTTATTATTAGACTTAAAAGCTGTTTTAATATTAAAGTTATTCGCTACTCTTCGAATTTTAGGAATACATTTTCCTGGTTTTGGTCTTATAATCTCCGTCCTATTTGTTGAAATTTAGAAATAGTATCTTTTATAAGTTTAAGACTGTAACCATTCTGCTGCAGATTCTTCTTAATGTTTCTTATTTCGATTTCCATGTCCTGCGTATTGTTACAAATTTGAACGGCTCTTTTATACAAAGTTTTTATTATGCCTCGTTTGGTTGTACCTTCATTTAAATATAGTCCTGCGTGAGTGGGTTTCCGATGGACTATTGTTCTTTTCGTTTTCAGTAAACCAAGTGTTGAAATTCCAAATATTTGGAAGTCCCTCCTTGGGCGGAGCAACACCGTTCTCAACTAAAAAGCCTGTTGACTCCTACCGCCTCGGTGCCCTTTAGCCTATTGTGGCTGTCATTTTTATAACCAAATTGACAAGTAAACATGAATTTTCTGTCAGTTTGGTGTCAATATGGCACCGCTCATAGGCCAAAGAATACTAAAATGAAAATGAGTTAACTGGCTTTTTAGTTGAGAACGGTGTTGGGTGGAGCAACACCTTTCCCATAGTAGAAAGTCGATCAGAGATTGTACTGATCGAAACGTCGTGTATAAATAAAAAATATAGACAATGGAAGTCCGAAACACAGAGTTAATTTTAACCTTGCTGTTTGTTTTGTCAAAGCTTGACATATTTTACTGACCAAAAAGTCATCATCATTCAAAAACTGTCTGGGGAAATTATAAAAAGAGAAAACAACACATCAGTCCATTTCATAAAATCCGTTTTAAATGCAAAAATTAGAAAGGGCGGTCAATATGAGTGGCCCACCTCTGGTAAAACAACAACTGTCAAATGTAGAGAGGGTCTCTATTTTAACACAGTCATTGTTTTTATTGATGTGAGACAATTAATGAAAGTTACATACAAATAAAAGATTCTTCCGGATATATATCTAAAAAGTTTTTTATTTAGACTTAATAATTAGCATCAGTTAAATATAATTGTACCTGTTTCAAAAGCATATTTTTTAATTAAAGATATTACTAAAAAATAATATCACAAGGAAATTGAAATAAAAACTTGATAATAAATATAATTATTTATTTTAGACTCGATGGAATGTTATTTAGTTAAACATGTAGCTTCGTCGAAACATGGATTTTGCTCAAATTGACGAGATTCTGGGCGGTAATGTTGGCCCGCGTGTTTAAGTGGCAAGCGGACAGGCGAGCTTGCCACTAAAAACTCACTAAACTCAGATATAGGCTAAGATACCTAGGAAAAACAGAGGAAAAAATTAGAACCCAACATTTTTTTTCTTTAACCGTTTCGCTGCGGCCCTAGCTCCCAGGGTCGCGACCGCGGTGCGAGTTTTTTAATGCCAGATCTTTTAGTTTCAATGAAGCTGGCTGATTGAAGTAGTTTGAGTTTAGCGAGGCTGACTCAAATAGCTTGATTTTCCGGTTTCAATGGAACTGGCTGATTTTCTGGGAGAAACGTATAAATACGTCCGGAGCAGTAAGAAACCCGACGTATTTATACGTCTAGAGCAGTTAAAAGGTTAAGAAGCTCAGGAAAGTCTACGTTGAACATACTAAAAGTCTACATTCCTACCCCCTCGGAAAACTGTCATTTCTAACCTCTAAAAAACTCCAAAAAATCGTTTTTCTTGGATAACTCCAAAACAGTGACATACTGTCAAAAGTGACAAATCGGAAAACTGTTGCAAATTTAATTTTCTATCAATGAGTTAATAGTGAACTATTCCTTCTACCTCTCAACTACTCACTTAACCTACGAGTACCAAACCTGACAGAGTTGATCTAAGAGCAAGGACCTGAATTATATAAGAAAATTAAATGTTTCCAGTAGCGTAGTCCTATTTTCTTAACTATAAAATTTCAAAATGTACCAAGACACTTTGATACGCCACTATTACTGACATATACAAGATCAAATTGCAGTTCCAACGACACCTTCCGCTTGTATCTGCTGCTTCTAGTAATAAAATAAGAATTTTTTAAAATCATAATTGGTGTTGGAAGAGTAGAGGACCTTGGCCCTTCCATTTAACAAATTTACTAAAAAAATATAAAAAATTGTAACTGAAGTGTCGTTGGAAGTGCAATTTTATCTAGTTTAAGACCCGGTGAAAGGCGGGGCCTTTCTTCTATATTGGAATTTTGGTACATTTTGAAATTTTTTAGTTAAGAAAATAGAACTACACCACTGGAAAAATCTAATTTTCTGATATAATTTAGGTCTTAGATTAACCCTGCCAAGTTTGGTACTCGTAGGTTGAGAAATCTTGATGAAAATGCTATAGAGGAATATGCAAGAAACTGTTCAAATTAGCGTCATTTTTGCTCGGGTTTTTTCAATTTTTCTGTTAGAAGGAGTGGTTTAAGCTACATTATCACTATTTACTTTGTGATAGAGAATTAAATTTGCAGTTTTCCCATTAGTCAGTTAGTCTGACGTTAGGAGTTATCCAAGAAAAACGCTTTTTTTGGAGTTTTTTGAGGCTAGAAATGACAGTTTCCGAGGGGGTAGAACTGAGAACTTTTAGTATATTAAACGGTGGACGTTCCTAAGCTTGTTAATGAAAAAAAAATGTGTTCTAATATTTTCCTCTATTCGGGGTATTTATATCTAAATTGCCTATCCTAATAGCAATATAACGAAACCTTTATTTCGTTACTTTGGGCTTTTTTTCGTACATGAAAAAAGAGTCAATTTAATAGCGTTTTCCTTTTGACGCACTGGTGCGCACCAAGGGCTATAATCATATTCCATTTGATGGCACTACTCGAGTTTTGCCATACCTTACCCAAGTAGTACAGAATACTAAAAATCAGTTGTAAAACTGTTGCCACAGCCAAATCTGTAGTAATATGGCTTTAGCTGGTGTCTGTGGCAACACTTCTACAGTATTATAGAAAGGTTGTAACAGCTGTTTTTACCCCTCATTTTTTGGTTGTCACAATGTTGTGGGCAGCAATTTAGCTCTGTATTTTAAGCTTAAAATACAACTGACATTGTATTAGAGAGCATATTTTTATAGCTGAATAAAAATTAGAAAAAGGAAATATGAATCACAAAGTTTAAGGTCATAATAATATATTAACTTAGTTATTTGACATCATGATAATCCGTGGCCGTTGCACGAGTAAATTGGGGTGCCCCAGGCTCTTTATTGATAAAACCCATCATAATATCTCACTAAAACACACGCGCCTCAAAAAATCACAATATTACTGTTTTTGTTTATTAATTTTTTTATAGGTTATGTTTACTATTTTTCAAGGAATTTCATTGAAAAGTGTTAAAAATGCCTATGTTATGGATTATGCTTTATTTGTATTGCACTATTTGGTAAAATAATGTATTTTTCAATAAATATTTTTAATTTTGCATTCACAATGTTCTGTTTTCATAGATTAAATCATGGCCACCCAAAGAAAAAAGATGTCGATACGATTTTGCTTTGTTTTGTGGATAGAAGAGAATTTAAAGCCAATTACTAGAAAAATACTTTTTGGGCCCAGTGGAATAAAAAAAGAAGAAGAGCAGAACTTGAACTGACGCGTAGTTCACATTTTACCTTTTTTCCGCTACCCATTATTTCCTTCTTTGTCATATTGAGCAAGAAAGCAATATATTTTCTAATCTCTCTCACTTTTTTTTTGCAAATATAGCAGGTGGAATATGGACTAGATGCAATTTGTTAGCATAAGTTTTCTATACACCAGTAGAAAGCGCAGCATTCGCAGCTGTTCGCGGCATTTGGTTTTGACTATAAATGTTCAAAAAAAGTAAAAATTATGCATTCGCAGCTGTGTGCGGCATTCGGTTTTGGATATAAATGTTCAAAAAAAGTAAAAATTATGACCATTTGGCGCAACTGAGGATCAACTTGTATCGTGACAACTTTGCATTAGTAACAACTTGGTTATTAAAGTAAGTTTCCATAACAAATTGACAGCTGAAAAAGCAGCGTAAATAAAGCTAGCTACTTTACAGCAAAAGCGTAGTTGCCGCAACGTTGTGACAGCTATAGGATAGCTGTAAAATCTAAAGTGTACAGACTGTGCTGCTTGGGTATGAAAACGAGTGCAGTTTATGTTGCCCTAAGTGCATGTTTTTTTGCATGATTGCTAATAGCTCGTGAGGAGTCAGTTCATGTTTATTTTTGTTGTTTTTTTTCTGAGCATCATTTTGTTTAAAATATTAAAATATCCAATATTATTTAAGAAATATATATTTTAAATTTGAAGATACAGACTTATAGCGTCTTCTATTGAGGCAATCGGTGCGCCACTGGTGGGCAACTGGTTCGGTTTTTGTGTTCCATTGACAGGCACTTTTTCGACACCTTCAGTGTGGCACCGAGTGCCACTTTTTTGGCATCGGTTCTGAGGGCTCGTGCCGCACCCAAAACTTATTATCCTTAAAAATAAAAATATCGAAGTATGGTTTATAGATACTTCAATAGTAATGAAGTTGAAAACACCCGTTTGAGAAAAGGACGTGTAAATATAGCAAAAGGGTATTGCCTCGCGATTTTATAAATAACTGCACTGCCAGTCGTGTTCCATTGAAACAGGACCAGGACCGGTATTCTCGTAACTAAATACGCTCGGCGTTTCGTACTGCTGACCGTATGATAACGTAATATTCGCATACCACGTGACCAAAGTAACAAAAATGGTATTCACGTATATTGAACGCAAGGCGTCGACGAAGTGCGCTCAGCGCGTGGCGGCCGTTTGAGAAACACCTACCATTTGCCAGATGTTTTGCCCTCCGCGCGTACGATTTTCCTACCCTACAATACTTTGTAGAGTGCTGCAGAAAATATAGTAGTTTTTTCAGTTTGCGTTTTTATTAATAATCAGAAAAATAAAAATCTCTTATTAGTAGCTTGGGGACGGGTGACAAACACGTACACATCAACCTTACTATTTGCTGCTCGATGTAAAACAACTTTTTTTTCCAAAAAATTGCAACAAAGCTTTTCTTATCAAAATCGACATCGAAATAATTGAGCATCCGTATAATACTAGAAATAGAAGCAATCAAAATTCTGTAAAACCAAGGGTAAAAAAAGCCATTGGTCAGCGGTGCTTTTTGTATCTTTCATCGGATGTGTAACAAAAAATATCTGGTTTTTTTAGGCTCCTGCCCACATTAATTGTTTTCTTTCAAAAATAAACTAAAAGCTTTCATGAAATATGAAATTAGCAAACTTGAAATAAATAGCTTAATTGATATAAAAAATAATTAGCAAACAATATAGGTAACTACCTTTATTTCTGTGTTTTCGTCTGTATTTTCTTTACTTTTTAGAAATATCACATTTTTCACATTAATTACCATTTTTATGTTTTTTATCTTTTGTCATTTTATTTATTCATAAATGTCCTAAAAATTATTATTTTCTTTTTTTAATTCAACACTTCCATGAAAATATAAATTTTTCCACGCGCGAGGTTTTTCTTGTGGATGTATGAATTCTGTGTTTGTTGTTGAATTAGTTAGGTTATTTTTTTGATAACAAATACCTTAGAGTTTTATTTTCTGTTTCTTAAAATGTAGAATACGCATGTTTACTATAATTATAAGGTATAACTTACTAGATATATAAGTAACTATTGTGAAACCATCTTAACAATAAATGCTATATAATAAAGTATCAATATCAATATACGACCGTGCCGGAAACACCACTTTCCCTGACTGAGTGCCCGAATAAATTTAAACTTTTCCGCACTGAGTGCGGAATTTTTTTGTAAGTGTGCGGTTAAGTCTCGGGGTAAACTTTTTCCCGCACACTGGGCGGGAACGTGCTACGAGTTTATGTCACAAGGTCAAAGGGCGGGTTGAACTGAGCTAAACCAAACCATCAAGTAATTTTTTAAAGGATCAACACTTGTACAAGTCACATTTGATTTACCCTTTCTGAAATACGGCTCGAAATCGACCACACAATGGCCTCTTTCTTACACATAGAAAAAGAAAAGGAGCGACAAGGCTAACAAGAAATAAAAATTCAAAATTCGATGATGCCAAGATGTGCTAAGCGAATTTGATTCTGTCTGCTCGCAGGGCAGCGCGTTCGGCAGAGAGAATACGAAAAGTCGTCGGTCACCGTGCCGCTGAGCGCGCCGTTCGCTATTCGTTTCGCTTAGCGAATTCAAAACGTTACGTATTACGAGAATACCGGTCCAGGGCCATTTTTCACAGCAGTGTCAGTGCGAAACTGGAAACAGGTGTGTGCGGAGCTGGATTTTACAATGGTATTATTTTCCTTAAGAAGAGCCTGTCCATGGGTATGCATTTTTGACATATCTGGTTACAACATCTTGTTTTACTGTCGACTTACGCTGGTTTTACAGAGGAAATAACCAGTGGCAGATCCAGCGATTTAACCAGGGGGGAGGGTTGGCCACAAGCAATAAAACTTTTGCGTGTTTGGTCAGATTGGTGTGTTGGTTAGTGATGACCTGACCTTCCCCAGTTCATTTTGTTCATTTCGTTGGTGGTAACTAACAGATATTAGGGGTTATAAGCCACGTAAACGCAACGTACGTTACGCAGAAAGGATACGTCGCGTCACCTAGTTACGACGAGCTAAAAAAGGCTAAAAGCAACGCTTCTTGTGTATCTTGTAAATTATTTAAGTTATCGAGCATAAGCCGCTCTCATTTGCTTTTTTTTTCATAAGAAAACCTAAAAATTGTCGTGATTTTTATTTTTTTTTTATATTTCAAAAATGGTAGACATTCTTAATGTCTGAATTTTTGATGGAGGATGAAGAAGATGATGACGTATATCGAAATTCTTGGTGAAGACGCTGCTCTTGGAAATAGAGCAGCTCGATATGGAATGGTCAACTTTGACGAGGTCCTATTTACACTGGCGCGCCCAGGAATTTAGGAGGGGGTTTTTAAAGAAAAATATTTAAAAAAACTTAATTTGAAGTAAAAATGTGACCATATCCAGGCTTGTCAGGGGGAGGGATTAACGTACGATACGCGGCGTAACGATACATCGCGCGTAAAGCGTATCGTACGTTACGAGTTTACTGCACATGCGCACTTGATCAAAACTTACGCTACGTCGAGTTACGTGTAATGGCTTATAACCCCTATTACCTGGTACGACTAATTTATTTTGACTAAGTTATTTGTTATACAAATCCTTAATTCTAAGAAACAAAAAAATACATTTAGTATTAACATTCCAAAATTATTATCATATTAAAAAAAATTAGGTATATAATAAAATTAAGTTTTCTTTTTTGCTTTGCAAACCTATCTAGGCTTTTATTATAACAGGTAAGTCCGTCTGAAATTCCAAAATAGAGTCATGCCGCTCTATACATCTTGTCCGTCAAGGATTTGATAGTGTATGGTTTAGATAATTTTTTAACAAATAATTTCTGCTATCAGAAGCATGAAAAAAACTTACGATTTCTTGAATAATACCTGTTTTTGACATTTCTTACCGAAATTTTATAAGAGAAACGTTAAGGTCATGATGAAAGCATGGAGAAGAATAAATAAAGTTAATTTTGACGCGGAATAGAAAATAGTTTGGCACCACTTTTGTAAAAACGCGATTAAAATTCACCGAATCGATTTTGAGAAATCAAAATTATTGATTTTAGTTTGTCTTGACTCTGCTTATGTCTTATTTTTTACTGTCCCCCGTATAACTATTGCGTACAGCTTGTGTTCTGTTTAGCAATTTTAGCCACTTTTTTTTCATTTATTCTAGAGAGACCCGTATTTTCTTAATTCAAACGTAACAGTGTATGAGTACTGTTCTCACTTTGATAGCGAATATCTCCGAAACAAAACAAAAATTACCCATTTGCTTAACTACCACTAGTTATACAACTTATTTAAAATCAGTTGAAATCGACCGAGATATGTTTTATAGGAGTGTCCTGTGCGTGGTTCTTTAAAGTTTTTAAAACTTTGATAATGTTCAAGGGGGGGGGGGCGCGTAAAGAAATATAAAATCTTTTCAAACCCCGGAAAATATTTTGTTATTATTCGGGTTACCATAAAATAATCTAAAAAAATCTGCTCTCAAACCTCAAAAGGAAAACGCTATATATAACGTTAGCAATTTCTTAACTCAAAACTCAATTAATAAAGTAAATTTTGTTAACGGATGTTGGCAATACTCTTACGTGCAACAAAATGGCCGCCCACGCCATTTCTTTTGTTTCAAAGAAAGGCATTTTTGCATATGGCTCGAATATTTCTTTGTCACAAAATGCACATTTTTGCTAAGTTGATGCAACTTGGGAAAAAATAAATTCTTTTTTGGCAGAGAAATACTCGTTCAGCGATATTCAAAAACGTCTTTCTTTGTTTTGGTTTCAAAATGGCTGCAATAGTAGGCCAAAGAATATTAAAACCAAAATAAGTGAACTGTCTTTTTAGTTGACAAGGTGTTGACTGAACATTCGTACAAAACTATAGAGTTTGATCAATCGTACATATAATATTGCTACTTAGAAGAAGGTCAGTCTCATTCATTGCACAGGCAACCGTCTTTAGAATTTTCCAAAATCCAATCCAAGTATCTCGTGACTCGCGTGTAAACGCCTGGGTATCCTGGTCTCGCGCAGCCATTACCCCAAGAAACGACACCTGAAATAACAGACAAAACATTTCAGCAATTTTATGGACCTTTTTATAATGGCGGAAGCAGAAAAAAATTAATTGTTCTTCCATCCCCTCAGCGTTTTTAAGCGTTCAAAACAAAGCCAGGAAGCACTTCATTTTTGTCTTGTTTATGCCATGTTTTGAACGTGGATTGATTTTGTGGTGGATGCGATGGTAGAACAGATGACCGCATTCGTTGCGTTTGAAAAATGGCATAAACAAGTCATAAATATAATGTCTTTTGGCGTCATTTTGAACGCGTTGTGTCTAGATATGCAGATGTGTTTGAAAAATAGCTAATTGTCTCTATTGTTTATTCAGTACTTTGTGTACATAGGCCGATCAACTCCTACTATTTTAATGTTTTCTGACCCACCTTCTCTGTGATTTTCACTCAAAAGTGAGAACAAAATACTAAAACGATCGTATTGGTTTAATAAATAGGAAAACGAATCGTATTGGGAATTCAAAAAACGCCACACTTTTGCCAACGGTGATTTGCCGAACTATTTCCACTCCCTCGGATGTTTTTGTTTACAAGGAAATTTCGCAATCGCCCAAAGAAACTACAATCCGCATTTTAAACAATTCGGTGCAAAAATAATTCCAAAAATATCAATGGTTTTATCAACTGTCACCGCTGGCCCTGCACCAGCTGCAAAAGAAATATCGTGTCTTTGTTTACTTGCAATCAGAAACTATTAAAATTTTTAAAAGAAATAAAGTACTTACCCACAAAATCAGGGAACAGTGCTTAATATCTGTACTAAAGTTTTTCAAAACTTCCAGTTTTTGTTAAAATACGCTTAGGTTTATACAAAACTGCAGTGGTAATGGCACAAAAACATCGCTCTAACAAAAACAAAAATTATAAAAGGAAACAATTCCACGCGGCTAAAAAACACTTGTTGCTCCGGCGGAACAAGAAAGCATAATTACAAATGGACGTCGCAGCACGCAGATGCGTACCTTGTCATGGCGCTTAAACATTCATAGAACAGAAGTATTTTAAAATTAATTTTTCCATTTATAAAGCACCAATATTTTCAAAACGTTTACTTAATATAAATTGTATTTTTTGTGCGCTTTTAGTCCTGAAAACCGCAGAATTTTTATTGTAAACAAAATCAGCTGAGGGAGTCGAATTAGTTGCAGTTTATTTCCACCAGAGGGCGAGCGCTTATCTGCAATCCACAATATCCTGGAGCACATGAATCGTCCAGTTTTCATTATTTTTTACCGTCTTAAAAAATCTTAGTTTTTAAAATATTTTCCAGAGTAATAAATTTCTTTTAAAAAGGAATTATTATATTTTTGTATAAAATAAATCACATTTTTGCAATTTAATCAGGAAGTTCTGAAAACTTTTGATCACTTTGGGTGCGCCGCAAGTGAAAGTTTTTGGAAAATTATACCAAAAATGTTATTTTTCATACGTTTTGAATTCTGCTAATAATTTAAAAGTAAATTACATTAGTAAATATTAACGGGATATGCAAAAGCAGGGAGGCTATTACAAATCCTAGGGGGGGGGAGGAATTACCCCATTATTCCGACCTTCTTCAAAGCGTGACCGACACACCTAATTTTTAGCTATTCGTTAAGTACTTTATTACAGAATTGCTCTAACAGGAAATCTTTTACTTCCTTCTTGTACTGTTTTAAACTAGTGACACCTCTCCAAGTAGTTGTAGTGGAAATTGACAGGAGTTATGACTCTTTGTCAGTTTATAGCTACTTTGATAGGTATTTTCTACTATAAACTGTGGCGTAGACTGGGAGGGGTTTTGGGGGTTAAATTTACAATAAATTCATCATGATCAAGGGCCCCAGGGAGCGCTATAGTTCCTCCAGTTTTTTAACCCTTTACTCCGTTTTGTAAGGTGTGTTTGGTGTGATATCTTAAATTTTAAAAATTTTGCCTGCGGTGCTATGACGTGATTAATTATTAGAATTTTAGTTTAATTCTAAGGAATTTTTATCATAAAAAAAAATTCCATCTCCGGCGCATTTATTATTTGGCAAAAAATCTATGTGTACCACCGCAAACTACCCAACATCTAACCCAATCTACTTTTTCAAAAATATTTTACAAAAAATCTAAGAAATCAAAATTTTTAAAGAATTTTTGTTTTTTTTTGTGAAAATTTTGGCCTGCGGCGCTATACGAATATTAAATATTGTTACTATTTTATTTAATTTTGAGCAATTTTTTTGTCAACAATATTTGAAAAAATAGCATTTTAGTGTCATTTTTTCAAAAATTTTTGCCTGCGGCGCATTTAAGGGTTAATTTTGAGTAAAATCTGCAAATGGGACTAAATGAGACTTGCTTTTAGAAAAAAATATTTTTGTTTCGTATACGCTAACTCAACACCTATATTAAACCCCTCCCTTCAGTTCAAGAGCTCAAGCAATAGCCACCTACCTAATTTTTAAAAATTTGCCATAGGTAGGTAGTTGAATTTTATTAAATGATGAAACCCCCCCAGGGCCGATTTCTGGCTACGCCACTGCTATAAAATGTTTTCATCAAGGTCTTTTGTACATACATGCTGTGGAGGTATTTTTGGCATCAAAACACACTCTAACATGAATAAGGTTTTACACCTTACCTTATAATATAGGTATTTTCTACTACAAAATGTTTTTATGAACGTTTTTTGTACATGCTGTGGTGGTTTTTTTGGCTTCAAAACACACTCTAAGATGAATAAGGTTTTACACCTTACTTTTGCGGAACAAAAATTTTATCTGCATGTGAGGAGTTCCGCCAAAAGTGTCAGCTGTTTTGTCCATAAGTTTGTGTAACTTTTCTATTAGTTTATCGTTGCTTTACTTACCTATTAATTCATATCGTTTGTCATGTCTTTCTGCTATCAATGGGCCGCCACTATCCCCCTAAAAAAACATCGTAAAATATTTTAACACATCGAGAGTACCATGCATCACATGTGATGCATAACAATGCGTCCTATTTCATGTTTTTCTGGTATCAAGGGAACGACACTATTTCCCTAAAAACGTTGTTAAATATTTTAACACGTTGACAGTCCCATGAATCGGATGTGATGCATATCAATTCATCCTATTTTAAGTATTTTTGCTATCAATGGCCCGCAACTATCCCCCGAAAAACCCGTGGTACATATTTTAACATGTTGACAATATCATGCATCCTATGTGATGCATAATAATTATTTCATGTGACAGTCCCACGCATCACATTTGATGCATGACAATTCGTCCTCAGGCGTTCTTGAGATATGCATGATATGTTTGCACATTTGTTGGTGCAATAAAAAAATATACAACAATATTCATACTTTTTGATTCAATACACATGAACGTAAATTTTTGAGCGTGGTTTTTGATATTTAGTGATTGGTCGTTTCACTAAAGCAACGCGCGAGTTCGGTCACGCCGGCAAGGGCGGTAAAGACACTTTACGCATGTGTTAGGTACAAGATTTTACCTACAAAAATAAAATATAAAAATCTGTATTTTAATTTTCTGAAATAACCGCACTGAGTGTGGTAAAGTGCTACTTTGCGCATGCAAATGAGTCCGGTAAAGTGCACTTTACCGCACGCAAGTAGGTAAAAATACTTTACTGAGCAAAATGAATCAATGGGGACCATCAATGTGTTTACTAATTTGCTTTAACCGAATATTACTATAGAAGTTTTCGTAAAAGTCTTAGACAATACAAGACTGCAATTAATAGAAGATTTTATTCTAAGCTCAGCTTACCAACAGTAAGCCTTTTTTAGGTCTATTAAAATGAAAAAATTAAATATATGGCGTTAGTAAATGCCAGGGATAAATTCTGGAAGAAAGATCCGTAATGTCCAAAATTACTAATGGTGATTTTACTAAAGTCAAAAATGAGTAAATAAATAAATAAATAAACAAAACAAAAGTAAAATATAATTTTGTGGTTTAGCTCCTCAAAAAAATCGAATATTTAATAAAAATATTTAATTGTAATCAAGAAGAAAACTGAGGTACCAAAGATGAGCAAAAAGTGCTTATGTTATGGTGGTATGCTCATTTTTTATTTAAAGCGCGACTCACCTGACAAGAATCTTTTTGTCCAACATCCGGATAACCGGCACACAACATGTTATCCGATATCATTTTCGCCGAATAGTTTGTCTTCCTGCAATCCTCGTTCGTGATCACCGGTACTTCGACCTCCTGAAGGATACAGGAAGGTTTACCATCTTCTTTCAATGTGCCCCAGCCAGCAGCGGTCGCCTTCACCCCCACATAGAGATTCTCTGAAAGAATAGTTTTAAAAAATGTCTTACTTTTCTTTGGTTTACGGAAAGGAAGTGTGCGCGGGTCCTGTTAAAGATTTCAAGTTGTGGTTGATCTTTCTCAGTTATTCCAATTAATCTAGCAAAAAAAATAACACTTCTATTTTTCAATTTTTGGCATATAGCTTTAGAATATCTTTATAAACAACATACCGAAAGTCCCCTAAAATCCCCTGAATCCGAGGTCCGCCATATTGAAAAAAATGACAGATTTTGTTTGTTTTTTTTTGTTTGTAACCAGCTAAAATTCGGTATGTACGTACTCATTGGGGTCTACTATAAAAATCCAAGATGGCGTTCTGATTATGTCAAGAATAAATCCGACATATTTGAAAATAGTCGTCAACTTCCTAATCGGTTAAGCCATGATCATTAAATTTACAACTGTCATCTGTCAAACATTATGGCCGCCATCTTACATTAAATGTTGCACATCTAAGTCGGCCATTTTAACAACATAATAAAAGTACAGTACATTTTTTGAAAAACTGTCAGTTTTTCAAAATAGTGTTACAAAAATAATTAAAAGAGAGATTTTTTTTCCAGAAAAATTAACATATATACATGTGGCAAATGTATTAACTTTTACCCCTAACCCTCTCAGTCGCCCTTATTGACGAACTGTTTCTAAAATTACTATTGGGTCAAATCATTATAAACATAAATTTTCTTTAAAATATGCTTTTTAAAAATACCCCACACTATGCACCTATTTTTTACATTTTCGGAGATATGGGCTGTCAAAACTGTCAGAATTTAACTTAACAGCATTTTTTAAGCAGATCTTAAAAATACATGTAGCAGTTAGAATTTACTTCAAAACATTTCGCCACGCTCTGTAACTAGATACGCATATGTTAATAAGGTTTGGGTATACCTTTTTTTTAGAGTACAGGCAGACTCGTCCCCAGGCGTGAGGCAACGAGGCAGCCGCCTCAGGCGGATGTTTTAGAGGGGTAGCTACAATGAAACCCCAAGTGAATCAGAAAAAAGTTATTAAATTAAGAAGGGGTGTATAAACTTATATCTTTAAAAATATTATTATCTCTTAAACTTCCTACCAATTTAAATATAGAAACGATAATGAGTAACCTATATATATTTTTTTTTATACCTTCATCAAAAACATGATTTTAATAAGTGTCTACAGATAACTAAAGCATGGTTTTTTTGCCTACCGATGCAAAAAAACTTTTTTTTTGATCACGGGTGCAAAAAAAGATTCCGGTCCGTTTTTTACCCAAAATTAAAGAGAAATAGCCGAAAATAGTAATACTGAAAAAATCTAATTATTCTTGCCAAAAAAAAAAACCATTTCCACCAGTTTTCACCAAGTATTTATGAAAAAATCTTTTTAAAATATCGTCAAAATATCAAACTGTCAACTATTAAATTGTCGCAACAATGAACGTCACCGAGTACAAAGGCACATCGCCATAGAAACCACCATTGTTATTTCATTTACCAGCCGCCTTGATTTGTAGTGTAAAAATGGTGTATTGCGTCTAAGTCGGCCATTTTAACAACATAATAAAAGTACAGTACATTTTTTGAAAAACTGTCAGTTTTTCAAAATAGTGTTACAAAAATAATTAAAAGAGAGATTTTTTTTCCAGAAAAATTAACATATATACATGTGGCAAATGTATTAACTTTTACCCCTAACCCTCTCAGTCGCCCTTATTGACGAACTGTTTCTAAAATTACTATTGGGTCAAATCATTATAAACATAAATTTTCTTTAAAATATGCTTTTTAAAAATACCCCACACTATGCACCTATTTTTTACATTTTCGGAGATATGTGCTGTCAAAACTGTCAGAATTTAACTTAACAGCATTTTTTAAGCAGATCTTAAAAATACATGTAGCAGTTAGAATTTACTTCAAAACATTTCGCCACGCTCTGTAACTAGATACGCATATGTTAATAAGGTTTGGGTATACCTTTTTTTTAGAGTACAGGCAGACTCGTCCCCAGGCGTGAGGCAACGAGGCAGCCGCCTCAGGCGGATGTTTTAGAGGGGTAGCTACAATGAAACCCCAAGTGAATCAGAAAAAAGTTATTAAATTAAGAAGGGGTGTATAAACTTATATCTTTAAAAATATTATTATCTCTTAAACTTCCTACCAATTTAAATATAGAAACGATAATGAGTAACCTATATATATTTTTTTTTATACCTTCATCAAAAACATGATTTTAATAAGTGTCTACAGATAACTAAAGCATGGTTTTTTTGCCTACCGATGCAAAAAAACTTTTTTTTTGATCACGGGTGCAAAAAAAGATTCCGGTCCGTTTTTTACCCAAAATTAAAGAGAAATAGCCGAAAATAGTAATACTGAAAAAATCTAATTATTCTTGCCCAAAAATTAAACCATTTCCACCAGTTTTCACCAAGTATTTATGAAAAAATCTTTTTAAAATATCGTCAAAATATCAAACTGTCAACTATTAAATTGTCGCAACAATGAACGTCACCGAGTACAAAGGCACATCGCCATAGAAACCACCATTGTTATTTCATTTACCAGCCGCCTTGATTTGTAGTGTAAAAATGGTGTATTGCGAGAAGTGCTCTTTGTTCGAGATTTTTAAAAGTATTTTCCTGTTTTTCATGGATTTTTTGATGAAGGTGTTAAAAAAAATAGTGTTAACAACTCGCGGCTAAACTGTGCTTTTTTTACTCGCGTTTTTAAATACCTCGCTGCGCACGTTATTTAAACCAACGCTTGTAAAAGGAGCACTATTTTAGCCACTAGTTGTTAAAACTACTATTTTTTATTTCAAAAAAATTTTGTATTGACTTAGGCACATAATAATATAATAGAACACTTTATATTTAATTGTTTTTACGTTAGGAGTTACCTTTATTCGTAGGAAGGCAAATAGGTTTAATATTTTTGGTAATGGGCACTCTATCGTTGAGTCTCAGTAAAGCGATGTCGTTGTCAAAATTAAGAAAACTGAATGCGCCAGAGACGGCTCTAAGGACGAATCGGGACTCTGGGCGTTTGGTGTCGTTGCATCTGTCGTGTTCGCCGAACGAAACTTTGATCATGAACCACATAAACCTAAAACAGAAAAATAAGAATAAAAACAAAGAGAGACTTACCAAAAATTTAACAGTGCCACTCGGAAAAATTTTGTTCCGTTACCTACCGTTAAGACAATGACTTTAATACAGGACATTTCTTCAAAAGAACACTTATTAAAGAGTGCTCCTCAAAAAAGGAATTAAATTTTTTTCCCGCAGGAAAATGCACGTCGACAGAAAGAAAATTTTTTCCAACTTAATTTCAGATTTTGTTTCAAGGTTTTTCACTAAAATGGACATGGCATATACCATCAAAAAAAGATAATGGTGACACTGTTTCCCATGTATGGAGTTCAGGCACGGAGGTCTTAACTTAAAATGGATAATCAGCTCTCTGTTCCAGAAATCACTGCTGTATACGAAATAATACTCACGAAAAATAAGAAAGTCTACCATAAAAAGAAGTGAAGTTCTTGCGTCCCAGAACAAAGCACCTCATGCATGTTTTCAAAAACCGAAAAAGTCACTTTAACAATTACTATGTTTTCACATCGTATTTAATACGTATCGAAAATCAAGCATGTTCATATTCTATGAAAAAAAAGACAATCTTTTTAATACGTATTGAGTACGATGTGAAAACATACTAAATGATAAAACATCCAAAAAGTCCAAAAATTAAATCTGACATGAAATGGCGCACTGTCAAAAATATCCTTGATTAGACCAAAACCTGCTTAATTAGACTTAAAGATGCGAGATTTTAGTGACACCAATCATTATTTTTTTAAAATTTAGTCTTGCCACCAAAAAAAGCCACAACATGGCGAATAAAATGGCAGGTCACATGCAACAGTAATCTTCCCTATGATTTTTCGGGAGGGCTAGTAATCCATTTTTAAATTAGGACATCCGTGGGTTCAGTTTCTTCTCCTAATTAGTCTAAAACCTCTTCCACAATGTACCACCTATCTTTTTAATTTGAAATAAGTATAAATTTAAATGAAATACTGCCTCATAGAGTATAAAATTTAAAATGCTAAATAAGAAGGAACTAATTGTAAAACCAAACCATGGCACATAGACTCTAATCAACAGTGTTGTGAAAGGAATTTTCTCAGGTTCAGTATTGCTAAAGAACACCTTGAAATCCGTTAGGCCCATATAAATGAATTGTTATTACGTATGCATTGGCAATTTTGAGGGGGGTGGGGTATATTACCGAAATTATTTTTTTTCAGAATAAATAATTTTTTTTTGATCGCTGAAAATTTCGGGAGGGGGGGGTTGTCCTAACCCCACTCTCCCCCACCATTACTACGCCACCCTGCGTATGGGCGAGTTTTAAAAACGACCAATAGTTATCAAATGTTGACAACATTCGCTATCGTCATCAAACGTCAACTGATTACAAATAACCCAACCGGGATATTATTTGGTTTAGTGCAGGACTGAAAGGGTCTCTAGAGGATTAATGGTAGAGCCATGATGAACCTTAAAATAGTTTAGTTAAATACCTGTTAATTTATTTTTAGATATGCTAAAATATTAAAATACACTTATAGTAAGACACTTTTTTTGTTAAAGTTAAAGACTGTAAAGAACATTGAAATAATTTAATACCATCTTATGTCTTACACACTACGCTTTAAACAATTTTAATTTTTGATGTTTTTTGGATAAAAATAGCAAAAAAAAATCACATGCACTACACCACTAAAGTAGACAGATGACCAAACAGACATTTTTATTAAACAATTGCCTTAAATTATTTTCATCTTTCTCTAAAATAATTTTTTTTATACCTTCATCAACAACATGATTTTAGTAACTGTCTGCAGATAACTAAAGCATGGCTTTTTTGGTTACCGATGCAAAAAAAAACTTCTTTTTTTTATGACGGGTGCAAAAAAAGATTTCCGACCGTTTCTTACTCAAAATTGAAGAGAAATAGAGGAAAATACTAATATTGAAAAAACCGAATTATTCTTGCCAAAAATTAAGCTATTTCCGCCAGTTTTTACCAAGTATTTACGAAAAAATCATTTAATAAATTGTCAAAATATCAAACTGTCAAAGATTAAAATCTCGCAACAATGAACGTCGCAGAGCAAAAAGGCCCATACCTGGCTTCGCTCGTTATTTAAACCAAGGTTTTTTAAAAAAATCACTCAACCTTGAAGTTTAAGAAGTTGGCTTCGCCCAAGGAGGGGCTTCCAAATATTTGGGATTTCAACACTTGCTTTACTGAAAATACCCTGATTCTGCCCAATAAAGGCAGCTTCAAGGAATTTTCGTTTCTTCCAGTGTGACTCCTTGTGCAAAACCTTTGCTTCTGCCCACTTCATTCGGTGTTGTTTTGACCATGCATGTTCGGCGATTCCTGATTTCGTGGTTTCACCTTTTTGGGTATTCGTCTGATGTTCCTTAAGGCTAACAGATAGTGGTCTTTTAGTTTCGCCTACGTATGATTCACCACACTCACAAGGAACTTGGTAAATGCATTTTGTATAACTTTGTATAACAGAGCCGTTCAAATTTGTAACAATTCTCATGACTTGGAGATCGAAATAAGAAACATTAAGAAGGATCTGCAGCAGAATGGTTACAGCCTTAAACTTGTAACAGATACTATTTCTAAATTTCAACAAACAGGACAGAGATTACAAGACCAAAACCAGGCAAATGCATTCCTTACAATCCCATACGTTAAAGGAGTATCAGAGAAAATTCGAAGAGTAGCAAAAAACTTTAATATTAAAACAGTTTTTAAATCTAGTAATACAATTAGAAGCCTTCTTAGTAAAACAATTCAGAGAACAAACAAAATAAGGAATGCATTTACCAAGTTCCTTGTGAGTGTGGTGAATCATACATAGGCGAAACTAAAAGACCACTATCTGCTAGGCTTAAGGAGCATCAGACGAATACCCAAAAAGGTGAAACCACGAAATCAGGAATCGCCGAACATGCATGGTCAAAACAACACCGAATGAAGTGGGCAGAAGCAAAGTTTTTTCACAAGGAGTCACACTGGAAGAAACGAAAATTCCTTGAAGCTGCCTTTATTCGGCAGTTTTCAGTAAACCAAGTGTTGAAATCCCAAATATTTGGAAGCCCGTCCTTGGGCGGAGCCAACTTCTTAAACTTCAAGGTTGAGTGATTTCTCACAGTATATAAGCACGTAGCCTTAGGAATTGATTGTAGTTTGCACCTGAAGACGATCAGAGATGTACTGATCGAAACGTCGTGTATAAATAAAATATAGACAATAGAAGTCCGAGACACAGAGTTAATTTCAAACACATCATTGTCTCAAACTTGCAAACAAAATATACGGTAACACAAAAATCATATGTCAGTACAACCAACAGTTACATTATTTTTGCGGTTAAGTTTATTTTGTTTATATTTACTTTTGTCAATTCACGTCAAAGTACACTTCCGGCTACATAAAATGCGTACGCCGATTTTATATAGTGTATTAATGGGCCTCGCAACTCAGTAACCTTTTAGCAAATTGACAAAAAATGTCACCGTCCGGTTTTGTTGTTGTTGTACTCTTATATCAAAAAATGCCCCAACTACACGAATTCGAAAAAGCCCAAATGGCAAAATTAGACGGTGGTTGGTCGGTTCGAAGAGTAGCGGCCCAGTATGGACGAAACAAGGCTACAATTGTAAGAATAAGAAGAAAGTATCAAGAAGAAGGAATTGTAAAGCATAGTAAAGTGTGCCCAGTCTCCTTATTTTTGTGTTTACAATGTCAAAAGATCTAACCTGTAATACGGAAACATCATAGTCAGTTGCAATTAGCAAAACTTAAATTCAACAGAACTGCAACTAACTTCTGCTGTGCGCATTTTATGTGGCCGGAAGTGTATATGAATTTTTGTTTTTTTTTTCAAAAAGAATGCTTAGAATTGTTGCTTTTGATTAAGGAAGATGCAGATTATATTGCTTTATGGGCCAGTGTAAGAACACTGACGGTATTTTTGTGACAAAAAAACTCTCTAAAATCCCCAATAGTTACATGATTTTATCTAATGACCTACCCTTTGACACAATGTGCAGCAGTGAGAACGTATCTGTCATTGATCAGCATACCACCGCAATAAAACCTATTGAAATAGGACAATCTGGCCATCCATGGAAACTCGTTTACTTTTGCGGGTTCTCCGCCAACTATCCGACCGTCTTCGTTTCTTTCCCCACATGCTAAAAAAGGGAACAGAATAATTTTTGAATGTATGTTATTTTTATTTGAAGAATGGTATTTAAATTTCTACTCAATTAACCCGAGTATAACAATGTTATACTCGGATTTAACTATTATAGTTACACAAAAAAATTTAAAAACCCTAAACCCCCACCCCTCTTCCAAAACGAGTTCCTAGACAGGCCACTAATAGCCTATTCCATTGTAAAATCGAGTTCGCAATAGCCTGTTTCCTGTTTTCAGTTTCGCATTGTTTGAATGGAACACAACTGCAACAGCGGAACTAGCAAACCGATAACCTCACATTTTCGGTTTGCGAGTCGCGATCCTTTTGCTATATTTACACGTCCGCTTGTCAAAGTGTTTTCAACAATTGAAGTATCATATTTCGATGTTTTTATTTTTGGAGTTTCTGTGCAATGATATATGGCATAAAATTGTTATTCGTTGTCTTCATCCCTGTTACTACTCAGCAGCGAAGAATATGTATAAAAATTGCACACTTGCCATTTTCGCTATTCGCAATTGGAGTTTTTGCTGGCGGGAAACAGTTTTGAAAACTGAAAAAGTGCCTGTCAATGGAACACGAAATACGTTATAAGATTCTTAATAATGCCTGTCTTATACCAGATCCACAGATTTGCTTTTTGCTGCTCGATGCTATATCCCTCTTTCTCTAATAGAGAGAGATGGAGAGAAAATTTTGAATTTGACAGCTTTTGTCGCCAAGAAGTAGGATCTCGCCCAACTGTTTTGCGTTTTTTGTTAAAGATGCTGGAAATCTAACCTCACCATGTTTATTATTTTTCGTTTGTCAGTTTTATTTATAAAATGGAGAAATAGATGGCCTTGTTAATGTGGGGCAGGTGAAATAAAATCAAAAGAGCCACTTCGCCATGTTTAATTGGTCAAAGGAGGAGACTGGCAACAAAACAACGTCGATGTTCACGTATTTACTGTTCACTAGAACCTCTAACTGGACCATTTTAATCAGTCTCTTTGGTGGTAAAAAAGTCAAAATAAAAATTACTGAAAATAAGGTTAATCTTCATTCTTTCATGCACGCGCGAAAACTGCTTGCTTTTTTACGCCAAACTGTTGACAACAAAAAAAAAGGCCGTTAATTTTTTGTTTTTTTTTTCTAAAGCTAGCTGCAAAGAGCAAATCTGTGTGTCAAGCATTAAACTGATTATGTTGGGAATTTGGGACCTTTGGTTGCACTAAAACAAAATTATGATTGTTTTCCACAAACCAAAACTACACTTTTTTGCACTCGACGCGCGTTTCGCTAACAACGTTAGCATCATCAGGAGACGATAAACAATGAACTAAATTAATCTACGCTCTATCTTATATACAATCCTTTAGTGGGCGGAGATAAGACTAATAAATTGTGATTGATCACGATTTTTAATCCTACCTCCCCTCAACCAAAGAATAAAGTGTACTAAACGGGATAGGTCCTCTATCTTTATTTAAACTATTTCTGGATTTAATGATTTCCATACTTTCATATGCATTCAAAAGTCTTTTGTTTGGTACACTTTTTAGAAGTTTTAGGTTATCTAATGTGAATCTATGATTGTTTTCAAAAGCATGCTCGGCCACACTTGACTTTTCTGTTCTTCCGTATTTTAAGTGTGCTAAGTGTTCTTTAAAACGTGTTTGAATAGAGCGTCTCGTTTGGCCAACATATTTTTTATCACAATCCATGCAACTAATTTCGTAAATTCCACTTTTTTCTAGAACTGTAGTTTTATCCTTGGGGTTTCCTAGTAAGCTTCTTATTGTGTTACCGGATTGATATACTAATTTAAGACCGGTGTTATTAAATACTTTCTGTAATCCTTTCGTATAATTAGGATTATACGGAATTGATACAAATTTTGAGTCGCAGGTATCTTTTTGTCTGAAAAAGGTAGAATTCCGAAAGGTCTTTTGAAAAGAATGTCTATTTATCAGCTTATTTATTAAGCCTTCGTCGTAACCGTTTTCGCCAGCTATATTCCTAATCCTATTCTTTTCTGCTTCAAATCTTTCTTTGTTTAAGGGGAAATTTACTAATCTATATGTTAAAAAGTGCAAACTTGCAAGTTTATGTTGTAAGCAATGAAAAGAGTCATTTGGAATATACCTGTTGGTGGCCGTGCCTTTTCTGTATAGGTCAAAGTCCAATTTATTTTTATTTCTTATAACTAAAGTGTCTAGAAATGGCAGTGTACCGTTGTTCTCTGTTTCATAAGTAAATTTAATAGTGGGAAATTTGTTATTTATTTTTTCCATAAAATTTTCAACACTAGTTACTTTAGTGTTGAATACTGCAAACACATCGTCTACATACCTGAACCATACTCTGGGGAAATACTCAAATTCTTTACTTATATCTGATTCAAATTTGCTCATAAATAGGTTTGCGATAGAAGGTGATAAACTATTACCCATTGTGGTTCCTTCTAATTGCTGGTAGTAGTTATTTTTATATTGAAAGTAATTTTGATTCATGCAGAGTTTTGTTAAAGATAGGTATTCTAAAGTCTGTTTGTCTTCTAGATTGTTTTTTCTTAGTAGTTCCTCCAGGTATTGTAAGGTATTGGGGATCGGCACACTAGGGAACAGCGAACTAACATCAAACGAGATTAAAATTTCACCTTCTTGGAGTGAAATATCTTTAACTTTGTTGATTAATTCAAGGGAATTTTGAACAGAAAAACCTTTTTCCTTTATCGGTAAATTTTCAAACTCATTTGCTAGCCATTTCGAAATGTTGTAAGTAGGTGATCCTACAGCAGAAACTATAGGTCTAACCGATTTTCCAGGCTTGTGGATTTTCGGAAGACAATACAGTTTGGGGATAGTGGCAAATTTCCCCTTAAACAAAGAAAGATTTGAAGCAGAAAAGAATAGGATTAGGAATATAGCTGGCGAAAACGGTTACGACGAAGGCTTAATAAATAAGCTGATAAATAGACATTCTTTTCAAAAGACCTTTCGGAATTCTACCTTTTTCAGACAAAAAGATACCTGCGACTCAAAATTTGTATCAATTCCGTATAATCCTAATTATACGAAAGGATTACAGAAAGTATTTAATAACACCGGTCTTAAATTAGTATATCAATCCGGTAACACAATAAGAAGCTTACTAGGAAACCCCAAGGATAAAACTACAGTTCTAGAAAAAAGTGGAATTTACGAAATTAGTTGCATGGATTGTGATAAAAAATATGTTGGCCAAACGAGACGCTCTATTCAAACACGTTTTAAAGAACACTTAGCACACTTAAAATACGGAAGAACAGAAAAGTCAAGTGTGGCCGAGCATGCTTTTGAAAACAATCATAGATTCACATTAGATAACCTAAAACTTCTAAAAAGTGTACCAAACAAAAGACTTTTGAATGCATATGAAAGTATGGAAATCATTAAATCCAGAAATAGTTTAAATAAAGATAGAGGACCTATCCCGTTTAGTACACTTTATTCTTTGGTTGAGGGGAGGTAGGATTAAAAATCGTGATCAATCACAATTTATTAGTCTTATCTCCACCCACTAAAGGATTGTATATAAGATAGAGCGTAGATTAATTTAGTTCATTGTTTATCGTCTCCTGATGATGCTAACGTTGTTAGCGAAACGCGCGTCGAGTGCAAAAAAGTGTAGTTTTGGTTTGTGGAAAACAATCATAATTTTGTTTTTGTTTTATTAAACTGATTAATTCATGGATTTCTTTATTCATGGATTTTATTAGGATCAAAAAGTTTGAACTTTATTTTTGAAACTGACGTCAACTGTCATTTCCACGCGTTACTTATTCGCAAATTAGTGGGGCTCAATTTTTGAATTTCAAATTGAAGAATTTGGCGCCAAAATGCACGGATAGTCAACCATAGAATCAATTATTTTGTGTTGAAAGGAAATGAAACTATTTCGAAAACTGTAGCTTTGAAAGAGTTGAACCTTATAAGAAAATTTTTGGGTAATATTTACGAAAACCAAAATCTGAAAACCTCATATCAATAGGTGCTTTATTTATAAAGTTATGATTTTTTTAATATATTTTAACGTTTTTTCAAATAACTCGGAAAATAAAGCTCCTAAGAATTTGGACTTTTATAACAAAACTTGTAGTCCATATTCATGGAAACTTAAATCTGAAAACCATATATCGCTACTTGCTTTTGTTCCAAACTTTGAATTTTTTTTTTAAATATTTTATCCTCCTTTTCCCCACTTCAAAAGTTTCAGTTCGTGGTCAGCCGATAGAGGATTTTTGTACCTAATTTCGTTCAAATCTATTAAGGCGTTCTTGAGTTATCGTGTATACAGACAGACAATAGACCGACAGACCGACAGAAAACTTTTTTTTTTCGTCGATTAACATGTTTTGGAACCTCAGTAACTCATTTTTGATAAAATTAAGAAAAGTAAAAATTTCACGATTTTAATAGTACCCCATACCACATTGGTATGGTGACCTAAAAATTAGACGATTTTAGGTATGAAATTTCACACGCTGACAGTTTAAGAATCCAGATCTACATTAATTCAACTAAAGAACCAGGTACCATTAACATGGGGAAAGAGGTCTCGGCCAAATTCGCCGAAATTTTGATATGTTTTTGTACTTGGACTCACTAGAAAAAATTGAAAATCTAAACTTTTCTGTAGAGCCGTTTTTAAGATACAGGGTGTTTAAAATGTCATGTTTTCTATACATCTTCCTCCTTTCAAGCCAGTTTATGTAATAAATCCATTTCCTTTTTTTGTAAGTTAATTTTCCTGATTCTTCTTTAGAATTTCGAACAATACAAACTAGGATTTATGATACAAAGGGCGTCAAAAGTTATAATATGTAGGTATAGTTTTTTTTTCATTTTGGGAAATTTTTTTAAAACATAGAATAAATACTTTAAACATGTTTCAATCGAAAATATTATCAGAAAGTCTTCATAATTTCTTATAAAAATGCCATATACAGTGTGCCCAAAATTTTTCTTATTTTTGTCCCATTTAAAGTCAGGTGAATATTTATTGTAAAATTGACCCTACGAAAAACATAATTTTTGATCACTCCGTTTATTTATGACAGATTAACTATCAAATATTGTTAAGTTTGTAATGCAAACCGCCAATAGAAAAAAATTTACGTTCAAAAAAAGTAATATTTTAAATGTAAAATCATGATATAACATTTAAGTCAAGACGCACCCTGTATTTTAAAACCTTGCGTATTATTATTTGTATTGTCGAAGAACTTAACGAAGTGCCTAAAATAGGACAAAAATAAGAAACACTTAATAACAATTTTTGGACAACCTGTATATTATAATTTACATTATAAATTTAAGGATTTTTGATATGACCATTTTTAAGGCATAAATACTAAACTTCTTTAAAAAATTGCCTAAATTAAACAACAAAACTCTACCTACGTATAACTTTTGACGCCCTCTGTATCTTAAAGCCCAGTATAATTTCAATCATACTGGCCAAAATTCTAGAGAAGAATCAGGAAAATCAATTTAAATAAAATATTTAAAAAAGGAAATGGATTTATTACATATACACATGGCTTAAAAGAGGAAAATGTACAAAAAACATGACAATTTAAACACCCTGTACCTTAAAAAAGGGCTCGACAGAAAAGTTTGATTTTTTTAAATTTTTTCTTATAAGACAAACGACAAAAAAATATAAAAACTTCAGTGAATTTGACCGAGACTTTTTTCCCCATGGTACCTGGTTCTTTAAACAAAGCATTACCTACCACATTTACATGGGGTAGCTGGTGTATCATGTGCAGGTGGAGGTTGGTTTTTTTGCTCTCCAAAAGCTCCAAATCTCCCTAGGACGTTTTGAAATATTGTCGTTTGGGCCGTTTGATCTGCACTACCCTGCACAAAATGATATAATTATAAGTCAGTTTATTTTAAGGGATAAAAAATTAATACGGACTTATCAGAATGCTTCAGATTAATTGGTATACTAGTCATGCAACACTGCAACTAAACAAAAGGCCAGACCAGAGAATCAAGGGTCCAGTAATAAAAAATATTGCAACCTGGAACGTGCAAAGTATGTTTCAGCCCGAAGTCACCAAAGAAATGAAAAATATAGACATAGAGATGCTGGGAGCTAGCAAAGTAATATGGCCTAACTCAAGTAAATACCAGATAGAAGACTACCATGTCTACTACAGCACTGGTTTACTATGCAGGCCATGACGGTCAAAATGACTATAATGGCACAACAATTGTTTTAAATAAATAAAGTAGGTATATATTTCTAAATCTTTTTGGTTCCTGTATCAGAACAAGTCAATTTCTTTTAGCAAAACTCTTAACGTTTTAACGTCAGTATTATTGAAGTTTACGTTACAACCAGATAATGAGTTTTATCTGTTATCTGATTAGTGCTATTGTGTTAAGGGCTACACTAAGATAACAAAAAAAAATTAATCACCTCTGGGTGGGGACCTTTTTTTATAGGGAGGCCTAAAAACTTGCAAAAAATAATTGCTATATGAACCCATTTTATATGTTTCTGATTAGTGCTATTATGTTAAGGGCCACACCAAGATACCAAAAAAAAAAACATTGAACCCCTCGATGTGGGGGCATCTTTTAGAGGGAGGTCCCAAAATTTTCCAAAAATAATTGCTATATAAAGTAATTTCTTCTCTGTTCTGATTAGTGCTATTTACCAAACACATACACGCGACTGTTAAACAACTACTCCTCTGGCTAATGCCTCGACAGGTGTTGGATTACAAATAGAACACCTGCCGAGTTTTGGTCACAGTTCAATCTCTGTGCACCCTTACACCCATTGTGAAGCAAATCTAAAAAATATTCAATACGATTCAAGAATCTTGTCTTTCCATGTTTTCCTGTTTACCAACAAGTTTCGATCTCGTTGGATCTCATCAGGATAATTCAGGTTTCTCAGAAATGTCCGACTTCTTGTTTTGGTTATCCGAAACACAGTCCAGATTCTCTTTACGGTGTAGGTCGAAAAAACCCGGTCTTGGGTATAAAACTAAACAAATAGATTCATGAATGTTGAGTTATAACAAATAAAAATTTAGACCAATTCAATACCTGTCGAGGCATTAGCCGGAGGAGTAATTGTTTAACAGTCGTCTGTATGTGTTTGGTAAATAGCACTAATCAGAATAGAGAAGAAATCATATAGCTATTATTTTTTGCAAGTTTTGGGGCCTTCTTGTAAAAAACGCCCCCACCCAGAGGCGCGTAATTTTTTTTTTCGTTATCTTGGTGTGGCCGTTAACATAATAGCACTAATCAGAAAAGAGATAAAATGAGTTCATATAGCAATTATTTTGTGCAAGTTTTGTGACCTCCCTGTAAAAAACGCCCTCACCTATAGGCGTGCAATAACTTTTTTTGTTATATTGGTGGGGCCTAACACAATAGAACTAATTAGGAAAGAGATAAAATGACTTCGTGGAGCTATTATTTTTTGCAAGTTTTGGGACCTCCCTGTAATAAAAGTCCCCACCGCGAGGCTCCCAATTTTTTTTTGTTACCTCGCTGAGGATCTTAATATAATAGCACTATGTTGGGAATTTGGAACCTTTGGTTGCACTAAAACAAAATTATTATTGTTTTCCACAAACCAAAACTACACTTTTTTGCACTCGACGCGCGTTTCGCTAACAACGTTAGCATCATCAGGAGACTGTTTTGTTTATCGTCTCCTGATGATGCTAACGTTGTTAGCGAAACGCGCGTCGAGTGCAAAAAAGTGTAGTTTTGGTTTGTGGAAAACAATCATAATTTTGTTATAATAGCACTAATTATAAAAGATGTGAAATGATTTTTTTGATTTATCATAAATATTTGCAAAAATATTAACTACCCGTAAACGCCCCGCCATAGGCGGGTGCCTTTTGATTTTTTTTTAAGACCTGAGGTAAGTAGATTATTTTAATATAAATTACAGGTAAGGTGAAATGAGTTCATATAGCTATTTCATTTTTTGCAAGTTTTGGAGCCTCCCTGTAGAAAAAGCCCCCACGTAGACGTCTGCCAATATTTTTTTTGTTATCTTTGGTGTGTCTTTATCATAACTATATAAACCTTTATTGGGATGAAATGATTCATTTTTTACTGCCACCACCTCTCTATCTATAGCAACGGAACTCAGAGTCAAAAATAGAATAAATGTTTTTCTTTTTATGTTCATGTTTTTTATTTCTTTTTTATGATCAAACATACGTGGACATAACAAAATCTCTATTAAACGGCTTGACACCATGACATCTTTCTCCGCAATCTTTTTATTATTTAAATTCAATCCGTACAAAAATTTAATTATCCGAATAAAGCTAACGGCAGTTTTTAACAAAAGAATATTCAAATATTTTAATAAGGTTCTTGCCTTAATAAATTTGGTATAGTATTTTTTTTTAATTTCAAATAATAATAGTTTTAGAGACAGGTAGGTATTTTCAAATTTTAACACTAGAAACTTTATTCAAATTGGGTTAAATAAAAATAAAATAAAAAAAAAATAGATTTTCATGTAGGTTTGATTAAGAATACTAATCCTTCAAAAACTTATAACAGTTTTGGTACTTTTTGGTGACTAAGTTTTGAACAATTTTAATTCCAAATAAATATTATTTAGTTATTGAGTAGTTAGTAGTACTAGTGAAATTATTAGAAAAAATTTCTGCAAAATGTATTAGAATTTAGCACTGTTCATAAAAAATAACAATCCAAAAAAAATGTTACGGTATTTGTTGCTGTAATGTTAAAATTTAAAAAAATACTTTTATGAAAATTATAAAAAATATTAAAGATTTAAAAAAATGTAGGTATGTTTTATAAAAAGTTAAATTAACGATAACAATGAAATGCTTAAAAAATTATAATTGTTAGTTAATTTCGCTAAAGCTGATTATGGCTGTTAAACAACTGCTCCTCAGGCAAATGCCTCAATACGTGTAGTACATCTACAGCTTTATTATCGCTTTGGTGTGCACATAACTTAGTCACAAAATATTTATCACTCAAAGGGAGCATTATAATTTAAAAACAAAATTACCAATGTAAGACTTGTCCATAAACCCAACACAACCAACACAAAATTCCCATAATTCATTTTTGCAACACTTTTGTCTCTTTTTTCACTTAAACTTTTGTAATTTATGTCCACAGTGGGTTTCGTTACTAAACTAAAAATTAACAAAGTCTTTATAGCAACTTATTTTAACATTAAAATGTTTACGAAAGTTTATTGACCACCAGTATTTGATCGAGCAGAAGGCTATGGCTTAACCCAGGCCTTCTCTTTAAGTGTCTCAAGTCCATCAGCCAAAGAAGAAACAAGTTCAACACTAGGAAGTTAATTCTTATCTTCTCCATCATCGACTTTGTCTTTGTCTATCGCACGGCGTTTTATGAAGCTTTCTACTAACGGAATTTGAAGGAACCTGTTCTATAGAAATTCATCATGTGGAAGTGAATTCTGAGCTTACTGATAGTCACTTTTATCTTTGTCCTTTAAGTGATGTTTTATTTGATTGTCAAATATGAATGTGGGATTAGAATTGAGTTTAACCTGTATGTGGAAGAGGTTGATTCTCGATGATGTTCAATTATGTTCCCATTGATTTTTTTGTAGATTATTATTAGTAGTTGTTTGCCAACCACTTGCCCGTTTTACATTTTTGTTTGCCTTTTTCATTATTTTAAGCTCATTGTGGCAAATCTGTCACATAAATATTTATGACTAGTCTCTTATCGGAGATTTTTCATTGTTGAATGTTTTTTTTTGTCGTGTAGGATTTAGTTTTTTTTTAGTCCACCATACCAATATGATATGGGGGACTTTTCTTAATTTTATCAAAAATGAGTTACTAAGGTTCCAAAACACCTTAATCGGTCTGTATGCACGATAACTCAAGAGCGCCTTAAACGATTTTAACGAGTTTTGCCAAAAAAATCCTCTATCGGCTGACCATGAACTGATTAACTTTTGGGTAGGGAGGGGGCTGGAAGGGAGGAAAAGGAGAATAAAATGAAAAAATATTTAAAAAATATTGTAACTTTAGATTTAGGTTTCCATGGATATGGACTACAAATTTTGTTGTGTAAAAAAATCATAACTTTAGAAGTAAAGTAGCTATTGATATGCGGTTCTCAAATTGTGATTTTAGTAGATATTACCCAAAAATTTTGTTATCAGGTTCAAACCTTTCAAAGCTACAGTTTTCGAGATATTTTCATTTTCTTTCAAGCAATAGCACCAATTTTTAAATTTCTTTATGAGGTTATTTAAAAATAGTCTTCACAACTCGCAGAACTGTGCTTTTTTAATTAAGTTTTTAAACTACGCACTATGCACGTTTTTTAAAATCACGTTTATAAAAAAGCACTATTTCATGCAATAGTTGCAAACATTAAAATATTTATTAATTACCGATAGCTTGTAAAAAATTGCAAAAGTCCAAGAAACAAAAGAGTTTTATTATTAAGATTTAAGACGGGTTTACCCAACTTTTCATATTGATAATTTATAACTTTAATTCATAGTGTATAAGCACAATTTTAGTGTTAATACATAGTTTAACAGCACCTTTTTCCCCAAGAGTTTATAAGCATAGTGCATTAGGATAAATATTGAAAATTTCCATACCAAACTGACAAAAAAGAATAACAAAGAACATATTTTTCTTTACCTAACCTCAACGGGTTAGGTATTCTTCCTTCATGCTAAATTTCTGTTTTCTAATATCAGCTAAAATCAATCACTCCCATTTTGAAATCAACCAACCAAAATGTTTTCTTTGCTTTTTTCATATTAATAGTGCATAAATTTTAAATTATGCACTGTGCCTATAAATTGCGAATTATACCTATGAAAACTTGGGCAAACACTTCTATTAAGAATAATGTACTTAACATTATGACTATGAATAAAATTGTGCTTAGATTATAAATTATCAATATGAAAAGTTGGGTAAACCCGCCTTTATGTATCTAATAGTTTTTTTTTTAAAGACATTTATCAAATTTTACAAAAAGTCTAGGGATTTGATTATTTAATATGAGAAAAAATTATAGACAAGCTAAAATTTTGAAGGCATAGTTTCTAATGTATAAAATTATCTTAAATTCAAGGTTTCAACCTCCAACTCCTTGCTTATAGGCGGTTTTTCCTAGAATGCGATTTTTGGTTCGAATGGCACACCTAATCTTAGCATTTATTTTGTTTGTTGCCTACCCACTAAAAAAAAAAAAGTGAAGCAAATTCTTTCCCAGTATTTAATCTATACATGCATAATCCATATAGCACAAGACATTCCAAAGATGTCTTATTTATGGCTAAATAACGTTTGAACGTCTTAGGTCCTTTAAAAGATATCTTAAAGATATCTCGTTGAAGATACCTTGCCAAGGCATCCCTAATATATCTTTTTTATGTCAGTTACTGACTGTCAAACTTTGTTAAATGTTAGACGCTGGTACCTATATTTGAAATTTACTTATAAGAAAACCGTGGAAAGGCTGATATTAAATCTCTAGATATACCGGGTGTCCCAAGGTGAGTAACCTATTAGAATATTTTGGAAACTATACAATGGAAATTGCAGTGTTGCCATTTGCAGGAAAACTTGGCAACAACTTTCTTATTTTAAACTAAACACCCTGTATATTTTTGCATTTTTGTATTCTAACAAATATTTTAGGTAAATTTTATGTATAATATCCTATATCTATGTTCAACTGTTTTTAAAATATTGACAGGTGAAAATTGACATTTTTTTACATTCTTATCTTGGTTTTTCACGAGCTATTTTTAACTCAGGGTTAAACTAATCTTGGAATATTTTAAACCTGGGCTTGGATATAAAACGATAGCTTGTGAAAAACCAAGATAGAAATGTACAAGCCGTTTTGCGCTATTCTTTACCGTTTTAATATTTCAAAAAATGATGGTGGGAAGGTGCAAATAAACTACTGATAACTTCATTGTTATTATTTTTGAGGTTATGATTTTGTTATTTTTAAAAATGCATGCTAGCTGCTGTGCATACGTGTGTAAGCCGCAAGCGGTAAGAGTAGCATGTTATTGTTTATTTTCGTTGCGTCTTACCGGAACTCTGAATCCGCCTTAAGACCCTCTACTAGCCAGGAAAAAGTTTTCCTCGCTAAACTGATTCAAAAATATAAGAATATGTTGCATTCAGAACACAAAAACATAGATAGATTTTATTTGCGTCTTACTTCCTACTTTATATTACCCAGCTACCCATTTGGATACATCCAGTGCCATATACCGTAGGGTACATATCAAGGCCAACATTAGGGATGCTGGGAGACCCCGGTTGTTTGGGTAATTAAATTGATCTTCGATCATGGGTAGTATAATGTGCAGTGTGGTGTTTTTTGAACATCTATATATGGCCAAAGAATCCTTTTCTCTAAATTTGAGGACGTTTATTATGGTAAATTGTATAAAGACGGCCTGTATATTTTTGGTGCCCAGGAACATTTTTACGGCCTCCGTAGAAATAAGTTTATATTAAAACTAGGGACATATAAAAAACCCTCGCTGATTTTAAAAGTGTTTTATTTAAAGTATACTATAAACATCAACACAAGAATAAAGTTATAACTATAAAATAAAATAAGAAATAAGAGAAGTCAATAACAACATGTATTTCTGACGAGGTGATCAAAGTTAACCAATAGGAATGCTAGTTCTTATTTCTTATCTTATTTTATTTCCTGTATAAACCCAGCATAATGTTCTTATTGGCTTCTCTTATGTCTTATTTTATTTTATTTGCTGTATAAACCAGGCGTAAAGAACTCAAAGGGACTTTGGCATGTCCTCTATGTATCCCTTTGCAAGACGACCATGATGATTCAGTGACTTCTCATTCCACCCGATCAATAAATACCGAAAAAATTATCCATTATTTTCAGGATATCTTAAAAAGCAACCCACAAAATGACAAAAAAACAATTATCAAAACAAACCTAACAATATTTTTATTTTTTTACCCTCACATTATTTGCCAACAAAGGCCGAAGGTAGCTCTTTAGCTATCTTGGTGTAAGGATTCCTTCAAGGGTGCCTTTCACCACTATAAATACTATAAATTTGGCCCTTAGATAATAAAAATCCAATTTTTAGGCAGTTTGTCTTTTTGTTGGTTCCAGCATCACGTAAAAACTGCATTCCAAAGCCGCGGGTCTTCAGCTACAATAAAAATAAGCTTCCAAAATGTTTTTTACTGGCCTACAAAAGTTCTGCTTGGGGTTTTTTACCCTTCTTAAGGCTCTTAGACAAAAACCTAAGAAAGCAATTTAAAAAAAATAAATTTACGTGAAACAAAAACTTTGCAGATGCCAACGAGTCAACCAAAACCATGGCAATGATTGCGATATTATTAAAAACGTAAATAAACAAAACTGGATTTTTTTATGAGACCTTTTGCAAAAAAAATAAAATTGGGAATGTTAATAATTACAAATGTGTCGTTGGCCTGATATAAAAGTTAAATTATTCTGAGAAGGAAAAACAAAGGATACCTACATTTTGAATTTAATTGGTTTTTAGTTTTAAATTAATACAATTACTACGTTTTTATGTGGAACTAAACACGATCTCAATAAGATTCGATTTTCGGTCTTCATAAAGCGAATTGAGCGCGTTTTAAAAACTTTTAAAATTTTTGACATTTGCCTGGGGCATTTTGAGGTAAGTTCTTTCCTTCTTAATACTTGGTTGTTTTTTTTTAATAAATAAATTTACAGCACAATAAAATAATTAAAATAAAGGTACACCAATAGATACTGTAGGAATATTAGATGTGCTAATAATTTGTTCTTAGACGATCCGGTCTTTCTCTCGTGTGATGGGATCTATCGCATATGATAAAGGGGCTTACAGACACGCGAAAATTTCTTGAGATATGTACGCGCGTACAAATCTGTGCCTACATGTACGTTTAGTGGAATTGCCTACACACGCGAAGTGCAGTTTATTAACCAACATGACGACAATGAGGGACAGTGACTTAAATTTATTAGCAGTGGCGTGTGTCTGCATTATAAAGCAGAAGCTACGAAGTAAATGGGTCTTTTCTATTTCTGTCCAATTTTCTACCAATATTTTATAAGCATCTTTTTTTAAATTTTTATTCATATTGTGTTTAGATTTAGTTTTCCATAAAAATGGGTAAGATTTAAAAAGCTCAATGAATTCTGTCAAAAATTATTTTGAATAATTTCTGCTATCAACTGCCATCGTTTACGCAAAATAAAACAACTCTAAACAGACACACGGACCGCACTGATCTTATCGCCGAGTTTTGCCTACACACGGAGAGATGTGGCCGTTTAACTCGTACGCGCGTACAAATCTTCAAGCGACGACTGAATATTTCTTCGACAGATATTTTAGACAGATATTGCCTATACACTGAGAGATATGCACGCTCAGATTTGTACACGCGTACGTAGCTCAAGAAATGTTCGCGTATCTGTAGGCCCCTTAAGGCCACAAAAACGGCATAGATTTGACAATACTGCTTTGCTGTTTTTAGGCCAATCTTTACCGGCAGAATATCGGAAACGAGAAAACGGAATCTATTGAAATTTGGCAGGAACGTTTATTTTTGAATTCCTCACAACCATATATCCAGACTGTTTTTGCTGCACTCTCTCATTTTCGAAATAAAATAAACACGGCTAACAGTAGTGAAAAATCTTACCTGGCTTTTTCTTTAGCCTCGTCGATAATACAGAAATCTGTATTATAATTATAAGTAAGTAATTATAAGTAAGCAATTTTTGGATTTTTTTATGTTTTGAAAAAAATACACCAAATTTTCAAAAATCCTTTGGATACGATTGTAGATTTTTATAAATCCTATTATCTGATAACAAAAAAGTTATTGTTTTTTTTCTTTGTAAACAATATTCTGACGGAATTCTGAAACGCCAAGGTCACGTAATTTAGTAGGCCCAAGGACACTGAAGTGAAATCGATTGGAGTATTGGAATTCAGGTTCCGCATAGCCCCCGGCCATTTGTCTAATGGAACATTCGGCCAATAAATTGATGCATGTCAAGTGATAAAAATAATACGGAAATTTGTAATTTTTTTGATTTTGAATAATGATTTTTCTTTTGATTCTATTTAATTGCGAGACATTGCAATCCATGAAGCATCAAGCCGAGCATCAAAACCTTTTAAAGAAGCATTAATAAATGGTTACGTTTCTAATAAGTTATACTTTTGTCACATATGGTGTTCGTACCGGGTTGTAAACACTGCACGATCTCACTCCTATTGTTGATCTTTCAAAGAAATAGTAAAGCAGTGTTGTCAAATCTATGCCGTTTTTGTGGCCTTAAGATCTACTAGGCCAGTGCATTTAGGAATTAATCCAGGGTACATTTTTTAATTTGCTGTTTATTCGAAAGGATCTTGGATGGGTACCTTAACTCTGAATTTGCACATTTCTCAGATGGCTCCTTCTGCCGCCATCTTGGATTCTGTTTTTTTTAATTTAATTGTTCATATCTCGCGTTATAATCATCCCACATGAATCAAACCGGGATCGTTAGACTCGTCAGGATTTACTTTTTAATTAAGATATTACCAATTTAAATTACAAAAAAGTTATTAGCGTCCACAGTTGAAAGTACTTTGCCAAAAGTTCTTTCACGCGGTTTCTTCCCGCTCATAGGTACTTAAATTTTCAAACTACACTCAATTATCAGTATATCAATCAAAATTATCTTGATTGGTTTATTCCTCGCTTGCCAATCGGCGCTTGAAGTTGCGCTGTTTTTTACAGTGCTATTTTAAAAATCTCTCCTATAGAGTTCTGGGAACCTGAACTTTCAAGAAAAAAAAATACTCATCACAATGGTATTTAACTTATTTTAAGCAGTCTTCTGGATAACGTCGTAGTTACAATCTAGAGAATTGTTTTTAGCAACCGTGTGCGGGAAATCAATTTAACTATGGCAACCTGATTTTTTTGCAAAATTTTACGTCAGTGAATTTGTTTTCCATGGCAACGCGGAGACTTTATTTATGTTTATCCACAGTGGGACACCAGAGATTTTTTAGCACCGGATCAAAAATTTGGCGTTAGGTTACTTATTGTGACATTTCGCGTTCTGCTCCGCTCAAAAACCAATTAAAATACTAAAATAAAAGAAAACCATTTATTGCAGAATTATCTGTTAAAAAAACGCTACCCAACTACGTATTAAGGTAACCGGGGTAATGTTTAAGGTTGCATTTTCAAGTGCATTTATAATTGAATTGGAAACCGCTAGCTGATACCAACAACGGGTTAACTTAAAAGCATGCAGATTTAAAAATCGGCTTCTGGCGCTCGACGAAATCATCTTATTACATTTTAAACAGGAGCGTCAACGGCTAGCAAGAGTCTTTCCAACCTCTCTCAAAAATTGTTAGTATTGTTTTTGAAACTGAGGTTCTAAAATCTATCCTTTGAACTCCAAGATTTCACTAGTACAATTGCACATAACTACGCCGCAATAATTTAAATTTAAAAAAAAATGGTTGAGTCAAAATAAAAACAAAATTATGTGGGGTTATGGGCGCCGAATATTTCAATGCGAGTTCCTAGTAATCCTAGCGAGCAAGTAAAGTTCTCTTGGTTCTTTGATAGACTCGGGGTAATGCCCGCGCAGCGCTAGGCCTTTTCCGGCGGGCGACCGCACACGCGGAGTGGTTCTATATTTGTTTTAGAACAATGTTTTTAAAAACACATTTTTGAAAGATAAGCATAACTTCGAATGGTTTTCTGTCAGAAAACGTAAAAATACTCTTCTGTCCCACTGCGGCCCGATTTAAATTTTGTTGACAAATCGTATAAACTCTGTAATCTATCGGCCAACACTTGAACTGCGTGTGTCTCCCAAATTCAATGAAGTGTGATTGATTGATAGATTTTCTTTTCCGGAGTGCAAAGGCTTTAAAAAAAAGGAAACTTAGTTTTTATTTTCGCTAAAGCAAGGAAACATAAAAAGGAAAAATGTAATCCAAAGGAAATTGTGAGTATTTCTCTTTTTTTTTGTAAATCGGGTTTGCTCTAAACCGCAATTATTTTGAGGCTTTTGGGATAGATGACAGCACCAGAGCTTTTATTTTGAAGAAAAAAGAATTGAGAATTTTGAAAATTCCTTCAGATATTTTTGTTAAGCATTTAAAAATGATCACCCCTGTAAAATTTCAGCTAATTCTGATGTTTAGTTTTCCCTGCGCACTTTCGCAAAAGAACAAGGGGTGGCCAGTTGTACTTTTTTTACTTAAAATCTGGGGAGAAACTATAGCCTAAAGAGAAAAGTAAATGTAAAACCCTCTATATGTCTTTTTTTGTTTATTTAGAACAAAATGCCCGCTCCAAATAGAATCCGTCTGAATAACTAAAAACTGATACAAGTGTCAAAAATTTACAAGCGTTGGTTTAAATAACGAACGAGCGAAACGAATTATTTAAACACGCGAGTAAAAAAAACACCATTTAGCCGCGAGTTGTACAGTTTTTTTAAAACCTCGTTCAAAAACTCATAAAAAACCGAAAAAAACTTACAAAATAAAATTTAAACACAACATCCGATAAGAGGTTGCCATTTTGATAGTACGATCAAGGTCGGCTGTGCATGCATGATAAAACACCCAATGAGCATTTTTGTCTATATAAAAGTTACAGCAAATAATATAAAACCTTCATAAAATATCCAAAAGTTATATTATTTAGTGTTGGTGATAATTTTATAACTCTAATATATCTCTTAAATGAGTAAAAAAGACTTGAAAAACAACTGTTCAACACCAGCTTATAAAAATTTATGTTACATAGTAATGGATAGAAAAACAACATATAGATTTTACAAAACTTCCTTATGAGCCCTCAAGTATAGAGATTATTATAAAAAGGTTTTACAACTGTTCTAACAATACTACATAACAAATTAAAGGTTTTTATGGATTTAGAAATATAGATTTTCCATCTTTCTTCCCTTTGTATTATTCTTTTTCTTTTTACAATAAAAAAATTTATAAAATGGTGTTTAGAAATCTTCTAAAATAAATAAAAATGAAAGTGAGATAAGTTGAAGCAGGAATATGAATATTTATATACTAGTTAAATAAAAGCTGTTTTTCAGGTCATCCTTCTCTGAAAATCAGCTGCGGTCCCGTGTGTACTGTATAGTTTTCGAATACACTCACGTAAATTTCATGGGCTCCAAAAATACTTAAGAAAACGTGAAAAAAAAATATTCATTTAACTATCAGTTCTTTTTTTCATACGCGTTTTTTTCTTTCTGGGACAAATATTGAATTTCGTATGTTGTTCTTAACCCTAACAAGCAATATTTCGATTGAAACACATATTGAAACCCCATAAATAACGTTTTTAATTAGGCCAAAAACCTATTTTTGTAATCCAAAATGGCGAAAATTTCCGACAATTCTATAAAAAAAACAATACAACTATACCACTGTTTACCTCGTCAACACTATTTTATAACCCTTTTAAAAAATGATGCTATTTGGAACAAAGGGCTACAGATGGCGCAGTGTTGAACACTGATGGTCTGTTTCTGCGAGCTTAACATAGTTACCATTGCTCTCTTTTCCTAAATGCATTCCTCGAGAGATCCAGCATATTACACATACCAGAAAAATACCCGCCTCCACACACTTCAAGCCCGCATAACTATCAGAGGTAACTATCTCAAGAATATAGTTAGATTGCGGGGTCGAAGGGTGTACAGGCGAGTATTTTCCGGGGTGTTCACATTTGCCGCCGACCAGCAGTATCAGCGTATGCGCTCGACGTTTCACGGTGCGTTTTTGCGACCTTAACACGGTTACTATATTGTTCTCTTTTTCTAAAACACGGTTCCCATCTATGCGTTTCTCATTCGTGGGTCCCCCGAATCAAAACACGTATCATGTGGTCTAAGCGAGATTTGCCTATACAAGTTCATGTCGGACCACGTGATGAGTTTTTTGAGTCAGGGTGACTGCGCATCGGAAACGCTGGTGGGAATCGGGTGTAAAATGCATTCGATCCCGATATCTGTCATCGGCAACTATCTCAAGAAGATTTGGATCTCTTGTCTCTCTCAGATTGATGTAATTAAAACAAGATAATAATGGTATGTTATCTCGCAAAAACGCGCCTTTTGATGTCGCAAAAACGCTCCTTTTGATTTCGCAAAAACGCGCCTTTTGATGTCACAAAATTAACCTTCAAAAATCTTGTTTGTTTTGTTATTATAATTGCCAAAATAAATTAAAATTGTTTTTTTTTTGTTCTAAAAACAGTTGTATTATAATCACTGTATAAAGAAATTAATAACAACATTATAGAAAAAACCTTATGGGCAAAAAAGGTTTATGAATGAGTTCATAAGAATATTACAGACACCAATTTATATAACTATTGTGTGTGAGTTCCCAAGTTTTTATAAGTGTCTCTCGAAATATTTTCAATCTTATCTTATATAAATTTGTTGTTGGTTAATTAAGTTTTATAAGTGGGTTGATAGCAACATTTTAAAAACCAATCTATTATATATCTTTAATTGATAGTTACTTACGGTTTTATAGGTGGGTTGACAGAAAGATTTCAAACACCAATTTATATAACTTTTGTCACTGATGACTTATATTTTTATAAATATGTTGGTGGAAACATTGTTAACACCAATTTATATAACATTTGAACCGATGACTTTAATTTTTATAAAGATATCCGTGGAAATATTGTTAACGCCAGTTTTATGTTACTTTAGGGTACCATCAATTTAGAGCCTTTAATAAAACAAATATACAAACTCAATTCTTATGGGAAACTTCTAAATACCGTAGGGTATCAATGGAACCCTCTTTATAATAATTATATAAATATCTGTCACCAGAAGTTTCTGAAAATGCTCATTGGGCAGTGGTTTATATGGTAACCTTGCTAAACTTACATTGTAGGCCATTTTAACTTCTAACAGTTTCTTAGAGTGATAAAAAGGAAAGAATAATTAGAATTTATTTTTCTTCAAATTTGGGTTAAAAAAGGATGTGATTTTTTTGCACCCGTGGTCAAAAAAGTTATGGTTTGGTACTTTGCGGATCGTGGGCACAATCGTGCTTTTGATAGAGGTATAAAAAAGCATTTTGAATAGAAATATTGCAATTTGTTTGCATTTTGTGCAACTCATCTACGATTATCCTCGTAGATTAATGCCTATCCGACTTTTCTCCTTTTTTATTAATGTGTTTTAAAATGTATTTTATTGTGTAATGTTAAAAAAAGCGCCGTCAACTCTACCTCAAAGGTGGTGTTAAAAGGGGTTGAGAAAAAGTTACGAGGAATAATAAATTTGTGTGTTTTTTTTTGCTGCAAACTGCAAACCGCAATAGCTTGGTAAAAAACAGCGCCACTTCAGGCGTCGTAATCATGTTATTTTCAATTTAAATAAACAAGTTCTAATATAAATTTAAGAAAAAATCAATTCTACTATCCTACTTATGTTATAAATGCGAAAGTTTGTGTGTTGATATGTGTTTGTGGTAGTAATCACGCAAAAATGGCTAAACCGATTTGGATAAAATTTAATAAGAAGATAGGGTGTGACCTGCTGGATTGACTTACATGTTACTTTTTATTTGACATTTCGCTTACTGACAGTAGTCAAGTGAAATTTTTTTTGGATATTTAAATGAAACATCTGTATATTATGAAGAAATCTTAACTAGGTGGAAGGTAAGGGAAAAAAGGGGGTCGGTGGAAGTGTAAAGAACAAGAGTGGGAAAGGGGCGGGTGGTAAGGGTTGGATTAAGTTGGCAGGAGTAAAAAAAAGCAGGTATTTAGCTAGTTAGAACATAAATTAAACAAAATTATTTGAATGGTTGTTTACTGTTTCTAGTAATAAATAATAATCAAAAATATTTTTGAAAATAATCTTACTTTTATAGTGATATTTAATAATAATTAACTGAATTTTTATAAATATTCCTGGTGGCAAACTATTTATTTTTGGTTTTAGGAAGTTGAAGTCGAAAAGTACTTTTTCTATGTCCCTTAACGTCCGACAAAAATGACGTGAATAGTTTATAAGGAAAGCCGATTTACATGATTTTTTAAATTGAACACCCTATATATATTCAAATTTTTCATATTCTAAAAAAATATGTTTTTAGCAATATCATTAGACATGGACAAATTACTCTTTTATTATATTCTTTTTATCTCAGCTTTCTAGAACCAATAATAAAAATCTGGCCACGAGGAAGGTTTATAAAATGTCACCCTGTACATAAAATTGACGAAAATAGGTGAAATAGGCGCTAATTTTTTGCCTACGAACTCTGTTTTTAGTTTTTTGATCAAAGGGGAATAATAAAGCTACAAACCAATAAACAAACCTTGTATAAACTTTTATAGCTTCCAGTTTATTATGAAATTATGAACAAATCTTTTATAAATGAGCTAGCAAAATTTAACTAAAATTTGTTGGACATTGTAAGAAAAAACCGATTCTTTTTAGTTCTTAAATTTTCTACTCCAATATATGATTATAAATACTTGTATAACTTCGAAAGTCGCAAATAGACGCAAACTATATTTTGCCGCATTAAAGAAGAGAATATCGTCTTTAATTTTACAAAAAATAAAAAATATCTTTTTTTACCTTTTTTTACTGGCCTTCTAAAGTTTGACACTATAAAAAATGCCTTCTTATTTTAAATTAACCAGCACACACCTCTATATCTCTCGACCATAAAATTAGAGTTAATTTTTGTACTGGAAATCCATAAGAAAATTTCAAACTTTATAGAATTTTACAGAAAAAAAAACGACTCATTGGTACAATTTAAGTATGCGCTTCTTTTTCATCTCGCCATGAACTACTATGAGAATAATAATATAACGGTTGAAGAACAGGGACATATGTATTCAAAAAAAAAAATAAAAAATATACTTTATTTAAAGTTTCATTTTAGGGTTTTTGACCTCCCAGTTTCGTCATTGGGGCGCGAAGAATAAACCAATCTGAATATTTTGTTTTCTGACATACTGATAATTAAGTGTAGTTTAAAAATTCAAGTGCCTAAGTGCATCTCAGATGCACTGAAAAAGAGCAGCAACGCGGGCAGAAACGGCGCGAAAGAACTTTTGGCAAAGTACTTTCAATTTTGGACGCTAATGACTTTTTTCCAGTATATCGGAGAGTTTAACTTGGTAAAATCTTAATTAAAAAGAAAATCTTAGCGACGATCTAGTTTGTTTGATTCATGTGAGATATTTGGAACACGAAATATAAGCAATTGAAATAAAAAAAAAGAATCCAAGATGGCGGCGGAAGGGACCATGCGAGCAATGCGCAAAATCAGGTTTAAGATATGCATTCAAGACCCTTTCGAATAAGCAATAAAAGAAAAAATTTTCCCGAAATTTTTGAATCACAATGTTAAAGAACATCACATTGGATCAACACCGTTCTCAACTAAAAAACCAATTAACTCATTTTCGTTTTAGTATCCTTTTTGGCCTGAGCCGGTAGGAGTTAACTGGCTTTTTAGTTGAGAACGGTGTTGACTGGATACATAGGATCCTGGCTTCTTTTATTTTTTAATTTGTTATTTACCTCCCTCAAAGAAGCATTTTTTGGTAATAGGAACTTTTGTGTGACCCCTCCGGGTAAGACAGAAAATTTCTTCAGGTCAGTGGTTTTTAGGAAATCACTCAGTTAAGGTCACCCTTTCAGTTGAAATTTTAATATATAGTGACCTTAAGTTGTTAGATTTGACTTTGGCAATTTAAGAAAAAAAGGTTGACAGATTCATCATTCAAAATTTTATCAAATTCAATATAAAAATTTAGATGAAGTAAGAAAATAAGCAAATTTAGTAGTAGAGGAATTTCAAACATACTGAAAATATCGCGGTTTACAAATTAATGAGCAAAAATCATTATTTATGCAATTTTTACCAAAAAACGTAAACAATAACTGCAATCCACTTATAAAAGTCAAAAATCAAAGTATAAATTATTATTTGGATCCAAAATTAACACGGCAAAGCCATATTAAATACATATGCTCAAAAATAAGCTCTGCTTGTTACATAATTCGACACTTGAGAGACACACTTGACACAACAGCCATGAGACTGCTTTGCTTTGGTTCTGTGCAATCAATCTTACAGTATGGAATCATGATCTGGGGATCATCTTTTTTCATGGAAAAGGCTTTAAAAGCTCAAAAACGAGCCTTAAGGTGTATGGAGAATGTTCCTCCAAAAACAAGCTGTAAACCAACCTTTAGAAAATATCAAGTATGACAGTTCCATGCGTGTACATATTTCAGTACATAAAGTTAATAATACAATCGAAAGAAAACATAAAAAATTCGGAAATTTGCCAACACTTTACAAGAAATTCAGAGAACCTACGCTTACCATTTTCCCGCCTTGCAGTAGCACAACAATCACCGTACTATATGGGCACAAAATTTTTCAACAAAATTAAAGACAAAATCAAGGCAGAAACAATAACACAGCTTTTAAATAAAACAGAACAATTCCTAATAGACTCAACTTTCTATTCTATTGATAGAGTTCCTAAACTCATAAAAAATAAAAATCAATAGACCTAGGCATTATTTAACATTAGGTATTTCTGTATTTTGAATGAATTTTGTACAAAGTGAAAAAAAATGGATATCCTAAACAAGTTTATTTCTAATTTTAAAAATATTTTAATTTATATTTATCTGTATGTGTTTTATATTATTTTTTTAAATATAATATCAAGCGTTAAATATAATAATTTTAACTTGTTAAATAGAATGAACGAATATAAGTACATAATAGCTATTTGTTTGGATTTTTAATTGTATTTACCATAACTGTATACTATGATTTACACCATTGTAATTAATATATTTTATACAATTTTAACTATAGTTTTTAGGTTATTTATGAGTAATCTGACAAGGCACACTTTGTAGACCTTTATATGAATAAAATAATCTGATTTGATTCGATTTGAATGATTTGTGGCTTATCAATTACCAAAAATGCTTCTCTGACCGTGGGCAACATCATATCAAAAAATTAATAAAATCGGTAGATCGCCAGGAATTTATGTATCCAGTATGTATGCATGTATGTATGTATAACTGCACCGGACTATATAGTCCGTTCCATTTTTGTTTAGATAAAACCTAACCTAACTGAAAAAAATCAGGTTCGAAAGTTGACAGAGATCCAAGGTTTCTTCTGATAACGGCAGGGTATTTGTTTACATTTTGGCCATGGAAGACTCGTGAAAAGAATGAAAAGTAAAACAAAAGTTTGCACTTTTTATCACTGACAGTGCCAAAAAAAAAGTTCGATTCGCGCCGTTTTCATGGAAGCTTTGAAAGCGAATCGTATTGAAAACGTATTCACCTGTACATGAAAACGTAGTCAATGGAAACGCATGAAAATTACATTATTTTCGCGACCTAATTTAAATTTGGTTTGTAATGCTTTTTGTTTTAAAACGATAATACGTAAATTTGTTTTGTTTTCTTGATTGTTTTACAAGTTGTATACCAAAATATTATTTATTTCGAAAAATAAATTACAATAAATACATTAATTATACAAAATACTACCATGGATGAACTTGCGACAATAGACTTCTAACTAAAGACTTGTGGTTTTCCATGGGCTGGGTTTTATTAGATGTCAATGCCTGTGTGGCTGAATCGTTACACCTCAGTTCAAGACGTACGCAGCGGTTCGTCTTAATGTTGAAATTATGAATGTTTAGCTACATAGACATGGTTCATCCAAGTTGACTTTCAGCCAATTCTCGTATTTGGCCACTCTTGTATAGACACCCGGGTAGCCCGGTCGTCCACAGCCCACTCCCCAAGATACAATACCTAAAATAAATAAGAAAAGAAATTTACCTTTTTGGTAATTTTGACCTCTTTCGCTAACGAAAGTAATGTAATCATCTAAAAATCGCACTTCGAGATTTTCATGATCCTCCACGAATTTTGAGGTTCCGAAAAGTGATAAACACGAATCCAGACGCCGTTTTTTCCTAAAGTCAAAAAAAAACCCAGGAAATTTTTCTTTTCCAAAAAAATTTCGAATATCGGCAAAAAACTCAAAAATTGAACTTTTACGCGGTAATCCGCGCCTCACGACTATGAGGAGTGGTGGGGAGGTGGATTTTTTTTAAACACATTTTTGTAACTTTACTTTGCTTTTAGCTTTTATTGTTGTTTTTAATTCCTCACACCAGATTTACCTAGTTAGTTTAAGGTCCCAAGGGTTGCTCAAAAAAGCAAAAGGTTCATGAAAATGCTGAAGATATAGATATTTATTGTCAATTTAATGTAATAATCAAGGTCGATTACTGACACTGAACCAACAATATGCAAAGGGCAACATTGCGATTCAAAAGGGTGGCCGGCCTACTACCTGCGATATCCAAAACGCGGAATGATAGATCGGCGACATCTACTAAATTACTGCTAAATTATATTTTTTATGCAAGGGTCGGGTTCGTAGGGTTGTAAAAGTGGGTAATAAACGGTTATTATTTAAACCGAATGTGCTTTTGTTTATATATATATATTTAAACCGAATGTGCTTTTGTTTATATATTTGAGATTTAATAATATAGGATTTTTTAATTTGACTTAATTATTATTGTAAAAGACTAAACTAGGAAGTAAAATAAAGGTATACTCTTTTAAACGTAAATTTTTATCATTATATTTTACAGGCAACAACAATAAATAAGTGCCAATTATTATTTTTTTATTCTCGTTTTCTTTACAACCCCAAAAAAGTTACAAGTATACTGGCATGTCCCCTATAAAAATCAGATCAATCGAAGTTGCTTATGAGGTAAAATGTGAATTTCGGCATCAAATCGTTTTTCCGTCGGAAAGCACTTGATTAAAAATACCTTATTTCAAAACTTTGTTTTTCTATTTTCAGTTAAGTTCAATGAATTCCGATAACAATATATATTTTGAATTTGTAAAGAAATTTTTATACCCCCAATTCTTCAAACAAATGTTGCTCAACATTCTCTCCAAAATTTACGTGTGTTTTTTTTGTACGAGATTTTGCTCGAACATTTCTTTGAACATTTTGCTCAAGAGGCTCGTGTAAATGTTTGTCGGCATTTCCACATCAAAGGAAAGTTTGTCTGTGTAAAAGCGCCTTATGCGAAATTATTATAGCCAAATATTAAGTTGATAAAAAAATACAATAATATATTTATTACTTTTGAATAAATTTATAATTAAAATATATTTACTTATTAGCAGTTTCATTAAATTCATCCAAAATTTTTTTTGTCGAATAATTCAGACAACATGCGCCAAAAATTTAGTTGGAATTTTTAACTACTAATTGATTATTGGCCGATCTTATCTATAACATAAAGAGCTTTTAAACTTGGCCACGATTTTGGATTTCATAAAGGATATTTTTTATCAATTTTAAAGCAGGATTTATGTAAGCAAAAGGTTTGCTTTTTAATAATCAGGGTACAGAAAGCCCTGTTTCATTATGCATCATGCTTCATTTTTCGGACGTATTTCATAGTGTGAACACCCATGATGCATTCAACTTTCTAAGAAGCATAAAAAGGTTGCATAGTAAGAATTTTTTATAACCGTCCTGGTATAATAATAGTCGGTAGGTAGTGACTCTTATAGGTTTAAACTCACCCACGACCTCGTATCTACCTCCGGTGTTCACCAACAACGGTCCTCCACTATCTCCTTGGCACGAGTCTTGAGCACCGTTTCCCGCACACAACATGTACGAGGTTATCCTTGAGGCTCTGTATTTCATTGCTCTACACTGGGACAGCGAAAGAATTGGCACCTCGACCTCTTGGACTATGTTGGGTAGCATGCCATTCTCGGAGGTCCTACCCCAGCCGACAACTGTGCCCACTTTCCCTGCAGGATCTGGGACTGAAATATATATGCCGGATGTCATGCATGGAAAAACCACAAAACCAAGTTAATAATTTTTAGTTGCCTTAGTTGCCATAACTAAGAAATACACTAAAATTAACGTTGCATAAATTACAATAACTAGTCATTTGTGAAACGGCCGCTATGATAGATTAGAAAACGACGACACGCCGTTATTATTAACTATTGTAAATTTGGCAACCCACTTACAACGTTTATATTTGTGAGGTTTTGAACGACCGCAACGAACGACGGATCAACGACACCAAAACGTTGATAATTAACTAAAGTTACTAACGTTCTTTCATTCAACGTTTCTCTTTACGAGACAATTGTGGCCAAATAATCAATGCAGTTGCGGGCAATTTGAAAATATAACCGTATCTAACAACTATAGAGGGCACTTCCTTAGTCGCAGGTAAACCAAGATATGATTATTGCCTCCATACGATTTTCTTTTCCTGATTTGCGTCGCAACGCCTTTATGTAAATCGTTAAAAAAATCTGGCTTTTTTGCTGGATTTTGATGATTTTTGAGTTAGTTTTAGTAATTTTTTGGTATTCTTTTAGACTGGCTACGTTTTAAAATAGGTTTAAAGCATTTGTAAAATTTTTATGTCCATATCCACCAACTTGAAAAATCTCCGATTAGGCTTTAATCATGATTAACACTAATCGGAGTTTGAAATGAGTCTTGGCAAACAAAGTTTTAATGTAACAGACTCCATTCTAACCACCGATTAGTAACTAATCATGATTATATCCATTTCTGATGGAAAACTAAGGTGCGTTGCTAAATTTAGTGAATCGGAAAGTTTAAAAAGCCACTTTAATGTTATAATTTAACTTTAAGTTACCTAGATAACTATTTTGGAATTATTAATAAACAGTGTTTGAAAATTAGTCCGTAGTCGCTTCGGCGACGGTGTGGAAACGTTTCGCGACTCTAGTTGCAGACAACGTTAACACAACTCAAAAAAATCGTTACAACGTTTTCACGTAACGTTAAGTCGACTTTGGCAACGTTAAAATGTCGACAAATTGTTGTTTGGAAAAAGACAATGTGTTTCGGTATACCTTTATCAAAAATACAATTTTAATAACGGTCGACAAATAACCAGACTATTTTGGTTGCCGATGCAAAAACAAAACTTTTTTTTTTGTATCACGCATGCAAAAAAAAGTTATCGTCCATTTCTGACCCAAATTTTAAGAAAAAAAATTTAAAAGGAACCTTATTTTTATCTAAAAATGAAGCAGTTTTCTTTAGTTTTCTTCAAGTATTTCCAAAAAGAAATTTTTTTATACCTTCATCAAAAACATGATTTTAGTAACTGTCTGCAGATAACTAAATCATGGCTTTTTTGGTTACCGATGCAAAAAAACTTTTTTTTTATCATCATATTGATATCATATTGAAAAAATCTAATTATTATTGTCTAAAAATTTCCGCCAGTTTTCACCTAGTATTTACGAAAAAATCATTTAAAAACATCGTCAAAATATCAACCTGAACAATGAACACCACCGAGAAAAAAGGCACATCGCTATGGAAACCATTGTTATTTCATTTACCAAAAATCCAACAAAAACAGAAAATTTCGAAAGAGGAGCACTTCTCGCAACACTTACACTATAAATCAAGGTGGCTGGTAAATGAAAAAACGATATTTTTAAATGATTTTTTCGTAAATACTTGATGAAAACTGGCGGGAATAGCTTAATTTTTAGGCTAGAATAATTTTTCAACATTACTATTTTCCGCTATTTCTCTTTAATTTTGGGTAAAAAACGAACAGAAATCTTTTTTTGCACCCATGATCAAAAAAAAAAGTTTTTTTGCATCGGTGTTACATCTGCAGACAGTTATTAAAATCATGTTTTTGCTGAAGGTATAAAAAAAAATATTTCAATGTGTGAAATTTGGTTCTTACTTGATGGCAAACACACCGGACTAATATTCTTGGTGAACTGCACGGGTTTCCTCAGCTTCAGTAAGGCTATATCATGATTGTAGTTTTCAGTGTCGAAGTTTCTGTGTCTGATAACCGCTGAAACTGCACGCATTTTGGCCGAAACGTCGGTCGTTGTCGATTGGTCGTGATCTCCAAGGATTATCCTGATTTTTGAGCGCTTTAATCTAAAATTCGTTACAACCCACATAGCATAAAAAAACATTTAGCTACATACCATTTAAGGATGTACTTAAAAACACATACATAAAAGATGCCAAAAATATTTTTAGTATATCTTTGGAATATGCCAGATACATAATATACTGTTAATAAAACCACAATTTATTACATTTAGTGTGCAGTCTATGTGAAGATGTTAATGATACCTACTTTCTGACGCAATGTGCAGCTGTCAGAACATAGCTTTCAGAGACCAGCGAAGCTCCACAATGGAAATGTCCGTCGTAGACTATCCTAGCGACCCATGGATAGTGATTGATTCCAGTGGGTCGCCCTCCCACAATTCTGTTTTCGTGGTTTGACTGACCGCATTCTAAACGGAAATTTAGTAGTTTATTTTTCTGAAACATCTGAGTTACTCAGTTATATCTTTTTCAGCACTTGTCCGCAAATAACCACATCACGGCTTTTTTGGTTACCGATACAGGTGCGAAAAAAATTTTTGTATTTTTTACCAAATTTAAAGAAATATAATATTTTTAACCAAAAATTAAGCCATTACTTAAGTCTTTTAAGTATTTAAAATGGCTAGCAATAGTATAAAACAGTGTGAGGAGTCACATGGTAGCAAGTGACATCAGATAACGTAGTTGCAACATTGTGCGATGTTAAAATAACGTTCTTAACGTTGTATTAACGTTAAATAACGTAAGTTTGCTCGTAGGCTGTGATTGTTGGATTCGAGTTTTTTCTTGTTTTTTAGGACAACAAAATACTGCTTATCGACACCTCGCAGCCTATTTGTGCTTTTTTTACTGCGCTCTTTAATTAAACCAAAAAACATTAATTAAGCTGCTAGTGTTAAATAATATTTTTATAAACATCCCGATTAGGCTATAATAATTAATCCCCAGCGAGCTGAAAATAATTTTAGTATCTTTATTCGGTCCTAAATGCGTGTAATTTGGGTTTACATCATCCAAGGTGGTGAGCTTAACTTATGGTAACCAAAAAATCGCCAAATTTTTGCACTTTTTTTAGTCTTTTGCTTGTAGCTGGAAAACAGTGCGTCTGACGGAAAATGCCATTATGGTAAAGCTATGATGGTATTTTAAGGCATAAAATATTTTAGCATAATTTAAGGAGTAACGTTTTTGATGAAGCAATTTTTTACTATGTTTTTTTCTTACATTTTTATGCCATGATATTGCTCAAATTTTAAAGCTTTCTTTCCAAAGTTTCGATTTCTAGAATAAAACACTCAAATTTTTCAAGTTTTCACTGTTTTTTAGGCGTTCAAAAAAATATTGCCAAAAAACATTTTTTTCTGTTAAAATGAAAAATATTTAAGGTTGTTGAAGAGAGACGGCAGGCTCTAAAAAACTATTTTAGAGAAAGATAGACATAATTTAAAGCAAATGTTTAACAAAAATTTCTGTTATGTCATCTGTCTGTCATCTTGACTGGTGTCGTGCATATGATTTTTATTTTGCAATTTTTATCCAAAAAACAGTAAAAATTGTAATTTTTCAAAGTGTAAAGTGTGAAAAACATAAGATTAATTTATTTCAATCAAAGTTCTTTGCAGTCTTTAAATTTACCAACGTATTCTATCAAAGTGTATTTTAGCACATCTAACAATAATTTTAACAGATATTTAAGAAAATTATTTAAGGGGTCATCATGGCTTGACCATTATACTCAGTAATACAGAGGACTAAATTCTGCGTCGAATGACATCAAAAACGTCAAATTCGGCTTAGTAGTATAGTTGAAATCGAATGTTGAAAACAGGGAAAATTTTTCATTTCGGTGCAAAATTACATTTTGCGACGTCGCGCGTCGGTTAACCTGGGGGATCTTCATAAAGGACCCAAATATACAGACCGCTTCAAGCTACTGCGAACATAAAGGGAATCAAGTCCAATTTACTCTCCGTGCCGTACGACCGAGGTGGATTCGAAGCACGCTGCAGTGTTATCTTTTGGAAATTCATTTTGTTTTTATTATTTTGTTTTATTTCTGCCTTGCTCGAGAAACAGATGGGTAAGTTCTTAATTTAAATAATACATTTTTAAAACCAAAAATGGATGTCTACGAAGTTGCCGAAAAAGTGCAGATGGTCAAATGGTCAAATCGTCATAACCCAACACACGTTCGATATTGGTCGAGGGAAAATTTGCATTTGTATTTTGACGTAAGAACACAGTATCCCCAAAAACTAAATGTTTGGGGGGGGGGTATTATAGGGGAACACGTAATTGGGCCATTTTTTATTAACGGCAATTGCAATTTGAATGGTCCTAGATACTTGGATCCACTGCAGCAGCACATTATTCCAACTGCTAGGCAGTTGTTAGGTGTAAGATTTGGTGAAACATGGTTTCAACAAGATGGTTGTTCCGCTCACAATGTTGGCCTTGTTAGGGAATATCTTGATAATGTATTTCCTAATCGGGTTATAAGTACACGGGGAACTATTTTATGGCCAGCTCTATCTCCCGATCTTGCTCCTAATGCCTTCTATCTGTTTTTGAAGAAGCTTTTCAAATTATCACCCCTAACATGCTTGGAAACGTTAGAAGGGGTTTTTTATAGTAGGCTCGGATACTGTCTAGCCGAGCAAGGAGGACTTTTCGAACATTTGCTTAAATTTTTTTTTTGACTGGGAGAATCTTTTTGGTTTTTAGAATGTATTATTTTATTTTGAGAACTTGCTTTTATTTTGTTTCTCCTTATTATTTTCATTGTAACACGTCGTTACTGATAAATTTGAGCAGTTGAAAATAAAACGCTCTTATTTATCAGTGACAAAAAATAAGAAAATTACGTTATAAAAATTTGTATTTATTGACCAAATTCCGGTTTCATTGACTACGCTCTACACAGCACCGTGGTTAGAGGCGTACTAAATACCAAAGGAAAGTCATGCAAGTGGTGATCGCAGGCCTGAGTATTGGTTGCTTCACTGATAGGCGTGCGGTGTCTCTGCATGTACGTACACTGGCAAATTAGACTTCTTCCGCCCTATGTTCGCAGTAGCTTGAAGCGGTCTATATTCAACGCTACATTTTGTAGCCTTTTTCTAGCTATTTTGTTACGGTTAAATTAATATTGCAATTTTCCCTAAAACTGAAACCAAATTATGAATGATCCTCTGCAATACTGCACTGTTTTCCAGCTACAAGGAAAAAACTAAAAAAAGTGCAAAAATTTGGCAGTTTTTTGGGTGCCAAAAGTTAAGCTCATCACCTGGAATGATGCAAACTAATATTACACACATTTGGGGCCGAATAAAGATATTAAAATGGTTTCCAGCTTGCTGGGAATTAATTACTTTTGTTTTGGTTTTTTTTTAACCAAAAATAATTTCAGAATTTCCTTTATTTTTTGCAACATAGAAAAATGCATGAAAATCGATAACTCCGGACAAAGTTTATAAATGCTGAAACTGAAACTGAACTGCGAAAAAAAACTAGGTTTAAACAGGATTCTTAATGATACCCTTCTTCAAGCACATGTCTTTGTATTTTTAACAAAAAAGAAAAAGACAGAATTAAACGATCCATTACCACAGGTACAATTCTTTGTCTTTCCGCCATCGCCGCTGTTATCGTCATCGTCATCACCATCATCATCTGATAAAACTGAACTGGTTCCACCGAAAACGTTGCCCAGACCAAAAGGTAAATTGAAAAATATCTTGCCTTGTCTAGAGGAGAGCGGGGTAGTAGTGTTGTATAATTTATTGGGAACCTACAAAAAAAAATTATATTTGTAATGTCTAAAAGAGGAACAAAATATGAAAAGACAAAAAAAAATATAAAAAAGAGAGAAAATTATGAACAACAAAAATATCAAGAAAGGAGTAATAAAAAGCTAACAAAACCAAATACGAAATTGTTCAACATGGCAGTGATTGAGAAAGGCGCTATTTACATTTATAGCAATTATCTTAATTAAAGATCTTTTTTAACCAACAATTATAAGTTTTATATGACTGTAAATCTTGCAAGCATATGGCCATTAGCAGGTAAAAATTCACTTTCACTTTCATTTTTTGTTTATTTCTTTTTTACTTTAAAAATTACTGTACCTAGTCGTCTGTGTTTGTTTTTTACGAACAAAAAAAATAACCAGAATATTACAAAATAATGCAAATATTTATTTGCCCTGAAAGTTTTTTATTTTATTTTTACGGAGATATTATTTAAATTTGATCGAATGTAGGTTAAAAAACAGCAAAACTGTTTGAATAAAATATAAAAATTTCACAAAAAATAACATCTATCACAAATACGATTTTCTTATATAAAGCATGGATAGTTCACCATACAATCAACTATTTTATGTTAAAAGTAAATAAAAAAGATATAAACCTTATAACAAAATTTTTGGGTAATATCTACGAAAACCAAAATCTGAAAACCGCATATCAATAGCTGCTTTACTTTTAAAGTTATGATTTTTATATATATATATATATATATTAACGTTTTTTCAAATAACTCGGAAACTAAAGCTCCTACGAACTTAAGCTTTATAAAAAAATTTGTGGTCTACATTCATGGAAACTTAAATCTGAAAACCATATATCGCTACTTGCTTTTGTTCCAAAGTTACAATTTTTTAAAATATTTTATCCCCCTTTTCCCCCCACCAACCTACCCAAAAATTAATCAGCTCATGGTCAGATTTCGTTAAAATCGATTAAGGCGTTCTTGAGTTATCGTGTACACAGACAGAGAACAGACCGAAAGACAACTAATTTTTTTCGTCGATTAAGGTGTTTTGGAACCTTAGTAACTCATTTTTTATAAAATTTAAAAAAGTCAAAATTTTACGATTTTAATATGGTGGACTAAAAAAGAAAATATATTTTTCCAGTTAATTTTTAAATTAAATTATAAAAAAAGGTTCAAAAAATTTTTTTTAGTTTTGATTTTCACGTTTTATATAATGTGTTTACACTTCCAGCCACCTTTCCGAAAACACTACGAAAATTATATTATTATACACGTACTTAATAGACACTTAATACTACATTATGAACCTAGGGACTAAAGTGCCAATCTTAATCCCTACGGTCGGGCTACAATTCGCTAAGGGATTAAACGACACTTTGGTTCCGAGGTTTATATACCATTTATGCACTGTAGGAAAAGATCTTTGTTACAAAATTACGTTATTTCTACGCCAAATGGTTCATCAACTAGTCAATGTCTGTCAAATTATCTCTTTTAGGTTACCCAATATTATTGTAATGTTCATTGGCGTTTCATAAAAAATAAGAAGTCCGTCATATAATTAAGGACACTAAACATTTGCTTATAAGTGTGCTAATCGTTTTTATATTATTTATTCTTTACTTTTTACCTATAGGTACTTATGTAGTATTATAAAGAAACAGTTTAAAGAAGGTACTTTCAAAATCTTTCCGTTTCAATCTAGTTATAAAGTAATACTTTTTAACTATTAAGTTGTTCATACAACGCCTATAAGTATACAATTGAAGGAATAATAAGGTATACCTATGTATTATTATAAAGAAACAATTTAAGTAGGGATTTCTAAAATCTTTTTCTTTTAATCTAGTTAGTAGTTATAAAGTAATTACATAGCTAATAATAATAAACAACTAATTCTTCTGTCTGATTTTTCTTAATGGTACTGATAAAATTCCCCGATTTCTCATCAAAACTCTTCATCGATGTTATGAAGTCGCTTGCTTTAAAATGCAACTCACAGACCTATGAAAATAGAGACTAGAATTCTTGTTGTTCATAAGAGGTTGATCAGGATTTCTTCTACCTATATATTGTGATATAAAATAGTAAAATAGGTTTGTTGTATTGTAGGTAAATGTTAAAATTATATTATTAATTTTTTGTTCTAGTGTGTATTGTTTATAAATTATTTTTACTGCTGGAATGGATTTTGTTGTAATGTTGTAATTTTCATAAAGAATTATATATCTTCATGTACCATATAAAAATAAAAACTTACCATAGAGCGCAATAACATGGCATTGATCCATTTTCCACAGATATCCGGATCATTTGGAAAGTAAACACCGAAACCTTTGGCTCGTACCTATAATTGCCTTTGCAATTAATAATACAGCAAACGTTCGGCATTTTTAAACAAATTTTAAGAAAAGATGGACTTGGCTGACAGTGATTTTGAAAAATGAAAAAGAAATTTGTTATTTTTTATTTTTCCGACGGTTATGGTGACAGCGTCATACGTACAGGTTAGAAACTTATATCCACAGCTGATCTAGGGCCGCTTTCTCACTTCAGCTTAAATTTAAAACTAAGCTAAGTTAAAACTTAAGTATAAGTTCAACTTATCCTTATTTCTCTTGCAGAGGTGCAACCTTGGCTAAGTGGAACCAGAGAATATAAAATTGGGTTGATGCTATAAATTACAATTGGCAGCGTCGCATTTTTTGTGTTTTTTTTGATGCAATCTTGAGTTTCAGTGTCAATTGTCAAATTTTTTGTTTATTTTTTTGTGGTTTCCAAAAATTGAAATGTAAAAAAACGGACGATTTGGAAAAAAGCGAGAGCCCAAATTTTTATTTACTGTCGATTACTGTTGGAAGCAGAGGAGATTCACCAGGGGTTCCCGATTCACCATCCCCAAGACCTGCAGAAAGACAGGAGATAGGTGATTTGAATTCTGTCCTTTGGTAAGTTTCTATAAAGCCTGTAGTTAGATAAAAAGTTTCTGTTTTATTAATGGGTTGGCCCCAAGAGGTGAACCAATCTAGCAGGAGGTAGTAAGTTCGTGGAAAGTCAGAGATTTTTGAGAAATGCTGTGGACACCATGGTGTTGCAGCTACCTAATTTCGTTATAATTAAAACTAATTTTCAATTCTTTTTAAAACTGTTATGTCATAATCTTTTGGAAAACAGAGAAATGTATAAAAATATTGTTTTCCTTTGTTTTAGATTTCAGATAAGGTACATACTAAATAAGAATAACTTATGGTAAAGCTGAATCATCTGGAACTACAAAAAAGATACTACCACATATTTTTGCATTATGAATTCACATCCTTTACATAAGATTTTTCATAGATCAATCAATCCTGATTCATCATTTAAAGACCAATTTTTTAAAAAAATTCCGAGAACTCTTTGCATTATTTATTTGCTTTTTTATTTTTTAGAAAGTTCTTTCAAACGACTTTCCTATCTACTAAAAAAATGCAAAGACCAGGACTGGCAGGAGACATCCCACAAAAGAAAAAAAAATTACTAAAAGTGATAGAAAATCCATTAATTTTATGTCAATATGGCAGAGAAAAGTCAGGAGAAGGCCACTAAAATGGTAGTAGTTCATCGACCTATGTTGAGAGGGTATTGCTTTGCTTTATCCCAAGTTTGACATTTAATGTTAAATGAATTTTATTTTTTTTGATTGTGTTAGTTCCTTTTATTATGTTTTAAATATTTTATAATTTAGAAGAAAGAATTACCTACCTTTCAAGTTTTTGTTTTTTTTTTTAAATTACCACTATAAATAGGTACAGTTGTCAATAATAAATTCTGGCCCCTTTGACAGACAGAAGAAAAATCTTGATATTTTATGCAGAACTTATTAGTTTTTAAGATGTTCTGGTAGGCAATAAAAAATAAATAAAACATGATAAAAAAAACAAAATAAAAATTACTTTGTTTTAAGAAAATCTTTGAATATATCTTATTTGTTTTTTAGTTTTAAAACAAAGTATTTTATATACAAAACCTAAATAACTAGGTAACCACTAAATAACAGTGAAAATAGGGAGTTTTTGACCAGCATAAAAAATAACAATCTTTGTTGTTATTGTGATTTGAAAACCTGTCAAGAATAAAGTCACTTCGGTTTATTTGTAACTAATTCTACGCTTACCCATAAAACAATATATTATGCGCCTTCCTTAATCAAAAATCAATTTTAAACTTTTTTGCAAAATTCACCAGAAGACAAACATTTTGATGTGGATTGACAGCAGTAAATATTTATTTTGTTTATGTATACTTCTGTCAGTCCACGTCAAAATGTTTGTGTTTTTGGATAATTTTGCTAAAAGAAAGCTTAAAATTGTTATTTTTTTATAAAGGAAGATGCCAAATACATTGCTTCATATGTAAAAGCTTAGAAAGGTTTAGGAAAATAAACCGAAATCACTCTCTTCTTGAGAGCTTGCCAAACAATGGCAACCACAAAGGTTCTTTTTTTGGTATGCTGATCAAAAGCTCTTTAATATTACAACCAAAAATTAGACTTTGTGAATTGCCATAACTTTAAAACCAATTTTCTGATAAAAAAATACACAACTGAACGTATATTATACTTTATAGTTTTCAGAACAAGTGTCAATAATGGCATTTCTTTAAAATTCAAGATGGTAGAAAATTTAAAAAAAATATGACACTTTTTTCAGTGTCCCGGCTCTTTAGTTATTAATCTGAGGTCCCGGCCTATAATTTGGGTCCTGCTGAGTCCTGACAGGACTTGGCAGAACCTAGAATATGGACCAACACCGTTCTCAACTGAGAACGGTGTTGTATGGACCCTGTTTGCAGGAGGTGTACAAATTTTGAGGATTGTTCACCCTTTGGGTTTTCACTATATTTTGTTATAATAATAATACAACAAAATCAAGTTCTTGTTCTAAATATCATGTTAAAAAACTATTTGCACCGATTAATATAAATAGAGGTATTTGCTGAATCTTATTTTGATAAATAAAATTTAGCCAAGTTTAATTTAAGTCTCAAAATTCTTCCACTTAGCTTTACGCTAACAATGTTTCCCTTAAGGGACACTTTGACAGCACCAGCAAGCTACTTATCTTAGTTAAGTTGAACTTAGAACTTAAGCCGAAGTGAGAAAGTGGCCCCTATTCTGACAACCGAGTTCGTAGGCTATAATTAGTGACCGATGGTCACGCCGCATGTTTCCGAATTTGATAAAGCTCAAATCGTAGCAATACTAGCCGGTACATTTTTGAAATATTTAGCTCATGTTTAATAAATAATAAATAAATTAATGACAGATAAGCAACAGTCGTTGGAATGAACGCACCTTTACCGACACAGCTCCTGACTAGAAACCTTATAAATTTTCATATAACCATTAGACAATATAACGGCCCTGCCCTTGCATTTTTCAAAAAAAAGTCGTAGGGATAATAACTCTCCCAATCAAGTTAGCCTGGAAAAAAAGCAGAGCCAGAAAGTAATATTGAAAAAATCTAATTTTTCTTGCCTAAAAATTAAGCGATTTCCGCCAGTTTTCACCAAGTATTTACGAAAAAATCACTTAAAAACATCGTCAAAATATCAAACTGTCAAAGATTAAAATGTCGCAACAATGAACGTCACCGAGAAAAAAGGCACATCGCCATGGAAACCATTTATTTCATTTACCAGCCGCCTTGATTTATAGTGTAAAGATGGTGTGTTGCGAGAAGTGGTCTTCGTTCGACATTTTTCAAACTATTTTCCTGTTTTTCTCGGATTTTTTTGATATTAAAAAAAATAGTGTTTAGAACTCGCGGCTAAACTGTACTTTTTTTTACTCGTATCTTTAAATACCTCGCTGCGCTCGGTATTTAAACCAACGCTTGTAAAAAAAGCACTATTTTAGCCACTAGTTGTGAAAACTACTATTTTAGATCAGTGACGAACACAGAGTTTTTTTCAAAAGTGGGGTGGGCGGTTTGATAGGTGTTTGCTTCGATTAGTGTGGACAAAAAAAAAACACTTATTTATATTTAAAAGCAAGGCCGTGCGAATCCTTGTGTGGATCTAGTCTCATATCTTGTTTTAAATGCCATTATTAACACGTTTTAAAGAATATTTGCCAACAATTGCTTAAAATTAAACTAAAATTTCAACCAAATTATTAATAAAATAAAATATATTTTTCCACTAATACAGCTTATGCATATCAATAACTGTTTTTTTTTTCTGGATTAATAAGTAGAAATCTTTGGAAATCGCATAACATGTGTTAAACATTTCCACGGAAATCGCATCTTATATCATTAAATTCAATTTTCCAATGTTCTAAATAAAATTTGTGTTCTAATGGAAATGTGCAGTTTCACTTAGTATATTCTCTATCAAATTTTCTTTTTCAGCCAGAAAAACACCCTCACTCTCCTCTGCTCTATATACACTAAGTATATTAGTACTGAAAATTATACTAAAAATGCACTTTTTTCATGTTTTTAATGCGGTTGACGAAATTGCCTAATTTTTAATTTTAAAAATGTTTATCTTTGATGTTTTTGTCACATATATCAAAAAAAAGATGGGGTTGGTTTCATTACAAGGAATGAGGGATAGGGGTTGATCGTCCGTCTGGGACCGCCACTTTTAGAACATGATAAAAAAATCCACTTACCTTTGCAGAAATTTCCGGAACCAAGGCCAAAACAACAAAATAGCACAACAAAGTCAAAATGTCATACTTAGCTATCATTTTTCTCTATGACTATTTCATCACAAAATTTCGACAAAACTTTTTCAGAACATTATACATTTAGTACATTTGTTATTTTCGTTACCTTTTCGCGAAAGTGAAATTGTGTAGTCTCAAAACCAAACAAACTGTGTGATCTTGAATGCAGCAAGATCTTTCACCTGGCCTTTAAAAGAAAGTAAATTCTTTAATTGATGATGAGGGGGGACAATTTCATTCATATACATACGCAATTCAACCGTAATGTAACATAACCAAATGGATCCACAAAAATGACGAGACAGGGTAACGTTAGAATATTAATGCAAAGGATTGTGCAAAAATAGGATTAAAAGGGGCTACCTGACAATTGTATAAAAAAAATTGATTGATTTTTCGGTCAAACCAGGGTTGAGTATTTCGTTAGGATGCAACCCAGTAAACACACTTGTGACTTTAACCTAATATTTATATAAATTTAAGGTTCATATATTTATGTAAAATATGTTACATTATATTTACGTAATTCTCACATAAAAATAAAAAAAAATGATGTAAAAGTTCCGTCAAAACTTTGACTGTAAATTTAAGTCATCATAAGCAATGTTAATATTACGTAAATAATATGACTTTATAAATAAATTCTTAAAATTTACGTAAATATTATGTAAATAGTGGAACCCTAATTTGATATAAAAATATTACACACCTATTATATAAAAAATTATATGTAATATTTAAGTAATCTAATTTACGTAAACGTTACATCAAATTATTTACTTTAAATGAAAGTAATAAAATTTACATAAATATTATGAAGCAATGTTTACATAATTGTTACATAAAATTTTTGATGTATTCATTATGTCATCTAAGTTATATTTCCCTGTAAAATTATTTACGTTAAATGAAAGTCTTAAATTTTGCATAAGTATAATATAATCAAGTGAACCGTAGGTTTACAATTGAAATGTTAGATTACCATTATATAAAACAATTTACGTACGATAATTATATCGTTTAAATTAGGTAAAGGCTCTGTAATATGTAAAATTTTGAAATTTACATAAATATTATAAAACAGTTTGAATTTTAACTTTACATTTACAATTTTACATAATTGTGTCAAAAATTTTATGTATTAATTATGTGATTCAAGTTATGTAAATTCCCTGTAAAATGATTTATTATATAGTTAATTGAACCGTAAGTTTACATTTCAATTATTACACAACTATTATATAAAACATTTTATGTAATATTTATATCGTCTAAATAAGGTAAACGCTCTATAACGTGATTTACGTCGCATTAAAATTTACAAAAATATTATAAAAATGAAAGAAATTACCAGTGCTTAATAGTTTTTTCCTAATAGGTAGAAATGTCGCTAATGTCACTATGTTCCCTGTACAGTGGATGATAATATTATATATATAAAGAGCAAATATATTTCAAAATTAGAATGCGGACCACAAAGCAAATACCTACGGACTTAGAGAAAACTCTTACTAAGGGCATCGCAAAAAACAACTTACAGCGCCTCTGGGGACTTGGTCTCACAGCTCACGCGACAATTTGCTCCGATGACATCTATCTTAATTCATGTCGCAGCAATGTCATCGTTTTTTCGTTCCTTTCATGAGGTCTTTTCATTGATGTTTTTTAGTTTTGTGTGTTTTTGCCCTTTTTTGGACTGTTACAGTAACTTCTTGGATTTTTGTAATAAGTACAATTGGAAAACTATGCCCAAGTATTGTGTCCCAGTGATCCTCTGCTTCATCGCTTTCCACACCTTAGAGATCAAGCTCGCCAAAGACAATATTTTGAAATCTGAAATGCTTTATAGGTTTAGAGGACGCACCCGACATTTTAAACCAGAAAACTATTCAAAAGACTGTGGAGTAAGCCTTCTAATTCGGCATGTAATTCCATCCTTGCATTTACCGCCAGGGTCTGAAACAGACTTTAAGGGTAAGTACCGGGCAAGGTTTCTACATCTGGGTGCCGATTCCGGAATTTTGTAGGAAAGGTCGCACGGGAACGGTCACCGCCTTCATATCGACCAATAACGGGCTTTAAAGCTATCACGAGTTATCTGAAACCCATCCGACCGCGGCCGAACCTCCACTGCGCCCTTTTGCCGTGTATCGAAGGAACTCCTACACTTTCATACACCTCCCTCTGAGCAGGAGAACGGATGCTCTTGAAAAATGATAATCGAGTTACCTTTGCGCGTGCACTGTAGAAGCTTGGCAGCTTCTGAGCCTTCTTATGGGCCGAAACGAAGAATGTGAACGTTCCCATTCGACCATTCTCTCGAAATTCAAGAATCGCCACCTAAAGGAAAAACAGCCTATTCAATAGAGAGTTAATAGACTACTAACTTACCGTCTCCTTATTTCACTAGAGGCGCAACGGTAGCAAAAAACTTATAACAGGGCCCTAAGTCTTCAGATCGCCTTCTATACTCGTAGGTACATATTTTGTGATGCGGACTTGATATTAACAATACTTCGCTCTATAAGAATCACCTCTTCCGCCACTTAAACTAACCCGTCTGGTAACCAGAGACAACATAATAACTTACGGAGACTAACAGAAAGATAGAGCTGCGCGGGAACTAAGTTCCTGTAGCGCATAGCGCATTGCGGCGGAGTAATGCTTGTATTAAGTAAACACCTTCCTTGCCCCGTCCATCTCTTTCTATATAATCACAAAAGAAAGGCAAAATTTTTCAATATCGAAATATATTTCAAACAATTTTAATTTTGTACCTGCCGGTTTTTGCCACCACTTGTCTGTCAAGCCTGACAAGCGGTTTTTTTAAGGTTTTCAAAAGTGTGTTATTTTAATCAGCTTTGGTTGGAACTCGCGCTAGTTTATGGGATTAGCTACATAGTGAATTAACAACTTAGTGTAAAGTATAAAATGCCATTCAAATCAGGCTGGAGAGTTAAGCAAGAAGATAATAGGTTAAAATACAACCAATAAAAAGAGATACAGGTTAAAACATTTATAAAATCTGTAAGACTTTTATACTGAGAATAGAATTTGCTAATAGTCCTCAACATAGTTATAACCCTTTCCTCCTATTTTAGATTTTTAAAGAGTCCAAAAAACTTTTTGTAAGCTAAAGAAAAAACACTACAAAGTTGTTTAAGGTTTGCATAGAGCTAAAACCTTTCGCGAATGCATTGCTTTTTTAACACTAAAAAGTATGAAAAAAAGGCGCCTGTTAAGTTTTTTTATATCTATTTATAATTAAATAAGTAAGTGTCTGTAAAAAATTAACCAAACCAATATATGTATTTTATTATGCATCTGTCTGTACAAGTAGTTTCTTCTTATAGCCACCAGCTGCGCTCGTGTCGCCGTCAAACAATGTTCCCCAAGTATAACACAGTAAGTCGATTTTTGGGGTGTTCAAATCGGACAAAATTTTAGCCCATTCAGCGATTTGATTGATACCCGATTTTGAAAAAATTTTACATTTTTTTGAATTTTTTTGCATTTTTTGAAAATTGGCACTATTGGAAATCGAATTGGGGAATCAAATATAAAAACCCCGTTTTTTGCCCAAAATTTGTCTTCAATTCAAAACAGGCTATAATTTTTGCTTGTCTTTGATTTATTGTCATTTTTTAAAAATCGACAAAAATTAAAAAAAAACACTTTTTCTTTCAGAGAAAATATCGAAAAATGAGACATAATTCTAAATTTAATCTTACAATTGTCCTTCACTTATTCAAAACAAAAAAATTTTCTCCATCATAACCCTATTTACTATTACAAATTTATTATCTTTAATCATTTTTATATAAAATTATAATTTTTAATCATATAATATATTTAATAATTAATAAATAAGGTAGTTTTTTTTAACTCTCGCGTAGCTATTCCTTTCTCTATGCTGGTAACTTTGTAGTTTGCCAATGCCGGACCGTGTCAAGCAACCACCACGGACCTTAGTAAATCACCCACGTTGGCCCGCCTCAAGCTGCATGCTGATGTCGGACGGAGATAGTTGACGCTTTGCGCATGTCATTTTCAATCAATCAATTTTACCTTATTAATAACTTATTGTGACCTTAAATTTACATACCAAGATAATCGTTTTATATAAAATGTACGTAGTTTTTACTTAACCCTCACGTAACATGGATGAAATATTTATGTAAAAGGTATATTATTTTATTTATGTTTATGTAAGAATTAGGTGGGTTCTACGCATGGCATTATGCAGAGTTTTCGCACCTTATTGTGACTTAAATTTTTCCTTATTGTGACCTCTGAGTAACCCTTAATTTACGTAACAAGGTAAACCTGTTATGTAAATTTTACGTCATTTCTACATAGCGGTTTATCGTTTAAAAACCCATTTTAGGGTCGTTATAAACACTTTAAAAAATAAAAAAATTCTTCCAATCTAAAGAAAAACTTAACCCTGTTTTTAACTAAGTTGTTTTATTTGTTTTTTTTTTCGTATAAACCTTCAGAGAAAGCGATTTTATTTAAAACCGTCCTTATAAAAAAGCGTTTTTAGGTGCGTATAAACGTATTGCTTAAACCGGCTTTAATGGGGTTTTTTATAGGAGAAAATGTTTAAATTGTCTTTACATAAAAGTGCTTTAAGAGGCCTGTACAAACAAAGTAAGTGTTTAAAATGTTGTTGGTCGACTTATTTTCGGCAGTATTAATGGTCCAAGTTTTGATCCGAAAAAACTAATAAATTTGGAATAAATTTTACGCAGCGCCAAGTCACTTATTAGTTTTGCGAGGTAGTAAACAACTTGACGATAAAGCAGTTAATGATATAGCGAATATACCGTATTTATTAGCAATTAGTTTAAAAAAAATAAAGCGATATTTGTACAGGATGACTTAAAACTAAGAAAAATTTTCGCAAAATAACTGAACACACAATATTCATTTTGGCCCTATTAATTTAAATTAAAATAGGCCCTCAATAGAATATTGAATGCCCAAAAATGTCGGTAGATTAACTATATTTTCCACCCCCTTTACCTCCCTTACTATTGCAATTAGAAATTAGTTTTAACCAGAGAAGACGTATAAATTTTTTAATGACGTTCATTTTGGTTCTTAACCATCACTGCAAATGTCGAATTGTGTGTTCCATAATAAACACGGTAATATCAAAATTTGGCCTTTGCAATGACAGTTGTTAAATTTATGTCCTTCATTTAAAATTTTTTAGAAAATTATGCAATTCCTGTACTCAAATCATTATTTAACCTTTAATAATAATGAGAGAGGGGTGGAAATACGGTGAATCAACTTGTACTTCTTAGAACAATTTACGCCGTTTCGTGCTTATTAGATACTCATCAGCCAGGTGTACCAGAATAACAGACAATTTCCGTCGCACTTATGTGGCAAAGATTACGGCTTAAGCGCAAGAAATGCTGTCGATGGCGCCATCTGTTTGAACAATCGAAAGCAAGAAATCATCTACTGTACTTAGCAATAGGTGGAGGTAGCATCGAACGCCATTTCTATGCAGGTTTTGTCTACAAGCATGCGATTATCATTTTTGAGAACAGTATAATTTTAACTTCGCAAAATTTTGTATAAAATTGATGGACGGGTTTCTCAAATAACTGATTGGCAACCACACATTTTTTATCCAAAAATTTCTCTTCTAGCATCTGTTTTAACTCCAAATTTCCGCCCATAGCACCCATTTGGACAGGATAAGATACACTATTCATTGACCAATTAGTGGCGAAGGATTCACCAGAGAGGATTGATCAAATTTTGGTATTTTAAATATAGGAAAATGTCGAAAAATCGTTGCAAATAGGAAATTTTTCGGAGACTCCTTGGATTTGTCGGAACCGCCGATTTTTTGAGATATATACAAATCCACTTATACGTGAGTTTTATCTGAGGATATAGGTAACCTCTTGTAATGTTAGTAGGGGCGAGTTTGTAGATTCACGGATAATGAATGAATCAGCTGTTTTTTGTAGTTAATAATTTTTTAAACGTATTTGAAGTTGCGGTAATATCACCATCAATATCACCTAAAAACGCATTTATATTAAATGTCATTAAATATGTCAGTTTAAAAAAAAAACAATTAAAACAACTTAGTTAACAACTGATTTTTTGGAAAGTCAGGGTTGAGTATTTCTTTAGGTTGGAAAAAATGCGCTACCCTAATAGTACAGAAATATTCCCCGAACATTCGCTGAATGTTCAGCTAGGATATTGGGAACATTCCCTGAATGTTCCCTCAAATCCTCTAAGCATACCAGGGATGTTCAGGAAATGTTCTGTGTCCGCAGTTTTGATATTCCTTAGAACATTCATAGAATATTTTTGCAGGATTTTGATAGCACATTATGTTCTTTCACAAAACATGATAAAAAAAATAAAAAATAAAATAAATAAAAAAAAGCTTTTAAACAGCGATTGGATTCGAACCTGCAACCTTCTGGTATCCATATAACGCTTTTCCAACGACTTAACCTTTTGCGCTACGGGGACTTATGGAAGAGTTTATATATTAGCGGGGTATAACCTTTTGAACATTTTGGTTTACATAAAATCAGGATCACTGCTGAACGGCTCAACGGATTTTCATTTTTTTTTTATGGGATAAAAATTTTACCCCCCTCCCCAAATTCTCCCAAGCGGTAATGGAAGGGGATTACGTTATTTGTTCAATGCAGGATAACTCGCGAACGGCTCAACGGCTTTTCATAATTCTTTTTATATTGGATAAAAATATTACCTCCCTGCCCGTATCCTCCCAAACGGTAGTGGAAGGGGATTATGTTACTTGTTCTATGCAGGATAACTCCCGAACGGCTCAACCGATTTTCATAATTATTTTTTTATCGGAAATAAATATTAGTCTACCCAAACAAGCTTTTTGAAAAAAATAAAATCAATTCTGCTGCGTAAGCATGAGTGTAGATTTCATGATATTTTTTTAGGCCAACAAAATGGTTTTTTCTTGTAAAAGGAAAGAACATTTTACGGAAATTGGCAGAACATTCACGGAATATCCTGTATAGAATATTCGCTGAATGTTTTATCCAGGATATCCAGGGAACGTATTTTTAATGAGCTGTCAATATCCAAACGGAAGGGCATTTTCCGGACTTTAGTAGAACATTCAGGGAATATTCTGCATGGAATATTCGTTGAACGTACTGTCCAGGATATCCTATGAATTTTTTTTAAATGTGCTGTCAATGTTTAAAAAAAAACATTGTTCGGACTTTCGCAGAACATTCCTGGAATATACTGCATAGAATGTTCGCTGAATGTACTAGGTAGGATATTCTGAGATTGTTTTTTAAATGTGCTGTTCATGTGCTAACTTGAAAGTTCTTCAGAGCACGTTTTTGGAATATCCTACGAATATACTCTGAATGTGCCAGAACATTCAGATATTCACAGCACATTACTGGGATATTCCTGGAATATCCTGTGCTATTAGGGTAAAGCGTTTTTAAACTGTTCATAACGACCCTAAAATGGGTTTTTAAGTGATAAACCGCTTTCTTAAATCCCTTTGAAATAAAATCGATTTAGTGGTGTTTATACGACAACATTTTCAAACCGTTTTTGTATAAAAGCGCTTTAAGGGGCCCATATAAACAAAGTAAGTGACTAAGGAGATAAATAAATCTTCATTTCAACAAAAATTCATAAATAAGTCAAGTTTTTCCCAAGAAAATGTTGAGTTTATTTACATAAAAATCTCAACGCGTTTCGGTCTCAGTTGAAAGCCATTTTCAAGGGTTTTAAAATACAAGACATGCTCTTACAATTAAGAAAAATCTTGGGAATGTGAAAAATGTCGTGGTGTGACAAATTCTCTAAGATTTTCCTTAATTTTAAGAGCATGTCTTGTATTTTAAAACCCTTGAAAATGGCTTTCGACTGATTTTTATGTAAAGAAAGTGAAAATTTTTTTAGAAAAAATTTGACTTATTTATGAATTTTTGTGGAACAAGGACCCCTCTCTTTTTCCAGTAACTGAAAAATATTCCACGTAGATTTAGAAGATAAATTTAAAACGCATAAACTGAACTTGATGGTTCCGCTAGTTAGTTCGTAAGTGACTTGGTCTGAAAGTTATCCTCGTGCTTAAAGAATGATGGGTTGACAAAAAAATTCATTGCATTCCGTTTTGTTTACAGTACAGGTAGAAACCAACAAAAAATTGTCTGAATAAGTTTCACCCTGTGTATACCCAGACACTGTTTGTCATTAGGGCCCAACAGTAGTACCTGTTACACTTGCAAAGTGTGTCTATAATATTATAAAATGAAGGTACTCATTAAATTTAATTTGATTAAATTTTGTGCTCTTCTACTGTAAGCATTAAAATATTGGCAGTGAAAAATGTGTTGCTACTATTCCAGGCCCACCAGGCCGTAGGAGTTTTCTTTCCATCGGCTAACTTTGTAAGTTTACAATATTTTGTTAATTTATAATTTTATGGTTTACCGAGTGTGCGCAATTAACTCAGCAAAGTTATTCTTCGTTAAAAACCCTCGAAATTTAGCTTTTCCTTCTCTTGCAAAAACACAAAATTTGTAAAGTGATATTTTTTTATTTTATTCTTTAGTTTTTATAACATAGTTCCTAATAGCCACTTATTAGTTAATATCTATTAAATTCGAAGGGTGGCTCGGTAATGCACTTTGGTGTAGACACCGCACCGATGCCAAATTTAGCTTTTTCTTGTCTTGCAAAAACATAAAATTTGTAAAGTGATATATTTTTATTTCATTCTTTAGTTTTTATAACATAGTTCCTAATAGCCACTTATTAGATAATATCTATTAAATTCGAAGGGTGGCTCGGTAATGCACTTTGGTGTAGACGCCGCGCCGATGGCAAATTTAGCTTTTTCTTGTCTTGCAAAAACATAAAATTTGTAAAGTGACATTTTTTTATTTTATTCTTTAGTTTTTATAACATAGTTCCTAATAGCCACTTATGAGTTAATATCTATTAAATTCGAAGGGTGGCTCGGTAATGCACTTTGGTGTAGACACCGCACCGATGGCAAATTTAGCTTTTTCTTGTCTTGCAAAAACACAAAATTTGTAAAGTCATATTTTTTTATTTTATTCTTTAGTTTTTATAACATAGTTCCTAATAGCCACTTATTAGTTAATATCTATTAAATTCGAAGGGTGGCTCGGTAATGCACTTTGGTGTAGACGCCGCGCCGATGGCAAATTTAGCTTTTTCTTGTCTTGCAAAAACATAAAATTTGTAAAGTGATATTTTTTTATTTTATTCTTTAGTTTTTAAAACATAGTTTCTAATAGCCAATTATTAGTTAATATCTATTAAATTCGAAGGGTGGCTCGGTAATGCACTTTGGTGTAGACGCCGCACCTATGGCATTGCCTGGAATTTTGAAGCATTATTTCGATGCATTTCGGGCGCATTATTTATGGTATTCTAAGGCATTTTTATTAAAAAAATCTTGTAAAATGCCTTTTGGGGTACACAAAATGACCACCGATCTACCCCTCTATTAAATTATAATAATGTCCAATATATAGAATGGGCCAAAAAATCTTGCACAATTTGACATTTCGCAAAAATACAAGATGTCCGTTTTGAATATAAAAAAAAACGTGCGGCACTGGAGAAAAGTCATTGTGACAAAAGCCAAATCTAGGCTTTCGATATCAAGGCATTACTTAATTAAATCGGTTAAGAGATAAGAAAACTATACATTTTTTTAATAAGTGGTTATTGTCTCGACATTGTCATTTGCAAAAAAATCGCAGTTTTTGCTTTTGCTTTAACTTTTGTTCGGATTACTTTTCGAGCATCCAAGATGGCGGATAGCTTTAATACGCTTTAGCTTTTGTGTAATTTCACTCCCCCAAAAAAGTAACAAAACAAAATCAAGGCTACCTCCCATCTCTGCTAAGTATATGGAGGTATGCCTTGTTTAAATCAGCTAAGAACAAGTTAGTGTCATCATTTCAAGCGTTTTCAATACAAATTGTGACTCGTAATCAAATTTATAAAATTGCCTTGGGTTTAAACTACTGATTCTTTAGCTAGAGTTGTATATATGGGTTATTTAGCCGAGCTTAAGCTGAGTTTACTTTGTTATTAATCATGAAACACTTTTTTTGCACACTTATACTTTTAAATAAAAATAACCATTAGTAAACGTATAATAATCTAGACCAGGCCTCTCAGATTTTCTAAACTGATCCCCATGTGTTCTTAAGACAGTACGGAAATCGCTAGACCATTTATTATAAGCATTGCTAATGTTTCCTTGGGGCAAACAGTTTATTACTGTCTCTGTAGCTGCGGCCATTTCTGTACACTTCCTTTTCTAAATCTCACCAATAATGGCTGTCTACCAGATTCAAATCAGGTCTAGCAGGCCACTCCATGAGCCTAATAAAATCTGCGACATTTTCCTATATGCAGAAACAGTTAAATTTTAAGCAATAGGGCATTTAGTTTATGTCACCATGCTTGATTTTTAATGTCTTAACCAATTTAATTTAGTGACTCCTTCATATACAGACCGCTTCAAGCTACTGCGAACATAGGGCGGAAGAAGTCTAATTTGCCAGTGTACGTACATGCAGAGACACCGCACGCCTATCAGTGAAGCAACCAATACTCAGGCTTGCGATCACCACTTGGATGACTTTCCTTTGGTATTTAGTACGCCTCTAACCACGGTGCTGTGTGGAGGGTAGTAAATGAAACTGGAATTTGGTCAATAAATACGCAAATTTTTATAACGCAATTTTCTTATTTTTTGTCACTGATAAATAAGAGCGTTTTATTGTCAACTGCTCAGATTTATCAGTGACGACGTGTTACAATGAAAATAATAAGGAGAAACAAAATAAAAGCAAGTTCTCAAAATAAAATAATACATTCTAAAAACCAAAAAGATTCTCCCAGTCAAAAAAAAATTAAAGCAAATGTTCGAAAAGTCCTCCTTGCTCGGCTAGACAATATCTGAGCCTACTATAAAAACCCCTTCTAACGTTTCCAAGCATGTTAGGGGTGATAATTTGAAAAGCTTCTTCAAAAACAGATAGAAGTCGTTAGGAGCTTACACCAAATCTTACACCTAACAACTGCCTAGCAGTTGGAATAATGTGCTGCTGCAGTAGATCCAAGTATCTAGGACCATTCAAATTGCAATTGCCGTTAATAAAAAATGGCCCAATTACGTGTTCCCCTTTAATACCCCCCCCCCCCAAACATTTAGTTTTTGGGGATACTGTGTTCTTACGTCAAAATACAAATGCAAATTTTCCCTCGACCAATATCGAACGTGCGTTGGGTTATGACGATTTGACCATTTGATCATCTGCACTTTTTCGGCAACTTCGTAGACATCCATTTTTGGTTTTAAAAATGTATTATTTCAATTAAGAACTTACCCATCTGTTTCTCGAGCAAGGCAGAAATAAAACAAAATAATAAAAACAAAATGAATTGCCAAAAGAGAACACTGCAGCGTGCTTCGAATCCACCTCGGTCGTACGGCACGGAGAGTAAATTGGACTTGATTCCCCCTATGTTCGCAGTAGCTTGAAGCGGTCTGTATGCAGTAGGGAGGCAACTTTTGTTGCGTTAATTTAGATTTTATTCAGTATAGGTACCAGACATAATTTTTTATCGAAATAGAGGGGGGGCGGGGTGATAATTACCCATGATTTACAAGTGATTTTTAAGAATTGTTAAATTTTGAACCACAACATAAAAGTCTTGTACTTCCTAAAAGCTCAAAATTTATAATATTCTATCCAAAGTTACAGCAAACAACTCCACTCAATATAGAAGCTCGTATTTTTTTTATTTCTTAACCGATTTAATTAAGTAATGCATTGATATGGAGAGAATACATAAGGCTATTGTCCCAATGATTTAGATTTTCTCCAGTGCCGCACATATTTTTTTTACAGGGGGGGGGGGTGAAAATTTCTTGTTATATAAAACGGTCCACCATCTTGGATTTTTAGGAAATGTCAAATTTTGGACCGCATCGAAAAATAATGATGTCTTATCTTTCCAAATAGTCAAAACATTTTAAAATCGCCCGATTCGATTAAAAGTTATAGCACATCCAAAAGTGTGCAAGATTTTATGGCCCAACCTTTAATATCCCTGCAGTCCCATTCTTATTTCACCTATAACTCCTGCTGTCGTGCCTAGGCTTATGTCCCTTATTTTTAAAGTATCGCCAAATTTTTCTTTTGTCGTACCAAATGCGTTCAGCAACAAACACTAAAATTCCTAAAATATAAATTTGCAAAATAATATCTTAAAAGTACAGATTCGCTCAGTTTACGTGACGTCACGAATCTACAAGCGGGTGCTCCGAATCCCAAGCGGGGGCTGAGTCTTGAATTTCGTAGTAGTAAGATCGCACGGGAACGATCCTCTCCCTGATATTGACCAATAATAGGCTTTAAAGCAATCACGAGTTATCCGAACCTAACCGACCGAACCTCACCCGATTGCCGTATATCGAAGGAACTTTCCTGCACGTGCCCCAGGACCACGTGAACGAGCGCTCTTGAAAAACGACAATCCGCTCAGCTTTGCGCGTGCACCATGCAAGCTCGGCAGCTTCTGAGCCTTCTTATTGGTCGAAACGAAAGATATGAACGTTCCCGTGCGACCTTTCCTCAGTGGCGTAGCCAGAAATCGACTCTGGGGGAGTTTCATCATTTAATAAAAATCAATCAACTAAACGGAGGAGAGAGGGGCAGTTTAATAAGTGTTGAGTTTTATTTTTAAAAGCAAGTCTCATATAGTCTCATTTGCAGATTTGTTTTAAAATTAACTCTTAAATGCGCCGCAGGCAAAAATTTTGAAAAAACTACACTAAAATGTTATTTTTTACGGGTGACAAAAAAATTGCTAAGAACTAAACAAAATTGTAACAATATTTAATATTGGGATAGCGCTGCAGGTAAAAATTTTGAAAAAAAAATCTTTAAAGTTTTGTTTAAAATTTTTTTGGAAAGCTATATTGGGTTAGATGCCAAGAAGGGGTAGGTTGCGGTGGTACATATACATTTGTTGCGAAATCATAAATGCGTCACAGATGAAAACTTTTAAAAAAATTATTCTAATTCTTCTATTACACGTTTTGAATGCTGGTGAGAAAAATTCCGTAGAACTAAAAAAAATTTAAGATATCACACCAAACATACGTCACAAACCGAAATAAAGGGTCACAAAAGTGGAGGAGCTCCCTGGGGCTTTTGATCATGATTAATTTATTGTAGACCCCCCCCCCTGGCTATTGCTTTCCTACGAAATTCAAGAGAGCTCGCGCAGAGAGTTATTTATCGAACATGTCATTTGCTCAAAAAATTACATTTTAACCTCACTTTTCTATTTATTTATTTTCAATAATTTTGAAACTGGACTGCCGTTTGAAAAAGACGCGAGTTCACAAAGTAAAATAGTTCTTCATTTTAAGACAAAATTTATCGATATCTTTTTAAGTAAGTTCCGAGAACAAATAGGGGATTAATACTATATTGATTTTATTAAAGTAAATGTGTTTTAAGGCCATAAGAACGGCATAGATTTGATTGGTGTTTTTGGGCCAATCTCTACCGGGCAGAATATTGGAAACGAGAAAACGGAATCTGTTGAAATTTCTCACAACCTTATCCAGACAGTTTTTTGATGGACTCTCCCATTTCGAATAAAATAAACACGGCTAACAACAGTCAGAAATCTTACCTGGCTTTTTCATTAGTCGATGATACAGAAATCTGTAATAGCAAGTTTTGGATTTTTTATTTTTTGAAAAAATACACCAAATTTTGAAACATCCTTTGGATACGGTTGTAGATTTTTATAAACCCTATTATCTGATAACAAAAAAGTTATGGTTTTTTCCTTTGTAAGCAATATTCTGCCGAAATTCTGAAACGCCAACGTCACGTAATTTAGTAGGCTCAAGGAAACTGAAGTTCGATTGGACTATTTTGTAATTCAGGTTCCGCATATCCACCGGCCACTTGTCTAATGGAACATTCGGCCAATAATACATGTCAAGTGATAAAAATAATGGTTAAGTTCCTAATAAGTTATACTTTTCCTCACATACGGTGTTCGTACTGTGTTCTGAACACTGCACGATCTCACTCGAAATGGTATTAGTGATACCACCTATTTTTGATCTTTCAAAAAAAATAGCAAAGCGGTGTTGTCAAATCTATGCCGTTTTTTTGGCCTTAAACTAGGTATATCCCTTTAATTGTTCATGAAAGATCTCTCAAACAAAAAAACACGCTTAGGAGTAGTGAGTTCAGCGCCACCTGCTTCGATATGGCGTGGAATCTAATAAAAGCTTACTAAAACACAAATGCGTATGCCCTTCGTACGACAAAATTCTTACGTCAACAATCCATACGTTTGCGGAGTTACACGGCAGCGCTTAACGATATATGACGTTCCAATGTAAACAGTGTCAAAATAGAGTTAATCATCGGGCGTTTTGGGCACGACCAAAAACTATCTATTCTGTGTATCACCCACACAAATTACTATTGTGTAGTTTTTCTAAATGTCAAAGCAATGACCTGGAACTTAAACAAATAATGTAACACTTTGAAAGTTTGAAACAATAGACACTCAAAGTTAATTTTCAGTTTTATCAGCATTCGTATCCTTATCTATATCGAGTCGACCAATGAAGCAGGCGCACTTTTAAAATCATGGCGAATGCGTGACAGCTCCAGCTGATCACATGCACGAAAACCTCGTTAGGTACGTTAAGGGAGTCGTAACGTTACTACAATCCCTGCGTACGAAACGATGTTTTCACGCATTTGATCACCTGGAGCTGTCACGCATTCGCCATTAGTTTAAAAGTACACCTGCTCGATAGGTCGACTCGATAAAGATAGGGATACGAATGCTTTTAAAACCGAAAATTAACTTTAAGTGTCTAATGATGTGTTTGAAGTTAACTCTGTGTTTCGGACTTCCATTGTCATTATTTTTTTTACTTAAACAATTTCATCCACTAAAGAAGTATCAGAAGTAAGTAGTAATATTAAAAAAACTTTAACATCTAATAATACAATTTGAAGCCCTCTTAGTAACACAAAACCGGAGAACAAACATAATAAGGAATGCATTTACCAAGTTCCTTGTGAGTGAGGTGAATCATAGGCGAAACAAAAACACCACTATCTGTTAGGCTTAAGGAGTATCAGACGAATACCTAAAGAGGTGAAACAACGAAATCAGGAATCGCCGAAAATGCATGGTCAAAATAACACCGAATGAAGTGGACATAAGCAAAGATTTTGCACAAGGAGTTACACTGGAAGAATTCCTTCTTGGGCGGATCCAATTTCTTAAACTTTACGATTGAGTGATTTCCCATAGTATATAAGTACGTAGCCTTAGGAATAGATTTTAGTTTGCAACTGAAGACGATCAGAGATTGTACTGATCGAAACGTTCTGTATAAATAAAATATAGACAATAAAGTAACACTATTAATGCCGGCGTTAAATTTGATAGCTGTGCTGTACCGATGCCGTCATATCTGTAAAAAATACCACCTAGCTAAAAAAACCTCTGACAAGTCCCGCTTACCTGCTCCGATTCCTACCGCTAATATGATAAAAGCAGTAAAAAGATCGTTTATCCTAGCACTCGTGTAAAGTCTTTCCTTGTCACAAGACGGTATTTGCGGAGCTATACGATTTGCAATGTAATTATGAATTCCGGTTTCAAACATTTTGATGACACTAAAATAAACCAAATGTAATTTTTTTCATAAAAGCGATGCCAGTAGTATTTTCAATACGGAAATTATCACAAATAGTATCCTATAAACATACATACCAAAAATTTATTAACCTCTTGTAGGGTGACCTTTTCGCCATGGGCAAAGCAACTTGATATTTCGTACTCGGTATAATAATCTCCATGATATCGTACCGACACTTTGCACTACTAATATGCATGATGTTTTTTCTGGCAACGTGCATGGTTGCAAAAAATCCGTAGCCGCCTCTGGTTGCTTTGTAGATGCCCTCTGTTATGTTGCTAATGTCGTTGTGGAGATAACCGCGCAGGTAGATTTGATTAAGTTGCGAAATGTTGTTTTGGGTCTGAAAAAATGTAACGAAAAATTGGAATATTTTACTGATTCTTCTTCGCAATCTAAGGACGATTGCAAAAGCAATACCTAATACACATCTTGCGTGGTTGATAGGATGAGTTGTTTCATTAATAGGGTCACTGCACCAGACGATATTTACTGACTTCTGTCTTTTGTGTTTACAATTACAACAACTCATTTTTCGCGAAAATATTAGACAACAAACAATCACGTTTGACATTTTGAAAATATTGACGTTGCGGAATACAGTGACCCGATGCTATAGTTGGTTGCATACCCTTTTCGACAAAATATTAAATGAACATTCATCAAAATAGAACAATATTTAGAAAAATGTGTATTAGTGTACTTAAAAATATTTTAGACATACTATTGTAACCTTATTATACTTAAAATTTTAAAGGAATGTTATAGGAATATTTGTTTCTCGGAAAAATTATTTTTAATCCTGTAATGTACCTTGAACATCATTGGTGCTTGGTAGTAACGTTCCCCATATTTCTGTGAAGAATGTTATAAATATATTTGACGAAATATTACAGTCACATATATAACAATTAAAAAAGTCCCTCTGTAATCTATTCTCTGCAGATAATATGAATATTCACAAGTATAAAAAATTATATTCCTGGAACATTCTTGTCATATTCTACGAATGTTTTTGTGTTTTCTGGGTAAGTTTTATATATACTTTACCCTAAGGAAAATTTCATCTTGACTGTTCTTAGCATATCCAATGGCATAGTCACTATCTAGCAAATCATCCACGGTACGAATGTTTGCCATCTTGATTGATAAAATCGACGTAATAAATCCCTGATAAGATGTGTTTACTATCAGAGCGAAAAGCATGCAGGAGACAACGATGATTTTTGCAGACGAGGTTTTTGGGGTAATGTTACTACCTAAAAACAATAAAAAAAAACAAATTTTGAATCCACTTTAAATTTTGTGTTTTATTTTGCACTTTTATTGTTTTTACGTTCAACACTATAATACTTAAAATATATTTTTCTACTACCTTCTTCAAAAATGGCATTTTCGACCCGAAAAATAGGGAAGAAAGTGGCGCTTTGCCGGAGACAGGGAGGAAAATTTTTTATCCTCCCGGCTAGCCGGGATGGAAAATTTCCTCACCGTACCGCATCTGAACATATTGAATGATATATATTTTTGATTTATTTTTTCTTCCCTCTAGCGCAGTCGAGTTTCTTTGGATTCAGGAGGTAGATTACTTTTAAATAACATTGCATTCAAACAAGAAACTTTTACCTATTATAAAAATTGTATAGAAATTAACTATTTACAGTTTTTAAAATTAATAATATAGTTTGTTAAATCGTTAAAAGAAACGCCACCAAAGCTTCTTTCAGTTGAACACATGTTCATAGTTTTAGAATTATTTTAAGCATTTTGAATTTACAAACTTCCCCACTGTATTACTGTAATCAAATTACATATTAATCAAATTATTCAAAACACAGTTCAGTATAATTTTCACACAATTGTGTAATAAGTGTACACAATTTTTAGTTACACGACTCATTTAAAAATATTACACAGGTATATTTTTGTGTAGACATTCAAAATCATACTCGCTGATATTAGTTTTAAAATATAATAAGTTTATCACATGCATCGGTGTTGATGTTGATGGATTTAAAAATATGGCGGGTGCGCTAGAGCACACCATAAGAATCTTTCGTTAAATAAGAACCACGGGTCGTAGTTATATACCATTATTAATCGGTCTAGGAGACGTAGGCCTTGTCCACTAGGCGTGGCTATCGATCTTGTTAAGTGGATGCAGTCAACTAGGTGTAGAACAACTGGTAAAATAAGGTAAATTTCTTTTGCGCCCTATAATCCCTACGCCCACTTGACCTTGCAACTAATTGTCCCTTGGCACACTTAGCCACGCCTAGTTGTCCCTGCGCCCACTTGGCCGTACCCATGTTTCATTTCGAATGCCTACCTTGCATAAACAAAACCGACGAAACCCATATGGTAGCATCAGAAACCCTGGCTTCTCTGGAATCGCCATCCAAATGTTTGTACTTCCAAATATATTTTACAATTTTTAAGTAAATCGCCATAAAGGTTGCTACAATAAATAACATGGCCACCATGTAAAGCGACATTGTCGTGCCGAAAGGTATCAGAAAAATGTCGCGTGCGGAATGAGATTCTTCTGGTCTCAGGTAGATACAACGACTGAAAAAAAACCGTAATAATTATTTATTTAACAAGTGCGGAATGACGCGAAGCGGAGTTCGGACAAGCCGTCAAGAGCGATAAAGGCACTTTACGCATGTGTTAGGTACAATATTTTACCTACTAGTGTCTTATATCCTTTAAAAAAAACATAATAATTTGAAAAATGACAAAATTTATTTTTCAAAATTATTAATTTTAAAAGAGTATACATTTGAAAAGTGTGAAACTCAGAGATTATTTCTTTCGAGATTTTCTTTTGAGTGCGTTAATAGTAATTTATGGTCTATTAAAGTACAAGTCTAGATGTTTACGGACGAGGAGGAGCCGAGTCCGGAATATCTAGACTGTTTTATTTAATTTAAAATAAATAGCACATTATAAAACTAGGGAGTAAAATGGTACATTTAATCCCGAGGCAAAAAGTTTATAGCCCGACCGAAGGGAGGGCTATAATTTGTCGGGGGATTAGGCATCACTTTACTCCTGAGGTTTATATACTATTTTATGCACTTTAGAATAAGCAGAAAAGTAAAGTATTTTTTTATTTATTTTTCAAAAAATCGCACTCTGTAGACAAACCGCCACATGTACCTTCGCTCTGTCCTTATGTCAAACGATAACATCCAGTTTGCCGAAACGCAGAAACAAATGCGTCGCTATGTCAATAAATTTTACTTTATTTTCCTAGGGAATAAACGACCCACTTTATTCCCGTAAAATCGGGATTAAATTGGTGCATTTATTCCCGGAAGTGCATAAAATAATTTTTTTAAGAAGACAGCGACAATCAATCTACCAAAAAAATGTCATGTCATTTATATTTGTTTCAACAATTACTTTACAATTTTCCATCAAATTATTGTCAAAGTTTTGAAGTCCAGTTATCTTTGAATTGGTTGCTAACAGAAACAAAAGAGAGTTTATTTTGTTCCGTCACGTAGAGCAGTGAAAATGGACGTAATTTTGAAAAAAAGTTCAGCCGCAACAGAAAAACTGATTCCAGCCAAATCTTCAGTAAGATATAAAAAAGAATATGAAACATTCTGGGAATGGAGAAAGGTTTTTAATGTGGAAAATACCGTCAACGAAAATGTTATGTTGGCCTACTTTTTAGATGTGGTAAGTGTTAAATTAGTTTTATTAAAAAAAATGTTTTACATACCTACTCTGTAGAAATACGTCGTATTTTCGTAATTTTTAATTTCCTTACCTTTTCAGTCACAAAAATCCAGCAGTTCAACGCTATGGGCAAAATATTCGATGGTGAAATCTATGTTGGTTGTAAATGAGAACGTGGATATATCCAGATTTCTCAAACTGATAGCATTTTTAAAGAAAGGATCTGTAGGCCACCAACCGACCCAATCAAAAATTTTGACCAGAGAGGAAGTGGAGTCATTCATGAAAACAGCTCCAACCGAGAAATTTTTGTTAATTAAGGTAAGTTTTTTGGTGTCCATTAAATAAAAATATATTTTTTTAACTGAATTTACACAAGGGGATTTAGTATTTATACTTCTCTGCCTTTTTTAAATTATTATTTTTTGTATTGTTTCAGGTTGTGGCGCTACTAGGTATTTCCGGAGGTAGTCGAAGGGAGGAGCTCTACAACCTAAATGACGATGATATTCAAGATACATGGACACAGTTGATTGTAAGCATAAACCAAACAAAAACTTACATCAAAAGAGTTTTTACAGTCATTGAAGAATCATTTTTAAGCATATTCCGTAGTTATCGCCATCTGCGACCCAACAACACTCCCGAAAAAGCGTTTTTTGTCGGCTACAGAAAAGGAAAATGTATTAGCCAAAGAGTGGGCATCCATACAATTGGGGGAGCGCCTCGAAAAATTGCGGAATATTTGAATTTGTCCAATCCCGAAAGGTACACGGGACACTGCTTCCAAAACGTCTGCCACGCTATTAGCAAACGCGGGAGCAGATGTTAGTGTGCTAAAACGTCACGGGCGGCGGCTGGAAGAGCACCTCTGTGGCCGAAAAATATGTCGAGGAGGCTTTAGAGGCAAAAACAGAAGTAGCTAGAATGATCCAGGGAGGAGAAAACTTTGTTCAAGTTCTATACCAACAACACCAAACCCAAACTTACTCTTCCTCGCGAAAAGGTAACCCTGAAAAAGATTGCTCGTCTGCTGCTCATGTAATTTCAAGTAATTCCAATTGCACAATTAATGTGAATATTTATAAGTAATTTTTAGTAGTTTATTGTATAAAATATTTGTTTTTCATTAATAATAAAAATTTGTTCAAAAATATACCAATTTGCTTATAAAAATTCAGAAATTTAGTTTGAGTCCGGTAATGTTATTTTACCGGACTAGTGATCTAATAGGGAACATTACAATACAGTATGAAATAAAGTTACTTTACCACACTCGGTGCGTTAAAGTAAATATGGACATTCTTTTTTTGATATTTTGAAAATGAAATAGATACCTCTGGAGATACCTATGTTTTTGGTACATTTTATTTTTCCAAGTTTCAAACTTATTAGTTAAACGTAAAATTAAGAGTGCAGTTATATTTTTTGAGTGTATTTTTTATTAGCGGACTTTAAACATATCGTTTTCCAACTTTCATCTAGCAAGGGCGCATGCAAGTATTTGTTTTTATATTTTAATAGTAATAGGAATATGAGCTATACTTACATAGAACCCATAATAAGCTGCGAGAAAGCCATGTCTGAATACCTCTCGGGAACTTGTATAACACTTTCTAGCCCGACGTCAACTTCTTGTTTTATGACCCCTCCAAGAAGTTCAGTCCACTCGCCAGTGGCCTGCTTTTTACCAAGAGTTTGGTATGTTTTGCTGTACTCCCTTCAAATGATAAAAGTAAGCCATCAAATGTTAAATTGTTCCAAGTAAAATGGTAAATAAAGCAAAAAAAAATAGAGAGCGGGTCTTTAGGTATTTCGTTGTTTTTTCTTGGAGGTTTCTCAGAGCGAGTGTTTTTTTCATTCTTGAATGAGTGGATATTTTTACAGAAAAAGAGCATTAATTTAAACTAAAATAAAAATTTTGTAAAAAAATGGTTTAAAACCAAATATGTCAAATTTTCTGTTTACTTTACGTTATTCTGTGATTATTTTATAACATACTGTGCATTGAGAAGAGTAATAATATAGTCAGCAATTCGATCCATATTTTCTGAATCATTAACATCTTCTATCAGATTTTCGTCCACAACAGCAGATTCTTGAGTTTCCTTTTTTTTCCCAAAAATTAGAGGGAAACGGTGTAAATTTAGTCGTTTTTCAGTTGTTTGAAACGGTTTTAGATCTCTAGTTCCATTTTCGTAACTCCATATTCCTAAAAAAAATTGTATGGGAGGCCGGGGTAATTTGGTATAATTTTTAAGGCTAAAACTTGTTCAAAAATTATACAATCTTTTTTATTAAAAGTCTTGTTTGGCTTTTCAGAATAATTAGGGTAATTTTTATACTTTACACCTTTGTTGGTTTATCACCTTTAATAAAAATTATTCATGTACGCTACCGCAATGAAACCTAAATATCGAGTAAACTTTCAACAATAAACTTCTTATTTCAGCTTTGGATTTTGGATGAAAAGAATAGATTTTGAAAATCTAATGTCAAAATCTATATTATCGTAAAATTAAGGATGGCGAACATTTTGAATAAAAACTTTGCCATTTTGAACTTTTACGAAATGTTGGAAGATATAGAACCTTAAAATTGTGAGATTTTTTAGCTGTTACACTATTAAAGGCAATTAGACAAAGAGAGCAGCCTTATATCATTACAGGCAATCAAACAAAGAGATGAATAAATCAGGAAGAAAGAGTTTTTACTCCGAGAAAGGCAGCAACCACAGAAGTTCTTAATCCACAAAAACAGCATAGATTTGGCAACACTGATTTGCTGTTTTTGGGCCAATATTTACCGGGCACAATATCGGAAACGAGAAAACGGAATCTGTTGAAATTTGGCAGGAATGTTTATTTTTGAATTCCTCACAACCGTATCCAGACAGTTTTTTCCTGAACTATCTCATAATCGAAATAAAATAAACACCGCTAACAATAGTCAAAAATTTTACCTGGCTTTTTCTTAAGCCTCGTCGATAATACAGAAATCTGTAAATACACCAAATTTTGAAAAATCCTTTGGTTACGGTTGTAGATTTTTATAAATCCTATTATCCGATAACAAAAAATTTATGGTTTTTTTCTTTGTAAGCAATATTCTGCCGAAATTCTGAAACGCCAAGGTCGTGTAATTTAGTAGGACCAAGGAAACTGAAGTGAATTCGATTGGAGTATTGATATTCAGGTTCTGCATAGCCACCGGTCACTTGTCTAATGGAACATTGTTATTTTTTTTATGTCAAATAATGATTTTTCTTTTGATTCTTTTTAATTTCGAGACATTGCAATCCACGAAGTATGAAGCCGAGCATCAAAAGCTTTTAAAGAAGCATTAATAAATGGTTACGTTCTTAATAAGTGACACTTTTCCTGACATATGGTGTTCGCACGGTGTTCTGAACACTGCACGATCTCACTAGAAATTGTTGATCTTTCAAAAAAATAACAAAGCAATGTTGTCAAATCTATGCCGTTTTTGTGGCCCTTTCCATCCATATGATCAATGCCGGGATTTGAATCCGAGACCTTTCGTGCGGTAGGCCGATACGCTACCCACCGCGCTAAGGAGGCCGTCGGTTCTTAACCAATATTAAAAGATAATACCCTTTAAGTACGTAGAAAGGTTTTGATTGTTTACCCGTCTTCTTACTATAATTACAGCGGCGTACCAATATCATTTTTTTTAAAGGAAGGTTAAAGTAAAAACTAAAAGATTTTCTTTCTAAAAAACTCAAGGTTGTAAAATTTAGCGAAAAATTGGCAGTACAATTACAGTACAGTGAATGGAGCACAAAAGGCCTGCTAGTTCGAAATTTTGGATATGTTAAAAAGGTCGGTAGGTGTTCCCTCCGCCATGCGTCATTCTGAAAAAACCACCGAAAAAACTGGCACTTTCTTTAGTTTTTTTTCGAGATTTATTTTGACGTTACTCCCCTTTCTTTAAAATAATTTCCTGCCTGCTTGGTGTCGGGGTTAACGCCGCGACTTTCAAGCAGGAGATGCCGGGTTCAAGCCCCGGGTCGTGCATCAGGTAGACTTTTTCTTATAAAATTACAGAATTTTGTAAGATTAAGGCAAAACGCAAGCGGAGTAGGCCGAGTTAGCTAGAAGGCAGGCTAATTCGATTTCATACAGTCCCTTGGAGAGGACGTTAAGAGGACGGTCCCGTGTGATCCATATATTGATAGTGGAGCAAGTTAAAGCTACAAAGGGGTTTAGGCTAAATTAAATCCTTCTAGGAAAAGAAAACTGCCTTCCTAGGGGGTGCTCATCAGACCGGTTTGATGAGCGGGGTAAGGGGGGAACCCAGGGAAAATAAGTGTAAAATGTATCTTAGGCCCTACCCCTCTATTCACGCCGGTATCCAGGCCGGATGGGATCGGATATCACGTAGAGGCGAACCTAGATACACACTCCCTAAGTCGGTAGACTACGAAAGTAGTTGATGACCCGTCCGATTTAGTTAATAGTGCCTACGGGACTCAAAAAAGTGACGGTAATCAAATGAGAAGAGAGAGAAAATAATTTAAAAAACCAGTGGCGCACGCAGGAATTGGCTTCGGTGGGGGGGGGGGGGTTAAGGATAAATAATAAAAAAAATTAATTTGAAGTACAAATGTGAAAATAATTGATACAAATTTCAAATTGTTTATTTATTCAAAATTTTATGCCAAAATGGCTCATTGAGCTGAAGGCAAAATTTTTTGAGAAAATAGCACTTAAAATGCATTTTTTGACTTAAAAATTAAAATAAAATCGTAAATATTGATTTTGAGGAATTTGAGTTGTTTATTTACCCTTAATTGGTTTGTAAAAATGCTAAAACTTTTACGAAAAGACACTTAAAATGCCATTTTTGCCAAATTACATTAAAAAGACCATTTTGACAAATAAAAAAATTAAAAAGTTTTATAGCGGTCATGGTGCAGGCGAAAAATTTTGCAATTTATGATTTTTTAAAAATTTTTGGTAAAAATTATAGTCCAAGGTCTTGTATATCATTCTCTATATATTTTATTTCTGCTTTAATTTGATTGTGCCAATTGTACATAACTTGGCATCTCGTGGAGGGGTGGTGGCTAACACCAAAACCCCCCTTCAATGCGTCACTGCAAAGACTATCCAAATTATTTTGTACGTAGTTAAATTATCTACAATATATATTCTAAGAACTGTTAGCCTAGAGTGTTGCGGAGTTAATACAGTGTAAATTTAAAAAAAACTGAAAATTTTGCCAACCATGACTGTTTAGTAACTTCTAGACATTTTATAGCTCCATAGCTATTTATCGTAGAATAAAAATAGTACCACGAGATTCTAGATACGTTTATTCTCTACAAAACTGAACTAAACCTTTTTTGGGATTTTCGGTGGTTTTTTCAAGAAAAAAACTCGGATTTTAACTAGCCTACCGACCTATGTATGTAAAAAATTGTATAGGGTAAAACCCTTCTATTTACTATACTGTTATTGCAGAACATTAAAACGTTATTTCCCATTATTATATACCTAAAGGTGTAACAACAAGAGAGTTATTGAAATTCCATCGAAGTTTATAGATTTGCAACAAGCAAAATTGTCCGGGTTCCTGATTGTCTGATACGTTACAATGACAGTGTTTTTCTACGTATTTGCTAACGTTAACGCTTTCGTTACGTTTGTCAAGAAACGGCAAATCCGTCTGAACTTTTTGCTTGCTCAAGTCGTCAACTGACAGTTTTTGAAGTCTTCTTTTGCAGTCGTAGAGGCTAAAATCGTTCTAAAAAGTAAATTTAGTCAGTTATCATTTTAATTTAAAGTTTTTCATAAAAATTAAGTAAAAAAAAGTATCAGAATCCCTAATATTCCAGAATTAAAACTACAACAAATAAAAATTGGACACAAGAGTCACATTTTAATGTATACCTTAAAATAAATGTAACTCTTGTTTTTATCAAAAAAGGTGCAGTAAAAATTTTATTCTACTTATTATTATTTGCAACTTTATATTCGCATAAGCCAACCCTAAAACCTGTAGAAGTAAATTTTAACAAAAAATTCAAAGTTATCGTATACAAGGTTAGTGGGCTTAATAATCAGTACGTAAAAAAAATATTTATTTCTAAAATTAAAAAGTGAGATAATTTTTGCATTCAAAAAATGATACTATCATTATTATGGTTCTATTAATATTTCATATGTAAAATTGGTTTTAAAAAAAAAATAAAAGTCTTTTACCCTTTTTTCTTCTTTTGATATGCTTACTGCAACAGTAAGTTGGTCAGCTAAGTCAAGTGATGAATTTCTCAGTGTGTCAAATAGGTTATCTTTTAGGGACCCTAACGCCGATATGTTTGTCACAATGGTTAACCATGATAATCTTTCTGCTGTATTTGATAGAGCTGAAGCCTAAAAAATGTAAGCTACTTGGTAGTTGCCTGGAAATACTTTCAAATCTATAGACCGCTTCAAGCTACTGCGAACATAGGGCGAAAGAAGTCTAATTTGGCAGTGTACGTACATGCAGAGACACCGCACGCCTATCAGTGAAGCAACCAACACTCAGGCTTCCGATCGCCATTCGCTGCCGTTCGCCGCCGTTCGCCTTGTATTTAGTACGCCTCTAACCACGGTGCTGTGTGGAGCGTAGTCAATGAAACCGGAAGTTGTTCAATAAATAGGCAAATTTTTATAACGTAATTTTCTTATTTTTTGTCACTGATAAATAAGAGCGTTTTATTGTCAACTGCTCAGATTTATCAGTGACGACGTGTTATAATGAAAATAATAAGGAGAAACAAAATAAAAGCAAGTTCTCAAAATAAAATAATACATTCTAAAAACCAAAAAGATTCTCCCAGTCAAAAAAAAATTAAAGCAAATGTTCGAAAAGTCCTCCTTGCTCAGCTAGACAATATCCGGGCCAACTATAAAAACCCCTTCCAACGTTTCCAAGCATGTTAGGGGTGATAATTTGAAAAGCTTCTTCAAAAACAGATAGAAGTCATTAGGAGCAAGATCGGGAGATCGAACTGGCCATAAAATAGTTCCCCGTGTACTTATAACCCGATTAGGAAATACATTATCAAGATATTCCCTAACAAGGCCAACATTGTGAGCGGAACAACCATCTTGTTGAAACCATGTTTCACCAAATCTTACACCTAACAACTGCCTAGCAGTTGGAATAATGTGCTGCTGCAGTAGATCCAAGTATCTAAGACCATTCAAATTGCAATTGCCGTTAATAAAAAATGGCCCAATTACGTGTTCCCCTACAATACCCCCCCCCCAAACATTTAGTTTTTGGGGATATTGTGTTCTTACGTCAAAATACAAATGCAAATTTTCCCTCGACCAATATCGAACGTGTGTTGGGTTATGACGATTTGACCATTTTACCATCTGTACTTTTTCGGCAACTTCGTAGACATCCATTTTTAGTTTTAAAAATGTATTATTTCAATTAAGAACTTACCCATCTGTTTCTCGAGCAAGGCAGAAATAAAACAAAATAATAAAAACAAAATGAATTTCCAAAAGATAACACTGCAGCGTGCTTCGAATCCACCTCGGTCGTACGGCACGGAGAGTAAATTGGACTTGATTCCCCCTATGTTCGCAGTAGCTTGAAGCGGTCTGTATATCCTATATCACATGCCTCTGTCTGTCTTCTTTGCAGAGTCCAGTATAACTCCTGACTGATACTTGGTCACAGTTCGCCTAAGCTGCACCTCATTCAAAATTCTCCGGACAAATTTATATATGGCGGCTGTATTACCTTTTTAAGCTCTAAAAAAGATTTATTGTTTCCCTTGTATCTTTTGAGCTGCAGGGAAGAGTTGATTGAGATGATATCTCTCTTAATTTAAGAGATATTTGAGTTCTTTAATAATAAACTGTATAAAAACCCAATGGTCTTTTATAAATTTTAATCCGACGAAAAGTTAAATAAGAACCAATATGTTTTACCTCATATTTTAGTTTCTTTTTAAATTTGTTTGACAATAATACATCATTTTGTTTATTTCGAAGTTTCGATCCCGAAAAAAATCATCTTCAGTGCATTGTTTTTCTGCTACGGCGCTGTCAAATTTTACTTATTTATTTTTGAGATCATATATAATTAACTAGTATATAGTAAACCTGGACAACTAAGATATATTTTATGAAAATACCGGTTAAACCGAAAAAAAAACGGAAAAATTGTTTTCTGCTATAACGTTACCAAATCCAATAAAAAAAAAACTGTATTGATAAGACAAATAAGCCTTTTGAAAAAAAATTCGCATTGCCGCCATATTTTTTCAAAATTGTTTTTTTTAGGTATAAATGCTACTTTTCGACATACAAAACAAAGTATTTGGAAAAAAAAATGGCGACAAAAAACATAAAAAGGTTTAAAAAAGTAGGCATTTGATTTTCTTCGCCATCTTGGATTTAAATAAGGCTTATTTGTCTTATCAATACAGTTTTGCACTGAAGATGATTTTTTTTGGAATTAAACATCCAAATAAACAAAATTATATTTTATTATCAAACAAACTTAAAAATAAACATTTTGATCCGTAATTAATATTTTGATCCTGATGATGGTACCTACGAAAAGAAACGTCGCTTTAAAATTTCGAAAGATTATTTTGTTTTCCTAAAAAGATTGTCACAGATATGTTTTTCCACAACTCAATTATCTCTTAAATTAAGGAAGATATCATCAATTGGTAATTTTGACCATTTTTCCACTATTCCCTGTAGCTCAAAAACTACATGGGACAGACAGTTAATACCATATTTTAAGGCTCAAAAAAGGAAGACAGTAATGCGAAAACCGCATGTCTCTATCTCTAATAACACGGACACCCTGTACATATTCAAGAAAAAAATATATAAAATTTTAACTATACATTTATGAGATATAAAATAAAAAATAAAATTTCAATTTTTAAAAGAAATTATTTCACAAACTAAATAAGGTACCCTAGGATGGTGGGTGTCATTTTACAGGATTTTTAAGAGAAAATTTGGAGAGCCTAGCAATGTCTAATTTCAAAAATTTGACTATTTTTAGATTATCTCAAAAAAAACTCTTTAAATAAAATGACTCCCAACATCATTAGCTATCTTATTTGTGATATAATCGCTTTTAAAAATGAAATTTAAAAATTTTGATTGCAGATATCTCGATAACTAGATATGAAAATCCTAGGATATTGGGTATATTTATAAAGAAAATTTTATAAGGATTTAAAATTTGGAATCAAAAAATGAAGATCGCACAAGAAAAATTAAATAGAAATGAAAAAGTTTTCAGCTTTTTTGGACCATTATTTTTATTCCAACTTTCTGCGGATTCTTTTCAGCCCTGAAGATGATCCGGATTAGGATCGAAACGTCGGAATTTGATGTAAAAGTTTAAATAAAATTGGGATTGCACCCAAAAATGTCCCGTCAAAAAATAGCTACATCAAAGTTTTTTTTGAAATGTAATTAAAGCTAGGGCTATGTCTATCTCAAAAGTATAAAGTTCAAATTTTATATATTTTTTTTCTTGAATATGCCCTTTATGTGAACTGTGTGGTTCTTCTTAATTTTAATTTAGGACAAGTGCAAATTTACAAATAATATGTAAAAAGACTTACGTATTCCTGAGTGATCTTTGTACTATGTTGGTCCTTTAGAAATGACACAAATACCAGAGGTGCTATGAATCTTTGAGTGGGTGGTCGCAGATGCGTTTGCAAACTAAAAGTCAAGCCATTTGCGTTTAAGCAGTTTAGGCTTCTTTTAATTGTCCTTATGTTGCAACCTATATAACAATTTTTTTTATAACTTCACCAAAAACATAATTTTAGTAATTGTCTGCAGATAACTACAGCATGGCGTTGCAAGAAACTTTTTTTTGACCACTGGTGCAAAAAAAGATTTGTGTCTGTTTTTTACCCAGAATTAAAGGGAAATACGGGAAAATAGTGATATTAAAAAATCTAATTATTCTTGCCTAAAAATTAAGCCATTTCCGCAAGTTTTCACCAAGAATTTACGAAAAAATCATTTAAAAACATCGTCAAAATATCAAACTGTCAAAGATTAAAATGTCGCAACAATGAACGTCACCGAGTAAAAAGGCACATCGCTATGGAAACCACCCAAGCAGCAATTTAACGGCGTAGCGATATTGTTAAATGCGACCCGACGTTATGATGCGACGTCGTTTTAGCCAACGTGCCGACGACCCGGCTTTACACCAAAATGGTGCATGATTTTTGAGTCCTTACGTCGTTGTACAGTGACTAGAGTCGGAATAGTAATCGTTCTTGTTACGTCGTAAAATACGACCCAAAATGACTACACTAGCGCCCTCTTTGTTATTGATTTTTTGGTGGTGTTTCACTACACAAAATGTTGCCCATCTCAAACTTTGGGATTTTCGGTTATTAAAATGAACTTATTTTTATACACTTTAGAAAATGGCAAACAAAAAAGTATAATTAGTATTTATATGGCTACTATGGGAGCAAAATTTAAAAACCCAATTCGGTTTACTGACAAATATGCTTAGAAAACGAATGAAAAAACACGCGCGCCCTTTATTTGTTTGCGTTTAAACGAAAAATATTGCTTTTTTTAATGTAAAAAAAATGGATGCTACTAAAGCCCTCTTTTTAGGATTTCATGGTGAAATACCTATCTCGCCCGCAACAGAAAACGTCTCCAAAATGCCACTTAATGGTTTTTGTAGTATTTTTTGCCGTGTTTAGTACAACTAAACAATGGCGACCACTTCGAACATAAACAACGGCATCAAAAATATCGAATATTATGAGAATTCCAAAAAATACACATAAATGGACTACAGTCGTCAAACATTCCCAAATCAACCACTTTCCACGACCGTTGGTTACTATCAACCCAACATGCGACTGGAAAACGCTCCAACAATTCCGCCGATGACAGTTGACAGTCCCCATAACCTTACTTTTTATTCGATTTTTCTAAATAAATGGTCGGTGAACTGGGAAATAAAATTTAGTTTTTTCAAATATGGCAGAACACTTCAAAGATCCTACTTCTTGCTGTGGATCAGACATTACTGTTTAAAGACCACCAGTTTTTCTTTTTCGCCCATATACTTGTAGGATAATGCCATCTCTCTTTCAGGAGCCTAATTCTTGAGCAGGGAACGACATAGATTTGTGTCGAATGATGACACGTCGAACGCATTTCGTGTTCTTGAGCGGTGATCGCTCATTTCATTCTATAAAAAATTGGGTTTTTCCGCTCCCCGACTCAAAGCCAAGGATCGGTCCCATTTCTTCTTAAAAGGCAAACATACGCGTAAAATGTATAATTTTCAATCTAAAATTTTGAAGAGGTTTCAAGGAAAAGCATATTTTATTCGAGGGATGGTATTATTCCCCGGGATTGATCCCTTCTCTTGAGGGCCCATGACCAGTTGAGCCAGTTATTTAAAATCTAGAGAGAGATAAGGCGATCTAACGTACATAATGGCGGCAGAGAAGAAGAATATAATGCTTTTCTTCTTCACAAGAAAAGGGCACTTAAGTTCGTCAAAACTCCGCAAGACCGGCCAGAAACGTCGCAAGTTCACGTAATGTGAAAGCTGTTTAGACGTTGATACGTCGGCAGAACATAACTAGAGTCTCATAAAAACGTCCACACGACGTCACTGGTTTACTAGAAAATGCACCAACGCGTGACAGGTCGGCTAAACGTTGGGTAGGCGGTAAAAACTTTACTGCAGTATTATCTAACGTTAAAGCAACGAAATTTTGTCGTAATATGTAAGATCGTCTGAAGATCACTAATTTATACATCCAAATTAACGTCCATTTAGGAGAAGTATGTGGTTATTGATCAGAAAATTGTTGCTTGGGCATTGTTATTTCATTTACCAGCCGTCTTGATTTATAGCGTAAAGATGGTTTGTTGCGAGAAGTGCTCTTCGTTCGAGATTTTGAAAAGTATTTTCCTGATTTTTTTGGATTTTTTTGATAAAAGTAAAAAGAAAATAGTGTTAACAACTCGAGGCTAAACTATGATTTTTTCATTCGCATTTTTAAATACCTCGCTGTCCTCGTAAGTTAAACCAACGCTTGTAAAAAAAGCACTATTTTAGCCACCAGTTGTTAAAACTACTATTTAAGTTTGGGTAGTGTGTTCTGACTTGAAATAAGGAGTGAAAAAAAGTTTTCGGCACAACTTTAGTTTGTTTCTTCCACAAAATAGGTTTTGAAAAAAATAAAAAACTAGTTTTAAAAAAAAATTAGGTATTATGTTCTAACCAAAGAAATTAAATTGAAAATTCTAACCTTTTCGTATATCTTCATCAACGATATAAAAATGATGAATATTCCTCCATTTAGCATAATCAATAATTAGTTGTCTAATTTCGTCACTAAAAAAAGTTTTGCAGGAATCATTAGCATTGTTCTCGGCAAACACGCCATTTTTATTCCAATCGTCCTGCTTTTTCCAATTCCACCTTTGACACAACGTTATAGTTATCATAAAGGTTAAAACAGCAAAGGAGATTAGGTGCTTTTTAGGCATTTTCGGATTTTACACTAACTAATTTCTCTGGAATAAGGCGGTATTTTATTATGGAGCTTTTAAAACTAGAGAGATTTTATGTACCTAGTTCAAATTAAACGCAAAACTTAACGCATTTGATTTCAAATGCACAAATGTTTCAAAAGGAATTTTGGGAACATTACAAATACAGAAAAACGAAAAAACTTTAAACTCCAAAACTTTTAAATTAAAAAATATATATCATTTCAGATGGTACACATCACAAATAACAATTATAATTTATGGTTTCTAAAAAATTAATCAATTATTATCATATTATTTTTATACACTCTACTAAAAACACTGATGTGGGTCCCAGGTCATGAGGGAATACCAGGGAACGAGAAAGCGGACGACCTTGCCAGACTACGAGTCGAAGCCCAATGCATTGCGGAACCTCTTCTGGGAATAACAAGGAAACAGGTACCGAAGGAGCTCAACAAATGGGCGAACATTGAACTTAAGACATCCAGTGCGGCTATTCTTGAATCAAGAGAAAATTTTCTCCCGCGGAGTCAAATTCTGTCGCTACTATGCATATAATTGGTCCCAATCTTCGGTTTAAATCGGTTTCTCTTACTTTTGTCCGATATTGATTGATTAGTCAAGACCAATAAAATTATTTTGGATCAATATCGGGCAAAAGTGAGAGAAACCAATTTAAACCTAAGATTAAGAAGATTTTCCCTCGATTCATGAATAGACGCACTGGAGGCTAGACTCAGAGTGCAGACAGTCCAAGCTATTCGTGGATGGTCCGAATGTAGTCAGAACTAAATGGCTCTTAGGCAAGACCCGAAAGAACATTGCACTGCTGACAGGGAACTGGGCATAAGGCTGAAGACAAAATTGAAAATATAAGCTACTGGATACTAGTGACAGACTTTCAAAGCCATTAAATCAATGCTTTAGGTTAAAATAAAAATACTAAATGCCGGCTACTAGTGACAGTACAAAACACTAAAGTTTTGGTATTTTGTATCTTGTAATTTGTATCTCTTTAACAAAAATGGTGTAAAAAAGTAAGGTAATTTGTATTTAGTCGCTTGTATTTTCAATTGTGCCTTCAGCTTAATAGGCTGAACAAACATCTGACACAAATGAGAGTAGCAGGAGATCCCGTGTGTCGCGCTTGCTGGCTCGAAGAGGAATCGGCGCACAGTGTTGCCAGGAAGTTGGGAAAAGTATCATTTGCAATTTGAAAAATTCTCAAGTTTATCGAAAAATTATCATAGTTTTTATTTTTGGTTGACACGGGCATAAAATGTATTGTTATTGTTGAGTTGCCGATAAAAAACATACCCACAGTTTTTGTGCTTTTTGTTTCGCAGTAAAGGAGAAAGTGTGAGAGAAGATCATCAGATGACCGACGTCATCAACGAATATCAACTGTTGTCAATGTATAACTGTTCTAATATGTATACACCTACTATTAATTTGAATTTTCAAAAAATAAACAATAAATTAATATTGACTTTACAATAAAAAGCAGAGTTGTTAAAAAGTCATGCAAGTATAAAAAACAAGATGGCTGCCTAACTACAAAAAATGCACCTGTTTTAAAATAGTGGATGGGCCAAGCGCACGATCGATGTAACCATATTACTTATTATTATTATATAGTTTCTTATATCAATTTTAAAAATAGTCTTCACTGTGTGTGTTGGACGGATTATAACAATTGATGGCGTTTTATGTGAGGATTTGTTAAATTATCATAGATTGAGGGGTTGGTAATAGGTCATTATTAATTATAGTGTTTCACCAAAATTATTATACATTCTAATAATTATGATGTTCCGATGCATAAGCCAGATCATGTCAGCAGCTGAAGTGGGAATTTCCCACGATAGAGGAAGAAGAGCTGCACTCGCTCAAATGGACCGACATAGAGTTCATAAATTTTAGATGGATTTCACCAGTCGAACAATAGAGTTTCTAAATTTTTCCATGGATTTCACCAATCCAACAAATGTTGGCACTGATCGCCACCGGCTTCGGGAGTCGGTGGAAAGTCGTTGTTGGATTAAACATAACCCTACTTTATGGTTATTTATTTTTTCCAGTTTTTTTATAACTTATTCAAACCAAGATATTTTTTTATACATTTTGGTTAGTACAAGGTACAGTACGGGATGCTTAATGAAGTGGTGAGCCATAAAATTAATGCAAAATAGTTTCAAGTGAAGACGGATGATGATTTAGATATCATACTAAATTTGAAAACTATGTTGAAGAAACTGTCTTGAAGTACAGCATGAGTGCCCTTAACGACGGTATTCATAGTGGTTCCTCAAGGCTCCTTCCTTCCTTCGCCCATAAGAATTTACATTTCCCAAGGAAGAAGGGAGCATTGGGAACGACTATGAATAGCGCCCTTATAAATCACATTTTCGATTTTTTTGAGCCGAAGTTGAGGTATGAAGTGTGATCATTGTCACCGCAACGCGTTCTTTTTGTATTCGATTGAACAACGACATTTCATCACTGCTAGATGTCAGATGGATGTCACATCCATCTGTCAACCGAATTTTGGCACCGATGTTCCACCGCTGTCAAAAAAATGTTGAATTTACAAACTCGCCCATGCTGAGCTTCGTATAGAAGACAGGGAGGCCTGAAGAGAGAGTTGCAGCGGAATAGGGGTGAGAAACGGGGTATGGCAGAAAGGGCCCATGAAGATGCCCAATTGCAATTGCAATACTACTACTATACACCCTACTAGCAGTTAATAGTACTTAAAAAAATTAGTCACTTGCTATTAAAATAATTATTATACGCGCTACTAGCAGGGCGACGTAAGACGTGTAGCATATACCCATACACAAGAAAAAAAATCCATTTTAGCAATGAAGCCAATGGTGAACCGATCGAAGATGCAAAAAAAAAGTTTGAAAATAGAAACTTTATAGTACCAGATTGACCATGCAGGCCACTAATGCTCTGGAACTGAGATTTAAATTACTAAGAGAGCTTGGTGGTTATTAAAGATTTTTGTACGACATAACTACACTAAAAAACATATCTAAAGAAAATCTTCTACAGCACTGAAGAGAATTGGATTTTGTATTAAAAGATGGGAAACGTTTGGATGTTTGTGAATTGCTATTAGTGAAAAACCAATAGTTTTAACTCTCAAGAGCAAAATTTGTTCACTGAATAAGATTTATTATTACAGGCAACGATCTTGGGGCTACGGATGGTACTAAACTGGTAAAGCATTTGTTAATAATTTTAAAAACCCATGCTGAACCATTTATTATATATCAGGGCCCGAATCTTGTAATTAAAAGCGCTTACCGTTTTCAAAAAACGTTTACCCATCGTTTGCTGTTTTGCCCGTCATTCTGAGAAACGCTTAGCGTGGCATAAAATAAAACTGTGCATCAAACACTGAACAAGAATTGGTTTGAATATGTCGTAGGTTGTAGGCACAACTTCAACTCTTTCTTTTAAGAACGCTAACAACAATTTACTAAGATCTAAAATAGTACCTCCCACAGGTCTAAATATTTACACCTGCGGGGGGGTGCTTAATTTTAAAACCAATTTTCAAAAAACACTTACCCATACAGAAAAGACACAAAGTTGATTATTTTATGTTTTTATTGAAAAATACCACTGAAAAACTGCTTTTTTTTTCTCAAAATACACCACATTTTAAAAGAGAATGCTCTAAAACTCAAATGGCAAATGGCGAATACGCCAAAAATTTTGCACATAATAGCTTCATTATTTGTTTTTACGGTTATAGAATTGGTGATTTTTTAGACCACCTCAGGGGGTGGTTTAAATTTATAGCCCCCAGAAAGGATTGTTTTGTGGCATTTGGTAATAATTCGTTTATAATTTCCCTAAGTAACCGGTTTTATAAGGATTAATTTACCTTATTTAATATCCCAAGTTGTTCATTAACAAATAAAACACCTTCTGTTTTGTCCAAAAAAACGCCATATTTTGAACCCGTTTTCAGCACAAAAAATATATTTATGAGGGCACTACGAGGCAAAACAAACATAAGTGAAGGTCACTGATTATGCACGAAAAATATACCAAACAAAAAAACCCAAAACAACTATATTAATTTATTTACAAACTGGAAGTAAAACATTGAGGTTATCTAAAAGCTCAGTCAAAAAAGCTTTCCTTACTCAAAAGCCACTCATTTTAAAGCTGTAGCTTTCATCAGTAGAGGTTGGTGCAAGAAGAGGTAAAAGCTCCGAACTCGCTGTTTGTGATTGACCGTAGCGCTAATATTTTTTAACTGACATTTCGACAGTGACAAAAATGTAAAAAAAACTTGCATTTAAGTTTTTTAATACATTTCATAAATAAAAACAACTTTCAAATAAATACGAAATTAATCTACTACTTATTTTATTATTCCTCATCTAAATTGTTGTATGACATTAAGTATTAATTGAAAAAATTAACGAATAAGGTTAAGTTTTAACTAGAGTGACATATAGCCCCAATTTTAATTTATTCTACAGAGTGTTTACTATGTAAACCCCGCGTGGGTTTAAATTTTTTAATTTTCTTTTCTTCTAAATTGAAACTTTCTTCTTAAATCCAACAAAAGATTGTGTTAAAATGATTATTCAATAAACAAACTTATTAAAATTCTTCTTATAATTCAAACTATGTCCAAAACTCAAGGTGGGTTGGTTTAAAATAGACTAAACCCTTTTAGTAAATCCCACCGTAAGTGTCTATCAACTGCAACTGCTTTAGGTATAACCTGTTTATTGTGTAACTTAAACATATTGAACTCCAAAATCTCTCTTATTCTAATTAGACTCCTTTTATTGAGTGCTTTAATTGAGAAGTTTCCAAATAAAAAATCAAAATAAAAACTTGATTGTGAGGCAAACCTATGTAGTGACACGATACCTGGTAATTTACGTACAAAATATCAGTTTGTTAATTGGGAAAAACATATTGTTAACATGCACAAAACCAATTTCTAACGTAAAAGGTATGAAGGTAATTTGGCGTTAATTAAAGTTTTATTCATTTACTAGTGGTCAACCCGCGGTAATGCTCGCGATATCCAAAAATAATGTAAATTGAAACAAATCAAAAGTAGCCTGTTTTAATCCAGGTATACCCTATCTTTTTACCAATTTTCATCTACATCGGTACAGCCGTTTTGGCGTTCTTGAGGAACATACAAACACACACATACAAACTTTCGCATTTATAGCATTAGTAGGATTAGGTGGAAAGTTATCGGGGGTAATACCATAACTGCTTTGAAAATTATCGATAATTCTTTATTCTTTCCGTTGTGGGAAAGCAGAAATTGCCCGAGGAGGGCATTTTTTTAATACAACGGAAATAATAACCGAGTGCAGTTTTCAACAAAAACACGCTTTTTCAGAATTAATTCTCAAAGCACAAATGATATTCGGTGGAAAATTTCAAGAGTATAGAAACTAGACTATTTATTGTAATTAATTTTACAATGTAATTATCACTTACTGGGGAATTATCACCTACTAAGGAATTATCACTTATTAATTCAGCGATAACTCCACACTTCTTATGGACAGTTTTACATATTAGGGAAATTTTCAAAATAATTTGACTTTTATTTAGAAGCCCTAATGTGCAAAAAATAAGTCAAATCTCTTTAAATTAGTTTTTTACTGTTAGAAAATCATATCTCCCTAGTGAAAAGATTTAAAAAAAAAATAGGGATACGTTCATTTCTATAAAAAAAAAAGCATGTAATAGATGTAAATAAAAACAAAAACAATAAATTAACAAGCATTCTTTCAACTTGATTGGGAGACACTTAAAGTAAATAGACACTTTGGGCGATATTTACTAAGATGGGTTAGGGTTTAGGACTATGGGACGTAAGTGGTTTTTAATCTAATTTTCGGGTTTTTCTTTACATTTAAATAAAACTTGTTGGAACTTTGGACTTACTATAAACATATAACTGATTTAGCAAGGAAAAAACACAGGTTTTCCAAAAATTTCGTGACAAAAATGGAAAAAAGCAAATTGACGGTGGGTTTATCCCCGTATAGTAGGCTTTTTAGCTAAAAATACTCTGTTAAATGGGTTACTTACTTATATTTTTTTATCGCTTTTTATCCCTAAATTTTTAGAGGTCCATATAAAAAGATATATTATTACACAATACTTCTTCAATATGATGAAAATATTAAATTATTTTACTATTTTTATTTATTGAAAACTGTCAAAACACGTAACTGACGTTTCGCTCGCTGACGTTTTGCTCGTTTTGAACGAGAACCGTACCTTCTGAAATAAAAGAAAGCCTTCTACATCTATAAACGCATGAACCACCAATTTTGACAAATTTTATTTTGTCCATCTTTATAAAATTCTCTATACCTTTCTTCCCCCCCCCCCCCTTTTTAAATAAGGTAACAAATATTTTTAACGTTAAAGTATTTAATTATTTCGTTATTTTATTTATTATTTTCAGTTACAAATAATAACGAAAAGCAGTTACGAATTCTCCCCCCCCCCCTTGTAACTTGTAACACTTACCTACTCCCCCGCGCCATTACTTAATTTATAGATGACACCAAGAGGTTGCAATTTGGAGTTTAGGCGTAAGGCAAGGTCTGGGAAAATGCAGGAAGGAACGAGAGTAGGCAATTGCTCCCCCTCTTCCATGCTTCTGCAAAAAATCTCCGAATTTTCATAAAACTTTAGAAAAATTGCAAAAATCACACGTTCCTTTCGCCCCTAACGCGCAAGACTTTTACCGGCGCGTAATATGAAATCACCGCACAAATTACAAAGCCTCGCAAAACCACTAAAACAATAACAAAATAAGCAAATCCCCAACAACCCAAAAAAGCCGCGGAACTTTTATTATTAGTATTTTTTACATGCGCTATTCTTTCATTTACGCTGAATCAAATATTATTTAGGCGAAGATTCTTACGTTTGCGCGGTTTGTGAATATGGAATGAGTTTTACACTCTAATTGCTTGCTTGCTTGAAAAATAACAGCGCACAGCGATTATAAAAATTGCTTTTTAAGATTCCACGCGCTATCAGTTACCACAAAAATTTAGACTTCTTAATTTTTTAGACGCGCAGTTACTCGCCTTTGACAAGGTGTGCAAACGCCTAAGCAAACCAGATGTGTGTATGTAAGAAATTTTTGTTTTCATTTAATTATTGAAAATTAATTTTAAACTTATATGTATAAGGCTTTTTTCTTGATTTAAGAGAGCAGTGATCCCTCTGAATCACCTTAAAGTGAGATACCATACGTTTCTATACATTGTCTTAAAAAACGCGCTGGAATACCCAATAGAAGCAAAAAAGCCTGGAATTTGGTTTTTTACTAATTAAAATACTTCAAAATATTTATTTTAATTTTAATTTAATAAATTTTAAAGCAGATAAACCACCTCTTGGCGGTGGTCTATAATATACGATGATTTTACTCAAAATACAACATCCCGTGTCACTTTGACATTTCTCATTATTATTTATTATTTGGACTGTTTTAAGAAAAAATGGTCCTATTCAGGTAAAATGATCTTATAAATTGTGGTCTGCTTCGGCTTAAAATAAATTTTTCGATACCCATGTATATTTCAGCCTTCAAACCAAACTTTTGATAAACTATAGTCCTTAGTAAATACCGCCCTTTAAGTTGGTCATGACACGTACGAGGTGCCCAGCGGTATACGTCAAATTTTCCGTCTCGGATGTTTCTGTCTCTTACATTTTATCACCATCTATTTCTATCTTACTTTCTTTGGTTCGGCCGCACGTCTATTGATTTTTGGATCCCGTCGGCAAAACTCGGTGCGGATTTGATGACATCTTCACGTTAGCAATATGCCGCAAACGCTATGCTACGTAGGTTAGAGTCACGTATGAATGTTATACATGCAAATAACGTGACCTTGATGAATTTTGATATCTGTATTAGAGCGGAAGTATTTTCTTTTGTACAGATAAAAGAAAGACAGAATATTGCGCTATATTCCACGTTTGCACCAACTTAAAGTCTCTATTATTTCAACGGATCGGTATATCTAACGCGTTTGAAACAAGGCCAAAATAGGATTTTGATGGATGCGATAACAGAACAGCTGATTCCACTCGTTGCATACGGAGGGATTTACGTAACTTTACGAACCTACGAACGTACGCAACGATTTCAAATCAAATCTCAAGTCTCAAGAGATTTTATAATATTTTATCAGATTTAATATGTTTTCTATGCGGTATGTGAAACAAACTTGTATATACTTAGTTTTTACAAGCACAACAGCCTGACTCGTACAATCTTCTAAAACCCTATAAAACAGCATAAAAACTCACCAACTTTTATGAGATCCTATGAGGTTTTGTTACCTGGGATAGTTTAATTTACCAGTTTTGAGTAAATGCTCGTTAGTCTATTATTTTTGTTTATTTCTACCAATGAATGATGATAGACAGGAAATCAAAATACGAAATTTGTTTGTATAAAATATTTGGTGGCGAAATAAGGATAATTTACTAAGATTTTTGGTGTTAACAAAAATATCACTGGGGAACACCAAAAATGTTTCCTAGACACAAAATATCAAAACCCTACTTATTTCATTGTACTAATTATGATAATTACCTATCTGCTCTTAACGTATGGAACAATTTGACCATTAAATGCGAAGTACTTGGATTTATTTTACCAACTGTACTTTAGAAGGTGTTTAAATACTTATAACATAATTCATAAATTGTTAGTTACATTTTTCCATATGAAAGGAACGTATAGGAGTTTGAAATTGTTTCTGGAGACTATATAATATGAAAGATATTGTGGAGATTAAACACATTCACTGCCCAGTCAATTTTCACAAAACTTCGGTGTCCGCTCAGGCGCCATCAGTAAAAAAGTAAATTTTCCGTTGTATCACGCCAGGGCGGACACTTTTTGTGTCCGCTGTGGCTGTGTCCGCTGTGGCGATTACAGCTGCTTTAAAAACTTTTTTACACACCTCAGCGGACACAATAACGTACACAGTCTTTAAAATTCAAACAGTAGACCATTCTAGAGCTTCAAAAAGAATATTTAATAGTAAAATATTTGAAAAATTATTTACTATTATTTTATTACGACCTATGAAAAATTTTGTGAAGGCCATGCTTTAGTTCTTTAAAAGAAAAGTTTCCTAGAATCAGTGTGGAAATGCGCAATTCGATTCCATAATTCAAGGCAAGGAAAAAGACACTTGAAATGCATCTTAAATCAGCGGCGGTTCCAGGGTCTACCGGGCCCTTAGCACCATTGGAAAAGCGGGCCTCTCCCCTACTCCCGAACCTAGATAAAAATAATTTCAGGAATTAAAACTCAACCTTTATTAAAACAAAAATAAACATAAAGTATAACTTTGCACGTTAACAAATTTTATGTATGTAGTTTTATATTTAAAAAAATATTCTCACACTTTTATATTCACCTCTAAACAGGGTGATTCAAAATTCCCTAGAAAGATTTGAACAGTGGTTAGATATCATTAATCTAAAAAAAGTTACGTGATTATTTTGTTTAAATTTGATATTTTTTTTTCTCTGGAGTAAAATTTTCGTATTTTTTTGAGAATCGCCTTATTAAAATAATTTACCAAACAAGTCTACGTGTGCGGAGTTGTCAAAGTTTTGTTTTGACAAATTGATGTTTCTATCACGTAGTAAGGGTACTTTTCAGAAAATATTAACAATTTTTAAATGCAAATATCTTTGAAACAAAAGAGTTTACAAAAATATATTTTACTAATTTTTGTTCAGAACCTAGACCTTATCCACAATTTTGAGGTACAGGATTGTCCATTTCGTATTCAGGACGAGAAAATGCACATATTCTCAAAAAATGGGCGAGTGTTACCTATCCATCATAATTTATACCTTGAACTCTTGCTCTATGAGTTAAATACAGCACCTCTTTCGTTAAGTAAAGCTTTTTTAATTCTTGTACGATTTTTACGAAGGATATCTCTTTGTACATTGAACAGATGTGGCTTTCCGGATGATTGAAATCAGGTACATTGACATCTTACCCGATACTTCTTGTCCGATTCTTAGAAGTCATACCTCTCTATGCACGACAAAGTCGTATCTTTATGGCAAAAGTTTAAAATCGACTACAGTGGCGCACATAAAATTTTGGCTACTACAATCTGGCTCGATGTTGGTCAGATTGCGATTTTCAGTTTTCGGTCAATAATCGGCAACTGACGGAGGTCCACATTACTACAGTCGACTTTATGCCGAAACCACTTTAGGACCGACGATGGTCCGATTGGAACTTTGTTTAATCGGTCGAAAATCGGCAACCGGCGATGGCCCGATTTACTATAGTCGACAATATGCCAACGCAAACCTTATCTGCTTTAGGGTCGATGCTGGTCCGATTGGAACTTTCTTTATTCGGTCGAGAATCGGCAACTGATGATGGCCCGGTTTACTATAGTCGACGTTATGCCGACGCCCACTTTATCTGCTTTAGGTCCGATGACGGTCCGATTGTAACTTTGTTTAATCGGACGAGAATCGGAAACTGACGATGACCCGATTTACTATAGTCGACATTATGCCAATGCAAATCTTATTTGCTTTAGGGCCGATGATGGTCCGATTGAAACTCTGTTTAATCGGTTGAGAATCGGCAACTGATGATGGCCCGATTTACTATAGTCGATTTTATGCCGACGACCACTTTATCTGCTTTAGGGCCGACGATGGTCCGATTGGAACTTTGTTTGATTGGTAATGAATCGGCAACCGACGATGGTCCAATTACATCACCTTAAAATTTTTAAACTGCTTAATAGTTTCTTCCTAGTATATAGAGATGGCGCTAATGTCACTATATTCCCTGTACAGTGGAAAATAAATATTATATATATAATGAGCAAAGATATTTCAAAACTAGAATGCGAACTTGACAAGATGGTACTACATCTCTACAAGAATCAGCTCTTCTGCCACTTAAACAAGCCAACTGGTTAAGCACCCGCATTATCGAATCTTTGTAGCTTGCCAATGTCGGGCCGCTTTAAGCTACCACTGATGGACCTCCGTCAATCGCCGACGTTGGACCGCTTTAGGAAACCAATGTCGGACTTGAATAGAGAGAGACCAACTTGGCTATGTTAGAATAGAAACTAAGCAGTTATGGGCGGATGGTCGGTACCATGTGGTTAAACTATATCGGGCCGATGATGATCCGATTGGAACTCTGTTTAATCGGTCGAGAATCGGCAACTGACGATGGCCCGATTTACTATAGTCGACTTTATGCTGACGACCACTTTATCTGCTTTAGGGCCGACGATGGTCCGATTGGAACTTTGTTTGATAAACTGCTTAATAGTTTTTTCCTAGTTTGTATAGATGAAGCTAATGTCACTATGTTCCCTGTACAGTGGAAGATAATATTTTATATATATAATGAGCAAATATATTTCAAAACTAGAATGCGGACTTGACAAGATGGTGGTACTTCTCTACAAGAATCACCTCTTCTACCACTTAAACCAGCCCGACTGGTTAAGCACCCGCCTTATCGAGACTTTGTAGTTTGCCAATGTCGGGCCGCTCTGCGAACCAACTTAAATCTTTAATTGGTATATTTTCGTTACGTGGGTGTAGTAAAATAGTTTTTTTTCAGGAAACAAAAAAAAAGTAGAAATTTCGTCCCTAGTGTAATTAATAGAGGCTTAATGGCGGTGTATGCAGAAAAAATCTTGGCGGAGGAGCCTACCATAAGGTTTTAAGAAAAAAATAAATTGCGTGGTCACCTCATTAAGTGCATTAAAGTTAGTTGCAAGCCATTTTGATTCCTGCCTCACTTGCTCAACATTTAGTTTGGATTTCCGGTATAGCATATTTTGCGTCTGAAAAGTATTAGTAGTATTTTAAATGGGGCTAGTTTTCTGTATATTGTCTCCATAGATTTTAGGAACGCAACGTTTTTATTTTTGTTTGTTTAAAATTCAAAATCTTCTGAAAAGGTGCATTTTGCAACTTAAATTTTTTTTTACCAATATATGGACGTTTTTTAAATTTTATTTTTAGAAATAAATGATTGGAAGAAGCACACAAGTAATATAATCGTACCTTTCGTTTCTACGTGACCCAACTTAACTTTTATACAAAACAATTTTTGTTTTTTTATTTTTATTATTTGTTTCTTAAATGCCCATGAAATTTCTTACCGAACTAAATAATATGGTCATCAGTAAAGCTGGTGATATGTAGGTATCTGTAAGACACGTATATTTTTTGAGTAAAAATATAATCAGGAGTATAAGTGACTGTGCTTTTTGGCCAGATAAGTTTCAATTTTGGCTTTATTCAGTTGTGGTAAGTTTTGAATATTAGAGATACTAACATTAATAAGGATAACAAATCGCTATATTTTGTGTGGATATGTGGTTAAATTAATCATTTTTTGAGACTTCGAAATTGAATAATCAAGAATTTGTTTGACAAGTTGTTTAATTTCATTTTATAATTTTATTAAGTACTTCCCTAGTTCTCAGAATATTATTGCATAGCTTGTTATTTATTGATAAATATAATAATTGATAAAATACTCGCCACCTAAGCTTACGCGATCCTCCAACCGCAAAATTACTTTTTTTTATTAATAAAGAAGCAATAAAAAGCAGTACAAATAAACCGTCAATGGTATTTTTTTACAAAGCGGCAACTTTGAGGCACATAGGTACTCTGCACTTGCGTACCAACCTGGCAAAAATAATGCCGACCTATCTTTACCATTATGTAATTAAAATACTACAAGTCAAACTATTTATTCTTAGGAAATTGCTAGAAAAACTACTAAAATGAGGTCAAGGTTAAAAGCAATGTAGGTTTATACTAATATTTGCATAGAAACTAATTATGTTTAGCAATATTTACATTAAATAGGTCCAAGACTGTTTAAGTGACATGTCCTATAATACAGGGTGACTGACAAGAGACGTAGGTCAAAATAAGAGACTAGGGCAAGTGACGAAATACAATTTTTCTACTAGCGTGCAGAAAATTCACTTTTCCGCACCAGTGCGGAAAAGATTACTTTATACACTCAACCAAAAATAAAAAAATTAATATATTGCTATATTTTAAAAAATTTTCTTTTTTGTGTTAGGGAAACATTTTAGTCACGATAAATAAACAGTACCATTTTCAAAATTCCTTTTATTGAGTTAATTTAATACTTAAGTCAAGCGAGAGAAAAAATATTGTACCTAACTCGTGCGTAAAGTGAATATTCCGCACTTAATTGCTGGTCAAACTCCGCTAACGCGTCGTTCGGCCATCTGCAATCGTGTGCGGAAAAGTGGCACTTTCCGTACTAGTTAGGTAAATTACTATTTTAGTTTTAATCAAATCATTGCCAATTTAAAAAATTCCCACATTTTTTTTATTCAAATTTTTAAAGAAATAATTTTTCGACTGCGTCTTTACTTATTGAACAGCCAATAAGCTTAATTTGAAATCCACTTACCACCCCTCTACGATTACAGCAAGAACTTCGACATAAAAAGTCGGTTAATAAACAAGGGAGATATGGTAGAGCCATGATGACCCTTAAAATAATTTAGTTAAATACTTACTTTTTTGATAAATTTAAAGACTGTAAAGAACATACGCACGACACCACTTAGGACCGAATTTTTTATTAAACAAATGCCTAAAATACTTTTTTATAGCCTGCTATTTCTTTTCAACAACCTTAAATATTTTTGAACGTCACTAAATTATCTTTTTATCTACCTCTAAAATTTTGCCCTCTCTCTCTAAATATTTTTTATTTTAACAGAGAAAAAATGTTTTTGCAAGTACTTTTTTTGAACTCTAAAACACAGTGAAAATTTAAAAAATTTGAGTCTTTTAATCCAGAAATCGAAATTTTGGAAAGAGAGCTTTAAAATGTGGCAAAATAATGGCATAAAATTGTGAAAAACATAGAAAAAATTACTTACGTTACCCCTTAAATTATGCTAAAATATTTAAAGCCTTAAATTACCATCATAGCTTTACCAATAATGTCCAAAAATTGAAGTTTTATCTCATCACCTCGAATGTTAAAAACATGTGTTCTTTTTTTGTGGGTCACCCTGTGCATTTAATTTTCTATTTAAGCAGTGGCGCACTGAGGGTAGGGTTTAAAATTAAACGGCCCATAATTCTAAATAGTTTTATCCCGAGGCGAAATATTTGTGGCGAGAGCTACAATTAGTCGAGGGATAAAAAGATACTCTAGTTACATGGTTTATATACTATTTTATGCACTAGAAAAAAGAATGCCACTTAACGGTACTCTATTTACAAAACAATAGCACTTAACATAGTTTAGCCGCTTCAATGTTTTCATCCTATAGATTTTTCCTGCTCCATTTTTCCGTCTTCTCAATTTTTTCAAAGTTTGTAGTCCGATCGGAAGAAGGGCTACTAAAATGCTGTGGGATAAAAAGATACACCTCATTATAAATTCTCCAGACCAATTTCAATATGGTGGCTGACAATCGAACATAGTCACCGTCATTGTCTGTGTCAATTTGGAGTGGAATGTACTTTTGTCTCAGTTTAAAAAATAATAATTCGCTCGCGACTCTCGAATACGTTACACAGCACACCCGGTGCGTCAACTTCCTTCTCAAGTAAGAAAACTCTAAGAAAATAAAAAGCTGAGTAATCGGATGTGAAATATTATTTACTGAAAGGCTTTTTAGTTTAACTCATAAAGGTATAACTTAAACGTCTTTGGTTTAACTCGTTCCCAAATATAATTAACTAAAATACTCTACTACAAACTCTCTCAAAAACTCTTTTTTTTTTCTGTTTGTCAGTTTGGTGTCAATATGACCGCGATAGAAGTACAAAGAATACTAAACCAAAAATGAGTTAACCGGATTTTTAGTTGAAATGATATTGCATCACACTGGTCCAACACCATTCTCAACTAAAAAGCCTGTTAACTCCTACCGCCTCAGTGCCCTTTAGCCTTTTGTGGCTGCCATTTTTTTAACCAAATTGACAAGTAAAACATGTATTTTTCTGTCAGTTTGGTGTCAATATGGCACCGATCATAGGCCAAAGGATACTAAATCGAAAATGAGTTAACTGGCTTTTTAGTTGAGTACGGTGTTGACTGGTCTTAAAAAATTGACACAAAACCAAACCCCCAATCATTATCTGGCGTTATGTCAAATTATATTTTCTTAGATAGCTTCACTAATAGTTACTTGCCAAGGTACTGGATAACAAGTAATATACTTACAAACATATAAATATGACAAAGTTATGATTGTTTTACACATACCAAAACTATACTTTTTTGCACTCGACGCGCGTTTCGCTAACAACGTTAGCATCATCAGGAGACGATAAAAAATGGACTAAATTAATCTACGCTCTATCTTATATACAATCCTTTAGTGGGCGGAGATAAGACTAAGAATTTGTGATTGATCACGTTTTAATCCTATCTCCCCTCAACCAAAGAGTAAAGTGTACTAAACGGGATGGGTCCTCTATCTTTATTTAAACTATTTCTGGATTTAAGGATTTCCATACTTTCATATGCATTCAAAAGTCTTTTGTTTGGTACACTTTTTAGAAGTTTTAGATTATC